>OZ014519.1:145608896-147051993 GCA_963966055.1 Lathyrus aphaca
ATGATGCTTGAACATACATGGACCCCTTTTAAGTGATTGATGACCTTTGGAGTGGCTCAAGAAGCTCTTAGATTGCTCAGATCACAAACCCTAGATGCAGATGACTTTGAATCAATGCAGTGAAGCAAAAATGCAATATGGGATGCTATGATTGAACTTATGCATATGAAAAGACCACAAGCCATGGTGTGAATGGGTGAGGGCAAATTTGGGGTGTTTACAGGTTGGTCTGTAACCCAAACCGAATTTGTCTTCTTTTTTCTCCACTGGCAACAATTTTCCCCAGCCTTTGGCGTTACCCTCTTCAACAACCTTCCGGGCTTGTTGATATGAAGCGATAGAAGTTCCAGACACAACAGTTGCTTCATTGATGTTAAGGGCCTCTAACCCCTGGCTCATAGTCTCATGGATCTCTCCGTCCATCTCAATATACTTGTAAGTAGCTAGCTGGCTAACGAAAATGTCTTCCTCCCCTCAGATTGTGATGATCTGGCCTTCCCACTCGAATTTTAATTTTTGGTGAAGGGTAGATGTAACAGCACCAGTGGCGTGAATCCAGGGTCTACCCAACAAACAGCTGTAGGCCGGCTGAATGTCCATCACGAAGAAAGTAGTTTTAAAGATCTGTGGGCCAATCATCACAGGTAATTCAATCTCTCCAAGCACTGATCTCTTAGAGCCATCAAACGATATTACCACCAAGTTACTTGGACGCAATGCCAAACCATCATATTCCAATTTCACCAAGGCTTTCTTTGGGAGGACATTGAGCGAGGACCCAATGTCTACCAGCACATGAGAAAGAACAACACCTTTGCATTCTAAGGTGATGTGTAAAGCCTTGTTATGATTGCGTCCCTCCGTTGTTAAATCAGCATCTGTGAAGCCCAGTCCATGACTGGTGTTAACATTTACAACCACTGTTTCCAGCTGGTTAACCGTAATCTCTTCCGGCACGTAGGCTGCGTGCAAGACCCTCAAGAGTGCATTCCTATGGGATTCGGAACACATTAACAATGACAAGATAGAGATTTTGGAGGGCGTCTGATGAAGCTGGTCCACCACCTTGTAATCACTCTTTTTTATTATTCTCATAAACTCGTCCACCTCTTGTTCAAAAGACGTCTTCGGAGTTTCTTTAACAGCTGGCTCTTCGAGTACCACACTCTTCCCTTTTGCTTTAGCAACAGCCTCTGCTTCAGCATTGGGTCTCGGTATTTGTGAGGCAAAAAGGCGTCCGCTTCTAGTGAAGCCTTCGCCTCCCCCAACATTGTCAACTTGTGGTGAAGAGGTTGATGAATCTAGAGTGACCTTCTTTCTGTCGCAGTAGAGATCAGAGTCGTAGTGCCAAGGTATGGAATTACTGCTTTCATAAGGAACGGGTCCAGGTACCGTAATGGTGACTGAAATGATTGCTGCAGTGGAAGGAACTGTGATGGTATGCGGGTCGTAATAGATTGTGACTGGAGATCTGACAGTAGGTGTTGCAGTTTGTTGTTGGAAATTGTTGTTGGGATGAACAGTTGCCGGGTCATAATAGATCGTGACCGTTGAGACATCTTCGTTAGTGTTTGTTGGTGTTATAGGCGATTCTGTTGATAAGATGGATGTTGATGTTGTAGAAGTAAGCGTAACTGAACTTTGGTTTGTTGAAATAATGGATGGAGTGATTGCTGGAGTTGTGGATGAATCAGTGGGAGTGATGGTTGTTGCAGTTGTAGGAGGATCTATTGTTGCTGAAGAAAAAGTTGTTGATGTTGTAGACGCCGTTGTGGTAATTTGCAAAATTCCATCTCTGATAAGGCCATCTATGCCAAGCCTTAGCCTCTCACAACCATTAACAGCAGTCTTGCACGATTCGCAGCAGGCCTCACAACCTGGGGATACCTAGCATCTTAAGAGTTGAGCTTTGACTTCTGCCAGCGGCGTTTGAATCTGTGCAACACTATCAATCAGTGCAGATGGTTGGTCCTCCTCTATGGCATTAATCCTGGGCCCACCATGACTAGGCATAGGATTTCTGGTAACATTTGGGGGAGGTGCGAAGTTGAGAGCTTTGGAATCGACCAGATCCTGAACCTTCATGTGCAAGGCTCTACACTTTTCAGTATTGCGACCAGGTGCGTTGGAATGGAAGGCACACCTAGCATTGGCATCATAATTCTTCGGGAGGTTGAGAGGATCTGGTGGAGCCAACGTCCTTAACTCAACCAGGTTGAGCTTAAGGAGTTGTGGCAGTAGGGCTGCATATGGCATAGGAATGGGGTCGATCACCCTATTTGCTTGAGATGACCTCTATTGAAAGGGGCGCTGTTGTTGGTTGTTGTTGTCATTATTGTACGATATTTGTTGCGGAAAGTGAGTTTGTTGTTGATGGTGTTGTTGTTGAGGAAAAAGTGGCTGTTGTGGAGCTGGAACCGGGATAGTAATGGCTGCTACTGATCTGTGAGAATATTGGGGTCTGCCCCTTCCTGCATGAATAACATTTGTTTCACCCGTCCTTCGGGGTCCTGAAAAAGGTTTTCTCGTATTGTTGGAGGAACTTGCACCGTTGTCAGAGATTTTGCCCATCTTCAGAAGACTCTCAATTCTCTCACCAGCTATAACTACATCAGCAAAGCTAGTGGAGGAGAACGTAGCAAGTCGGTCGATATAAGTTCCCTACAAGGTATTCATAAACATGTCCGCCATTTCACGTTCAGACATGGGTGGCTGGACAGCAGCAGCAAGCTGTCTCCACCTCTGAGCATAATCCCGAAAGCTTTCCCTTGAAGACTGAGACATGCCCATTAGAAAGGTTCTATTAGGAGCCATGTCTAGGTTGTACTGGTATTGACGGATGAAGGCTTCGGCCAAGTCTTTCCAACATCTTATAGTGGCCCTGGTCAGATGTGAATACCATTCTCTTGATGCTTCAGTCAGGCTGTCCTCAAAATAGAACAGCCATAACTTCTCGTCCATGGTATAAGCTTTGAGTCTCCCCAAGAAAGACTGCAGATGAGTACGCGGGCAGGAGGTACCATTATATTTTTCAAAGCACGGGGGTTTGAATTTGTGAGGAATTCTCACCTCATCCACCAGCCCCATATCCATTACATCAAAGCCTAGGGAATTATGGGATTCCAAAGACCTTAGCTTCTCAGCAATTTCATCTAGCCTTCGGTCATAAGCTTCATCCCCAGCCCCAATAATTGTGAACTGTTCTTCTTGAGGATCTTCTTGCAAGATCCTGCCTCCAGCAGTGTTACCTTGAGGGTTCCTTAGGAAATTGGCATCTGGGTTCAGATGAGGCCCAAACTCTGGTGGGTTAATGCGAGGCTGCCCGCGATCATTGTTACTGGTACCTCCTGTGTCGGGATGGTGTTCATCAGGAGTTTGCCTTTCCACCAGCTCTCTTAGCCTTTCCTGACTCTGAGCTAAGCCAGTCATCACAGCCATTAATTGGGTCATTTGATTTCTCATCTCAACCCTTTCGTTTTCCATTTGGTTCCTTACTTCATTCAAGTCCTGCTGCACTTGATCCATCTGAATGCCCGGAAGGTTGTTTCGTGTTGGGTACCGGTGTATTCTGTTGACAGGGAACACTCTTCGACGAGCAATGTTTCCTGAAACCACAACAAAGTGAGAAACAACAATAAAACAAAAACCTACAAAACAAAGAAGATGTTAGTATGCAATGCAATATGCTTATTTGTCTTCCAAGGGTATCCGGTTTGGTTCTTTGGTTTTGACCTTTCCAGACCTCGAGGAAATGCTGATGATGTTGATAGATAAAGCCCACCAATAAATAAAACAAACTGATATATTACAAAGGATGAAAATACATAGTTTGTTTACAATACATGCCCGTGGTGGGTCAAAAGAAAATAAAAGTACATCAAAAGAAAGAAATACAAGCAAAAGATCAGACATCCAATCCAAAGTCATCCTCCTTGACTTCCTTCAGGAGGGCCTCAGTCACTAGACCAGCTGGGTGCTCTGTAATAGTCCTGATGAGGAGGTTTCTGGTAGCAATGGCACTGGTTAGCTTCTTATGCTTGTCCTGATCCTTTGACCTCTTCAACCCCGCCCGGAGTTTTAACTCAGAGATCTCCTTCTGAGCTGCCAACAAAGCTTCCTACTGCTTCTTCTCATTAGCCTCCAGCTGCTCTACTTAGCCTGAGTCCTCTGGTCTTCTTGTGTACGGGCTTCAGTGATCTTGATCCACCTAGCCTAGCTTTCCTCCAGATAATGCTCTGCCCTAGCCTTCTGAATCTTTGCCTCCTTGCAGGCATTCTTCAAAACCAACTCCCCTGCTCTTGCCTTCCTGATGTAGTCATATGTTTTCTCAATCTTGGCCAGATGCTCAATCTTGAGTCTTTCCAATCTCTCAATGTCCAGACAACTGTCATTTCTCTCCCAGAGAGTTTTCTTCAGGGCTTCAGCTAGATGATTATTTCTCTCTTTCAACTTTTCAAACTCTTCCAGGCTGACAGTTGCTGCAGGTTGTACTGTAGAAGGTCCAGGTGTATCTTCCAAGGTGAAAGGTATCCGGGTTATCTGAGCTCTAGTACGGGACCAATCAGAATACTGGGTTGAGGAAATATTGTTGCACCTTCCAAGGATGGTTGTCCCTTTGGTCTGAATGTTATCCCAAGCCCAGGCAGCCTGTCTGACAATAGCAGAGTTGGGTTGAACTTCACAGTAGAGAGTCTCAACCAAATCTTGTCCTCTGAGAGGATGAACCAAGGCATATCCCAATTGTCTCTTAAACAGTAAAGGGTTGTAGTTGATGCAACCTTTCACTCCTATCAGAGGCATATTAGGGTACTGCCCACTGCTGGTAATAATGTCCTTGCCCTTGGTGCTCTGAGTGCACCACCTGATGTCATCTGATGTCAAGGAAATGAATCTCTTAGCCCAATTCTTTTGCTGATGTGGGTTCAAGAAGGCATCTGATTTTGGCAAGTGTCTGAGCAGCCAAGAGTAGTACAGAGGAGCACAACATCTGACTAGCTTCCCTCTTTGCTTTTCATTCCTTTGATGGACCGAGTAGTAGAAGTCTCCCAGCAAGGTAGGAACAGGGTTCCTTAACAAGAACAGGTGGATGGCATTCTTACTCACAAACTTGGGCTCATCTGCAAACAATATAATCCCATATATACTGAGGGCTAAAATTGCACAGACAACCTTCCATTCTCCTACTGCATCTTTTAGGGTGGCCTGGGAAATCAGGAAGTCTAGGTGGAGGCCTGGAATTCCAGCCTTGGTTGTAATGTTCTGCTCAATGAGGGCAGGCTCAAAATGCAATGCCTTGGCTATCTCTTCATTTCTGGGAGCAGTCATTTCTGGGTTGAAAGGGATCCCTCTTCTGATAGGAACTCCAATCAACAAGGAAAACTCTTCAAGCAAAGGCCCCAACTGGAAATCAGGGAAAGTGAAACATCTGAGTGGGGGATCATAAAACTGCAAGCATGTGTGGATCATGCTCCTCTGAGATGCATCAAGATCCATGACCATGTCCAAAATGCCCCCATAGTGCTCTTTGAATAGTGTGATGTGGTCTTGTGTAATGAGGGACTGGACCTTCCTGATGCCGGTCAAGGTGGGCTCAAAGAAATGGTAAGAGATGTTGCTCTTTCTTGAAGTGTCCATGAGTGCGGATGAAGAAGATGAGAACAATTGCTGATGAAGATCACTAGCTGAGAAGCTAGAGATGAGTCTCTGACAGACTTGTGGAGGTGCTGGAGAAGATAACTGAAGCAGAGGTCTAAAGAAGCAGAAGGGGTCAAAACCAAACCAAAGATAAAATGATGGATACCCTGTAAAACAAATAAGCAAATGTTAAATGATGCAATGATGATATATGCAAATGATATGCAAGAGTTTGTGATCAAGAGCTGGATCTGATTATCTGCCTTGGTAAAAGTCCATGTATGTTCAAAAGTCCGGATGGAGGCTCAGAAATCCAGTAACTAGGGTGGGGGACTCAAATAAAGAGTCACAAGTCCGGGGTAATCACAAGAACTGTCCAAAGTGATGCATTCTTAAACAATACAGTAACAGGGTATGATGTGGCCAAGGGTTCCTGCAAACCTATAAACAACCCAACCCCCTCACATGTAATTTTCTAAAACAAGGATCCTCAGACTTGGATCAGTTATGAGAAGTGTAAACACTTCTAACCCGGAGGTACAATGTTTACAATAACCATAAAAGATCCTCCTCTAATTTTCCCCAGATTCAGAAGGTCAACATAAAGGTCATCCAGACTTAGCAGGCTTCCCAGATAGCCCTAGCACTACAGGAAATCTGTAGCACAAAGTTCTCAAGAAGAAACCCACATATGAACCGTGTTTCATATTCCCGCACCAGACCGAAATGGAATGGGAAAGAATATGAAGCCACTCTAACCTAGGTGTCACTCAGGTCCCAGGTATAGGACCTTAATCATTCAATGAAACCCCACCCACCAAAATAGAAGCAGATCCAGCAATGATAATGACAGTATGAAAATGCATAAAAACTGTAAAGGAAAGCAGTAAATAAAGTTGTACATAAAGCAATAAAGCAAATAAATAAACACAAGTAACACATAACACCCCCGTAAAAACAAATCAAACAAGCGCTAGGAGGAACCCACAAAAAGAACCAGAAGCCCTGGTTGCAGCATAAGGGTGTCCCCAGCAGAGTCGCCAAGCTGTCGCTCCCACCAAATGACACCGGGTCAGATAGGGTACAGACGCGAAAGGTCGGCGAAAGAGAACATGAAGATGAACTGAAAAGAGTCACCAACTAGGCATTTTTATCCCGAAGGAAAGGTAATGCTGCATAAACCTAGAAAGATATGGATAAGACGGTCGCGAACTAGAGAAACTGAGAAAGGGGGTTGGTTACAACCTGGGAAGGTATTAGCACCCAGATTGTCCGTCGAACTCGACGGGATCCACGCTTGAAAGTTTGTGTTTAAAGGGGTAGTGTCTATGCTATCTGTGTGCAAGATCTGGAAAAGAATATACAAGTGTCAGTGCAAGAAAATGAAGTGAAATGCTCAGGAATGAGGCTTAAAAAATAATGCTGGAAGAAGAGGGAAGGGACAGAGACTTTTGTTCGATAACAGTTAAGTTATGCCTACGTATCCTCTCTTGCAATGAGGAAGTCAGAACACCGTAGTTTGAGTCAAAGAGACTGAAAGATGAATTGATGAACTGCTTGCTTGCCTATTCTCAAGTGTATGACTCGTCTGGCTCGAGTGCTAACTGTCTTGCATTAGACAGAAGAAGCGAGTTCTCGTTTGTGAATGAATGAGGTGAGAAAAGAATCCCGGAGGAGACGATTATTGTTTGTTTTTTGTGTTTTCAATCTTTTATTGCTTTTTTTGTGTTTGTCATAAGTTAATGAGCTTAAGCCTAAACCAAGGGTTAGTAAACTCATCACATCCTCCCTTTGATTAGGGGTAATGATAATACCTTAAGTATGAAGTAAGCACCTCAAACTTAATTACCATGATGTAGGGTCAAGATCATTAACCCACTTGTGATTATTTAGATATTTTTGGAGTTTTTGTTTAGTGTTAAGTAATGAGTTTAAGCCATAATCAAGAATTTAATGGACTCATTACACCATCCTAATAGAAGGATAATAGATGAGAACATTTAAGCTGAGGAAGATACCTCAACTTAATCCATGATTAGGGATTAACCTCATGACAAAACAAAACCTTTATTAAAGTGGATTTTAGTTAATGGTAAGATTAAGAAATGAATTTTATGGTTTGTAAGACAACTTGAGGGGGACTTTTCCATTAACACTAGGGTTAGTCCTTCTTAACCAATTAAGGAAGAATTAGAACCCTAAGGTAAGGCCCAAGTTACAAGCTATTATCTTAGTGATTATTAAGATGGATTGATTAAGAGATTTAAACACATTGAGGGCTTAACACTTAGGATTAAATTTATACACTCCATCCTAAGAGAAGGATGCAGGCATAATCTTAATCACAAAGCCTTGAAACCTTAAAGGTTTAGTCTCTGATTATGAGATGAGAAGAGAGACACAAAAGAAGACACAAAGGTAAAGCTAAGGGGGACTAATCAAAACCCTAATTATTGTCATGCTTGGATGTTCCTATGGTTTATGAGGCTTGCAAGAGATCTTCAAGAAAAGCCACCAAGGAAGAAGCAGATGAAAGAAGGAGAAGCAGAAGAAACAAGTTAACTTACTTCACTTAAGAAGATAAGTTACTTGAAGAAAGAAAATGAATGGAGAACATGAATGAGCAAGCTTACTCTAAAGCAAAAGCAAAAGGCAGAAATGAATGCATAAGAGAGATGTGAAGAGAAGTGATAAGTGAAGGCAAATTCACTTCTCAAAGTACTTACCACCTGAAATGGTTAGCATATAAGAAAGAAAGAAATGAAAATGGAATGTATGCAAGGATGCAAACCAAAACCAGAAGCATATCAATGATGTAAATGATGCTAATAGATGATGCAAATGTATGTCAAGTGCAATGGATGATCATGCAAAGAATTAAAGTGCAAATGAAGCATGTAGGATGCATGAAAGCACATGAATGTTCATGGAATGTAATGAATGCATAACATGGCAAATGGATGAAGAAATGATCAAGCATGAGTCTAATGTGTCCTAAGATGTCTTAGAAGTCATGTGAATGTATGAAATGTCATGGCAAGTTCTTGAATGAATGCATATGCAAGATGTATGCAAATGAAGGTGAGAAATTAGGGTTTTAATGCAACATGAGATGCAAAAGTCAAAAACAGAAGCAAATTACAAGATAAAAAATTGAAAATGCATTAAAAGGAACCCTAACCCCATATGATATCACACCCCAAAGGAGGAGACCTAACTCTTAACCCTAAGGAAGTTATGATTTTTCTAAGTTATCTAGGGTTTTAAGGTACCTAAAGGGACAAAATGCAAATCAAATCAAAAATGCAGAAGAAATTTGTGACAAAATTATGTTAGATACTACATGCTAAATGTAGATCAATGCAAAAAGAATCAATGTCATACCATTCATGGTTAGGCAGAAAAGAATTCTTGAAGTTAGGGTTTAAAAATAAGAATTTTATGAACCCTAAATTCAAGAAAATTGTCAAATATTGTTCAAAACCAAAAAGAAATTTGTATGAATGGCATGATAATGTTTCTAAATGTCCTAAGATGCAATGTGAATTTTTTTGGGATTTTTAGAAACCTAAATGATATTTTAATTAATTAATTTCCATTAATTAATTAAAATAAACATTTAAATGTTTTTAAAATAATTTTTTAATGAAAAAAAAATTATTTTTGGGTGAATAAAAATATTTGAATGCAAAATACAGAAGAAATACATTTTTTAGGATTTTCTAGGTATTTAAAATAAAATGTGCAAAATAAATGAGAAATTATGAAATAAAAATTAAATAAAGGGAAAGGTATGCTGATCCAAGGGTTTGTATTGAAACTGAGGATTTTAGGGTTGACCTGGCGCGCTATCCAACAGATGAAATTCAAACTCAACTAAACTTAATTAATTAATAAATTAATCCAGTTTTATAATTAATGACCTAATCTACACCATCCATCACACGCGGGAAAGAGATATCCAATGGCCCTCATTTAAAACTAGCCCTAACCCTAATTAGACACGTAATGACTTTCAGGCCACCGGAGAAGAGCTCCGGTCGTCTTCTCCGACAGCCTCCTCCCCTGAAAATCTCAAAACCTCGCCCCTAGGTTATTTCTGGAGCTCTAAAGCTCCAGATCAACTCCCCTTATCTCCCTTAGCTCAAATCCACTCTCAAAACAAATTTATTATAGCTCAATCTCAAGATTCGAAGAGAAAATAAAAAATGGCAAAACTTTCAGAACATGCATACAGGCTCATTTCTCAACCATTCTCAAAAATAAACACATCATGGTAATCAACAGAGCATGAAGATCATTCTAAGAACTCAAAAAAGAATTTCTGGAAAAAATTTGAAGAAGTTACCTGAGCTTGAGCTTTCTCAAATTGAGCTTTTTGACCACCTCTCTTGTGCAAAATGACTCCCCTTGACTTCTTGATGAAGCTTTGATACTTAGAAGGAATTTCTTTTGGCTGGTTTGTGAGATTACACTTCAACTGGCCAAGAATCGTGTTTTGGCTATGGGGTGTTTTTGGTTGTTTTAATGGTTGTTTTATGTTCAGTGGATGATTTTGAGATGAATGGTGGAATTAGTTTGAAGATTGAGTGAGTATTCAGTGAGTTTCGAAGGAATTTGCAAGAGGGATGATTTTGTGGAATGCTGAGTTCTTGGAGGTTTTAGCTTGTGTGTCTTATGAAAAATGATCCTTGATGCATGCTTGTAGAGTTCTGGTTGGACAGAGAGTGGGTTGTGGACTGTGGTGATTGGTATGGGTGTTTTTGCTCAAAGTCAATAAAGTTTGTACTTGAGGTATGGGCAAGGGTGCAGCTGGCTTTTTGGCTTGTCCATGCGCAACATGGATCAAGGAGGTCCATGGAAATGGTTTTGGGGTAATTCAGCAAGTGGAAACAAAGTTATGTGGCCTTTTGCAATTTGGAGAAAGTTTGGCCCCTTAGAGATTTCTTCATGGGCAAGGCATGAAATCTTGAAATTCCTTGGGCAATTCTGAGTTTTAGACAATGCATAATGTTTGTATGATGATTAGAAGTGTGTTTGAAGTCACAAAATGAATTGGCAAGAGGTTTTGCAAAAATCCCTCTTTGGTGCTGTAAACACCCCAAATTTGCCCTCACCCATTCACACCATGACTTGTGATCATTTCATATGCATAAACTCAATCATACCATCTCATATCACATTTTTGTTTCACTGCATAGATTCAAAGTCATCTGCACCTAGGGTTTGTGATCTGAACAATCCAAGAGCTTCTTGAGCCATTCCAAAGGCCACCAATCACTTCAAAGGGGTCCATGTGTGTTCTTATATCATATTACATCCTCTCAAAGTCAAGAATGCCAAAGAATCACAAGAACTGGGATTTGTATGGAAGCAGAGCCAGGCTTGACTGCACAGATGACCTAGAATTAGGGTTTTGGTTTCAGAGGCCATAACTTCAAATTTTTTGGTCATTCTTGTTTCTATTGGTCTCTATATGGTATAGAGAGTATGCATATCAATTTTCATGAAGAAATTCCATGGGGAAGTCATCTGATCAAGAGTTGACTTTTCAGACAAGTCAGTATAAAATCAGGGCATCTGAGGCCCCCAATGACCCAACCAAGGGGTGATCTTCATCATTTTGAGTGTATGTGATCTTTATTTGATCATGGGAGAAGTTAGAAGTTCACAAAATTCAAAAATTACAAGTTTTTGCAAAGTTGACTTTTTAGGGCAAGTTTGACTTTTAAGGAATTTGTCATTTTAGGCAACTTTTCAACCCTTACTTTTTGATCCAAAAATGCTTCAAATGGAAAAACTTTGGTCATGAAAGTTGTAGATTAGATCTTTCCCTTTTCAAAAAGTACAAGAACATGACCTAATTCATTTTGGATCAAAAGTTATGGTGTGTTAAAGTTGGCAAAAATCACTAATTTTCAAGTTAGGCACCAAATGAGAAATTTGCAAAATCTTGTACCAAAGGCATTTGTGACTTCTAGTTGATATCAAACCAATACACAAACATCACACAAGTCCTAAAATTCAGATTGGACCAAAGAAATCACATGTCTCATGGTTTGTAAGGCAAGATATTTTCATAGAAAGCAAAAGTGAGCAAGTTGCAAAAACCATCATCACACCTCATCCACTTGCTGCCTTGGATACTGAATCACACTAGCCTTTCCCTCACACCATGCTGCGCCAGACAAGCCCTTTGTACTTGGCTAGAAGTTTCCCATGCCCTCTCTTACAAGAAGTTGACATTTTGGCAAAAGTAGCTACACCTATCACAAAAGCACAAGTCACATCCTCTGACCAATGGCATTTGTTTATACAAAGAAAATGCAAGCCAAACAACATAACACAAGAGCCTGAAACCAGCAAGAACACCACTTCTCCATTTCCACCCTCAAGAGCAAAACCCTTCGAAACTCAGCATACAAGCCACAAACCTACAAACAAACTCCACCAATCATCTCACCATACCTCACTGATCACAAAGCACCCTTCAAAGCAACCCAGAACTCAAAGAATCAGAAACACGATTCCTTCACCTCACTGAACAGAACTTGTTCAAACTTCCACACCAGCCAACATAAACTCCTTCTAAGCATTCAGACATCATCAAGGGACCAAGAGGAGTGGATAGCACAAAGGAAAGCACCCAGAAAGCTGTGAACTGAAAGCTTCAAAACTCAGGTAGCTCAAGAACATTTGTTCCAGAAATGATTTTTAAAGTTCCTAAGTTGTTCTTTGTAGTTCACTGATCACTCTGATGTCTTTAGTTTTGAAAATGGTGGAGAGATGAGAGTTTAATCGTGTTCTGAAACTTTTGCCCTAGAAACTATTTTGATTCGATTCAGCCATTTTAGGAATGATAAATGTTGTTTGAATGGGGGTTCTGATTCGTTTTTAAGTGGGGATCATTCCTGTGTAGTTAGATTTCATTTTAGATGCGTTTAGAGAGAGTTTGAAGTTTGGAGTGAACGGAGAAGATGACCGGAACACTGTTCCGGTCACCTGAGGGTCATTAACGGCAGGATTAGGGCTTAATCATTAATTAGCTGAATTTGAATGCTGGCCGTGGGATCTGGCGCCAAGTCAATGCGCGTGTGTTCCAGTTTGAATCTCATGCGTTGGATCTGATTACTTTCTTTTTTTCAGTTTAAAATTCATTTTATTTTCATATTATTTCATTTGTTTTCCATAATTTATTTAAAATAGCAAAACTTATTTAAAAAATATGAAATTTTTTGTACAAGTTATTATTAAATTTCAGAACACAAAAATATTTTTATTTTCATTTTTTGCATTTAAAAAGTATTTTTAAATATTTAAAAGTTTCTTTTTAATTAATTAATGAGAATTAATTAATTAAAAATACTTTTAGGTATTTAAAAATCACCAAAAAATTCATGAAACATTTAAAAACATCTAGAAACATTGTCCAACCCTCAAACCAAATTTATTTTTTGATCTTGATGCATTTTGAGAATTTTCCATGGAATTAAAATCATTTTTATGCATTATTTTGATCCAAACTTCAAAAAATCATTTCTGCCTAACCCTAAAGAGTTGGACCTTGATTCTTTTTGCATTGCATTGTGTTTAGCATGTAGTTTGTGAGATTAAATGGCCATGATTTGATCTTTCATTTTCAATTTGTTTGATAATTTTCTTGTTAAGGAACCCTAAAACCCTAGGAAACTTAGGAAAATCATAACTTGAATTTGATTAAGAGTTGAGACCTCTCCTTTGGGCAGTGAGTTAGTATAGGTTTAGGGGTCCTTTGAGTGCATTTTCAATTTTTTGTAATGTTGCTTGCCTCTAATTTTGGTTTTTGTTTGATGCTTTGATCATAAACCCTAATTTGGGCTTCCATATGCATCCACCTTGCATTTACTTGCATAACATGACTTGCCATGACATTCCATGCCTCTATTTGATTCATTGAACATCTTAAGACATATTGAAAACATGTTTGATCATTGCATCTTGCATTTGTCATGTTGTATTCCATATGCATTTCATAACTTTTCATGAATGTTCATGTGTTTTAACTTGCTCCATTTGCATCCATGAGCTTGTATGATCATCTCCATCTGTTGTCTCATGTTTGTAGCATCTCATAGCATCATTAACATCATGAATGTGCTTCTGGTTTTGGTTTGCATCATGTCATTCCATCCCATTTTTGCATTGCATTACATTTCTTTTCTAACCTTTCAGGTGGTAAGTAACTTTGAGAAGTGAATTTGCCTTCACTTCTCATAACTTTTCTTCATCTCTTTTATGCATCCTTGCTGCATTTATGATTGTGTTTGAGATTGAGCTTGCTCATTCTTCTTCTTCTCACTTTCTTTCTTCAAGTGACTTGACTTCTTGAATGAAGCAAGTTACTTTGCTTCTCCTGATCCTTTCATCTGCTTCATGGTGATTCCTTTGAAGATCTTCTTTCTTAAACCTCACAAACCTTAGGAACAACCAAGCATGACAATGATTAGGGTTTTGATTAGTCTCCCCACTTAGTTTTGCCTTTGTGTCTCATTGAGTCTTCTCTTCTCACCTCATAATCAGGGACTAAACCCTAAAGGTTTTAAGGCTTTGTGATTAAGCTTATGCCTGCATCCTTCTATTAGGATGGAGTGTATAACTTTAATCCTAAGTGTTAAACCCTTAATGTGTTTAAATCTCTTAATCAATTCACTTTAATAATCACTAAGACATCAAGCTTGTAACTTGGGCCTTGCATTAGGGTTCTAATTCTTCCTTAACTGGTTAAGAAGGACTAACCCTAGTGTTAATGGACAAGTCCCCCTCAAGTTGTCTTACAAACCATAAAAACCACTTCATCATCATACCATTAAATAAAATCCACTTAATAAAGGTTTGTTTTGGCATAAGTTTAATCCCTAATCATGGATTAAGTTGAGGAGCTTTCCTCAGCTTAAACATTCTCATCTATTATCCTTCTATTAGGATGGTGTAATGAGTCTGTTTAATCCTTGATTATGGCTTAACCTCATTACTTAACACTAAACAAAAACACCAAAAACATCTAAATAATCACAAGTAGGTTAATGATCTTAATCCTACACCAAAGGTAATTAAGTGTGAGAAGCTGACTTCATACTTAAGGTATTCTCATTACCCCTAATCGGAGGGAAGATGTGATGAGTTTACTAACCCATTGGTGAAAGCTTAAGCTCATTAACTTATGACAAATCTCCAAAAGCAATAAAAGACTGAAAACACAAAAAACAAACAATAATCGTCTCCTTCGGGATTCTTTTCTCATCATATTCACTCATAACCGAGAACTTGCTTCTCCCGTCTAATGCAAGACAGTTTGCACCTGAGCCAGACAGGTCATACACTTGAGCATAGACAAGCAAGCAGTTCACAAGTCAATTCATCTTTCAGTCTCTTTGGGTCGAACTACGGTGTTCTGACTTCCTCATTGCACGAGAGGATACGTAGGCATAACTTAACAGTTATCGAACAAAAGTCTCTGTATATATTCCCCTCTTCCAGCATTATTCTTTAAGCCTCATTATCTTGAGCAATTCATTTTCTTTCCTACACTGACACTGTATATATCACACTTTACACTTCCTTTACACAGACACTTGTACATCCTTTCCCAGCCCTTTTATACACAGATTGCACTGACACTACCCCTTTAAAACACAAATCTTTTAAGCGTGGATCCCGTCGAGTACGGCGGACAATCTGGGTGCTAATACCTTCCCAGGTTGTAACCAACCCCCTTTCTCAGTCTCTCTGGTTCGCAACCGTCTTATCCATATCTTTCTAGGTCTATGCAGCATTACCTTTCCTCCGGGATAAAAATGCCTAGCTGGCGACTCTATTCATCTCCAGTGAGTCCACTGCTGTGTGTTCTCATTGTTCCTCTCGCCGACCGTTCGCGTCTGTACCTTTATCTGGGCCAGTTCCATTTATCGGGAGCGACAGGTGCATTCTTGAAAATTATGTGATTTTTGCCAACTTTGACAAGCCATAACTTGAGTTCCATAATAAATTAGAACTTGTCCTTGTACTTTTTGAAAAGGGAATGATCCAATCTACAACTTTCATGACCAACAATTTTTCATTTGAAGCATTTTTGGTTGAGAAATAGGGGGTTGAAATACTTTCCCAAAATGGAAAGTTTACATTACAAGTCATTTCCATTTTTGGCAACTTTTGGTTTAGCTCACTTTTCTTCAATTTTGTGAACTTCCAAGCACTTAAATGATCAAATAAAGATCATATAACTTCAATTTGATGAAAAATCCACTTTGGTTCCATTGATGGGGGCCTCAGATGCCCTGATTTTGCTCTGACTTGCTCAAGAAGTTACCCAGTGATCAGATGATTTCCACAATGAATTTCTTTATTAAACTTGGTACACATGATCCTTATAACATATTGAGACCAATAGAAACAAGAATGACCAAAAAATTTGGAGTTATGGCCTCTGAAAGCAAAACCCTAATTTCAGGTCATCTGTGCAGTGAAACCTTGGCTCTGCTTCTATGTTGTGCAAGTTCTTGTGATTCTTTGACTTCCTTGATCTTTGAGGGATATAAAATGATGATTGAACATACATGGACCCTCTTGAATTATTGGTGGCCTTTGGAGTTGCTCAGATGAATCCTTGGATTGCTCAGATCATAAACCCTAGATGCAGATGAACTTGAACTATGCAAATGAAACAAATATGCAATATGAGATGATATGCTTAAACTTATGCAAAGATGAAAGATCACAAGCCATGGTGTGAACTTAGTGAGGGAAAATTTGGGGTGTTTACAATGTAGGATTAAGATCATTAACCTACTTGTGATTATTTAGATGTTTTTGGTTTTTGTTTAGTGTTAAGTAATGAGTTTAATCTCTAATCACGAATTAGTGAACTCATTACACCATCCTAATAGAAGGATAATAGATGAGAACACTTAAGCTGAGGAAGATACCTCAACTTAATACATGGTTAGGGATTAAATTCATTATATAACAAGCCTTTATTAAATGTATTTTAATTAAAGGATGAGATTAAGAAATGAGTTTTATGGTTTGTAAGACAACCTGAGGGGGACTTGTCCATTAAACACTAGGGTTAGTCCTTCTTAACCATAAAGGAAGAATTAGAACCCTAATGTAAGGCCCAAGTTATAAGATGAAGTCTTAGTGATTATTAAAATGATTTGATTAAGAGGGTTAAACAAATTAAAGGTTTAACACTTAGGATTAATAGTATACACTGCATCCTAAGAGAAGGATGCATGCATAACCCTAATTCCAAAGTCCTAAAACTTTAAGAGTTTAGTCTCTGATTATTGAGATGAGAAGAGAGACTCAAGGAGACTAAAAGGTAAAAAGCTAAGGGGGACTAATCAAAACCCTAATTATTATCATGCTAGGATGTTCATATGGTTTGTAAGGCTTGAGAAAGATTTTCAAGGAAGCCACCAATGGAAGAAGCAGATGAAAGGAGGATGAAGCAGAAGAATAAGTTACTTACTTCATTGAAGAAGATAAGTAACTTAAAGAAAGAAAGTGAGAGAGGACACAAATGAACAAGTTCACTTAAGAGACAAGTAAAATGCATATGAAAGAGATAAAGATAAGTTAGAAGTGAAGGAAAATCCACTTCTCAAAGTAACTTACCACCTGAAAATGTTAGCATGAATGCATAAAGTACAAAGCATAAAGAAATGAAATGAAATGAAATGAAATGAGATGAAGTGACCAAAGTCAGAAGTGTTTATGCAAATTTAATGTCATGTGAGATGATGCAAAGGCATACAAAGTGTATATGTATGATCATACAAGAATGAGATGTCATGTAAGCATGCTTTGAGGTTTGAAAACACATGGAAGTTAATGAAATGAAATGAATGCAAACCATGGCAAATGAATGAAGAAATGATCAAGCATGGTTCTAACATGTCCTAAGATGTCTAATATGACATATGAATGCAATAAATGTCATGTCAAGTTCATGTATTGATGCATATGCAAGATGAATGTAAATGAACACATGAAATTAGGGTTGTATGGAAGTATGAGATGCCAATGATCAAAATAGAAGCATATGTCATGATAAAAAATTGAAACCAAACTCAAACAAACCCAAATCCCATACTAGGTCACACCCCAAAGGAGAAGGTCAGAAGCCTAACCAAACAAAAGTTATGAATTTCCTATGTTTTCTAGGGTTTTTGGGTGATTCAAAAGGAAAAATGCAAATCAATTTGAAAATGCAAGATAAATTTATGAGGAAAATGTCCTATAAACTACATGCAATATATAACACAATGCAAAAATAATCATCTTCAAACTCTTCTTGGTTAGGCAGAAATGACTTTTTAAAGTTAGGGTTCAAAAATATGATTTTTATGACCCTTAATTCAAAGAAAATTCACAAACTATGATCAAACCTAAAAATCAATTTGTGTGAAGAGTTTGAAAATGTTTCTAAATGCATTGGGATGATTCATGATTTTTTTGGTGATTTTTAGAAACCTAAATGTATTTTTAATTAATTAAAAGACTTTAATTAATTAAAAATAACATTTAAATATTTTAAAAATTCTTTTTTAATGCAAAAAATAAAATAAAAATCATTTTTGGAATGAGAAAATTATTTAAAGTCAGAATGCAAAAGAAAATATTTTTTTGATGCTTTTTGGTATTTTAAATTAAATATGCAAGAAAATGCAATTAAAATGAAATAAAAATAACAAAAATGAGAAGTATGCTGATCCAAGGGGTGAGATTTGAACTGGAAAGGGAGGGAATTGACTGCGCGCGCAGATCAATGGCCCATATTCAAACTGGCTAATTAACTGATTTGATTAATTAATTAAAATTAGGGTTTTAAGTGAAGTGATATGGACCCTCCAAACACGCGCTAATCCTATTCCTACGGCCCACATTTAAACTGGGGAGATTATCCCTAATTACAAACCCTAAACATTTTCAGGTGACCGAAGCTAGCTCCGGTCATCTTCTCCAGCGAAGCAAAATTTCAGAAACTCATACAAGCATCAAATCTCCTAATTTCTTGCCCAGAATCACTCCTCTAACATCCAAGAACATGAATCCACAAACAAAAATCATTTATCATGCATAACAAAGCTGAATCGAAGAAAACAAGTTCTAGGTCAAAAATTTCAGAGCAAACATACATACTCATTTCTCAATCATTTTCAAAACAAATCACATCCCAATGATCAGTGCAGTATACAGATTCATATTGTAACTAGAAAAACAAGTTCTGGAAAAATTGTTCTTGAGGTATACCTGAGGTTGAGCTTTCTGATTCTGGGCTTTTTGGACCTCTCTTTGGTGCAAGTCAACTCCAATGGGCCTCTTGAGGATGCTTTGATGCTTGGAACAAGCTTGTAATGGCTGGTTTGAAGGTTTTGTTTCTGAAGTTGCAGAAATTGTATTTGTGTTTGGCTGTGTTTTAAGCTATGGTGATGGGTGGGAAATGATCCTGGGGTGACGCTGAGTTGATTGGTGGAAGAGTTTGTGATTTTTGTTGGATGTGTTATAAAATTTGATGAAGGGAAGGTTTCTTGAGGTTTTTTTTTAATTCTGAGTGTGTGTATGGATTCAGGCCTCAATGTTGTGTGTTATGAGTTGTTTATTGTCCACATAAACAATGTTGATTGGCCAGAGAGTTGTTGTGGCACAGGCTGATTGGTATGGGAGCTTTTGCAAAAAGTCAAGATTTTGTACTTTGAGGTATGGGCACGGGTCAAAGGAGATTTCATGGGGTGTCTGGCCTCAGTTGAGTTCAAGGATGGCCATGGGATTGGTTTTGATGTGCTGGATGGCTTGGATGAGGAGTTATCACATGTTTTGCAAAATTCCCTCTTTGAAGTTTCTTGGATCATAAGTCATGGAAACCCTAAGTTCCAATGCACAATTCTGATCCTTTGAGGTTTGTTTGACATGTTGTGAAGTATTTGTGCCTATTAGAAGTCATTATAATGCTTGAATATGCCAATTTGCAAAATCCCTATTTGACATGAAACTTGAAATTTTAGGATTTTTGCCAACTTTGAAAGGCCATATCTTGAGTTCTAGGATGAATCAAGACATGTTCTTGTATTTTTTGAAAAGGTAAAGATCTAATCTACAACTTTCATGACCAATAATTTTTCATTTGAAGCATTTTTTATTAAGAAAGAGGAGGTTGAAAAACTTTCCCAAAATGGAAAGTTTCCATTACAAGTCATTTCCATTTTTGGCAAGTTTGCAAATGGCTCAAAATTCTTCAATCTTGTGAACTTCCAACCTCTTCTAAGATCAAATAAAGATTATAGAACTTCATTTTGATGAAAATACCCCTTTGGTTCCATTGTTGGGGGCCTCAGATGCCCTGATTTTGACTTAACTTGCTCAAGAAGTTACCTAGTGAACAAATGACTTCCACAATGAGTTTCTTCATCAAACGTGGTACATATGATCCTTATAACATCTTAATAACATTAGAAACAATGATGACCCAAAATTTTGGAGTTAAGGCCTCTGAAACCAAAACCCTAATTTTGGTCATCTGTGCAGTGAAAACCCTAGCTCTACTTCCATGCCTTGCCAGTTCTTGTGATCTCTTGACTTCCATGAACTTTGAGGGACATAATATGATGATAGAACACACATGGACCCTCTTGGAAAGCTTTGAGGCCTCTGGGATGGCGCAGATGGATTCTTGGATTGCTCAGATCACAAACCCTAGATGCAGATGAACTTGAACTATGCAGATGAAACAAATATGCAATGTGAGGTAGTATGCCTATGCTTATGCAAAAATGAAAGATCACAAGCCATGGTGTGATGAAGAGTGAGGGCAAATTTACGGTGTTTATAGGGGCATATCCAGCATTGAACCCCTAGCAGGCTACTTCCCAGAAGTTATCTCCTTCCTAAGCAGGATCTCCCGAGCAGTGCCTGACTATTTCCCAGCAAGAAGTGATCAAAGAACTCTTTGTTCCCCACCAGAGTGCCAAATTTACCTCATCCTCAGCAGAGTTGTTAGAACCAATTCCCCACAGAGTTTCCATTCTCTCCCCAATAGAGCAATGCCTGAAACCCGTCCCCAACGGAGTGGCTAAAGTTCCCTTCTCCCCAGCTGAGTTCACCCTTCGGATAGATCTACCAATGATCTATTCCCCCAAGAAGAGTTCTCCCTCCGCACAGATCCATCAATGATCTCTTCCCCCAGCTGGGTTTATTCCTCCAAGCAGATCAGCCAGAGATCTTTATCCCTACAGGATCCAGGTCTCGGATCATTTTCTCTTGCATAATCATAGCATTCGCATCATATCCACTGAAATAAGCGTAGCATTCCGTCTAATACGGAGCATTACGGAAAATATCAAACATTTACATGATCACAAGCCAGGTTCAAACCAGTCACCTGCAATTACCATCAAAATTTCATCAGCAATATACGAAATACATCTCCTACAGTAAAAAGCCAAAGCGTCCCCTTTGCGCTCTCAAATACAGATACCTATACATGCTCCTTTGGACACTCGTTCGTGTCATTCTTCCCTAGTAAGGTCGCCAGAACACTTTCTTCTAGCAGATACTTGTCCATGACATGCTCTTCTCGACACTCGTCCGTGTCATCTTATCTACCCCACAGAAAGCCAAAGCTTCTCCTTTGCACTCTCGAAACAGGTGCCTGTTTATATTTATACATATTTGACACTCGTCCGTGTCATACGTTCCCCAGCAAGTCAAACACTCGTCCGTGTCTTGCTCATACTTCATCAACAAATCAATACTTATGCATACTTATATAGAAGTATTTAATACTCATCCGTATCTTGTTTATATCACCTCCTCAGCAGATTCGACACTCGTTCGTGTTCCTTGTTAACCAGTTGGTACTCGTCTGTATCATCATCTTTGAACACGTGTCAGCATTTGTTTCTACCGATACTCGTCTGTATCATGGTTCTAAGGGTGCTCGTCCGCATATTTAATCTATACACGTTGTCAAACACTTATACCTTTTATTTTTGAAGCGTAAGCACTCGTCCGTGTTTACCGTTCCCCGGTAAGTCGTCAACAAAACAACTTTCTTCTATCCGACATTCGTCCTATGTCGTGATATCTTCGGCAGCCGTCCCCTGCCAGGTGATCGTCCTTCACCTTCGGATGATCGTCCCTCATCCTTTCTCCCCAGTGGAATCTCCATTGTTGGAACCTTCTATCTGGCATTCGTCCTATGTCGTGATATTTGTGGCAGTCGTTCCCTGCTAGGTGATTGTCCTTCACCTTTTGATGAACGCCCCTCATCATTTGTCTGATGGCCGTCCCCATCGTTGATCTTGTTATCCGACATTCGTCCTATGTCGTGATAATCTCCGAGAGCAGTCGTACCCTGCTGGGTGATCGTCCTTCACCTCTTGATGACCGTCCTTCATCATGCTTACCCGATGGCCGTCCCCATCGTCGACCTTTTCTATCTGACATTCGTCCTATGTCGTGACAGAGAGCATCTGTCCCCTGCTAGGTGATCTTCCTTCACTTTTGATGACCATCCCTCATAATTATTTCATTTATTCTTTGACCCGATGGTCGTCCCCATCGTTGATTACTTTACTTTCCAAGCCTGATGGCCATCCCCATCATTGCTTTCCTCATTACTTTGATCCCCAGAGAATCTTATTTTATTACCTGATGGCTGTCCCCATCATGATCTCTTTATTTCCCCAGCTTGTTGGCCGTCCCCGTCATTGCTTTACTTACCACTTTATCCCCAGTAGTCATCCTCTGCTCGATGGTCGTCCTCCATCGTTTTCATTTGATAATCATACTATACTACCTTTTACAATTTATGTCCCTTTTCTTCTTCTCCCCAGTGAGTGCAAATTTCGGTATGTCTTTGGTATTCAACCACAAGTTATCTTGTTTGTCTGTTAAGCCAAGCACTTACACCCTGCACAGCTAACTCATGTTTGAATAGGGGCAGATGTAAACACCCCAAATTTGCCCTCACCTTTTTATCACGCCATGGCTTTTGATCTTTCATTTTTGTTTTAACATAAGCATACTATCTCATATTGCATATTTGCTTCACTGCATAGTTCAAGTTCATCTGCATCTAGGGTTTGTGATTTGAGCAATCCAAAAATCCATCTGAGCCATCCCAAAGGGGCTTAAAGCTTTCCAAGAGGGTCCATGTGTGTTCTATGATCATATTATGCTCCCCAAAGTTCATGAAAGTCAAGGGATCACAAGGATTGGCAAAGGCTTGGAAGCAGAGCTAGGGTTTTCACTACACAGATGACCAAAATTAGGGTTTTGGTTTTAGAGGCCTTAACTCCAATTTTTTGGTCATTCTTGTTTCTAATGTTCTTAATATGTTATAAGGATCATGTGTACCAAGTTTGATGAAGAAATTCATTGTGGAAGTCATTTGATCATTGGGTAACTTCTTGAGCAAGTTAAGACAAAATTAGGGCATCTGAGGCCCCCAAAAATGGAACCAAAGGGTCATTGTCATCAAATTGAAGTTCAATGATCTTTATTTGATCTTATAAGTGGTTTTAAGTTCACAAGATTGAATAATTTTGAGCCAATTGCAAACTTGCCATTTTTGGAAATGACTTGAAATGCAAACTTTCCATTTTGGGAAAGACTTTCAACCTCCTCTTTCATGACCAAAAATGCTTCAAATGAGAAATTCTTGGGCATGAAAGTTGTATATTAGGTATATCCCTTTTCAAAAAGTACAAGAACATGTCTTGATTCATCCTAGAACTCAAGATATGGCCTTTCAAAGTTGGCAAATGTCACATAATTTTAAGTTTCATGTCAAAGAGGGATTTTGCATTTTGGCATGTTCAAGCTTCTAATTGACTTCTAATGTGCACAAATATGTTACAACATGTCAACAAAAACTTCAAAGGATCAAAATTGGCCCAAGAATTGAAGCATTTCATGGCTTGAATCACAAGAAACATCAAAGAGGAAAATTTGCATAAACCATGAGAACTCTTCATCCAAGCCTTCCAGCACATCAAATTCAATCCCATGGTCCTCCATGGATCAAGCTGAGGCCAGACACCCCTCCAAACAACCTCTGACCCGTGCCATGCTTCAAGTACACATAACCTTGACTTTTTGCAACTTGGCCAATACCAATCAAGATGTGCCACCACCCACTTTCTGAGCAATCCCATTGGTTTATACAAACATCATGGATCACAAAACACACAACACACAAGGCTGAAACCTCACACAAGCTGAGAATCACAAAAATCACCTCACAACGACTCAAACTTCAAATTTTCTTCACCATTCAACTCAACATCACCTAAGGAACAAATCCCAGCCATTACAATGGCCTGAAACACCCCATAACACAAACACGATTTCTAAGTTATCAGAACTGAATCACTCAAACCAGCTCATTTAAACTCCATTCAAGCTTTTCAGAAGCATCAGAGGGATCATTGGAGGCATTTTGCACAAAGGAAGAGGTCAGAAAGCTCCAGTTTGCAAAGCTTCAACTCAGGTAGCCATGAAGAACATTTTTTCCAGAACTCTTGTTTTAAGTTTCTAAATGATTCTACATGCTTCACTGATCATTGTGATATGTTTATTTTCGAAAATGGTTGAGAAATGAGCATGTATTGTTGTTCTGAAACTTTTCCCGTGAAATTGTTTTTTCTTCGATTCATCATGTATGCGTGAAATAAATTGTTTTTATGGATTGATTCTTGTTTATTGATGCTTGGGGAGTAATTCTGGAGAGTTGGGGGAGGTTTTCATGGCCTGTGGAGAGAGTTAGAGAGAGGACCTTGCCGGAGAAGAAGACCAGAACACTGTTCTGGCCGCCTGAGAGTCATTTGCCCTAATCTTGTATTAATTAGCCAGTTTGAATAATAGCCCTAGGATCATGTTTACCCGCGTGTTTGGATGGCCCGGATGCGCTCAGTTAACCCTAATCCTTAATTAATTTAATTAATTAGGTTAATTATCCAGAAACAATCCCATCCTTTGGATTACGCGCCAGTCAATACTTATTTCCCCAGTTCAAATCCTGGCCCTTGGATCTGCATACTTCCATTTTATTTTCTTTTTATTTCATTTCTTTTGCACAATTAATTTAAAATACCAAAAATCATCACAAAAATATGAAACTTTTCATTCTTATTTCAAATATTTTTCTCAACCCAAACATAATTTTTATTTTATTTTTTGCATTCAAAAAGTATTTTTAAATTATTTAAATGTTATTTTTAATTAATTAAAGTATTTTAATTAATTAAAAATGCATTTAGGTTTCTAAAAATCACCAAAACAATCATGAACCATTCCAATGCATTTAGAAACATTTTCAAACTCTTCATACAATTTTTTTTTTAGGTTTGGTCATAGTTTACCAATTTTCTTTGAATTAAGGGTCTTTAAAATCACATTTTTTAACCCTAACTTTGAAAAATCATTTCTGCCTAACCAAGAAGAGTTTGAACTTGATTCTTTTTGAATTGTTTCACATATTTCATGTAGTTTATAGATCATTTTCCCCATGAATTTATCTTGCATTTTCAAATTGATTTGCATTTTTTCTTTTGAATCACCCAAAAACCATAGAAAACTTAAGAAAATCATAACTTCCAATAGGAATAGCTTCTGACCTTCTCCTTTGGGGTGTGACCTAATATGGGATTAGGGTTTGTTTGAGCTTGATTTCAAATTTTTATCATGTTGCATGCTTCTTTTTTGTTCATTTGCATCTCACATGTCCATGTATCCCTAATTTCTCATGTTCATTTGCATTCTTCTTCACATAGCATCACATGAACTTGCCATGACATTTCAAGCATTAACAGGACATCTTAGACATCTTAGGACATGTTAAAACATGGCTTGATCATTTCTTCATTCATTTTCCATGTTTTTCATTCATTTCATTTCATAAACATCCATGTGTTTTCAAACTTCTAAGCATGCTTTCATAACATCTCATCTTTGTATGATCATTCATATGCACATTGTATGACTTTGAATCATCTCATATGCCATTTGCATTGCATAATCACTTCTTACTTTGGTCATTTCATCTCATTTCAATTCATTCCTTTATGCTTTATACCTTATGCATTCATACTAACCATTTCAGGAACTTTTGGTAAGTCATTGTGAGAGGTGGATTTGCCTTCACTTCTCACTCCTTCCCATCTCATTCATGTGCATTTTAACTTGTCTTTGAAGTGAATTTGATTCACTTGTGTTCCATCTTTCTCACTTTCCTCCTTTAAGTTACTTATCTTCTTAGGAAGTAAGTAACTTATTCTTCTGCTTCTTCCTCCTTTCATCTGCTTCTTCCATTTGTGGCTTCCTTGAAGATCTTCTCTTTTAGGCCTAACAAACCATAGGAACATACAAGCATGATAATCTTAGGGTTGTATATAGTCCCCCTTAGCTTTTTACCTTTGAGTCTCCTTGAGTCTCTCTTCTCATCTCAATAATCAGAGGCTAAACTCTTAAAGTTTTAGGACTTTGGTATTAGGGTTATGCCTGCATCCTTCTCTTAGGATGGAGTGTATAACTTTAATCCTAAGTGTTAAACCTTTAATTTGTTTAAACATCTTAATCAAATCATATTAATAATCACTAAGACTTTATCTTGTAACTTGGGCCTTGCATTAGGGTTCTAATTCTTCCTTATGGTTAAGAAGGACTAACCCTAGTGTTTAATGGACAAGTCCCCCTCAAGTTGTCTTACAAACTCAAAATCCATTTCTTAATCTCATCTATTTAATTAAAATCCATTTAATAAAGACTTGTTATATAATGAATTTAATCCCTAACCATGGATTAATTTGAGGTACCTTCCTCAGCTTAAGTGTTCTCATTTATTATCCTTCTATTAGGATGGTGTAATGAGTCCACTAATATGTAATTAGAGATTAAACTCATTACTTAACACTAAACAAAACCCAAAAACATCTAATTAATAACAAGTAGGTTAATGATCTTGATCCTACATCATCATGGAAATTTAGTTGAGGTGCTTATCTCATACTTAAGTAGGCTCATTATCCCTAATCAGGGAGGATATAATGAGTTTACAAGCTCTTGATTTAGGCTTAAGCTTACTAACTTATGAAAAACACCAAAAACAATAACAAAACTTAAAACACAAAAACAAACAATAATCGTCTCCTTCGGGATTCTTTTCTCATCACACTCATTCACAAACGAGAACTCGCTTCTTCTGTTTAATGCAAGATAGTTAGCACTCGAGCCAGACGAGTCATACACTTGAGCATAGACAAGCAAGCAGTTCACAGTCATTTCATTTTCAGTCTCTTTGAGTCGAACTATGGTGTTCTGACTTCCTCATTGCACGAGAGGATACGTAGGCATAACTTAACAGTTATCGAACAAAAGTCTCTGTGTCTTCTCCATCTTTCAGCATTCTTTTCTAAGCCTCAGTTCCTGAGCATTCACCTTTAATCACTGACACCTGTACATTCATTTCTAGCTTTTGCACACAGATAGCACATACACTACCCCTTTAAACACAATCTTGTAAGCATGGATCCCGTCGAGTACGACGGACAATCTGGGTGCAAATACCTTCCCAGGTTGTAACCAACCCCCTTTATCAGTCTCTCTGATTCGCAACCGTCTTATCCATCTCTTTCCAGGTTTATGCAACATTACCTTTCCTTCGGGATAAAAATGCCTAGCTGGTGACTCTATTCAGTTCATTTTCATTTTCTCTTTTTGCTGATCGTTCGCGTCTGTACCCTGGGACCCTGGTGTCTTTTCGGGGGAGCTACAATTTCTAGCTTGGTTGGAGATATAATGTCCGATATGCCCCATGCTGTGAAATGGTCTGCCTTGAGTACCTGCAACCTGTTTAACAAAGGAAACGCACAAGTATCTCGAGGTATCCTTAACCGGATTCCGTCATAGGAGTTTAGACTTATCTGAGAGCAACATATTTCCTGCAAGCATTTATTAAAAGTGGTCATATGTTTTATGCAAGTGTTGTACCATGAACTTTGGACATTTTGCAAACGAAACAAAAATGTACAAAACAAAGTGTGACTTAAAATTATGATTGTATTGATGTGTGTGCCCTGAATAGGCAAGTACAGTCAAAGAAGCGAATCCCCTGAAAGGAGGAGATTGCTGAAAATTGAGAAAATAAAAGTGTAGGCAATGTTGAAGATGACGCTCCAGTGAGCTTCCTTTGCTATGACCCGTATGACCTTGACGTTCTTCTTATCTTGCTATCTGAAGAAGGTTGATTCTGACCGACACTTTGTCCTTTCGAAACTTGCCATGTTGTGAGTGATACAGACGAATTCAAAATGCAGTTGTTCGCTTATTCCCTGATTTTGCGTGGATCGCCCTTTCGGGTTTTCAATCCACCGGGATACCCATTTTTTCCTGAGCTATCTGATATGGCTTTTCAACTCAGCGGGTGTACATTCTTTTTGTTTTTCCCTTATTTTTTCCCGAGTCTTTTATTCTGTTTTTGACTCGCCGGGATACCCTATGTTTGCCAGGACTTACATTCTGTTTTTATGTCCAGCGGGTCATTTTATGCGAAATATTTTTTAACTACATCTGAATTCACAGGAGATAGGAAGTCCTCGCCATCCATAGTAGTGAGCATCAGTTCTCCACCAGAGAAAACTTTCTTTACTATGAATGGGCCTTCGTAGTTTGGAGTCCATTTTCCCATGTGGTTTGAATGGGGAGGAAGAAGTCTTTTCAGAACAAGCTTTCCCACTTGGTATTCCCGAGGTCTGACTTTCTGATCGAAGGCGTTCTTCATTTGTTTTTGATACAACTGCCCATGACAGATAGCTGCTAATCTTTTCTCTTTAATCAAACTCAGTTGATTATACCGAGATCGGACCCATTCTGCTTCATCCAGTTTCATATCCATCATTACCCGTAAGGAGGGTAGTTCAACTTCAACAGGTAGGACAGCTTCCATACCATACACAAGCTGATAAGGTGTTTCCCCGATAGATGTTCTGATAGAGGTTCGGTACCCATGCAAGGCAAACGGTAGCATTTCATGCCAGTATTTGTAGGTGACTACCATCTTTTGCACAATCTTCTTAATGTTCTTGTTAGCGGCCTCAACAGCGTCATTCATCTTTGGTTTGTAAGGAGAAAAGTTGTGATGTTGAATCTTAAAGTCCCGGCAAAGTTCTGCCATTATCTTGTTGTTCAAATTGGAACCATTATCAGTAATGATTCGCTCGGGAACTCCATATCGACAGATGATGTCTCTTTTCAGAAATCTAGCTATCACTTGTCTGGTGAAATTTGCATACGAAGCTGCTTCAACCCATTTGGTGAAGTAATCAATGGCTACCAGGATGAATTTGTGACCATTTGAAGTAGTCGGTTTAATCTTTCCAATCATATCAATGCCCCACATGGCGAAGGGCCAAGGTGAAGACATTACATTCAAAGGATTTGGAGGCACATGCACTTTGTCTGCGTAGATCTGGCATTTTTGGAATTTTCTGGCATAGGCACAACAGTCTGCATCCATTGTGATCTAGTAGTAACCCGATCTTAATAATTTCTTTGACATTGCATGTCCTCTAGCATGGGTACCGAAAGAACCCTCACGTACTTCGTGCATCAGTAGGTCTGCTTCCTTCTTGTCAACACATATGAGCAAGACCATGTCGAAGTTTCGCTTGTACAAAGTACCATCAGTATTGAGGAAGAAACTGCTGGCTAGCCTTCTTAATGTCTTCTTATCATTTGATGATTCCCCAGGTGGGTATGCCTGAGTTTCCAAGAAGCATTTGATGTCATGGTATCAAGGCTTGTTATCAGTGACAGTGTCCACAGAGAATACATATCCCGGTTTGTCCAGTCCAGATACCAGAATCCGAGGTACATAATTAGCTGCTTATACTTTGATCATGGATGAAATGGTAGACAAAGCGTCTGGAAACTGATTCTCATCTCGAGGATGTAATCAAGCTTAACTGTTGTGAAGAAGGTCAACAATCTCCTCGTATAGTCACGGTAAGGAATCAGATGCTCCTGATGAGTGTACCACTTTTCGTTGGTCTAGTTGATTACCAAAGCTGAATCTCCGAATACATTCAAGGTTTTGATCCTGAGGTCAATGGCTTCCTCAAGACCCGTGATACAAGCTTCGTATTCTGCTTCGTTGTTAGTTCAGGAAAAGGTGGGTTTTGCTGAGAAAGGCATATGAACTCCTTTAGGTGTGATAAACATTGCACCAACCCCACGAACGTTGCAATTAACTTCCCTGTTAAACATCATAGTCCATGCTTCTTCTAGGTCAAGCCCTTTAGTGTGAACAAGCTCTTCATAATCTTTTGCTTTCAAGAACATGATGTCTTCATCAGGGAAGTCAAATCTCATAGGTTGGTAATCATCAATGGGTTGCTCAGCCAGATAGTCAGACAATACACTGCCCTTGATGGCTTTTTGAGAGGTGTATTGAATGTCATACTCTGTCAGAATCATTTTCCACCTTGCAACCCTTCCGGTAAGTGCTGGCTTCTCAAATATGTACTTGACTGGATCCATCTTTGAGATCAACAAGGTAGTATGAGTCAATATACTGTCTTAGTCGACGAGCAGCCCACGCTAAAGCACAACAAGTTTTCTCGAGCAGTGAATAACGTTGTTCACAGTCGGTAAACTTTTTGCTTAGGTAGTATATTGCATACTCTTTTCGACCAGACTCGTCATGTTGGCCCAACACACACCCCATTGACTCTTCTAATATTGTCAGATACATGATTATAGGTCTTCCTTCAATTGGAGGCATGAGAATTGGAGGTTCTTGCATATATTATTTGATCTTGTCAAAAGTTCTCTGACAATCATCGTTCCACCTGACTGTTTGTTCTTTTCTTAACAACTTGAACAAGGGTTTGCAGGTTGCAGTGAGATGAGATATGAACCTTGAGATGTAGTTAATTCTACCTAAGAACCCTCGAACTTCTTTCTCAGTCTTAGGTGCAGGCATTTCCTGAATTGCTTTGACTTTGTCGGGATCAACCTCAATTCCTTTTTCACTTACAATAAAACCCAGCAACTTACCAGAACACACCCCGAATGTGCACTTGTTGGGGTTCAACTTCAACTGATACTTCCTCAGACGCTTGAACAGTTTCAGTAGATTCACCAAATGATCTTCTTCTGTAAGGGACTTGACAATCATATCATCCACATAGCACTCGATTTCTTTATGGATCATATCGTGGAATAATGTTACCATAGCCTGTTGATATGTTGCACCGACGTTCTTCAGATCGAACGACATTACCTTGTAGCAGAATGTGCCCCAAGGTGTGATGAAATTTTTCTTCTCCATGTCTTCAGGTGACATCTTAATCTGATTGTATCCAGAAAATCCATCCATGAAAGAAAATACCGAGAACTGAGTTGTGTTATCCACCAATACGTCAATGTAAGGTAATGGGAAATCATCTTTCGGGCTTGCTCTGTTCAGATCCCGGTAATCCACACACATACGCACCTTGTCATCATTCTTAGGAACGGGTACAATGTTAGCAACCCACGGCAGATAACTTGTTACAGCGAGAAAAACGGTGTCCCACTGCTTTTGTACTTCTTCTTTGATCTTCATGGCCATGTCCGGGCGAGTACGACGTAATATATGTTTAACTGGAGGAAATCTTCTTTCAATGGAAACCTGTGCATGACAATGTCCGTATCCAGACCTGGCATATCTTGATAGGACCAAGCAAAGACGTCAACATATTCCCGAAGCATACTGATGAGTTGTTCTTTCACTGGAGCTTGCAGACTGGCCCCGATCTTCACTTCTTTCACATCTTCCTCGGTACCAAGATTAACAGTTTCAACTTCCTCCTGATGAGGAGCAATCACCTTTCCCTCTTGTCTCAACAACCTAGCCAACTCTTCAGGCAAATCATAGTCTTAATCAACCCCTTCATCTGCTTGATTAATTGGATTGTCGAAGTCATACAAGATCATAGCAGTGTTGCTATCGGTGCAATATGGAGGATTATCTCTACAAGGGTTGAGATTTGTTCATTTTAGTGATTGATTTTATCTTGCTTAGGAAAAAGTGAATGAAGTTATTTATTGAAAAACATTTCCATTTATTGTTTAGTGCGAAAATAACAAAAATGAAAGACAGTAAGCGGAAAAAGAAGATCGTTTGCAAAAGATGTCTTTTTGTTCATTAATCATTCATTTGCACAAAATACAAATATGGCCCTATTACAAAATGAGTCCTGACACCTTGGGAAAGATGCAGGACTTGATGCATGCTTAAACAGGAAATAATAATTACTCTGCAGAAGTAATCCTTATAATTTCCTGGGAAGACCAGTTGAGGACTTACTGGCCTGGAACCTTGGCCGAATCTAGCTTTCCAGGTTGAAGTCACTTTCAGCCTTGTCTTCCACATTGTTGATTGCATCCGGGGTTAGCATTCCCCCACTAATAAACTTGGGAGCTTTAGAAGCCTCCTCTTGGACCTGTCGGGATGGTTTGTAACCCAAACCGAACTTATCTTCTTTGACCTGAACATGCAGCAGCTTGCCCTAGCCCTGGGAATTCCCGTCTTCAACAACCTTACGAGCTTGCTTATAAGAGGAGATCGAAGTACCAGACACTTCAGTTGTTGCTTCATTGACATTGAGGGCCTCGAACACTTGGCTCATTGTCTCATGGATCTCTCCGTCCATCTCAATATACTTATAAGTAGCTAGATGACTGACGAAGATATCCTCTTCCCCACAGATTGTGATGACTTGGCCCTTCCATTCATATTTGAACTTCTGGTGAAGGGTCGACGTTACGACACCCGCGGCATGAATCCATGGCCGACCCAACAAACAGCTATAGGCAGGCTGAATGTCCATCACATAGAAGATAGTTTTGAAAATTTGTGGGCCAATCACCACAGGCAGCTCAATTTCCCCAAGAACCGATCTTTTAGATTTGTCAAAGGCTCTCACTACCAGGTTACTTGGACGCAATGCAAGACCATCATATTCCATCTTGTCCAAGGCTTTCTTTGGAAGAACATTGAGTGAGGACCCAGTGTCAACCAAGACATGAGAAAGAACAGCACCTTTACACTCCAAGGTGATATGCAAAGCCTTATTATGGTTACGGCCCTCCATAGTTAGATCAGCATCAGTGAACCCTAGTCCATGACTAGTATTGACATTAGAAACCACCGTCTCTAGCTGATTAACTGTAATCTCTTCTAGCACGTAAGTTGCGTTCAGGACTTTGAGAAGTGCATTCCTGTGAGCTTCGGAACACATTAGCAGTGATAGAATAGAGATTTTGGAGGGTGTCTGATGGAGCTGGTCCACAACCTTATAATCACTCTTCTTGATTATTCTCATGAACTCGTCTACATCCTGGTCAAAGGATGTCTTCTGAGCTTCCTTGGAAATGGGTTCTTCAGGCACCACACTCTTTCCCTTAGCCTTGGCAGCAACTTTTGCTTCAGCATTAGTTCTTGGGAATTGTGAGGCAAAGTGACGTCCGCTTCAAGTGAAGCCTCCGCCTCCTCCCACATTATCAATTTGTGGTGTAGAAGTGTCAAGAGTGACTTTCTTTCCGTTGCAATATAAATCTGAGCCGTAGTGCCAAGGCACGACACTGCTGCTGTTATATGGAACTGGTCCTGGTACCGTGATAGTAACCGGACTGATTGATGCGGAAGAAGGAATTGAGACAGTCTGAGGTTCATAATTAATTGTGACAACAGGTCTGACCGGAGATGGTGTTGGTGATGAAGATTGTTGCTGTTGATGAAGATGTTGATGTGAGTTGTTGAAAGAATCTGGAACGTGGATCATTGTCAGATCATAGTAAATGGTAACTGTGGAAATGTCTTCATTTATAGTTGTTGTTGTTTTAGAAGGATGTGTTGAACTGATATCAGTTGAAGCTGAAGAAGGGATGGTTGTTGATGTTGTAGAAGAATCTGTTGGAATGATTGTTGCTGAAGTTGTAGGAGTGATATCTGATGGAATGATGTATGTTGATGTTGTTGAAGGAATGGTTGTTGATGTTGTAGGAGTTGGGACTGTTGAAGTGATCTTTAAAGTGCCTTCTTTGATAAGATTGTTGATACCAGTCTTCAAATTTGCACAACCGTTGATAGAAATCTTACAGGCTTTGCAATGGGCCTCACAACCCGGGAACACTTGGCACTTTAAAAGCTGGGCTTTAACCTCGGTCAGAGGTGTTTGAATACCTGCAACATTGTCAATTTGGTTCACTAGTTGATCCTCCTCAATGGCATTTATCCTAGGCCCACCATGGCTAGGCATAGGATTCTTGGTAACACTCAGAGGGGGTGCAAAGTTGACTGCCTTAGAATCGATCAAATCTTGAACCTTCGTGTGTAAGGCTCTACACTCCTCTGTTGTATGGCCAGGTGCATTTGAGTGGAAGGCACACCGGGCGTTGATATCATAGTTTCTTGGAAGATTTTAGGGATCTGGTGGGGCCAGAGTCCTTAATTCGATCAGGTTGAGCATTAATAATTGTGGAAGTAAGGCAACATAGGGCATCGGAATGGGATCGATAACCCTATTGATTTGTGAAGTCCTTTGTTGAAACGGATGTTGTTGCTGGTTGTTATTGTTGTACGGTCTCTGTTGAGGAAAATGTTGTTGCGGTGGGAAGTGTTGTGGTTGTGGAGGATGCTGTTGTTGAGGTGTTGGAGCTGGAATAGTGACAACAGCTACTGATCTTGGCATGTACTGAGGCCTACCTCTGCCCATATGTACTGAGGTTGTCTCACCTGTCCTGCGAGGTCCTGAGAAATATTTTCTTGTATTGCTGGAACTAGCACCGTTGTATGAAATTTTTCCCATCTTCAAAAGAATCTCAATTCTCTCTCCAGCTATAACTACATCAGCAAATCTTGTGGAAGGGAAAGCAACAAGTCTGTCAATGTATGTTCCTTGCAATGTGTTCATAAACATGTCGGCCATTTCTCTCTCAGACATCGGAGGTTGGACAATAGCAGCAAGCTGTCTCCATCTTTGGGCATATTCCCTGAAGCTTTCCCTTGAAGACTGAGACATACCCATTAGGAGAGTTCTGTTGGGAGCCATGTCCAAGTTATATTGATATTGGCGTATGAAAGCTTCATCCAAATCCTTCCAGTTTATGACTGTTGCTCTGGACAGGTGAGAATACCATTCACAGGATGCCCCAGTCAGACAGTCTTCAAAGTAGAACATCCACAACTTTTCGTCCATGGTATAAGCTTTCAGTCTCCCTAGAAAGGACTGCAGGTGAGTACGTGGACAAGAGGTACCATTATATTTCTCAAATTAAGGAGGCTTGAACTTGTGAGGAATCCTGACTCCCTTAACTAAACCCATGTCCATTACTTTGAATCCCAAATAGTTTTGGGACTCCAAAGATCTCAGCTTCTCTGCTATTTCGTCCAGACGACGATCATAGGCTTCATCCCCAGCAACAATCACTGTAAACTGTTCTTCTTTGGGTCCTCTTACAAGGCACGACCTCCAGTGTTTCCTTGAGTATTTCTGATAGCATTGACTTCAGGATTGAGGTGAGGCCTAAACTCTGGCGGATCTGTTTGTGGCTGCCCGTGATCATTGTTACTAGTACCTCCTGTACCTGGATGATTTTCTTATGGAGTTTGTCGCTCAACCAACTCTCTTAATATTTATTGGCTCTGAGCCAACCCAGTCATCACTGCCATGAACTGGTTCATTCGAGCCCTCATCTCAGTTCTCTCATTAGCCATCTGAGTTCTCACGTCACTCAGATCTTGTTGAACTTGGTCCATCTGTAAGCTCGGAAGGTTGTTTCTGGTTGGATACCGGTGAACTCTGTTGATGGGGAAAACCCTCCTACGAGCAATGTTTCCTGAAACAACAGCAAAGTGAGAAAACAACAACAAAAACACTTACAAAACAACGAATGAGGTTAGTATGCAATGCAGTATGTCTATTTGTCTTCCAAGGGTATCCGGTTTGGTTCTTTGGTTTTGACCTTCCAGACCTCTGGGAATGAAGATGTTGAAGAGAAATCAAAGCCCATCAGAAAATCCAAGTAATACATAAACCATATATTACAAATGCAAAAGATACATAGTTTATGATTACAACAAGTTCCCATGGTGGGTCAAAATACAACAAAGTCGAGAAATACAACAAAATCACCATGGAAAAATAAAGTACAACCAAAATAAAATACAAGTAAAAAGAAATCAAACATCTAGCCCAAAGTCATCCTCATTGACTTCTTTCAGGAGAGCATCAGTCACTGGTCCAACTGGATGCTCTGTGATGGTCCTGATAAGAAGGTTCCTGGTGGCAATGGCACTTGTCAACTTCTGGTACTTGTCTTGGTCTTTTGATCTCTTCAACCCCACCCGGAGTTTTAACTCGGAGATTTCCTTCTGTGCTGCTAACAAGACCTCCTGACTCTTCTTCTCATTAGCTTCCAACTGCTCAATCCTAGCCTGTGTCTTATGATCTTCTTGCAAACGAGCCTCAGTGATCCTGATCCACCTAGCCTGACTCTCCTCCAAGTAATGCTCAGCTCTGGCCTTCTGAATCTATGCTTCCTTGCAAGAATTCTTCAATACCAATTCCCCTGCCCGGGCTTTTCTGATGTAATCGTCAGTCTTCTCAATCTTAGTCACATGCTCGATACGGAGCTTCTCTAACCTCTCATTGTCCAGACGACTATCATTCCTCTCCTAGAGGGTCTTCTTTAGAGCTTCAGAAAGTTGAGCATTCCTCTCTTTCAGCTTCTCAAACTCTTCTAAACTGACTATAGCTACATGGTCTACTGCTGATGGCCCTGGCACATCTTCCAGGGTGAATGGCATGCGAGTGATTTGTCCTCTAATGCGAGACTAATCAATGTACTGAGCTGAAGCTATGTTGTTGCACTTGCCAAGAATAGCAGTCCCTTTTGTCTGTATGCTATCCCAAGCCCAGGCTGCTTGTCGGATGATGGCATGATTATTCTGAATATCACAGTAAAGGGTCTCTGCTAAATCCTTCTCTCTTGGTGGATGTACTAAGGCATACCCTAGATGCCTTTTGAAAAGCAAAGGATTGTAGTTGATGCAACCCTTCACTCCAATAAGAGGTACATTGGGATAATGCCCACAACTTGTAATTATGTCCTTGCCCTTGGTGTTTTGAGTAAACCACCTGATGTCTTCTGAAGTAAGGGCAATCATCCTCTTATCCCAGTTCTTTGTCTGGTGTGGATTCGGGAAAGTTTCCGTCTTCGGCATATGTCTTATCAACCAACTGTAAAAGAGAGGTTCACAACATCTCACCAGTCTCCCTCTCTGTTTCTCATTCCTCTGATGAACTGAGTAGTAAAAGTCTCCCAACAAGGTAGGAACTAGATTCCTGAGCATAAAGATGTGGATGACATTCTTGCTTATAAACTTAGGCTCATCCGCAAACAAAATGATGCCATATATACTAAGAGCCAAGAGAGCACAAACAGATTCCCACTTCCATGTTGCAGCATGACTGGTAGCCTGAGTGACTAAGAAGTCTAGATGGAGGCTTGGGATTCTAGCCTTGGAAGTCATGTTCTCATCAATGATAGTGGCTTCCAGATGTAGTGCCTTAGCTATGTCTTCATTCTTTGGAGCAGTCATCTCAGGGTTGAAAGGGATTCCTCTTCTGATAGGGACACCCAACAACATAGAATACTCTTTCAGCAAAGGACCAATATGAAAATCTGGGAAAGTGAAGCAACGGAGAGGAGGATCATAGAACTGAAGACATGTGTGAATCATACTCCTCTACAATGTGTCCAAGTCCATGATCATGCCCAAAATACCACCATAATGCTCTCTGAATAAAGGAACATGATCAGGAGTGATAAGAGCCTGTATCTGCCTGATGCCTGCTAGAAGGTACTCAAAGAAGTGGTAAGTGATGTTGCCTTTCCTGGTTGAATCCATACTGACAATGGGTGCTGATGAAGATAACTGAAGAAGATAGCTGAAGAAGGGTTGGAGAAGATATCTGAGCAGAAGAACGGTCAAAACCAAACCAAGAAAAAGGTGGATACCCTGTAAAACAAATAGACAAATGTTAAATGATGCAAAATGATGTATGCAGAATGATATGCAAGGGTTTGTGATCAGGTGCTGGATTTTCCATTTGCTTTGATAGGGTCCATGAGTGTTCCTAAGTCCGGATGAAGGTCTGAGAACCAGTAACCAGGTGGGGAATCAAATAAAGAGTCACAAGTCCAGGGTTTCATAGAATCGGTCCAAAATAGTGTAAACTTAAAACAACATCTAGTAACAGGGTATGATGAGGCCAAGGGTTCCTGCAAACCTGTAAACATCCCAACCCACTCATAAGTATTGTTCTAGAACAAGGATCCTCATACTTGGATCTGTTATGAGAAGTGTAAACACTTCTAACCCGAAGGTACAGTGTTTACATTAATCATAAAGGATCCTCCTCTAATTCACCTCAGATGCTGAAGTTCATCTAAAAAGATCATCCAGACTTAGCAGGCTTCCTAGATAGCCCTACTACTACAGGAAATCCGTAGCACAGAGTTCTCAAGAAGAAACCCATGTCTGAACCGTGTTTCATATTCCCGCACCAGACCGAAATGGAATGGGAAAGAATATGAAGCCACTCTAATCCTATGTGTCACTCAGGCTCCCGGTGTGAAACCCTGCTCACTAAAATACCCCTCCCATCAACAGAGTCGACAAGCTGTCGCTCCCCGGACTTACGTCCCGGTGCAAATGCAAACGGTCGATGAAAGAGAAAAATGGTTGAATTGAATAGAGTCACCAGCTAGGCATTTTTATCCCGAAGGAAAGGTAATGCCGCATAAACCTGGAAGGAGATGGATAAGACGGTTGTGAACCAGAAAAACTGAGAAAGGGGGTTGGTTACGACCTGGGAAGGTATTAGCACCCAGATCGTCTGTCGTACTCGACGGGATCCACGCTTACAAGATTTTGTTTAAAAGGGGTAGTGTGTGCGTGTTATCTGTGTGCAAAATGATAGGGAAAGAAAGTACATGTGTCAGTGCAAAATGTGTGAATTACTCAGGAACTGATGCTTTAGAAAGAATGCTGAAAGATGGGGATGACAAAGAGACTTTTGTTCGATAACTGTTAGGTTATGCCTACGTATCCTCTCGTGCAATGAGGAAGTCAGAACACTGTAGTTCGACTCAAAGAGACTGAAAATAAATTTACTGTGAACAGCTTGCTTGTCTATGCTCAAGTGTATGACCCATCTGGCTCACGTGCTAACTGTCTTGTATTAGACAGGAGAAGCAAGTTCTCGTTTGTAGAATGAGTGTGATGAGAAAAGAATCCCGAAGGAGACGATTATTGTTTGTTTTTGTGTTTTCAGTTTTTTATTATTTTTGGTGTTTTGCATAGGATAATGAGCTTAAGCCTAAATCAAGGGTTGTAAACTCATTATATCCTCCCTGATTAGGGATAATTAGCCTACTTAAGTATGAGATAAGCATCTCAACTTAATTACTTTAATGATGAAGGATTAAGATCATTAACTTACTTGTGATTATTTAGATGTTTTTTGGGTTTTTGTTTAGTGTTAAGTAATGAGTTTAATCTCTAATCACAAATTAGTGAACTCATTACACCATCCTAATAGAAGGATGATAGATGAGAACACTTAAGCTGAGGAAGATACCTCAACTTAATCCATGGTTAGAGATTAAATTCATTATATAACAAGCCTTTATTAAATGGATTTTAATTAAAGGATGAGATTAAGAAGTGAATTTTATGGTTTGTAAGACAACTTGAGGGGGACTTGTCCATTGAACACTAGGGTTAGTCCCTCTTAACCATAAGGAAGAGATAGAACCCTAATGTAAGGCCCAAGTTACAAGATAAAGTCTTAGTGATTATTAATGTGTTTTGATTAAGAGGTGTAAACAAATTAAAGGTTTAACACTAAGGATTAAAGTTATACACTCCATCCTAAGATAAGGATGCAGGCATAACCCTAATTCAAAGTCCTAAAGCTTTAAGAGTTTAACCTTTGATTATTGAGATGAGAAGAGAGACTCAAGGAGACTCAAAGGTAAAAAGCTATGGGGGACTATATACAACCCTAAAAGTTATCATGCTTTGATGTCTTATGGTTTGTGAAGCTTAAGAGAAAGGATCTTCAAGAAGGCCACCATGGAAGAAGCAGATGAAAAGAGAAGAGGAAGAAGAATAAGTTACTTACTTCCTGAAGAAGATAAGTAACTTAAAAGGAAGAAAGTAAGAAGGAGATAACATAAGTGAAGCAAGTTCACTTCAAATACAAGTAAATATGCAAATGAGAGGAGATACGAGGTGGGAGGTGAAGGCAAATCCACCTCCCAAATAACTTACCAAAGGTTCCTGAAATGTTAGTATGAATGCATAAGACATAAAGCACAAAGAAATGAGATGAATAAGGATGCAAAGACCAAAAACAGAAGTGATTATGCAATACAAATGTGTTATGAGATGATGCAAAGTCATACAAGATGCATATGAATGATCATACAAGGATGAGATGCAATGGAAGCATGTTTAGAAGCATGAAGACACATGGATGTTCATGAAATGTAATGGATGCAAAGCATACCAAAATGATGCAACAATGATAAAGCAATGTTTCAAACATGTCATAAGATGTCTAAGATGACATACAAAATAATGTAATGGCATGACAAGTTCACAAGTTCATGATATGCAAAGAAGAATGCAAATGAAGATGCAAAATTGGGGTTTTAAGGCAACATGAGATGCATATGACCAAAACAGAAGCATTCACCAGGATAAAAAAAATTGAAATTAAACTTAAACAAACCCTAATCCCATATAAGATCACACCCCAAAGGAGAAGGTCAGAAGTCAATCCTAGTGAAAGTTATGAAATTTCTAAGTTAACTAGGGTTTTTGGGTGCTTCTAAAGGGAAAATGCAAATCAAATTGAAAATGCAAGATAAAAATATGAGATATATAACCTAGAAACTATATGAAATATGTGAAACAATGCAAAGAGAATCAAGTTCAAACTCATCATGGCTAGGCAGAAATGAATTTTTCAAGTTAGGGTTAAAAAATGTGAAATTTAAGAACCCTAATTCAAAGAAAATTGTGAAAATGTGATCAACCCTAAAAAGAAATTTGTATGGTGAGTTTGAAAATATTTCTAAATGTATTGGAATGCTTTAGCAATTTTTTGGTGATTTTTAGAAACCTAAATGCATATTAATTAAATTAAATCTATTAATCAATTAAATAAAACATTTAAATGTTTTAAAAATACTTTTTTAATGCAAAAAATAAAATAAAAAATGTTTTCAGGTTAAGAAAAATATTTGAAACAGAAATGCAAAGTTTGAGATTTTTTTATGATTTTTTCTATTTTAAATAAATTGAACAAAAGAAATGCAATAAAATGAAAATAATGGAAAGTATGATGATCCAGTGGCTGAGATTCAAACTGGGGAGAAAATGGTTGACTGCGCGCACAGATGGAGGGATGAGATTCAATCTGACATTTTAAATTAACTAATCCTAATTAAAACTAATTAATCAGATTTAGGTTTTAATGAAATGATCTTGGCCATTCAAAAACGTGCTAAGCAAGATCCAAGGGCCTGAATTCAAACTGGGAAGATTAACCTTAATCCTAACCCTAAACATTTTAAGGTGACCGGAGCAAGCTCCGGTCATCTTCTCTGGCGAGCACCTCACCCCAAATTCTTCCCTTGGCTTCCCCAAACCCTCTAAAGCTCCAGAATCAAACATCTAACAACCCTAAACACGAATCCAGCCCCAAAAACAATATATCATGCATCAAAACCATGAATCGAACAAAAACATTTTCAGATCAAAAAGTTTCAGAACATCAATACATCCTGGTTTCTCAACCATTTTCAAAACAAATCATATCAGTATGATCAGGGAGACACATAGAATCATATGGGAACTTAAAACAAGAGTTCTGGAAAAAAGTTTGAAGGTGACTACCTGAGATGAAGCTTTCTGACTTTGAGCTTTCTGACCCTTCCTTTGATGCAAAACCACTCCAATGGTCCCCTTGAGCTTCTGGAGAGCTTGAATGAAGCTTGTATGGCTTGGTTTATGAGTTTCAGTTCTAAATATGCAGAAATCGTGTTTGTGTTTGAGGGGTTTTCAGACCATTTTAATGGTTGGGTTTTATTCTATGGATGATTTTGAGATGATTGGTGAAGAAAACTTTGAGTTTGAGTGGCTGAGGAGTGAGTTTCGAAGGAATGAAGATTTTTGGGATTTTTGAGCAATCTAAGTTGTGTGATGTTTCAGGCTTGTGTGTGTTATGAAATGGCTTGCATAATGTTAGTATAGGCCAATGAGAGTGATCAGAAAGTGGGTGGTGGCATATTGTGATTGGTATGGGCCAAGTTGCAAAAATGTCGACATTGTGTACTTGAGGTATGGGCATGGTTCAGAGTTGTTTCAAGGGGTGTCTTGGCCTCAGCTGAGTTCAGGGATGTTTGCAAGCTTTATGCATTTTGACAACTTTGAAATTTCTTGAGAAATTGGCCATGGAAACTTGTGATGCAAGGCATGATTCTGATCCAAATGTGTTGCACTATGTTGGTATGATGTTTAGAGGTCAATTAGAGGTCATGAAATGGTTTGGCAAGTTAATTTGCAAAATTCCCTCTTTGGTGCACACTTGAAAATTATAGGATTTTTGCCAACTTTGAAAGGCCATATCTTGAGTTCTAAGATGAATCAAGACATGTTCTTGTACTTATTAAAAATGGGAAGACATAATATACAACTTTCTTGACCAAGAATTTTTCATTTGAGGCATTTTTGGTCATGAAAGAATAGGTTGAATATCTTTCCCAAAATGGAAAGTTTCCATTACAAGTCACTTCCAAAAAATAGCAAGTTTGCATTTGGCTCAAAAATTTTTAACTTTGTGAACTTCCAACCACTTCAATGATCAAATAAAGATCATAGAGGCTCAAAATGATGATGATGACCCTTTGGTACCCTTGATGGAGGCCTCAGATGCCCTGATTTTGACTTTACTTTCACAAGAAGTTACCCAATGATCAGATGACTTCCATAGTGAATTTATTCATCAAACTTGGTACACATGATCTTTATAACATATTAAGACCATTAGAAACAATAATGACAAAAAAAATTAGGATTAAGGCCTCTGAAACCAAAACCCTAATTTTAGGTCATCTGTGTAGGAAATCTTCAGTCTGCCTCTATGCCTTTGACATGCTTTGTGATCCTTTGAATTTTATGAGCTTTGGGGAGCATATTATGATCATGGAACACACATGAACCCTCTTGGAAAGCTTAAAGACCATTGGGATGGCTAGATGCATATGAAATTAACTATGCAGTGGGAAATGATATGCTTATGCTAATGCAAAACTGAAAGATCACAAGCCATGGTGTGAGAAAAAGTGAGGGCAAATTTGGGGTGTTTACAACGGGCACACAATCATGTTGTAATCATCGCTCACACCCCAAATGGGCACACGATGTTACAATGGATTCACATAGAATCACACAATACAAGAATGCATACATTATGCTTCACATGCAAAATGACCCACAACATTCTTGAAAGTGCATACATATTCACAATATAATTATGCATTCATCTCATACAATCACAAACAAACTATACACATTCGCATCAATTACGCCAAATGGCAACAAACTCTTTCACTATCAACATGCATTCATATTCACTTCACGAAATGCATTTATTTTCCAAACGGCCACTATACCACAATCAATCCTACAATTCCTTAACTAACACAATTACGTTTTATCGGAAAAGTAGGGTAAAAGTCGGCTAAAAATTAAAATTTTTAGCATCATTAGTTTCTACATGTTTTTAGCTTCGAAACGATATGTAGAACACCAAAAACGGATAACTGAAACTCAAGTTACAAATTAAAAACACAAAACCAAAAAGTCCCAGGCTCACTGAGCGAAAGGTTCACTCGCTGAGCGAGAAATGTTCTGGAAAGCTCGTTGAGCGAACACTGCGATTTCAGCAGCAGCTCATCCGTGAACAATCCTACCAAACGCTCCCAAAACTCAACCAAACTTCCACAAACATGATCATTAACATGTATTAACTATCATACTTCGATTATATCAAGTTTCAATTGATTAATCTACCAATTTCTTAGATTTTCATCAAAAACCCTAAAACCTCATATTCTCTAAACTTCTCCAAAACAAAAACCCAATCAATCTAACACATACATAATCATACACAATGATAAGATAACAATATTTCACACCCTTAACCGATTGTTTCGATTCCTAGGAGCTATCTTGAAGATTTTCCAAGTTTTCCTCTTTTCCTTCTCTTTTCTCTTCTTCTCCTTTTCTTTCCTTTCTATTTCTTTCTATCTCTCTTTTTCTTCTCTTTCACTCTTATATCTTTCTATCTATTTCTATTTCTATTTTCTATTTTTTTTTACCAAATATCATTTTCTAATTAAAACAATTATCACTCAATTTAAATAAAAGACTCAACAAAAATGGAATAATCTAATCGGGGTGTTACACACGACGCAACGGTGCTTTGGACTTGGTTGTCGCAGCAGAATCCTCTCTCTTTGAGAGAGAAAAGGTAAAGGGCGATTCAGTGTGAGAGAAAGAGATAGAGAGAGAGAGAGAGAAAGAGGAGAGAAGATCAGAGAACGTAGTGGCGCGACAAAGTGAGTTGTCGTAGAGGGAGGGGTGAGATCCGCGGTAGAGATTGTGAATTGTGAAGAGTGCCGACAACATGAGGTTGACGCGAAGGAGATGAAGAAGGCGTTGAAGGTGGGAAGTGGATCGTGTGATAACCTTGCCTCTTTTTTATTTTTTATGTTTTCCTTTAGGTCAACAATAATGGTATTATTTGGTTAAGATTAACAAGACATGGATCGGGTTCATTCTTACACCATGGGGTTCTTTTTTGCACCTCTAAATTAAACTCACACCACCTCCATGCAAGCTGTTATGAGGATTGGGCCTTTTGGCCATAGATCACTCTCTGCACCTCCCAAATCTCTATGCATACCACCCTTGCGTTGGTATTTTCGACCAGGTCTCCATGAAAATGCTATTCACCCACTGGATTTCTGATACACCTCCCCTGTTAATTATTTTTAGAAATTGTTTTCTTGATAAAATTATGAATTAATTTTCTTGTTAGATAATTTTTATGGATTAACATCTTGATTCTTTTCTTGTTAATTTCTAATTAGAATTTTGGAAATTATTTTAATTATTGTTTAGGACTAATTTTGATGTAAGCATTCATGATATTTTTTGATCGATATGGATCAATTTCGGCTACGATGGATCTTCATGAAGAAATTATGGAAGATAAACTTTTTTTTCTTATGGGAGATTATAATATCTCAATCGAAGTTTTTGAGTTTCTTTTATGTGAAGAATCGTCACTTCAATCAAGTAAAAAATCTCAACTTTAATGCATCATTCTAGTTTGTACGTGGCTTAGAATCATATAGTTTAAGTTGTATATTAAGCCCTTCCACCCGAGGCACTGGATTTATTGTGACTTATGATAATATGTAATGATATCAAAGCTTAGGGATTAGGTTATGCATGATAAGATTTGCTTTCCTCGCACTTTCCCTTAATCACCATTTTTTACTTGTTTCATTGAAATTATCAAAAATAGTTTTGAGTGTGATAAAATTATGGAAATAATCATGAGTGATCCTTATCCTCTTTATTAATTTTGTATAACTTTTTATTTCAGATTTGGATGGTTTTATTAACTAATTTGGATTTTTGATTCAAAAATGTCCCGAAAGACATTGTTTTAGTTTAAGGGACCGAAAAGTTATTTTTTCCAATAGGTGTGAAACTAATATTTTGTGTGTGAAAAACCGTTGGAGTATATGACATTTTTATGCTCCTTGGGAATTTTTTTCATAATTTTTTATGTCATTTTGAATCCACTTTGTGAGGTTGTTTTTCGGCATTCATGCCTTGTTTTTTTTTCTTATTGAGTGAATTGTTTTGTCACTTTGGTGCATAATTTTGTGAATTACGTTTGGTCAATGTAAGCTACTGACTTCATCATTACATTATTAAATTTTCATAATTTTTTAAACCACTTTACTATTTTTTTTCTTTCTCTTAGATTATAGGTCCTAATTTGAGGTACTTTGGCTTGTGCATTAGTCCATAATAAGGAATTCATGCCATTTGTTTGAGATACTCTGGGTCACTTTCAGGAGTTCATTATAGGTCACTTTTAGGTCCTTGATCACAATGATAGGTCATTTTATATTTGATTTCAATTGACTTGTGTTTGTGTTTTCTAATGCATCTTTACTTGAACATGTGATACTTGTTCCACTTCTTCTCACTTTTTCTTCTTTCTTCATATGCTTAAACAATTGCATCCATGATGGTATGCTAATTCATCCACATTCATATTCATTCAGTACTAAGTTTGGATGATCATTTAATGCATCCATTCATACGTGTATGTCATATGCGTTCACTATTCATCAACTACATTCAACTTGCATTCATGTGAACTTGTGTGAACTTTTTGTACATAGTTTGACATAGTTTGAACTTGTGAGGTACCCTAGAATCCTTAGAGACCCATAACATGTTTAGCTACTGATTTTGGAAGTCATTTAACCCTTAGGGTCATTTAGCTTTAGACTTAGACTTTGTTTGAACCCTAATCTCATTGTAGGAGTTGTGTGATCTTTACTTGTCATTCTTTCCTTATTACTTTACTTTTAATTTGTTTTTCTAACATTTTCAGGGGCTAATAGTAAGTCAAGTGTATGGATGTGCTTCCACATACAAATTCTTCTCTTATCTCTTTTAAGCTTTCAATGTGTGTTTGTGAAAACCACTTGATGCTTCTTTGACAAGTAACATTTTTTCTTCCATGTTGGTTCATAACTCATCTTCAATCCTTGAAGTGAGTTATGTTACCTCTTCCTCTCTTCTTCTCTCTTCTTTTAGGGGTAGAATTCCTATACCACACTTAACTCTTAGGATCTCCAATCATGATAACATTAGGGTGAGTCACAGTTTCCCTTAGTTTCTTCCTTTCTTCTCTTTTGAGTCTTCTTTTCTCATCTCAAAATAAAAGCTAAACACACCTAATAAAGGTTGATACCTTTTCATGTGCCAAGAGCATTATACCATGGGGTTCTTGCATTCTTTCCATCTCAGGTGAGTTGTAAGTCATCTAGCATGTTGAACAAGTCTTTAGCATTAAGTTGTATCGCAAATAAAACCAAAAACACTTCTTCATTCTAAAAACAACAAAAATACTTAATAAAGGAAGTAGGTTAGTGTTCTTAAGCCTTGAACTTTGGAAATAATTTTGAAGATCTCCCTCATACTTAGTGTGATTCAATTTCATTTGATCTCGGAGTGATGTATGAAGTACACACTTCATTGTAAGAGACCTCAGTGCACTCTCTTACGCGAAGCATTTCAAATAAAAAACTCTTAAAAGACAACTAACAGACAGCACGTCTTCTCTCTTCTCACCTCAGGCTCCTTTGTAGACGCTTTGACTTGTCACTTCAGTTCAATAACATGATGATAACACACTCGATTTAGCGAGCCTGCAACACCTGAGTAGAACTTTGGCAACATCATCATAAAAAACACAAACAAAAAATTTTGTCTCCCTAGGTAAGGGGAACTAGCATTTATGTGTTTACAATTCATTGGGTTTTTTACATTTATGCTTTCAGCTACTTTATTTATATGTTTCATTTATGCATTTACATTATTTGTTGCATATTACTGGTTGTACTGGTTTTATTTGGTGGGATGGGTGTTTTGAGAGATGGGCCCAATACACATGTTCGAGTATACACCTAGGATTAGTGTGGTTTCACGTCCTATCGCGTTTCATCTCGGTACGATGAGGGAATGTGAAACCATAATTCATAGGAGGTTCTTTCGAGAAAATTCTACTATGTGGGTCTCCCACATAGGTAGAGCTATCTCATTGAGCTATAGATTATGAACACCGATGATTGAGGACCTTAGTGGAAACACCCATCTCTAGTGGTGACAGTGGCAGACCACAATTGTTGGCAAACCCACTCGCACCCGAGGGCCCACTGGGAACTCACATAGGATGACCTTGTTTTGTAGGAATCAGTGGAGACCTCCTTAGTTAGTAATAATCCCAAACCTAAAATGATGACCATATTATTGCTTCTTGACCAGAGAGTCAGAGAAACTGACCATTAGCACCACGTATGAGATAGGGGGATTGTTTACAGGTTTGTAGGTAACCTTGACCATCTACATACTCGTTCATCTGATTATCCTATGAGCAGTAATATGGTCGTATACAAATTTGGGGTTTGTGGTTTGGTCCTCTATAGAGTTTTTCTTATTAATGTGGGTTCTATATAGACATTTGGCTCACGGTCCTACACGGGCACGACAAATTTATGGAAAGTGTGACAATCAACCTACAAGGCTTTCTGATTTTTTGGTTTTCTTTATGGACCTTTTGTAAACACCCCAAATTTGCCCTCACTCATTTCACCATGGCTTGTGATTTCTTTTCATTTGCATAAGTTCAATCATATTATCATCATATTGCATTTGTGCTTCACTACATTGGTTCTAAGTCATCTGCATCTAGGGTTTGTGATTTGAGCCATCCCTGAGCTATCTGAGCCACTCCAAAGGTCTTCAATCATCTCAAGAGGGTCCATGTATGTTCAAGTATCATATTATATCCTCCCAAGAGCAAGAAAGTCAGAAAATCACAAGAACTGAAAAGGCATGGAAGCAGAGCCAAGTTTAACTGCACAGATGACCTAAAATTAGGATTTTGGTTTCAGAGGCCATAACTCCAAATTTTTTGGTCATTCTTGTTTCTATTGGTCTCTATATGCTACAAGGATCATGCATACCAATTTTCATGAAGAAATTCAATGGGGAAGGCATCTGATCAATAGATGACTTCTTGAACAAGTCAGTACAAAATCAGGGCATCTGAGGCCCCCAATCACCCAACCAAAGGGTCTTCTTCATCATTTTGGATGCATATGATCTTTATTTGATCTTAGAAGAAGGTAGAAGTTCACAAAATTGAAGAATTTCAAGCCATTTGCAAAGTTGCCATTTTGGGAAAGTGACTTATAATGCAAACTTGCTATTTTGGGAAAGTTTTTCAACCTCCTCTTTTTGATTCAAAAATGCTTCAAATGAAAAATTCTTGGTCATGAAAGTTGTATATTGGATCATTCCCTTTTCAAAAAGTACAAGAACTTGATCTAATTCATCATAGAACTCAAGTTATGGCTTGTCAAAGTTGGGAAAAATCACATAAATTTCACTTTTACACCAAAGAGGGAAACTTGAAAATTCTCATGCCAAGCATTTTTGTGACTTCAAACACACTTCTACATGTCTTAACATCATAATGCATTGCCTAAGGATCAAAATTGGCCCAAGAATCATTTCATCCCATGCCTTGAACATCAAGAAATTCAAAAGGGGCCAAACTTCATGAAAATTGCAAAAGGACACATAACTTTTCACAAGCTTGCTGAATCACCTCAATTTCAAATCTATGGCTCTCCTTGATCTATGTTGAGCCAGGACAAGCCAAAATCCAGCTGCAAAACCAGCCCATACCTCAAGTACAAAACTTTTGACATTTTGGCAACTTGCCCATACCAATCAACATAGGCCAGCACCCACTCTCTGACCTATCACAGTTCATTATGTGGATCAAAACCAAGCGAAAGCACACAACATTTCAACCTAACACTTGAGAATCCTCAGCATACACAAAATCCCCCAAATCTGCAAGAGCCTTCGAAACTCATAGCTCAACCATCAAACCTCCAAACGTTTTCCACCATTCAACTCCATAAACATCACTGGTCATTTCCCACCCTTCATTTTGCTTTAAAACTCACCATATCCAAAATACGATTTTTACATTTCATGAACTGAACTTCTTCCAACTTCCTTTTGAGGCCATTTAAGCTCCAACCAAGCATCACAAGCTCTTGAGGGGAATCATTGGAGTGGATTTGAGACAAAGAACTGGCCAGAAAGCTCCTGTTTTGAAAGCTCAACTTCAGGTAGCCATGGCATTTATTTTTCCATAACCTTCATTTTATGTTATAGAATGATTCTATGTGTTCCCCTGATTGCCATGATATGTTTAGTTTCGAAAATAGTTGAGAAATAAGCATTTCATGAGCTTCTGAAATTTCTGAGTTGTTTTCCGTTTTGCTTCGATTCGTGCTTTTAATGATGAATAAATGAATTTTGATGGTTGATTCTTGTTGGGGTTGATGTGAGGATCATTTCTGGAGAGTTTTAGGGCTTGGGGTTGCGTATTGAGTGAGATAGCTTGAGAGGCTAGCCGGAGAAGATGACCGGAACAGTGTTCCGGTCACCTGAAAGTGTTTAGGGTTCAGATTAGGGCTTAATGACGTAATTAGTGAAGTTTGAATTCTGGCCCTTGGATAGCGCGCGAAGTCAATTCCCTCCCTTTTGAGTTTGAACCTGGGCCCTTGGATTGGCTGACTTTCTCATTTTCTCATTTAATTCAATTTTAATTTCATTTGTTTTCAATTTATTTGCACGAATTTTAAAAAATAGCAAATGATATCAAAATATTCTGAAAATGTTTATCCAAGCTTTTATTAATTTTCAGAAACCAAAAATATTTTTATTTTTATTTTTTGCATTAAAAATTATTTTTAAATCATTTAAATGATTATTTTTAATTAGTTAATTAGAATTAATTAATTAAAAATACATTTAGGTATTTAAAAATTCCAAAAAAATTCAGAGAGCTTTTTAAAACATTTAGAAACATTATCAAACTCTTCGCACAAATTTATTTTTGGTTTTTGACATATTTTGACATTTTTCTTTGGATTTAGGGTTCTTAAAAGTCAATATTTTTACCCTAACTTGGAAAAATCCTTTCTGCCTAACCATGAAGAGTTTGATGATGGTTCTTTTTGCATTGCATTCCTCATGACATGTAGTTTCTAGGATAAAATTGGTTTGAATTTATTCTTCATTTTTTAATTTGTTTTGCATTTATCATTGAGAGGTACCTTAAAACCCTAGCAAACTTGAGAAAATCATAACTTCCATTAGGTTAAGGTTTAGGTCTCCTCCTTTGGGCAGTGAACTTGTGTAGGTTTAGGGTACCTTGGTTTCCATTTTCAATTTCTTATCATGTCATTTGCTTCTGGTTTTGGATTTTGTGTTGCATGTTATGTATACACCCTAATTTTTGCCTTCATTTGCATTCATCTTTCATATGCTTGCATACATGAACTTGCCATGACATTTTATGCATTCACATGACTTCTAAGACATCTTAGGACACCTTAGAATCATGTTTGATCATTGCATCATCCATTTGCCATGTTTTGTATCCATTGCATTTCATACGTTTTCATGAACTTTCATGCTTCTTACTTGTCTCACTTGCATTCTCATCTCTTGTATTATCATCCACATCTCATGACATCCATTTGAATCATTTCTTGGCATCATTTACATCTTAATCATGCTTCTGGTTCTGGTTTGCATCATTGTATCATTCTCATTCTCATTTCATCTCGTTTCTTGTTACTAACTTTTCAGGTGGTAAGTGTTTGAGAAGTGAATTTGCCTTCACTTCTCATAATCTCTTCTCATCTCTCTTATGCATTCATTGCTGCATTTTTACTTGTGTATTAGAGTGAGCTTGCTCATTCATACTCCCTCCTCTCCCTCTTTCTTCAAGCAACTTATCTTCTTAAGTGAAGTAAGTTGACTTGCTTCTTCTGCTTCTCCTCCTTTCATCTGCTTCTTCCTTGGTGGCTCTTCTTGAAGATCTTTTTGCAAGCCTCATAAACCCTAGGAACACCCATGCATGATCAATTAGGGTTGGATTAGTCCCCCATTTAGTTTTACCTTTGTGTCATCTTTTGAGTCTTCTCTTCCCACCTCATAATCAAGGACTAAACCTTAAAGGTTTTAAGGCTTTGTGATTAAGGTTATGCCTACATCCTTCTATTAGGATGGAGTGTATAACTTTAATCCTAAGTGTTAAAGCCTTAATGTGTTTAAATCCTTTAATTAATTCACTTAATAATCATCAAGACATCAAGCTTATAACTTGGGCCTTGCATTAGGGTTCTAATTCTTCCTTTACTGGTTAAGAAGGACTAACCCTAGTGTTAATGGACAAGTCCCCCTCAAGTTGTCTTACAAACCATAAGATTCACTTCTTAATCTTACAATTAACTAAAATCCACTCTAATAAAGGTTTTGTTTTGTCATGAGGTTAATCCCTAATCATGGATTAAGTTGAGGAGCCTTCCTCAGCTTAAATGTTCTCATCTATTATCCTTCTATTAGGATGGTGTAATGAGTCCATTAAATCTTTGATTATGGCTTAAACTCATTACTTAACACTAAACAAAAACTCCAAAAACATCTAAATAATCACAAGTAAGTTAATGATCTCAATCCTACATCATGGTAATTAAGTTTGAGGTGTTTATCTCATACTTATGGTATTCTCATTACCCCTAATCAGAGGGAGGATGTGATGAGGTTACTAACAATTGGTTTAGGCTTAAGCTCATTAACTTATGACAAACTTCAAAAAGCAATAAAAGATTGAAAACACCAAAAACAAACAATAATCGTCTCCTCCGGGATTCTTTTCTCACCTCATTCACTCACAAACGAGAACTTGCTTCTTCCGTCTAATGCAAGACAGTTTGCACCTAAGCCAGACAGGTCATACACTTGAGCATAGACAAGTAAGAAGTTCACAAGTCAATTTATCTTTCAGTCTCTTTGAGTCGAACTACGGTGTTCTGACTTCCTCATTGCACGAGAGGATACGTAGGCATAACTTAACAATTATCGAACAAAAGTCTCTATATATTCCCCTTCCTTCCAGCATTATTCTTTAAGCCTCATAGTCTTGAGCTTCACACTCTTTCTTTACACTGACACTCCTTCCATTCACTTCACATTTCTTTTTGCACTAACACTTGCTTTCTTTTCCATTTTTTGCACACAAACAGCACTGACACTACCCCTTTAAAACACAAATCTTTCAAGCGTGGATCCCGTCGAGTACGACGGACAATATGGGTGTTAATACCTTCCCAGGTTGTAACCAACCCCCTTTCTCAGTTTCTCTGGTTCGCGACCGTCTTGTCCATTTCTTTCTAGGTTTATGCAGCATTACCTTTCCCTCGGGATAAAAATGCCTAGCTGGCGACTCTTTTCATCCTTCTCTTTCGCCGACCGTTCGCGTCTGTACCCCTCTTGACCGGGTGTCATTTTGTGGGAGCGACACCTTTGATCCTGCATACTTGACCATTTATTATTCAGCCAGATCGGTTTCAACACAATATTATTTAGGATATTTATGGAAGCTTTGATCGCATGTCTGTACATATGTAACATCATAGCATTTCAACACACATGTTGTGTAATTTTCAAGGATCTTATATCTGAATCTTGCTATTGAGCATTTTCCCTTTTTCTTGTGGATTATTCTGTACAAAACTTGAATTAAAGCAGATATATTCCCTAGAAATAACCGAACATGGCATTTGCATACATTCATGCATTCATGCATTCATAACAGGTACCCGAAGATGAGGATTTTTATTTTTTATTGGGTATTCTCTACCGAACTGACGACTTAAATCTTCCACCTGGTGAACTTGTTACAATCACGGGATAGCTATGGGACGACTCCATGCAGATGTGGCTGAAATGAAAATCCAATTGGGATATTTTATGGTGGAGGTGCAAGCTTTGTCTTATAATCAGAAACTACTGAAAGAAGAAGTCAACCAGATGAAGACTCAGATGAGCCTGGTTATAGAAATCCTAAATGTGGTGTTAAGGAAACAAATAAATCGTCATCCCTAGTTAGGGAAACTACGTCACTCTAATTCTTCATTAGTCAATGGAGATACACAGGCAGGAGATCGTGCGAGATCTTTGTGAGCCACCTTATCTATCAACCTCCAGGTGCCTCTTGTCAGCATCGAACTCAAGCTCCCCAAGAGGTTCCTAGAGGCAAAGCATATGGGTAAAGCACATAACAACTTGAGAAGGTTTTTGATCTTATTCTGATGTCGTATGCGCAACGGTTTCTTCATTTGATCAAATTCAAATTGTTGAGCTAGTCGCATTAGGATCATCTTCGACAAAGCTTCCTTTGGGGTTTCAATGCCAAATGCTAGGAAAAGGTGGGAATATGGCACCAAACCAGTAATAGAAGGAACATCCAAAATTTGTAATGCTGAAAGTTGTCGAGAGCAATAAGTCTAGACTGAGTCAGCCCTCCTTAACAATGGCAACCACGATGTAAATGCTATAAGCAAGTACCACTCAGGGGCATTTTGGCATACAATTGACAATTGCAATGTGTTCAATCGCAAGGTGAAAAACTTGATCTACTAAAAGGTCGTCATACCAGACGGTATGCCCATACATTGGAATCTCCTCATCAGATTGAGCACCCAATTTGCAAAGAAATCTTCAAAAGCAATAAGTCCATTCGGAGTCAGGTCTCCTCAATGATGGCATTGTTCAGCTTCTTTACTACATTCTTATTTGTAGCTTTTATTGTTTTCCTAAACATTTGATTGTATGCATGAAACTTGTTTGTTTTTGAATGATAATCAAATTAAAACGTGCATGTTTTTCTTGAAGTAATCCGTTCATATTCACTCATAATTTTATGTATGTGAATTGTAATACCAATTGTCATGCTTAAACTCTTGAGGGAGGATGATGAAGTAACAAAACCAAAATCTATGATTGTGTGCTTTCGAACAAGACCCTGTTGACGATGTACATGAATTGTTTCAAATCCCAAACACTGGATATATACGGGAGATAGACCCTCTCTAACCCATTTGAGCCTTGAAGTAGGAGTTTCTTTTCACATTGAAAAAACCCTAAAACTTAACCCAGGGGAATGGCAGGCGTCAGTTAGTTTGACCGAACGCTCAAATTTTAAAAGGAGCACGCATTTGAGGATCCATTATCTTTCATTGTAGCACATCAAGAGGTCAAAATACCGGAAACCAAAATGGTTATCTTCATCAAATAAATGAGACAGTCACACCCATTTCAAACAAGTCAGACAAACCAGTATCACACAATTTGTTAAAAAAAAGAGAATTGAAAGAAAACAAAAAATGAAAAAGCCCGCTAAGTCAAAACCTGAAAACAATCGACTTAGGTAAAAGTTAGGGCATCCCGTTGGACTTTGAAAGCAAAAGATTTTAAGGAATCAGTCCAGACAAAAGTTAGGGATTAGCAAAAGAATGAAAAAGCGAAATGCGAAAAGGATTAAACAAGAAAGATCTTTAAGCAAAAAACAAATGTGTATGACACAGACACAAAATACAAAAGGGGTGAATGTTACTTTAACCACCTGATTGGTGCTTAAATCGTTAGCGTCATTGGTTCCTCAACCATCACAAAACACTTTTGAGAGGAGAGCGCTTGTTCCGAATTAACTAAACGTAGGACTGGAGATCATCCCGAAGAGTGGGTGGGTACAAATAAACTTTGAGCCATAAATCTTTTTTCTAAAACCGTGAACCAGACCATGATACAACCCTTGAAAGTCCTAATTGAAACAACGTTATTTGGATAGCATAGTACCACGAGACAGTGTTTCTGGCTCATATGAGTTGTGCTAAAAGATATTTGTTGGTGTTTTGAGACATAAAGGATATTTTGATTGATGTCAAAATTTCTATGCCTTAAGATGTCTTATGGGATCACAAGGAAAAGGAAGATCTCATCAAAAAGTGTTTTTATGGTGTATTGAAAGAAATGAGTTGACTCATTCCTCTAAACAGGTAGACTCACTCTGTTAGAAAAATTTGAGTCGACTGGCAAAAAGCTTCAGGTCAACTCATTTGATGGATTTCTTCCCTTGGAACTCACAGGCCCAACAGGCTGACAAAGGGGAAATTTTAGGTCGACTCATTCCTGTTGTGAGAGCCCTTTTGATTTCTCTCTCTTTCTGCATTGTGTTTTAATTTTATTACTCTTTTACTAACCCTTATAAATAGTTGTCATATTATTTTGTGACAAACTAACAAGAAAAGTGAAATAGATACACAAGTGCTCTCTTCATCTTCTCCTTCTCTAGCATTCATCAACAATTACACACAATACTTTTTGTTGATCAAAGTGCAAGTTCAAGGTGATAATATTCAAACGTGAGATTGCGATTTCAGTTTGGGTTGAGAGGTTTGTGGTTTTTTCTTGAACAAATCTTTAGGGTTTTCCCTCCAAGATCATTGTGATTTGGGGGTTTTGCACGGATCATTCATTCGTAGATTCAGCCGAGTGAGGAGGTTTGAAAATCAAGGTGATCGTTCTTACATATCATGGTAACCGGAGGATTGCGAAGAACGTTGTGGATTCACAAGCATCGAATCAAATTGACCATGCTCAAAGTTTGGAGAATTGAAAATTATTGTAAGAGGGGGAGCAATTAATCAGAGGTTTGTTCGACGCGCGTGAAGGACTTGGTTCATCTCGGATCAAGGGACAAGAAGAGTTATAACAACAATTGCAATTAGAATTGGTTTGTTGTTCCTATTTTCTTCTTGTATTAACATTGCAATATCAATAAAAGATCCCAATTCTATTTGTGAATTGGGGGCAGAGTACCCTTAGCGAGGACGGTGGGGAAACTGCCTATACAAATCTCGTGTGTTCTTCGTATTTTTCATTTGTTAATTTTTCTGCACAAGTTGAAGTTATGTTGCTTGAAAAATTCTGTTTTGCATTAGTGTGTGCCTACCAAGTGTTTGCAAAATTGTTGCTATTACATTTAGATAGAAACTAGATAAAAAATTTACACTACACTAATTGTCAATCTACACTTTGTGTGTGCACACCAAGTGTTTGATAAGAACTCAAAACACATAACTTCTTATTTTTTGTGTTTGTTTCTCCTCTATATTCAATGTTGATAGTGGATTATTCAATTGTGCTGAATTTAAGTAATTAATTGACATTGTATTAATTCATCCTTTCATCTCTTATATCCCATTTGGTTTTCAACGCATATCTGATCACCGGTGACTTGATTTTATTTAGACGTGATTTTTCCGGGGAACTTCCGCAAGTTATTTTTCAATTAATTTTTGAAAAGCTTAATTTTAAAAAGGGATCTATTCAACCCTCCTTCTAGATCCGCTCCATCTTCTAACAAGTGGTATCACGAGCACTAGTTCATCTAGTGCTTCATATATAACTTTTTAGAAAATGGATAACGATCCGACGGGGGCGTATAATATAGCACCCGTTTTCACCGAAGAAAACTATAGTCATTGGAAGGATTGTATGTGGATTCATATCAACTCTGTTGATAGAAAGATATGGAAGGTTATTCAAGAAGGTCATATGCCAATAACTATAACCGACGAGAATAACCTTGAAATACCTAAAATTGAAGCACAATGCGATGAAAAAGATGAAAAGAACTATAGTTATGATTGGAAAGCTCGAAATATGATTATTTCTTCTTTGGGAGGTGATTAATTTTTAGATTCTCACATCATACTACAGCTAAAGCTATGTGGGAAGCATTACAAATTGCCCACGAGGGAACTAATGACGTGAAGCTAGCTAGAATTAATACATTGCAACAAGAGTTTGATCGCTTTCACATGAACCAAGGGGAAACCATTGATGAATTGGGAAAGAGATTTTCTCACTTATTAAATCACTTAAATTCTCTTGATAAACCCACTCCCAACGTTGTAGCTACTAACAAAATTATAAGATATCTTACTAGGGAATGGTTACCAAAGGTCACGATAATCAAGGAAGCTAATGATGTAAGAACTTTGGATTTGACCAATTTAATTGGGAAGCTACAAGAGCATGAGCATGAAGAATCTACATGAGCATGAAGAAAGTGAGAAGAAAGAAAAGGATGAAAAATATAAAGACAAGAAGAAGAAGAAGTCTATCGCATTGAAGGATTTTACTTCCAAATCATCCACCAACAACGAATGTGAGAGTGAATCTAATGACGAAGATGATGAATACAATGTGGATATGGGGTTGTTTGTAAGAAGATACAATAGGTATCTTAGAAAGAATGAAATTTCTCATTCGGGCAAACGTCTTGTCAATTATAGAAGGAAATCAAATCCCTCTAAGCAATATCAAAGCAAGAGTACTAAGTCAAAAGGATCATGTTATAATTGCATAAAACTTGGTCATTACAAACCGGAATGTCCTATGTTGAAGAAAGTCAAAGGAAAAGAAAAATATCAAAAGAAAGGAAACAAAGAAATGAGAGAATATATGGCATGGGAAAGCGATAGTGAAGTCTCTAGTAATGCTAGCTCAAGTGATGAGGAAGAGAAAGTAAACCTTTGTCTTATGGCTCAAATGATGAAGAAGACAAAGTAAACTTTTGTCTTATCCCGATTTACTTAGTACTTTTAAGGTTCTTCACCATGAAGCTAAAGAAGCTTTTAAGTGCTTAGCCTCTGATAAGCTTATTTTTAAGAATTTGGAGAAAAAGGTTTTCGATTCTCAAAAGGCATTGGAAGCTCTTAAGCGGTCTATGGTGGAACCAATTAAGAAAGACAAACGAGAATGGTTTGATTCTCATAGTTGTGAAACTTGTTGTTTTTGGAAAAAAGAAGTCAAAACTCTTCAATCCACACTAGATAAGATGTCACAACCAAAGATGACATTTGTTATTGATCGTTCAAATTTTAGAAACTCTATGAAAAATGCATATCAAAAATATACCTATGTGGTGAAAGATCAAAATAGAAAATGGGACTCTAAAACAACCTTGAATTGTCTTTATTCTTACAAGTGGGGTCACACTATTGCAAAATGTCGATTTAGGAGATTCTTGGTTCCTAAAGGCATTTCCCAATGGTTGCCCAAATGCAACCAAAGTTTAACTCACACACAAGGACCCAATGAAAATTGGGCACCTCTCTTTCTTGTTTAATCATGTAGGTGGAGTGTCTTGAGGCTACGTAGAAAAGATGGTTTCTCGATAATGGTTGCTCAAGACATATGACGGGTGACATCTTCTTATTCTGAGACTTCATGGCTAAGAATAAGGGATTTGTTACCTATGGTGATAATAACAAAGGTGCAATACTCGATAAAGGTAGTGTAGGTAATCCCTCTTCTACAATTATCTCCAATGTCCTTTTAGTTGAAGGCCTTAAACATAATTTTATTAGCATTATTCAATTATGTAACAAGGGTTATAAAGTCTCCTTTTCAAAAGAAGGTTGCATAATTGAACATGATGATAAGAAGAATGATTTGTTTAAGGGCTTGAGGGTGAATAATGTATACATGCTTGACTTGAATGATGTGTTTGTTAATTATCCTAAGTGTCTAGTCTCTAAGAGTGATGACTCTTGGCTTTGGCATAGACGCTTAGCGCACATTAAATTTGACTTGCTAAGCAAAATTGTTTCCAAAGATTTGGTAGTTGGTTTACCTAAAATAAAATTTACTAAAGATCATCTTTGTGATGCATGCCAAATGAGGAAGTAAACAAAGGTCTCTTTTAAATCCAAAAACATTATTTCAATGACTAGACCTCTTGAGCTTCTTCATATGGATCTATTTGGTCCATCTAGAATCAAAATTCTAGGAGGAAACTATTATGGTTTTGTTATTATGGATGACTACTCAATATTTTGTTGGACAATTTTCTTAGCAAGTAAAAGTGACACTTTCTCCGCATTTGAAACGTTTGCCAAGTTATCTCAAAATAAACTTAACACTAACATTGTTACAAATCAAAGTGACCATGGAGGTGAATTTGAAAATCATCTTTTTGAAGCATTTTTTGAGAAACATGGAATTGAACATAATTTTTTCGCTCCTATAACTCCGCAATAAAATGGTGTGTGGAACGCAAAAATCATGTTCTAGAGGAGTTAGGAAGAACTATGATCAATGATAGTGGGCTTCCTAAATATTTTTGGGCCGATGCTAAAAGTAGGGCATGTTACGTGTTAAATAGGGTGATTATTCGAATTATTCATAATAAAACGGCCTATGAACTTTTAAAAGGTAGGAAGCCAAATGTATCTCATCTCCATGTCTTCAGTTGTAAATGTTATGCGTTAAATAATGGTAAAGAAAATCTTGGTAATTTTGACTCAAAAACGGATGAAGGTATCTTTCTAGGATACTCCAACTCAAGTAAAGCGTAAAGAGTATACAACGAGAGATTACTTATTTTTGAAGAATCTGTGCATGTTTCCTTTGATGAATCTTGTCCGAAAACTGTCAGAAAAGGTAGTTGTGTTATTGGTGCAGGTGCTTCTTCTGAGGATATTGTTTAAGATCATGAAACTTCATTTGTTTAACCCATTCCGGATAAAGCTGAGGAGGAGCAGAATAAAGGATCTAAAATCAAAGATGAATATCATGCATAGATTCAAGATGATCTACCTTTGGAGTGGAAAAACTCTAAGAATCACTCCATTGACAATATTCTTGGAGACATATCAAAGGGAGTCACCACTCAATCAAGGATAAGTAATTTTTGTTATCATTATGCTTTCGTCTCTCAAATTGAGCCTAAGAACTCCAAAGATGCTTTACTCGATGAAAATTGGTTTTTGGCTATGCAAGAGGAACTTAATCAGTTCAAAAGAAATAAGGCGTGGGACATTGTCCCTCCTCCGCGAGGTCATTGAGTAATTGGCACAAAATGGGTATTTATGAACAAGATGGACGAAAACGGTATTATTACTCGCAACAAGGCCCGTCTTGTTGCTCAAGGTTATAACCAAGAGGAAGGTATAGATTATGAGGAAACTTATGCTCTCGTTGCCCGACTTGAGTGTATACACCTTTTGCTTGCATTTGCATGCTCACAGAACTTTAAGTTATATCAAATGGATGTCAAGAGTGCTTTCCTTAATGGATTCATAAATGAAGAAGTGTATGTTTTTCAACCTCCCGGTTTTGAAAATCATGAAAATCATAACTATGTATACAAGCTTAAATGTTCCTTGTATGGCCTCAAACAAGCTCCTAGAGCTTGGTATAAGCGTCTTAGCAAATTTTTCTTAAATCAAGGATTTTCAAGAGGAAAGGTTGATACTACCTGTTGTACCCCAAAATTTGCCCTCCCATGTTCAAGATCATATATTTCAAGAGGTCTCTTAATAGTCATAAGATTCTCAATTGGTCAAAAGGATTGAAAGTTTCACCAGACAAAGCCTCCCCCTGAACAATGAATCTTAGAACTAGGGTTTTGAGTTTCCTCAAGAAAATTGAACTTCCAAGGCCTCAAATGAACTTCATGATATCCTACATACCTTAAATAATCTTCATGTCAAGTTTTAAAGCTTTCCCAACAAGCTTGGTCAGTCAGATGCTCAGATACCTGAAAATCAGTTAACTTGGTCAAAAATTCAACCGAGGTCAATTGTGTTCAACTCAAAGTCAAACTTCAAGATTTTTGGTCATCATCAAGATTATGAGGTGAAATTCATCATTGGATCAAGTTTTGATCATGATTCATCAAGAAAATCTTAGATCATCAAGAATCAAGAAGTTTCTAAATTAGGGTTTTCATAGGAAAAGTCAACTGAACTTTGACCAGCCATAACTTTCACATATCTCATAAAAAATTTCCCATCCAAAGCTCGTTTTTAAGGAAATTCAATTCTCTACAACTTTTTATCTCACAAGCCAAGCCTAAAAATGCTTCATTTGGAAGGCGTGAGCTAAAACATTATAGGTCCTTTTGAAAGTCAACAAAAAGTCAACTTTTTCCAAAGCTCATAATTTGAAAATGGTAAATGATATGGACATCGGACCAAAAAGTTTGGATAGAGGACACTCTAAGCTTTATAGAAAGTCCAAGAACACCTTCATAGCATTAAAATTGAGGAAGTTATGCATTATCAAAGTTGGGAAATTTACAAGAGGTGTATGAAGCAAAAAAGGCCTTAACTTCAATTTTTTTCCAAGTGGGCCCATAAAATTGCAACCCAAACTTGAGGATAAAGTCATGCACGACCCAATGACCATTTATTATGATTTTTATAATTTATTTTATATTATTTTGGATTTTATTTGTTAAAATTCAATTTTAGTAGAAATAAAATATAAAAATCAAATATTGGATCCAAATCTTTGTTCTACAATCAAATATACAACATTTAAACTGATTGGATACCTTACAAATTCATGCAAGACCAATTTGACAAGAAAAAATTGATTTTGTGACATTTATGACAATGGAATTCCTTCATCTCCAAGAAATCGCAATCCATGATCTAAAAGCCCAAAATATTGACCTAATTGCTTCACTATAAAGTTTAGAGCATAACACAAGCATATGGACGAAAAATTCAGACAAGGAGAGTCCATTCAAGTTTCAAAATTTCACACCAAAAGTGAAATTCGGATTCAATCATTTAGGCTCTTTCAACACCATTTGAAGGTGGTAATTCGTTCCTTGGGGTGTCCATAAGCTATCTCCATCATCATTGCCATCACATTCATGAGAGAATGCTCTAACTATACCAATTTTTCCTTCATATTTCTTACTTTTCATTTTCATACATTTGATTATTAAAACTTAAATCTAACCATCGATTTGTGTTTGTTTTGAAGCATAGAAGGAATCTGGATAATTTGTTTTAAGTTCTATGGCCGTAATCGTGTTTCACCATAACTAGGGTTTTAAGGTCCCTTTTTAGGGCTTTGCAATTTAGGTTGTATAAATAGTATTGATTGATGAATTTGAACTGTGTGAGACATGGGCAAACTATTGGCACAATCAATTTGGACAAATTTCACTTGTTTTGCAGGTTCTTGACTTTGCAGGTTTCCTACGAAATAAGGTCGCAACAAAACACCCAAGAAATTTCGCAGGAAGTTTCATAGGTCTGGAGGTTGAAGAAGACATTTGGCGCGTTCGGAAATTTTGAAAATTTGATAATGCTTATGTTGTTTTTGTTTCACATAACTAACACACAAACGTGTGTAGCTCAGCTGGTTGGTGGTGCCCATGGGACATTCAAGGCCTGGGTTTGATTCCCAGGTCCATTTGTTTTGTGGTTTTTTCTTCTTTTTCCTATTTTTCTTGATTAATTATCTAATTAATTTATTTATAAAATAATTATTAATTAAAATAATTAATAACTAATTAAATCATTTTCTTAAAAATAAATAATTTCATTAATTTTTTTTATTTGTTAATAAATAATAGTAATAATATTTTATTTGTAATTAAGTTTTCACTAATTTGTAAATTAATTAGTTTTATATCGTTAATTAACTTTAAAATAATTTTCTTACATAATTTTCTTTCATTAAGTGATTTAGAATAATTGGTATTAATTTTTTTTTTAAAAACTTAAGTTAATTTCCTAAAATCATAACTCACTTTATTAAAAAATATTTTCTTCCCTTAATTCTAATTGCTTAATCCTAATTTTCTTAATTAAATCCCTAACTATAATTAACACACTAATTTTTATCCTTAAGTTTTTTTGTTAAATTTATTTGTTTTATTTATTTATTATTTAGAAAATTGTATAGGCTTTTATTATGTAATTTTTTTCCGCTTATATTGTTATGTAATTACCCCGAAGCCGTGTAATAGTTAGGATTTTATTTCTTTTTATTATTATTATTATTATTATTATTGCGTAGTTAGTAATTTAGGGTGTGGCAAGACCTAATTGAAGTAAATTGGACTTAAATAATTTTAAAATAAGATAAATATCTGAATACAATCACTCACACACGTAAGTCGATCGTTCTACGACCGCCATCAGCACTTCCTAGGGTTTCCCCTCTTAGTTGCCTTAATATGGTCAAGTCCTTCGAAAGTGGGGGTGTCTCAAGCAAAGTTCCTTCAACAATAATAATCATAGTCCCTTCAGATTAAAAGATCAAGTCCCTACGAGGTTGCCTGCGATATAAAGATCTTGTCCCTTTGGTAAATATGATGATAGTCCCTTCAAATTGCTAAAGACACCCTTAAGTTGCCTTCATTGACCATACGATGACCCTTCGCCTGTCCCTCAAACAAATCCAAGGTAATGACTACCTACTCCTTAATAATAGGGACAGTCTTACCCTTGAAAGAAAATAAAAGAATATGAAAGACTAGTCTAGGGTAGGTACATCTTAGTTACTTGCTCACATTTCATAAATACTTTTCACACCTCACTCTTTTCAAATATTTTCAAAAACAAGCTTTTGTATACATCCATACGAGGATCATTACAAAGTACTTAGAAACTTTTCTAAATACACACACTTCACATTTTCAAAAAAAACAAATAAGTGAACTAAGTAACTAAGATCCCATGGATAACCATGGATATAAAGGGTGCTTACACCTTCCCTTTATATAACCTACCCCCGAACTCAAGTCTTTTAAAATAGGTCTTTCTTGTTCTTTTATGACCTTTCCATATGGATAAAATAAAAGTCGGTGGCGACTCTTGCTATCTGCAACATAAACATAAAGTCAGTTCTCCCACCGTATTACACTACCCTTTTCATTAAACAGGAAGTAAATCACTCAATTTTGGTTCAAGTGTACGTAGATGATATTATCTTTGGGTCTACTAATATGAAATTGGTCAAAGAATTCTCAAGTTCAATGCAAAGTGAATTTGAGATGAGTGTGATGGGGGAGCTTGATTACTTTCTTGGACTTCAAATTAGACAACTTGAAGAAGGCACTTTCATATGTCAAACAAAATATTGTAATGAGCTTTTCAAGCGGTTTGATATGACAAATTCAAAACATATCGATACACCAATGCCAACCGCAAAAAGATTATATCATGATGAGAATGGTAAGGATGTGGACATAAAAAGGTGTAGATGTATGATTGGCTCTCTTCTTTATCTTACCGCGTCTCGTCCGAGTATAATGTTTAGTGTTTTTATATGTTCTAGGTACTTCTTTATGGTACCTTTGTGGTACTTCTAAGTTTGGACTTTGGTATCCTAAGGGTAGTGATTGTTCTTTGGTAGATTTTTCCGACTCTGACTTTTCCGGTTGCAAAGTGGATAGGAAAAACACTAGTGGTACTTGTCACTTCTTTTCAAACTCTCTAGTAAGTTGGCATAGCAAAAATCAAGTTTTTGTTGCCTTGTCAACTGCAGAGGCGGAATATGTTGCGATTGGAAATTGTTGTGCCCAAATTTTGTGGCTCAAACAACAATTGTTCGACTTCAACATTGATCTCAAAAATATTCCCATTTTATGTTGTCGCTCCCAAAGATTTGCATCCCGGTACAAGCGCGAACGGTCGGCGAGAAGAACAATGAGAACACACAGCCGTGAACTCACTGGAGATGAATAGAGTCGCCAGCTAGGAATTTTTATCCCGAGGGAAAGGTAATGCTGCATAAACCTAGAAAGAGATGGATAAGACGGTTGCGAACCAGAGAGACTGAGAAAGGGGGTTGGTTACAACCTGGGAAGGTATTAGCACCCAGATTGTCCGCCGTACTCGACGGGATCCACGCTTAAGAGATTTGTGTTTTAAAGGGGTAGTGTCAGTGCAATTTGTGTATAAAGAGCTGGAAAAAGGATGTACAGGTGTCAGTGTAAAAGAAGTGAAGTGTAATAAGTGAAGTGTCAGTGTAAGGAAAGAGTATGCTCATGATCATGAGGCTAAGAGAATGATGCTGGAAAGAGGGGGAATATACAGAGACTTTTGTTCGATAACTGTTAAGTTATGCCTACGTATCCTCTCGTGCAATGAGGAAGTCAGAACACCGTAGTTCGACCCAAAGAGACTGAAAGGTGAATTGACTTGTAAACTGCTTGCTTGCCTATGCTCAAGTGTATGACCTGTCTGGCTCAGGTGCAAACTGTCTTGCATTAGACGGAAGAAGCAAGTTCTCGTTTGTGAGTGAATGAGATGAGAAAAGAATCCCGGAGGAGACGATTATTGTTTGTTTTTGAGTTTTCAATCTTTTATTGCTTTTGAGAGTTTGTCATAAGTTAATGAGTTTAAGCCTAAACCAATGGGTTAGTAAACTCATCACATTTTCCCTCTGATTAGGGGTAATGAGAGTACCTTAAGTGTGAAGTCAGATTCTCACACTTAAACACCTTTGATGTAGGATTAAGATCATTAACCTACTTGTGATTATTTAGATGTTTTTGGTGTTTTTGTTTAGTGTTGAGTAATGAGGTTAAGCCATAATCAAGGATTAAACAGACTCATTACACCATCCTAATAGAAGGATAATAGATGAGAATGTTTAAGCTGAGGAAAGCTCCTCAACTTAATCCATGATTAGGGATTAAACTCATGACAAAACAAGCCTTTGATTAAGTGGATTTTATTTAATGGTATGATTATGAAGTGGATTTTATGATTTGTAAGACAACTTGAGGGGGACTTGTCCATTAACACTAGGGTTAGTCCTTCTTAACCAATTAAGGAAGAATTAGAACCCTAATGCAAGGCCCAAGTTACAAGTGTGATGTCTTGATGGTTATTAAGTGAATTGATTAAGAGAGTTAAACACATTAAGGGTTTAACACTTAGGATTAAAGTTATACACTCCATCCTAATAGAAGGATGCAGGCATAAGCTTAATCACAAAGCCTTAAAGCCTTTAGGGTTTAGTCCCTGATTATGAGATGAGAAGAGAAGACTCAAAGAAGATACAAAGGTAAAACTAAGAGGGGAGACTAATCAAAACCCTAATCATTGTCATGCTTGGTTGTTCCTAAGGTTTGTGAGGTTAAACAAGAAAGATCTTCAATGGAACCACCAGGAAGCAGATGAAAGGATCAAGAGAAGCAAAGCAACTTGCTTCATTCAAGAAGTCAAGTCACTTGAGGAAAGAAAGTGGGAAGAAGAAGAATGAGCAAGCTCAAACCCAAACACATATAAAAATGCAGCATGGATGCAAGAGAGATGAAAAGAAAAGTTGTGAGAAGTGAAGGCAAATTCACTTCTCAAAATCACTTACCACCTGAAAGGTTAGAAAAGAAATGCAATGCAATGCAAAATGGGATGAGATGACATGATGAGAAACAAAACCAGAAGCACTTACATGATGCTAATGATGCTATGAGATGCTACAAACATGAGGCAGCACATGGAAATGACCATACAAGTTCATGAATGCAAATGAAGCAAGTTAGGAAGCATGGACATACATGAAAAGTTATGAAGTGCACATGGCATACAACATGGCAAATACATGATGCAATGATCAATCATGCTTTCAATATGTCTTATGATGTCAAATGAATCAAATGGATGCTTGGAATGTCATGGCAAGTCATGTTGTGCAAGAGAATGCAAGATGGGTGCATATGAAAGCCCAAACTAGGGTTTATGAACAATACATCAAACAAAAATCAAAATCAGAAACAAACCCTAAGATAAAAAATTGAAAATGCCACTCAAAGGACCCCTAACCCTATACTAAACCAATGCCCAAAGGAGAGGTCTCAACTCTTAACCAATTTCAAGTTATGATTTTTCTAAGTTTGCTAGGGTTTTAGGGTTCCTAAACAAGAAAATTACTAAACAAATTGAAAATGAAAGATCAAATCATGGCCATTTAATCTTACAAACTACATGCTAAACACAATGCAATGCAAAAGGAATCAATGTCCAACTCCTCATGGATAGGCAGAAATGATTTTTGGAACTTTGGATCAAATTAATGCATAAAAATGATTTTAAATCAATGAAAAATTCTCAAAATGCATCAAGATCAAAAAATAAATTTGGTTTGAAGGTTGGACAATGTTTCTAAATGTCTTAGAACATTTCATGAATTTTTTGGTGATTTTTAAATACCTAAAAGTATTTTTAATAAATTAATTTTCATTAACCAATTAAAAATAAACTTTTAAATATTTTAAAATACTTTTTAGATGCTAAAAATGAAAATAAAAATATTTTTGTGTTTTAAAAATTAATGAAACTCTTGAGAAAAAGTTTCATAATTTTTAAAACAATTTTGCTATTTTAAATAAATTATGCAAAAACAAATGAATTAAATGAAAATAAAAATGAATTTAAACTGAATTAATGAGAAGTCAACAGATCTGATGGCCTGGATTCAAACAAAAACACGCGCGCATTGACCTGGCGCCAAATCCCACGGCCAGCATTCAAACTCAGCTAATCAATGCTTATGCCCTAATCCCACCGTTAATTACTTTCAGGTGACCGAAACAGTGTTCCGGTCATCTTCTCCGTTCATCCCAAAGTTCAATCTCACTCCATACGTTTCCAAAATGAAATCTAAGCACACAGGAATGAACCCCACTCACTCACGAATCAAAACCCCAAATCAAAACAAATTTATTTTTCCTACAAAGGCTGAATCGAATCAATCTATTTCTAGGGCAAAAAGTTTCAGAAGCATGGTAAACTCTCATCTCTCCACCATTTTCAAAACTAAAGACATATTCATGATCAGGAAGGCATATAGAACAACTTAAGAACTTAAAAAATGATTTCTGGAAAAAATGTTCTTGAGTTACCTGAGTTTCGAAGCTTTCAATCCAGCAACTTTCTGCCCTCTCCCTTTGATGCAATCCACTCTACTTGGTCCCCTGATGATCCTTGAATGCTTAGAAGGAGTTTATGTTGGCTGGTTTGAAAGATTGAACAAGTTATGTTCAAGCTCAGGTGTGAATCGTGTTTATGATTCAGGCTGTTTCTGGCAATGGTGAAGGGTTCTTTGTGATCAGGATGATGAGTGGAGAAGGTTAGTGGAGTTTGTTTGAGTGTTTATGGCCTGTGGAATGAGTTTCGAATGGTTTTGCTCTTGGGAGTGAAAATGGAGAAATGGTGTTCTTGCCTGGTTCAGGCCTAAGTCTTGCTGGTTTTGGCTCAATGAAACAAGGTGAGTTGATCAGTGGAATTGGTTCTTATGTTTGTGAGTTGTGGAGACAGATTCGAAGAGAAATGCTTGATGGAGTGTTTTTGTGAATGCTGTCTTAGGGCTTGTTTCAGGCTGGCTTGATGTTATGTTTAGCTTGCAAATGGATAGTATAAACAACTCCAATTGGTCAGATGATGTGACCTGGCCTGCTGTGATAGGTAAGTCACCTTTTGCAAAAAGTCCACTTTGGTGTAAGGAAAGCATGGGCTTGGTTCTAGGCTAGTACAAGCATGGGGCTGGCACAGCATGGTATGTGAGTGAGGCTAGGGTGGTTCAATGGCCAATGCAGCAAGTGGTAGGAAGTATCATGATGGTTTTGCAACTTGGTTATCTTTTGGTTCATATGGAAAGATCTTGCTATACAAGTCATGAACATGAGAAATTCTTGGTCCAATCTGAACTTTAGGACTTACATGATGCTTGTGTAATGGTTTGATGTCAATTAGAAGTCACAAGAATGCTTGACACATGAAATTGCAAGTTTCTCATTTGAGGCATATCTTGAAAATTAGTGATTTTTGCCAACTTTGACACACCATAACTTTTGATCCAAAATGAATTAGGTCATGTTCTTGTACTTTTTGAAAAGGGAAAAATGTATTCTACAACTTTCATGACCAAAGTTTTTCCATTTGAAGCATTTTTGGATCAAAAAGTAAGGTTTGAAAAGTGACCTAAATTGACAAATTCCTTAAAAGTCAACTATGCCCTAAAAAAGTCAACTTTGCAAAAACTTCAAATTCTTGAATTTTGTGAACTTCAACCTTCTTCCATGATCAAATAAAGATCATATACACTCAAAATGATGAAGATCACCCCTTGGTTGGGTCATTGGGGGCCTCAGATGCCCTGATTTTACACTGACTTGTCTGAAAAGTCAACTCTTGATCAGATGACTTCCCCATGGAATTTCTTCATGAAAATTGATATGCACACTCCCTATACCATATAGAGACCAATGGAAACAAGAATGACCAAAAAATTTGGAGTTATGGCCTCTGAAACCAAAACCCTAATTTTAGGTCAACTGTGCAGTCGAACTTGGCTCTGCATCCATACCAATCCCAGTTCTTGTGATTCTTTTGCATTTTTGACTTTGAGAGGATGTAATATGATATAAGAACACTCATGGATCCCTTTGAAGTGATTGATGGCCTTTGGGAGTGGCTCAAGAGGCTCTTGGACTGCTCAGATCACAAACCCTAGGTGCAGATGACTTAGAAACTATGCAGTGAATCAAAAATGAGATATGAGATGATATGATTGTGTTTATGCATATGAAATGATCACAAGCCATGGTGTGAATGGGTGAGGGCAAATTTGGGGTGTTTACAGCTGCCCCTATTCAAACATGAGTTAGCTGTGCAGGATGTAAGCGACGGTTTATCAGGCAAACAAGATAACTTGTGGTTGAATACCAAAGACAGTCCAAAATTTGCACTCACAGAATGAAGAAGAAAAGGGATATAGATTGTAAAAGAAAAATAAAGTATATTGTAAAGTGTGGGCGACGGAGGACGACCGTCGAGCAGAGGACGACTGCTGGGTAAATAGCAATGACGGGGACGGCCGACATGCTGGGGATAAAAGGTAAAGCCAAGACGGGGACGGCCGACTAGCTGGGAAAAATAAGATTATGATGGGGACGGCCATCAAGTTCGTAAAGCAAAGTAACCAACGATGGGGACGGCCATCGGGCTAAAAAGGAAAGGGACCACGACGGGGACGGCCATCGGGTTAAAGAATAAATGAAATAAACAGATGATGAGGTACGGTCATCAAAGGTGAAGGACGATCACCTAGCAGGGGACGGCTGCTCTGTTGGGGTTAAGATGAGGGACGGTCATCTTAAGCGGAGGACGACCACCTGGCAGGGTACGGCTGCCAAAAACATCAACGATGGGGACGGCCATCGGATAAAAGGTCAACGATGGGGACGGCCATCGGACGAGCATGATGGAGGACGACCATCAAGAGGTGGAGGACGACCACCTAGCAGGGGACGGCTGCTCTCGAGGTTTCTCATGACACAGGACGAGTGCCAGATAACCAAAAATCAACAATGGGGACGGCCATTGGATAAAATGATGAAGGACGATCATCAAGAGGTGGAGGACGACCACCTAGCAGGGGACGGCTGCTAAAAATCAACGATGGGGACGGCCATCGGATGAGCATGATGGAGGACGACCATCAAGAGGTGGAGGACGACCACCTAGCAGGGTACGGCTGCTCTCAGGGTTTACCATAACACAGGACGAGTGTCAGATAAAAAGGAAGATTTGCTTTGTTGGTGATCTACTGGGGAATAGTAAACACGGACAAGTGTTTACAACCAAGAGAAGAAAGCATAAGTGTTTAGGTGTTGTGTATAGATTAAAAATGCGGACGAGCATCCTTAAGACTACGATACGGACGAGTATCGGGTAGAAACAAACTGACACATGTTCAGAGATGATGATACGGACGAGTATCAACGGGTTAACAAAGAACACGGACGAGTGTTGAATCTGAGGGGACTCCTGGGGGATAGTAGACACAGACGAGTATCTATATCCAAGAAGACAAAAGTGTTTGACACGGTGTATGGATTAAAGATACGGACGAGCATCCTTAAGACTATGATACGGACGAGTATCATGTAGAAACAAACATTTGATGCATATTCTGAGATGATGGTACGGACGAGTACCAACTGGTTAACAAAGAACAAGGACCAATGTTGAATCTGTGGGGATATAAATGGCATATACGAGATACGGACGAGTATCTGTATAAGTGTAACATGAGTAGTGAGTATGAGTTTTATATGGATGAGTGTTTATCTGCTGGGGAGGGTGACACGGACGAGTGTCAAAAGGAGAAAAGTATGATATCAACAAGTATATGGGCTGTAAAAGTGTAAGCGACTGCGCTGGGGATATGACACGGACGGGTGTCAAGGAATTGTATATACAAGTATAGGTGAGTGCAAAGAGGATGTCTTTGGCTTTCTACTGGGGTATGACACGGACGGGTGTCAACTGGTGTTTGTGAATTGTGAGGCAACTGCTTTTGCTGGGACTCTGGTGGGGACAGTTTCTGTGTATTGATGAATGGTTATTATTCACAAGAGTCCGATTCACAACATGGCTTATGATTATGCTATGTGTTTGATTTTTGCCGTAATGCTCCGTATTAGATGGAATGCTACGCTTTGTGGGTGGATATGATGCGAATGCCATGGTTATGCAAAGATACCAAACCGGGATTCGGATCCCAATGCCGCGAAGATCACTGGTCGATCTATTTGAAGTGGACATCCCAGCTGGGGATGAGATCATTGGCAGATCTGATGATATGATATTTGCTCGGGGATATAGGTCACCGATTGACATATCCTTGTAATACAGGACCCAGCTGGGGTTTGTAGAAGCCTTCTGTACTCTGTTGTGACTCCTTCATGCGTTGTTCTTCTGAAAAGAGGCCGAGGATTCTGTGGGGAGATGGTTCCCTGACTTCTGCATTCTGCTGAGGAAGAATGATTGACACTACAGCTGGGGAAATTGACAAGTGGCAACTGGCTGGGGAAAGTTGTTGGCAACTCAGCTGGGGAGAAAACACCTCTGGTGCCAAGAGTGAGTGTTGATTTGCCAGCTTGCTGAGATGTAACTTGCATGCCCCAAGTTGCGTTCTGGATACCTGCAATCCTGCAAATATAAGGAAACGCACAAATGGTCCCGAGGTATCCTTTACTGGATTCCGCCATAGGAGTCAAGCACTTTCGAGAGTAAGTATATTCCCTGTAAGCATGTGTTTTTGAAGAAAAATATTTGTACTTATGCAATCAGTTTTTAGAGACATCAGACATCCTTTGCAAATAAAAATGTATAAGACGAGACATGACTGGAAAATCCGATTTTATTAATTCATGTGCCCTGAATTGGCAAGATACAGTCAAAGAAACAAATCTCCTAAAATGAAGAGACTGTTACAAATTGAGAAACAAAGTGTTGGCGATGTTGACGACGCTTTAAGGAGCTTCCTCTTCTGCTATGACTCGTATGACTTTTGACGTTCTTCTCGTCTTGCTTTCTGAAGAAGGCTGATTCTGATTGAAGCTTGATCCTTTCGAAGCTTAACAGGTTGTAGGCGATACAGACGAATTCAGAATGCAGTTGTTCGCTTATTCCCTTATTTTGCATGGATCGCCCTTTCGGGTTTTCAATCCATCGGGATACCCATTTTTGCCTGAGTTGTCCAATGCGGCTTTTCAACTCAGCGGGTGTACACATTTTTTATTTATTTTCCCTTACTTTTGCCCGAGTCTTTTATTCTGTTTTTGACTCGCCGGGATGCCCTATTTTTGCCTGGACTTACATTATGTTTTTATGTCCAGTGGGTCGTTTTATGCGAAGTATTTTTTAACTGCATCTGAATTCACAGGGGACGGGAAGTCTTCACCATCCATGGTGCTGAGCATCAGTGCTCCACCGGAAAAAACTTTCTTTACCACAAATGGTCCTTCATAATTTGGAGTCCATTTGCCCCTGTGGTCTGTATGAGGAGGGAGGATTCTTTTCAGCACAAGATCTCCTACTTGGTACTCTCGGTGCCTGACTTTCTGATCGAAGGCTTTCTTCATTCTTTTCTGATACAGCTGCCCATGACAGATTGCAGCCAATCTTTTCTCTTCAATCAGACTCAGTTGCTCGTATCGGGACCTAACCCACTCTGCTTCGTTCAGTTTAACATCCATCAGTACCCGTAGAGAGGGTAATTCAACTTCAACTGGTAGGACTGCCTCCATACCATACACAAGTTGATACGGTGTTGCCCCAGTGGATATTCTGATTGACGTGCGGTACCCATGCAAGGCAAAAGGTAGCATTTCATGCCAGTCTTTGTAGGTGACTACCATCTTCTGCACAATCTTCTTGATATTCTTATTAGCTGCCTCAACAGCGCCGTTCATCTTTGGCCTGTAAGGAGAAGAATTGTGGTGTTGGATCTTGAAGTCCCGGCACAGCTCTGCCATCATTTTGTTGTTCAAGTTGGAACCATTATCAGTAATGATTCGCTCGGGAACTCCATATCGACAGATGATATCTCTCTTCAGAAATCTGGCTACCACTTGTCTTGTAACATTGGCATAGGAAGCTGCTTCGACCCACTTGGTGAAATAATCAATGGCAACCAGGATGAATCTGTGGCCGTTTGAAGCAGTCGGTTCAATCTTGCCGATCATATCAATGCCCCACATGGCAAAGGGCCATGGTGAAGACATCACGTTTAGAGGATTTGGAGGCACATGCACCTTATCTGCATAAATCTGGCATTTATGGCATTTTCTGGCGTAGGCGCAACAGTCGGCATCCATTGTGATCCAGTAATAACCTGATCTTAGCAGTTTCTTAGCCATGGCATGTCCTCCAGCATGGGTACCAAAGGATCCTTCGTGCACCTCGTGCATCAACAAGTCTGCTTCTGTCTCATCAACACATCTGAGGAGTACCATATCAAAGTTCCTTTTGTATAAAGACCCATCAGCGTTCAGAAAGAAACTAACAGCAAGCCTTCTCAAAGTCTTCTTATCATTGGAAGATGCCCCAGGTGGGTATGTTTGATCCTCCAAGAAGCATTTAATGTCATGGAACCAAGGCTTATCATCTTTGACAACATCTGCTGCAAATACATATGCTGGTCTATCGAGTCTGGACACTGAAATCTGAGGTACAAAGTTGGCAGCTTGAACTTTGATCATGGATGAAATGGTAGCAAGAGCATCTGTGAACTGATTCTCGTCCCGAGGGATATACTCAAGCTTGACTGTTGTGAAGAAAGTCAATAACCTCCTTGTATAATCCCTGTAAGGTATCAGATGATCCTGGTGGGTGTACCATTTTCCGTTGGTTTGATTAACTACCAGAGCTGAATCTCCGAATACAGTCAATGTCTTGATCCTGAGGTCAATGGCTTCCTCAAGGCCCATAATGCAAGCTTCGTATTCAGCTTCGTTGTTAGTGCAGTTGAAAGTGAGTTTTGCCGAGAAAGGCATGTGAACTCCTTTAGGCGTAATGAGTACTGCACCAACACCACGACCATTCATATTAACAGCCCCATCAAACATCATAATCCATTCTTCTTCCGGGTCGGGCCCTTCAGTGTGAATAGGCTCTTCATGATCTTTTGATTTTATGAACATGATGTCTTCATCAGGAAAGTCAAATCTCATAGGCTGGTAGTCATCAATAGGTTGCTCAGCAAGATATTCAGATAGTACACTGCCCTTGATGGCTTTCTGAGAGGTGTACTGGATGTCGTATTCTGTGAGAATCATTTGCCATCTTGCAACCCGTCCGGTGAGAGCTGGCTTCTCAAATATGTACTTAACTGGGTCCATCTTTGAAATTAATAGAGTAGTGTGGGTCAACATATACTGTCTCAGTCGGCGAGCAGCCCACGCTAAAGCACAGCAAGTTTTCTCGAGCAGTGAATAACGTTGTTCACAGTCGGTAAACTTTTTGCTTAGGTAGTATATTGCATACTCTTTTCGACCAGACTCGTCATGCTGGCCCAGCACACACCCCATTGACTCTTCTAATACTGTCAAGTACATTATTAGAGGTCTTCCTTCAACTGGAGGCATAAGGATTGGAGGCTCTTGTAAGTACTCCTTGATCTTGTCAAAAGCCCTTTGGCAGTCTTCATTCCACCTGACCGTCTGTTCCTTTCTTAACAGCTTGAACAAAGGCTCACAGGTTGCTGTGAGGTGAGATATGAACCGTGAGATGTAGTTCAATCGACCTAAGAACCCTCGAACTTCTTTCTCTGTTTTCGGTGCAGGCATCTCTTGAATAGCTTTGACTTTATCAGGGTCAACTTCAATCCCTTTCTCGCTTACAATAAAGCCCAGCAACTTACCAGATCGTACCCCGAATGTGCATTTGTTGGGGTTTAACTTCAATTGGTACTTCCTCAGACGCTTAAACAGCTTCAGCAGATTCACCAGGTGGTCTTCTTCAGTAAGGGACTTGGCAATCATGTCATCCACATAACATTCTATTTCTTTATGGATCATATCGTGGAATAATGTCACCATAGCCCGTTGATATGTTGCACCAGCATTCTTCAGTCCGAATGGCATTACCTTGTAACAGAACGTGCCCCAAGGTGTAATGAATGTTGTCTTCTCCATGTCTTCAGGTGACATCTTGATTTGATTATATCCTGAAAATCCGTCCATGAAGGAGAATACCGAGAACTGAGCCGTGTTATCTACCAGTACATCAATGTGAGGTAATGGGAAATCATCTTTCGGGCTAGCTCTGTTCAGATCCCGATAGTCAACACACATTCTTACTTTGCCGTCTTTCTTAGGCACAGGCACTATATTAGCAACCCACGGTGGGTAGCTAGTCACAGCAAGGAACCCGGCGTCCCACTGCTTTTGTACCTCTTCTTTGATCTTCATTGCCATGTCTGGGCGAGTACGGCGCAACTTCTGTTTGACCGGTGGGCACTCTTCTCTCAAAGGCAGCTTGTGCACGACAATGTCGGTGTCCAACCCTGGCATATCTTGATACGACCAAGCAAACACATCCACATATTCTTGAAGCAGATCAATCAGTTGTCTCTTCACTGAGTCTTGCAGGCAGGCCCCGATTTTAACCTCTTTCACGTCTTCATCTATACCAAGATTAATCACTTCAACCTCCTCCTGGTGAGGAGTAATAACCTTTTCCTCTTGTCTTAACAACCTGGCTAGCTCTTCAGGAAGCTCATATTCTTCTTCAACCCCTTCATCAGCTTGATTGATCGGATTGTCAAAGTCATACGAAGTCATAGCCGTGCTGTTGTCGGTGCTGTCAGGAAGGCACTCTCTGCAAGGGTTCAGTTTGTTCATTTTAGTGATTGATTTTAATCTTGTTTAAAAAAGGTGAAATGAAGTTATCATTTTGAAAACATCGCCATTTATTTTTTGTACAAAAAGAAAAATGGAAAAACAGTGAACGAAAAGGAAAAAGACTCATTTGCAAAAAGATGTCTGATATTTCATTGATTAATCTTGTTTGCACAAAAAGTACAGATGGCCCGATTACAAAATGAGTCTTGTCATCTTGGGCAAGATGCAAGACTTTGATGCATGCTATAAAAATACAGGAAATAATAATTACTCTGCATGAGTAACTCTTATAATTTCCTGGGAAGACCAGTTTGAGATACTGCTCCCCGGGATCTTTGGACGAATCCAATTCTCCAGATTGCGCTCCTCTTCCAGCTCGTCTTCCAAATTGTTGATAGCATCAGGGGTGAGCATCCCCCCACTGACAAAACCGGGCTTCTCAGCAGCCTTTGCTTGATGTTGTTGAGTTGGTCTGTAACCCAACCCAAATTTGTCTTTCTTCTCCTCCACAGATAAAACCTTGCCCCAGCCTTGGGCAGTTCCTTCCTCAACAACCTTCCGGGCTTGTTGGTAAGATGACATGGAGACTCCAGATACAGCAGATGCTTCATTAACATTCAGGGCCTCAAACCCTTGGCTCATTGTTTCATGGATCTCCCCATCCATCTCAATATACTTATAAGTAGCCAGATGGCTGACAAATATATCCTCCTCCCCATAGATAGTAACAACTAGGCCTTCCCACTCAAATTTTAACTTCTGGTGAAGGGTAGACGTTACTGCGCCAGCGGCATGAATCCATGGTCTACCCAACAAACAGCTGTAGGCAGGCTGAATGTCCATCACATAGAAGATCGTTTTAAAGGTTTGTGGGCCAATTGTCACAGGTAGCTCAATCTCTCCCAGAACCGATCTCTTAGAACCATCGAAGGCTCTTACTACCAGGTTACTGGGACGCAATGCTAATCCTTCATACTCTAGCTTCACCAGGGCCTTTTTCGGTAAGACATTAAGGGATGATCCTGTGTCTACCAGCACATGGGAAAGGACTGCGCCTTTACATTCCATGGTGATGTGCAAGGCCTTGTTATGGTTGCGGCCTTCCGTTGTCAAGTCAGTATTGGTGAACCCTAGCCCGTTGCTAGCAGTAACATTTCCAACCACGGTTTCCAATTGATTGACAGTGATCTCTTCAGGCACGTAAGCTGCGTGCAAGACTTTGAGTAGTGCATTCCGATGGGCTTCGGAGCACATAAGCAGTGATAGGATAGAGATCTTGGATGGCGTCTGGTGAAGCTGATCCACTATTTTGTAATCACTCTTTTTGATGATTCTCATGAACTCATCAACTTCCTGATCGAATGGTGTTTTCAAAACTTCTTTAGCAGCTTGATCTTCCTGCACCGGGCTTTTTCCTTTTTCCTTGGCAGCAGCTTCTGCTTCGGCAGTGGGTCTCTGAATTGGTGGAGCAAAGAGACGTCCGCTTCGAGTGAAGCCTCCGCCTCCTCCCACATTGTCTATTTGTGGTGCAGGTGTTGATGTATCAAGAGTGATTCTCTTTCCTTCGCAGTATACGTCAGAGCCGTAGTGCCAAGGGATGGCCCTACTGCTTTCATAAGGTACTGGTCCAGGTACTGTGACAGTGACTGGACTGATGACAGCTGCAGAAGGAACTGTGATAGTTTGTGGATCATAATAAATTGTGACTGGTGCTCTGATGGGAGCAGCACTTTCTGAGTTGTAGGCAGAGTTGTTTTCAGGATCATAAAATATTGTGACGGTTGAGACATCTTCAGAGTTCGTTGCTGGAGTTGTAGGAGACATTGTCGGAAGGATGGATGTTGTTGTTGTAGGAGATTCAAATTGGAGTGGTGCTGAAGTTGTAGAAGAAAAATTTGTTGATAACTGATCAGTTGAGATGATAGATGAAGTACTTGTTGATGAAGCCGAAGAATTGTTAGGAACAATGGTTGCTGCAGTTGTAGGAGATACTGGTACTGTTGCTGGTGAGATTGCTGGATTTGTTGGAAATGATGTGGTGATCTGAAGCTGGCCACTCTGAATAAGACCATCTATGCCATTCCTCAAGTTATCGCACCCATTTACTGAAATATTGCAGTAAGCACACCCTAACTCACACCCCGGGAACATTTGACATTCGAGGAGCTGAGCCTTAATCTCTACCAACGGCGTCCGAATCTGACCCACACTGGTTATTAAATAAGACGGCTTGTCTCCTTCAATAGCGTTGATTCTGGGACCACCGTGGTGTGGCATAGGATTTTTGTTGACATTGGGTGGTGGTGCGAAATTCAGGGCCTTAGAGTCTACCAGGTCTTGTACCTTCATGTGTAAGGCTCTGCACTTTTCTGTACTATGGCCAGGTGCATTCGAATGAAAAGCACATCTGGCGTTGGAGTCGTAATTCCTGGGTAGACTGTTGGGATCTGGAGGTGCCAATGTCCTTAGCTCAACTAGGTTGAGTTTCAGGAGTTGTGGCAGCAATGTAGCATATGGCATAGGGATCGAATCGATCACCCTGTTGGCTTGAGATGGCCTCTATTGGAATGGCCTTTGCTGGTTATTGTTGTTGGTGTTGCTGTTGTTGTAATTTCTCGGAGGATACTGATTTTGTTGGTGGTACTGAGGTTGTTGCTGATAGTTTTGCTGCGGAGGCTGATAAGCTGGTTGTGGATGAGCTGGAGCGGGAATGGTGACTGCTGCCACAGATCTATGCACATATTGGAGCCTTCCCCTGTTGGTGTGGATGGCATTAGTCTCACCAGTCCTTCTTGGGCCTGTAAAAGGCTTTCTTACATTACTGGATGAGCTTGCACCGTTGTCTGAGATCTTTCCCATCTTCAATAGGCTTTCAATTCTCTCCCCTGCTATGACTACATCTGCAAAGCTGGTAGATGAGAAGGCAGCTAGCCTATCAATGTAAGTCCCCTGAAGGGTGTTCATGAACATATCAGCCATCTCCCTTTCTGACATAGGTGGCTGGACAGCAGCAGCAAGCTGTCTCCATCTTTGAGCATACTCTCGGAAGCTCTCTCTAGATGACTGTGACATTCCCATCAGGAGGGTCCTGTTGGGTGCCATATCCAGATTATACTGATACTGTCTGATGAAGGCCTCTGCCAGGTCCTTCCAGCATCTAATAGTCGCTCTTGTCAGATGGGAATACCATTCCCTCGAAGCTCCAGTCAAGCTATCCTCAAAATAGAACATCCACAGCTTCTCGTCCATGGTATAGGCCTTTAGCCTCCCGAGAAAAGATTGTAGATGGGTTCGGGGACAGGAAGTCCCATTATACTTCTCAAAACATGGCGGCTTAAACTTGTGGGGAATCCTGACCCCGTCTACCAAGCCCATATCCATAACATCAAAACCCAAAGAGTTTTGAGACTCTAAGGATCTTAATTTCTCAGCTATCTCATCCAACCTTCTATCATAAGCTTCTTCCCCGGCTCCCATTACTGTGAACTGGTCTTCTTGAGGGTCTTCTTGCAGTACCCTCCCTGCTGTGGCAGTCCCTTGTATATTGACAGGAATGTTGGCCTCTGGATGGAGGTGGGGTCCAAAGACTGGGGGATTGACATGAGGTTGGAATCTTTCATTGTTGCTAGTCCCAGCAGTCCCCGGCTAATGATCTTCCTGATTTCTCCCTTCCACCAGTGCTCTGAGCCTCTCCTGGCTTTGGGCCATGTTGTTCATTACTTCCATAAACTGTGTCATTTGGTTCCTCATTTCCAACCTCTCGTTGGTCATTTGGTTCCTGACCTCAGTAAGGTCCTGCTGCATCTGATCCATCTGTATGCCCGGAAGATTGTTACGGGTTGGATATCGGTGCGGACGGTTGAGGGGAAATACTCGGCGCCGAGCAATAGTTCCTGAACATCACAACAGAGTTAGCAACAACAAAACAAAAACCTACAAAACAAACAAAAGGTTAGCATGCAATGCAGTATGCTTATTTGTTTTCAGGGTATCTGGCTTGGCATTCAGTTTTGACCCTTCCAGACCCTTGAAGATGCTGTTGATGTTGCTTTCGGAGTAAACTCGGATGGAACAAACTAAATACATATATTACAAAAGGCAAATGGTACATAGTTTGTTTACAAATACAAGCCCTCTGAGGGGTCAAAATACATTACAAGAAAAAAATCAAAATACATGGAATGGAAACAACAACAAGCAAATGGTCAAACACCCAGACCAAACTCATCCTCCCGAACTTCCTTGAGAAGTGCTTCGGTCACAGGATCAGCCGGACGCTCCGTGAGATTCCTGATAAGGAGGTTCCGGGTAGTAACAGCTGCAGCTAGCTTCTTGTGTTGACCTTGGTCCTTTGACCTCTTCACTCCAGCTCTGATCTTTAGCTCTGATATCTCCCTCTGGGCTGCTGCCAGGGCTTCTTGTTGCTCTTTTGCACTAGCTTCCATCTGCTCCATCTTGTCTTGGACCCTCTTGTCCTCCAGAGTACGAGCCTCGGTGATCCTGACCCACCTAGCCTGACTCTCCTTCAAATACAAGTCTGTCCTGGCTTTCTGGAATTGGGCTTCTTTGCAAGCATTCTTCAGGATTTGTTCTCCAGCCCTAGACTTCTTAATGTACTCTTCAGACTTCTCAATTCTAGCCAAATGCTCTTTCTTCAACTTTTCCAACCTTTCAATATCCAATCTTCCATCCCTCCTCTCATAGAGGGTCTTCTGCAAAGCTTGAGTCAACTTCTCATTTCTCTCTTTCAATTTCTCAAACTCCTCTAAGCTGACAGTTGCTGGAGGTGGTGTTGTGGAAGGCCCAGGCATATCCTCTATAGTAAAGGGCATCCCAGAGAATTGAGCCCTGGCATGGGACCAATCATAGTACTGGGCAGAGGCTACATTATTGCATCTTCCAAGAATAGTTATCCCTTTAGTCTGCACATTGTCCCAGGCCCAGGCTGCCTGCCTGACAATAGCCAGATTAAGCTTGTTCTCACAATAAAGAGTCTCCACCAAGTCCTGTGCCTTAGGAGTGTGGACTAGTGCATAGCCCAGTTGTCTTTTGAACAGCAGAGGGTTGTAATTAATACTACCCTTAACTCCTATTAGGGGCACATTGGGAAAATGCCCACAGCTGGTGATGATATCCCTGCCTTTTGTGCTTTGAGTGCACCACCTGATATCAGCTGAAGTTAGAGTAGTAAGTCTTCCAGCCCAGTTTCTCTGCTGATGAGGGTTCAAAAATGCATTTGTCCTGGGCAAATGCCTGAGAAGCCAAGTATGGAACAAAGGAGCACAACACCTCACTAATCTTCCCCTCTGCTTTTCATTCCTCTGATGCACTGAATAGTAGAGATCCCCTAATAAAGTTGGCACTGGGTTCTTCAGGATGAAAAGATGGATTGCATTCTTACTAATGAATCGAGGCTCATCTGCAAATAATACAATCCCATATATGCTCAGGGCCAATAAAGCACAGACTGCTTTCCACTCTCCTAAAGAAGCTTTCAAGGTGGCTTGAGAGATCAAGAAATCCATATGCAAGCCAGGGATTCCAGCCTTAGAAGTCATATGCTGCCCAATCAGGACTGGTTCCAGATGTAATGCCTTTGCTACCTCTTCATTACCAGGAAAGACCATCTCAGGGTTGAAAGGGACTCCACCCCTGATAGGTATACCAACTAATGATGAGTATTCTTCCAATAAGGGGCCCAGCTGAAAGTCCTGAAAAGTGAAACATCTCAGTGGGGGATCATAAAACTGAAGGCAAGTGTGGATCAGGCTTCTCTGTGAGGGGTCCAGATCCATAACCATATCAAGTATATCTCCATGGTGTTCCCTGAACAGTGGTATATGGTCTGGAGTGATCAGGGTCTGAATCTTCCTGATGTCTGCTAGCTCTGGCTGGAAGAAGTGGTAGGTGATGTTGCTCTTTTTAGGTGCCATGATGTTGAGACTGAGTAGAGACAAGTGCTGATGCTGATACTGAAGAATGGGCCACTGGTTGGCTGAAGTAGATAGCTGATAGCTGAAGCAAGTGCTGATGAAGATAGGTCAATACTGAAGATGGGGTCAAAACCAAAACCAAATGAAGATGGATACCCTGAAACACAAATAAGCAAATGTCAATATGATGCAATGATTATGTATGCAAATGATATGCAAGGGTTTGTGACTGAGCTGGATCTGATCAAGTGCTCTAATATAAGTCCATGTGTGTAAGAAATCCAGATGGAGGTCCATAAGTCCAGTAACCAAGGTGGGGGACTCAAATAAAGAGTCACATGTCCAGGGTTTAGAATCACAAGAACTGTTCCAACATGGAGTATTCTTAATCAAATCAAAGTAACAGGGTATTCTGAGGTCAAGGTACCTGCAAACCTGTAAACAGCCCAACCCCCTCACAGGTGGTGTTCTAAAACAAGGATCCTCAGACTTGGATCAGTTATGAGAAGTGTAAACACTTCTAACCCGGAGGTACAGTGTTTACAATAACCATAAAAGTTCCTCCTCTAATTCACCTCAGTTTCTGAAGGTCATTACTAAAAGGTCATCCAGACTTAGCAGGCTTCCCAGATAGCCCTAGCATTGCAGGAAATCTGCAACACAGAGTTCTCAAGAAGAAACCCATATCTGAACCGTGTTTCATATTCCCGCACCAGACCGAGATGGAATGGGAAAGAATATGATTCACTCTAGCCTAGGTGTCACTCAGGTCCCAGGTATAGGACCTTAAACTCTCAATAGAACACCCACCCACCAAAGCAAACAAACAGATCCAGCCAGCAGCACAGTATGACAATATGATATAATGCAAAGCTATAAAGAAAGCAGTAAACAACTGTACATAAAGCAAAAATAAATACAAATATACCAACACAAATAAGCACATAACACCCCAGTAAGCACAAATCAATCAAGCGCTAGGAGGAACCCACAAAAAGAACCAGAAGCCCTGGTTACAGTATAAGGGTCCCCAGCAGAGTCGCCAAGCTGTCGCTCCCAAAGATTTGCATCCCGGTACAAGCGCGAACGGTCGGCGAGAAGAACAATGAGAACACACAGCCGTGAACTCACTGGAGATGAATAGAGTCGCCAGCTAGGCATTTTTATCCCGAGGGAAAGGTAATGCTGCATAAACCTAGAAAGAGATGGATAAGACGGTTGCGAACCAGAGAGACTGAGAAAGGGGGTTGGTTACAACCTGGGAAGGTATTAGCACCCAGATTGTCCGCCGTACTCGACGGGATCCACGCTTAAGAGATTTGTGTTTTAAAGGGGTAGTGTCAGTGCAATTTGTGTATAAAGAGCTGGAAAAAGGATGTACAGGTGTCAGTGTAAAAGAAGTGAAGTGTAATAAGTGAAGTGTCAGTGTAAGGAAAGAGTATGCTCATGATCATGAGGCTAAGAGAATGATGCTGGAAAGAGGGGGAATATACAGAGACTTTTGTTCGATAACTGTTAAGTTATGCCTACGTATCCTCTCGTGCAATGAGGAAGTCAGAACACCGTAGTTCGACCCAAAGAGACTGAAAGGTGAATTGACTTGTGAACTGCTTGCTTGCCTATGCTCAAGTGTATGACCTGTCTGGCTCAGGTGCAAACTGTCTTGCATTAGACGGAAGAAGCAAGTTCTCGTTTGTGAGTGAATGAGATGAGAAAAGAATCCCGGAGGAGACGATTATTGTTTGTTTTTGAGTTTTCAATCTTTTATTGCTTTTGAGAGTTTGTCATAAGTTAATGAGTTTAAGCCTAAACCAATGGGTTAGTAAACTCATCACATCTTCCCTCTGATTAGGGGTAATGAGAGTACCTTAAGTGTGAAGTCAGATTCTCACACTTAAACACCTTTGATGTAGGATTAAGATCATTAACCTACTTGTGATTATTTAGATGTTTTTGGTGTTTTTGTTTAGTGTTGAGTAATGAGGTTAAGCCATAATCAAGGATTAAACAGACTCATTACACCATCCTAATAGAAGGATAATAGATGAGAATGTTTAAGCTGAGGAAAGCTCCTCAACTTAATCCATGATTAGGGATTAAACTCATGACAAAACAAGCCTTTGATTAAGTGGATTTTATTTAATGGTATGATTATGAAGTGGATTTTATGATTTGTAAGACAACTTGAGGGGGACTTGTCCATTAACACTAGGGTTAGTCCTTCTTAACCAATTAAGGAAGAATTAGAACCCTAATGCAAGGCCCAAGTTACAAGTGTGATGTCTTGATGGTTATTAAGTGAATTGATTAAGAGAGTTAAACACATTAAGGGTTTAACACTTAGGATTAAAGTTATACACTCCATCCTAATAGAAGGATGCAGGCATAAGCTTAATCACAAAGCCTTAAAGCCTTTAGGGTTTAGTCCCTGATTATGAGATGAGAAGAGAAGACTCAAAGAAGATACAAAGGTAAAACTAAGAGGGGAGACTAATCAAAACCCTAATCATTGTCATGCTTGGTTGTTCCTAAGGTTTGTGAGGTTAAACAAGAAAGATCTTCAATGGAACCACCAGGAAGCAGATGAAAGGATCAAGAGAAGCAAAGCAACTTGCTTCATTCAAGAAGTCAAGTCACTTGAGGAAAGAAAGTGGGAAGAAGAAGAATGAGCAAGCTCAAACCCAAACACATATAAAAATGCAGCATGGATGCAAGAGAGATGAAAAGAAAAGTTGTGAGAAGTGAAGGCAAATTCACTTCTCAAAATCACTTACCACCTGAAAGGTTAGAAAAGAAATGCAATGCAATGCAAAATGGGATGAGATGACATGATGAGAAACAAAACCAGAAGCACTTACATGATGCTAATGATGCTATGAGATGCTACAAACATGAGGCAGCACATGGAAATGACCATACAAGTTCATGAATGCAAATGAAGCAAGTTAGGAAGCATGGACATACATGAAAAGTTATGAAGTGCACATGGCATACAACATGGCAAATACATGATGCAATGATCAATCATGCTTTCAATATGTCTTATGATGTCAAATGAATCAAATGGATGCTTGGAATGTCATGGCAAGTCATGTTGTGCAAGAGAATGCAAGATGGGTGCATATGAAAGCCCAAACTAGGGTTTATGAACAATACATCAAACAAAAATCAAAATCAGAAACAAACCCTAAGATAAAAAATTGAAAATGCCACTCAAAGGACCCCTAACCCTATACTAAACCAATGCCCAAAGGAGAGGTCTCAACTCTTAACCAATTTCAAGTTATGATTTTTCTAAGTTTGCTAGGGTTTTAGGGTTCCTAAACAAGAAAATTACTAAACAAATTGAAAATGAAAGATCAAATCATGGCCATTTAATCTTACAAACTACATGCTAAACACAATGCAATGCAAAAGGAATCAATGTCCAACTCCTCATGGATAGGCAGAAATGATTTTTGGAACTTTGGATCAAATTAATGCATAAAAATGATTTTAAATCAATGAAAAATTCTCAAAATGCATCAAGATCAAAAAATAAATTTGGTTTGAAGGTTGGACAATGTTTCTAAATGTCTTAGAACATTTCATGAATTTTTTGGTGATTTTTAAATACCTAAAAGTATTTTTAATAAATTAATTTTCATTAACCAATTAAAAATAAACTTTTAAATATTTTAAAATACTTTTTAGATGCTAAAAATGAAAATAAAAATATTTTTGTGTTTTAAAAATTAATGAAACTCTTGAGAAAAAGTTTCATAATTTTTAAAACAATTTTGCTATTTTAAATAAATTATGCAAAAACAAATGAATTAAATGAAAATAAAAATGAATTTAAACTGAATTAATGAGAAGTCAACAGATCTGATGGCCTGGATTCAAACAAAAACACGCGCGCATTGACCTGGCGCCAAATCCCACGGCCAGCATTCAAACTCAGCTAATCAATGCTTATGCCCTAATCCCACCGTTAATTACTTTCAGGTGACCGGAACAGTGTTCCGGTCATCTTCTCCGTTCATCCCAAAGTTCAATCTCACTCCATACGTTTCCAAAATGAAATCTAAGCACACAGGAATGAACCCCACTCACTCACGAATCAAAACCCCAAATCAAAACAAATTTATTTTTCCTACAAAGGCTGAATCGAATCAATCTATTTCTAGGGCAAAAAGTTTCAGAAGCATGGTAAACTCTCATCTCTCCACCATTTTCAAAACTAAAGACATATTCATGATCAGGAAGGCATATAGAACAACTTAAGAACTTAAAAAATGATTTCTGGAAAAAATGTTCTTGAGTTACCTGAGTTTCGAAGCTTTCAATCCAGCAACTTTCTGCCCTCTCCCTTTGATGCAATCCACTCTACTTGGTCCCCTGATGATCCTTGAATGCTTAGAAGGAGTTTATGTTGGCTGGTTTGAAAGATTGAACAAGTTATGTTCAAGCTCAGGTGTGAATCGTGTTTATGATTCAGGCTGTTTCTGGCAATGGTGAAGGGTTCTTTGTGATCAGGATGATGAGTGGAGAAGGTTAGTGGAGTTTGTTTGAGTGTTTATGGCCTGTGGAATGAGTTTCGAATGGTTTTGCTCTTGGGAGTGAAAATGGAGAAATGGTGTTCTTGCCTGGTTCAGGCCTAAGTCTTGCTGGTTTTGGCTCAATGAAACAAGGTGAGTTGATCAGTGGAATTGGTTCTTATGTTTGTGAGTTGTGGAGACAGATTCGAAGAGAAATGCTTGATGGAGTGTTTTTGTGAATGCTGTCTTAGGGCTTGTTTCAGGCTGGCTTGATGTTATGTTTAGCTTGCAAATGGATAGTATAAACAACTCCAATTGGTCAGATGATGTGACCTGGCCTGCTGTGATAGGTAAGTCACCTTTTGCAAAAAGTCCACTTTGGTGTAAGGAAAGCATGGGCTTGGTTCTAGGCTAGTACAAGCATGGGGCTGGCGCAGCATGGTATGTGAGTGAGGCTAGGGTGGTTCAATGGCCAATGCAGCAAGTGGTAGGAAGTATCATGATGGTTTTGCAACTTGGTTATCTTTTGGTTCATATGGAAAGATCTTGCTATACAAGTCATGAACATGAGAAATTCTTGGTCCAATCTGAACTTTAGGACTTACATGATGCTTGTGTAATGGTTTGATGTCAATTAGAAGTCACAAGAATGCTTGACATATGAAATTGCAAGTTTCTCATTTGAGGCATATCTTGAAAATTAGTGATTTTTGCCAACTTTGACACACCATAACTTTTGATCCAAAATGAATTAGGTCATGTTCTTGTACTTTTTGAAAAGGGAAAAATGTATTCTACAACTTTCATGACCAAAGTTTTTCCATTTGAAGCATTTTTGGATCAAAAAGTAAGGTTTGAAAAGTGACCTAAATTGACAAATTCCTTAAAAGTCAACTATGCCCTAAAAAAGTCAACTTTGCAAAAACTTCAAATTCTTGAATTTTGTGAACTTCAACCTTCTTCCATGATCAAATAAAGATCATATACACTCAAAATGATGAAGATCACCCCTTGGTTGGGTCATTGGGGGCCTCAGATGCCCTGATTTTACACTGACTTGTCTGAAAAGTCAACTCTTGATCAGATGACTTCCCCATGGAATTTCTTCATGAAAATTGATATGCACACTCCCTATACCATATAGAGACCAATGGAAACAAGAATGACCAAAAAATTTGGAGTTATGGCCTCTGAAACCAAAACCCTAATTTTAGGTCAACTGTGCAGTCGAACTTGGCTCTGCATCCATACCAATCCCAGTTCTTGTGATTCTTTTGCATTTTTGACTTTGAGAGGATGTATTATGATATAAGAACACTCATGGATCCCTTTGAAGTGATTGATGGCCTTTGGGAGTGGCTCAAGAGGCTCTTGGACTGCTCAGATCACAAACCCTAGGTGCAGATGACTTAGAAACTATGCAGTGAATCAAAAATGAGATATGAGATGATATGATTGTGTTTATGCATATGAAATGATCACAAGCCATGGTGTGAATGGGTGAGGGCAAATTTGGGGTGTTTACATATGTGACAATACTAGCGCGATAAATCTATCCAAAAACCCAATATTGCACTCACGCACTAAGCACATTGAAATTCGCCACCATTTCCTTAGAGATCATGTAGAGAAAGGATATGTGGTATTTGAGCATGTTGAAAGTTCAAATCAACTTGCCGATATTTTTACAAAACCACTTGTCACATAGCCTTTCTTTCACATCCATAGGGACCTTGGTGTTCTTGATATTTTGGATCGTTCTTGATGCTTGCAATTTGTTTATCATATATTATCTCTTGAGTTATCTTAATGTGTCACTGACAACAAGTCTTCTTGAAGCAAATTTATTTGGTTTTTCCTTATTAACATTTCACAAGCGAGAGGTAATATCGTTCTCTTTTCGTATTACTCACAAATATCATTCATCTATGGAAATTTGTTTGTCATCTTTGAAATAAGGAAGTAACTGTGATTGTCTTTTTGTCTTTGGTAATTATTTATTCCTTATGTTGGTCAATATGTCAAAATATTAGGATATATGTCATTAGAATGAAATATTGTATGATGTTATGAAGTTTTTGAGTGAAATATTTGAAAATTGTGTTGCAAAATTTACTGAATCTCTCGGGTTCCAATAGGTCGACCCATTGCATCGACTCAGGGACTTCTGCATCGACCTATTCATCGGGATGTGTCCACTCATTTTGAAATTCAAAATGCGTCGACTCATTAAATAATTGAGGTCGACTCAACTCCTTTTGCGCTGCTCAAAGCGCTTCAGAATATACATTTTTCTGATATTTCTCCTTCCTAGGTCGGTGCACATGACTTTTCAAATCCAATTAAGATTGCTTTAATTGCCTTTATTTGCCTTAATCATATTTTATGGAATAAAATCATCACATTTAATATTCTCATTCATCTACATCTCAAAGAACATTATCTTCTCTCAAGCAAGCCTAAAATTCATCTTTCTCAAAATTCTCTCAAAGTCTTCATCAATGGCTTCAAGAATTACTGGAAAGAGAACATTGAGGGGATCTTCATCTCAATTGGCACTTCCGGTAACTGCTTTATCAGTTCTTCCTTCCGACCTTGTTGAAATTTATGATAGAAAGTTCAAAAATAGGAAATTCATTCCTCAATATGTTTATTCAAAGAGAACTGCCTCACAACTGGAAATTCCTCATATTGTTGAATTAATTGATTTTCAAGAAATCAATACTTTCTTATCTTGTTAAGTTGAGTACAATGAAGATATGATTCGTATGTTTTACACTGGTTTGGTTGGAAAATTTAAGGGTTTGAGTTTAACTTCAGAATGGATGACAAAATGTTTGCGGTGAATGCACAAACTTGGAAATATTTGTTCAAAATTGATCCTACTGCTCCTAATATTTTGATGACTGATTCAGATTATGTTGATAACTACAAATTTCGTAAGGAATTGAATGGCATGCTAAAAAGCCTTTCATTGAATCAATTATCAAGACCGAGTTGTTTCTGAGTTCCACCACTACCGACAAGGTCAACCCTACCGATCAAATTCTTCATTGGATTGTCTCACATAACCTTCATCCCAAGAAAGGTGGCTTTTCTCGCATTAACATTCCTGGAGTTCACCTTATATATATTCTTCGGAACAAAGTGAAAGTGAATTGGCCACATTATTTTGCAAGTCGTATCTTTGCCCTTAAGGAGAAGAAGGGTATTGCTCTTTCTTATCCTTCAATTATTCAGGCCATCATCAACAAAGCACAAATTGTGGTTCAAGGTATTTCGTTTGTCTCTATTTTTGAAAATAATCTTTTTCAACAAAAGACGCTTAGTTTGATGGGTAACACGTGGGATCCTAAAGAGAAGCGATATCGGTTTATAATTCAGGCTGGTTATGCAAATGATAATGAGGATGAAGCTGAGGCTGAAGGTGAGCAAAATAAAAATGAGGATCAAAATGTATCCCCAATGAACACTTATGAAGTACAGGGGGATAACAAAGATTATTATCGTGCTCCTTTTGACGATTCTGCACAATATGAGAACCAAGGTTGGGGTGAATGGCAGTATACTGGATGGACTCATACTGCAACGTCGTTTTCTCCTCCATCTCCACCACATCCACCACCACCGCAAGACAACAATGATGGCATCATGAATATGCTTCAGAGTATGCACTTGGAACAACAAAGTTATTATGAAGCTCAATCCAAGTGTTATGATGAATTGGAGCGGCAATTAGGTGCGCAAGACCTGGATCTTTCCTCTTATATATCGGTTCAAGATGAACGATATACCGCTTTGCAGGCTCACCTACAAACACAAAGTGATAATTTTCATTCTTTTGCATCAAAATCTTTGGCTCAGATTAATGACATTCATTGTTCCAATGTGGCGCTTGTTAATTCATTCAACACCAATTTCATCCACTACACTTATCAATTTGAGCGTCAACCGGTTGTATACCATCATCGTCATCCTTCTCAAAGGGTTCCAAGGCCATGAGAGCATGTTGCATTTAATCTCATTTTCATATGCATTTATTTTTGTTATTGTATTTTCTATATGACAATGGTTAATTTTCCATCATATTGGTTATCTTGTTTATTCTATGTTGTTTTGGATAATGTGTAATCCTTTTCGTTGGTTTGATTATCCTATATTGTTTATGTGTCGATTATTATTCTTCCATCGCTTCTTGTGTGTTTGTTGGTGATTGAATCTTATTGCAATGTGACACCTAACAATATTTCTCGCTATCTAGGTCTTGTCTATTTTTTTTCTCTCTTTTTGATGTTGTCAAAGGGGAGATGTGATTGGTAAAGGTTCTAGTAAAGGTTGTATCATTTTTGCGGCACATATTTAGGGGGAGCATGGTGTTGTACAAAATGCTCTTTCAATTCCAATAAGTTTTGCCATCATCAAAAAGGGGGAGTTTGTGAGACATAAAGGATATTTTGAATGATGTCAAAACTTCTATGCCTTAAGATGTCTTATGGGATCACAAGGAAAAGGAAGATCTCATCAAAAAGGGTTTTTATAGTGTATTTAAAGAAATGAGTCGACTCATTCCTCTAAATAGGTCGACTCACTCTGTTTGAAAAATTTGAGTCGACTCACTGAAAGCTTCAGGTTGTCTCATTTGATGGATTTCTTCCCTTGGAACTCACGGGTCCCAACAGGCTGACAAAGGGGAAATTTTAGGTCAACTAAAATATCACAAACAGGTCGACTCAAATACATCTTCAGGTCGACGCATTCTTGTACATCAATCAGGTCGACTTAAAACAACAAACAGGTCGACTCATTCCTGTTGTGAGCGCCCTTTTATTTTCTCTCTCTTTCTGCATTGTGTTTTAATTTTATTACTCTTTTACTAACCCATATAAATAGTTGTCATATTATTTTGTGACAAACTAACAAGAAAAGTGAAATAGATATACAAGTATTTTCTTCATCTTCTCCTTCTCTAGCATTCATCAACAATTACACACAACAATTTGTGTTGATCAAATTGCAAGTTTAAGGTGATAACGTTCAAACGTGAGATTGCGATTTCAGTTTGGGTTGAGAGGTTTGTGGATTTTTCTTTAATAAACCTTTAGGGTTTTTCCTCCAAGATCATTCCGATTTGGGGGTTTTGCACGCATCATTTGTTCGTAGATTCATCCGAGTGAGGAGGTTTGAAGATCAAGGTGATCGTTCTTACATATCACAGTAACCGGAGGATTGCAAAGAACATTGTAGGTTCACAAGCATCGAATCAAAGCGATTGTGCTCAAAGTTTGGAGAATTAAAAATTCATGCAAGAGGGGAGCAATATGAGTTATAGCAACAATCACAATTACGATTTGTTTGTTTTTCCTATTTTCTTCTTGTATTAACATTGCAATATCAATAAAAGATCCCAATTCGATTTGTGAATTGGGGGTAGAGTACCCTTAGCGAGGACGATGGGGGAGCTGCCTAAACAAATCTCGTGTGTGCTTCGTATTTTTCATTTGTTAATTTTTCTTCACAAGTTGAAAATGTGTTGCTTGAAAAATTCTGTTTTGCATTAGTGTGTGTGTGTACCAAGTGTTTGTGAAATTGTTGCTATCACATTTGGATAGCAACTTGATAAAAAATTTGCACTACACTTTATGTGTGTGCACACCAAGTGTTTGATAAAAACTCAAAACACACAACTTCTTATTTTTGTGCTTATTTCTAATCTATATTCATTGTTGGTAGTGGATTATTCAATTGTGCTGAATTTAAGTGATTAATTGGCATTGTATTAATTCATCATTTCATCTCTTATATCCCATTTGGTTTTCAATGCATATCCGATCGCCGGTGACTTGATTTTATTTAGACGTGATTTTTCTAGGGAACTTCCGCAAGTTATTTTTCAATTAATTTTTGAAAAGCTTAATTTTAAAAAGGGATCTATTCAACCCCATCCCTTCTAGATCCATGCCATCGTCTAACAGGTGTTTCATGTGCATGCTTTCTTTTATTCAAAAAAATCAATGTCGTATCTTAACATGTGATTCACTCACAAAGGTTTGCGACATATTTTCAGTAAAAATTCAAGATTAACAAGTGTGTTACATTAGAATTTTTATTCTCATAATAAATATTTTCTGCTTGCATACATTTGTTTGACATCAAAGAAGTTCACATATGGAACCTCATTCTATAAGCTTAATCTTGCTGAGATGAGAATTCTGAAAATTCTGATAGACAATAATGTCAAGGTTCACTTTTCCATGAAACTCCATTGAGTAGGGACTTTCCCAACCAGTTATGTTAAAAGGTAACCAATTCGGGGCAGTCACGTCGAGCCATCTCTTTAAGGTGTAGTCATAAATGTCGTTGGCATACGATCAAAGCGATCAAAGCCCTATCACAATGACTTAGGGTGTTGTCACTAACACCATAGACATATGTCTAAATCAATCAACCCTCCGATGCAAATGCACTTACACAAAGTGAAAATACCTGCTCACCATCTCCCTTCTTCTTTATAGCTATCCACTCCGAAGGTAGTGGTGATTTTTCCATATGTCAACTTTGAACCAGGTTTTCACATGGGGGGAGAGAACATATATTGATCCTTGGTCAGTCACGGTTCCCAGAGATGTCCAATAAAACTTTGAGCACGACCTTGGAGGAAAATTTGTGTCCTAGAGAAACGATCTCGAGACGGAAACCAATATCATGCAAATAAGTAAAAACATTAGTAATTAACAAACTGAAATGTACATTGAAGGAAAATAATGACACATGTTACTTATTCATTGGATTCACATATGCCATTTACAAGCATGTCAGTAAAAACGAAAATACATACACGACTAATCTACCAAAGAAGCCACCATATTACATTATCTTCAATGACTTAGACAACATGAACTTGCGCTCGAGAGATCGTCTAGGATTGATAACTCATTATTTGTAAGATATTCAAGCCCTTAATAGTTGACTTTAGACTTAATACTCTTTTTAGTCCCTTACTTATAACCTTAGCAAATAAGATTAGAAATGAAGAACGTGGCAATTGACGTGGCAGAATTATTATTTATTATTACATTTAATTATTAAATGTTTAAAATTTATTATTACATTTAATTATTAAATGTTTTAAAATTTTTAATATAAAATATTTGGACTAGAACTCATGTTCTCTATAGTAGCCCAATTATCATTATTTATTATTAGTGTAAAAAATTGCTTTATAAACACTTGGTATTATTATTGAAAATTCGAAGTGGGACTTCAAACTACATAACTTCATTATCATGAGGGTATCATCACACTACAGAACTTCCTCCCATAGTTGGAACAAGCAATGAAGGTCACATTTGTGCCAATCATCAAAATGTAATTTTGAAATGCTAAAAGGATAGTTTCAGCTGCAAAACAATACATTCACAATGAGGGGAGAAAAATGATATACATATTGAATTATTTAAAAGAGGTTTCAGCTAAGAACAGAGCTTTGCATTGCAGACTGTTGTAGGCTTGAAGGTATTTGCAGGGAAAAAAAACATCACGTTTTCTTCTAAGGAGTTATGTGAATTTGTTCTGTTATGAGTTTTGCTATGTTGTAAGTTGAGGTTACTTCATGTATGACATTGTATCCTTACAAGTCTGTTTGATCAAGGCTTAAAAGTAATACCCATTCAAACAATATGATACAATGGCAAGCTTAATTCTAATTACAACCACAATGTAAAACGATTAACAGGAATTGAATCCACAATGTTAAAACATAAGAAACAATCTAAATATTAATTTACAAATAATAAAATGGTAACAAGAATCAACAGTACCAATCAACTTTATAAATTAATAAAAAAAATAATCTAGGGTTAATAGGCATATATCCCCTGTAATATGAGCGTGTTTCGGTTTACCCCTATCGTTGTCAAGTGCAGGTTTTGGCAACGATTTTTTTTAAAACACCGTTGCCAAAAGGCAGAGAGGAGGAAAAACAAAATTCGCTAACATTATAGGAATGTAAATACCTATTAACCCAATAATTTATGATACTTAAGTAATGACTGTTATATAATAGCAACACACAAGGCGACCATCGTAATTTCATGTACAGATTTTTCTAAACAAGATCACATAAAACTTATGGCTAATATTTTTTTTTTTCTATAAATGAACATGAAGAAAAACAAAATCACCAATGCCTTTGAAAAACAGCTTTAAAGAAATAAGCTCTTTGAGTTCCATCTCAATCGAAAGCATACTTTCAATATTTCCTTCTTCAGAAAGATCATTCAAGTATATTTTATTGTACAGTGGTATAATAGTGCTATACAGTTTTTTAACGATATTGTTCCCATCAAAATCAATTGTTCCAACTTCTAAAAGTATTCAAAATGAAAAAATCAAGTTCCAACAGTAAACAGAATAAAAAGCCATTCATATGAAGAGTAGCAGAAACCCTAAACCAAAACAAAGCTAGAATACATTATCTAAAACAAAAAGGAAGCAAGAAAAGGAGAACAAAAACATTTACAGACAAATTGAACAAGGAGAACAATGATGGTAGAACACGAAACTGAGAAGAATAATATCGAATTTGAGTATGTACGGTATTAAATGACATGTTTAGTTGTTGAAGAAGATGAAAAAGACAGTTGAAAAAATTTAGTATTTATAAAAAATTTGCTACAAAAAAAATTTAGTATTTATAAAGGAACAGTAAATGACATTGAATTTGCAACAAAAAAATTTAGTATTTATAAAGCATTTTTGGCACTGTAACAATAAAACTTTGTAAGGCTGTAATGGTAAAGAACATGGATTTCAAGCCCAAATATTTTATATTAAAACCAGTGAAAAATAGTTTAAATAGATTTTCTAAATAAACTAATTTAAATATTTAATTATTAAATATAATTATAAAAAATAATTATGCCACACAAGCGACATTTCAGTTGCCCTCTCATCTACCACATCCATAATTTCTATTGTCGTTAATCAATATTTGACGGAAAGGACTACTTTGATTTTGTTAGATAACGTATGGGACCAATTTGAAACTTTTAAAAGAAAGAGGAGTAAAATGGAGTCAATGGTATAGGTAAGGGACTAAAAAAGGTATTAAGTCATGACTTTATTTAGCTATGTTAAGGTTAATTAGAATTAATTATCTATGTTTTATCACTTTTAGCTTAGTTTATTATTGAGCACACTAGGTTCTCCTTTTTGTGAATTTTATGTGTTTTGGACATGTGTAGGAATTACTCTTGTGATAAGTTATATCACATTAGAATTTTGTTACCACTACTCAATATACATTTGAGCCAGAAAATGCTGAAAGCAATGGTTGATCCGAACATAAGGAAAACATGGCATACTTGTAAGAATGAAAACAACAACTGAGCTAGAGAGCTAAAGGGATAATAATTAGCGTTACATGACAAAACTATGCAATCTATTTGGCGTTGCAATAGCACGCTGCTTATTTTGTCTACATATCACGTCTTCCAAAAGATGAGTTATCTTCTGCATGTGTTGTGAGGGCGTAACCCCAGGTGTGCGAACGTCATCTCAAATGCCCTCATGAAAGCATAGGAGTTAGGGTGCAGTTGTGAGGGCGCAACCCCTAGATAACCGAGCACCGAGCAAACCAGGTCGTTGAAGGGCATCCTGATCCCCAGGGTCATGATAGCGTATTCATACATTGAGAAATTTCTCTCACCGAACTCCGAGAAGATCCGATCATCGTCACCCGGGCAGGTCACTCTCTAGTGATCCGGATCCCCCACTACTGGCAGAGGATACGCGCGCGGTCGGGCGTAGGATAAAACCTTGTCCAACAGATCCTCAACGACCCATTCTTTGGGCGCCAGCACCCTCTCTTCCTCTTGCGTAACTTCGGGAACACCAACCTTGTCACCAGAAGCTATCTCAGCGTCATTCGCTTCGGTCACTTCTGAATCTCCTGAAGAACTCTCAGAACCAGACGGGATGGTCGCCGAGGAGCCCGAATCTTCCGACGAACTCTCTTCCGAGGATATGTCGAAGGGATCGACAAGCACATTTTCACCTGAAAAGCAGAAGAAAGGCGTCAGTGAATTCGATCAGAATATCAAATCCACCATTCCACTACCTATCAAGTGAAAGGGTGCGCAACGGCCCGAAAACAGGGTCCCAATCATTAATCCTTTTAACGACCGACGTCCGAGATAGACGATCGACGTTCAGCGGGAATCATTAACACACGTAATTCATTGTGTCTGTGAGCTCGTCACAAAACCCTAACCTTGGTCGAACGACGAGCTCGACCACCGCCCACCGTGAACCATGTTCATAGCAGGCAACGGTACAACTTTTACCAAAACCTAAAACCTACACATTACTCTAATCTACTGATAAAATCAAGTCCTAAGCCACATGCATTACTACTTCTTAAAAACTAAGCCTAAAAAAAAGTCAGAATAGAGGTCTAACCTTGGCCTTGAGACGCCATCACAGAAAAATGACTTGAGAAGTACGGTGGTCGACGACGGCTTGCGGTGATCGACAACGGTGAGTGACAGAAAATTGCACGAGCAGTGTAGGGAGGTAGAAGACAAAGCGAAAAAGTTCCATCTGTGGGACAACGTTACTATTTATAGGGAAAAGGGCACGTGCACTAAAGCGTGACCCCTACCCCTAGGCAATAATAGCCTACGCACTAGGCCCTATGCTAGCCGTCAGAGCATTAAATTGGCACAAATCTCGAAACACGCCACCTTTTCGTTTCCACTTCCTTTGTGCCGATCTATAGACAGGATGCTCGGAAAGTCGATCCCCCGATGTTCGCCTATATTCCCGAGCACCGAGCTATCTTTAATTCATCATTTCCTTGACTGAAAGCAACGACTTGGGGGGCTCCTGTTCCGGACTGGACCAACCCTCGGGATTGGGCCAAATCTATCTCGCGGCCCAACGACCCAATGATTCCACAATGCTCAGAATCCTGAGGAACAATTGCTCGACAGCTCCCATGCTCGGTGCTAAGGATATCCGACCCAGGACGCGTCGAGCAATTATATTCTTGTCCCAACGGCTAGTTCCTAACCATCAATGGTTATTACGGAATCCGTGATCCACGCCCAACAATTTGGGCCAATAACCATCCACTCAGACCAGTATAAAAACCCTCTCATTTGAGAGGGTCAGGTATTCAAATCTTGACCCAAACAATTGTACTTGCTCACTCGTTGCTCGATTTCTGACTTTAGCATCGGAGTGCCTTTGCAGGTACACCCCCATCTTATCTCCATCATCAACAGCACTCATCCACGCTTGACGCGGCCATATCGAATCCTGATCTCCAAGTACGATCAATCATCATACCTTTTTCAAATCATTGCAAATTGATCATAAACATTTCTTTAAACATTGTCATTGTTTTTAGAGGTATCTTATAAACTATAAATAACATAATTTTTCATTGATAAAATAACATCTTCCCATTTTAATTTTAAAACAATTCATCTATTATTTCTATTTGTTCATAATTTTTTGTACATCACATAAACGTTTCATATATATATATATATATATATATATATATATATATATATATATATATATATATATATATATATATATATATATATATATATATATATATATATTACTATTTACTATTATTTACTTATTTACTATTACTATAAAGGGGTACAAAAAATTGGTCTGACCTATTTTCATTCTCCTTTTACTCTTTAATTTTCAGTTTATTTAATTATTATAGAAATGTTTATTATAAATTTGTGCAATTTTTTTACCAATGAATATTACGTGAATAGTGCAGTTATTCATCAAGAAAAAAAATAGTGTCAAAACTGTTCTAACGGTTATCAATTCAATTAATTAACTTCTATTTTCTTTTTAATCCTATTAAAAACATGGTTATCATTTATGTAATACCTCGTAAATTATTTAATGCTCTAAATAATATTATTTAATATTAATAAGATTTCGGATTGCTTTGAGAAATTTTAACAAAAAATAATTAGAGCAGGCAGCGAGACTTATTTATATTAACTAATATTGCCCGACTCATAGGTTTTATAAAATTGTAGATTAAGAGACATTTTTGAATACTCTCTATTTGGACTCATTTGATAGATATTTTTGTTATATCAAAAATATAACATTTCTTTTCGCATTATGTGAAAAAGTTGGTAGAAGAGAAAGAAAGGAAGAGAATAGGAAGAGAAGAGAAGTGAATGCCCTAGAGCTCAAATTCACCATTCTTCATCATACGTCCATCGAATCGACTCAATTTCTTCGTCAATCTTCATCTCTCGAGGTGGGTTCTTAGATAGAAACTTTTGTTTTAGTTTTTGGTTGAGTTTTAGAGTTTATGAGTTTTAGGATTTTGATAAAAAAATCTTAGAATCAAAAGTTTAAACGGTTAAAAATTGATAAAATCAAATTATGTTGGTTAATATATGAGTATAATCATGTTTGGTGGATGATTCCTCTGTTTGATGATGTTTTGATGAGTTTTGGAACCTCGGTGAAGAGTTGTTCGCAACTGAGTTTTTCTGGTTTCGCAAAGCTCGCTTAGCGAGCGAGTTAATTTCTGGGAAGGCTAAATACAGGGACTTTCCCGCTTAGCGAGACCTGGGATTTTTTTGTGTGTTTTAATTCATAACTTTTGTTTCGTGCGTCCGGTTTTAGTGATCCACATATCGTTTTGAAGCTAATAATATGTTCTATCTTTTGAGACCGAGAAATATTACTTTTACCCGACTCTTACCTGACTTTTATGGTAAACCGTAAATCGAATTGTTTAACTAATTGTGAGCTTTTGAAAATAAAAAAGTATAACTTGCGAGGTAGTTAGGATTACCCTAGGTTGATACCGAACTGTTTTAGAGACACAAAAATGCCTAGATGTCGATACTCGAATAGTATCCGCATGCTAAATGGTTGTGAACGGATGGAGGATATGTTCCCATCACGCTATAATCCTAATTTAATTATGTTTCGCTCGTGTCGAGGTCCCATGAGGCGGGACGGCCGGGGAGACATAATTAATTTGTGGATTCGTTTTCCCTTAATGGAAGATTGTGACCCGTGCTTGTGTGCCCTGGTGTGGCTGGGCGGGGAAAGTACCTTTAGTAGATAATGAGTGACCCATGCTTGTTTGCCATTGGTGTGGTTGGGCGGGAAAAGTTATCTATACGTTAAGGATTGAGTGACCCGTTCTTGTTTTCCCTCGAGTGGCTGGGTGAGAAAAGATGTCTTAAAGCACTTTGTACTATGTTGTTTCATTGATTTCTCTAGTTGTTATGTGAACTCGAAGTCTAGGTTTCCCCCCGACTTGAGTAGTGATTAGATTCGAACCTTTAGAGCCAAGAGAACTCTAAGATAGGGAACTTACTGAGATGTTATTATCTCACCCCATGTTGTTATTATTATTTCAGGTGCTTCAGGTTCCGCAAAGTGTAAGGATAAGGTTGTTTGATTAGCAAGAAAAGATGAAGACTTTAGCAAGAAGAAGACAGAAGTTTGCAAGAGTTTGGAAAAGTTTTCTTTGTTTGCTGAAGGATGTATTTATAAGTGTAGGCACTGGAAATGTACGAAGTCTAGCCATTTAATGTAGACGTGAAGTGGTGGGGCACGTGGCACTTGGGATCTGACTAGTTGAGGTAGCAGTTAATGCAAAAGACGTTTGGCGCATTGTTTCAAGAAAAAGCTCATGATCAGGAAACAACAGATATGACTGATAAATTTTTTGGGATTTTTGCCATTATGATATGACTTCATACGCATGGGTGGAGAATCACAACACTTTTTTAGAATTTGGGTTAGGTGGTTCCAACCATACTTTCGTCTTACCAAAGTTGGCGTCGAAATGATGAATATCAAAAAATGATATTTTCATCAAGATGGTCGAAAAGAACATTTTTGGGGGGCAATTTGTTATCTCCAAATTTCGATGCTAGTATTAATGAGGTCATTTGGATTAGAACAAGAGTTTTTTGTTATAATCTAAAAGTGAGGTTTTCGACCTTACTCATTGAAAAAGGATGAGAGTCGAAGGGATCCACTTACAGGTTTTGTACTTAGAGAAATTATGAGTTTGGAATATTTTCTAAGTGTTGACAGGATTCGACCATCCATGCATTCAACGAAGATGGCAGTTACATGAGCTTTGCATGTTCAAGTTTGGAGGGAAACTCTATAAGTTCCAATTCAAATACAGGGACAAGTGGCGGAATATGAAGCTTCTTCAGCACGTAGTGGGACAAATGTAATCATCTTAGGATAGTCTTAGGAAGAAACCGTCGAAAACGGTTACTTTGTAATGTATATAAATAGCTTAGTCTAGTGTTAGAATAAATGTGTGGAAATCATATGTACTAGTAACTCTATAACACTCAAAGTATCTGCGTGTAGAGAAAACAGTGCAATGAGAATGTATGTGATTGAAACACCACCAATTTATCTTCAATATCAATTTATCTTCAAGTTATTTATCTTTGAAGCCATTTAAACTTTCAATCTTTTTATGTTAAAGCATTTATCTTTCAAAGTCATTTACCTTTCAAGCAATTTACTGTATTTCATTTACAATTCATGCCCTTTACTTTTCAGCATTTTAACACTCTGTCTCACACTTATATTTCTTTTACATTTTCAATCATTTATATTTCCTTGCCTTGCCTTTAACTTTCATTTACCTTCAAGCCTTGCCTTTACCTTTTCCTTTAAATTCTTAAGCCTTGCCTTCATTCTTTGTTTACTTTGAAAGTCTTTGCATTTAATTCATTTCTTTCATTTCAAACACCTTTTGAATCATGTTGAAGGATTCAAGACCTTTTTCTAAAAAATATTACAAATTATATACCTTTTAGCACATGTCCTAGGATTAATCTGGTTGATCCTGTGAGTGACTGAGGGTATTTTGGTATCTTCAGAGGACCAGCGGTTGTTTGTCAATTTGGGGGTAAATAGTGAGCAGGTCGGAAGTGAACGAGGAGTTTGAGGGCTTTAATATAAAGGGGAAATGTTTCGTGGATATTCTTCAATTTGCGTATGATACTTTATTATTCGGGGAAGGTAGTTGAAAACATCTTTGGGCGGTAAAAGCGATGTTGAGAGGTTTTGAATTAGCTTCCGGATTGGGAATTAATTTTCACAAGAGCAAACTTATTGGTTTGAATACTGGTTCTAGATTTATGGAGGTGACCTCTTTTTTCCTTTCTTGTAGGAGGGAGGAAAGTAATTTTGTTTTTCTTGGTATTCCTATTGGGTTCAATGTTAATAGGAGGGATATGTGGATGGAGTTGGTGGTTGAATCGGAGACTTTCTTGTTGGAATAATAGGTTTCTTAGTTTTGGAGGAAGGCTCACTTTATTGAAATTGGTGCTTTCTAGTGTCTTTATTTTCATGCTTTCTTTTTATAAAGTGCCGATTAAGGTTGTTAAATAGATTACTAGTATTCAAAGTAATTTCTTATGGAGAGTAAGAAGGGGAAGAGGAAAATTCATTGGGTTAGTTGGAAGGAGGTTTGCTTACCTTTTGATAAAGGGGGTTTAGGCTTGAGAAGGATGGAGGATTTTAACTTGGCTCTCTTTAATAAATGGAGATGGAGGATTTTATTGGAATCAAATGCTTTATGGTACAATATTCTTAAAGCTAGATATGGTGATATAAATTTGAAGATGGTGGATTCCGGAAATTTTCCTATTAAAGTGAATAGTGCCTCCTTTTGGTGAAGGGATTTATGTGGCTTGGAGAAACATTTACCGGAGAATTGTTTTGTTTCTAATTGTAAATTTTCTATTGGTAATGGTTTCTCTTTATCTTTTTAGAACTCTTGATGGATTGGAGAAAGTTGCTTAAAGTATAGTTTTCCTTCAGTATTTCTTTTGTCTCGTCTTAAAGAGGTTTTCGGGGCTTGCATGGGCGGTTGGGTGGAGGAGATGTGGCGTTGGGGTGATTTTGGGGTGGTTGGTCCGGTTAATTAATGGGGTTGTTACGGAGGAGATGGGGCGGTTGAGATTATTGTTGGAGAATATGGGACCGATGATTGTTGGGGAAGGTGAGGTTAGTTGGGTTTTAAGTCCTTCGGAGGGATACTCTGTGAGTAGCTTCTTTAATTTATTAAATTCTTTTCGTATCCCTTTTGGTCCGAGGAATCAATTTGATATAGCCTTTTCAAAAATTTGGAAAGTGGTGCTTCCTTATAACATTAAGGCGTTTGCGTGGAGATGTTTTTTAGATAGACTTCCTTCTAAGGATGCTCTTGTTAGGCGAGGTTGTGTGTTCCCGAATGGTGGATTGGGTTATTCTTTGTGTTCTTTGGCGGATGATTCTTTAGATCATATTTTTTTTGAATTGTAGCGTTTCTTTGTTGGTGTGGAAAGAGTTGGTCGATTGGTTCAGTTTCACGAATTGGAGTGCAAATAATATTAAGGAAAGTTTTCTTAATTGGTTTGCTTTCTTTAAACAAAAAAAGGTGAAGAAAGGAAAAGAAGGATGTTTGTGGTTGGCCATAACTTATTATTTGTGGAATTTACGGAATTAGATTATTATTAGGAATGATAGTTGGAATGTGTTGGATTCGGTTTGGAACATTAAGGCTTTATTGTGGAGGTGATCTTATATCGAAAAAATTACTCAGTCCAATTATAGCTTTTACAAATTTAACAAATTTATGTTGTATTACTTAGCTTAAAGCTTAATTGGGTGTAATTTTTTCTTGTTTTGTTTCGAGGTTTTCCCTCGTTTTTTTCTGTAAGTGGTTTCGAGAACTTATTGTTCTCGTTTTCAATGAAATTTTTGCTTATTGAAAAAAATATGTAACCAAATAAGCAACAATGGGATTATTATTATTATTATTATTATTAAGCACAATATTAATTTATAGTGTAATATATGAAGTTTGAAATTTTTACAAATTATATGTAACCAAATAATTATTATTAAATGCAATATTAATTTATAGTGTAATATATGAAGTTTGAAATTATTACAAATTATATGTAACCAAATAAGCAACAATGAGGTTTTTTTTTATAATCAATTGAATATATAAAAAGAAGTACCGGGACTACTTTAACCCAATAAACAAAATCCAATATACAAATACAATGAAACTCTACCAAACCGGAACCAAAACTTACAAAAAAAAAGTCTATAGGATGGTTGAGTGTGCCAATTGGAACCTGTATCTTTGTAGAAATCAACTCTCAAAGTTGTTCTTCAAACAAGATTCCAAGAGTACAATCAATTCCTTGTAAGGGATTATTATGAGTAATCTGTGAAAGTCTTAATAATGCTCAGAACCACATAGCAATTGTCTATTTAGAAAAGATTGATGTCTTGTGTAGCTAAATAGTACTATTGAAAAATTTCATGCATATTTGAATTATAACAACAATGAACTTATGTACCTTTGTCTTCTCTATATCCTCAACTTTAGAACTTCACTTTATTTTTGGTTTTTCATTCTTCACCAAACATGAACACTAAATATTATGTAACAAATCTGATTAGAATTCAATTAAAAAAAAGTGGATCCAATTCAAGTAAATACTATTCTAATATAAATTTGCAACACTTGATATGAGGTATATCAGAAGAAAACATGTAAATAACTCTTTATTATATATGTGCCAGAGTAGGTACCTGAGTTAATTATCAATTATTATGCATTCAACCCGTGAAATCTTCAACCAATCTTCACCATTTGGTTTCTTGCATCGCTGTTTGAGCAACGAACAATTTTCCCGAATTTGTAGAGTTGTAATGGATTTAGGCAGACCCTCCTCTGGTAAGCATTGGATGTTGGGACAGTTATTAAGAATCAATGTTGTAAGAGAGGGAAGGTGGTTGATACCCTCGTAGTCAAGTTGTTTGAGGTTTTGACAACAAGTGATAGTAAGACGATTAAGAGAGAGGGGAAGCAACCCTTTCCTGGGAAATGACTCCATATTAATTTCTTGAACATACAAGTCAGACATAGAAGTGTTGATGGGCAAAGCCCATTTCAGCGAGTCGATGAGAAGTTTAGAGCATTTCACAAGAAAGAGGTTTCTTAGGCTTGAAGGCAAGCCTTCATCAAAGAATGACTCTAATTGTGGACAATCCTCTATAGATAGCTTATAAAGAGATGGAAGGAGGATATGCATGCATTCAGGGAATGATTTTAAATTTTCCAACTTTGAAATATTCAAGTATCGTAGCTTTGAAGCAGACAATCTTCCTTTGGGAAATGATGCAAATTTAGTGCACTCTTCAATTGTAAATGATGTAAGTTCAAGATGCTCATGCTCCTGTAAAATCATTTCTAGATTACTACACTTATAAATGTCAAGAGAATCAAGTTTCGGGAACAGATCCAGTGGAAAGGTCCTTAAAGAGTTGCAACTACTAGTGATTTCCAATTTTACAAGGAAATTGTAGCAACCGCGTAGGGGAATATTCATAGTTGGACAGTCTTCAATTTTTACAATTTTAATAGAGGTATCACAATGAGATAAGATATGTCCGATCCATTCCATGGAGGATTCTTCCATGACACATTGACGAATCTCAATAAATTTTAGAGTAAATGAATCATAATCAAATTGCAACTTTTCGAAATTAGAGAGACATAACTTACTGTAACACCCTAATTTTTTCCCTAAGATTGTTTCGCATTTCATCTGCATTTCGCATACAAACAAGATCGCACAGGTTTCGAGTTTCTTCTCAGATGAGGGTTTATGCTTCGCATGGGATCACCATTATTTTTACTGTTTTATATTTGTTTATATTTACTGACTTCTAACCAAAATACAAAAAATATGTTGCAGTGTTCTTCTTCTTCTCTGTGTTGCAGGTTTGCGAAGATGAGACAGTAATTTCATTCAGATGCGTTTGTTCAGTCATAATTCGATTTCAAGTGGATGTTTGACCTATTATTGGTCAAACTATCAAAAGAGTGGTTGACTGCCAGTTGTGTGTGCCAATGGTTCATTTCTCGGGCAATGCGTTTTCAAAGTACAAGTTGGTTTGTGTGACAATGTTTTGTGCAAATTTCAGTTGGTTCATCAGTTATCAGACAGTGTTCTGTGTGAAGTGTGGTTTGAATCTTCAAGTGGTTATCAGTTCATCGGTTCTTTAGTTCATCAGCGATTCATTTGAGGATTTATTTTCCTCAGTTTGGTTTCGAATCATCAGAGGCTTGTGCAAGAAAATCGGGAATTGGCCGTGGGCCTTAAGAGGAAATTATCATCCATTAAACCATTTTAATCTCCAATAACCAATTTATATTTCATTTTTCGTTTTTTTTCCATTTTTCACAAATATCCATTATCTTTTTCTGATTAAATCATTCCAAATCACCATTCCCAATTATCATTTTTCTTTTATCATTTTCATTGACCGAATTACTATTTTTTTATTATTCGATTATCCCTTTTTTTTTATTATTTCATCCATCCATACCAAATATTTTTCATTTAACAAAATCCAAATATTTTTCTTCTTTAGCATTTTTTTTCCCTTTTATTTCTATGTCATAAAAATAAATAATCAAAATAATAAGTTTTTTTAATATTCTCATTTTATATTCATTAATTTCCTTTTTATTATCATTCCAAAATATCCAATATTTTTAATAGCCATATGCCCACCAATTTCACAAACTCTAGCCAATATGCCTTCACAATCACCACACAAGCCAAATGCATTGCCTTACTTCAGCCGAAACAAATAAACAAAACCATCAACTTGAAAACAATAACATGCCAAGCCAAAATCGTATCCCACAAACCTCCCGCGCCACACAAGCTTCCATCAGCTTATACCACAAGGCACTGGCCCACACCTTACTTCACAACCAAAACAAGTCTTGCCCATCAATCAGCCATCAACAATCCACAAGCACATTACCTCATGCCTGGCCCACTTGACTTCAAGATTTCCAAGCTATTGCCACAAACCGTACGCTAGTCTCATACACCAAAAGCAACTAGCCACAATTTGCAAAAGCTCACACGCCCAACAGCCTCAGCAAGTCAGCCTCACGCGCGCAAGCTTCAGCTACAAGCCTCACACGGCCTAGCATCCCACGGCACAACAAAAACAATACGCAGCTTCATGCGTGCATCCTGCAAGTCAAATAAAATGAAATTCTCAAGCAACAAAACAGCAGCTACAAGCAAACAGAAATAAGCCATCACGCAAGTCGAAGCCTCACGAAGCAAAACTCAAGCCTTGCTCAAGCTTCAGCCAACATGCCAAATAATATGCCAGCCACAACAGCAACACGCAGCTTCACTTACAAGCATCTCACGCCGCACACTGAACACACGCGCATCACGCTTCGCACACGAATATACCTGCAGCATAAAACGAAAATTTCACAAAATCAAAACGCAGCAAGCTTTGAACATAAAACGCAAATTGAAAACTCATTTCAAAAGGCAGCAAAGTGAAAACTGACGCAAGTGAACACGAGAAATTCACGAACCAAAACGCGCTTCCAAGTTGAACAAAACGGCAACCCTTTCTCAACCTCCTTCCCCTATTTAAACAATCCCTCATTCCTTCAATTATCAAGCTTCAACAGAGCCAAAGAATCCCTGCTCAATTCAAATTCAAATCCCAAATCCCTAATCTCATCTTCGTCCCTCTTCCATCTTCATTCTTCAATCAACCTTCAAATCCTCAATCAATTTTTCTAAAATCCCTAAATCCCCTCTAATCTTCAAACCTAATTGAATCCAATTGAAAGAGAGAGAATCCGAACAAGAAGAAGGAGAAAAAGAAATCGCGATTGAAGAGAGAAAGGTGAAATTGATGAAGGTGTTCATTTCGTTCGATTGAGAAGGAGAGTTTGTTTTGGTTTGATTGATCGTGTTCGGATAGTTTGATTGAGAAGGTGAGGGTTGGAAATTTGCCCTGTTTTTTTTGCGTGAAAACACGTTGAAGAAGAAGACTCAGCTCTTCTTTCTTTAATTAGTATTTGTTTTGTTTTTTTTTATTTGAATAATATAAAAGTAAAATGAGAGAAATGTGATGGAGTTGGGCCTTTGGCCATGGATATGTTACTATCCGTTACCCCAACCCGCGGGATCATCTCCCCCTTTCCCTTTCCATTATTTCTTTTTTTTTTTCTATAATTTGTTTCAATGTTTCTTTTTAAAGAATGAATTTTGTTAATATATAGATCTTAGAAATATGTTTTTAGAAAAGGTTTTAGAATGTTTTAGGAAAATATTTTAGAAATTATATTTTAGAAAAAGTATTTTAAAAAGATGTTTAGAAAAAGAGATTGTTAGAAATAGATTTTTTAAGAGGAATTTAAAAAAAAAAATAGTCTAATTCTTTTATGGATCTTTTTTTTTAGATCCATTTGTTCTTCATCTTCTTTTAATTTTGGTCGATGACAATCTCTGATTCGGGATTGTTGATTTCCGATTAAGTTTAATCTTCATTATTTCAAATCTATGGATGAATGATCATTTGGATCATTCTCCATACTTTGAGATCATGATAGGTTGCTTTTCGATGAAATTCAACGATAATCTCGATTAAGATTAGACCTTCCTTTTTTCTTTTAGTGTGGCATGTTTTCGGAGAACGATCCATTATATCGTTTCTCAAACATGTATTAACACGAATATTTTCCACTTTAATTAGTGGTGGCCGGCCTCATTTGTAGGGTAATTACTTCGTAAATTACTCGGTGATTGCTTAACATAGACCTAAATTTGTCCCGATTCAAATTAAGATCCACTTGGATCCGTTTGCCTCAATCGTATTTTTCTTTTTGTGGTTGTGCTTGATTAAGTTCATCATACCACCTTATATTGTAAATATTATAATAATATGAATATAATTGTTTAAATTTAATCTTTCGCACCTTATCCTTTTATTTTAATCTCTTGCTCCCTTATCCCTTTATTATGCTTTACCATATAATATCATATATCATTTGTTTATATTCATATTGTGCTTGTTTATATTCATATTGTGCTTGTTTTTATTTTGTCCATTTGGATATCAAAATACTTAATAAAGGATTAAACTCTTAAAAAACTTGTGACTTCTAATTTGCGGACTATGGTTACTATCCCTTTGCTTTTGGAGAATGGACTTAGACTCCTAGGATCTCGCTTTGCTCAAGTTGGAATGGATTAGAAACCTCGGTCTCAAGTTACTTCATTAACCTTTGAAGAGGAAATTCCGATCTTTGAAGAATTATACATATTGTTTTGGTAAATTCTTTCCTTAGCTTTTAATTCAAGCATTAGGACTAGTCTCTTCATCTCCTCCCCATTCTTTAATTTTCAAAACTTCTTCCTATTTCAAAACCTTCTTGTTTTCTAAACTTCAAACACTTTCATAAACAAACCTTGACTTAGGTCAAGCGATTTTTAATCTTTTCATTTTATTTTCTTAACCAAATATTAATTCATGTAAATATATCAAAACCATTTTCTCATATACTTTAAAAAATGCAAACCCACTCAATTGTTTTTGTGCCTTGTGCACCTTTTCTTTTTCACATGTTTAGATATGATTCATCTTTTCTAGCGGAATTACTCGCTAAAGGATAACGACTTATCTCTACATCTTAAAATCAATTCAACCCACTTATTCTTTTCAAATTTTGTACCACGAACTACGAGGTTTTGATCTCGCATTGCACTTTGTGGGTACGTAGGCATAAGGCGTTAAAACCTTATCAAACACAAAATCATTAAAAAATATTCTTCTCCTCATCTCTTCCATCATTTTAAACAAACCAATTTCAGACCAAAAAAAGCAATAAGTATTTCAAAGGGCTCCCGTGGAGTACCACGGATGAGTCGGGTGCCTAAAACCTTCCCGGTTCATAACCAATCCCCTTACCCAATCTCTGTTTATTTCTTTTAGCTTTTGCTTTTAGAATCCTAGGTTTTTATTCGTTCTTTTACCTTTTTCCTTTCGGAAATAAAGAAAAGCGCGGTGGCGACTCTGTGTACATCGAGTTAAGCTAATCAATAGCTTACACTCACGATTTTACCGCTACAGAAAAGTGGCGACTCTGCTGGGGAGTAATCTCTAAGCGGATTTAGCCTACTTTGATTTATTTACTGCTTTGGTTTGATTTGTTTGTTATTTGTTTGTTCCGTTTTGGTTTTTGGTGATCCTCTGTGTGAGATAGATTCTAACCCGGATCTGAGTGACACTTATGATAGGACGGCGATATTCGAAGCGATATGTGATGGAGTAGTCCAAAGCAATATCAATTTGATAATCTCCACTCGGTTAGGCTCTCTTGGACTATCAATGTCATGACGAGTAACCGTACGTGGCATTATTTTCTGACCTTGAGCTGATCATACTGAGGACCTTAGAACCCTTAACCCATCTAAGCCAATTTAGGAACGTAGTGCGGAAGCTGTCTCGATGTAAATCTAAGGCGGTTGTCACGCAATACTACACTCGGACGAGGTCTATTTTAAGAATGTTATCGGTTGGGGAGTAATCCAACGTACCGATGATATTCTAAAGATGATTGTTAACTCCGGGCACCTCTGTTAGCACCCTTTTGGTTTCTTGCAGGTACAATGAAGACAAAACCTTAGTACTTACCTGTGTGGGTTGGTGTTCTGTTACCTTGACTTCATGCTCGTGACTCGGAACCTAAGCCCGTGTGCCTTGTGTGATCTTGTTTGTGTTTGTTGCATACATGCCATCATAACATTCATGAGCATTGTTCGTAAGATTTCAAAGGACTTATAAGGGACTTTTGCAAAATTTAAGATGTCCATGGCTATGACTTTTGAAAGGAGGAACACAAAGAAGTACACTTTCAAGAATCCTAATGTTGTAGAGTTGAGAAAGTTAGGAGCTTTGGTTGTTGATACCCAAGAGTTCTGAAGATGTCATGGGAAGCTTTTGTATATGTTGGACATTGATGTACCTGAGGGGATTCTCCCTACTTTAGCTCAGTTCTATGACCCGTTGCATCATTGTTTCACTTTTCCGGATTATCAGCTTGTGCCGACTTTGGAGGAGTATTCTCATTGGTTAGGTTTGCCTATTCTGGATAAGGAGTTTCTTTTCACTGGTTTAGAGAAGGAGCTTACTATCAAGGTCATCGCCAAAGCACTTTTTCTTAAGGAATCCGATCTTAATGGGAAGTTTCTTCCGAAGGGGAGTGTTCGTGGTATTAATGCTAAGTTCTTGATGGGAAAGGCGTCTACTTCACTTACCTTGGGTCATAAGGTTGCATTTGAGGCTATTCTTGTTTTGCTTATCTACGGGATTGTCTTGTTTCCGAACTTGGATGGTATTGTGGATGAGAATGCTATTCAGATCTTCTTGAAGAATAACCCGATTCCTACTTTGCTTGGAGATATGTATCATGCTTTTCACTATAGGACCTCCAAAGGTGACGGAGAGATTGTATGTTGTGCGCCTCTTCTTTATAGATGGTTTATTTCGCACCTACCGAAGTCGGATGCTTTCAAGGACAACAGAGAGAATCGAAGATGGTCTCAAAGGTTGATGTCGCTTTCTCATAAGGACATGACATGGTATAGTTCTCATTATGATACTGGAGTTCTCATTGATAGTTGTGGAGAATTTCCTAATGTACCTCTTCTTGGTACACGTGGGGGAATTAGCTACAACCCCATTTTGGCTAGACGACAGTTCGTTTATTGTTTGAACGATGTTCCAAACAATCTTGCCTTATCCCGTTTCTTCTTTCTTAATGGTGTTGATCATATAGAAATGAAGAAAAGGATTGCTCATTCCTGGCATGTTGTTCATAGGAAAGAGAAAGTTCAATTGGGTAGACAACACCTTCCTCCTTCCGATTGTTATATTCAGTGGGTTCGATCTAGAGCTTCCAAGCTCAAGATGCCTTATCCACCTGAGGAGCCTATGTTTCCCATATTGCCTTTGTCTGCTTTTCTTCCTCCCGTTGATGAGAAGTTGGTTCTTCAAGAAGAGTTAGAGAAGATGAAGAAAGAAAAAGAAGAATGGCTACTTGAGAGGACTACTATGCAGGAGCAGCTTAAGGAGAAGGATGATCTTATTGAGCTACTTGAGCGGCGTGTCACGAAGAGGCCGAGAGAGGATTTATTTTCCTCTAGTACTCCATCTACTATTCCTCCTACTTCCGGTGCTTGGAAGGCCATTGTCGACAAGTTAGTGAAGGATAAGGAAGATATGGAAGAGTGGTACAAGAATGAGATCAAGAGGATTCGTATGAAGTATCATCTAGGATTCGGGACTTCTTCGGATATGATTCCATAGGCTTAGTTTACTCTTCCTCTTATGTATTAGGATTATTGATGTTTGTACTTCATTTGTAATCCTCACTTTGATATTAATGAGAATGAGTTTTTAAGTATTCCAAAAAATGTTTCTTTATGAATATTGCAAGTTAACTTATAATCCTTTGAAATCTTTGCATTTGCATATACATAGCATGCATCATACTTGCATTTGTCTTGCTTTTTGAGTGCTCTCCAGGGATCTTATTGTTGTTTCTTGGTCTTCATTCAGTGTTCCTGTCAAGCTGACTCATCGTTTCGATACTCGAGCTAATCGAAGAAGAGTGATGGATACTTTGCAACAAGAGAATCGCGAGCTGCGCGAAGAGGTTACTTATCTGAGGGAAAGCTTGGAAAGAGTGACTGCTAAGATGGAAAATTTGATGGCTGCTCAGAATCAGCCACCTCCTAGTCCTCCTGTTCAGAATACTGTTATCTCTGAGGTTGTTACCGCATCAGTTCTTGTTGAGACTGTTGTTTCTCCTCGCTACCGTATACCTGCTAGCACGCCTTGGGGCATGCCCGTTGACTTTTTTCCTGCTGGTTATCGTCCTCCTCATCGTCCGGAGACTGCTGCATTTAATAATCTCCCACCACCAGTTTGGACTACTCTTCCTCCAATTGTGACTACTGTACCGCCTGTTGTGCACAATATTCCACACCATGATGAAATGATTTACCATGCTGAGCCCAGTGAAGGTGTTGGAGTTGCTGAAAGACTTGATGACTTCCAGGGACGCTTTGTTGAGATCCAGAGGGAGATGAGAGCCTTGAAGTATAAGGATTTGTTCGGAAAAGATGCTTATAACCTTTGTCTGGTCCCGAATGTTAAAGTTCCTTACAAATTCAAGTTGCCTGAGTTTGAGAAGTACAAAGGCAACACTTGTCCATTGAGCCATTTGACTATGTATGCAAGGAAGATGTCTGCTCAGACTGATAATGATAAGCTGCTGATTCACTATTTCCAGGACAGTTTGACCGGTGCACCCATGAGGTGGTATATGAGTCTGGATAATAGCCAAATCAAGACCTTCAATGATTTGGGAGAAGCTTTTGTGAGGCAGTACAAGTACAACGTTGATATGGCTCCTGATAGAGATCAACTTCGCGCTATGTCCCAGAAGGACAAAGAGACTTTTAAAGAATATGCGCAGAGATGGAGAGAGCTGGCAGCCCAGATTGTTCCTCCGCTGGAAGAAAAAGAAATGACGAAGATCTTCTTGAAGACGTTGGGTTATTTTTATTATGAGAGAATGATAGCAAGCGCTCCTTCTGACTTCACTGAAATGGTGAGTATGGGGATGCGTTTAGAAGAAGGTGTCCGTGAGGGACGGTTGACTCAAGAAAACAGTAATGGTTCAAGCTCTAGAAGGTTCAACTTTGGGAAAAAGAAGGAAAATGAGACTAATGCAGTATCCCGTGAAAGTTATAGAAGACCTCACAGTCGTGGGAATCACCATTCGCAGCATGTGGCTTCTGTAACACCGATGATTAACGTGGCTCCGACTGTGCCAGCAGTTCCAAAATATCAACCCCGTTATCAGCAACCTTCTGTGCAACAAGGTGGTAATCAACAAGCTCGGGCTAAGCCAAGTTTTGATCCTATTCCTGTGTCGTATGCATACTTGCTTCCGTCTTTGATTGCAAAGAATCTTGTGCAAACTCGTCCTCCACCTCCAGTTCCAGAGAATATTCCATGGTGGTATAAGCCAGAGGCTCGCTGTGCTTTTCATCAAGGTGCCCCGGGGCATGATGTTGAGAACTGTTATCCATTGAAGTTTGAAGTACAGAAATTGATGAGGAACAATGTTCTGTATTTCAATGATGTTAATCCAAATGTGCAGAAGAATCTGTTGCCAAAGCATGGTAATGCGTCTGTGAATATGGTTGCTGGTTGTCCTGGGTTGTTTAAGATCTATGAAGTTCTCCATATCCGAAGATCTTTGGTGGAAATGCATGCTTTCTTGAGTGAATATCACGATATTGATCACGACTATGCTGGTTGTTGTATTTGCTCGGTAAATCCTCGTGGTTGCGTGATTGTTAAAAGAGATATCCAAAATATGATGGACGATAAGCTGATCGAAGTAACAGCAAAGAGAGATGAATATGAGAATGAAGTGAATGTTATCATGCCTCAGTTCAATCTTCCTGAGAGGGTTGCTCCTGAGAGAGTGGTTATTTCTTTCGATAGTCGCAAGACTGCCGTTACTCCACTGGTGATCAATGTTCCTGGTCCAATGCCATATGAGTCTGATAAAGCTGTTCCATACCGGTATAATGCTACGATGATAGAAAATGGTAGGGAAGTTCCTCTTCCTACTCCAAAGTCTGTGGTTAGCATTGCTGATGTGACGAAAGTTACCCGAAGTGGTAGAGTGTATGCTTCAGACCCTCCGAAGAGAGTTGAAGATACCAGTGCGAGTAAGCAGATTATGGATGTTGTTGCCCAATCGGGTCAAGCTGGTAATAATGATGATGAAGTACTAAAGTTGATAAAGAAGAGTGAGTATAATATTTCTGAGCAGTTATTGTAGACTCCATCGAAGATATCAGTGTTGTCTCTTTTGATGAGTTCTAAGGCTCATAGGCAGTCATTACAGAAGATTCTGGATCAAGCATATGTTGACCATGATGTGACGGTTGATCAATTCGATAGCATTGTGGCAAATATCACGTCATGCAACAATTTAAGCTTATGTGATGACGATCTGCCTGAAGAAGGAAAGAATCATAACTTGGCGTTGCACATCTCGGTGAATTGTCAAGAGGACGCTATGTCCAAGGTGCTAGTTGATACCGGCTCGTCTCTGAATGTTATGCCAAAGTCGACATTGTCAAAGCTTGCGTTTCAAGGTGCTCCCATGAGGCACAGTGGGATTATAGTGAAAGCGTTTGATGGGTCGAAGAAGACAGTGATTGGAGAGGTGGATCTTCCTATTCTTATTGGACCGTTTATATTCAAGATTACTTTTCAAGTAATGAATATACGTCCTGCATATAGTTGTCTCCTCGGAAGACCATGGATCCACGAGGCAGGAGCTGTAACATCCACTCTTCAGCAGAAGCTGAAGTTTGTGAGAGAAGGTAAATTGGTGACCATTGAAGGTGAGAGGGCGATGCTTGTGAGTAATTTGTCTTCTTTTTCCTATATTGATGTCGAGGAAGAGGTGGGAACGTCTTTTTAAGCTCTTGCTGTTGTAGATAATGTTGTTAAGAAGAATGTCATGCCCATGTCCTCTTTCAAAGATGCTCTGCGAGTGCTGGAAGCTGGTCAGTCTGATGGTTGGGGGCGAATTATTGATGCTGTAGACAACAAGGAAGGTTTCGGTATTGGCTTTGCGCCAGGTGCAGTTATCAAAGATCCAAAGACTATTCAAGAAAGCTTCCGAAGTGCTGGATTTATCAACGATCATTCCGCTGCTGCCATCATTGATGATGATGATGAAGACGAAGAAATGCTTGACTTCGTTACGCATGGAAAGATTTTCCAGAATTGGATCGCTGTTGATGTTCCTTTTATCGTTCATTCTTCAAAGTAATTGTTTTTATTTTCTTTCAAAAAAATCCTTTCACTCTGCCCAAGGTGAAAGTGATGCTTGTCGGGCTTTGTTTCAAAGTTTATCATCATCAATAAAATGTTATTTTGTTATTTCCATATGTGTTTTTTCATTTTTGCTTTATTCTGAAAAATGGTAACATAAAAAACCCAAAATATAATAACTGTTTATCTGCATATTGTTTGCACTTTTTTTCATATTCTAAAATAAAAATAAAATCATTGTGCAGATTGACTGATAAACCCATTGAAAACAATGATCCTATGCCCTCTCCCAACTTTGAATTCCCTGTGTTTGAAGCTGAGGAAGAGGATGATGAAGAGATTCCAGATGAAATTTCTCGGTTGCTTGAGCACGAGGAGAAGATTATTCAGCCTCATGGAGAGTCTATAGAGATGGTCAACTTGGGTTCTGATGATGAAAAGAAAGAAGTCAAAGTTGGAGCATTGCTTGATCCTGATGTTAAGAAGAGGATTATAGAGCTTCTCAGAGAATATGTTGATGTATTTGCTTGGTCTTATCAAGACATGCCAGGTCTTGATACTGATATTGTGGAGCATAGATTGCCGCTGAAGCCTGAATGTCCACCTGTAAAGCAGAAGCTTAGAAGAACTCATCCAGACATGGTAGTAAAAATCAAAGAGGAGGTTCAAAAGCAGATTGATGCAGGTTTTCTTGTGACGTCAACTTATCCTGAATGGATCGCCAATATCGTTCCTGTTCCGAAGAAAGACGGAAAAGTCCGAATGTGCGTAGATTACAGAGATTTGAACAAAGCCAGTCCGAAAGATGATTTTTCATTGCCACACATTGATATGTTGGTAGATAATACGGCTAAGTTTGATGTATTCTCTTTTATGGACGGATTTTCTGGTTATAATCAAATAAAGATGGCACCCGAGGATATGGAAAAGACCACATTCATTACACCATGGGGAACATTCTGCTATAGAGTGATGCCCTTTGGATTGAAGAATGCTGGTGCGACGTATCAAAGAGCTATGACCACACTTTTCCATGATATGATGCACAAAGAAATCGAAGTATATGTTGATGATATGATCGCCAAGTCGAGGACTGAAGAGGATCATGTTGAACATTTGCTGAAGTTGTTTTAGAGATTAAGGAAGTATAAGCTTCGTCTGAATCCGAACAAGTGCACATTTGGTGTACGTTCTGGAAAGTTGCAATGTTTCATTGTCAGCCAAAGAGGCATTGAAGTTGATCCTGATAAAGTGAAAGCTATTCAGGAAATGCCTGCTCCAAGAACCGAAAAGCAAGTCAGAGGATTCTTGGACCGATTGAATTATATTTCGAGGTTTATTTCTCACATGACTGCCACATGTGCTCCGATTTTCAAGTTGCTTCGGAAAGATAAAGGTTGTGTCTGGACGGATGATTGTTAGAAGGCATTTGAAAGAATTAAAGAATATATGCTTGAACCTCCTATCTTGTCTCCTCCGGTGGAAGGTAGACCAATGATCATGTACTTGACTGTGTTGGAAGATTCCATGGGTTGTGTGCTTGGTCAGCAAGATGAAACTGGAAGAAAAGAACATGCAATTTACTACTTGAGTAAGAAATTCACTGATTGTGAGTCTCGGTATTCCATGCTCGAAAAAACTTGTTGTGCCTTAGCTTGGGCTGCAAAGCGTCTTCGCCAGTATATGCTGAATCATACGACTTGGTTGATCTCTAAAATGGATCCAATCAAGTATATCTTTGAAAAGCCTGCTTTAACTGGGAGGATTGCTCGTTGGCAAATGTTATTATCAGAATATGATATCGAGTACCGAACTCAAAAAGCTATAAAAAGTAGTATCTTGGCTGACTATTTGGCACATCAACCGATTGATGATTACCAACCTGTCAAGTTTGATTTTCCAGATGAAGATGTGATGTTCTTGAAAGTGAAAGATTGTGATGAACCTTTGATTGAGGAAGGGCCGGAGCCTGGATCTCGATGGAGTTTAGTTTTTGATGGTGCTGTGAATGCACGTGGAAGAGGAATTGGGGCAATGATCATTACTCCCCATGGTTCACATATTCCTTTTGCCGCAAGATTGACTTTTCCTTGTACCAACAATGAAGCTGAGTATGAAGCTTGCATTATGGGTCTTGAAGAAGCCATTGATTTGAGAATTAAACATCTTGATGTGTATGGAGATTCTGCTTTGGTAATTAATCAGATTCAGGGCACGTGGGTAACTCATCAACCTCACTTGATCCCCTATAGAGATTATGCCAGGAAAATATCAACTTTCTTCACCAAAGTTGAGTTTCATTATATTCCTCGTGATGAGAATCAGATGGCAGATGCTTTAGCAACCATAGCTTCCATGATAAAAGTGAACCAGTGGAATGATGTTCCCATGATCAGTGTGAATCGACTGGAAAGACCAGCTCATGTGTTTGTAGTTGAAGAGGTCCATGATGACAAGCCTTGGTATCACGATATTAAAAATTTTCTCCAGAGTCAGGTATACCCGCTTGGGGCATCTGATAAAGATAAGAGAACGTTGAGGAGATTGGCAGGCAATTTCTTCCTGAATGGAAATGTGCTTTATAAGAGAAATTTTGACATGGTCTTGCTCAGATGCGTGGATAGACACGAAGCAGACATGTTGATGAAAGAAATTCATGAAGGATCTTTTGGCACTCATGCTAATGGGCATGCAATGGCTAAAAAGATGTTGAGAGCAGGTTACTATTGGCTGACAATGGAATCTGATTGTTGCAAGTATGTGAAAAAGTGCCATAAGTGTCAGGTGTACGCTGATAAGATTCATGTGCCACCGGCTTATCTCAATGTGATTTCTTCCCCATGACCTTTCTCCATGTGGGGAATTGATATGATTGGCATGATTGAACCCAAGGCTTCGAATGAACATCGTTTTATTCTCGTGGCAATTGACTACTTCACCAAGTGGGTGGAAGCGGCATCGTATGTTAATGTGACCAAGCAAGTTGTGGTTCGGTTTATCAAGAATAATCTTATCTGCAGATATGGTGTTCCGAATAGAATCATTACTGATAATGGTTCGAATTTGAATAATAAGATGATGAAAGAGCTTTGTGAAGATTTCAAGATTCAACACCATAATTCCTCTCCTTATAGACCGAAGATGAATGGGGCTGTTGAAGCTGCGAATAAGAACATTAAGAAGATTATTCAGAAGATGGTTGTGACGTACAAGGACTGGCATGAGATGCTCCTTTTTGCTTTGCATAGGTATCGTACATCAGTCCGCACTTCAACAGGGGCAACCCCTTTCTCACTTGTTTATGGTATGGAAGCAGTGCTCCCCGTCGAAGTTGAGATCCCATCAATGAGAGTTTTGATGGAAGCCAAGTTGACTGAGGCTGAATGGTGTCAGAGTAGATTTGATCAGTTGAATTTGATTGAAGAAAAGAGAATAAAAGCTTTGTGTCATGGTCGGTTGTACCAGCAAAGAATGAAGAAAGCTTTTGATAAGAAGGTCAAACCTCGTGTATTCAGAGAAGGCGACCTCGTGCTCAAAAAGATTCAGTCTTTCCTTAAAGATTCTCGGGGCAAGTGGACTCCGAACTATGATGGCCCATATGTTGTTAAGAAAGCCTTCTCTGGCGGTTCATTAATTCTTGCAACTATGGATGGTGAGGAGATCACTCGTCCTGTGAATGCGGATGCAGTCAAGAAATACTTCGCCTAAAAAATAAAAGAACAGCTCGCTAAGTTGAAAACCCGAAAGGGCGGCTTAGGCAAAAATGAGCGTCTCGGTGGATTGAAAACCCGAAAGGGCGGTCCAGGCAAAAATTAGAGACAAAAACAGAAATAATTATCTCAGTAGATTGAAAACCCGAAAGGGCAATCTAGGCAAAAGTTAGGGATCATGGCAAGTAACTGCGTCGACAGACTGGATCACTTGTAGCAACCAAGGATTTCAGATTCTATCCCTCAGAAGAATTTATTCATCAAAGATTCTTATTCACTCATCCTTGACTGAAGTTTCGAACACAGTGGAGTTCAAAGTTGATAGGGAGAATAGTGATCATTGTATCTCAATGTAGCCCTTTTCCATGTATTTACCATTTTTCAAACTTGTAATGATCCATGGAGTCATGCCATTTGCTGACTACCATTCTATCAATGAATTTGAGCTTTTATCCAATTGTTTGCAATTCTTTATATTGTTTCTGTTTACAAAATTTCAATTTATTGTTGATAATGATTTTTGAAACAAATTTAATAAATTTAATCTTTGAAGATTTTAAAAACATTTTTCTTTTGATATATGAATAAAGAAAGACTAGCAACAGTGATTCCAAGAATGGTAAAGTCTGGATGTGTGTAACTCGTCTCTCCCAAAGCAGGGTTTGATTCGGTTGTGTCCATGCGAAGTTCCTGGATAGTCTTGACCGATTGATGTTAATGATGTTTTGTTCCCCAACCATGATGTTGAATGGAGATTGTATGTATTCCCCAGAAGAGTTGTTGGAAGGGATGTTCAGAATCCCTAGCTGAGTTTTGATCTCTTCCTCAGCAAGTTATCTTTAAATTGAGAAGTATTGGGAATCCCCAGCTGAACTCTTGGTCCTCAGCTTGATTATTTGCATCTTTGAATATAGAAGTATTGATATAGCGGTCAGTTTAGAGGTTTTCTTTTACCCTATGTTGGGTACTGATTTAAAATCCCTCGTAACTATGTTTTGGCTATGATGTTAACTTCTGATATCCTCATATGGATCCCCAGTAGGACTGCATGTGTTGATTTCCAGCAGGTTCCTATGTGATTTTTAGCAGGTCTGGCACTCTATCCCCAAGTGGAGCAGGAGTGGTATGACAGTTATTCCTCGTGAAGTTGATTTTTATCAAGAAAATTTCCACCCTCAGCAGATTATTACCTTTTCCTTAGCAGGATGATATTCCTAGCAGATGCTGTCTCTTCATGATTTGAGCCTTGTAGCAGGATTTTATTCCTTTGATGGCTTATGATATTCCCCTGCAGATTTCAAGATGAATCTCCAGTTGTTCCCTGCATTGTTGCCTTGGGATTAGCCGAGTATCCGGTTGTTGTGGTGTTCATGTCACCTGTTTCTTATCTTTATGTCTGTTTTGTCAGCATATTCATAAGCATATTCATACGCATAAACATGGCATTGTTTGCTTGCATTCTTGCGTTTATCTTTGTTATCTGCTCTTTGGTGTGGATTTTCCCCACAGAGTGTGTGTGTCGTATTCCTCTCAAGTTTAGAGTGTCGACCGTTAAGCAGAAAGTGTTAATCCTTTCTAATTCCCCACTGAGTTTGTTTCTCGTGGACGATGTTGATTCAGTTTCCTCCCCAATTTATTATCTGGATGGAATTTTCCCCAGTTGAGATATTTCCTCCTTGGGATAAGTCTTGTTTGACTGTTTCTTTCCAATTTGTTCTTGGATTGAACTTTGGTCCTCTTTTGTGGATATATTGCTTTGAAATTAAGCTATCATTGTTTGATAGTGGGCAACATTTTCTCCAGCTTGAGTATATTACTTTGGAATTAAGCTATCAGTAATTGATAGTGGGTAATATTACCAAATTGATCAAGTTCTTTTGCTTGTGCTCCTACCCAGTAAATCAGGTAGTTGAGATTTTTTTTCTTACCCAGTAAATCAGGTAGTTGATCATACTCCTATCCAGTAAATCGATAGTCGAGTCCTTTTATATCTCTTATCCAGTAAATTGATAGTTGAGTCCCTTATATTCTCTACCCAGTAAATCAGGTATTTGAGAATTTGTTCTGCCCAGTAAAAGGCAGTGGAGGTCATCCCTTGTTATTTCACTCCTATCCAGTAAATTGATAGTCGAGTCTGTTATTTTTCTACCCAGTAAATCAGGTAGTCGAGAATATTCCTTACCCAGTAAAAGGTAATTGAGGTTATTCCTCCGTATTTTGCTCCTACCCAGTAAATCAGGTAGTTGAGATTTTTTTTTCTTACCCAGTAAATCAGGTAGTTGATCATACTCCTATCCAGTAAATCGATAGTCGAGTCCTTTTATATCTCCTATCCAGTAAATTGATAGTCGAGTCCCTTATATTTTCTACCCAGTAAATCAGATAGTTGTGAATTTGTTGCCCAGTAAAAAGTTAATTGAGGTTATCCTTCTATATTTTGCTCCTATCCAGTAAATTGATAGTCGAGTCTGTTGTGTTCCTACCTAGTAAACAGGTAGTGGATGATTCTTTTCTAACTCAGTATTTCTCCATTTCTGGACTCGAATACTGTGTTGGATTGATATTCCTGGAAGGGTGTTTATTTCCCTGGTTGAATCTGTTTCTCGATTATGTCATATCTGTTCCCAAGTGGAATCTGTTATCCAGTGATTTATTTTCCTGGTAATTCTTTGGTTGTCTGTTTGTTGTTTCCCCAGCGGGATTTTCTTTTGTGTCCCCAAGTTTTTGCTCTTCTCTGGTGGTCATATTTTCCCCACGGAGATCTTGGGTTTGCATATCATATTCATATCATATCATGTTCTCTTAGGACAAAAATTGGGTATTCTGTATTTAAGTCTCTCCCATCTTGTTGAGACGAAGATGTCAATCTTCATATCTCCGGATTGAAGAAACTTAAATAGGGGCAGCTGTAACACCCTAATTTTTGCCCTAAGATTGTTTCGCATTTCATCTGCATTTCGCATACAAACAAGATCGCACAGGTTTCGAGTTTCTTCTCAGATGAGGGTCTATGTTTCGCAGGGGATCACCATTATTTTTACTGTTTTATATTTGTTTATATTTACTGACTTCTAACCAAAATACAAAAAATATGTTGCAGTGTTCTTCTTCTTCTCTGTGTTGCAGGTTTGCGAAGATGAGACAGTAATTTCATTCAGATGCGTTTGTTCAGTCACAATTCGATTTCAAGTGGATGTTTGACCTATTATTTGTCAAACTATCAAAAGAGTGGTTGACTGCCAGTTGTGTGTGCCAATGGTTCATTTCTCGGGCAATGCATTTTCAAAGTACAAGTTGGTTTGTGTGACAATGTTTTGTGCAAAGTTTAGTTGGTTCATCAGTTATCAGACAGTGTTTTGTGTGAAGTGTGGTTTGAATCTTCAAGTGGTTATCAGTTCATCGGTTCTTCAGTTCATCAGCGATTCATTTGAGGATTTATTTTCCTCAGTTTGGTTTCGAATCATCAGAGGCTTGTGCAAGAAAATCGGGAATTGGCCGTGGGCCTTAAGAGGAAATTATCATCCATTAAACCATTTTAATCTCCAATAACCAATTTATATTTCATTTTTCGTTTTTTTTTCATTTTTCACAAATATCCATTATCTTTTTCTGATTAAATCATTCCAAATCACCATTCCCAATTATCATTTTTCTTTTATCATTTTCATTGACCGAATTACTTTTTTTTTATTATTCGATTATCCCTTTTTTTTTATTATTTCATCCATCCATACCAAATATTTTTCATTTAACAAAATCCAAATATTTTTCTTCTTTAGCATATTTTTTTTCCCTTTTATTTCTATGTCATAAAAATAAATAATCAAAATAATAAGTTTTTTTAATATTCTCATTTTATATTCATTAATTTCCTTTTTATTATCATTCCAAAATATCCAATATTTTTAATAGCCATATGCCCACCAATTTCACAAACTCTAGCCAATATGCCTTCACAATCACCACACAAGCCAAATGCATTGCCTTACTTTAGCCGAAACAAATAAACAAAACCATCAACTTGAAACCAATAACATGCCAAGCCAAAATCGTATCCCACAAACCTCCCACGCCACACAAGCTTCCATCAGCTTATACCACAAGGCCCTGGCCCACACCTTACTTCACAGCCAAAACAAGTCTTGCCCATCAATCAGCCATCAACAATCCACAAGCACATTACCTCATGCCTGGCCCACTTGACTTCAAGATTTCCAAGCTATTGCCACAAACCGTACGCTAGTCTCATACACCAAAAGCAACTAGCCACAATTTGCAAAAGCTCACACGCCCAACAGCCTCAGCAAGTCAGCCTCACGCGCGCAAGCTTCAGCTACAAGCCTCACACGGCCTAGCATCCCACGGCACAACAAAAACAATACGCAGCTTCATGCGTGCATCCTGCAAGCCAAATAAAATGAAATTCTCAAGCAACAAAACAGCAGCTACAAGCAAACAGAAATAAGCCATCACGCAAGCCGAAGCCTCACGAAGCAAAACTCAAGCCTTGCTCAAGCTTCAGCCAACATGCCAAACAATACGCCAGCCACAACAGCAACACGCAGCTTCACTTACAAGCATCTCACGCCGCACACTGAACACACGCGCATCACGCTTCGCACACGAATATACCTGCAGCATAAAACGAAAATTTCACAAAATCAAAACGCAGCAAGCTTTGAACATAAAACGCAAATTGAAAACTCATTTCAAAAGGCAGCAAAGTGAAAACTGACGCAAGTGAACACGAGAAATTCACGAACCAAAACACGCTTCAAAGTTGAACAAAACGGCAACCCTTTCTCAGCCACCTTCCCCTATTTAAACAATCCCTCATTCCTTCAATTATCAAGCTTCAACAGAGCCAAAGAATCCCTGCTCAATTCAAATTCAAATCCCAAATCCCTAATTTCATCTTCGTCCCTCTTCCATCTTCATTCTTCAATCAACCTTCAAATCCTCAATCAATTTTTCTAAAATCCCTAAATCCCCTCTAATCTTCAAACCTAATTGAATCCAATTGAAAGAGAGAGAATCTGAACAAGAAGAAGGAGAAAAAGAAATCGTGATTGAAGAGAGAAAGGTGAAATTGATGAAGGTGTTCGTTTCGTTCGATTGAGAAGGAGAGTTTGTTTTGGTTTGATTGATCGTGTTCGGATAGTTTGATTGAGAAGGTGAGGGTTGGAAATTTGCCCTATTTTTTTTGCGTGAAAACACGTTGAAGAAGAAGACTCAGCTCTTCTTTCTTTAATTAGTATTTGTTTTGTTTTTTTTTATTTGAATAATATAAAAGTAAAATGAGAGAAATGTGATGGAGTTGGGCCTTTGGCCATGGATATGTTACTATCCGTTACCCCAACCCGCGGGATCATCTCCCCCTTTACCTTTCCATTATTTCTTTTTTTTTTATTTTATTTCTATAATTTGTTTCAATGTTTCTTTTTAAAGAATGATTTTTGTTAATATATAGATCTTAGAAATATGTTTTTAGAAAAGGTTTTAGAATGTTTTAGGAAAATATTTTAGAAATTATATTTTAGAAAAAGTATTTTAAAAAGATGTTTAGAAAAATAGATTGTTAGAAATAGATTTTTTAAGAGGAATTTAAAAAAAAAATAGTCTAATTCTTTTATGGATCTTTTTTTTTTAGATCCATTTGTTCTTCATCTTCTTTTAATTTTGATCGATGACAATCTCTTATTCGGGATTGTTGATTTCCGATTAAGTTTAATCTTCATTATTTCAAATCTATGGATGAATGATCATTTGGATCATTCTCCATACTTTGAGATAATGATAGGTTGCTTTTCGATGAAATTCAACGATAATCTCGATTAAGATTAGACCTTCCTTTTTTCTTTTAGTGTGGCATGTTTTCGGAGAACGATCCATTATATCGTTTCTCTAACATGTATTAACACGAATATTTTCCACTTTAATTAGTGGTGGTCGGCCTCATTTGTAGGGTAATTACTTCGTAAATTACTCGGCGATTGCTTAACATAGACCTAAAGTTGTCCCGATTCTAATTAAGATCCACTTGGATCCGTTTGCCTCAATCTTATTTTTCTTTTTGTGGTTGTGCTTGATTAAGTTCATCATACCACCTTATATTGTAAATATTATAATAATGTGAATATAATTGTTTAAATTTAATCTCTCGCACCTTATCCTTTTATTTTAATCTCTTGCTCCCTTATCCCTTTATTATGCTTTACCATATAATATCATATATCATTTGTTTATATTCATATTGTGCTTGTTTATATTCATATTGTGCTTGTTTTTATTTTGTCCATTTGGATATCAAAATACTTAATAAAGGATTAAACTCTTAAAAAACTTGTGACTTCTAATTTGCGGACTATGGTTACTATCCCTTTGCTTTTGGAGAATGGACTTAGACTCCTAGGATCTCCCTTTGCTCAAGTTGGAATGGATTAGAAACCTCGGCCTCAAGTTACTTCATTAACCTTTGAAGAGGAAATTCCGATCTTTGAAGAATTGTACATATTGTTTTGGTAAATTCTTTCCTTAGCTTTTAATTCAAGCATTAGGACTAGTCTCTTCATCTCCTCCCCATTCTTTAATTTTCAAAACTTCTTCCTATTTCAAAACCTTCTTGTTTTCTAAACTTCAAACACTTTCATAAACAAACCTTGACTTAGGTCAAGCGATTTTTAATCTTTTCATTTTATTTTCTTAACCTAATATTAATTCATGTAAATATATCAAAACCATTTTCTCATATACTTTAAAAAATGCAAACCCACTCAATTGTTTTTGTGCCTTGTGCACCTTTTCTTTTTCACATGTTTAGATATGATTCATCTTTTCTAGCGGAATTATTCGCTAAAGGATGACGACTTATCTCTACATCTTAAAATCAATTCAACCCACTTATTCTTTTCAAATTTTGTACCACGAACTACAAGGTTTTGATCTCGCATTGCACTTTGTGGGTACGTAGGCATAAGGCGTTAAAACCTTATCAAACACAAAATCATTAAAAAATATTCTTCTCCTCATCTCTTCCATCATTTTAAACAAACCAATTTCAGACCAAAAAAAGCAATAAGTATTTCAAAGGGCTCCCGTGGAGTACCACGGATGAGTCGGGTGCCTAAAACCTTCCCGGTTCATAACCAATCCCCTTACCCAATCTCTGTTTATTTCTTTTAGCTTTTGCTTTTAGAATCCTAGGTTTTTATTCGTTCTTTTACCTTTTTCCTTTCGGAAATAAAGAAAAGCGCGGCGGCGACTCTGTGTACATCGAGTTAAGCTAATCAATAGCTTACACTCAATTTTACCGCTACACTTACGAATGACATGAGAGAATGGAACAAAAGCCACAAGTTGGTTGAAATCAAGAATTTCTAAATCCAAGTGAAGGAAGCAAAATGCAGTTTCCACAATTACTCAACTTTAAGGATACAATATTTGATAATGAATTGTCCCCAAACCAATGTGGAAAAAGTGTACCACCATATCTCTTGATTGAAAGTTTATTTAAGTATTTAGGAGGTTGTAGGTTCTCGAGCACTTTCCTTTCTTTTTGTGAATTATCACTATTTGCATTCCATGCTAACTTCAGCTTCACAAGGTATTTTTTTTATTTTTCAAGTTTGCTGAAAGTGCATTTAGGGGACTGATAATGTTTTGAATCTCGAAAATAGATAGTTTTCCTTGCAAATTGAATTTTCCTAACGGTTGGATATTGAGTTCGCTATCCTTGTCCACGTAAAAAGAACTCAATTCTTTGAGATTCTTCAATTTTCCATTTCCTTTGACATTTTTCTCACTTTAGTTCCACTAAAATCCAAATAGCACAAGTTCACGAGTTTACATAAATTCCACGGTAACTCTTCCAAATATTCACAGTCCCTTAATTTCAATAGTTGTAGATTATAGAGAGAACATAAAGAATTGGGAAGGTTTCTTATTCTAGTCCGAGAAAGATCAAGGTATTGTAGATGTTTAAGATCGCCTATTGTATCTGGCAACTCAATCATATCCCAATAACCATATAAAGACAAGACATGTAATAACTTGAGCTTGGAAAACAACTCAGTCAGCATCAATGTGTCAGATTCTAAGCGCAACTACCATCGAAGTTGATAGGAATCCAAAGATAATGGTAGAAACGTGCGTAATCTATTAGCATGGTGTAAGATCTCAAGTCCTTTAAAAGATCCAAGTTCATCACATAAAAGGGAAAAATGACGAGTCATTTTTGATATACTTTCGGCCTCTTTAGCTTTCAACATGAAGCAAAATTTTCCATATATGTATTTTGCTAAATCATGGAGAAGGTCGTGCATTACAAAAACATTTTTGTACTTTTTTTACTGTTTAAAAAATGATCTCATTAATAGATAGTTGAAATAGTCTTCACCAATTACTTTCGGACCTTGTCTCTTTTGTCGAGCGTCTTGTAGAAAATTTTCAGCCATCCATAATAAACTCAAATGATCCTTTTAAAACAAATAACCTTTTAGAAACAAGGCACAGTAGGCAAAACATCTCTTGAGATCATATGGGAGGTTTTGATAGCTCAATATCAAAGTAGGGATAATTTTAATCTCAGTTTTTAATTCCCATATCTCGCTTGCCAATATTTTCTCCCATGTATACAAGGAAAACTTTGTGTTCAAAAGACATCCAATTGCTTCCAAGGCTAGAGGCAATCCTTGACATTTGTTCATTACCTTCTTACCAATCTTCTCAAACATAGGATTTACCAGAAAGCCATTTTTATCTTGGAATTACTGAAAGCATCTCAGTGTCAGATACAAGCCAATCAAAGATAATATTTTTGTCACCATCTCAACCATATATAAACGATTCAAGAGGCATACAGGTTGAAGGAAACTTTTGTGATGCAACACCAAAACCAATAGTATCGTTTTTCATAAGAAGTATATCCTTTTTGTTTACAAGGCATTCTAGGTTATCAACAATTTCTTGCATTCTAGTTTCAATTTTCTTATCAATTGAACTAGTAGAAGCATTGATGAGAGTCCACACCTTACTAAGTCTAGTAACAGGTATTTGAGATTCAGCTTCAAACTTGGATTGCAAAATTAAAATGCTTAAAGGATCAAGGATTAGAGTAGCTTGTAGTCTAGAAATATCAAAACGAAACTAGATTAATGCCACATTCGATGCACGGGACAAACAAAATTTGTCAGAATAATTCTACATTTTTATTTGAATGTGCTTAGGAACTTATAAGAGTGTCAAAATAGTGTCTAGCTAGCATAGTAAAAATTCCTTAACACTTTGGAAAATGACTGAGATACTCTCACATTCACCTTCTTCTATCACTCCCTTTGTTATCTATATAAAACTTAATCTTCTGCTTGGAAAAAAATGATCTCTGAAGAGAATAACAAAATCCAAAAGGAAAAATAGTTAGTGACTCAGAAAGAAACACTGAAATATAATTTTCACAAAACTCTAATCTCTAATACCAATACATAATATCATGTTAAGAAGTTTAGTATATAAACCTAAATAAATGTGCTTACAAAATTAAAAACTTGAAAGACTGAGACTGAGGAACCCACAATCTAATCTTATTTCATGATCGAACAATAAGAGAATTCACTGCCATCTGCATCAGGTGAAGAAGAAGACATGGATGTTATTTCATCCCATCAATCCAAGACACAAATATACGAGAGAGTTTAACTCTGACAAATCAAAAACGAAAAATATGGTTTAAAATAGTAAAAATATATATAATAATTTGAAGGCTACACGTATGGAAAGTTTTGCAAGTGTCACCTTCTTATGTATAGAAGTTTTTATTCAATGGAGACCTTTTCAATACTCTTCTTCTATGTATAGATGTATAATACACATCAGGTATCCCTTATATATATATGAGAAACTTTTATGTGATGTAAAAAAAATTATAGAAATAACAGATGAATTGTTTTAAAATTAACATGGGAAGATGTGATTTTATCAATGAAAAATTATGTTATTTATAGTTGGCATAATTATATAAAACTCTCCTGTCATTAGGGTGAGATTCGATTTTGTCCCCCTAAAGCTTTTCTTTATGAGCTCTCCTTTATAAAATCAAAAATCATATTTCACCACTCATTTTACTGTGTCCAGTGTTCATCATCTTCCCTAAACCCCAAGTTGAAACATCTATCTTTAAATTGAATCCCCAAATTGAAACATCCATCTAATCAAACCATAACAACATTTAAGTAAGATTAACCTAATCAAATGTACCAAGCAAAATGAACAAAACCCATAATCTTAATTGAATAAAAATGTACTCAGCAAAATAAACAAAACCCAGCAAAATCTTAATCTCAAATGTACCCAGCAAATTGAAAGTCCTGAACCCGAAGAACATGAACCCGTAAAGAAAAATAACTGTTCACATTATGCCAAACAAGACCTACGAAAGCGTTTTTTTGCCTTTAAAAGCGCTTAAAAGCGCTGTCTAAGCCTGCGCTATCGTAGGCAAAGACAACGCTTTTATTTAAGGGAAAAGCGTTGTCTAAAGGCTCATTTAGAAAGCGTTTTTTTTACCTAAAAAATGATTTCTAAATGGGTCTTTAGACAACACTTTATAAAGCGTTGTCTAATGTATAATTATAACATTTTAATTAATTTTTGTATTTACCTTTAGACAACGCTTTTAAGGTAGAAAGCGATGTATAATGTATCCCTTTAAAAGCGTTTTTTCCTTAAAAGCGTTGTCTAATATATAAATAAAACTATTAATTAGTTTTTGTATATATCTTTAGACAACGCTTTTTGGAAAAAAGTGATGTCTAATGTGAGCATTTAGAAGACACTTTTCCTTAAAAAGTGTTGTCTAAAGTATGCGTATAATATTTTTTCTTATACTCTAACACAAATAAGCATGGGTCTAACACAAACCACTCGGTCAAATATAATATTGTTGTTCAACAATGAAGTCAATTTGTTTCTCTGCCCAGGCAAGTTCACTATCAGGCTTCAATTTGCATTCTTCAATACCTCAAAAATTCTCAAGGTAAATGTTTGATTTTACTTCCATGTCTGACATTAAACTTTCTTGATTTGCAGATTCAAATCAGGCAATTTCCCCTCCACTCACAAATTAGTTTCTGGATACTGTACAATCTTCTATTCATCCCTCATTTCCTGAAAATCAAAAGAAATAATCCATGGTCTCTCGCTCCCACTCTAAAACTGAATATCACATCTTGGTCAGCTTTTGACTCGTGATTATAACAAGCAAACACGAAGGTATCATGCTGTGCGATTTAGGGTTTAATGAACCCTAATTTGGGGAAGATGAATGTTTCAATTTGGGGTTTGGATGGTACATCTGAAATTTTTGCAAAAAAAAAGGGAAGAACATGAATCCTAATTGAAGGAATAGGGAAGAACATGAACCCTAATTGCACAGACTGTAAAAGGGGGTGGTGAAATATGGTTTTTAATTTTATAAGGGGGAACTCATAAAAAAAACTTCAGGGGGACAAAACCAAATCTCTCCCTAATGGCAGGGGTTTTATATAATTAACCCTTTATAGTTTATAAGATACCTCTAAAAATAATGACAATGTTTAAATAAATGTTTATGATCAATTTGCAATGATTTGAAAAAGGTATGATGAACATGTGCAATAAAGAGGTATGAAAAGATTCAGAATTTTTCACAAAGTTATAGAAGTAAAATGATTTATTTGTGGAGTCAATCGACTAACCTATCCCATACGTTCAAAAATGTGAGAATAAAACACTGTGTAAATCGATTTACATATGAGGTAAATCAATTTACATAGGCTTGCTAGGTGGACCCAAAAAAATTAATTAATCAAAGAAGTGAACGAAAAAAATAGAGCTTGCTATGCTGGACAAGGGCAACCGATGCGGTGAAGGGAGGTTTGTTCTACAAGGTTAGTACTCAAACGTCCAAGTTAATAAATGAGTAAAAATAGAAGTTTAAGTGAGAATGGATTTGAATACCTGAGAAATTATGTGGCTTTCTTGCTAAATAAAAGAAACAATTAACAACATACAGAGTGGAGTGGGGCGTGGATTGTGGTCATCTGTTAGATTGACCTAGACGGTCAACGAAGCTCCAATGGATGCTTCAAGGAAAGAAAATGTGTACTTGCTTTACGTGCGTTACTGCTTCTGCTATGTCATTAGGCCTTTCATCTTGGGCCTTATGGATGGTCCAAACTAGTTGCCCCTAAGACTTTGTCTCTGCTTTGTGGGACATGGTTTTCAATACATGCTTCAACTTAGCCGCTTGATCTGGGAAAGTGTGAGCCTTTGATAGGCCGTCATTGTCATTAGGAATAAATGCATTTAAAACCCTTCTCGTAATAAATAACATTTCACTAAGAATGAATGGCGTGTGTTTAGATGCTAGTTGATGATGATATTTTTCTTCTTTTGAGTATTTTGAATTGTTTTTTATGGTGCGCAGTGGAACATATGATATATTCTAGATATGCCAAAAGCTCAATTGACCAAGGGCCAATTCATCTCAAGTCCACTCCACTCGATCTAAAATATTAAAACATATCACATGCTATGAGAAAGTAAAAAATCTTTGATCTCCAATTTCATTATACTCATCTTGGATCTTAAACTAGCTTGAGTGTTAGAGTGCTAGCCATGCAGATCCACCTCACACAACCATGAAGGAGATAAGATCGATTGTTCAATATAAATTGTTACTTAACTCTCTTTATTTCATATTTCTTCACGGAGTTATGAAATTATAGGGGGTGTCAAGTACAACTATGGGGGTGATAAGTTAAAACCTCAATAATAATACACCTGTCGTGTTACTAGAAGACTGAAAAACATAAAAATCTCAAATGCATTTTTCATATTTTTTAAAAATAAAATAAAATTGTTAATGAAACAGTATCTGATAATAGTGACAAAAACTTGTTGTGTTATTTAGCATGTGCAAATATACGCAGTCCAATAGTAGCAATTGATTAAAATACGAGAAAAAATTCACAATTCTCTTTTATTGATGTAAATATGAGAGAAATATTTTTCTTATAAATTAATTTAACAATCTAAATACGGGAAAAAGATATATGTATCTTATAAATTTATTAAAACTATTTTTAAATTAATGAGTGAATGTTAATAGTTGTTTTTTACGAGAACAAATTTATTACTTATGAAAATACTGAAAAATATTTTGATATTTATAAAAAATAAATTATTGCATAAATATTTTTATAAAAAATATCAAAACAAAATTAATATTACATGTCGGAAAATATACTGTTGATCCAAATATTTATATATATGAAAAAATTATATTTATGCTTCGTGTATAAATAAAAATATGTTCTTTTTTTTAAAATAAATTTTTTCATCTTTTTTTATTTTTATTTTTTTTAATTAAATACGCGTCACCAACCCGTGTCTGTGGATATTGATTCTATTTTTTTAATACAAATTATATTTTTTATATTTGCTGATTTTTACTAATTGTATTTTATTTTAATTTTAAATGTAAACAAATGCACGTCACTGACGGATACCCGTGTAAAGGTTTGCACAGGTTATTGATATTTCCTTTATTTATATTTATATTTTCTAAACAACATCTATTATCATTTTTATTATTTTTATTATGTTTCATCATATTTATATTTTCTAAACAACATCTATTATCATTTTTATTATTTTTATTATGTTTCATCATTTTTTAAATATATGTTTCATTTATATTTAAATGTATATGTAAAATATACTTAAATCATAAAATAAACAATTTATTTAATAAAAATTATGACTTACATTATTTACTACATCCCATTTATTTATATCATTTACAACTATTTTTTTTATCACCCCCTCTTCATATATAAATTACATTAATCTTCATTTCATCTAATCATATAAATTTTCTTATATTATTTTTAATAGATTTTTTTTATATTATTTTTTATTATCATCTTTTCTATTTGAACTAATCAATCAACATTATTTTTCCTAACAAATCATTACTATTTTTTCTATTTTTTAAAGTGTTTTTTTAAATGTCAATTTTGATAATAAATGTGTGACTCCTTACTGGTACCCGTGCGAATATATATATATATATATATATATATATATATATATATATATATATATATATATATATATATATATATATATATATATATATATATATATATATATATATATATTAAAAGGTAAATGATGCGAACAATTTATTGAATTATTCATGAAATAAAATTGGCGAAAGATAGCACGGCGACATTTTATAGTTATTATATATTTTAAAATATAAAATAGATTATAAATTTTAAAATATAAAATAGATTTTAATAATTAAAATTAGAAAAAGTAGAAAGATAAAAAATTTACGAGTCATATATTTATTTTGTTACAGAATAACTGGAAAAAACTTATAGAAAAATCAAAATCAATTTAGTCTTTAATATCTTTGATATTTTTTAAATATTAGAATTTTCTTATAACTTTTTTAAAATTAAATCATTCAATTCAATGTGATTTACTATATATACATACTTATTATTGAAATCGAGTTTTTAAAATTAAATCATTCAATTAAACGTGATTTAATACATCATATTATTATTGAAATCGAGTTATGTGATTAATGTGTTTGATCCTATAACTTTTTTTTTAACCACCACCGGTTTCAATTTGGTTCGGGAATAAGTTCTGGACGGTATCAAGTGGTTTCAACCCATCTTGATCGCAAATGTAAGAATCGAATTATGATTTTTCTATTAAATCCAATATCAATTATCATTAGATCAACTAACGATTGATATTTGATCTTATAACTTGTTGGATCAATATTCGAGTTGATTTTTAAAATACTAATTGTGAGTTTAAAATTTTTTCATTAAGTTAAACAAAGTCATCAACAAAATATAGTGATCTCTTGTGAAGTAGACCCTTAGATGTAAACGTCCTTCTTGGCTAATTTTTCCGTTTAATTTTATAAATTTAAATCTGTCAAAATATCTTATCAATTTTTTATTTTATTTTAGCATATTAAATAAAGATTGAAAAATTCAAGAACATTTGGATACAGATGATAGAGATCTCTTCCGTTGACTAAATGTTTTAAGTTTGAATTTAATTTTAATTACACAATGATATTAAATTTTTTGAAAAAGAATTTTATTGTCTATTATGATTAGCTCTGATTCGAAAGTTAATCTTTGTGATTACGTGCAAAAAATGATTGAGAAACTTTGCTTAATAACAAGCAAGGTCTTCAAACAATATAAAGTGGTCATTTTTGTTATGTCACTATTTAATGTTTTAATTAAATTTTCATTACAAGTAAGGAAAACTTATTATCCAAAAGCCTCCTTTAAATATAGTACTCAAACAAGAGAAACATTATCCAGAAAGAAAAGAACCGTTAAAAGCATCATAATCATACATACATGATTGTTATAGGTATCATTCCTCTTACGCAACAACACCTCAAACACTACTTTATTGGTTCATGTATCCAACTAGCTAAAATATTACTCCATGCAAATTGTCTCCCCATTTTTAGAAAAAAAGTTCCCAAATTCTCTAGTCTCTACTTTTAAACTTCCTCTTATCCAATGGATGATTACACTTTTCTTAAACTATTATTTATTAATTTAATTAATATAATAATAAAATAAATATCTTAATAATAAATAATTTATTTAATGATAAAATAATTTGTAATAAAGTCGTATTAATCGCAGAAAGTAAAAAACAGTACTAGTTAGTCGGTTTAGCCAAATTAGGTGGAAAAAAATGGAGTTGCTCGGATTTTAATGAAATTCGTTGGGGTAAGTCGGGTGATAGGATAGTTGATTTTAATGAGTTGTTTTGCTGGAAATTATGTTGAAAAACGTTGTTACATGTACAGTTGAGTTGATGAGTTGTTCCGGTTACAGAATTGTCTTAAGTTGATATGTTGTAGGCTTGATAAGCCAAAGTTGAATGTAAGTTGATTATGTTGTAAATATTGTCGTGTTGATCTTGTTGTCATGTTGTCTGAGTTGTAGAGTGATCGGTGATTTCCAGTTATTATTTCAAGACATGTTAGTTATTGTTTTGCTATGTTTTTGTGCGTTTTCGAGTCTTATGTTTAGATTATTGTGTGTTATTTCCTTATGTGGCAAGGATGTTGCATGTGATCTTTTATATCGTTGTTGCGTTTAATTTGGTTGTTTTTAGTGTATTTTCAGGCAGATATCAAGTCGGTGATCAGATACGAAGGAAACGGCGACTCGTGTGCGAAGAAACGGAGAAAGAGGGGGTCCAGAAGCCTGACACGGGTGTCTGTGTCACCTGACACGGCCCGTGTCAGGAAGGCTATGCAAATTACAAGGAATCCAGCAGTATGACACGGGTGCCCGTGTCACATGACACGGCCCGTGTCATAGGTCCCCACTTGAAAGCACGTGTACAAGAGTCCAGCAGCATGACACAGATGCCCGTGCCATGGCACCTGAATGCAAGATTTTTTATTTGGTCTTTTGTGCTGAGGGCATTTTGGACGTTTCGCATGTAATTTTGTAATCTGATACATTAGGGTGATCTGAACCAGAAAAACACACTTTTGAATATTGGGAATTTTCACGCAAAGGAAAACGAAGGATTTTAGAGGAGAAGTCGGATCGATCAAAGGCGGAAGCAATTGACGATCCAATCAATCCTTTTTACATTGTAATGTTTCTTTTCCTTATGTATGTGATTTTCATTGTTTGGATTATGAGTGGCTAAACCCCCCAATGCTAGGGGGTGTCCCTGAGTTATTTGTAATGACATTGAACTTAATTTTATGAATTTCACTATTTCTTTCTTCATTGTTTTAATTGATTGATTTTATTGTAAGAAAAATCAATTTTGGAAAATTGGATTTTAATCATCGGTTAACAGATTGTAGGAATGCACTGTTAACGTGTTTTCAATTAAAACTTTTTATCGGATATCACCAAGGAATTGGGATATCATAATTAACCGTGAAAACTTTTGATATACAAATGCTTGGTATTCATTCTATATGATCAAGGAATTGGAGTATAGTAGGAATACCAAAGGGTTTTCTTTAAAGGAATTTTGGAAAACTATTGTAATAAGATGGTAATGAGTTATTTGCAGTGATATTTTAACGATTATAAACAAATAGTCATTATAAGAATTTCTCATACATCCTCCCTAGCATAATTCTCATATTTGTAATCCTTAGTATTATTTTCCTAATTTTATGTTTACAAGTCTTTTGAGATAATCTAAACAAACCCTTATAAACTTTTGTTCAACTTGAAATAGTAAATAACTTAATACGACACGCAGTCCTTGAGATCGATATTCGGGGAATTTCCCAAAGATTACTACAGTGGGCAAAAATAGTACACTTGCTATTTTCCCATCAAGTTTTTGGCGCCGTTGTCGGGGACTGTCAAAAATTAAGTTAATTTTCTTATTTCAATTGAAATTTTGTTGCTCTGCGACTAAACTTTTATTGTATTCTCTGTTTATTATTTTAGTGTTATTGAAATTTTGTTATCTAACTTGTGTCTAACTGTTTATGCGAGGTCAGACCTCAGCTAAGTTTTCCTTTGACGCGGAACCAGAAAGAGCTTTGCACGAGAGACACCGCAAGGAAAGAATTGATAGACTGGCTGATACTGGTTCGAGTGTCCCGAATCAGGAAACGGAGGACGACATATATGTGCACTCTGAGTATAGTGACTCTGACTCAGACAGAGAGACCAATCCAGGATTTGATAACATGGCAGGAAACCAACCTCCTGTAGAAAGGCTTTTAGGAGATTATGAAGGGGCTAATGCCCAACCTAACCGGATGACTATTGTTAACTAACCGGTGAATATTGCTCACTTCCAGTTACATCCATCCATCATTCTCCAGTTGGAGAGCAAACCGTTCGCTGGAAGAATCAATGAGGATGCCAACAAGCATCTTCAGAGATTCCTGACTACTACTACATCTTTGAAGATTGAAGGTCATTATGAGGAAGCAAAAAGACTTGTGATGTTTCCTTTTACACTTACTGATGATGCAGAAGAATGGTTCTACTCACTACCAGCTGCTAGTATCACGACTTGGCTAGAGATGGAAACAGTATTCCTCAACGAATATTTTCCTGCTTCAGTTTTCATCCGGAAGAGATATGATATTGTCAATTTTAAACAAAAAGAGGGTGAATCACTTGGAGATGCGTATAAAAGATTCAAAAGGTGTTTGACCGCGTGTCCTACTCATAATATGGACGCGACCGAGCAAATGCAAAACTTTATGAATGTGTTGCGACTCAAGACAAAACAGCTTATAGATACTGCTGCAGGTGGCTCAACAAACTTTTCAATAGCCACTGGTATCAAAAGAATCATAGAAGCAATTACTGCTAATGAGCATCTTGAATTGTATGATCGCACAGTGAGTCAACCAGATGGTAAGATTGATTTAAAGCTGACAGAGCAAGTTGTGAAAATGGAAGATCAAATTGCTGCAGAAGTTGAAAGAAGGCTGAAGAAGATGAATCTTGGCACATAGACAGTAGCTCAGGTGGAACCAGTTCAAGCAGTGATTTGTGAGATTTGTTGTGGACCACACTTTGCCATGCATTGTTTGGCAACTCAAGAACAGGTTGAACAGATTAATATGTTGAGGCAGAACAATCCGTATGCCAACACGTATAATCCGGGGTGGAAAAATCACCCCAATTTCTCTTGGAAATATCAACAAGGGAACATTCAAAAATCGGTTCAAGGCCAGCAACAATATCAGCCCCAGCAACAACAATACCAGCCACCAGTTCCAAGAAAAGGTGATTGGGAAATTGCCATTGAAAAGATGGCGGCTCACAATTCTCAATTCCAAGAAGAAACGAGGAGTAACTTCAAGAATACTGAAGCCTCTATCAAGAACCTTGAAATGCAAATGAGCCAAATTGCCCAACATCTAGCTATTCCCCAAACTCTAGGGGCTCTTCCAAGTGCAACTGTAACAAATCCAAGAGATAATCACAAAGTCAATGCAGTCACAACACGAAGAGGTAAAGATACTGAAAAGGTGAAAGATAATTCTGAGAGTGAAAATCAAATGATTGAAGTGGAACTGGAAATAAAAGAGAATGAAGTTGTTGAAGAAGAGGAAGAAGTAACCCCATCACCAGAAATCAAAGAAAAAACGGTAGAACCAAAACCGGTGATCAAACTTCCTTATCCAACAAGAAACAAAAAGAAAGGACAGCAAGAGAAGAATTTTGAGAAATTCCTAGAGTTGTTCAAGAAGCTGGAGCTGAATATTCCATTACTTGAAGCACTTGAGCAAATGCCCACCTATGCCAAATTCATGAAAGATATCATTGCTAAAAAGAGGACCATAGGAGCTGAACCTATTATTCTAACTGAAACTTGTAGTGCTATTTTGCAAGGATTAAAGATTCCGGTGAAGAAAAAAGATAGAGGAGTTGTCACCATTCCATGCACCATCGGTGACCGGTCATTCAAGAGAGCTCTCATTGATTTGGGAGCGAGCATTAGTTTAATGCCTCTATCCATCTACAAAAAGTTGGGTATTGGTGTTGTTCAAGATACTCGGATGACTCTCCAGTTTGCAGACCATTCTATGAGGCGGCCATATGGAGTAGTCCATGATGTCCTGGTTAGAGTGGACAAGTTTGTGTTTCCAGTTGATTTTGTGATTCTTGAAATGCCTGAAGATGAAGAAATTCCTTTAATTTTGGGCAGACCATTCTTAGAAACCGGGAGAGTTCTGATAGATATGGAAGGGGGAACACTCACTTTAAAAGTGTACGATGAAGAGTTAAAAATTGATGTTAGGAACACTTTGAAGTATAAAGATGATGTTGGCACTAGTAATAACATACAAGTGTTAGAACAAGTGGAAGCTAGTGAACATTTAGAGAGTGTATCCCAATTTCCTCTAGAAAGGGTACTGAGTATGTCTATTTTTGAAGATGATGAGGAAGTCGAAAGTAGTGATATGGAAGTGGTAGCAATGCTTGAAACTCAACCAATCCTGAAAAGAGTTAGAATGCATCGGTGGGAAGAGCTAAGACAACCTATAATGGTTGATGAAGGTGAAGACAAGCCGAAGATATCAGAATTGAAACAACTACCTGAGAATCTCAAATATGTCTTTCTCGACACTGAAGAAAAATGTCCCGCTATTATTAGCGCTAATTTGAAAAGTGTGCAAGAGGACAAGTTGATTGGAGTTCTTAAGAAATTTAAGGGAGCAATTGGGTGGAAAATTGAAGACCTTAAAGGTATAAGTCCTACTGTGTGCATGCACAAAATACTCATGGAAGAAGATCAAAAACCGGTTGTGCAGCCCCAAAGGAGATTGAACCCTGTGATGAAGGAGGTTGTGCTAAAGGAAGTTGTTAAGGTATTAGATGCCGGATTGATCTATCCTATATCAGATAGTGCTTGGGTGAGTCCGGTCCATGTGGTGCCCAAAAAGGGAGGAACAACCGTAATAACTAATGAAAAAAAATGAGTTGATTCCTACTAGAACTGTTACTGGATGGAGAGTTTGCATTGATTATAGAAGATTGAACTTGGCTACGAGAAAAGACCATTTTCCGTTGCCATTCATTGACCAGATGTTGGAGAGACTAGCGGGACATGATTACTATTGTTTTTTGGATGGTTACTCCGAATACAATCAAATTGTAGTTGCACCGGAGGATCAAGAGAAGACGGTGTTTACATGTCCTTATGGCATTTTTGCATATAGGAGGATGCCATTTGAGCTATGTAATGCCCCCGCTACATTCCAAAGATGCATGACATCCATTTTTGTTGATATGCTAGAAAAGCACATGGAAGTGTTCATGGATGATTTCTCCGTTTTTGGATCTTCATTTGATCACTGTTTATCTAGCCTTTCACTTGTTTTGCAGCGATGTCAGGAAAGTAATTTAATCCTTAACTGGGAAAAATGTCATTTCATGGTACGAGAAGGCATTGTTCTTGGTCACAAGATCTCACAAAAAGGGATCGAAGTTGATCAAGTGAAACTGGAAGTAATCTCAAAGCTACCACCGCCGATTAACGAGAAAGGTATAAGAAGCTTCTTAGGACATGCGGGTTTTTACCGCAGGTTCATAAGAGACTTCTCGAAGATAGCCAAACCTTTAACTACTCTGTTGGTTAAAGATAAGGTTTTTGTGTTTGATAAAAAGTGCACCGATGCTTTTGAAACACTTAAAAAAGAATTAGTGTCGGCACCTATTGTTATTGCTCCCGATTGGTCCCTACCCTTTGAAATTATGTGTGATGCTAGTGATATTGCGGTGGGAGCTGTATTGGGGCAGCGTAGGAATAAGTTGTTGCATGTTATTTATTATGCTAGTCACGTTTTGAACCCTGCACAGATTAATTATGCGACTACCGAAAAGGAGTTGTTAGTTGTGGTTTATGCCTTTGATAAATTTAGGCAATATCTGTTGGGTTCAAAAGTGATTGTTTATACTGACCATGCTGCTTTGAAATATCTTTTTGCCAAACAGGATTCAAAACCTAGGCTTTTGAGGTGGATTCTACTCCTTCAAGAATTTGATGTTGAGATTCGTGATAAAAAAGGTTGTGAGAACACTGTAGCAGATCATCTGTCGCGAATGTCACCGATCGAAGAAAATGAGGATAAGCGTCCTATAAAGGACGAGTTCGCAGACGAACACATCCTATCTATGATTGGTGTTCCATGGTTTGCGGATTATGCGAACTATCTGGTCGGTGGTATTATACCCGACGATTTTGACACTAACAGAAGAAAAAAGTTTATTCATGATTGCAGGTTTTATCTGTGGGATGATCCTTATCTGTATAAAAGATGAGTGGATGGTTTGGTCAGAAGGTGTGTACCCGAAGGAGAACATAAAGATGTATTAAAAGCATGTCATGATTCCGAGTACGGAGGGCATTTTAGTGGTGACAGGACAGCGAGTAAAGTCCTTCAATCAGGGCTATATTGGCCTACCTTATTCAAAGATGCTCAGCAGTTGGTAAATGAGTGTGACAGATGTCAGAGGACCGAAAACATATCAAGAAGGAACCAAATGCCCCAAAACTCTATGCTTGAAGTAGAGTTATTTGATGTGTGGGGGATAGACTTCATGGGACCATTTCCTCAGTCATTCGGAAAGACATACATCTTGGTTGCGGTGGATTACGTGTCAAAGTGGGTTGAAGCGGTGGCATTGCCCACCAACGATGCGAAAGTGGTTACCAAATTCTTAAAAGATAATATATTCGCAAGATTTGGTGTACCAAGAGCTTTAATAAGTGATGGAGGAACTCATTTCCTAAATCACCTCATGGAGAGGCTTCTACAAAAATATAACGTGAAACACCGGGTAGCCACTCCATACAATCCGCAAACAAGTGGCCAAGTAGAGGTATCAAATAGACAACTCAAACAAATTCTGGAAAAGATAGTCAACACGTCTCGAAAGGATTGTTCTGTTAAGTTGGATGACGCTCTATGGGCGTACCAAACGTCCTTTAAAACACCGATCGACATGTCATCGTATCAGCTGGTTTATGGAAAGGCATGCCATTTACCGTTGGAACTTGAACACAAGGCTTTCTGGGCTACTAAGTATTTGAATATGGACCTAGATAATGCCGGAAGATCTCGCATACTCCAACTGCATGAATTGGAGGAATTCTGGAACCGAGCATATGAGAATGTTAAGATGTACAAAGATCAAACAAAGAAATGGCATGATAAGAGAATTCAAACGAAAGAATTTTTCGAAGGACAACTTGTCTTACTGTATAACTCAAGGCTGAAACTCTTTCCCGGGAAACTCAAATCTAAGTGGTCGGGACCGTTTGAGGTGCATCGAGTCTTCACGCATGGGGCAGTCGAGATAAAGAATCAAGCTAACTGAGACATCTTCAAAGTGAACGGGTAAAGGTTGAAGCCTTATTTTCAAGGACAACCTAGAGATCATGCAAATGTCATTCGTCTTATCCAGTAGGACGAATGACTGTTGAGCCATGTGACGTTAAACACAGCGCTGCGTGGGAGGCAACCCACGATGGTTTCATTTAATCTTTATTTGTTCATTTTGTAGGTAGGCTGAAGCAACATCTCACAAAGTCGGTAAAAGAAAGAAAAATGGTCTGAATGGTGAAAAACACGTTTTTTCAAAAATTCAGGGACCTGACACGGGTGCCCGTGTCCCATGACACGGCCCGTGTCAGGAAGAGATGAGGATTGGCAGTCAAGGCCATGGGGAATACAGGGGTGCAACACGGGTGCCCGTGTTGTGCAACACGGCCCGTGTTGTAGAGTCTGAACAACCTCTTCCTTTTAGTGTTTGTTTTATGGATGCAGGGGCCTGACACGGGTGCCCGTGTTGTGCAACACGGCCCGTGTCATGAGTGCGGGACAAATGTTTTCAAATTTTTTTACACTTTTAATGAGTGGGACCCACGATTTTTTTATCACTAAACCACTCATTTACCCTTAATTGCATTTTTCAGTTTTAATTTTCACATAACTTTGCTTTCTTCTCCACTTTCTCCTCTTCTAAAACCCTAGCCTCCATTGTCACCTCACCAAAAAACCTTCCATTTCTCCAACACCCACTCACCAAAACTCTATTCTCTCTTCACAAAAAGTGTTCCCCTCATCTCCCCTTGTCACTCCTACGGTGACGTTTTCTCCTAATTCAAATTTCGAATTTTGTCTATTCTTTTTTGTAGGTAGTCAAGAATGCCTTCAAGAAGAGACACTGGAAAGGCCATAGCGGAGCCATCTCGCCCTCGGAAGAGGGCACACCGTATGGAAAATGCTCATGACATATTGTTTGAGGAGCCGGAGCATCAACGGAAATACTCAGTATTGGTCAAGCGTAAGTTAATTCCCGCGAGGTATATCTGTAATGACACGCTTGATAATTTAGGGCTGAGATTCAAAGTTTATAGGATGTTTCATACTTTAGGCATGCTTGAATTTATGCAATTTGAAGCGCCGACCTATGAGCGCATAACTTTCGAATTTTTGAGTTCTTTGGAGTTCCAGTTGAAGCACAGGTGGACGGGTGCCGATGAGGAATATTTTGGAACATTAAGGTTCCGTCTGTTTAATACTACTCACTCATTATCCTTAGCGGAACTGGGAGAAGTCCTGAACCTACCTAGCTTTGGACCCGGAGCTCCCCAAACTAATTTTGTTGCAGGTGACTTCTGGAGAGCTATCACGGGAAATCCTGACTATGTCGCAAAGGCGGAAAAGGCATCGTGCATCCACAACCCTTGCTTCAGGTATGCACAGAAAGGCTTGGCATACACTTTGTTTTGTAGAGGAGACAGCACAGGTGTAGCAACTCAGAAAGAGTTATACCTGTTGTATAGCATGGCCAACAAAGAGCTGATCAATGTCGCGGCTTTTGCAGCTGACCATCTGAAAAGAGTGGCAAATGCTAACTCGGGAGAGATATCAGTGGGAGGCATGATAACCCAAATTTCCGACCACTTTGGATATGGTGCTTTGCTAAGGGAAGAGCCTATTGTGACAGGTGAAACAAAAATCGACCTGGCCACCCTCACAACACAAGGTATGATAAAGGTCTTTAATGATTATTACTCTTTGGTTAGCCGTAACCACCATTTGTTGGCATTACCTGGGCCTGATTTCATAAGCATTGAAATGAGGCTAATTGGATATACGAGAGTCCTGTACAGGACGACGATGTTGTTTTTGATGATGTTGCAGGTACAGATGAAGAAGAAGGTTATCAACCGGAGATGGCGCCTATGTCGCCAGTTGGTAACTCAGCCAATGCCAATCAAGGAACAGGTTCATCGTGGAGCATGGGTGAGAAGGATTGGGAATGGATGCAAAACGAAATGTGCTTCCTCCGAAGTGAGCAAACTCGACAAGGAGAAGAGCAAACCCGACAGGGGAAAGAGCAAATCCGACAAGGCAAGCTTATCAGAGAAATGCACGAATGGTTGAAGCAGATGCATCTGCGAGACCATCCACCTCAACCACCTCAGTAGGCTTCTGTGAGTCCCCTATTCGCACTAGTTCTCCATCAGTGGGGACACTGATGAGTTCTGGTGTGGGAGGGTTTATTTATTTTGTCGGTTTTTATTTAGTTATTTTGTGTTATGTTTTTACCGTTTCGTTTATTTGAATTGAGAGTTTGTACTGCTTGAATGTATAATTGGAATTACTTGTGAAATCGTCCCCGAGTTGAAAAATATGATGATATTTTGTCTTGCGAGTGAGAGGAGGAAAAAGTGTAGAGGGTTAAGTGAAAAAGAATCGGGTGAAGAAATAGAAAAATCTTGATGTGAGAGTATAATGCAAACACACTGAATCCGATGAGTAAGTAGCGAGTCCGACATGTAGATTTGTGCCATGGTACTTAAATCTGAGAAGTACCCCTTATTAGTTTATCATGACAATCAGGCTTCATTTATACTAGTTGTTGTGCAAGGTTGATCGAAAAAAAAGAGATAAATAAACAATCGATCCTTCTAAGTTGGGTAACCCTCACCCAGTTATTCAGCCTAACGGCGGTTGAACCCAAAAGTCGGTGTCTCAAAAAAAAAAATTGGTCAACCAACCTTGTGCATACAATGAAAAATCACAAAAAGCCTTAAAATGAGTGTCCGAATGAAAAGGGGGAAAATTGATAGGAAGACCTAAGCCCAAAGCATAGTCGGAGAGGTTACCGAAAAGAGGGTTGAGGTCCGTGGTGTGACCACGGTTCGGTGTTTGCAAGATATTTTCATTGAGAGAGAAGTACCAAAAGTATCCGCCCGATGATTTGGATCTTATCTGAAGCACGAGTATCCTCATTTCATCTCGAAAGATGCAAGCTTTATGCTTGAGGACAAGCAAAAATTCAAGTTCGGGGGAGTTTGATCGGTGATTTCCAGTTATTATTTCAAGACATGTTAGTTATTGTTTTGCTATGTTTTTGTGCGTTTTCGAGTCTTATGTTTAGATTATTGTGTGTTATTTCGTTATGTGGCAAGGATGTTGCATGTGATCTTTTATATCGTTGGTGCGTTTAATTTGGTTGTTTTTAGTGTATTTTCAGGCAGATATCAAGTCGGTGATCAGATACGAAGGAAACGGCGACTCGTGTGCGAAGAAACAGAGAAAGAGGGGGTCCAGAAGCCTGACACGGGTGCATGTGTCACCTGACACGGCCCGTGTCAGGAAGGTTATGCAAATTATGAGGAATACAGCAGTATGACACGGCCCGTGTCATAGGTCCCCACTTGATAGCACGTGTACAAGAGTCCAGCAGCATGACACGGGTGCACGTGTCACACGACACGGCTCGTGTCATGGCACCTGAATGCAAGACTTTTTATTTGGTATTTTGTGCTGAGGGCATTTTGGATGTTTCGCATGTAATTTTGTAATCTGATACATTAGGGTGATCTGAACCAGAAAAACACACTTTTGAATATTGGGAATTTTCACGCAAAGGAAAACGAAGGATTTTAGAGGAGAAGTCGGATCGATCAAACGCGGAAGCAATTGACGATCCAATCAATTCTTTTTACATTGTAATGTTTCTTTTCCTTATGTATGTGATTTTCATTGTTTGGATTATGAGTGGCTAAACCCCCCAATGCTAGGGGGTGTCCCTGAGTTATTTGTAATGACATTGAACTTAATTTTATGAATTTCACTATTTCTTTCTTCATTGTTTTGATTGATTGATTCTATTGTAAGAAAAATCAATTTTGGAAAATTGGATTTTAATCACCGGTTAACATATTGTAGGAATGCACTGTTAACGTGTTTTCAATTAAAACTTTTTATCGGATATCACCAAGGAATTGGGATATCATAATTAACCGTGAAAACTTTTATTATACAAATGCTTGGTATTCATTCTATATGATCAAGGAATTGGAGTATAGTAGGAATACCAAAGGGTTTTCTTTAAAGGAATTTTGGAAAACTATTGTAATAAGACGGTAATGAGTTAGTTGCAGTGATATTTTAACGATTATAAACAAATAGTCATTATAAGAATTTCTCGTACATCCTCCCTAGCATAATTCTCATATTTGTCATCCTTAGTATTATTTTCCTAATTTTATGTTTACAAGTCTTTTGAGATAATCTAAACAAACCCTTATAAACTTTTGTTCAACTTGAAATAGTAAATAACTTAATAGGACACGCAGTCCTTGAGATCGATATTCGGGGAATTTCCCTAAGATTACTACAGTGGGAAAAAATAATACACTTGCTATTTTCCCATCAAGTTTTTGGCGCCGTTGCCGGGGACTGTCAAAAATTAAGTTAATTTTCTTATTTCAATTGAAATTTTGTTGCTCTGCGACTAAAATTTTATTGTATTCTCTGTTTATTATTTTAGTGTTATTGAAATTTTGTTATCTAACTTGTGTCTAACTGTTTATGCAAGGTCAGACCTCAGCTAAGTTTTCATTTGACGCAGAACCAGAAAGAGCTTTGCACGAGAGATGTCGCAAGGCAAGAATTGATAGACTGGTTGATACTAGTTCAAGTGTCCCGAATCAGGAAACGGAGGACGACATATCTGTGCACTCTGAGCATAGTGACTCTGACTCAGACAGAGAGACTAATCCAGGATTTGATAACATGGCAGGAAACCAACCTCCTGTAGAAAGGCTTTTAGGAGATTATGAAGGGGCTAATGCCCAACCTAACCGGATGACTATTGTTAACCAACCGGTGAATGTTGCTCACTTCCAATTACATCCGTCCACCATTCTCCAGTTGGAGAGCAAACTGTTCGCTGGAAGAATCAATGAGGATTCCAACAAGCATCTTCAGAGATTCCTGACTACTACTACATCTTTGAAGATTGAAGGTCATTCTGAGGAAGCAAAAAGACTTGTGATGTTTCCTTTTACACTTACTGATGATGCAGAAGAATGGTTCTACTCACTACCAGCTGCTAGTATCACGACTTGGCTAGAGATGGAAACAACATTCCTCAACGAATATTTTCCTGCTTCAGTTTTCATCCGGAAGAGATATGATATTGTCAATTTTAAACAAAAAGAGGGTGAATCACTTGGAGATGCGTATAAAAGTTGAAAGTTGAAGGCTTATGCCTTGATACCTCGATAACCTGGCAAATTATTAAAGTTGGGAGTTCTACTCCAATGGTACCATATGCATAATTAGTCGAGTCACATTAAAGTTGCATTTTCCTTGAATTGTTTATGTTGATGTTCGATTGGAGTTGTGAAGTGGTGTTTTGTTTACGATCCTTATTCACTGTATTGTTTTCATATACTGCTTATAATTATCGTAACTCACCCCTTCTTTCGAATGTTGTCCTTATGTGACAACGTGCAGGTAATCCTGAGAAGTAGTCGGTTACCGTTGGTCGAGTCGGTGGTTAGTCGCTCTGATACGTAGCACTCGGGGGGATTGTCGCGTGTCTGCTTTGTTGATCTTTTATTATTGCTGAATTTTAATTAGTCGAAGAACTTAGAGTTGCTTAAATTCTTATTTTAAAGTTGTTATTGTGTTGTTTAAAGATGCTATGAATCACATTTATGAATCCGCTGCGTGATATTTTATGAAGTTGAACTATTAAAGTGAATGATGTTGTTTATGTTGATTTTACGAAAAAGTGCTATGTATTGAGTATGATTTCCTTAAATTGGAAACTGTTTAAAGTTGAATATGTGATATCCCGTTTTGTAGAAAATTTTATGAACTCTGATTTTGTTATATTTCACGGGTAGAAAATGGGGTGTTACAACCAACCTACGAAGCAGAGGATTTCTTCGGTGAATGTTGCGGTGTAGATCAAAGTGAGAATGAAGAAGAAAACTGGATAATCCGTGAATGCAAAATAAATGCAATTCGATCTTGATGAACACTTGTGCAACCACTTCCAATGAGCTCAAAACCAATCTAAAACCAGAATTTCTTCTTCAAATAAGCTCCACAATTGATGATTGATGAAGGTTTAGCTTCAAGTTCTTCAAATTCCAATGAAGAATTTGAAGAACTTCTATGAAGAAGCTTTGGTGAAAAAGTGGTAGAATTGAGAGAGAAATGAGAGATTGAAGATGAAAATGGTGAGAATGAGGTTCCAACCCTTTGCTTTGGATTGATTAGGGCTTATATATAGTGTAGGTATGGAGATAGGTATGGGAATGGAGCTTTCTTAGGCTTTAGGTTATGTGTAGAGTTAGGGTTGGAGTTAGTTGGAGTTCTAGAATATTCCTTGGAATATGCTAGTAGAGTCTAGAAGGTGAAGTGGAGTGAATGAAGGAGTGTGAAACAAAGTGGAAAATAATGAAGGAAAAAATGGAGGGAAGTGAAGAACCAACCAATTTTCAAACTTTTTCCCTTTTTTCGCGCCCGTTAACTTGTTAACCAAATGCGTTAACCGGTTAACGGTAGAAAAATGTGTTTTCTTCTTTTCTTTGGTAGGTTAACATGGAAATGGATTTGGTTATTTTTGTATATTATTTTCCTTTCCTTGAGCTCCAATACTTGACAAGCCTTGCCAAATCACATGCCTCATGCACATGCAAATGATCATGATTTATTATTATTTTTATTACTTTTTGAATGCAATGCGATGCTCGGATGATCATGCGAAATGACGAAGCATAAACCAATTGAGGTTGTCAATAAATTAAGAGGGAAAATTTTAGGGTATTACACCCAGGCAAGTTCACTATCAGGCTACAATTTGCATTATTGAGTACCTCATCTCAAGGTAAATGTTTGTTTTTACTTCCATGTCTGACGTTAAACTTTCTTGATTTGCATATTCAAATCGGGAAATTTCCCATCCACTCACAGATTAGTTTCTGGATACTGTACAATCTTATATCCATCCCTCATTTCCTGAAAATCAAAAGAAGCAATACATGGTCTCTTGCTTCCACTCTAAAACTGAATATTATATCTTGGCCAGCTTTTGACTCGTGATTATAACAAGCAAACATGAAGGTATCTTGCTGTGCGATTTAGGGTTTAATGAACCCTAATTTGGGGAAGATGAATGTTTCAATTTGGGGTTTGGATGGTGCATCTGAAATTTTTGCAAGAAAAGGGAAGAACATGAATCCTAATTGAAGGAATAGGGAAGAACATGAACCCTAATTGCGCAGATTGTAAAAGGGGGTGGTGAAATATGGTTTTTGATTTTATAAGGGGGAACTCATAAAATAAAAAACTTCAGAGGGGCAAAACCGAATCTCGCTCTAATGGAAGGGGGTTTTATATAATTAACCTTTTATAGTTTATAAGATAACTCTAAAAACAATGACAATGTTTAAAGAAATGTTTATGATCAATTTGCAATGTTTGAAAAAGGTATGATGAACATGTGCAATGAAGAGGTATGAAAAAGATTCAGAATTTTTCACAAAGTTATAGAAGTAAATTGATTTATCTGTGGATCAATCGACTAACCTATCCCACACATTCAAAAATGTGAGAAAAAACAATTGTGTAAATCGATTTACATATGAGGTAAATCAATTTACATAGGCTTGCTAGGTGGACCCGAAAAAATTAATTAATCAAAGAAGTGAACGAAAAAATAGAGCTTGCTATGGTGGACAGGGGCATCCGATGCGGTGAAGGGAGGCGTGTTCTGCAATGTTAGTACTCAAACGCCCAAGTCAATAAATGAGTGAAAAGAGAAGTTTGAGTGAGAATGGATTTGAATACCTGAGAAATTATGTGTCTTTCTTGTTAAATAAAAGAAACAATTAACAACATACAGAATGGAGTGGGGCGTGGATCGTGATCATCTGTTAGATTGACCTAGATGGTCAACGAAGCTCCAATGGATGCTTCAAGGAAATAAAATGTGTACTTGCTTTACGTGCGCTACTGCTTCTGTTATGTCATTAAGCCTTTCATCTTGGGCCTTATGAATGATCCAAACTAGTTGCCCCTAAGACTTTGTCTCTGCTTTGTGGGGCATGGTTTTCAATATGTGCTCCAACTTAGCCGCTTGATCTGGGAAAGTGGGATCCTTTGATGGGACGTCATTGTCATTAGGAATAAATGCATTTAACACCCTTCTCGTAATAAATAACATTTCACTAAGAATGAATGACGTGTGTCTAGATGCTAGTTGATGATGATATTTTTCTTCTTTTGAGTATTTTGAATTGTTTTTTATGGTGCGTAATGGAACATATGATATATTCTAGATAGGTCAAAGGCTCAATTGACCAAGGGCCAATCCATTTCAAGTCCACTCCACTCGACCAAAAATATTAAAACAGTTCACATGATATGAGAAAGTACACAATCTTTGATCTCCAATTTCACTATACTCATCTTGATTCTTGAACAAGCTTGATTGTTGGAGTGCTAGCCATGCAGATCCACCTCGCACCACTATGAAGGAGATAAGATCGACCGTTCAATATAAATTGTTACTTAACTCTCTTTATTTCAAATTTCTTCACGGAGTTATGAAATTATAGGGGGTGTCAAGTACAACTATGGGGATTATAAGTTAAAACCTCGATAATAATGCACCTGTCGTGTTACTAGAAGACTGAAAAACATAAAAATCTCAAATGCACTTTTTATTTTTTTAAAAAATAAAATAAAATTGTTAATGACACAATATCCGATAATGGTGACAAAAACTTGTTGTGTTATTTAGCATGTGCAAATATATACAATCCAATAATAGCAATTGATTAAAAATAAAAGTATCGATGTCAATAGGATTTTATTAACTTAAATTGATTGCTCAATGCAAAGCTTTGTAAATAGTATTGAGCAAAGGAAAATAATAGTGATTTATTGTTGCTGTTTCAGATTAAGAAGTATTGCATGAGATTAAAAAGTGCATAGATGTGTAAGAGGCATGTTGGAAAATTATCCATTTAATGAATTTTATCTTATGTGTGTATGTGATGAGATTTGTCTGTGATAGATGAGACAATAATATGATATGCCTACAACATCAAACTAAATCCAACTAAGTTAAAGAAAAAATTCCTAAGTCTCATATTTATATTAGTGCCCGTCTTTCATGAGTTATAATTTCCCCTATAATTTTAAAATAGTATTTAATTTTTATATTAATTTTAGTTTTAGTTTAATTTAATTACAAGGAAAAACGTGTTGTTTTTTAAATAATGGAAACTGTGTTATTTTTCAATCAATTAACATATTTACAATATATTAAACACTTATTCATCAATTAAAATACGAGAAAAAATTCACAATTCTATGTTATTGATGTTTCTATGTTATTGATGTAAGTAAGGAATATATATATATATATATATATATATATATATATATATATATATATATATATATATATATATATATATATATATATATATATATATATATATATATATATATATATATATATATATATATATATATATATATATCCGAGAAAAAAAGTGTACTAATTATCTAAATATGAGAGAAATATTTTTCTTATAAACTAATTTAACAATCTAAATATGGTAAAAAATATATGTATCTTATAAACTAATTAAAAATATTTTTAAATTAATGAGTGAATGTTAATAGTTGTTTTTTACGAGAACAAATTTATTATTTATAAAAATACTGAAAAATATTTTGATATTTATAAAACTAAATTATTGCATAAATATTTTTATAAAAAATATAAAAAAAATTAATATTACATGTCGGAAAATATACCGTTGATCCAAATATATATATATATATATATATATATATATATATATATATATATATATATATATATATATATATATATATATATATATATATATATATATATATATATTTATGCTTCATGTATAAATAAAAATATGTTCTTTTTTTTTAAATAAATATTTTTATCTTTTTTTATTTTTATTTTTTTTAAATAAAATACGCGTCAGCAACCTGTGTCTGTGAATATTGATTCTATTTTTTTAATACAAATTATATTTTTTATATTACCTGATTTTTATTAATTGTATTTTATTTTAATTTTAAATGTAAACAAATGCGCGTCACCGACGGATACCTGTGTGAAGGTTCGCATTGGTTATTGATGTTTCTTTTATTTATATATATATTTTCTAAAAAAACATCTATAGACATTATCATTTTAATTATTTATATTATGTTTCATCATTTTTTAAATATATGCTTCATTTATATTTAAATGTATATATAAAATATACTTAATTATAAAGTAAATAATTTATTTAATAAAAATTATGACTTACATTATTTACTACATCGCACTTTTTTATGTCATGTATAACTATTTTTTTATCACCCTCTCTTCATATGTAAATTACATTAATCTTCATTTCATCTAATTATATAAAATTTTTTATATTATTTTTAGTAGATTTTTCTTATATTATTTTTTATTATCATCTTTTCTATTTGAACTAATCAATCAACATTATTTTTCCTAGCTAATCATTATTATTCTTTCTATTTTTTTAAGTTTTTTCTTTTTACAAAAAATGTCAATTTTTGATAATAAATGAGCGGCTCCTTACGGGTACCTGTGCGAAGACACAAATATCATATTTTATTTTGTTAACAGGATAACTGGAAAAAACTTTTAGAAAAATCAAAATCAATTTAGTCTATAATATATTTGATATTTTTTAAATATTAGAATTTTCTTATAACTTTTTTAAAATTAAATCATTCAATTCAATGAGATTTAATACATATACATATTTATTATTGAAATCGAGTTTTTAAAATTCAATTATTCAATTCTACGTGATTTAATACATATACATATTTATTATATATTGAAATCGAGTTATGTGATTAATGTATTTGATCCTATAACTTTTTTTTCCACCACCACCACTTTTAATTTGGTTGGGGAATCACTTCTGGACGGTATCAAGTGATTTCAACCCATCTCAATCGCAAATGTATGAATCTATCAAGTTCAATGTCAATCATCATTAAATCAACTAACGATTGATATTTGATTCTATAATTTTGTTGGATCAATGTTCGAGTTGATTTTTAAAATATTAATTGTGAGTTTAAAATTTTTTCATTATCTTAAACAAAATCATCAAAAAAATATAAAGTGATCTCTTATGAACTAGACCCTCAGAGGTAAACATCCTTCTTCTTGGCTAATTTTTCCGTTTAATTTTATAAATTTAAATCTGTCAAAATATCTTATCAATTTTTTATTTTATTTTAGCATATTAAAAAAAGATTGAAATTTCAAGAACATTTGGATGCAGATGATAGAGATCTCTTCCGTTTGACTAAATGTTTTAAGTTTGAATTTAATTTTAATTACACGATAATATTAATTTTTTTGAGAAAGAATTTTATTGTCTATTATGATTAGCTCTGATTCGAAAGTTAATTTTTGTGATTACGTGTAAAAAAAATCTATTATGATTAGCTGTGTAAAATATCTATTATGATTAGCTCTGATTCGAAAGTTAATCTTTATGATTACGTGTAAAAAATGATTGAGAAACTTTGCTTAAGTTAAGCAAGGTCTTCAAAAAATATAAAGTGGTCATTTTTGTTATGTCACTATTTAATGTTTTAATTAAATTTTGTAAGGAAAACTTATCATCCAAAAGCCTCCTTTAAATATAGTACTCAAACAAGAGAAACATTATCCAGAAAGAAAAGAACCGTTAAAAGCATCATAATCATACATACATGATTGTTATAGGTATCATTCCTCTTAGGCAACAACACCTCAAACACTACTTTATTGGTTCATGTATCCAACTAGCTAAAATATTATTACTCCATGCAAATTGTCTCCCCATTTTTAGAAACAAAGTTCCCAAATTCTCTAGTTTCTACTTTTAAACTTCCTCTTATCCAATGGATGATTACACTTTTCTTAAACTATTATTTATTATTTTAATTAATATAATAATAAAAGAAATATTTTAATAATAAAATAATTTATTTAATGATAAAATAATGGAATAATTATACAAACTCTCCTGTCCTTAAGACGTGATTTAATATTCTCCTCTGAAGTTTTTTTAATAGAGACCCCTTATAAAACCCAAAACCAGAATTTATCATCCCCTATTATCCTCAATATTGACTGGACATTTGGCTATTGATTAGGTAGCAATTTAAATATACTTGTGATTTGCTCACTGTGTTCTTCTCATTACTATTTCTCATATTCATACTCATTATTGTTGTTCAAGTTGCAGATTCACAATTGTTTTCAGAAACAAATTTCAAACCACAAAATTATGTGAGTTTATATTTGCAACTTTATCAATATGAGTTTATATTTGCAACTTTATCAATATTGCAGCTTGTAGGATAAGCATTTATGAATAAACTATTTCTAAATTGCAGCTTGTAGGATAAGCATTTCCACTGAGTTTCTAACTATACGCATAACAATTGCTGCAGCTCAAGCATCAAGATCAGTTGTTGGTTCATCCATAAAGATAATGGAAGGATTTGCAACCAATGTTCTGCTTAGTTAGTTTTTTCTCCATTTTACAAACCATCATTTTAACAAATGACTAAATTAACATGACAAATGACTAAAATAATTGGACAAAGAACATGACACAAAAATAATTTCTCATACAATAATCAATAGCATGTTTATCTCAATTTAATCCACAACATAAACAAATCAAAAACCAGAAAACAGCAGAAGGAAATCCAAATGCATATTCTTCGATACCCAGAAAACAACAGAAGGAAAAACCAGACAACCCAAATGCATATTCTTCGATACCCAGAAAAAACCCATATGAATATTCTTCTATATCCCAGATGCAAACCCAGTGTGCCGCAACAAGGACGAGAGCGAGACCTTTGCAGAGTCGAACGAGACCTTTGTGATTCCAACCAAAACGATGTTGTAGTCGACATTCCAGAAACTTCTGAATTCATAATACCATAATTTTCTTCTGAGAATGAGAATTTCAGTGGTGGTTCAGTTGAAACGGAGAATATTGAATGTTCACGTTCCGTTTGATTTTTCTTCGAACCGAACGAAACAAGATCGATATTAAAGGCCAATGTTCAGTGGCGATTGGTACGAAGCGAGCGAGAGAAGAAGAAAAGTCAGTAGATTTATTGGACGGTGTAAATTAAGTGTTTGTACACAGTCAGCATCCAATCACCCAATCACCCATCACCCAGTCAGCATTGAGGGTAATAAGGGGTGGTCAATTCTGGTTTTGGATTTTATAAGAGAGTCTCTATTAAAAAAAACATAAAGGGGGAAAACCAAATGACGCCCTAATAGCAGGGGGTTTTATATAATTATCCCCAAAATAATTTGTAAAGTTATTAAATTTTTTTTGTAAACTATGTTTTTCTAAAATAATAATTGTTTTAATTATTTAAGATTAAGTATTTTTTAGTCCTATAAATATTTTTATTTTTATTTTCAGTCCTTATTAAAAATATATATATTTTAATCCCTAAAAACTTATTATGTATGTAGTTTTAGTCTCTCCCGTTAAACTAATATATATTTTTAATGATTATTTTGCAGATATATTTAGAATGTTATAAAAAAATTCTCGAAAAAAAACCCAAAATTTGATTTCTAAGTCGAGATTTTCATTACTTATATCATTATATTTTGAATCAAACTTATTCCAAAATCTCAAGTGTTACACCAAACAAATAGAACTTATTAACACAACATTATTCTACTCTTTTTGTTTTTCTTTTTCAAAAGCTTTTTCATTTTTTTCTTTCTTTTTCTTTTCTTTTCTTTTTCATATTTTTTTTCTTTCCTTTTTCAACCTCATAGAAACCAATAACATAAGTGAGCAAACATTACTCTCTCCAACTTGAATTCAACCACATCATCATGTGAATACTTCCTACTTTCTAAGGCAATGTAAAAATTCATACAACAATACAAAATTGAGGATTCAAGAAAAAACAACAATCCAGATCCACACAAAAAATGAATTTGACACTCATAGACAAGCATCAAGTTCAAACAACATGGATAATTACCAAAGGCTCGCGGGGTTACAAACAATCACACACTCATAAGGTGAATTGACTATTTGGCTAAGGTAGTCGTGCTCAAAATAAAACAAAAATGCCTTGATCCTTTTCATGATTTCATATAATCAACACAAATAAAAGATTAAGCATAGTAAAATCCAATTAAAACAAGAATGTTGGTACTCCGAGCATAAATGAACAATGGAAGGCTTCCCCACGAAAAGGGTGGGAATTAAAGTGATTCACAAAATGAACAAATATACAAAAGAATGAATGGCAGAAAGTTGTAAAAAGTCTAAGTATCATGAATATGCTAAAGCCTAGAAAGCAATAAACACATACATTGGACGTGTACCAAACTTTAAACACTATAATTACCATACACTCGCAAGTTGAAACGATCAAACTTGGAAAATTACCTCAAATTCCTCAAGCTACTCAAAACAAGCTCTTGGACAAACACAAAAATAAAAACTTAAAACAAACTACTATAAACATACTAAAGCAACTAAAAGCAATAAAACGTGTTTGTTTTACATCGTAAGCTTGACACCTTTACTGTGCTTACGCAAACCAAAAGCAAGTGTCCTAACCAAACACTTGAAAAAACATTAAACATAACAAGAATATGCACCTCAGGTAAAATGTACAAGTATCGAAGTATGAATATGCACACGCATGATAGCAAAGTTTAAAACAATATTATACACAATATGGACATTATGTACAAAACGCAAAAACATCAAAACTATCGCAATGCAATTCAATATCTAAACCAATCTCCAACAACAACGTCATTTTGTTGGTGCGGTATAGCGGCAAGAAAAAAAGGTTTTGGAATGAGTCAGATATACTTGTTGTGACGCTTATACCTCATCATGAAAACAAACATATAACTAAATCGTGTTCAGATGAGAAAATGTCTTGTGACACCGACATATTAATCTGACTTTGTTGTCATCTTCAAATATTTCGGTGTCACAAGACATTTTCTAATCTAAACACGATTTAGTTATATGTTTGCACATAATGATGAATATGTCGGTGTCACATTACTTTCTTCACCAACTGCATCAGACACATTGCACAAAATTCATGCGTAAGATTAAAGACAATGAACTTTGCAAGTTAACATGTGTAATAATATATATCTACCCTTATTATGAAGAAGTTATTCTTCATCTATCTTAAAATTAGTTTTGATGAATAAAAAAAGCTTATCTATGAAAAAAGATCAAAGAAGAAAAAGATTGAAAACAAATATCAAGATTGCATAAGCTATGGAAGTCAAAGGATTGAATCATGAAGATTGAGGTACCAATGGCGTTTCATTTGTGTTTATATGTTATGTTCTCAAAGATTTTCATCTAAAGCATTCCTAACATCTTTGCATGCATTGTTTCAGTTGCATTTTAACTTAGGAAAATTTTCAAGTTTTAGGAAATGCAAATTGATTAACCTTCTTATGTAAATCAATCTATACTCTCTCTGCCAAACAAAATTTTGAAAATAAAAAAAGGTCAATCGATTAATATCATTATGTAAACCGATTGAACTGGTGCATTTATCCAAAAAAATTAATGTTGAAGGCAAGTAAATCGATTGACACCTCAGGTACATCGATTTACCTTTGTAATTTTTGGAAAACATCTGAATCAGTTCAACACTTATTCATCACACATGTTCATCATACCTTTTCCATATCATTGAAAACTGATCATGAATATTTCTTTAAACATTGTAATTATTTCTATAAGTATCTCAAATATAGATAACATATTTTTTCATGATTAAAATCACCTCTTCCCATCTTATTTTTTATTCAATGCATCGATGGTTTATATGTGTTCATAACTTTTTGACATAAATTATTTGTGCATAAATTCCATACATCATGCGCCTTGTCGGTCAAAGACGCAAGACCCACTGATCTGCATCGAAAAAAGACTCGGGACACACTACTTCGCGCCGACAAATGGCCCAATAACATTAAGCCATTATCTAGACTACTCTGCCAGGACCAAGGTATAAATGCATTCATAAAGGTTTCTAAGGTACACAATCTCTAATTTCCACTTTCACTTCCCATGTCTTGAACCCTACACTGATTTGGGCATTGAAGTACTAACCATGTAGGTATCCCTCCTCTCTGAGTCCACTCTATCAGAAATATCAACATTGATTAATGACACCATATCAAGATCGATCTCTCTGGTTCAAGAAGCATCGTGATTCCAACATTCAATCCACGGTGTCGTATCAACATAATGCATTGAAAGCTCTTTCACCGTAGTTTCTACAATCATCACAATTTATGGTTCCGTAATGGAACAGTTGCACAATATGTTGAAATCGAATTCTGATTCAAACAATTTCCATGACTTCACGTTTGATCCTCAAATCTAAGCTCCAAAGATATCTTCGAAAAAGTTTCACAAAGTCGAAATCTCATATCTACAATGTTTGGATTCACCAAGCTCCGATCCGACATCGAACAAGAAGTTACGTTGATTTTGTGCCATCTCAGAATGATGCTAACAGAAGTCTTAAGTCGAGATCCCATCAGAGAACGTCTTTGTCGAACAGGGATATCAACCTCAAGTGCTAGGGAAAGTCATATACAACAAAATTGGAGAATAACCAACACAACTGATGCCCATTAGTACGAACCATGGGGTTCTATCGGAGACTCTTTACATGTACAAATACAACACTCCAAACCCCTCGATAATTTGCACACATAAAATTAAGGGTGTTGTCGAATACGTTTTTAGCGACCAACTACATCATTAAATTCCCCAAAGCGCCTCTTGCGCCTTCAAAAGTCTGGGGTGTTGTTGGATATGCTTCGGGTTCCCGACTAAGACAATAAATTCCCCACAACGCATTGTGCACCTTTAGAATATGGTTCCTTCGATCCTGGATAGGTTTTTCTACCCATTTGGAATCTTATGAAAATCAATGAATTCCAATAATATTACATTAATTTCCTAATGTCTGATCAGTCATTGTAAGCATCTAGGATTGAACTAATAATATTTTGAGGTGTGTGTAGTGTAACCGAAAACTTGACATTATATCTTAAAATGTATTTTTTATTGATCCTACTTGAAAATGGATGTGCATTCATATGAAAATATGCTTGAAGATTTTGAGAGATAAAAGAAGGAAACAAAAAGCATCTTCTAAGTGAACTATATTTCCAAGGTTAACGTAAAAAGAAGATAAAGGTAGTTTGTGACATTTGGCAATGTTGTCTAAAGTTTCAACAATTAAAAAATATTAAAGAGTAGTAATGTATTCTATGAAGTGATAATAATCATAAAAGAGTTGAATCAATTATTCGGGATTGACAAAATGTGTCAATAAATGATAATCAGAACATCTGTCGTACAAGTTCATCTAAGGTCTTATGAAGAGAGTCTGATAGTATTCTTCAAACGGGTAAAAGGAGTACAATTAGTGTAATTTAGCTTATGTTATTCTTGTTGTTGATTGATAATTGTTTCCGTGTGCAACAAGTTAAACTTAGATCGTCTAAATTGGAATAAATGTCTCAACCCTCATTTATTTACTTTTGTGTATACATGAGAGTAATTATTTGAGTGCCTAGATATGTTGTCTGGTTGAAATGTTTCTATGTAAGTGATATGTTTGCGCATATCTTTCTTTAATCATTTAATTATTCCATACATCGATTTAATTTTATTTCATTTGTTTATTGTATTTATATGTGCATCATTCATTCAATGATGAATCACCATTTATTTTAGCATTAAAATCTATTTTTGCATTTGCATCAAAGTTATTTATTATTAACATCATCATTAAAACTTGTACATCTCATTAAAATCAATTTTTCATGCATTAAAGTTTTTTTGAATTTTTTTACAAAATAACTTCTTGATTCGAGTACGCCTTATAACTTGATTTGAATCACATGTTTGGAAGTTGTTGAGTTTTGGGGTTGTTTAATTTGATCCAGTCAGGATTTGCACAATATAAATCAAAGTGTCTTTTCATTAAAATAAAAACCACTTATTTGAATCATAGTTAATACTTGATTCAGATCATAAACCCAAAAGTCAGTTATTTTTAATTTCTTCAATTTTTTATTTCACTTCCATTTCATTAAAAAACCTCTCATCTCACTAAAACCATTTTCAATGAAAATCTTCATAATACCCATTTATCATCATTCATCTCATATCATCTTAATCACTCTCAATCATCATCATAAAACCCATTTTTTCTTCAAACCACATTAATATGCCTTAAAGCCTCCCACAACAACAGTAGTCTAGTTTTTAGTTTTTATTGTTTTTGTTGTTTTATTTTATTTAGTAGTGTACATATATCTCGCAACATTGAGGACAATGTCTGAGATAGAGTGAGAGAAGGGTATTAGATTTCTTTTTTCATTGTATGAAACATTATTAAATTAATCTAAGTATTTAGTTTTTAAATTCTCTCAAGTATTTTTAGCCATACCAAAAATTTATTCCTTTAAAATGCTTTCATTTAACATACCCTACGAGTATATACATTGATAGGCTTTGTTAGGAAACTAAGAAAAGACTTAACAAAATTGATACAGTCTTGACACCTTAGACCCTTAGATATGCGATATCGGTTTGGATACTTGTTATACCGAAATCTGAAGCTTTAGTTCTAAATTAGCCCCGAGTAGTTTATATTAGCAGTCAGCACCGCCTGAAGTACAAGCTACGTGGAAAGTCGATGCAAATAAGTGATTGATCGTAAATATGCCAAAAAGAAGAAAAAGAAAAATGTTAAGAATATGCAAGTCGTTGGTAAAAACATTAAGCTGCACAAAAGGCAAAGCGAAAAGACTGATGTTAGTTGGTTCAGAGGAATCTAGTTCTGAACTCGGTAGGGAGGATTACTATTTGATCCCCCACAACTTGCACTCAGTATGTTAAAGGGTTACCGCACTTGTGTATCAGATCCCATATAAATAAAGATCTAACACACTAAAAGGTTACTCCACTATGCGCGTGTACAGGTATAAGGCTTAATGTGATTGCGTCAGAATGAAACTGGGTGAAACAGAGACAAAAGCATTAGGTTGAGATATAATAGCATGATTTGGATTGGTTTGTATAAGGGGTTTATGAACATTGTTTGTTTTTAGTGTCACTAGTGTATCTTTAGTGTTTGATTTACTATTAGTTTTTTTAGCATAAAGCCGCACAACCACGTATGGATAGGTAATGTGTTTCGTGTCTGCGTATAAAGGATATTTTTCAAAACATATTTGATTGTTTGCTCGAGGACAAGCAAATATTCAAGTCTGGGGGAGTTTGATAACTTGAATTTGTATCGATTATTTAATACAGTTTCCGATAATTTAACTTGTTAATTTATACATTTTGAACGATTTTACGCAAGTTTTGTGTTTGTTTTGCAGGTATTCGATTAAACTTGACTTTTGGAAGAAAAATATGAAAATAAGACTTATTGGACAAGAAATGAAGCAAAACAGAAGGAAACAGAAGAAGAAAATAAGGATTCTGCATTTTTACTGTGGGACGACCGTCACCAATCCAAGATGAACGTCCCAATTCTAAGACGATCGTCACCAACCCAAGTTACTCGTCCCATGTTTAAGTTGATCGTCACAACTAAATTTCCATAAACTTATTTACGTATCAGAAGTCAAAACAGAAAGAGACGTTATGTGTTTTCTTCTCCTTCAACAGAGAGATTATCTTTACCCTAATCAACCTTAGTCCAAGTTCATCGATCAAAGTCCAAGCTAAATCCATTCCGTCAAGTTCTCAACAAACCAAACCTTGGAGGCTATAAATAGAAGCTACTGCAATGTGCAAAGAGAGCTTCGTTCATACCCCAAATTTCTGTCGCATTACCGTTCAGAGTTCATATTAATTTCCCAGTATCGCTTTTATTTTTCCATTACCAAACATAAGTGATAGTTTCCATCATTAGGAAGCTATCACTATTTTAATTCTTTCTAGTCACTGCATATTTGTTTTAGCTTTTAAGTTTCTTCAAGTTTGGTTTATCAAGAATATTGCAACCAGGTTTCTATTTTTAATGCTTTATTGTTTAATTATTATGCCATTTATTATTATTATGCAATTCTTCTTCTTCTACCTTTCTTCGTTTTTATTTAATATGTACGGCTAAATCGTTAATCGGTATGTAATTGTCTAACCGAAACGAATTCGATAAAACTAGGCTAATATCTTAAATTAAGTTACTTTCTGGTTTCAATTTCTTAATATAAACAACTTTCGTTACGAGAGTAAGAAAGAATAAAAGATTAGGACTATGACCACGGGAGTGTGAGATCATAATCAGATAGCTAAAATCGGGCATTGTTTTAAATACAGCGGAAGCGCTTTAAAACCAATTAGAACCTTTAAGTTTCCAAAAAGTATTTCTAACTACAATTGAGACAGTGAGAGCGCTCAATTGAACTTAGGAGTATATTAATAGGCAAGACCATGAGAGTGTGACTTAACGACTTTTAAACCGACAGTTTCTACGGAGAGATAACTTAACAAACCTTAATAAGCCGACCCTCTATTGAATTCGCGAAGGCGAATCAATTACGTACCGATATCTTTATTATTAATTTAACTTAATTATTTTCTGACCTTCTAAAACTAAAAATATCACTCGCCCTAGCTAAACATAGTAACACCCGATAGCGCTAGGTTGATTATCGAGTCTCTGTGGGATCGATATCTTTTATTACTACGCGATAGACTGTGCACTTGCAGTTAGTAACCGTTAGACTCGGAAAGTCGCGATCAGGAATTGACGTAATTTGTATATTGCGACGGTTACAACCGTCGTAACTTTTCATTTATTTTGTTTTTATTATTGATTACGACATTTTCAACCGTCATAACTCTCATTTCCACATGAATACTTGCATGTAAATATGTAGGAAATTTTCTTTCCATAGATAAATCCCCAGGAAAATTATTTTTAAAATTAAAAAAAAATATTGTAGAAAATTGTACAATATGGGGCAGAAAATAACATATATTCCTGCACCATGTCACTTTATATGTTATATGTTAGAAACTTGTCATATTACAATTATATTCATATAAGGAATCAAATACATTGAAGAAGATTTTTGTAACTAAAATCTATCGGGCCCATTCTCAAAGAAGGAAGGAAACAAGGGTTCTTAAGAATGGTTCTTCAATTCCTTCCATTTCATCAGAAGGAACTGGCCACATACTCAGAACTCTTTGTACTATCAGCTCCATAAATAAGAGATATGTCGAGTAAGATGTTCAATATTTTATCTAACATGCTTTTCTGAGGAGAATGACTTCTTTTGGCATATGCACTCGGTGAAGGTAAGAAAGAAGACATAACACTGTTTTCTGGCCATCTCCATGTGCACAGTATTTCAGCAGCTAGCCATGCAGATGATGCAATCCCTTGACTTCTTTCAAGCATAGACAAATTAGGTATTGCACAACCAGCAAAAACTCTATCTATTCCTATATTTTGGATTAAGTTGTCAATTAGTGCTACAAATTTATGTGTCTTAGAGCTTGCAGGAGGTAGGAGGTAAAAACAAGAGATTAAAAGTACTACCTTATTTTCATATAATTATGTGATTCTGTCATTAACATGTTTATCTTCAACAAATATTGCAGCCTTGACTGACTGAACTAAGATATTCAACAACCTCTTGTGGTTATCTATGCATAAGCTTTTTTAGAAAGTGCACATTTATGTTGTTATGGAAATCACACACATATTCTCCAAATGATTGTCTGGCTTTGGCTCTGCTCATTGATTCGTCATCAAGCGAATAGTCCAAAGCTTTACTTAAATTGCACTTCCACTCAATGACGAAGATTGCTGATAAAATTCCTGATACAATTCCACCTTCCCCATCCAGTGTGTTTAGGCAAAAGAAACTACCATCGAGTATATCAAGAGAGATCTTCGCCTTCTCAACAATGGTACCTACATTAAACAGTTAGAAATGTTTCAACTCCTACATTAATAATCACAATTTTGGAAGATACAATTGGAGAGTATTCCAAATATTCTACAATTATACCTAGTAAGATATTCCTACTTATATCGGCATTGTTTCTATCTGTGATTGTTTGGAAAGAGTCTAGTGTGATGCTTATATTGACATTGTTTCTATCTTTGTGATTGTTTGGAAAGATTCTAGTGTGTTGTTTCTGAACCACACAAATGTTACTAAAGGTTAGTAACCTGGTTCGAAAGATACACAAGCCTACACATATTGAAAATTCAAGAATGTTATAAATTCATAATCACGATAGATCAAACTTAGGACATGCGCTATCATTATAGGATTTTGGAAATGATTACTACTGCAATGGATGGACAAACATCCACTCTGGAGCCGCGATGAGATATATCAGCTCCAAAAATATAAAATTTCTAGAGGTCTCCACAACCTCAATTGCGTCTGCTTTTTGCAACAATATTAAGGTTTGCGGTGTAACAGTAATTTTTTTGTTTCTAAATAACTTACATCATATTGGCCCAAGTTAAATATTGTTATATCTGTAAGGAAGTGATTAGCTTTGACAACACACTTTGTCCAAAGTTTTCTATAGCCATGCCTAGAGGGAAGAACAAGACTTTTGCAAGAGGAAGAAAAACACGAAGCTAATTGAGATTCAAGTCCAGTTTCTTGGACTTTATCTTCTTCTTTCGATTGTAATGGCGAGATATCTCTGTAGAAACTAAACAAGAAAATGTCACTTAGTTTCATGCAGTGGTTAATTCTTGAAGAAAAACAAGAGCAAGAAAGTACAGAAGAATTAGAAAAATAATAACTCTTTGTAATAGTTGTTACAGGATATGAAGAAAGAAAATGAAGGTTCATGCCATAAAATCTTGATACCATTTCATTTCATTTCATATTCTATTAGGCGTTCTACATTCCATGAATCTCCTGAGATTGAAAAAAGATGGGAGAAAAATAAAGTAACATACAAATAACAAGAAACTAACAATATTCTATAAAAACTATTTTTAAGAACTCTTATTAAAAACTCTTGTTAAAAATATTATACTTTTATGTTAGTAAACAAATATACTAGTATACAATTATATCAGTAAAAAATATATACTACAGAAACTATTACACCATTTTTCTATAAATGAAATCTACTAAACGATTATATTAGTAAAAACTCTTATTAAAAACTCTTGTTAAAATGAATAGACTTTTATTTTAGTAAAAAAAATACTAGTATACAATTATATTAGTAAAAAAAATATACTACAGAAACTATTACACCAGTTTTCTTTAGTAAAAAAAATTAAAATTACAAAGCCTGACACATACCTAACAACACGAGTAGATAACATTTTGGTGCCATGCATGGCTCTTTTTACATAACCAAATCGATCAACTTTAACCAAGTTGCCTCTCTCTTTGTCTATGACAAGACCTCTAATTACGTGAACAATTAACAATAAAACGCAAAGATCACTCCAACAAACAAGAGATAATATGGATTGGATTTACAAATTTCTTAAGCTTGCTAGAGAGAACATGTTACCAGATCAGGATCAAACGCAAGTCCGTCAACAGGGAAACCCATATTCTTAAGGTTTTCCATACAGTAGTCATAAGCCTGTCCTTCCCAAGCCTAGGGTTCCAGGTAACACAACAATCAATAACCTCTTTCATACAAACTATATGATATATAGGAAAGAGGTATACCATCACATTATAATGGATAAGGGTGTAGTCCTTGTTATATCCAATGGCACTAATTGACCCCAGATTCAACGTCCGGGTGCAGAATATTCCACGGGGTGAATTTCTGGATGAAAATGGGCTCTACATACGGAAACAAAAACAGTGAGTCTTACTTACTGTATATATTTACACGAAACAACACTGTAGTAAAAATCCTATCAGAGAAGACTGAAATCTAAATCAAAATAAAACTTGTAGAAACTTTCAAAGGCTCCAATGGCAGCCAAACAACTGACATTAGAAAGTTTTGAGAAGACACAAACTTCACATGAATTCTCGAATCGGAGTCTCGCGTAAAACCATTGTCACCAAGTCTATCATGAAGCAATTATATATTGATTTTGAAATAACAAGAGATATGAACAAATTTCTAAGAATAAACATAAGGGTACATATACCACATGAATTTAATATGTAGGAAGATACAATGCATGCTTTTAGTTCTTCGTTTTCCTCAAAACAAAGCATGTAGTAACAAGGAGTTAAAATTTCATACTTCACGAGGATTGGTTTCTTTAAGCATAATGTCATATCATAAATTTTGATCAGACTTTTTCTAAAATTTTTGTTCATCTGACGCATTTTTATCGATTTATTTGATAGTCAATCATTTTTGCATTTTAATCCATTAATCATTAATCATGCATTTTTAATTGATTTTTATCATTCCATACCATTTATTTTTTATTTTTATGATTTCTATTTAGATAATTATTTTAGTTTATTTAGAATTGATCTTAGTTTAATTTTGATTTTAATTTATATTTTAATTAAATTTTATATTAAATTTAATGATAAACAATTTAACATCCATATTATATAGAGTGATGAAGTAATTTGAAATTCTTTACTTTTTTGTGTCATTTTAAATTCCTAAAATTTAACATGAATAAAATACTCCATAAATTTAAATCATTTTAACAATTCTCCATATTTTTTTATTCAAACAATGAATTTTGATTAAATCATTTCAAATTCCCTCAAAAAATTACTTTCCATCATTAAAATGCCCCATCCAAACACACCCTTAGAGTGTGTTTGGATGAAGCATTTTAATGAGGGAAAGTAATTTTTTGAGGGAATTTGAAATGACTAGACCAAAATTCATTGTTTGGATAAAAAATATGGAGAATTGTTAAAATGATGTAAATTTATGGAGTATTTTATTTATGTCAAATTTAAGGAATTTAAAATGATACCAAAAAGTAAAGAATTTCAAATTGTTTCATCACTCTATATAATATGAATGTTAAAATGTTTATTACAAATTTTGCAAAATGGTCCTCATATTTTATAAAAATTTAAAATTCACCCCAAAAAATTTCAAAAATTTGCAAATAAATCCCTAATAATTTTCAAATTTTGAAAATTGGTCCTTCAAATTTTTAAAATTTGGAAATTCATCCCTATTTTTTATAATTTAGATTTGTCCCAAAAAATTTTAAAATTATGAAAATTGTCCCAATTTTTTTACAATGAATCATTTTAATACTCTATCCAAACAAAAGAATTTAAAATTGAATAGATTTTAATTGAATCATTTGAATTACCTAGAATTTTAAATTCCTTAAAAATTGAATGGGTTAAGAGTTTGGGAATTGTCAAATTCTAAGAATCAAAATTTCTGGATTACGATTTTAATGAGATTGGGGGGATGAATTTTCATTTTTTATGGTTTGAGAAATATAAAAAGTGTTTTGTGTCAAAAAAAGAGTTTGAGAAGATGGTTTGTATGATTTAATTATTTATTTTATTTTTTACAAATTTAATTTAATATAAAATTATTTTCTGAAAGGTATCAGAGGTTCGATTTCCTCACAATACACATTAATATTATTATTATTATTATTATTATTATTATTATTATTATTATTATTATTATTATTATTATTATTATTATTATTATTATTATTAAAATTAAAAAGATGGAAAAATAAAAATAAAATAAAAGATGTGGCAAATTATTATTAATACAATAATAATAATAATAATAATCATTATTATTATTATTATTATTACTATTAAAATTGAAAAGGTGGGAAAATAAAAATGAAAGAAAAATTTGGGAAAATAAAGTAATAAAAAAAGTAGTGATTATGATCGGCTAAAGTAGTCACGGCAGTTCGTCCTAACCTTCGCGAGTGTAGAAAGAGGGCGGATCTTTGATAACTGTCGCAATTATTTTACACAACATGTCTAAAAAGTTTGCGATTGTTACCCCAAACCATCGTGACAATTGTCATAGTCCAGGAATAATGGTGATTTTGTGATAACTGTCGCAAAAAAAATTGCGAAAGTTGACCCTAAATGTAGTGATAATCGGCGCAGTCCAGGAATAAGGACGATTTTGTGATAACTGTTACAACTCAAGTATCGTAAATCTCTTTTTTTTTTCTTGTAGTGTTTCTCTCCTTCGAAAATCTTTGATCTTAGGGTTTATTGTTGATTTCTTCACACATTCTTGATCAGTATACTCCATAGAACAAGATCCAACCATTGTTTGAAGCTCATACAAAGGTTTACATCAGATCTAATTTTGGAAAGTTCAAGTTCAAATCTCAAGATCTAGCATGAATTCAAGCTCTGATGGTTTTCTTAGAGTATTTGAGCTTGTTCAAGTTTTCAGGTGAGTGAATTTCATCGTCATATTTCTTGTTTATTTGGTGTGCATTGTGTTCCTTATGTTGTGCTGGTTAATTTGGTCTAGTTTGTTTGAGTATTGGACGTATGTCATGGATATATTTTGGGTCTGAACTTTTTCAATTCATGTCCGCCTTTTTTTAGGTGCACCGCATTAAAATATTAACAGATATTTTGATCTAATTTGATTTTAATTTTAATTTTTATATTATAAATTATATATAACTGCAATTTTTAGTTCGCTCATGCGTCATAATTTTAACGGATATTTTTTATGTAAAAATTGTGATATGCTCATGTGTCCATTTATCCACTTTTTATCGCACACATTCAATATCTCTTCTGCGTCCATTTATCCATTTTTTTAGTATGTCCTCGCGTTAAGATAGACACATGTATTTTATATTTAATTGTGATTTTAATTTAAATCTATATAAAAAAATTTGTGATGTATATTCTCATATTTATTTGTTTGTTCTTTTTAATGCACACATGAAAAAAAATATAAAATATTGTTTTCCTTAATTTTGGCTTTAATTTAAATTATTTGGTTATAATTTAAATTATCTATGTAATAAACATTATGATATTTAAATTATTTGTGCAATACTAATTTTATTATATTCTCTCCTCTTTCTTTGATGGGAAAAGAATATGACAATTTTTTTTAATGAAACTGTAATTTTGTACCAAAGTATAATAAAATAAAACCAAACCACTGACAGTCATGTTATTTCATCTTTGTATTTGTGAAACCTTTTTTTGCATCTATCTTGTCATATAATGAATTAATTAACCTCATGAAATGTAATACCCATATACAAAAGACATACATAAAGCATATTTTTCATATATAATATTAATGATTTGGTACTTGAAATACAAATAAGTTCTTAGCAACACATTGCATAAATATAGCCACTACAACTTAAGGTACTAAACAAGGCTATATAATAATACAAGATGTTCAACTACAAAAAGATCTAAGAACTAGATCCGAAGATCCCAAAAGTCCACAGCGGAAGACTAAGCCATCAGCTAGCAAAGATAATTCAAGTCACCTTATCCTTACCCTTAGCAGAACCAGAAGTACCTGAAATAACAACGTCAACATGGGGTGAGATAAAACATCTCAGTGGGTTCATTATCTTAGAGTTCTCTCGGCTCTAAGGGTCATTTCCAACGAAACTCGCATGCTTCACATACCAATTTACACAAGGGACAAGGATATAGGAAACACTAGGGTCCACACACGATTTCAAAACACAAAAGGGAAATGCCTACCTCAAGTCCTTACGGATGCTCTAGTGAAACACATAGTAACAACATAGAGACTTATACAAGACCTTACGGAGGAAAGACATAACACGCGCTTCAATCCTTACGGATGCTTCCCGTGGGACTCAGGATAACCCACCTCAAGACTTACTCAAGATTGACACAATTAGCATAGCACTTGCCCTAAGTCCTTACGGATGCTTCACGTGGGGCTAAGGACAACCCACCTCAAGACTTACTCAAGACCTTACGGGGGACTTATAGTCTACACTTCTCAAATCAACGCCCACGTATACACAACGGATACCTCAAGTCCTTACGGATGCTCTAGGGAAACACATAGTAACCACATAGAGACTTATACAAGACCTTACGGAGGATCCTAAAAAAGAAACATAAAACATAAATCAAACGAGTTTAAGGGAAACCTAGATACCTCACAAGTCGTACCTTTTCTCCATTTCCATTAACTCATAAGTTCCATTTTATCAAGTTTTGTTCATTTGAAATTAGTCGGGTAAAAGTCGGCTCGAAATTAATGTTTCTCAATTTTAATAGATAGATTATGCTTTAAGCTTCGAAACGATATGTGGAACGCTCAAAACGGACACCCGAATCATAAGTTACGAATTAAAAGCCAAAGTTTGAAACTACAGGTCTCGCTGAGCGAAATTCGCCCTGGAACTTTCGCTGAGCGAGGTATGCTCGCTAAGCGAGCTACACCAGTTCAGGAAGTTCCAGCCTTACGGGAAATCTCTCCCCACACCCAAACACTCCCAAACCTCAACCAATGCAACAAGACATAATCAAACTATCCATTATCATAATATGAGTATTTTAGGTAGGTTTTAATCGAGTTTTAACCATTAAACTTCCGATTTTTCTTGGATTTCCAACTAAGCCCTAACCACAAATATTTCTAAGACTCAACCAAAATCAAAGATAAAAGTTTCTAACTAAGAACCCACCTCGAGAGATGAAGATTGGCGGAAAGATTGAGTTGATTCAACGGACGGATGATCGGGAATGAATGATTGGAGCTTTAGGGCTTTTTCTCTCTTCTTCTTCTCTTCTCTTCTCCTTTTCTTCTTTTCTTACCAACCTTCTTCTTTCTCTCATAATCTTTCTATATATATATATAATATAAAAGCTTATATTTTTACCGATAAGTCAAAATTAGAGAGTATCCGAAAATGTCTCTTAATTCGATATTTTATAAAACCTCTGAGTCAGCTAATATCAATTAATAAAATATAATCCCATGAATTACTCTATTTAGTTCCATCAAAATTTCTTAGAGTATTCCGAAATAATTTTATTACCAATTAATAATGTCCAGATCTTTAAATAAAATATGGGGTATTACATCCTCCCCCCCCCCCCCCCCTTAAATAAAATTCGTCCACGAATTTGAAAGATTACCTAAACAGGTGAGGATATGATTCCCGCATTTCTGATTCCAACTCCCACGTAGCATCACCCAGATACGTCTCGTCCCATTGCACTTTAACAAGTGGTATTTCTTAATTTCTCAGTACCTAGGTTTCTCTCCCGACAATACGGCTTGGTTTGGGTTCAAAGGTCAAATCTGTTTCTATCTCAATAGAATCCGGCAGAATAGGCTGAAGAGGATCGGGGATGAACCTACGAAGTTGGGATACATGGAAGACATCATGCATTTCAGATAGAGATGGCGGCAAGGCTAACCAGTAAGTGACTTCACCAATCCTTTCTAGGATCTGATACGGTCCTACGTATCTCGGACTTAACTTACGTGACTTAAACGGTCCCTTCAACCTTAATCTCGGAGTGACTTTTAAATACACATGATCACCTTCCCCGAATTCCAGGGGTCTCCTTCGATTGTCAGCATAGCTCTTCTGACGGTCTTGGGCTTGCTTAATCTTTTCTCGGACCATACGAATCTTTTCCGTAGTCTCTTGAATAATTTCCGGTCCTAGAATTCTATTTTCACCCACTTCTGACCAACACAACGGTGTTCTACACTTTCTTCCGTACAAAGCCTCATACGGAGCCAATCTGATGCTCGCGTGATAAATGTTATTGTACGAAAATTCGATCAACGGAAAAAGTTCTTTCCAATTCCCTTTGCTCTCTAAAACACATGCTCTCAACATATCTTCCATCGTTTTAATCGTACGTTCCGTCTGATCATCCGTTTGAGGATGATTAGAAGTACTCAACCGCAAATTCATACCCATGGCTTATTGGAACACCTTCCAAAATCTCGAAGTGAACTTCGGATCTCTATCCGAAACAATACTAGACGGAACACCATGCCATCTCACAATTTCAGCAATAAACAACCTTGCAAGCTGACTTGTCTTATATGTACTCTTCACGGCTAAGAAATGCGCAGATTTCGTTAGTCGGTCCACAATCACCCAAACAGAGTCATAGCCACCCTGAGTACTCGGTAAACCTACTGCAAAGTCCATAGAGATACTATCCCATTTCCAAATTGGAATGTCCAAAGGTTGTAACAATCCACCTGGCCTTTGGTGCTCAATTTTCACTTGCTGACACACTGCACATTCTGACACAAATACCGTAATGTCCTTTTTCATTCCGGACCACCAATACTCTCTCTTCAAGTCTTGATACATCTTCGAAGAACCCGGATGTATCGTAAAAGAACCTTTATGTGCTTCTTCCAGAATCCTTCTCTTTAACACATCGTCATTCAGAACACAAATTCTTTGATTAAATAGGATGATCCCATCTAATGCTCTCACGAAACCCGGTTGGAGTAACAGTCCTTGCAGCTTCTCATCCAAAACTTGCGCTTGTTGAATATCATTCCTCAATATAGAACTAATATTCAAGTTTCCCATGATTACGCCATTCGGAGTCCAAACAAACTGAAGGTTAAGATCTCGAAACTTTTCTAACAATGCATACTCTAATACCATCAATTCGGCACTACGAATCACTTTTCTACTCAAGGCATCTGCCACTTTGTTTGCTTTTCCGGGGTGATACTTCAACTTAAGATCATAATCCTTCAAATACTCCATCCATCTTCTCTGTCTCATATTCAGTTCCTTCTGATCAAAGAGGTACTTCAAATTCTTATGATCACTAAACATCTCAAAACGCACACCATACAAGTAGTGTCGCCACACCTTCAAAGTAAACACCACGATCGCTAATTCCAAATCATGCGTAGGATAATTCTTCTCATGAACTCTCAACTGTCTGGAAGCATACGCCACCACCTGTCCCTCTTGCATGAGGACACCTCCTAAACCCATCTTTGAAGCATCGTAGAACACTTCATAAGATTTGTTAGGATCGGGAATAATCAGGACAGGAGCAGTTGTCAATCTCTCCTTCAACCACACGAAACTTTGTTCACAATCAGAATCCCATTCATAATCGAAGTCCTTCCTAGTGAGTTTAGTTAACAGTAACGCCATCTGGGAAAAACCTTTAATAAATCTTCTATAGTAACCTGTTAAACCTAAGAAGCTTCTCACTTCGGTAACATCCTTCGGTCTCTCCCAATCAATTACAGCTTATATCTTTGACGGGTCTACAGCTACACCTCCTTGTGATACAACATGTCCAAGGAACTTGACTTATGACATCCAGAATTCATACTTACTAAACTTAGCAAAAAGTTGCTTTTCCTGCAGTATCGATAGGACAATCCTTAGATGTTCTCCGTGCTCTTGCGGAGTACGAGAATAGATAAGAATATCATCGATAAAGATCACCACGAATTTATCCAAATAATTCTGGAATATCCGATTCATGTAGTCCATAAAAACAGCTGGAGCATTCGTCACACCAAAAGGCATTACTAAGAATTCGTAATGACCGTAACGGGTTCTGAACGCAGTCTTTGGAACATCGGAACTTTTCACACGAATCTGGTGATAGCCCGATCTCATATCAATCTTCGAGAACACGCAGACTCCTTTCAATTGGTCTAGAAGATCGTCTATCCTTGGTAAGGGGTATTTATTCTTGATTGTAACCTTGTTCAACTTTCGATAATCGATGCACAGCCTCATACCACCATCATTTTTCTTCACCAATAACACTGGAGCTCCCCACGGTGAGACACTAGGTCTTACAAAATGTCTTGCCATCAAATCTTCTAATTGATCCTTCAAATCTTTCAACTCGAGCGAAGACATCCGATAAGGGGAAACGGATAGAGGAGCCGTTCCTGGTACCAGGTCGACTGAGAAATCAACTTCCCTCACCGGAGGTAAGGAAGTGACATCTTCAGGAAAAACTTCGGAAAATTCACAAACTATCAGAATGTTCAAAACTTGCTGGTCAATACTCTCCTCTTTAGTAAGGACAAGCAAAACAGATTTCTCTTGCTCAAACAGAAAATTTACCATTCAAATCGTACCTTCTAAGATCGTTGCCAAAACATCTTTCGGAGGCACTTCAATGGAGGGAATGAGGATCAACTTCTCTTCACACCCAATAAACACAGAATTAGCAAAAAACCAGTCCATTCCCAGGATAACATCAATTTTCTTAAGGGACAAACAAATGAGGTCAATCTGAAAGATTCTGCCATCCACGGACAACGTACAGTTCTCACACTTAAGCGGCGTCTCGACAGTTTCATCCATAGCGGTAGTAACCACCATTGGAGGGGACAAGGGAAAAAATCGCAACCCAAGTCGCTTCGCACAAATAATAGATATAAAAGAATGCGTAGCTCCACAATTAAATAAAACAAGACAAGGATGGTTGTTAATAAGACAATTACCCGCAATCAAGGAATTGTCGCCTTTCGTCTTCCTGGCGTCCATAGTATAAGCTCTCCCTTGAGTCAGATCCTTCCTCTGAGGGCAATCCCTAGAAATATGTCCTTCCTTTTGGCAATGATAGCAAAATACACCGTTCAGCTCACATCTTCCAAAGTGATTCTTGCAACATCGGGGGCAAGAAGGAGGAGCACTGGATATAGGACTCGACACCTGTTTCCCCTTGAAGGGTTGAGGCCTCGGCCTAAAAGATTGACTGGCCCTCCCCTTATCTCCTTGAACCACTCTTCCGGTACTAGCTTCTGCTCGAACTTTCTTCAAACTATGTTCTGCAACATAGCATTGCCTCAACATCTCGGAGTAAGTAGTGAACTCCCTTTGAGAGACACTATGTGAAATCTCGGTCCTTAGCCCAAACAAGAACTGGTCAATTTTCCACCTTTCATCAGGGGCATACATAGCCTGCCTAGAGTAGGCCGCCATGTCCTCAAACTTCTCATCATAACTGGCCACAGTCATGCTCCCTTGCCTAAGTTGTTGAAATTCAAACTCTTTTTGCGTCCTCAAGGAACTCGGAAAATACTTGTCCATAAAAACTGTCTTAAATTGTTGCCACACTCTTGGAATTTCTTGCACCGTCATCAAGTTGGAGGCACTTTCCCACCACCTAGCAGCAGGACCCTTTAGTAAATGTGACGCGAAGGTCACCTTGTCTTCTTCACTACAAATCACAATCTGGAATATCCTCTCCATTCCAGTCACCCATTCATGAGCCTTAACCGGATCCAACCCGCCATGAAACTCTTGAGGGTTCATGCGAAAGAAGTCTCTAAATGTTCCACCCGCAACTCCAGGAGCAACCACGTGAGGGTGAAGGCCCCCACTCATCTGATGCATCATTTCTTGCATGAATTGGTGTTGTTGTTGCTGCATCTGCTGCATAAATTGGAACATAGGAGCATTCCCATCGCTACCTGCTTGATCGCTACCGGGAGGAGTGACACTGGGTTGAGCACGAGTTCCACGTCTACTAGCCATATTTCCTAAATGTCATCAAAACAGGATTAAGTTGATCAGGCTCAATACCATAAACATAACATTTAGTCCTATCGCAAGTCAACATGTATGAACGGAAGGAAAATACTCATAATATTTCAAGGCTAGGTCGAGGATACGACCTGCTCTGATACCAACTGTAATACCCATATACAAAAGACATACATAAAGCATATTTTTCATATATAATATTAATGATTTGGTACTTGAAATACAAATAAGTTCTTAGCAACACATTGCATAAATATAGCCACTACAACTTAAGGTACTAAACAAGGCTATATAATAATACAAGATGTTCAACTACAAAAAGATCTAAGAGCTAGATCCGAAGATCCCAAAAGTCCACAGCGGAAGACTAAGCCATCAGCTAGCAAAGATAATTCAAGTCGCCTTATCCTTACCCTTAGTGGAACCAGAAGTACCTGAAATAACAACATCAACATGGGGTGAGATAAAACATCTCAGTGGGTTCACTATCTTAGAGTTCTCTCGTCTCTAAGGGTCATTTCCAACGAAACTCGTATGCTTCACGTACCAATTTACACAAGGGACAAGGATATAGGAAAAACTAGGGTCCACACACGATTTCAAAACACAAAAGGGAAATGCCTACCTCAAGTCCTTACGGATGCTCTAGTGAAACACATAGTAACAACATAGAGACTTATACAAGACCTTACGGAGGAAAGACATAACACGCGCTTCAATCCTTACGGATGCTTCCCGTGGGACTCAGGATAACCCACCTCAAGACTTACTCAAGATTGACACAATTAGCATAGCACTTGCCCTAAGTCCTTACGGATGCTTCACGTGGGGCTAAGGACAACCCACCTCAAGACTTACTCAAGACCTTACGGGGGACTTATAGTCTACACTTCTCAAATCAACGCCCACGTATACACAACGGATACCTCAAGTCCTTACGGATGCTCTAGGGAAACACATAGTAACCACATAGAGACTTATACAAGACCTTACGGAGGATCCTAAAAACGAAACATAAAACATAAATCAAACGAGTTTAAGGGAAACCTAGATACCTCACAAGTCGTACCTTTTCTCCATTTCCATTAACTCACAAGTTCCATTTTATCAAGTTTTGGTCATTTGAAATTAGTCGGGTAAAAGTCGGCTCGAAATTAATGTTTCTCAATTTTAATAGATAGATTATGCTTTAAGTTTCGAAACGATATGTGGAACGCTCAAAACGGACACCCGAATCATAAGTTACGAATTAAAAGCCAAAGTTTGAAACTACAGGACTCGCTGAGCGAGCTCCTTCTTGCTGAGCGAAATTCGCCCTAGAACTTTCGCTGAGCGAGCTACATCAGTTCAGGAAGTTCCATCCTTACGGGAAATCACTCTCCCCACGCCCAAACACTCCCAAACCTCAATCAATGCAACAAGACATAATCAAACGTATCCATTATCATAATATGAGTATTTTAGGTAGGTTTTAATCGAGTTTTAACCGTTAAACTTCCGATTTTTCTTGGATTTCCAACTAAGCCCTAACCACAAACATTTCTAAGACTCAACCAAAATAAAAGATAAAAGTTTCTAACTAAGAACCCACCTCGAGAGATGAAGATTGGCGGAAAGATTGAGTTGATTCGACAGACGGATGATCGGGAATGAAGGATTGGAGCTTTAGGGCTTTTTCTCTCTTCTTCTTCTCTTCTCTTCTCCTTTTCTTCTTTTCTTACCAACCTTCTTCTTTCTCTCATAATCTTTCTATATATATATATATATATATATATATATATATATATATATATATATATATATATATATATATATATATATAATATAAAAGCTTATATTTTTACCGATAAGTCAAAATTAGAGAGTATCCGAAAATGTCTCTTAATTCGATATTTTATAAAACCTCTGAGTCAGCTAATATCAATTAATAAAATATAATCCCATGAATTACTCTATTTAGTTCCATCAAAATTTCTTAGAATATTCCGAAATAATATTTTTACCAATTAATAATGTCCAGAGTTTTAAATAAAATACGAGGTATTACATGAAAGCTTAAATTGTCGATTTTAAAAAAAAAGAAAACATAACAAATTAACAAATTCAAAATAATATGTCACTCTATTTTGAAGACATGATATATAGGCTCTCAATCATTCTATTGTTGTATATTTAAGTTGAATGAGTGAACTTTTACTTATGTCTTTATATAATTATCAAGTATATTTAGACTATACGATTAATACTATATATATCAAATATATTTAGAGGTTAACTAAATAGGATAGAAGTTATTTATTTTTATAATTGTCAAGTACATTCAGAGGTTAACTAAATATGATAGAGGCCATTTATTTCTATGACAACCAAGTATATTTAGTCAAAATGTGACAATTTTTTTAAATGGTTCCATCAATTTGTACCTTGAATACTAATTAAGTAAGATAACAACGTAATCATTGTACTAATTAATAAAAGGATGAAAATTTACTTTTAATTAATGAAAAAATTTCAATGATAATATAATAGAAAATAGAACCACTTATTAAGCGTTATAATATCATTTTAATTTAAAAATAAAAAGAAAGAAATTAATGAATGCAAAAGTTGGAAGGTGAGAAATGAAATTGTCAAAAGAAATTATTAATGAATTGACAGCAGCTTAATCAAAACTAACGAAGTGAGATTGTGATGTTTTTTACTTAATCTAGAAACGGGTCAAAAGAGAAGAAAATATAATTATTGTGTTAAAAAAAGCAAGTGAATGGTAAATGAAAACTTTCATCTAGACTACATGAAAAAAATTAGTAATGATACAAACACAAATGTACCTTTAGAAAAAAATATCAATTCTAAATAAACAGAGATACGATCGGTGTGTTCAAAGTGCTCCACAACTTTATCTCTGCGAATAAATAATTCAAGCATTTATAATTATGCCGACAAAGATTACCATAAAGATAGATGATTTTGGAAGGATGTTCATTTTATGTGCAATACTAATTTGAAGAAGAATATATATATATATATATATATATATATATATATATATATATATATATATATATATATATATATATATATATATATGTTTAAAGTCTTATAATAAGAATACTGCCACAATGTAAACTTACTCATATCTTACTTCAATTTCATTATGTGTAAGAAATGGTAGATACAGTTACACAATAGAAAATAGGAAACCATTCCGCGATGAAAAATTAACATCATTCAGTTATTATATTTTCTGTGTACTAATAGTTATAAAGTTATTTCATGTGTGTCTATCAAATAACGAATATCTTTGGATCAGTAGAACAACAACAACAATAGCAACACAACATTAATGCATTGCTAAATAATTTTACTCAACGAATACTTGAATGAATCGTTACAGGCTACAACTGAAGAACATCGACGACGAAGCGAACAAAAAACAACAACACATTAACAGTTCTACGAACAAACGAAATTAAAAAAAAACAAATAAAGAAAAAATAGAAAAAGAGAGGAGAATGAAACCTTTATATATATATATATATATATATATATATATATATATATATATATATATATATATATATATATATATATATATATATATATATATATATATATATATATATTTCAGGTTTTTGAATATTGTGTGAGAAATTTAATCAATAGTTAGTGGGGAGTTATTTGAAAAAAGAGTGGGAGAAGTTATATGCAGTTATAATTTTAAAAATAAATATTTTTTTGTAAATGGAAGTTATTTAGAATATGTGGTTGTTGGATTTTTTAAATAATTCATTTGAGATTTTAAAATTTGTTTAAGGTTAAAATTAGAAAGAAAGAAAATAGGCCATACCAAAAATTGTTGAACAAAAATCAAAACTCTCCTTCTCTCCCCTCTTTCGAATAATTATACTAGAGATGAAAGATAAGATTGCAAGAAAATTTATCACGCCATTTATGAGACACAATTTTTTTTTATTATTATTGATCAGGACGGAACAAATAGGATAGAAAATGCAGATATAAATTTTAAATGAATGATAAATAAGGATCTTGATTAGACTACTCAGCACAATAGTTATAAATTTTGAATGAAGGATAAATAGGATCTTGATGCAAGACTACTCAGCACAATTCATAAAAAAAAATCAGAATGAACGTAGTTGACATGCCATTTTTCTCAACTCCAAAAGTAGCACACCATTTCCAAAATAATGTGTATCTATGATGGTTAGAATATCTCTAATTCTCTTGCAAATAAATCAAAGAAAAGAAAATAAAATCAAATATGAATGAACTAATTATAAAAAAAAAAAAAACCTCTATTTCTCTTAATCCACAACCAAAGTCTCTTATTTTTCGTAATAACTTTTCTTTTTCATCATTTCTACTAGAATTCCTATTTTTTATGTCTTTGTTGGACTATTCACCCTTTCAATTCACAATAATCACAAACAAAAACAAAATAAAGATCAACCAAAACATGTTTAATAAATTCATCCAATTATATTCAAACAAAAATACCTATAAAAATGAATTCTCTTGATAATGAAACAATATATCAATTATTTGTATTGCAATAATGGAGTTACTTAGTTTGTTTGGTTTGGAGAGAGTGACTTTTTAAGCGAGAGTTGTTAGTTTGAATTTGAAAAATAAAAAGGCGGTTGGAAATGTGAGGAAGTTATTTTTTTTACAGTTATCATTTACTGTTATTAAATTAATGATTTTGCGAAAATTTTAAATAATATATAAAGGGTAAATATGAAAATAAGCCAGACTATAAATTCATATTCTCTTTATATATTGGTAACTATAGGTATAAATTAACAATTGTTTAATAACTTCTTCTCCATGGCATGTATACTGTTAACAATTATTTAAAAATATCATAAATAATATTTGTTTATCATACAATTATTTATTATTATTTACAATATCATTACTTTATACGCACTAAATATAAACGGGAATTCCACTAAATATAAAGTGGACAAAATACCTGTTAAATTTCAAGCGTTATAGAAAGATATCTCTTTTGAAAAACTGCACTATATTATTAACATTTGTTTTTTTAAATTAAACAAATTGTAGCTTATATTCAATAGACATAAGATTCAAAATTTAACAATGTGAACTATTATAGTTCAGACCCCATGCATTAATTTCTTATTTTTATTTTAGAGTTTAGATAATATTTAATGATCTATGTCAAACTCTTACGTGTAGAATCACGACATACTTTTCGAGCAAGATACAATATTGCTCGAAATTTCAATAATAACATGTTGATGGCAAAATATCGGTTGCCTAATCCAACTACCTGTAGACGTTACAATGCAAAATTGTTTCATCATGAATCACACGACACATGTTCTGCTGGTGGGAAGGTATTGTTTCCATAGGTTAATTCTCCTCCAAAATTGCAACAATTATTTGTCGATGGTTCATCAGAAGGAAAGCATTTTATGCAACATATTAGAAGTTACAACCATGTACTTTCATTCACTTTAATTGGTGTTCATGTCGATGAAAATATGCTTGCATATGGTCGTGGTATATATACATTTCGTGCTCAAGGTGCTTTTTACCATAACATAGGAGGTTTCTGTCCAAATGAGGGCGTCAGGCCGCACTTCTTACAATTATATATTTATGACACAGATAATGAGCTACATAATAGAATGCAAGAAAATCCACATCTGCACCAAACCATAGTTCACAAATTACAACAAATCCTTTATCAGTATAATTCTTTTGTAATTAGGTTCAAACAACTATCACTACTTCCAAATATTAGGGATTGCAACCTCATACTTAAAGAACGTCCAAGTAATCACCCTCGATATAATCTTCCATCTGCGGAGCAAGTTGCAGGAATTATAGTTGACGGTGATTCTTAATCTATGAAATATAGAAGAAATATTAATGTCATTCGTCATGATGGGAATCTAAAAAAAAGTTCAAGAAACAAAGGGATATTATGACCCCTTGCAATATCCTATATTGTTTCCATTTGGGACACATGGTTGGGATTTTAACACAACAAATTGTAGTGGGCGAAGAGTGTCATGTCGAGCATATTACAGTTTCATGCTTCAGGTATACTATTAAGTTATTTTTGTGTACATGTTAGGTTTAGATGAATATAGTTTAATTGCATTAGAGTTATTACACACATGTATTTCAATCAATTGTAGATTCGTCCAAATGATCAATCAATGTTGTTAAATGCGGGTCAAAGCAAAACATGAAATATGATTTAAATAATAATTTTCATTTAGATGGTAATATAAATAAATATAATTAATCGTATTGTCTGTGCAGTTATTTTTCAAGAGTTAAGAGTTATTGAATTTATTATTGTTAATTAATAATAATAATTATTATTAAAAATCTCTTTTTTAGTGCATGCGTTTTTTTTCTTCTTTTCCTACACATATTAAACTTATTTGTTTTTATAAAATCAAAGGAGACCCGTTAGAAAAGGACACGTATGAATTACCTGAAGAAAAATAAAAAGATTTGGCCACATTTATGATACCATATTAAAATCTCACATTTATGATACCATAGTGATTTAATATCATAATATTTTAAAATAATTAATACATATATGATACAATAAACTATATATAATAGCTGATATAATTTCTTATATACAAATTATTCTTTTTCAATATATCTTTTCGAATTAATTTATATTATCTATATAATATATAAAATAGTTAATTAAAATTCATTACAATTATATTATTATTGAGTGTAAATCAATAAATTATATTTTAATAAATTTTTATAAAAAGAATTATATTTGGAGTAAATTATAAAAAATATATTTATAGTAATAAATTGATAATTTATACTACATCCATAAGAGAATGTAATTAATTTCGGTTTGATTAAAAAATAGAGCTAAATGCAATTACTAATTATTATGGTTATTTTTATTAGTATAGTTAAAATTTTGTCTTTATTAATTATTATTGTTTTTTCTTTTTTATTTATTTTGTTACTATAGATATTTTCAACAAACAACAAACTATTTTTGTTACTAAATCTAAAACTCTTATGGTGTATTTGTTTCTAGTTAAGAAATAATACTCCTTGGAATTTTATTCCCATTATTATTACTAGCCTCCAAACGGTTACTCCTGAGTCCATTTGTCCACTTTTTTAAGGTGCATCGCATAGAATTATTTACAATGTTAATTTTTATAAGTTTGATTTTAACATAAATTATTTATATGATGAGGTATATGTCATGCTAAAACTAATTGTATTAGACATAAAGATCCAAATAAAGGTGTGTATATCTTTTTATGAGGTTATTATTATACGTTGCATTAATAAATGATATTATTTAGAAACCATAAAGTAGACTAAAAATCAAGACGATAAACGGACAATTTAAAATTGGAATAGTAAATGAATTATATTTTTTAATATTTATACCATCCGTCTGGCACTAATTGTTAATAAAAATTTACCTTTTTATATTTGTTTATATCTCAATTTTTATAATAACACTTTTAAATATTATTATAAAAAAAGTGTACAAATGCTAAAAATAGTTAAATGGTTTGTATATTAACTATTTAACTTGTTAAAGAGAGGGGTGGAGGAATACATTTAGTTAGTTGTGAATATTCATGGGACATACGCCTAAAAACCTCTTAAAATACACACACGAAATAAAAAAGCAGATAAAGGGGTATGGACCCGTTTGAACTATTAAAAAAATAGACAAACAAACTTAATTTCTAATATTGATCCAAAATAGTTATTATTAGCTGCACAATTATTTCTAACTAAGCAAAATTAATAAAATTTAAATATCGCAAGTATAGTCAATTTCACAATGTGATAACATATGCCATACAGGAAACATAAAAAAATATATTAACATTGTTCATAAATTAGGAAAGTGGTCGTGCTATAAAAAAACCCCAACCCCATTTAGTGTGATCAAATGGTACAATAATTCTTCAAATAAATTGTAATCAATAGGTTAAGATATCACGGGTTAAAGGATGAAGTTAAAGACTAAAATTCGACAGTCAAGATTTTATTAAAGAAACACTTAAATTGACGCATACCATTCTCCACTCATGGAATCATGGTGGGGATTCTCCATGTATGTTCCTCTTGTGAGGCTTTTTCAATCAGTCACAAACTCTACATTTTACTTCTATTTTCTCTTTATTTCTCCGATATATTCTTTTTCATTCCTTTGATATATTCTTTTTGCTTATTAAAAAAAGGGATTTTTTTAAACTAATATATGTGTTGAACTCTAATATATGTATACCTTGACCAATCCGCAATTGTATTTTTTTTGCTTTAAGAACTTGGTAAAGTCGCCAGTGCAACACATCTACACAAATATATCTGCCAAAACTCAAATATAATTTGAATAACTGTTGGTGGAGATGTGTTCTATCTACACATATTCCAAGCCCTAAAGTTAAAATCAAAAGAAAAAACATGCACAAAAGAATGATAGGCAGCAAAAGTAAATATTGAGAGCAATAGAATATGTTAGAAATGATATACACATAAATTATCATTATAGGAGAAACTATTAATAGAAAATGGGAGTTACCAAATGTATGTACTGTGTAACTGTTTTGAATAGTGGAAGTTATTAATTCAACTCATATTTGATAACTGATGTAAGTTAATAGCTACGTTTTCTTAAATTTATTTTGTTATTTATTAGAAAATAAAATAAATGATATTTTTGAAGAAAAAAAGTAGGTCAGTCCAAAATCATATTCACTCCGTGTAATAAAAAAATAAACTTATAAACTATATATTCACTTTGTGTAATAATAAAATAACATTAATTAAGTAATACAAAAAAATTAAACGTTAGCATAGTTTTTAAAAAGAATATAATAATCATAATTGTAAGTAAAAAGATTATATAAACTTGAATATAGAGGAAAAATTGAGCATATTTCAATTCAAATCAGATTCTATTTAAAAAATTTGCAAAAACCAATTGCTCAAAATTTAGGACGGTGATAATAGAACATAGTCATAATTGTAAAAGCAAAGTTTCATATAATCTCTTCTAAAAAATTTGCAATTAGTTACAGTAAATTTGAAAAGATAAAAGATTTAGAATTGTAAATAACAACAAAATATAAAAGAAGTGAGTGAACCAAATGTTGGTGATCAAGACTTTTTATTTCCCTTGTCTAAATTTTTATCTCTCCCAAATTTTCTTTTAAAATATCTCCCTCAACAATAAAATATATGATTTTTTAAGCCACCTAATGACAAAAAGGCAATTAATCTTCTACAGAGTGCACTAAGCATGGATGAATTCTTTTGTGTCTCAACATGTACATCGACAAAAGAAATTTGGGATACTTTAGTGGAAACTCATGAAGGAACCGCTAAAGTCAAAAGATCGAGACTAAATACATTAAGTCAGGAATACGAGTCATTCAGAATGCATCAAGGAGAATCATTTCTTGATCTAAAGAAAAGATCTGTGCACTTGACAAATCACTTAAGAGCACTTGGTAAGACATTAACTACCGATGAACTTAATCTTAAAGTGCTTAGATCTTTGACCAGAGAATGGCAACCCAAAGTGACGTCAATATTTGAAAAGAAGAGTCTATCCACAATGACATCCACTACATTGTTCAGAAAATTACAAGAATACAAAATGGAACTTGGGAGATTGGAAAAGAATGAAGATCAAGAAAAGAATTCTAAAGGCATTGCATTAAAGATAGATTCTAAAGAGGATGAGAAGGAAGACAATCCGGATGAAGATGAAAATTTTATGCTTCAAGTGAGAAGGTTAGGAAAGTATTTTGGTGCTAAAAATAATATTGGAAATTCTAAATATATCGGAAGGAAGAAATTTTCAAAGAATAAAGAAAAGGAGGCGTCAATATCCACACAAGATGTAAAATGTTATGAGTGTGGAAAATCAGACCATATTAAACCGGATTGTCCTAAACTTTTGAAGAATGGTGCCTATAAAAGCAAAAATGATTACAAGAAAAACAAAGTTTACGTGGCATGTGAGGGTAACAAGATAAGTTCTTCTTCAAACTCGAATAGTGATCAAAGTGCAAATCTAGCATTCATGGCCTCACATCACTTTGATGATGAAGACGATAAGGTTAGTAATAATTTTTCAATATTTGATAATGATGCTCAAGGAGCAATTGATGGACTTTTGAATTAGTGTAAAATTTTGTATAAAACAATTTCATCTCAAAAGAAACAAATCTCAACATTAGACGAAAAGATTGAGACAATGGAAAATAATTTCAAAGATGAAAAACAAGAGTTGATTAATGATCAAAAACAGAATTTAGTATGCACAAAATGTGAATCACTTTCCTTTCAAATTGTTCAATTAAAAAGAGTGTTTGAAAGGTATGAAAAATGTCAAAATAGATTAGATAATGTTCTTAGTCAACAATGGTATTCAAATGATAAAAGTGGTCTTGGTTACTCAAAATTCTCTAAACCAAGTTCCAACAAAACCATTTTTGTTAAGGCTACTGAACAAAATCCTAAAGAAAAAGTGATTAAGCCTAAAGTGGTTCATCAATACCCCAAGAAGAAAAGATTTAATAACAAGAAGTTTTATCCTCCTAGATACAGAAGTAACTTTGAGCCTACTTGTTTTTATTGTGAAATTAAAGGCCACACACCTAATGATTTTTATGTAAGAAACTTCCGTGTTGCAAAATGGCATTATGTATGGGTTAAAAATGGTATTAACTATGATGGACCCAAAGAACATTGGGTACCAAATAAAACTTGATTGTTTTGTAGTTTTACTTGGAGAACACTTAAAAATATATGCTTTATTGATAAAATGGTTGTTCTAAGTTTTTGATGGAGATGCATAAACCAACTTTCATATCTAGTACCAAAGTCCAAGGGTTATTTCACATATGAGGATTCCTTTAAAGAAAGAATTCTTGGCATTGGCAAAGTTGATGCACTAACTTTCACATCCATTGAAGATATACTTTATGTTGACGAACTAAAGCAAAATCTTCCAAGTATAAATTAACTTTGTGACAAAGACTTCAAAATCATGTTTCGGCAAGGATAAAAGTTTGATGAAGTCTCTCATGAGGTAATACTCATAGGTAAAATTTATTTTTATTTATTTTTCAAGATGTATTTTTATAATTTTTCATTAAGTGTGTGTTCTATGTAGTGTGTTTTTGAACTTTTAATGATAATTTTTTGCACTTAGTTAATTGTCTTTTGTCTATTATTCTTGATTTTACCCATCTTTTCCTTCTTTTTGATAATGTCAAAAGGGGAGAAGGATGTTATTCTTTTGTTTGCTTTTCTTAAATTTTTGAAGGTGGAATTATAAGTCTACTTCAACTTTCAAACAACTTCAACTCTCAAACAAAAAATCAGATTTCCATACTTCATACATTGAGGGGAGTTCTCAAACTTAGGGAGATAACTTGTTAGAAAGAACATCAACAAAAGAAGAAGGCTTTGTCATCATCAAAAAGGGGGAGAATTTGGAATCAAGATTTGCAACCTCAGCTTATGTTTTGATGAAGACAAACCACATTGCAAGAAGGCAAAAATGTTAGATCATTTCAAATCAACATGAGCAAAATAAATGGATGATAACTTGATACGAAGATCATAAGCATTTGAAGGTATAATGGAACTTTCTATAAAATATTTAAGCTCTAGTTGCTCATTTTGAAAAACTCATTTTGCATTGCATGATCATACTTTCTCTCATCTTGAAAATCAAATCTTTACATGTTTTTTTGAGTGCAATCGATTGCACACTCTAGAGCAATCGATTGATCCTGTGTGAAATTCAAATTTTTTAAATGATTGTGTGTGTGCAATCAATTTCACACTTACTACAATCGATTGCTCACTGAACGAATCTGAAAAATCATTTTGAAAAATGGCACCTCTTCATTTTAAACTTTCATAACTTTTCTCCAATGAACCATGGCAATTGTTCATGATTTTTTATGGAGAATTTCATGTCTTTTCAGAGGGGTGCTTAACATTTATATATACTTTAACTTTCATATTTTATTAATTACCTCTTTCAAAAATCTTTACAAAACTTGTTAAATCCACATTTTGATCATATCATATTTCACAAAGAATTTTCTGCATACTTTCATAATTTTTTAACAGAAAATTTTGAGCAACAAGTCTTGAATATTTGTGGATTTACCATTGAAAAGAGAAGATCAATTGAAGATTGATAACATTGTTGTACAACAATCAAACACATTGTAAAATTACCAATTATATTTTATTATTACCTTGCTTTTAGGATTGTTAAAAGTAAGTGTGTGCATTGAAGAGTATTGTTCTTGTTGCACTTTAGTTTACCTATAGGTTAGATAGTAAGCATCGCCGATTAGGTGAATAGGTTGCATGATCATTCTGACTATAGTGAAATCTCTTTCGATTGAAAGGGGACTGGATGTACCTTTAGATTGTGGAGGGAACCAGATAATCTCTTGTGTCTTTTAGTTTCAGCACTTTACTTTTTCAAGCACTTAAGATCATACAAGAAAGTAAAATCAACAATCAGCAAAAATACTCGAAGAATTTTTCAACACCTAATTCACCCCCTCTTAGGCGTATCTCTGAGTTTCAAAATATGATGTGTATGTGTGTTTTAAAGGCTAAAAAAGAAGACCTTAACTTCCAGTAAGTTTTTCGCTTAGCGATCTGAGCAAAATTAAAAAAAATGGGGATGAATTGGGCCTATCTAGCCAGACCCGACCCAATTCATGTTATGAAGGAGGGAGAAAGGCTAAGGTTGCCTATTACTTCAAGAGTTCTCCTCTCCTTCAATAGCTTCCAAGAGTTATGCTCAATCTTCATCTCTTTTCCTAGCCTCCCTCCATTTTCGTCATCAAGGTAAGTTAGTTTATGTGTAATTTTTCATGGTTTTTCATGGTTTTTGTAATAAAAAAACCATTTTTGGGAATTTTGTGATGTTCTTGAAGAAACTCATCTTATGCTTGCTTTTTAATTGCCTCTTCTATCTCCCTACTTTTCTATTTAGTAAAAAGCATGGTTGCATATTGATTAGGGTAGAGAAGTTTGGAAATTAGGGCACAAATTAAAAGTTTGATTCTATCTATGTTAGTTAGGGTTTGTATTCGTGTTGTATCTTTGTGAATTTGTTGCTTAGACGTGAAATTAAGTGTGATTATGAATGGGAATTGCCTCTATAACAATGGGGAATTTTTCTGCAATTCGCAGTGCTCGCTTAGCGAGCCTTGGGAGTTTCAGAAAAATCCCCCTTTTCTGCTATTGTTTTTAATTACATGGGGAAATTGTTGTGGATTTGTTAGGATTTTAAAGAATTTTTTATGTTGTTTTTATTAACTAATTTATTGGTTTGCTCATGTCTTGTTTGTTTTTTGTTTTCCTGATGTCTGGTAGAAGTAAAAGAGGTTATGTTGGTTTGTCATCTGCCTCTAGGCGCCCTCCGTCTGTAACCTTAGATCGGGTCCGTTTTTATAGCCTGATAGATCATGAGAGGTATCTTCTGTTGGAAAATAGGCATGTTTGGGCTGACAGAATTGTTAGGCTAAGTCTTTGTGAACGCCCTTCCTACCGGTACTGAGAGTGAGCCTTTCGCTTATAAGACTTGGGTGAAGGGGAAGACAATCGATTTCTCTAGGGAAAGCTTAAGTAGTTACCTCGGAGGGAGTGTAGTGTTACCGGATGATGGATTATGTGGTTTTGGTTGGATGAAGGCTCCGAGGAATTAGGATATTCAGCGCATAAAAAAATGTATTTACCTTAATGACCATACTTATAAGGTGAGTGCTCCTGGAGCACCGATTAGATTCAAGAGAGGAGTGTTGAATAATGTCGCTCAAATAATTATATCGGTTGTCTTGCACAACCTGATACCGAGAAGCCACACTTCTGATATTTCTATTGACTTTGCTCAGATTATTTCCGTGGAGTTTAGGGGGATTGCTACTAGTGGTACCCCTCATGGTTCGAGAGCGACTTGCATGCTCACTCATCCTGGTTTGGTCATGTCTCTGTGCAAGAAAGTTGGTGTCGCACTTCCCTCACAAGGGAATGTGAAACTAGGTTTTACGATTTTGTTACCAGGTTTTGCTTGCCTGCTTATGGAGCTGCTTCTGTTTCTGTTGCCGCTCCTCCTCTCCTCCTGGAGGTGCACCTTCTTCTGGACACACTTTTGATCTGAGCTTTGAGGCCAACTGGGCCATGCACGAGGCTAATCATCGTGCTTTATCATTTGTGTATGAGTCTATGCTGCAGCTGCAGGTACAAATTCGTGAGCAACATGTTGACCATTCGTTGTGTTCCATGTAGGAGTTCAGAGCTTATGCTAGATGGCCTGAGGACAGGCCTACTTCTTCCAGGGGCAGCTGTGCATGATGATGTTGATGCTGATGATGGTGCTGGTGATGTTGATGATGTAGATGATGATGACTCGAGTTCTAGTTCTTATTGACTTATGGTTTGATCATTTCTTCCTTTATTTTTGCTATGTTTAGTATGATGTTAGGATTTTGTTGTAGTACATCCGGGCGAATGATGACATTAGTTTAGTTTAAAGTATTTTGGTAGTTAACATCCGAGCGGATGAGATTTTACATTTTGGATTTGTTGTTGTTCCCATCCGGGAAGATGGTGTGTTTTTGAATATTTATTTTACTTAACATCCGGGCGGATGAATATTTTTGGTTAATGAAGTTAACATCCGGGCAGGTGAGTTTTGGCTTATGTTTATGCTTTTGTTACAAAAAAAATTGTGTTTGTTCTTAATTATGAGGTAATCGATTGATGAAGCAAGATTGATTTATTTGTTCAAAGTTATGTGCTAAACCAATCATTGATGGTGATGATATAATTCTCAATTGTTGCATGAAAAAGGTAATATGTTTGTGCGTTGTAGAATGTTAACATGTGTATGAACTATTTGCTTTACATAAATTTCAAGATTGATTTCCTTTTTCATGTATGTTCATATGAGAATCATTTAGGACAAAACCATAAATGTGAGTGACCTTCATTGTTCACAAAAGAGAGTGTCGTAATTGTTTCTTAGCTCATACAATTCATGTTTAATCTTGTATTCTTTAGTAAATCTTGGAAACATTAAAGTGATCAAGGCATTGTTTGAAATTGAGAAAAACCACCTGTTCTTTTTAGCTTTATTTTACTCGGTGAGAAGTGTGAGCATTTTCTAACCATTTTTGAGCCTTCACACAACAGAATGAATCACAATTTAAATGTATGTAAAAATGTTGAGAAAACCAATTGTGTTGTTATCATAAAGAAAAATCAATGTGATTCATTCTAGTTGTTTTTAATACACTTACCCCTTTGTTTGAAGATACTTTCGTTTGAAGAACATTGTCATTATGTATGGTGTGGTTTAAAGTTGGGGAGAGTGATTGTGGTGTGAAAAAGAACTAGTGTGGTAAAAATTGGTCCCTCTGTGAAAGAAAAAGAAAATAGAAAAACATTTGTGTCATTTATTATGCTTAGCGCTCAATTGTGAGTTGCTCAAAATGAAATGTAAAAGAAGCATGTGAATCTTATAAGAGAGGGCGCCATGAAATGAAAAGAAAAAGAAAGGAGAAGAGTGAATTGGATTGAGATTTGATTAAGTCGAATTGTTCTTCAAAAAATTGATTTTTTTTATAACCACTTTGAATCATTGGCTTGTATATATATATCCCTTTCTTGTTCACCCTTGCCAAGTTACAACATTGAAAAGCCCTTATGATATCTTTGTTTCCTTGATTTCCTTGTTGAATTTGATATATGAATGCATGAATTGTTTTGGGTGTTGGAACAATTATGTATGAGAGTGTTTTGTCCCTTGTAGATATTGATCATGACTCATCTGAGTAAAGTAGGTGATTCCCGTTTGAACATTTGATTGCTTATGATAAGTTGCTTGTTATTTTTGTTTAGAAGCTAGTTCATAACCATGTTTAGATTTCGTTTGAAGCTGAACACTACTTGTTGTGCATCGATTAAGTTTGAACCATCAATTTTTATGTGTTGTCTTTATCCGATATTTTTGCTTGTTTCGATTTGATCTTACCTTTGTTTGAGGACAAACAAAGAAGCAAGTCGGGGAGAGTTGATAAGTTCCAAATTGTGTTAATATGTAGTTTAGTTTCTGGCACTTTTCATGGTCTTAAATTGTTATCCGATGCTTTTTCCCTTTGTTTTCGGTAAATATTCATAGTATAATTTAAATGCTTCTAAAGGATTACTTATTTAACTTTGGTTTTTATAATTGTAGGTTTTGTTGTTGGATTGGAAAGCACAAATCAAAGGAACACTCTTTTGAAGGCTTTTGAAGAAAGTATATTGTTGAAGCTCGCTACTAGCTTGCTTAGAGAGCTCCCAGCGACTAACAACAGCATCAAAGAAAGAATTGCTCGTCTAGCGAGACATGAATCTCTCTTAGTGAGTTAATGCGATTTGATCAATAAATAGTGAGCTCTGCGTATTTCAGCCCCCTATATAATGGGTTGAACAACAATTTTTGGGGATGTTACACTTTTCTTAGACACAAAAACCCTAAACTCAATATATTTCCTTGTTTTCAAAGATTTGGCGCATCAATAGTCGGGAGATCGTCTTTGATTCTTTGTCTTCTTCATCTATTTCTTGTAATGGAAGCTACCATTGTTAAGGCTAGCTAAGCTCCCTTTATGTCAAGATTAGAAGGTAGATAAGACTTTCCTTTATATGTATAGTTGTTGATCATTGTGTATGAACTTGTGATGATAAATATATGGTGAAAAACTTTGTCATTATGATATATTCCTTGTGTTGCTTCATGATTGAGAAATGTGTTCCACACTTTATCTAGGTTTTTCATCCATCAAAGAACATAGGCTAGAGATAGTTATGAGACTTGATGTTCCCTTTTTATTGATCTTGAATGTTTCCATTTTGATAGATTGAGTGAGAGATCATCAATGGATCAAAATGGTAAAACTCACAATTTGTGTTAGAAATAAACATTTTGAGAGGATATTGTGATTATGTTTATCATTTAAACGAGTTCATCTGCTTGATCAATTCTATCTGTGTAAATTGGCTTGTCGAACCCTAATCTTGGCATGTGTTTTATAACTTTCAAAACCCGATAATTTTTACCGTTAGCTTTTTAATCTCTTATGCAAACGAACAAAACGTTACTAAAAACCAAAACCCCCTTTGTTACTACTAAGTCTGAAACTAACGCGATTGTAGAACGGAGGTGATATCACAAAACAATCTTTGCGGATCGATAACAAAAATCCTTCTCTATTTGTACTCTAACAGTGACTCGGCACATGGCGAGACTTGAAGTGAAAGGATTTCTTCAGAAGGAAGGAATCGACTTCGACGAATTTTTTGCACCGGTTGCTAGGATCGAAACAATCAAGTTGGTTGTTGGTCTAGCGAACATGAACAATTGGTACACATGTTAGATGGATGTGAAATGTGAATTCCTCAATGGCCCCTTAGATGAAGAAGTTTATGTGGCACAACTAGTTCGATTTGTGAAACAAGGCAAAGAAAGAAAGGTGTACATGCTACACAAAGCCATGTATAGACTTAAGCAAGCTCCAAGAGCTTGGAACAAGAAGATAGATGGCTTTCTAAGGGAGAAGGAATTTGTGAAGTGCAAAACTGAGCATGAAGTATATGTAAGAAGAAGCAATGACGAATTTCTTATACTATGTCTTTATGTCGATGATCTATTGATAACATAAAGTTTCAAGAAGGTGATCGAAGATTTCAAACGTGACCTGAGTGAGGTGTTTGAAATGTCAGACTTGGGAAATCTCTCATATTTCCTTGGCATCGAATTCTACAAGAATGGTAGAGGTTTAATGATGCACCAAAGAAGATATGCAAGCAAAATACTTAAGAGATTTGAGATGCAAGATTGCAACCCAACTTCGACTCCAACTAAGCCCAGATTGCAACTGTCGAAAGATTCAGAGGAGGATGATGTCGACCCAACCAATACATAAGAGTTATTGGGTCACTTTAATAACTTTGTCACACAAGGATTGACTTAGCATACGGTGTTGGTATGGTGAGTAGATTCATTCAGAAGCCAAATGTATCGCATATAGTAGTGGCGAAGATAATACTGAGGCATCTGAAAGGAACTCTCGACTATGGCATTTTGTTTCTGCAGCTGATGAAGGAAAATAATGCAAGTTAGTGGGATACACTGATTCAAGTTAGTGTAGTGATGCTGAGGATCGAAAATCCACAACTAGATATGTGTTTATGTTAGGTGGTGTACCAGTTACTTGGAGTTCGAGAAAGGAACCAGTAGTGGCATTCTCATCATGTGAAGCAGAGTACATAGTTGTTTCTCTTTGTGCATGTTAAGCAACATGGATGGTGAATCTGGTCGAAGAGATTACATCAAAGAATCATGGAGTAATCACCATAAAGATCGATAACATGTCAACTATCAATCTGGCGAAGAAGCCGATAGCGCATGGTCGAAGAAAGTACATCAAAATAAGGTTCCATTATCTTCGAGAGAAGATAGCAGAAGGGAAAAGGAATTTGGAACATTGCATAATTTAGAATCAAATTGCAGATATCATGACGAAAGGGAGTGCAGGTCGAAGTATTCAGAAGACTAAGAGCTATGATGAATGTAGATAGCTTAGACACAATGAATTAGGTGGTGTGTTGAAATAGTAATTCATTATGTAATATTTGATTTAGATTAGATTTAGATTTGGTTTTAGATCTAGATTTAATTTAGTTCCAAAATAGATAATTTTAGGCTTTTATAGTTTTGGGCTTTGCCTTGGGTGCAAGCAAACCTAACTCTATAAACAGGGAGTATTCCTCTTGTAATCAATTCCAACACATTATAATTCACGGTTTGCAGTTGCAAGTGAATCAATAGAAGAAAAATCTCACAGTTTGTGGATAGCAAAAACTTTCTCTCTAAATTCTCTTAGAACCCTAATTCTTTTCTACTTCATATTTCTTCTTCTTCTTCTTCTTTATTAATTGTTCTGCAAGAACCTTTCTTGTTCATAAAGAAAGGGTCGGGATTCTCATAGGTTTTGAGTTAATTCCAACAATTTCCAGTATATTTGTCTAATATTAATAATGAATTGCTAGAACTTTAATATCATGAAACGTGAAATATTTTACAAAAATAAAGGCTTTATGAATGGTACTATTACTTTTCAAATGCTTCTTTTGTGTGCATATTTTGGTTTTGTTGATTTTCAAAATTGGTATTTTTTAAATTCTATTGTTTCAAAAATGTTTCAAACAGTATAGTATATAGGTTTTCTTTTATATTAAATATAATTGATTATTTTGGAATTATAAATATTAAAAATTTGTTAATGATTAAAATGGTCAGATTTATTAATGTTTACGATTCCAAATTTAAAAGAAAAAATTTGATTTAGATTCGATGTGAATAACATATTTGTGTTCAATGATACGTATTATTATAAGACATATAAAGATCATCTAAAGATGAATCATGATAAATCTCTAAACTTGGAATCTAATGCAGTTATTGAATTTCGAGATTTGAAATTTGTAGAACCTTATCACGGAGGATAAGAAATTCGATATTCCTACAAATGAAGAACCTCGTGAAGAAGGTTCTTTAGGGATTATTGAAACACAGCCCAAACTTGGGATAAACAAAAAAGTCTGAAAGGCTAAGGATCAAGGACCGAACAAAATTGATAATCGATTTATTTCTTTTATTTGGTAGAAGGAAATAGTGGGAATTTTGTTCGTAAGGTTCCTAATCTTCAAGTGAAAGACGATCCTAAGACTTATAAGGAATCAGTAGCTTCAAAGGACTCCTCTATTTGTAAGGATGATATCCAATACAAATGGATTAAACAATACCATATACCAAACTTGAAATTTGTCAATCTACCTAAAGAATTAAGACCCATTGGGTGTATATGGTTGTTTAGAAGGAAGTATCATAGTGTGATGGTACACTAAACACATACAAATCTAGATTAATGACCAAGGGTTTTAGACAAAGGGAAGGTATTGATTATTTCAACATATATGCACTAGTAGCAAGCACGATGAAATTAGAGTATCATTTGCATTAGCTTATTTGCATGACCTTATAGTTCCTTAAATTTATGTCAAAATAACATTCCTAAATAAAGATCTCGATGAGGAGATTTATATGGAGCAACTAGAAGGATTATTGTAATAAACAAATGGTGTGCAAGCTTGTCAAATCCTTGTATGGATTAAAACAAGCATCGAAATATGACATCAAAAGTTTGACTCTGTCATTGTAAGATTCGCCAATTAAGGGGAGACACACAGCTTAGTTGAGACTTTCCAATCATTATCAAAACACTAATTCAAAGAGTTTGTCATCATCAAAAGGGGGAGATTGAGAAGAATATATCATATATCTAGTTCAAAAGGGTCATGCACATCAATAGTGAAGTTGATCATGAAGGTTAACATAGAAATTCAAGTGAAGATTCGAGACAATTGAACATAAATAAGGTGCTCATTGTAATTTATACTATAATACTTTAAATTGTCCATAATTGCATCTCTCACTTCATCTAAAACCTTCTCGCATCATCAAGCATGATTATCTAAAAACATTCTTCATCTAATTCTTGTTACAAGTGTTTTTACACAATGTTGTGTGAGAATATTGTTTTATTCACTTGTCTCCATTTTGATTATATGATTGATCATTAGAAACGAGATGGATAAAATTTTAGAAATGAAGAGGTTTTTAACTTTCACATTCAAGATGAATAATCTTGGACTAGTTGACACACTTTTGCGGATCAAAGTAAAGTGAAATAGTGGGGGTTATGAACTTAGTCTAACACACTATATTGAGAAAGTATTTGATATGTTCAAACATTTATGCTTTAAGCAAGTGACCACTTCATTTGATCCTAGTGTGAAACTTTAAAAGAATGATGTAAGAGTTGTGACTCAATTGGAATATACAAGTATATGCAATGTACTAGAACTGAAATAGCATTTGCAATTAGTAAAATGGGTAGATTTTACTAGAAATCTAAATGGTGAGCTCTGAAAGGTCATCATTAGGATTTTCGGATATTTTATATAAAAAAAACAAAAATCTTGGCCTCCATTATGGTAGATTTTTTGCCATATTAGAAGGATATACCGATACGAGTTGGATAACGAGTGTTGAATATTATATATCTGCATTTGGATGGATATTTACACTAGCTGGAGGAGCAATTTCTTGAAAGAGAAATAAACAAACATGCATTACTCTTTTGACCATGGAATTAGAGTTTGTGGCTCTCGCTTCCACTGGTCAAGAAGCAGAGTGGTTGAGGGATCTTCTGTTGGAAGTTTCATTGGCAAAAGACAATGTTTCAAAGGTTATGATACAATGTGATAGCCAAGACATGTTAGCAAGAACATTCATCGAAGTGTATAATGGAAAATCTAGACATATAGGGCTTAGACATTCGTTTGTGAGAAAATTGATTAAGGATAGAGTCATTTCACTCACCTATATACAAACAAGCTATAATTTAGATGATCCATTTACTAAGCCACTAGCCAGAGACTTAGTAAAAACAACCTCGAGAGGTATGGGGTTTGAAATTCTGGGATCAGGTACGTGATGTTGAATCAGATGTTTAACCACTTGAAGACTTAAACAAAACTTAAAGTGCAAATAAATTAAATAACACAGGAAATTTTTAACCCAGTTCAGTGTATCTCCACACTTACATCTGGGGGCTACCAAGCCAGGAAGGAAATCCAATATAAGTAATATTAATTCTGGAACTAAACCAACCAGTTTAATCCTTCACTTAATATCTACCCAAGGCAATTTCTACCTAAGACACAACTTAGATATGAGTACCTACTCACTCCCCTCAATCACACAGTGATATTTTACAATGATTAATAAAATTGAAGTCACACTTCAAATACAACAGCTTGATCTTACTTAAAAGTTTCAATCAAGACACAATACACTTTTTGCTTAAAAGCTCATAAAGTGATAAAACAATTAAAACCTGCTATTAAACACAAACACCCTTTGCAGTCTTCTTAATTTCATACTCTATTCTGAGAGTTTTTGTTCCTTAAATAGATGCTTGGTTTTTGGGCTTTCTGTAAATTATCCAGTCCTGATAAATCCCACTGTCATCACCTTGAATTAGGGTTAGTTAGATTGTTACTTCCTTAATTCAAGGTGAGTTAGTTATTCTTTTACACTGAAAACAGATAACTAAGCTCCCTAAAGATGCGCCTTGGAGTGCTTATCTATTCATAATTAATTCCAGATAAATTCTCCTGAATTTACTCACTTCTGTTATGCATCATTTAAGTCTGGTAGCAGGTTTACGATGTCACAACATCTGGTGTGACATCCTGATGTTTTGACTTAAGTTCATTAACTTTTACTCTGTTTGTCAATGTCACAACATCTGGTGTGACATCCTGAACTAAGTTCAACACTTCTTGTTTGTCAAAAATTCTGCCAATTCTTAACATCTACAAACTCCCCCTTTGGCTAATTTTTTGCTAACACAATCTTCTGGTTTTATCAGAGTGCAGCAGAGTTCTTTTCTGTTGAACCATGTGAGAGCTAATAATTTTCTCCTCCTCAAACCTGTGTGTATACTGCTGTGACTTGTTCAATAGACTTTAATATATCAATGAGCAATCAAAAAAACTTAGTTCAGAGGACAGAATTTAACTTCAGCATTGTTCATTAAACAGACAAACAGCAGCAGACATTGTTGTTCAGTACTCTTACTCCCCCTTGTTAGACAGAAATTTGGGGCCAAACATTACATAAGCAGAGAAAAACAAACATTCAAAATTACAAAACAAAGTTACAATGCAGAACAGACTTTTCAGTTTCCATCACACCCAGCTTCACTCAGACTCATCATACTCAGTATCTTCTTCATCCTCAGACTCAGCATCAGATCCATCAACATTCTGAGCACCTTCTTCCAGCTCCAGCCTTTGAATTATTTCCTCAAGCTTTTTCTTCCTTGCATCCAGCTCTTTGCAAGTTGTCTTGAGTTCTGCAATCAGGGCTGCTTTGGATATAGGAGTCTTGACATTTGATGGTCCAGCAGATGTCCCACTGGGAGCTTCAACATCTGCAACATGATGGCTCAGGAATAGTTTGTAGTGGAAGGCCAGTGGACTCTCCCTCTTGCAGACAGAATCCTTATCAGTAAGGATGCCTGGATATTGGTTGAGAATTATTCCACAAAGCAGAGAGGGAAAAGCTATTGGAAGCTTGGTTGCTGATGTTCCTGCATGCTTTAGGGTTTGATCAAATATGTAAGCCCCATAGTCCAAATTTTTTTGGGTGCCTACAGCACAGATGAATCTTCCCAGTCCAATAGCTATAGAAGAGGTGTGGTTTGTGGGGACCCAGTTGACAGTTCCAATTCTATGCAGCATAGCATACTTTCTTGTTAGCAAGCTGACAGAAAGTTTGCCTTTGACTGGCCATGTTTTGACCTGGTTGGCTGTGATGATCTTGCAGACTTGGTTGTCAGTTTTTCCCAGTTCATTTGGCCCATCAGATTCTCTCCCCAGGTAATGATTTATAACCCTAGGAGAAAAATCAACACATCTCCCCCTCACATAAACCTTCCTGAAGTCTTCTGATTTTCCATCAGCACACCCCTCTTGCAGATTTACTATGAACTCTTTGACCAACAGTTCATAACAGAGAGAAAAATTGGAAACAGTCTTGAATAAGCCAGCAGTGGATATTAAGTCTATTACCTCAGTGCACTCCAAAGCATTGCTGTCCAGCTCTCTTTCCAGAGCCACCCTTCTTTGGTAGACATACTTCCATTTGCTCACACTAGAGACATGATGGAAGGACACATTGTCCAGAGGTGCTTCAGGAACAGCAGAGGCAGACCTGGGAGGTGCTGGCTTCTTCCTTGGTTGGGATGTTAGGACATCCTCCTCAACATCTGAGTCAGGTGGAGTTGCAGCTTTCCTCTTCTGGGTGCTTACCTTGCTCCATTGCTTAGTAGGTCCAAAGGCAACTTTGACCTTGTCCTTCTTTGGAGTTGATTGTTTCTTTTCAGGAGTTGCATGTGCAGCAGTCTTCTTCTCCTTCCTAGACCTAAGCCTCTTGGCTATGCTAGGGTTAACAGATGCAATGATCTCTGTGTCAGAGTCATCATCTAGGTTTTCAGCAGGTGGAGGTTGGGAAGCCTCTTGTTCAGTAGCTTGATCAACATGAGCTTGATCATCAGAAGCTTGATCATTATCAGTTAAGGCTTTGTTCTGGTCCTCAGATGCTTCAACATTTCTTGGGACATCCTGTTAAGCAGGAATTTCCTCTTCAGTCTGGTTGCTTGGTTCTTCTTGTGGAGCAGGCATGCTGTTCAGGGGAACAGATACCCCACGCACCACTCTTTGTTCAAAAAGGATCCTGTTCACAAGATGTTTGATGGATGCATCAACATAATCAGAAGCTTTGGGGGTGCTTGTAGATGAAGGAGTCCCCTTGCTTTTGCTGAAAACAGGCTCCTTTGCTCTTCTTACATTGGGAGTTCTAGGTTTTTGAGCAATAGGAACGCTTCCTCTGATTTCATCTATAGGAGTAGTATCCATTGGTACTACAGAAATTGGAGTTGCATGCACTACATCTTCTTGATTGAGACCCTCATCAATGAAGTTAGGGTTTTGATGTTGAAACATTTTTCGAATGTAGTGGAAGAGGAGTTAGGTTTGATCGATTTTGATGAGCTTAGAAATTCAGCTTTAGCATGCAAATCGTTTAGTGGAGATAGTGAGAAGGTGAGGAGCTGAGAGCACGTTTGTGCATTTATAAAATCAGTTACTAGTGGAATTTTTAAGAGTGGAATACACAAAGTTATTGACCAGACTGATGCTGCCATCTGGTTATCATGCCACACGATGTCATGAGACATGCTGGCACTTCTCGATAACTTCTATATTTCACATAAGCAGATTCCCAATTTACCCATTAGGTTTTCAAATTGGGTAGCATCCAAAGCTTTAGTAAATATGTCAGCCAATTGCAGATCTGTGGCTACATGTTCTAATGTGATCACCTTCTCTTCCACAAGATCTCTAATGAAATGATGTATGATGTCTATGTGCTTAGTTCTGCTGTGTTGGATAGGATTTTTGGAGATGTTAATTGCACTTAAATTATCACAGTACAATGTCATGACATCTTGTGGGACATTGTATTCTGTGAGCATTTGTTTCATCCAAACCAACTGTGAACAACTGCTACCAGCTGCAATATATTCAGCTTCAGCAGTGGATAAGTGTAACACGGTGGGAGAACTGACTTTAGTTATGTTGCGGATAGCAAGAGTCGCCACCGACTTTTATTTTATCCAAAGGAAAGGCATAAAAGAACATGAAAGACCTTTTAAAAGATTTTTGGGTCCGGGGGGTAGGTTATGTAAAGGGAAGGTGTTAGCACCCTTTACATCCATGGTTATCCATGGGCTCTTAGTTACTTAGCTCACTTTAAAATGTTTTTGAAATGTGAAGTGTGTGAATAAAAATTTTCTTAAGAGTTTCATAATGATCCATGTACGGATGCGTAAAAAACCTTTGTTTTGAAAATTGTTTGAAATTGTGAAGTGTTTGAAAAGTTTTTGAATAGTGAGCAAGTATCTAGGAGGAACCTACCCTAAGTTTAAGTCTTTTCTGTTCTTGAATCCTTTAAATGGTAAGACTATCCCTATTATTAAGGAATAGGTAGTCATTACCTTGGATGTAAGGGACAAGTGAAGGGTCATCTGTTATTTAAGCAATTGTGGGGTGTATAAGCAATTCGGATGGACTATCATCTTTATTCGAAAGGGACAAGATCATTACGAAGGCAACATTCGAAAGGGACTTGATCTTTTATCTGTTAAGGGACTAGATGATGTGAAATTGAGGGACTTTGCTTTATACACCCTACTTGACTTTTTGATAAGGCAACATGAGAGGTATCCCTAAGGAAGTGAGATGGCGATCAAAGATCGACTTACGTGTGTGAGTGTACAATTCTAATATTTATCTTTTAAATTAAATGAGCTAAGTTAATTTTAAACATACAAACATGTTACACTCCCTATTTACTAACCATAGCATAAAATATAAATATTATTACTAAAATATTACATCCAATGAACAATTACATAATAATAATAATTAAAGAAAATTAAATATAATAAGCAAAAATAAATAATAATAATAATTGGGTTAGTAAAAAAATAATAATAAATCATAATATATAAATGGGGTTAGTAATAAAATAATAAATATCACATAATCATAATATAAGCAAAAATATTAAAATCAATGAACAATTATTTTTTAAGATTTAAGAATAAAATATAAATAATTATATACTAACTATTATAAAATTTTAAGTTATATGCAAATTATAAAAATTAATTTAAATATAAACATATTATGAGAATAAAAATATAATTACAAAATTAAATTAGCAATTTTCAACTATTTCTAAACATATATTAAAAATTATTTATATACAAAAATTAATTTATAAACAAGTTAAGAATATATGCATATTAGGAAAATAAAATTAATTATAATTATATTTACAAAATTAAGTTAAGAATTTTATTGTTTTAAACATAATTTAAAATTATTTACATTATTTTAATAAGATTACATATAATGATAATTAATAAAACTATATATAGAAAAATAATTAACATTTATATGAAAACAATTAGGGTTTTAGAAAAATATATATTTTTAGGGTTAACCTTGGTTTATAGAAATATATTAGGATTTATTAAATTAGGATTATAGTTTTAATTAGAATTAATAATAAACACACAAAACAAATAATGGAGAAAAAGAAAAAAAAGAACTTACCTTGGCTGGGAGTTGAACCCAGCCCCTCTGCTTTTCACAAACTCCAGTCAACAAGATCAACCACTGGGCCAACGCGCGCTTGGTGATAAGGAAAAGGGTCCAATTGGTTTTGTTGTTTAACCCTGAAAAATCATGAAAAAGAAAACAAAACAAAAGGCTTGGGGGGATCGAACCCAGGACCTTTGCACAGCACACAAACACACTTACCATTCCAGCCGGGAGGGCGCTTCTGATAATATAATGGCTACAATTCATAATATATTAAGACTAATCATTAAACAGAAAAATAAGAAAAATTGGCTGAACCCAGGATTCGATCCCTGGACCTTAGCATCATACGCGCATCCCCTTACCACCAGACCAACTGCACGTTGGTGATACAAAACAGAAACAAATACAAAAAATATAATATCAAATATTTGAATTTCCAGACGCGCGCAAACTTCATCTTCTTCCTCAGGGTTCCTGCGAATTTTGCTGCGTTTTTAACTATGAATTTTCCTGCGAATTTCAAAACACAAGAACCTACGAAAATTGGAAGAGCATCAAGACAGTGAAATTTCTCAAAAATAATTAGTGCGTTATGATCCCCAAGGTCCATAGAATTGTTCTATGTTCTTAGAACTTGTTTATATTAGGTTTAAAGCAAAGCCCTAATCTCATGGTCGAAACCCTAGCCATGGTGATTCTTTAATCCTGCATCGAAAATCAAATTGAATTGCCCAGAAACATTCACAAGCTTGTCACAAATACAAAACCAGAATCAAATTCAATTTATATTGCATGTATATATAAGAACGAAAAAATCATAAATATGTCAAAAGTTGGATTCGGTTTGAGTTGTTCATGAGGTTATGGATGCATATGAGTATTGGGAATGATTCAAAGATGTCCAATAAACATGTCTCAACCTTCAAATCTCTCTGAAACAGCCTCTATTGAAGAATCTGAATTTCAAATTTTGGATGATTTTTGAAAGTTGCAACTTACTCTTTGAGGCAGAATTTTCGTGTCCTTGCATTAGGTTTGTGTTGTGTACTTATAGTGTAATGAATTTAGGTCAAAAGAATGGATCATTGTGTGGAAAATTTGATTGAAAAAGATTGAAAAAGATTAAGTCTTAAACTTCAAATATTTGAGAATTAGACCTTTCTATTTCAAGCCAATCACCATGATTCTCATACCAATTTGATCTAAATCACTTTTATGACTTTCTAGAAACAAAATCTCATTTAAATATTTAATTTTTCTATTTTATTTTAATTTAAAATGATTTTAAATGAATAAAATCAAAATAAATAAAATAAAATGATGAAAAATCTGAATTTTAGAGATTTGGGTCGTGTATGAAGTATTGGTATGGATTGGATCATCATATGGCAAGCCCATTTAGAAAAAATTGGTTTTAAACCTCCATTTTCTTCATAAACCAACCAAAAATTTCCCAACTTTGCAAGGGCACACATCCTTCAATTTTAATGCTATTAGGGTGTTCTTGGACATTTTGGAAAGCTTGAAGAGTCCTCTAACCAACTCCACTGGTTTCATGTCCATATCATTTACCATTCTCAAGTTATGCCCTTTTGAAGTTGTTGACTTTTTGTTGACTTTCAAAAGGACCTATAATGTCTTAGCTCATACCTTCCAAATGAAGCATTTTTGGGCTTGGCTTGTGAGACACAAAGTTGGATGGAAAATTGGTGATGAAGCATGTGAAAGTTATGGCTGGTCAAAGTTCAGTTGACTTTTCCTGAGGAAACCCTAATTTAGAAACTCCTGATTCTTGATGATCTGAAACCTCCTTGATGAATCATGATCAACCCTTGATCAAATGATGAATTTTACTTCATATACTTGATGTTGGCAAAAAATCATGAATTTTGACTTTGGTTTGACCACAGTTGACCTCAGTTTGACTTTTTAACTGCTTTGACTGATTTTGACTTATCTGATCATTTGACTGAGCAAACCTTTGTGAAAAGTCTTGAAACTTGTCATGGGGATTCTTAAACACATATAAGATGTTATGAAGCTCACTTGAAGTCTTAGAAGTCCATTTAGCCTGATTAAAGTTAAAACCCTAGTTTTGGATGCACTGCTTAGGAGGATGCATTGTCTGAGGGAATTGTCAAATCTTCTGACCAATTGTGAACTTTATGAACCTTGTGAACCTCATAAAGTGTCTTGTAAACTTCATGATCCTCAAGAAAGGTCTTGTGAACCTTGTGAACCTCATGAACCTCATAAAGTGTCTTGTAAACTTCATGAACCTCATGAAAGGTCTTGTGAACCTTGTGAACCTTCTTAGCCCACAAAGTCTTGTATTGTGAGGGCAAATTTTGGGGTGCAACAGCTGCCCCTGTTCAATTTTCTGAAACCTGAGGGGTTAGATTGGTACATTTGCCAGTCGTGACCTGGAAGGTTGAAGGGGATTGAACATAAAAGCCCAAAAATTTGCACTCACCGGTGCGTAGAGTGATACTGATGACTAGTTGAATATGCTTGAGTGGGCTTAAAGATGCCACTTGGAGAAAAATTCTTCAGGTACATTTCTTGGAGGATAAAGCAGTCCAAAATATGAAGATATAATGATAGCTTTCAGGAGGATAAACAACGTCCTGAGGTAATGGTGATAGCTTTCAGGAAGATAAATAACGTCCCGAGGTAGTGGTATGCTTTCAGAAGGATAAACAACGTCTTGAGGTATATGATATGCTTTCAGAAGGATAAACAACGTTCTGAGGTATAAGTATAACTTTTGGGAGGATAAACAACGGCCCAATAATTATGATGTGCTTTCAGGAGGATAAACAACGTCCCGAGGAAATGATATGCTTTCAGAAGGATAAACAACGTCCCGAGGTGGTGGTAATAGCTTTCAGGAAGATAAACAACGTCCCGAGGAAATGATATGCTTTCAGGAGGATAAACAACGTCCTGAGGAAATGATATGCTTTCAGGAGGATAAACAACGTCCTGAGGAAATGATATGCTTTCAGGAGGATAAACAACGTCCTGAGGTAATGAGATAACCTTTGGGAGGATAAACAACGGCCCAAGGCAATAATATGCTTTCAGGAGGATAAACAACGTCCTGAGGTAGTGATATGCTTTCAGAAGGATAAACAACGTTCTGAGGAAATGATATGCTTTCAGGAGGATAAACAACGTCCTGAGGAAATGGAGTAACCTTTGGGAAGATAAACAACGGCCCAAGGTCACAAGTTGTTGATGAAGTCTGTTGGAGAATTAACCTGAAAAACAAGATTATAACATTCTGTATGATAATATTAGCTTATGCATTATGTATGCATGTATAATATGATGCACTTAAGTAATGTATTATGTATTTATGGATATGTATGTTATGATATGATGTAAATGATGTATGTATGCATCATGTAACTTGAAGCGTCTGGATATCTTCATATAACAACTGCTGGCCAGGGAAAATAAATCCCGATTTGTTGCTGAAGAATATGAGAAACTTGTTCCCGTCTTGTCTGATAATATAACCTCCCGTCTTCGTTTGATAGTAGGGTATACACAACCTCCCATCTTCGTTTGATAGTAGGGTATACACAACCTCCCGTCTTCGTTCGTCGTACTCCTATTGGAAGAGTAAATTCCCGACTATCCGTATGAGGATAAAAGAGATGGATATAAATTCCAGGGGAGATGTGACTTTATGAAGATGGATTTGTCCTACTGGGGATTTGTAGCTGTCTTCTAGGGATAAATCGGTGAAGCTTCGTTGAAATACTTCCCTCGTTCGTCCTTAGTAAATACTATTACTGCATTTTCATGCATTTCTGGTAAACATCAATCATATTAAGCATCTATGCATTTCTGGTAAACATCAATCATATTCAAAAGCATACATACATTCAAACACAACCAATGGACGTTTCGCTTATGTAAATAGGGTAAAAGTAAATCTGGATTCAAAGATGGAATTTTATTCATATCAAAGAGTGACCTATACATGGGTGAGTTTGTACAAGGAGACAGAAATCCTAGTAAGAGGAATTCGTCGTAAAAATTTTTTACAAAACAAAGAAAATCAGCTATGTGGGAAATAATCCTATTGAGTTTCAATTCTACTATTGCCATTATCTTCAAGTATCTCATCTTCTGCTGTTGAGACGGAAACGATTGGATTGAGCTTTATCTGTTCAAACTTGAGTAAGTAACTCAACTGGTTGCAGTTTCATGGGTGATCCAAACGAGACATAGTCATACACTTTAATCCCTAACTTTTGCCTGGATTGCCCTTTCAGGTTTTCAATCCACCGGGATACCCTTTTTTGCCCAAGCCGCCTTTTCAGGTTTTCGACTTGCCGGGTGTACATTTTTTTATATATATCCCTAATTTTTGCCCGAACCCTTTTGGTTCGCCGGGATGCCCTTATTTTTGCCTAGGCCAGTCAACCTAACGGGTCTCTTTTTATGCGTAGTATTTTTTAACTATGTCTGCGTTTACAGGCTGTGGGAAATCTTCACCATCCATAGTAGTAAGTATCATGGCACCTCCTGAAAATACTGTTTTGACCACAAATGGTCCTTCATATGTTGGAGTCCACTTGCCCCTAGGATCGCCCTGTGGTAATATGATACGCTTGATTACCAAATCACCAGCCTGATATACCTTTGGCTTAACCTTCTTGTTAAAAGCTTTGATCATTCATTTCTGGTACATCTGGCCATGACAAACTGCTGCTAACCTCTTCTCATCAATCAAATTTATCTAGTCAAGTCGAGTCTGAATCCACTCATCTTCATCCATGCCTGCATCCTTCATAATTCTTAAGGAGGGAATCTGAACTTCAATGGGCAGGACTGCTTCCATACCATAGACTAAGGAGAATGGGGTTGCCCCTGTTGAAGTACGTATTGTGGTACGATAACCATGAAGAGCAAATGGTAACATGTCATGCCAATCCTTGTAAGTAACAGTCATCTTTTGTATAATCTTCTTAATGTTCTTATTAGCAGCTTCAACTGCCTCATTCATCTTTGGACGATACGGAGAAGAGTTATGATGCTTAATCTTGAACTGCGTGCAGAGATCAGTAATCATAGTGTTGTTCAGATTAGAGCCATTATCAGTAATAATCCTTTCAGGGATGCCATACCTACATATGAGATTAGTCTTAATGAATCGAGCCACAACATTCTTGGTAACAGATGCAAATGAAGCTGCCTTCACCCACTTCGTGAAGTAATCAATAGCAACCAGGATGAAACGATGCCCATTAGAAGCAGTAGGTTTGATCTCACCAATCATATCAATGCCCCACATGGCAAAAGGCCAAGGAGCAGTCAACACATTCAATGGTGATGGAGGTATATGGACTTTATCAGCATAGATTTGACACTTGTGACACGTTCTGGAGTGTTGATAGCAATCAGCTTCCATGGTAGACCAATAGTAACCTGCTCTCAATATCTTCTTTGCCATGGTATGACCACTAGAATGAGTGCCAAAGATTCCATCATGCATATCTTCCATGATCTCTGTTGCTTCCTTCTTATCCACACAACGAAGCAAAGTTGAATCATGATTGAGCTTGTACAAAATGCCATTACTCAAAAAGAACTTAGCAGAGAATCTCCTCAGAAACTTCCTATCTTTGACAGATGCCCCTTCAGGGAACTCCTGGGCTTCAAGATACCTTTTCACTTCATAAAACCAAGGCTTCTCCTCTGCTTCTTCAGTACCAATCTCATTGCAATATGCAGGCTTCTCAAATCTATCAATAGTAATCTTGGGAGCTTCATCATACCAGCTGATCTCAAACATGGATGCCATGGTGGCTAATGCATCTGCCAACTGATTCTCTCTTCGTGGAATATGTCCAAAGGTAATCTCTTTGAAATGTGGGATCAAAGACAACACATGCTCTCTGTATGGAATGAGATTATCATGCTTGGTATCCCAATCTCCTTTGATCTGACTAACTACCAGGGCTGAATCTCCATACACATCAAGGAACTGAATCTTCATATCAATAGCAGCTTTAATACCCAGGATACATGCCTCATACTCAGGGGAACTAATCACAACACCAACACCATTACCAAGTGCATTAGAGGCACCATCAAAAACCATAGTCCATCGGGATCCTTGTTCAGGTCCGTCATATTGTCCAGGTTCTTTGGTAATAATCATAATGTCTTCATCAGGGAACTCAAAACTCATTGACTGATAATCATCCACTGCTTGATGAGCCAAATGATCAGCCACAACACTTCCTTTAATGGCCTTCTGAGTAGTATACTGTATGTCATATTCTGTCAAGATCATTTGCCATCTTGCAATTCTTCCGGAGAGAGCAGGTTTCTCGAATATGTACTTAATTGGATCCATCTTCGAAATCAACAAGGTAGTATAAGTCAACATATACTGTCTTAGTCGGCGAGCAGCCCAGGCCAAAGCGCAGCAAGTTTTCTCGAGCAGTGAGTATCTTGTTTCACAGTCGGTAAACTTTTTGCTAAGGTAGTATATTGCCTGCTCTTTTCGACCAGACTCGTCATGTTGCCCCAATACACACCCCATTGAGTTGTCTAACACTGTTAAGTACATAATCAAGGGTCTTCCATCAACTGGTGGCATCAAAATTGGAGGTTCCAGCAGATATCTCTTGATTTCATCAAAGGCAGTCTGGCATTCATCATTCCACTCCATTACCTGATCTTTCTTCAGCAACTTGAAGATTGGCTCACAGATGGCAGTTAATTGGGAAATAAATCTTGCAATGTAATTCAATCGTCCCAAGAAACCTCTAACCTCCTTCTCAGTACGGGGAGCTGGCATCTCTCGTATAGCTTTCACTTTTGCAGGATCCACTTCAATACCTTTTCCACTGACTATGAAACCCAGGAGTTTACCAGACCTAACTCCAAAAGTACACTTGTTTGGGTTCAATCTCAACTTGTATTTCTTCAACCTCTCAAACAATTTATGCAAATGATCAAGATGTTGCTCTTCATTTTGGGACCTGGCTATCATATCATCCACATATACCTCTATCTCATGATGAATCATATCATGAAACAAAGCCACCATAGCACGATGATATGTTGCCCCTGCATTCTTCAAACCAAATGGCATCACCTTATAACAAAAAGTGCCCCACTGTGTAACAAATGTTGTCTTCTCCATATCTTCAGGTGCCATCTTGATCTGATTGTAACCAGAGAAACCATCCATAAAGGAGAACACCTTATGCTGAGCAGTGTTGTCTACCAGAACATCAATATGAGGAAGTGGAAAGTCATCTTTGGGGCTGGCCTTGTTCAAATCCCTGTAGTCTACACACATACGTACCTTACCATCTTTCTTAGGTACTGGTACCACATTTGCAACCCATTGAGGATAAGAAGTCACAGCTAAGAACCCTGCATCAAACTGTTTCATTACCTCTGCTTTGATCTTCTCTGACATTTCAGGACGCATGCGACGAACCTTCTGCTTCTTTGGACGACAATCTTCTTTCACTGGTAAATGGTGAACCACAATGTCTGTATCCAACCCTGGCATATCTTCGTAAGACCAAGCAAAGATCTCCACATAGTCACGTAACATCTGAATCAACCTGCTCTTGACACTATCCTCTAATTCAGCCCCTATCTTGACTTCTTTCTTGTTTTCTTCAGTTCCCAAATTCACAACTTCGACCGGCTCTTCATGTGGCTGTATAGCTTTCTCTTCTTGTTGTAACAACCTAGCAAGCTCTAAAGGTACTTCACAATCGTCCTCGTTTCCGTCTTCAGCTTGATAGATCGGATTCTCGAAATTATAATTGGCAATAGTAGAACTGTTATCAACAGGATCCAGAATGAATAAGGATCTGCATTTTAGTGATGTGGGTATGTGTAAGAACACATAGCTGATAAAACAAAAATAAAAGAAAAGAAAGACAAGGAACACAATATTTACGAAAACGAAACGTCCACTGATTTTTATTGAATGAAGTATGCAAATGAAATGACATCCCGTAATAAACACACCATTGTGCCCCGGGTAAGGCACAAGGCTTTAAAGTTCAATTGTTCAAGAAATTACAAACTTAAAAAGCAACAACACAGTAATAGTATTTACTCCTGACTAAAGGAGATAGGAATAACATCTTCAGCTTTCCAATTATTGACTCCAGCACCCACAGTAGGAAAAATCCAAGCATCCAAGTTGTAGTCTTCATCATAGTCACCCACAGCATTGATCTGGTTCTTCATAACCCCCTAATTGGTGATACGAACAGCACGAGCACGACGAACAGCCTTCTGGGACTCTGCAGTGAAACCCAAACCAAATTTGTCAGACTTGTACGGAATATCAGGAAGCTGACCCCAAATAGTACAACCACCTTCATCCACCACAGCTCTAGCATCTTTAAGGGAGGCCATTGTAGGAGGTACTCTGGTGACCACAAGAACTTTCTTGACAACAGGAGGAGCTTCATAATCATTAACAATCCAAGGAACCACTTCAAATGTCTGACACGGAGTTTCAACATATTCACCTTCTACTTCCAGATATTTAAAAGTGTTTACATGGCTAACAACATATCCTTCTTCTCCATAAACAGTGACAACTTTTCCTTATACCAGATATCTCAGCTTCTGATGTAATGTAGAGGTTACAGCACCTGCCCCATAGATCCAGGGACGCCCAAGCAAACAAGAATACGATGGACGAATATCCATGACATAAAAGGTAGCATCGAAAACCTGAGAACCAACTTTGATTGGGAGATCAATTTCTCCATGCACCACTCTTCTCGAACCATCAAAAGCCTTCACCACTATGTTACTGGGTTTTAACACAGTGTCTTCAGGACTCAGCTTATTCAGAACTTCTTTGGGCAACACATTCAGAGAGGAACCATTGTCTATCAACACATGTGACAGGGTAGTGCCCCTGCATTCAATTGAGATATGCAGAGCCTTGTTATGGTCCCTCTTGGCAGGAGTCAAATCAGCATCGGAGAAACCTAACCCATTATCATAGGTCAAGTGTGCAACACAATTCTCAAACTGGTCAACAGAAATCTCATTGGGTACATGAGCAGTCTTCAGAAACTTGATCAGGGCTTTGGCATGAGCCTCAGAGCACAACAATAAAGACAACATAGAAATCTTGGAGGGAGTATGCCCCAATTGATCAACAATGTCATAATCACTCTTGCGAATGATTTTCAATACTTCTTCCATCTGCTTAGAAAGATCATCAACATCTGGCACATCAGTAGGTATAGGTTCAATAACAGGACCTTTGCCCCGAGCATCAGTGGTGGAGGTAGCAGCTGGAGTAACTGCATTCTTGGAGGTAATTGGAGGAGAGAAGACTCTTCCGCTTCGTGTGATCTTACTAGATCCAGCAATATTATCAATAGGCATGTCAGCCAAGGGTTCCTGCTTAACACCATGGATATAAACATCAGACCCATAATGCCAAGGCACAGCTTTATCAGAAGTATACGAAATAGGACCAGGAGTGGTGATGACCATAGGAGCCACTCTGGCTTCAGCAACAATCTTCACAGGGCCTTCAGCAGTAATCTTAATTGGACTCTTATGAGTGATTTTAACCGGTCCCTTAGAAGTAATCTTTACCGGCACTTTATCAACCATATCCACCTCTTCAATCTTCGCACACTGAGTTATATGATCAACCATACTCTCTACGGAAGGTGGAGTCCTCTCAAACACTATGGTATATTTATCCATGAGACGTTGAATTCCATCTCTCAATCTCCAGCAACTATCCGGCTTATAGGTACAATACAAACAATCTTCACGACAACCTGGAAAGAACCCAGCTTGTACTAGCTTCGTCTTAATGACAGACAATGGTGTGGTCAACTCTGCAACTGAATAAATATGTGAATCTTCATCAATTGCATTGACAGTCTTCTCATGATTTGGCATGGGAGCAGTAATCACATTTAGAGTACCCGGAGGGTCAAACTCAATTTCTCCAGCTTCAATCATATCTTGGATTTTGTTCTTCAATACCCAGCAACTATTAGTATCATGTCCCTGACAATTCGAATGATATGCACATCGTGCATTAGGATTGTACCTGGGAGAGGTAACATTAGGATTCTGAGGAGCCTCTTTCAGAGTGATAAGTTCAGCCTTCAACAAGTGTTGCAATGCTTGGGCCATTGACATGTTGATCTTAGTGAACTGCCTTCTAGCCCTCTGTTGGTTGCCCTGTGGCTGCTCTGGTGTTGTAGGAGTTGGATTGGAGATATGGACTGCACTCACAGACTGATGCCTTCTATTACGATCAGGTTGACCATAAACAGCATTTGACTCTTTCTTCCCACTGGGAGGCTTCTTTGCAGCACCTGATGAAGAAGCACCCACTTGAATCTTGCCACTCCTAATACCACTTTCCACTCGCTCTCCTGTCATTATCAACTCAGTGAAGCCAGATGATGAGCTTCCAATGAGATGACTGTAAAATGGACCATTCAACGTACACATGAACATATCAACCAACTCCCTGTCAGTTAAAGGGGGTTGTACTCTTCCAGCTAAATCTCTCCACTTCTGAGCATACTCCTTGAAACTTTCTTTAGCACCCATAGACATGCTTTGCAGCTGCATGCGAGTGGGATGCTAAATCAGCATTGTATTGATACTGCTTGTAGAAGGCTTCGGCAAGATCATTCCAATCACGGATGTTGACACTCTCCAACTGATAGTACCATTCCAATTGAGCTCCGGATAAGCTCTCTTGGAAGAAATGGATCCAAACCTTCTTATCAGCAGTATGAGGTTGGATTCTCCTGACATAAGACCTCAGATGCAGCTTGGGACAAGAGACCCCATCATAAACAACAAAAGTAGGAACCTTGAAACCAATGGGTATGACTACCCCAGATATCAGACTCAAATCTTCAAAATCCAGCCCAGAAGACTTCTGCAACTCCATAGCATCCATTCTATCCACCAGCATTTTAAACTTATCTTCATTAGGCTCATGATAGTAGTTGGCTTCAGAATCAGAGTCCCCCATAGTGTTGTGGAGACTGCCTCTCTCTTTTTCAGACTCTTCAGACTCATAATCTTCAACTAGTTCTTTGGTCTTGGCAAGACCTCTCAACCTTCTTCCCATGTTGATTAGGCCACCTGACCTTCTAGTCTTCTTAGTCTTCTTGGCCAGCAGTGTCTTCAATTCATCCTGCCCCTTGGACAAGTTCAGGATCAGCTCTTGGAACTGTGCATTTTGTGCCTGGAGATCCTTAACTGTTTGTTCAAGAGCCATTGCTGAAATAAACAGCGAGAAGATGAGAAACCTGTGCACAATAAACCTGTGATGCAATGATATGATATGTTGATGCGTATGCAATGTTTTCAAGAACCGCAGGATTTAAATTTGCTTAAACAAACAAGAAGGTAAACTTTTATTAGTAATAAATTTGTTTTGCCTCTTGGGCTTACAAAAATGAAATAAATACAAGAGATGGGGTTTTAAGTCTCCCATGGACGTTTCCTCTTTGTGTTGAGGTATGAGTTGAGATTCCGCTCCTCGTGAAGTTGCTTTGTTAGTTCCAGGATTCTTTCTTGGCTTGCTATGTAATGAGCCTCGAAAGTATCCCTTTGCTCCTTCAATTGGATCCAGGATCTCTGTAGATCTTCCATGTCAGTAGGCATGTCTGGGTGAAGGATGGTATAAGATGTATCTCCTTCAGCAACAGGTTCCATGGTAACTGGCAGGATAGCAGGATATGGCATCATGAGAGTCTGAGCACGAGATCGCACCCATCTGAGATAAGCCTCCATAGGAATAGTGTACTTAGGCTCCAGTGTCTTGCTGTCAACCTTGTTTACTTTTCCCCATGCTCGTATGAATCTCTGACGGTAACCTTGCAGATCGTTGTCGTAGTCAAACACGATACCCTGAATCAACATGTCATGTGGGCCATCACTCCGAGCGTAACCAAACTGTCGTAAGGCTAGAGAAGGGTTATAAGTAATGCCCCCTCTTATGCCTAGAAGTGGCACATTAGGAAACTCCCCACAACGGTCAATGATGGTGATATTCTCCATATATCTGGAGCACCAATGAATATCTGAATGCGAGAGTGACATGATCCTCTTGGACCACCTGAACCCTTGCTCATTCTTCATTACTGAGCGAGGAAGGTGAGAAATAAACCACCTAGAAAGCAAAGGTATGCAGCATATCAAAGTTCCTCTTGCTCTTGTAGTACGGGTATGAAGAGAATGTAGGATGTCTCCAAGCAATGTAGGTACTGGATTGTGACTCAGGAATATGTTGATGGCATGAATTCTATGAACTGATCTGGATTGGGGAATAATACTAAGCCATAAATCAGCAAGGCTAAGATCTCCTCAAAAGCATCATAGCTCATGGCCTTCAAGAACACTTGAGCCTTATCCATTAGCACCTTAGCAAGAATACCTTTAACTCCGCTTCTCGTTTCTAGAACAATGTCATACTTCTTCAGATGTAGGGCTGCAGCAATAACCTCTGGTTTAAGCTCTTTCTCCAAGCCTGTGAAGGGTCTTTGATCAAGAACAGGTATACCCAGAAGTTTAGAGAACTCTTCCATTGTAGGAACCAGCTGATAGTCAGGGAATGTGAAACAATGGTGCTTAGGATCAAAGAACTGAAATAGGACACTCATCATGTCTTCATTGAACCCTGAGGTGACTAGATCCAATAGGTGACCATGTCTCTTGATAAACTGTGAATGATCAGACACTTGAGAAACCAACTCTTTAAGCTTAGCAGGTATGCCTACAAAGTTGATCCTGATAGTGTTTCTACGAGCAGAAGCCATGACCTGCAACAAAGAACAAAGATAAATCCTTTGATCCTTGAAATGGTTAGTGAAAATGTTGTGCTTATGATGCATGATGATGTCATGATGTTATGCTCAATCACAAACATGTAGCACACACAAACAAGTCATACCATAGCCCTAGGTTTAAAGGCTTGCATGAGGTTCAAAGGTAAGTACCCTCCCCTGAAGTTAGTTGGTTCATCCTGTCCTACAAAAGTAACCAGGTTCTAAGGGATCTCAATATCATTGATCCTTCACAAGGGTGGTTGTTCAGAAGGCAACTTACTCGCCAACCAAAACCCTCCAAGTTTAAGATCTCAATGAGTGTAGTATCGAGTATCAACCAACTTCAGTCTTCACCAAAGCCGGCTATCTCACTACTTTTCTAAAGGCCAAGATGGGATAACTAGGGTTCTAAAAGTTAGTTAGTGCATTGACAACATATGGCAGCCTCATATTATCCTCAACTTGACTTAAGGAACATAAGCACCAACCAAGAAGTCACACTAACTATGGCCACCAGATCAACCATATCGGTATACGCCGTACAGTTTCCTTGGTCTATTGCCATTTACCTAAGGTACACTAGATCCGGGTTAGGATCTTTCACACATAAGAGCCCAACAAGTAAGTATAAAGCAAACAAGGCAAACAATTTTAAAGTGATCTAATTCCTAAGGGTACCCCTCTTTAATATTAAATCCCTAGCAGAGTCGCCAGTTCTGTAACACGGTGGGAGAACTGACTTTAGTTATGTTGCGGATAGCAAGAGTCGCCACCGACTTTTATTTTATCCAAAGGAAAGGCATAAAAGAACAGGAAAGACCTTTTAAAAGATTTTTGAGTCCGGGGGGTAGGTTATGTAAAGGGAAGGTGTTAGCACCCTTTACATCCATGGTTATCCATGGGCTCTTAGTTACTTAGCTCACTTTAAAATGTTTTTGAAATGTGAAGTGTGTGAATAAAAAATTTCTTAAGAGTTTCATAATGATCCATGTACGGATGAGTAAAAAACCTTTGTTTTGAAAATTGTTTGAAATTGTGAAGTGTTTGAAAAGTTTTTGAATAGTGAGCAAGTATCTAGGAGGAACCTACCCTAAGTTTAAGTCTTTTCTGTTCTTGAATCCTTTAAATGGTAAGACTATCCCTATTATTAAGGAATAGGTAGTCATTACCTTGGATGTAAGGGACAAGTGAAGGGACATCTGTTATTTAAGCAACTGTGGGGTGTATAAGCAATTCGGAGGGACTATCATCTTTATTCGAAATGGACAAGATCATTACGAAGGCAACATTCGAAAGGGACTTGATCTTTTATCTGTTAAGGGACTAGATGATGTGAAATTGAGGGACTTTGCTTTATACACCCTACTTGACTTTTTGATTAGGCAACATGAGAGGTATCCCTAAAGAAGTGAGATGACAATCAAAGATCGACATACGTGTGTGAGTGTACAATTCTAATATTTATCTTTTAAATTAAATGAGCTAAGTTAATTTTAAACATACAAACATGTTACACTCCCTATTTACTAACCATAGCATAAAATATAAATATTATTACTAAAGTATTACATCCAAGGAACAATTACATAATAATAATAATAATTAAAGAAAATTAAATATAATAAGCAAAAATAAATAATAATAATAATTGGGTTAGTAAAAAAATAATAATAAATCATAATATATAAATGGGGTTAGTAATAAAATAATAAATATCACATAATCATAATATAAGCAAAAATATTAAAATCAATGAACAATTATTTTTTAAGATTTAAGAATAAAATATAAATAATTATATACTAACTATTATAAAATTTTAAGTTATATGCAAATTATAAAAATTAATTTAAATATAAACATATTATGAGAATAAAAATATAATTACAAAATTAAATTAGCAATTTTCAACTATTTCTAAACATATATTAAAAATTATTTATATACAAAAATTAATTTATAAACAAGTTAAGAATATATGCATATTAGGAAAATAAAATTAATTATAATTATATTTACAAAATTAAGTTAAGAATTTTATTGTTTTAAACATAATTTAAAATTATTTACATTATTTTAATAAGATTACATATAATGATAATTAATAAAACTATATATAGAAAAATAATTAACATTTATATGAAAACAATTAGGGTTTTAGAAAAATATATTTTTTTAGGGTTAACCTTGGTTTATAGAAATATATTAGGATTTATTAAATTAGGATTATAGTTTTAATTAGAATTAATAATAAACACACAAAACAAATAATGGAGAAAAAGAAAAAAAAGAACTTACCTTGGCTGGGAGTTGAACCCAGCCCCTCTGCTTTTCACAAACTCCAGTCAACAAGATCAACCACTGGGCCAACGCGCGCTTGGTGATAAGGAAAGGGGTCCAATTGGTTTTGTTGTTTAACCCTGAAAAATCATGAAAAAGAAAACAAAACAAAAGGCTTCTGATAATATAATGGCTACAATTCATAATATATTAAGACTAATCATTAAACAGAAAAATAAGAAAAATTGGCTGAACCCAGGATTCGATCCCTGGACCTTAGCATCATACGCGCATCCCCTTACCACAAGACCAACTGCACGTTGGTGATACAAAACAGAAACAAATACAAAAAATATAATATCAAATATTTGAATTTCCAGACGCGCGCAAACTTCATCTTCTTCCTCAGGGTTCCTGCGAATTTTTCTGCGTTTTTAACTATGAATTTTCCTGCGAATTTCAAAACACAAGAACCTACGAAAATTGGAAGAGCATCAAGACAGTGAAATTTCTCAAAAATAATTAGTGCGTTATGATCCCCAAGGTCCATAGAATTGTTCTATGTTCTTAGAACTTGTTTATATTAGGTTTAAAGCAAAGCCCTAATCTCATGGCCGAAACCCTAGCCATGGTGATTCTTTAATCCTGCATCGAAAATCAAATTGAATTGCCCAGAAACATTCACAAGCTTGTCACAAATACAAAACCAGAATCAAATTCAATTTATATTGCATGTATATATAAGAACGAAAAAATCATAAATATGTCAAAAGTTGGATTCGGTTTGAGTTGTTCATGAGGTTATGGATGCATATGAGTATTGGGAATGATTCAAAGATGTCCAATAAACATGTCTCAACCTTCAAATCTCTCTGAAACAGCCTCTATTGAAGAATCCGAATTTCAAATTTTGGATGATTTTTGAAAGTTGCAACTTACTCTTTGAGGCAGAATTTTCGTGTCCTTGCATTAGGTTTGTGTTGTGTACTTATAGTGTAATGAATTTATGTCAAAAGAATGGATCATTGTGTGGAAAATTTGATTGAAAAAGATTGAAAAAGATTAAGTCTTAAACTTCAAATATTTGAGAATTAGACCTTTCTATTTCAAGCCAATCACCATGATTCTCATACCAATTTGATCTAAATCACTTTTATGACTTTCTAGAAACAAAATCTCATTTAAATATTTAATTTTTCTATTTAATTTTAATTTAAAATGATTTTAAATGAATAAAATCAAAATAAATAAAATAAAATGATGAAAAATCTGAATTTTAGAGATTTGGGTCGTGCATGAAGTATTGGTATGGATTGGATCATCATATGGCAAGCCCATTTAGAAAAAATTGGTTTTAAACCTCCATTTTCTTCATAAACCAACCAAAAATTTCCCAACTTTGCAAGGGCACACATCCTTCAATTTTAATGCTATGAGGGTGTTCTTGGACATTTTGGAAAGCTTGAATAGTCCTCTAACCAACCCCCCTGGTTTCATGTCCATATCATTTACCATTCTCAAGTTATGCCCTTTTGAAGTTGTTGACTTTTTGTTGACTTTCAAAAGGACCTATAATGTCTTAGCTCATACCTTCCAAATGAAGCATTTTTGGGCTTGGATTGTGAGACACAAAGTTGGATGGAAAATTGGTGATGAAGCATGTGAAAGTTATGGCTGGTCAAAGTTCAGTTGACTTTTCCTGAGGAAACCCTAATTTAGAAACTCTTGATTCTTGATGATCTGAAACCTCCTTGATGAATCATGATCAACCCTTGATCAAATGATGAATTTTACTTCATATACTTGATGTTGGCAAAAAATCATGAAGTTTGACTTTGGTTTGACCACAGTTGACCTCAGTTTGACTTTTTTACTGCTTTGACTGATTTTGACTTATCTGATCATTTGACTGAGCAAACCTTTGTGAAAAGTCTTGAAACTTGTCATGGGGATTCTTAAACACATATAAGATGTTATGAAGCTCACTTGAAGTCTTGGAAGTCCATTTAGCCTGATTAAAGTTAAAACCCTAGTTTTGGATGCACTGCTTAGGAGGATGCATTGTCTGAGGGAATTGTCAAATCTTCTGACCAATTGTGAACTTTGTGAACCTTGTGAACCTCATAAAGTGTCTTGTAAACTTCATGATCCTCATGAAAGGTCTTGTGAACCTTGTGAACCTTGTGAACCTCATGAACCTCATAAAGTGTCTTGTAAACTTCATGAACCTCATGAAAGGTCTTGTGAACCTTGTGAACCTTCTTAGCCCACAAAGTCTTGTATTGTGAGGGCAAATTTTGGGGTGCAACAATAAGGATACACAATTTTGTTTCTTACTGAACCAAGAAATCAAATTGTTTCCTAGAAATAAGCATCCTCCTGATGTACTCTTTCTATCATCAGCACTTCCAGCCCAGTCAGCATCACAAAATCCAGTAAGGATTGGTTCTCAACCATGAGAATACATTATGCCATAGTCACAAGTACCATTGACATATTTCAAAATCCTCTTAACCTGGTTTAGATGACTTACTTTTGGCTCGGCTTGATACCTTGCACACACACCTACTGCAAAGGCTATATCTGGTCTGCTAGCTGTCAGATATAGCAGGCTTCCAATCATGCTTCTGTATAAGCTTTGGTCCACATTCTCACCCTTGTCATCATTTGTCAGCTTTAAATGAGTGGGGGCAGGTGTTCTCTTGTGACTTGCATTGTCCATCCCAAACTTCTTGACAGTGTTCTTTTCATACTTGCTTTGGGATATGAACATGGAGTCCTCCATCTGCTTGATTTGCAGTCCAAGGAAGTAGGTTAGTTCTCCTACTAGGCTCATCTCAAACTCAGATTCCATTTGATTAACAAAATGTTTAACCATCCTGTCGCTCCCGACAAATGAAAATGGATCAAATGAAGGTACAGACGCGAACGGTCGGCGAGAGGGACAATGAGAACACACAGCCGTGAACTCACTGGAGGATGAATAGAGTCGCCAGCTAGGCATTTTTATCCCGAAGGAAAGGTAATGCTGCATAGACCTAGAAAAAGATGGATAAGACGGTTTGCGAACCAGAGAGACTGAGAAAGGGGGTTGGTTACAACCTGGGAAGGTATTAGCACCCAGATTGTCCGTCGTACTCGACGGGATCCACGCTTGAAAGATTTGTGCTATAAAAGGGGTAGTGTCAGTGCAATTTGTGTGTAAAAGAGCTGGAAAGCAATATGTACAGGTGTCAGTGTAAAGTGTATAAGTGATGTGAAGTATGAAAGTGTCAGTGTAAGGAATAAGAATGAATTGCTCAAGAATATGAGGCTAAAGAATGAAGCTGGAAAGAGGGGGAATGTACAGAGACTTTTGTTCGATAACCGTTAAGTTATGCCTACGTATCCTCTCGTGCAATGAGGAAGTCAGAACACCGTAGTTCGACCCAAAGAGACTGAAAGGAAAATTGACTTGTGAACTGCTTACTTGTCTATGCTCAAGTGTATGACCTGTCTGGCTCAGGTGCTTACTGTCTTGCATTAGACGGAAGAAGCAAGTTCTCGTTTATGAATGAAGGTGATGAGAAAAGAATCCCGAAGGAGACGATTATTGTTTGTTTTTGTGTTTTCAGTCTTTTATTTCTTTTTGGAGTTTGTCATAAGATAATGAGCTTAAGCCTAAACCAACGGGTTAGTAAACTCATCACATCTTCCCTCTGATTAGGGGTAATGAGAGTACCTTAAGTGTGAAGTCAGATTCTCACACTTAATCACCTTTGATGTAGGGTTAAGATCATTAACCTACTTGTGATTATTTAGATGTTTTTGGTGTTTTTGTTTGGTGTCGAGTAATGAGGTTAAGCCATAATCAGGGATTTAACAGACTCATTACACCATCCTAATAGAAGGATAATAGATGAGAGTGTTTAAGCTGAGGAAAGCTCCTCAACTTAATCCATGATTAAGGATTAAACTCATGACAAAACAAGCCTTTGATTAAGATGAATTTTATTAATGGTATGATGATGAAGTGAGTTTTATTGTTTGTAAGACAACTTGAGGGGGACTTGTCCATTAACACTAGGGTTAGTCCTTCTTAACCACTTAAGGAAGAATTAGAACCCTAATGCAAGGCCCAAGTTACAAGTGTGATGTCTTGGTACTTATTAAGTGAATTGATTAAGAGATTTAAACACATAAAGGGTTTAAAACTTAGGATTAAAGTTATACACTCCATCCTAAGAGAAGGATGCAGGCATAACCCTAATCACAAAGTCTTAACACCTTTTGGGTTTAGTCTCTGATTATGAGGTGAGAAGAGAGGACTCAAAGAGAGACACAAAGGTAAAACTATGGGGGGACTAGTCAAAACCCTAATTCATTATCATGCTTGGTTGTTCCTAAGGTTTGTTAGGTTTAACAAGAACAATCTTCAAAGGAGCCACCAGGAAGCAGATGAACAGATCAAGAGAAGCAAAGCGACTTGCTTCATTCAAGAAGTCAAATCACTTGAGGAAAGAAAGGTGAGATAAACAGGGAGGAGCAAACTCACTCCAATACACATACAAAAGTGCAACAAGATCACAAGAAAGGATTAATCATAAGGTCGACGTCAAACTACGTCTGCCATCCTGGAAATTGGACAATGAACATACAAAATCGAGCTCAAACTAGAATCAAGGTTAAACACAAATTCTAATACACGGAATTAAAATCTAAACCACATTAATAATAAATTGCTAAAACAATGTTTCTAAACCCCTTTTTTTTTTTTAACAAAAATATTAACTAAAATTAAACTAATGTCTTAACAAAGTTAAAGAAAATCTAATAATAATATATTTTAAAAATAACTATGGTCATTATTAATTAAGTATGAAAAGAAAATATAATTAATAAAAGAAAGAAAGGAAAGTTTAAGAAGGATTATAAAACAAAACTTGAGAAAAATAATGAGAAAACTTAATAAAACTCTTAAAAGGAGAAAAGATGTTGGCTGACCAACAAGGAGGCCCACCTAGCGGCAGATCCGTGGGCTGGCCAAGCGGGTCAGACCCAATCCCTTGACCCGGTTCGGTCAAAAAAGAAAAGGGAAAGGTTGGCAAACCCTAAACAATGACCTAACGGCAAAAGTGAGAAGGCGTACGTTTCTTTTTTTTCTGAAATCCAGAAGCTCACGAAGAACAAACCCGTCTCCCCCCAAATTCGTTCTCTAACCCCAAACCTTATTAAAATTGCGTTAAATCAACATGTTATAAGCGGCAAAGTGAAGAAAACGGAGACGAAGGAGAAGCGAGACAAGCAACAACAACAGCAGTGTTTCAAAGGTAAAAGGGTAAGTAACAAACTACCAATCTACGATCTCTGGAAATTTGTGGTGAGTTTTTGGTTCTGAGGATCTTGTCCCCTTCACTTTCCGCTGGCTTTTCTTCTTCTTGCGGTCTAGGTTCTCACTCGACGACGCTTTTGAACCTCACAGGTTGTTAGGTTGGTGACGGTGAACGATGCAATTGGTGATGATGATCGCGGATGGTGTTGAAGAAAGGTGCGTTGCGACGGTTCCGTGAAAATTGATGGTGTCCAGAAGATGTTAGGTCACAAAACGCCTGGTCCTTCAACCTCAAAGGTAATTTGGTTTTTCTGTTATGAAAAGAATAAGTCTGTATTTTTGTGATTGTCTTACGAAAACAAAATTTTGATGTTGTCTTTCTGCATTTTCGAAGCTGCTGTGTTTGTGTTTTTGTTCACAGTTAAGGGTGATGGTCTGCTGTTGATGAAGCTGATGAAGATGAGGGGGGGAAAAGTCAGTTGTTATTCTGTCAAGTGGTGAGTATGTAATATCTCTTGTTCTCCCTTTCTTTTTCCCTTGATATCAATCCATCCTGTTTCAATCTCACTGCTTTTTCAAAAGCTATGATCTGATGTTTGCTTTTCAATTGTTGTCCTTCTGGTGCAGGTTTTGAATCTATAATTCCAACAGCCTGCAGGATGCTTCTTCTTTATGCCAAAACATTGTCCTTGTTGGTGTGACAGTCTGGTTTGAATCAGTTGGAAATGAACTGAATTTTCTTTTTAGAAACTTTCTGCCCTTTTTGTGATATTGGTATTGTGATTTGCAGGTCATGGCTCATTGTGATGTGAGCTTAGCAGCTGGCCTTTGGGCATTGTGTATGCTGCCAGCAAGCAGGCGCAGCCATACAGCCCTTCTTGTGTACTCTTAGCTCCAGGATATAGTACTTTGTGTGCTGATTTCTGTTTTCAAGGTATCTCCCTTTGTCCTTTTATTGAAATTTAATAAAGCTTGATGCTATTTCTTCTTCTGGTTTCTCTTATTGGTACAAAAATCCTGCTGGTGCTAGATATTAGACTTTGTCATGCTGTGAGTTGTATTCCCTGTTTTTTAGCCATGTTTGATGTTACGGATTTCACGGCAATATCATAATCTCTGCCTGTCCTTAGCCATTTTTGATGCTTGTTGTGGACTGATTTCAAACTTATGATCCTTTGTTTCTCTTTCATGTTCGACGTGCTGGAGCCTAAGATTGGGGTCGGTGAAGGTTTGGATGGCTGAACTGATACGAGGCTGTCATTTGCAAGCCGTTTCGGACAATCAACAAATATGGTAGCGACAAAAGCGTTTCTCCGTCTTGATTAATAGATAGCATAGGCTGAAAAATTTTGGAACTTTGAATTTCCATCTTGTAACTGTAACAGCTTTTTGGTAGCATTAGCAATGAACTATGAATTTGGAATTTCTTTTGTAATTGTAACAGCTTTTTGGTAGCATTAGCAATGAACTATGAATTTGGAATTTCTTTTGTAACTGTAACAACTTTTGGTAGCATTAGACTTTAATTTCTGAGATTGGAAGTGAGGATACAAGTCTTCAGATTTGGGCAAATTCCCTTACTGACTTGTAAAATTAAATGTCATTATTTTGATAAACCCTTGAATTCAAAAAGTATTTAAATTGTAAACACTTTGGGAGTAACAACACGAATTTCATACGAAATAGTCTTGCCTTGGACTTGGAAAATAATTACTTTAGACTTGAACACCTTTGTTTGTTCCAAAACCATATCTCTAAAAAAAGATCATGTCTTAGAAACAACAACATCAATCTTGCCAATGACCAAAACAGAACTTGGCACTTAAACGCATTCCAAAAAGAATCTATGAATCAAGCCATCAAATTCAATCTCATGCCAATGGTAATCCCATGTAGAGTCACTCGAATAAACAAACTTTCTCTCTTCAAATTACTTCTCAAAATATTAAAAAGAAGTGACGATACTTCAGAAATAACCTTGAAATAACATCATCCCCACGACTTGAAAGATTTAAACGAGGAGACAGCAAATTTGGTCTCTTAAAGCCTCAAGAGTAAATTTCGCAATTCAAAGTATCCTAAACACCATTCATTCTTCTTAGTCTGAACATGATCTTGCGTTTCAAGTAGCCAGAGGAGCAATAGTCTTGGTTGCAATGCTTTTTTTTTTAGGAAAGAAACAAACATCTCACATTATGGATCAATCTTCTCTCAATTCCAAACCGCAAAACCTTAATTTGATGACTTGGTGAATTGTGCCTCCATGTTTGAAAAGCGAAGACCATCTTGAACTGAAACTTTGGTTTCTGGTACTTCCTGGCTGGTTTCTTGCTTCCATGCCAATCTCATTTCTTGTGGTTCTTTGACATTCTTGACCTTGAGAAGGTACAACACGACGCTCGAACACACATGGACCCCTTTGAAGTGATTGACGACCTTTGGAGTAACTCAAGATGCTTTGGGACTGCTCAGATCACAAACCCTAGGTGCAGATGCCTTAGAAGCTATGCAGTGATTCAAAATTGAGATGTGAGACGATATGATTGTGTTTATGCATATGAGATGATCATAAGCCATGGTGTGAATGGGTGAGGGCAAATTTGGGGTGTTTACAGCTGCCCCTATTCAAACATGAGTTAGCTGTGCAGGTTGTAAGCGACGGCTTAATAGGCCAAACAAGATAACTTGTGGTTGAATACCAAAGACAGTCCAAAATTTGCACTCACAGAAATGAAGAAGAAAAGGGATATAGATTATAAAAGCAAATAAAGTATATTGTAAAGTGCGGGCGACGGAAGACGACCGTCGAGCAGAGGACGACTGCTGGGTAGATAGCAATGACGGGGACGGCCGACATGCTGGGAAAAGTGTGTAAAGTAAAGCGATGACGGGGACGGCCGACATGCTGGGGATATAAGGAAAAGCTAAGATGGGGACGGCCGACTAGCTGGGGAAAATAAAATATCATGATGGGGACGGCCATCAAGTAAAGCTGTAAAGTTCTCTGGGAATCAATGAAACATGACGGGGACGGCCATCAAGTTCATAAAGGTAAAGTAACCAACGATGGGGACGGCCATCGGGCTAAAAAAATGAAAAGGGACCACGACGGGGACGGCCATCGGGTTAACGAATAAACGGAATAAACAGATGATGGGGTACGGCCATCAAAAGTGAAGGACGATCACCTAGCAGGGGACGGCTGCTTTGTTGGGGATAAAAAGAAATATGATGGGGGACCATCAAAGGTGGAGGATGACCACCTGGCAGGGTACGGCTGCCGAAAATATCCACGATGGGGACGGCCATCGGATAGAAAGGGTCAACGATGGGGACGGCCATCGGACGAGCATGATGGAGGACGACCATCAAGAAGTGGAGGACGACCACTCAGCAGGGGACGGCTGCTCTCGAGGTTTGTCATGACACAGGACGAGTGTCAGATAACCAAAATCAACAATGGGGACGGCCATTGGATAAAGTGATGAAGGACGATCATCAAAAGGTGGAGGACGACCACCTAGCAGGGGACGGCTGCTAAAAAATCAACGATGGGGACGGCCATCGGATGAGCATGACGGAGGACGACCATCAAGAAGTGGAGGACGACCACTCAGCAGGGTACGGCTGCTCTCAAGGTTTATCATAACACAGGACGAGTGTTAGATAAAAGAAACTTTGTTGGTGATCTACTGGGGAATAGTAAACACGGACGAGCGTTTACATCCAAGAAACAAAAGGTATAAGTGTTTGGTATTGTGTATAAATTAAAGATGCGGACGAGCATCCTTAAGACTATGATACGGACGAGTATCATGCAGAAACAAACTGACACATTGTTCAGAGATAATGATACGGACGAGTATCAACTGGTTAACAAAGAACACGGACGAGTGTTGCATCTGAAGATTCTTCTGGGGAATAATAGACACAGACGAGTATCTATATTCAATAAGACATAAGTGTTTGACGCGGTGTATGGATTAAAGATGTGGACGAGCATCCTTAAGATTATGATACGGACGAGTATCATGCAGGAACAAACATTAGACGCAATGTTCTGAGATGATGGTACGGGCGAGTACCAACTGGTTAACAAAGAACACGGACTACTGTCGAATCTGCGGGGATATAAATGATGTATACAAGATACGGACGAGTATCTGCATAAGTGTAACATGAGTAGTAAGTATGTATAGATGAGCATTATCTGCTGGGGAAAGGTGACACGGACGAGTGTTAAGAGAGAAAAGTATAATGTTAACAAGTATATGGGTGATAAAGGTGTAAACGAACTTGCTGGGGATGTGACACGGACGGGTGTCAAAAAAGCGTATACAGGCATAGGCGACCATGCCGGGGATATGACACGGACGGGTGTCAAGGATGAGTATAGGTATATGTGAGTGCAAAGAGGGCGTCTTTGGCTTTTGCTGGTGATTCGACACGGACGGGTGTCAGAAAATATCTGTAATACTGGTGATCTTATTCGTAAAGTGTGTTTAGGCAACCTGCTTGGGGAATGATGACACGGACGGGTGTCAAAAGGGGATATGTACTGGTATTTGTGATTTGAAAAGGCAACTGCTTTTGCTGGGACTCTGATGAGGATTTTTCTGTACTGTATATGCTGTACGCCGACAGATTGTCAATATTTACAAGTATTCGAATCACATCATGGCTTATGATTATGCTATGCATTTGATTTTTGCCGTATTGCTCCGTATTAGACGGAATGCTACGCTCTGAGGGTGAATATGATGCGAATGCTATGATTATGCGGAGGGGCACCGATCCGGGACTCGGGTCCCGTTGTTGTGAAGATCTTTGGTTGATCTGCTCGAAGTGAACATCCCAGCTGGGGATGAGATCATTGGCAGATCTAATGATGCATCTGCTTGGGGATGTATGTCACTGATTGACGTATCCTTATAATACGGGACCCAGCTGGGGTTTGTAGAAGCTTTCTCCCTCTGTTGTGACTCCGTCGTGCGTTGCTCTTCCGAATAGAGGCTAGAGGCTCTGTGGGGAGATGATTCCCTGATCTTGTATCCTGCTGAGGAAGGATAGTTGGTATTTCAGCCGGGGAAATGCTGTTGGTAAATCAGCTGGGGAGAGCAATGGGAAGCAACTCAGCTGGGGATAGAGCATTTCGGATGCTGATATCTTTTGTTGATTTGCCAGCTTGCTGAGATATACCTTGCATGCCCCAAGTTGCGTTCTGGATACCTGCAATCCTGCAAAGATAAGGAAACGCGCAAATGGTCCCGAGGTATCCCTTACTGGATTCCATCATAGGCGATAAGTACTCTCGAGAGTAAGTATATTCCTTGTAAGCATGTGCTTTATTTTTAGAGAAAGGCATCTGTACTTATGCAGTTGTGTTTTTAGAGATATCAGACAATTCTTTGCAAAACATAAATGTAAAAACGAGACATGACTGAAAATCTGATTTTATTAATTCAAATGCCCTGAATTGGCAAGATACAGTCAAAGAGACATATCTCCTGAAATGAGGAGAATGTTACAAATTGAGAAACAAAGTGCTGGCAGTGTTGATGACGCTTTGAGGAGCTTCCTCTCCCGCTATGACTCGTATGACAATGACGTTCTTCTCGTCTTGCTTTCTGGAGAAAGTTGATTCTGATCGGAGCTTGATCCTTTGGAGCTTACCAAGTTGCTAACGATACAGACGAATTCAGAATGCAGTTGTTCGCTTATTCCCTTATTTTGCATGGATCGCCCTTTCGGGTTTTCAATCCATCGGGATACCCATTTTTGCCTGAGTTGTCCGATGTGGCTTTTCAACTCAGCGGGTGTACATTTTTTGTTTATTTCCCTTATTTTTGCCCGAGTCTTTTATTCTGTTTTTGACTCGCCGGGATGCCCTATTTTTGCCTGGACTTACATTCTGTTTTTATGTCCAGCGGGTCATTCTTATGCGAAGTATTTTTTAACTGCATCTGAATTCACAGGGGACGGAAAATCTTCACCATCCATGGTGCTGAGCATCAGTGCTCCACCAGAGAAAACTTTCCTTACAACGAATGGTCCTTCATAATTTGGAGTCCATTTGCCCCTGTGGTCTGTATGAGGAGGGAGGATTCTTTTCAGCACAAGATCTCCCACTTGGTACTCTCGGTGCCTGACTTTCTGATCGAAGGCTCTTTTCATTCTCTTCTGATATAGCTGCCCATGGCAGATTGCAGCCAATCTCTTCTCTTCGATCAGACTCAGTTGCTCGTATCGGGACCGAACCCACTCTGCTTCACTCAGTTTGACATCCATCAATACTCGCAAGGAGGGTAATTCAACTTCTACTGGTAGGACTGCTTCCGTACCATACACAAGTTGATACGGTGTTGCCCCAGTGGATGTCCTGATTGATGTGCGATACCCCTGCAAGGCAAATGGCAGCATTTCATGCCAGTCTCTGTAGGTGATTACCATTTTTTGCACAATCTTCTTGATATTCTTATTTGCTGCCTCAACGGCGCCGTTCATCTTTGGCCTGTAAGGAGAAGAATTGTGATGTTGGATCTTGAAGTCCCGGCATAATTCAGCCATCATTTTGTTGTTGAGATTAGAACCATTATCAGTAATGATTCGCTCGGGTACTCCATACCGACAGATGATGTCTCTTTTTAGGAATCGGGCTACCACTTGCCTTGTGACGTTTGCATATGAGGCTGCTTCAACCCACTTCGTGAAATAGTCGATGGCGACCAGGATGAATCTGTGGCCGTTTGAAGCAGTTGGCTCAATCTTGCCAATCATATCAATGCCCCACATGGCAAAGGGCCATGGTGAAGACATAATGTTCAAAGGGTTGGGAGGCACATGCACTTTATCTGCGTAGATCTGGCATTTGTGGCATTTCCTGGCATAGGCACAACAGTCTGCATCCATTGTGATCCAGTAATAGCCTGATCTTAACAACTTCTTAGCCATTGCATGTCCTCCAGTATGGGTACCAAAAGAGCCTTCATGCACTTCATGCATCAGTAGATCTGCTTCCGTCTTGTCAACACATCTGAGGAGTACCATGTCAAAGTTCCTCTTGTATAAAGATCCATCAGTATTCAGGAAGAAACTTCCAGCAAGCCTTCTCAAAGTCTTCTTATCATTGGAAGATGCCCCAGGTGGGTATGTTTGATCCTCCAAGAAGCTTTTAATATCGTGAAACCAAGGCTTATCATCCTTGACAACATCTGCTGCGAATACATACGCTGGTCTATCAAGTCTCGATACTGAAATCTGAGGTACAGAGTTAGCTGCTTGAACTTTGATCATGGATGAAATGGTAGCCAAAGCATCTGCAAACTGATTCTCGTCCCGAGGGATATACTCAAGCTTGACTGTTGTGAAGAAAGTCAGTAACCTTCTCGTATAATCCCTGTAAGGTATCAGATGATCTTGGTGGGTGTACCATTTTCCGTTGGTCTGATTGATTACCAAAGCTGAATCTCCGAATACGGTCAATGTCTTGATCCTGAGGTCAATGGCTTCCTCAAGACCCATAATACAAGCTTCGTATTCAGCTTCATTGTTAGTGCAGTTGAAAGTGAGTTTTGCCGAGAAAGGCATGTGAACTCCTTTGGGTGTAATGAGTACTGCACCAACACCACGGCCATTCATGTTAACAGCCCCGTCAAACATCATAGTCCATTCTTCTTCTGGGTCAGGCCCTTCAGTGTGAACAGGCTCTTCATGATCTTTTGCTTTAATGAACATGATGTCTTCATCAGGGAAGTCAAACCTCATAGGCTGGTAATCATCAATGGGTTGCTCAGCAAGATATTCAGATAGTACACTGCCCTTGATGGCTTTCTGAGAAGTGTACTGTATGTCGTATTCTGTGAGAATCATCTGCCATCTTGCAACCCGTCCGGTAAGAGCTGGCTTCTCAAATATGTACTTGACTGGGTCCATCTTTGAGATTAACAAGGTAGTGTGGGTCAACATATACTGCCTTAGTCGGCGAGCAGCCCACGCTAAAGCACAGCAAGTTTTCTCGAGCAGTGAATAACGCTGTTCACAGTCGGTAAACTTTTTGCTTAGGTAGTATATTGCATACTCTTTTCGACCAGACTCGTCATGCTGGCCCAGCACACACCCCATTGACTCTTCTAATACTGTCAAGTACATAATTAGAGGTCTTCCTTCAACTGGCGGCATAAGGATTGGAGGTTCTTGCAGATATTCTTTAATTTTGTCAAAAGCCCTTTGGCAATCTTCATTCCACCTGACCGTCTGTTCTTTTCTTAACAGTTTGAACAAAGGTTCACAGGTTGCAGTTAGGTGAGATATGAACCTTGAAATGTAGTTCAATCTACCTAAGAACCCTCGAACTTCTTTCTCAGTTTTCGGTGCAGGCATCTCTTGGATGGCTTTGACTTTATCAGGGTCAACCTCGATCCCTTTCTCGCTTACAATAAAGCCCAGCAGCTTACCGGATCGCACCCCAAATGTGCATTTGTTGGGGTTCAACTTCAGTTGATACTTTCTCAGACGCTTGAACAACTTGAGCAGATTCACCAGATGGTCTTCCTCTGTAAGGGACTTGGCAATCATATCATCCACATAACATTCTATTTCTTTGTGGATCATATCGTGGAATAATGTTACCATAGCCCGTTGATATGTTGCACCGGCGTTCTTGAGCCCAAATGGCATTACCTTGTAGCAGAACGTGCCCCAAGGTGTAATGAATGTTGTCTTCTCCATGTCTTCAGGTGACATTTTGATCTGGTTATATCCTGAAAATCCGTCCATGAAGGAGAATACCGAGAACTGAGCCGTATTATCCACCAATACATCAATGTGAGGTAATGGGAAATCATCTTTCGGGCTGGCTCTGTTCAGATCCCGGTAATCAACACACATTCTTACCTTGCCATCCTTCTTAGGCACAGGTACTATGTTAGCGACCCACGGCGGATAGCTAGTCACAGCAAGGAATCCGGCATCCCATTGCTTTTGTACCTCCTCCTTGATTTTCATAGCCATATCCGGACGAGTACGGCGTAGTTTCTGTTTGACTGGAGGACACTCTTCTCTCAAAGGCAGCTTGTGCACAACAATATCGGTATCCAACCCTGGCATGTCCTGATACGACCAAGCAAACACGTCAACATACTCTTGCAGCAGATCTATCAGTTGCTTCTTCACTGAGTTTTGCAGGCAGACCCCGATCTTGACCTCTTTCACATTTTCCTCTGTACCAAGATTAATCACCTCAACCTCCTCCTGATGAGGAGTAATGACCCTTTCCTCTTGTCTTAACAACCTGGCTAGCTCTTCAGGAAGCTCGTATTCTTCTTCAACCCCTTCTTCAGCTTGATTGATCGGATTGTCAAAGTCATACGATGTCATAGCCGTGCTGTCGTCGGTGCGGTCAGGATGGCACTCTCTGCAAGGGTTTAATTGGTTCATTTTAGTGATCTGATTTTAGTCTTATTTAGAAAAGTGAAATGAAGTTGTCATTTTGAAAAACACTGCCATTTATTTTTTGTACAAAAAGAAAAATGGAAAAAACAGTGAACATAAAAGAAAAAGACTCGTTTGCAAAAGATTGTCTGATATTTCATTAATTTAATCTTGTTTGCACAAAAGTACAGATGGCCCTGATTACAAAATGAGTCTTGTCATCTTGGGCAAGATGCAAGACTTTGATGCATGCTTAAAAATACAGGAAATAATAATTACTCTGCTCGAGTAACACTTATAATTCCCTGGGAAGACCAGTTCGAGACACTGCTCCCCGGGATCTTCGGACGAATCCAATTCTCCAGGTTGCGCTCCTCTTCCAGCTCGTCTTCCAGACAGTTGATAGCATCGGGGGTAAGCATTCCCCCACTGACAAAACCAGGCTCTCCAGCAGCCTTCTCTTGACGCTGAGTTGGTCTGTAACCCAACCCAAACTTGTCCTTCTTTTCCTCCACAGCTAAGACCTTGCCCCAGCCTAGGGCAGTTCCTTCCTCAACAACCTTCCGGGCTTGTTGGTATGACGACATGGAGATCCCTGAAACAGCAGATGCTTCATTCACATTCAAGGCCTCAAAACCTTGGCTCATGGTTTCAACGATCTCTCCATCCATTTCAATATACTTGTAAGTAGCCAGATGACTCACAAATATATCCTCCTCGCCGCAGATTGTGACAACTTGGCCTTCCCACTCATATTTTAACTTTTGGTGAAGGGTAGACGTTATTGCGCCGGCGGCGTGAATCCAGGGTCTACCCAACAAACAGCTGTAGGCGGGCTGAATGTCCATCACATAAAAGATAGTTTTGAAGGTCTGCGGGCCAATTGTCACAGGCAGCTCAACTTCTCCCAGAACCGATCTCTTCGAGCCATCAAAAGCTCTAACCACCAGGTTGCTGGGTCTCAATGCCAGTCCATCATATTCAAGCTTCACCAGAGCCTTCTTTGGTAGGACATTCAGGGATGATCCTGTGTCCACCAGCACATGTGAAAGGACAGCTCCTTTGCATTCCATAGTTATGTGCAAGGCTTTGTTGTGATTGCGGCCATCCACTGTCAGGTCAGAATTGGTAAACCCTAGCCCATTGCTAGCAGTGACATTTCCAACAACGGTCTCCAATTGGTTGACAGTAATCTCCTCGGGCACGTAAGCTGCGTGCAGTACTTTCAGTAGTGCATTCCGATGAGCTTCGGAGCACATGAGCAGTGAGAGGATGGAGATTTTGGATGGAGTCTGATGAAGCTGATCCACAACTTTATAATCACTCTTTTTGATGATCCGCATAAACTCATCAACTTCCTGATCAAACGGAGTCTTCAGGGCTTCTTTGACAGCTGGATCTTCCTGCACCGGGCCTTTCCCCTTTGCCTTGGCAGCAGCTTCTGCTTCGGCATTAGGTCTTTGGACTTGTGAAGCAAAGAGACGTCCGCTTCGGGTGAAGCCTCCGCCTCCGCCCACATTATCAATTTGTGGTGCAGGTGCTGATGTTTCCAGAGTGATTCTTTTCCCTTCACAGTACACGTCAGAGCCATAGTGCCAAGGGATGGCCCTATTGCTTTCATACGGTACAGGTCCAGGTACTGTGACGGTAACCGGACTGATTGATGCTGCTGAAGGGACTGCAATTGTTTGTGGATCATAAAAGATAGTAACTGGTGCTCTAGTGGGAGCAGCACCCTCTGAATGGTAGGCGGAGTTATTTTCTGGATCGTAGAAGATAGTAACAGTAGAGACATCTTCATGATCGTTTGCTGGAGTTGTAGGAGGTCCTGATGGAAGGACTGTTGTTGTTGTAGATGGAGAGTCGAAATGGAATGAAGCTGATGTTGTAGCAGGAGAAACTGTTGAAAACTGGTCATTTGGAAGGACAGATGAAGTACTTGCTGATGTGGTTGTTGAATTATTGGGAACAATAGTTGTTGCATTTGTAGGAGGGTCTGAAACCGTTGTTGATGAAGCTGCCGGATGTGCCGGAAATGATGTAGTGATTTGTAAGAGGCCACTCTTGATAAGGCTGTCAATGCCATTCCTCAAGTCTTCACACCCATTCCATGAAATATTGCAATAAGGGCACCCCAGCTCACACCCTGGAAATATTTGATTTTCACGGAGTTGAGCTTTGATTTCCACCAATGGTGTCCTGATCTGATCCACACTAGTTATCAAATAAGACTGTTGGTCTTCTTCAATAGCATTAATCCGGGGACCACCATGGTGTGGCATTGGGTTTTTGTTGACGTTGGGCGGAGGTGCAAAATTCAAAGCCTTGGAGTCTACCAAGTCTTGTACTTTCATATGCAGAGCCCTGCATTTTTCCGTACTGTGACCAGGTGCGTTGGAATGAAAAGCACACCTAGCGTTTGAGTCATAGTTTCTTGGTAGACTGTTTGGATCCGGAGGTGCCAACGTTCTTAGCTCAACTAGGTTGAGTTTCAGAAGTTGTGGCAATAAGGCAGCATATGGCATTGGAATCGGGTCTATCACCCTGTTAGCTTGAGAGGGCCTCTGTTGGAATGGCCTCTGTTGATTGTTGTTGTTGGAGTTGTTGCTGTAGTTGTTTCTTGGAGGATATTGATTCTGCTGATACTGAGGTTGTTGTTGGAAATTTTGTTGAGGAGGTTGATAGACTGGTAGAGGATGAGCTGGAGCAGGAATTGTGACTGCTGCTATGGTTCTGGGAACATAATGGGGCCTACCCCTGCTGGTGTGAATGGCATTGGTCTCGCCAGATCTTCTCGGGCCTGTAAAAGGCTTTCTTGTACCACTGGACGAACTAGCACCATTATCGGAAATTTTACCCATTTTTAACAGGCTCTCAATTCTCTCCCCTGCTATAACAACATCAGCGAAGCTAGTGGAAGAGAAAGCAGCCAACCTGTCAATATACGTTCCCTGGAGAGTGTTCATAAACATGTCTGCCATTTCTCTCTCAGACATTGGTGGTTGAACGGCAGCAGCCAATTGCCTCCATCTTTGGGCATATTCACGGAAACTTTCCCTTGACGACTGCGACATTCCCATTAGGAGAGTCCTATTGGGTGCCATATCTAAGTTGTATTGATACTGTCGGATGAAGGCCTCTGCCAGGTCCTTCCAGCATCTCACAGTTGCCCTTGTCAAGTGGGAATACCATTCCCTTGATGCTCCAGTCAAGCTATCTTCGAAGTAAAACATCCAAAGTTTCTCATCCATTGTATAGGCCTTCAGCCTTCCCAGAAACGATTGCAAATGAGTCCGGGGGCATGAAGTCCCATTATACTTTTCGAAACAAGGAGGCTTGAACTTATGGGGGATCCTGACCCCGTCTACCAGCCCCATGTCCATGACGTCGAAGCCCAAAGAATTTTGAGACTCCAGAGACCTCAACTTTTCAGCTATTTCATCCAATCGCCTATCATAGGCCTCTTCTCCGGCACCCATTACTGTAAATTGGTCCTCCTGAGGATCCTCTTGAAGCACTCTGGCTGCAGTAGCTGTTCCTTGAACGTTTGCAGGAATATTAATCTCAGGATGTAGATGCGGGCCAAAAACAGGAGGGTTAATGTGGGGTTGCACCCTTTCATTATTACTGGTGCCAGCAGTTCCCACATGAGGCTCCTCTTGATTCTGTCTTTCAACCATGGCCCTCAGCCTCTCCTGGCTCTGAGCCATGTTGTTCATGACCTCCATGAACTGCGTCATTTGAGTTCTCATCTCCAATCTTTCATTGGCCAGTTGATTTCTAACATCAGCAAGATCTTGTTGGACTTGATCCATCTGAATTCCCGGAAGGTTATTTCTGGTGGGATACCTGTGCGGCCTGTTGAGGGGAAACACCCGGCGACGAGCAATACTGCCTGAATATCACAACAGAGGTTAGTATCAATAAAACAAAACCTACAAAACAAACAAAAAGGTTAGTATGCAATGCAGTTATGCTTATTTGCTCTCAAGGTATCCGGTTTGGTCTTCAGTTTTGACCCTTCCAGACCCTTGAAGATGATGCTGTTGAAGTTGTCTCCGGAGTGAACTCAGATGAAAACCAACACAAATATATTACATAAGATGAAATAATACAACTTGTTCATTTTACAACACAAGCCCTAAAAGGGGGTCAAAATACATCACAAAAAGTAAAAGTACATGGAATAGGAAAAACAACAAGCAAATGATCAAACTCCAAGGCCAAACTCATCCTCACGAACTTCCTTAAGAAGTGCTTCGGTCACAGGATCAGCCGGACGCTCTGTGAGACTTCTGATGAGAAGGTTTCTCGTTGCAACAGCTGCAGTCAACTTCTTGTTCTGACTTTGGTCCTTAGACCTCCTCACTCCAGCTCTGATTTCTAGCTCTGATATTTCCTTCTGGGCTGCTGCCAGGGCTTTTTCCATCTGCTCCATCTTGTCCTGAGCTCTCTTGTCTTCTAGAGTACGGGCTTCAGTGATCCGGACCCACCTGGCCTGACTCTCTTTCAAATACAAGTCTGTTCTTGCTCTCTGGAACTGGGCTTCTTTACAAGCGTTCTTCAGAATCTGCTCACCAGCTTTAGACTTGTTGATGTATTCTCCAGACTTTTCAATCTTAGTCAAGTGCTCAACTCTCAGCTTCTCCAATCTTTCAATCTCCCTCACACCTTCACTTCTCTCCCGGAGGGTCTTCTGCAAGGCTTGAGATAACTTCTCATTCCTTTCCTTCAGACTTTCAAACTCTTCTAGACCAACAGTGGCAGGGGGTGGTGCTGTTGATGACTCAGGCATGTCTTCTATGGTGAAAGGCAATCCGGAGAATTGGGCTCTAGCATAGGACCACTCATGATATTGGGCTGATGCCACATTATTGCATTTTCCCAAAATAGTGACTCCTTTGGTTTGAACATGATCCCAGGCCCAGGCAGCCTGTCTAACAACAGCCAAGTTAACCTTGTTCTCACAGTAGAGGGTTTCAACCAAATCCTGTATCCTAGGAGCATGGACCAGTGCATAGCCCAATTGCCTCTTGAACAGCAGAGGGTTGTAGTTGATACTCCCCTTAACTCCTACCAAAGGCACATTGGGAAAGTGCCCACAGCTTGTGATAATATCTCTGCCCTTGGTGCTCTGAGTGCACCATCTGATGTCTGCTGAAGTGAGAGTAGTGAGCCTCTTAGCCCAGTTGCTTTGCTGATGAGGATTCAGGAACATATCTGTCTTGGGCAGGTGCCTGAGTAGCCAAGCATGGAATAGTGGAGCACAGCACCTCACTAGCTTACCCCTCTGCTTCTCATTCCTCTGATGCACTGAGTAATAGAGGTCACCCAGCAAAGTTGGCACTGGGTTCTTCAGGATGAACAAATGGATTGCATTCTTGCTGATGAATCGAGGCTCATCTGCAAACAAAACAATGCCATAGACACTTAAGGCCAACAGAGCACAAACAGCTTTCCACTCCCCCAGGGAGGCCTTCAGACTAGCTTGAGAAATCAGAAAGTCTAGATGAAAACCAGGGACCTTAGCCTTAGAGGTCATATGTTGCTCAATCAAAGCAGGCTCCAGGTGCAAAGCTTTGGCTATCTCTCCATTGCTGGGAAAGATCATTTCAGGGCTGAAAGGGATCTCTCTCTTGATAGGCAAACCAGTCAAATATGAATATTCTTCCAACAGAGGCCCCAGCTGAAAGTCTTGAAAGGTGAAGCACCTCAATGGGGGGTCATAAAACTGGATGCAGGTATGGATGAGGCTCCTCTGAGACGGGTCCAGATCCACAACCAGGTCAAGTATATCCCCATAGCTTTCTCTGAACAAAGATATGTGATCCGGAGTGATTAAAGTCTGAATCCTCCTAAGGTCTGATAAGTCAGGCTGGAAAAAATGATAAGTGATGTTGCTTTTCTTTGGAGCCATGATGCTGAAGACTGGGTAGAATAAGTGCTGATGAGGAGGTTGAGAAGTGGGCCACTGGCTGGCTAGTGCAAGTATCTGAAGAACTGAAGCAAATGCTGGTGGAGACAGGTCAAAACTGCAGATGGGGTCAAAACCAAAACCTGATGAATGTGGGTACCCTGAAAAACAAATAAGCACATGTTAATATGATGCAATGAGTATGTATGCAGATGGAATGCAAGGGTTTGTGACTGAGCTGGATCTGATTAACTGCCTTGGTATAGATCCATGTGTGTCCAAGAATTCCAGATGGAGGTCTAAAAATCCAGTAACCAAGGTGGGGGACTCAAATAAAGAGCCACAAGTCCAGGGTTTTAGAATCACAAGAACTATCCAACATGGAGCATTCTTAACAAAGTCGAAGTAACAGGGTATTCTGAGGTCAAGGTACCTGCAAACCTGTAAACAGCCCAACCCCCTCACAGGTAATGATCTAGAACAAGGATCCTCAGACTTGGATCAGTTATGAGAAGTGTAAACACTTCTAACCCGGAGGTACAGTGTTTACAATAACCATAACAATTCCTCCTCTAATTCACCTCAGTTTCTGAAGGTCAAACTAAAAGGTCATCCAGACTTAGCAGGCTTCCCAGATCCCCCTAGCACTACAGGAAATCCGTAGCACAGAGTTCTCAAGAAGAAACCCATATCTGAACCGTGTTCCATATTCCCGCACCAGACCGAAATGGAATGGGAAAGAATATGGTTCACTCTATCCTAGGTGTCACTCAGGTCCCAGGTGTAGGACCTTAACTCTCAATGAAATACCCACCCACCAAAACAGAGAAACCAGATCCAACCAGCAACAGTATGACAATATGATATATATACAAATGCAAATAAAGAAAGCAGTAAAAATAAACTGTACATAAAGCAATAAACAAATATAAGCACAAATAAGCACATAACACCCCAGTAAACACAAATCAAACAAGCGCTAGGAGGAACCCACAAAAAGAACCAGAAGCCCTGGTTGCAGTATAAGGGAACATCCCCAGCAGAGTCGCCAAGCTGTCGCTCCCGACAAATGAAAATGGATCAAATGAAGGTACAGACGCGAACGGTCGGCGAGAGGGACAATGAGAACACACAGCCGTGAACTCACTGGAGGATGAATAGAGTCGCCAGCTAGGCATTTTTATCCCGAAGGAAAGGTAATGCTGCATAGACCTAGAAAAAGATGGATAAGACGGTTTGCGAACCAGAGAGACTGAGAAAGGGGGTTGGTTACAACCTGGGAAGGTATTAGCACCCAGATTGTCCGTCGTACTCGACGGGATCCACGCTTGAAAGATTTGTGCTATAAAAGGGGTAGTGTCAGTGCAATTTGTGTGTAAAAGAGCTGGAAAGCAATATGTACAGGTGTCAGTGTAAAGTGTATAAGTGATGTGAAGTATGAAAGTGTCAGTGTAAGGAATAAGAATGAATTGCTCAAGAATATGAGGCTAAAGAATGAAGCTGGAAAGAGGGGGAATGTACAGAGACTTTTGTTCGATAACCGTTAAGTTATGCCTACGTATCCTCTCGTGCAATGAGGAAGTCAGAACACCGTAGTTCGACCCAAAGAGACTGAAAGGAAAATTGACTTGTGAACTGCTTACTTGTCTATGCTCAAGTGTATGACCTGTCTGGCTCAGGTGCTTACTGTCTTGCATTAGACGGAAGAAGCAAGTTCTCGTTTATGAATGAAGGTGATGAGAAAAGAATCCCGAAGGAGACGATTATTGTTTGTTTTTGTGTTTTCAGTCTTTTATTTCTTTTTGGAGTTTGTCATAAGATAATGAGCTTAAGCCTAAACCAACGGGTTAGTAAACTCATCACATCTTCCCTCTGATTAGGGGTAATGAGAGTACCTTAAGTGTGAAGTCAGATTCTCACACTTAATCACCTTTGATGTAGGGTTAAGATCATTAACCTACTTGTGATTATTTAGATGTTTTTGGTGTTTTTGTTTGGTGTCGAGTAATGAGGTTAAGCCATAATCAGGGATTTAACAGACTCATTACACCATCCTAATAGAAGGATAATAGATGAGAGTGTTTAAGCTGAGGAAAGCTCCTCAACTTAATCCATGATTAAGGATTAAACTCATGACAAAACAAGCCTTTGATTAAGATGAATTTTATTAATGGTATGATGATGAAGTGAGTTTTATTGTTTGTAAGACAACTTGAGGGGGACTTGTCCATTAACACTAGGGTTAGTCCTTCTTAACCACTTAAGGAAGAATTAGAACCCTAATGCAAGGCCCAAGTTACAAGTGTGATGTCTTGGTACTTATTAAGTGAATTGATTAAGAGATTTAAACACATAAAGGGTTTAAAACTTAGGATTAAAGTTATACACTCCATCCTAAGAGAAGGATGCAGGCATAACCCTAATCACAAAGTCTTAACACCTTTTGGGTTTAGTCTCTGATTATGAGGTGAGAAGAGAGGACTCAAAGAGAGACACAAAGGTAAAACTATGGGGGGACTAGTCAAAACCCTAATTCATTATCATGCTTGGTTGTTCCTAAGGTTTGTTAGGTTTAACAAGAACAATCTTCAAAGGAGCCACCAGGAAGCAGATGAACAGATCAAGAGAAGCAAAGCGACTTGCTTCATTCAAGAAGTCAAATCACTTGAGGAAAGAAAGGTGAGATAAACAGGGAGGAGCAAACTCACTCCAATACACATACAAAAGTGCAACAAGATCACAAGAAAGGATTAATCATAAGGTCGACGTCAAACTACGTCTGCCATCCTGGAAATTGGACAATGAACATACAAAATCGAGCTCAAACTAGAATCAAGGTTAAACACAAATTCTAATACACGGAATTAAAATCTAAACCACATTAATAATAAATTGCTAAAACAATGTTTCTAAACCCCTTTTTTTTTTTTAACAAAAATATTAACTAAAATTAAACTAATGTCTTAACAAAGTTAAAGAAAATCTAATAATAATATATTTTAAAAATAACTATGGTCATTATTAATTAAGTATGAAAAGAAAATATAATTAATAAAAGAAAGAAAGGAAAGTTTAAGAAGGATTATAAAACAAAACTTGAGAAAAATAATGAGAAAACTTAATAAAACTCTTAAAAGGAGAAAAGATGTTGGCTGACCAACAAGGAGGCCCACCTAGCGGCAGATCCGTGGGCTGGCCAAGCGGGTCAGACCCAATCCCTTGACCCGGTTCGGTCAAAAAAGAAAAGGGAAAGGTTGGCAAACCCTAAACAATGACCTAACGGCAAAAGTGAGAAGGCGTACGTTTCTTTTTTTTCTGAAATCCAGAAGCTCACGAAGAACAAACCCGTCTCCCCCCAAATTCGTTCTCTAACCCCAAACCTTATTAAAATTGCGTTAAATCAACATGTTATAAGCGGCAAAGTGAAGAAAACGGAGACGAAGGAGAAGCGAGACAAGCAACAACAACAGCAGTGTTTCAAAGGTAAAAGGGTAAGTAACAAACTACCAATCTACGATCTCTGGAAATTTGTGGTGAGTTTTTGGTTCTGAGGATCTTGTCCCCTTCACTTTCCGCTGGCTTTTCTTCTTCTTGCGGTCTAGGTTCTCACTCGACGACGCTTTTGAACCTCACAGGTTGTTAGGTTGGTGACGGTGAACGATGCAATTGGTGATGATGATCGCGGATGGTGTTGAAGAAAGGTGCGTTGCGACGGTTCCGTGAAAATTGATGGTGTCCAGAAGATGTTAGGTCACAAAACGCCTGGTCCTTCAACCTCAAAGGTAATTTGGTTTTTCTGTTATGAAAAGAATAAGTCTGTATTTTTGTGATTGTCTTACGAAAACAAAATTTTGATGTTGTCTTTCTGCATTTTCGAAGCTGCTGTGTTTGTGTTTTTGTTCACAGTTAAGGGTGATGGTCTGCTGTTGATGAAGCTGATGAAGATGAGGGGGGGAAAAGTCAGTTGTTATTCTGTCAAGTGGTGAGTATGTAATATCTCTTGTTCTCCCTTTCTTTTTCCCTTGATATCAATCCATCCTGTTTCAATCTCACTGCTTTTTCAAAAGCTATGATCTGATGTTTGCTTTTCAATTGTTGTCCTTCTGGTGCAGGTTTTGAATCTATAATTCCAACAGCCTGCAGGATGCTTCTTCTTTATGCTAAAACATTGTCCTTGTTGGTGTGACAGTCTGGTTTGAATCAGTTGGAAATGAACTGAATTTTCTTTTTAGAAACTTTCTGCCCTTTTTGTGATATTGGTATTGTGATTTGCAGGTCATGGCTCATTGTGATGTGAGCTTAGCAGCTGGCCTTTGGGCATTGTGTATGCTGCCAGCAAGCAGGCGCAGCCATACAGCCCTTCTTGTGTACTCTTAGCTCCAGGATATAGTACTTTGTGTGCTGATTTCTGTTTTCAAGGTATCTCCCTTTGTCCTTTTATTGAAATTTAATAAAGCTTGATGCTATTTCTTCTTCTGGTTTCTCTTATTGGTACAAAAATCCTGCTGGTGCTAGATATTAGACTTTGTCATGCTGTGAGTTGTATTCCCTGTTTTTTAGCCATGTTTGATGTTACGGATTTCACGGCAATATCATAATCTCTGCCTGTCCTTAGCCATTTTTGATGCTTGTTGTGGACTGATTTCAAACTTATGATCCTTTGTTTCTCTTTCATGTTCGACGTGCTGGAGCCTAAGATTGGGGTCGGTGAAGGTTTGGATGGCTGAACTGATACGAGGCTGTCATTTGCAAGCCGTTTCGGACAATCAACAAATATGGTAGCGACAAAAGCGTTTCTCCGTCTTGATTAATAGATAGCATAGGCTGAAAAATTTTGGAACTTTGAATTTCCATCTTGTAACTGTAACAGCTTTTTGGTAGCATTAGCAATGAACTATGAATTTGGAATTTCTTTTGTAATTGTAACAGCTTTTTGGTAGCATTAGCAATGAACTATGAATTTGGAATTTCTTTTGTAACTGTAACAACTTTTGGTAGCATTAGACTTTAATTTCTGAGATTGGAAGTGAGGATACAAGTCTTCAGATTTGGGCAAATTCCCTTACTGACTTGTAAAATTAAATGTCATTATTTTGATAAACCCTTGAATTCAAAAAGTATTTAAATTGTAAACACTTTGGGAGTAACAACACGAATTTCATACGAAATAGTCTTGCCTTGGACTTGGAAAATAATTACTTTAGACTTGAACACCTTTGTTTGTTCCAAAACCATATCTCTAAAAAAAGATCATGTCTTAGAAACAACAACATCAATCTTGCCAATGACCAAAACAGAACTTGGCACTTAAACGCATTCCAAAAAGAATCTATGAATCAAGCCATCAAATTCAATCTCATGCCAATGGTAATCCCATGTAGAGTCACTCGAATAAACAAACTTTCTCTCTTCAAATTACTTCTCAAAATATTAAAAAGAAGTGACGATACTTCAGAAATAACCTTGAAATAACATCATCCCCACGACTTGAAAGATTTAAACGAGGAGACAGCAAATTTGGTCTCTTAAAGCCTCAAGAGTAAATTTCGCAATTCAAAGTATCCTAAACACCATTCATTCTTCTTAGTCTGAACATGATCTTGCGTTTCAAGTAGCCAGAGGAGCAATAGTCTTGGTTGCAATGCTTTTTTTTTTAGGAAAGAAACAAACATCTCACATTATGGATCAATCTTCTCTCAATTCCAAACCGCAAAACCTTAATTTGATGACTTGGTGAATTGTGCCTCCATGTTTGAAAAGCGAAGACCATCTTGAACTGAAACTTTGGTTTCTGGTACTTCCTGGCTGGTTTCTTGCTTCCATGCCAATCTCATTTCTTGTGGTTCTTTGACATTCTTGACCTTGAGAAGGTACAACACGACGCTCGAACACACATGGACCCCTTTGAAGTGATTGACGACCTTTGGAGTAACTCAAGATGCTTTGGGACTGCTCAGATCACAAACCCTAGGTGCAGATGCCTTAGAAGCTATGCAGTGATTCAAAATTGAGATGTGAGACGATATGATTGTGTTTATGCATATGAGATGATCATAAGCCATGGTGTGAATGGGTGAGGGCAAATTTGGGGTGTTTACACATCCTGTCTGACATCCCACCAAACACTATGTCATCCACATATATTTGAGCAATCATGACCTTTCCTTCTTCATCCTTCACAAACAAGGTTTTGTCTATTCCACCTTTCCTATACCCATGTTTTATGAGAAAAGTGGTCAGTCTTTCATACCAAGCTCTTGGGGCTTGCTTTAGACCATACAGAGCCTTCCTTAGCTTATAAACATGATCTGGACAACTTGGATCAACAAATCCCTTTGGTTGCTCCACATATACTTCCTCATTAAGATACCCATTTAGAAAGGCACTTTTAACATCCATCTGAAATAGCTTGAACTTTAGGATGCAAGCAATTCCTAGAAGTAGTCTGATTGATTCAAGCCTTGCTACTGGTGCAAAGGTTTCATCAAAGTCTACTCCCTCAATTTGTGTGTATCCTTGAAATACAAGTCTAGCCTTGTTTTTTGTAACTACTCCCGGCTCATTTGACTTGTTCTTGTACACCCACTTAGTGCCAATCACATTAATGTCATCAGGCCTAGGAACAAGATCCCATACTTCATTCCTTGTAAACTGGCCTAATTCTTCTTGCATAGCAGAGATCCAGTACTCATCATTCAGAGCTTCCTTGATGTTTTTAAGTTCTATCTTTGAAACAAAGCAGGAGCCTGAAATCATCTCTCTTGATCTAGTGATGACACCACTGTTGGGATCACCAATTATCAAATCTTTAGGATGATCTTTCTGGATTCTGATGGAGGGAGGTTTGTTGGATTGCTCTGACCTTGCCTTATTTAAAGTGAAATCAAGATTATCACTTTCTGTTTTAACTTCAGTTTGATTGTCAACAAATGTTCCAACATCATCAGCAACATCTGCAGAGGCATCATCAATAATCACATTTATTGATTCCATTATAACCTTGGTTCTGGAGTTAAATACTCTATAAGCTCTGCTATTTATGGAGTATCCAAGAAAAATCCCTTCATCACTTTTAGGGTCCATCTTTCTTCTTTGATCCCTATCAGCCAGAATGTAACACTTACTTCCAAACACATGAAAGTACTTGACTGTAGGTTTTCTGCCCTTCCAGACTTCATAGATGGTGGACAAAGTTCCCTTTCTTAGTGTGACTCTATTGTGGATGTAGCATGTTGTGTTCATAGCTTCAGCCCAAAAGTACAGGGGTAACTTTTTAGCATGAATCATGGCTCTTGCTGACTCCTGAATAGTTCTGTTTTTCCTCTCAACAATCCCATTCTGTTGAGGGGTGATAGGAGAAGAATACTCATGATTGATCACTTCTGAAGAGCAGAAGTCTGAGAATTTTTTATTCTCAAACTCCTTTCCATGATCACTTCTTATTCTGACCATACAACTTGCTTTTTCTCTTTGAATTCTTTGACACAGATCTTTGAATACATCAAACACATCAGACTTCTCTTTGATGAAGCTTATCCATGTATATCTTGAGAAGTCATCAACAACCACATAGGCATATCTTTTTCCACCAAGACTCTCAACCTGCATTGGTCCCATAAGATCCATATGTAATAATTCCAAGACTTTGGAAGTTGTCAGATGTTGGAGCTTTGGGTGTGACATCTTGGTTTGCTTGCCTATTTGACATTCACCACACACTTTACTTTCATCAATCTTGAGTCTTGGGATCCCTCTTACAGCCTCCATGGATATGATCTTCTTTATTCCTCTGAGATGGAGATGACCCAGTCTTTGATGCCACAGCTTCACTTCTTCTTCTTTGGCTAAGGAACAAGTAGTTGTGAGGCTGGAATATTGGGGTTCCCACATATAGCAATTGTCTTTTGATCTGGCTCCTCTCATGACAACCTTCTGTTCTTTATCAAAAACTATGCATTCAGTTTTGGTAAAGTTTACACTGTAACCTTGGTCACATAATTGACTTATGCTGATCAAGTTAGAAGTTAATCCTTTTACCAGTAGCACATCATCTAGACTCGGTACACCTGGGCAGTCCAAGGTCCCAACTCCCTTGATTTCTCCCTTTGCTCCATCTCCAAAGGTTACATATCTGGATGAGTGTGACTTTAAGTCTACCAGCAGATTCTTCAGTCCAGTCATGTGCCTTGAGCAGCCACTGTCAAAGTACCAGTCTTCCTTAGCAGATACTCTGAGAGATGTATGAGCTATAGAGGCAACAACCTTCTTGGACCATTTGTGCCTGTTGTGAGGTTTCCTTTGATGCATCTGCCCTGTGTAGTGTCCATCTTTAGAGTTCCAAGGTTGTCTGTTGAACTTGTTCTTGGGCATGTATTTGTAGCTTTGATCAGCATGAAGACTAGCTTTATGTACCCACACTTTCTTGGTGACCTCTGTCTTCTGCTTAGGGGGTTGCTGAGACCTCTAATTTGGATGTCCATGCAGCTTGTAGCAAAAAGGTTTGATGTGACCAAACCTTCCACAATGATGGCATCTCCATCTTTGATATTTATTTTTCATCATGTTCTTGTCATGATGTTGAGACATCTGCTTGGACATCTTGTTTGACTTCATGGGGTTTGGAGTTGTTTGGCTGGTGCTAGCCTCAAACTTTTGAGCTTTATTAAATCCCAGCCCAGTCCTATCCCCTGAGTGCTTGTTGTTGTTGAGAATGACATACAGTGTGTTTGAGCTACTATTCAGCATTCTGACAGATTTGGACATATGCTCCATTTTGGAGTTGAGTAGGCTGACTTCACTTTTCAAAGTGTCAATGATCTCTAGATTACTTGCCTTTTCAGCCTTTAATTCCTCAATCTGCTTTTTCTGCTGTATATTCTCCATGCATACTTCAGTGCTCCTTTTACACAGCATCCTGTAAGATGCTTCAAGCTCTTCAAATGTCAGCTCTTCATCACTGGATCCTCCTTCAGTTTCACATACTCCAGCTAGAGCAGTGATGTGCTTTGCAGATTCTTCTTCTGACTCACAGCCTAAGTCTTCATCTGACCAGGACATAGAGAGACCTTTCTTTTGCTTCTTTAGGTAGGTTGGGCATTCATTTCTGATGTGTCCATACCCTTCACATCCATGACATTGGATCCATTTTCCTTGGTTAGTCTTCTCATCATAATTTGACCTTCTATTAGTGTCATAAGGTCTTTTATTCTCAGAGGTTGAGTTTCTTCCACTTGGTCTGGGCCTGTTTTCCATTCTTTTGAGAATTTTGTTGAATTGTCTTCCAAGCATAGCAATTGTTTCTGATAAGTTGTCCTCAGAGTCTGCTTCATGATTTTCTTCTTCTTTATCAGTATTTGAGACCAGGGCTATGCTTTTGTTTTTCTTCACAATTGTATCATTCATTCCCATCTCAAAGGTTTGAAGGGAACCAATGAGCTCTTTAACCTTCATTGTGCAGATGTCCTGAGCTTCTTTTATTGCAGTAACCTTCATGTCAAATCTTTTTGGCAGTGATCTGAGAATCTTCCTTACCAACTTTTCATCACTCATCTTCTCTCCCAAGGCACCAGAAGTATTAGCAATTTCCAGGATGTTCATGTAAAAATCATGAATGGTCTCATCTTCCTTCATCCTCAAGTTTTCAAACTTGGTGGTGAGAAGTTGAAGTCTTGACATTTTCACCTTTGATGTTCCTTCATGAGTGGTTTTGAGAGTGTCTCAAACATCCTTGGCCAGCTCACAGTGATGCACAAGTCTAAATATGTTCCTGTCAATGCCATTGAATAAGGCATTTAAGGCTTTGGAATTTCCAAGTGCTGAATCTTCTTCCTCCTTGCTCCACTCTTCTTCAGGCTTCAACACTTTTGCCCCATCCTTATTGTCTTGGACAGGGTGCTCCCATCCTTTGTTGACTGCTTTCCAAGCCCTGATATCAAGAGATTTTAAGAATGCTACCATTCTTGGCTTCTAGTAGTCATAGTTGGATCCATCCAATATAGGTGGTCTATTCACAGATCCTACATCTCTGTCCATGTTCCCAAATTTTGCAGTCCCTAGATCTCACCCAGTTAAACAGGCAGGGTGCCTGCTCTGATGCCAATTGAAATTCTGGGATCAGGTACGTGATGTCGAATCAGATGTTTAAACACTTGAAGACTTAAACAAAACTTAAAGTGCAGATAAATTAAATAACACAGGAAATTGTTAACCCAGTTCAGTGTATCTCCACACTTACATCTGGGGGCTACCAAGCCAGGAAGGAAATCCAATATAAGTAATATTAATTCTGGAATTAAACCAACCAGTTTAATCCTTCACTTAATATCTACCCAAGGCAATTTCTACCTAAGACACAACTTAGATATGAGTACCTACTCACTCCCCCTCAATCACACAGTGATATTTTACAATGATTAATAAAATTGAAGTCACACTTCAAATACAACAGCTTGATCTTACTTAAAAGTTTCAATCAAGACACAATACACTTTTTGCTTAAAAGCTCATAAAGTGATAAAACAATTAAAACCTGTTATTAAACACAAACACCCTTTGCAGTCTTCTTAATTTCGTACTCTATTCTGAGAGTTTCTGTTCCTTAAATAGATGCTTGGTTTTTGGGCTTTCTGTAAATTATCCAGTCCTGATAAATCTCACTTTCATCACCTTGAATTAGGGTTAGTTAGATTGTTACTTCCTTGATTCAAGGTGAGTTAGTTATTCTGTTACACTGAAAATAGATAACTAAGCTCCCTAAAGATGCGCCTTGGAGTGCTTATCTATTCACAATTAATTCCAGATAAATTCTCCTGAATTTACTCACTTCTGTTATGCATCATTTAAGTCTGGTAGCAAGTTTACGATGTCACAACATCTGGTGTGACATCCTGATGTCTTGACTTAAGTTCATTAACTTTTACTCTGTTTGTCAATGTCACAACATCTGGTGTGACATCCTGAACTAAGTTCAACACTTCTTGTTTGTCAAAAATTCTGCCAATTCTTAACATCTACAGGGTTGAAACGCCTTGAGTAATAGTTCTGACAACGGCGACAACCCAATTTTACGTTAACAGAACATTAACCTCAAGATTCAATATGGGTAACAACAAGTCGTTGATTTATATAATTGTCAAACAATTCGTGATAATGTTGACCTGAAAACGAGGGTTCAGTTTTCTTTTAAACTCTTAATGAAGTTCAATATCGAGGTTACGTGTCTCATGGAAAAATTTACAATATGAACTCCATCTATGTGAATTTCGAGATGGTGACGTCTTAAAGTGAGGGTTGGAGTTTCTCTCATGAAAAATTCATGAAACATAATAGCATATGGCCATAAATAAGTGTTAAACGAGATATGTGGATGAAGAACCTTTAAAGAGTGTGTGTAAGGTAACACCGGTCTAATCATATGGATTAATGGTTTTAAAACACTACTACCTAACATTCCGATTAAACTTTGTGTTGTCTTCACTAAGGTTAAGTTTTAAATCGAAAGATACATAACAGTATTAACACTCTTTATACTTCATTTTCTGGAATTAGACTTGTCATTATTAGAACAGGTGGGGGATTGTTGGAAGTTAATGGACAGTTAATATTCATGGGTTTGTTCAAATATGACAAAGTTAAACAGGATATAAGTGCCCCATAAACAAAAGTGGAATTTGCCTTCAAATTTGTCTGAAGAAATTTTGATCAGTGTTTGTGTTAAACATCCACTGGTGGAAGTTGTCGTTAAATTTATCTCGGACTACTTTAAATTCATACTGAATTTTTTAAATTCATTTTCCTATCAAAAAATTTATTTGTACAATAAAATTTTTCATGGGCTCGTTTATGATAAAAAAAAAATTGACAAGAATAATATAAGTATTATGGAAAATTGAAAGTGGCAGGTGTAAGTAAAAATCTGAAGGAGAAATTCTCATGATTTTTCTTTGCGTTTCCACGAGGTTAATGAAATTGCAAGTCGCAGCCATGGATGGTCCCACAATTAAGCTTTGAACCATATACACATCTTCTCTCTCAAGGAAAATCAATCATATTTTGGTAAGATAAACATTGTGGTAGGTGTACACGTCACAAATTAATTTGAAAATATGTGACAAAAATTGCTGGAATCTTAATGAGTCAATATATTAGTTGAGGACTTAAATTATTTATGGTTGAAAAGATGAAAACATAAGCAAGCTACTTGTTGATTAAGAGTCAAGTAAAGCTGTATAGTATTCATCATAGAACTCACCATGCTCACCAAAAAACCAATCATATAACTCACCAAAAATAAAATAGAAGAACCTACGTAAACAAATCCTAAACAAATCCACCAATGTTGAACTCTTTAATTATAATTATTAGTACTTAAATGAAGGCATAACAACTTGTAAGAAAAAAAAAGTTTAATTATTTATTTAATCCCTAATAAAGTATGCAAACGAGTCAATGGTATTATGTTTTTAATAAAAGTGCATGAATAGTTTGCCTAATATGCAATGTCATTATCAAATTTGTCATTCACTACCAACTTTGTTTTGTCACGTAATTAATTAAGCGTAGCTAATTTTTTTATGGTTTGAAAATATAATATCACTTTCTAATCCATTATGTATAATAATATAATTGTTAGTTTGTCATGTTGCTACGAGTAACCTAAATAAATGCTATTTGATGAAAATAAAGTTTATGAAGTTGGTGGAAGTGCAGGCCTCCGACCCATTTACATGAAAATGGAAAAAGAAAAGAATATATGTTAAAGCCCTTGAATATGGGTTTAAGACAAGTATCTTTCAAGTCAATTATATACAAATAAATGAAATTGTTAAAATATGATTTAAAATCTAAATTTAGAAGACTTTACCATACATCCCCACAATTAGACTTATACCCCTATACACATTTTTTTTTGGATTAAAATACCCTCGTATAAATAGTTAAAAGATAAATTTTTCTTTCCATTTTTACTTTTCAGCCAAAGTTACCGCAAAAGAGAGAAAAAAGTAACATTCAGCCACAGTTACCGGAAGACATACAAGTAAGTCTTCTAGTTTGAATTTTAATGCACCAGAAGTCTTTTTCCAAGTCTTCTGGTACCAGAAGAGTTTATGAAAGTGTTCCGGTGTGCTGTGTTTTTGGAAAAATACTTCCGGAAGACTTGGAAAAAGTCTTTCGGTTTGCTACGTTATTGAAAAAGACTTCTGGAAGACTTGGAAAAAGTCTTCCGGTTTGGTTATGCACAAAATGTGTATCGGAAGTCTTTTTTAAAGTCTTCCGGGTTTGAATTTTTTCTTTGAATTTATTTTTTATTAATTTTTTTTATTATTATTTTTTTCTTCAGTGGTGCGTTCACGAGGCAGGGATGGTAGGATACCGGTTTGATCTATGGGACGGGGCGATACATCTAGAAGGACACAAGAAGATGATGTCGGTACATCTGCAGCTGTAGCAGATACAGTTGGATATCCTGGAGGTCCGTACAATACCAGTGTTTTGGTTAAGTACGAGCATCATGTTGCCAGACGGTTATGGTTCGGTGAGGTAAGTAAATTATAATTTTTTACTACTGAATAAAAATTGAAATTATAATTATTTAGTATTGAATAAAAACTGAAATTATAATTATCTATTGTATAATTTGTTTAATTTTATTTGTTTTCAGGAGAGAGGTGCAAAGAAGGAGTTGAAGGTTGCATGACATGGATTGAAGTTGACTCATATGGTTCCACAGCAGCTTCCACCAGAGATTGAGGCTTTCATATCTAGGTCCGGTTTAGCTTCCCTATAGAGAACCAGTTTGAAGAAGATAGATGCAAACTTGGTTTTTGCATTTGTTGAGAGGTGGCATCTAGAGACATCTTCATTTCACATGCTGTTTGGTGAAATGACGATTACTCTGGATGACGTGGCATGTTTGCTTCACCTGCCCATCAGGGGGGTATTCTGGACCCCTCAACCCATCAGTGAAGACCTAGCTGTTGAGTGGGTCGTTGACTACCTAGGAGTGTCACCGAGAGTGGCACTATACCAGGTCCGTGAGTGCAGGGGTTCGTACTACAAGCTTGAATGGTTATATGATCGATTCGTAGAGCATCGAGCTACATCATCGTGGGCATATGCGACCAGATGTTATTTGATGATGTTAGTGGGTTGCACGATCTTTGCGGATAAGTCGATTACACTTGTTGAGGCACGATACCTGGAACTATTTAGGGACTTGGATGGGTTGTCGAACTATAGTTGGGCAGCAGCTGCATTGGTGACCTTGTATAGGTATCTTGGAGATGCGTCCATGTTCAGTTGTAAACAGCTCGGTGGTTACCCGACTCTGTTACAATAAATGTTTAAATTCAATTTATTGGTTGTTTTTATTTGAAGTCTAATGTTTTTTTATTATGTTCATTATGTTAAAATTAATTATTATATTATAATTTTTTTAACAGTGCTGGATTCATGAATATTTTCCAACTCTTGGAAAAAAAGAGAGAATTGGATACCAGCTCAGAATTGTGGTCTCCCCCGAGCGATGAGGTGGACATACAAACAAGGCGCGTTTAAGGTGGATGAGTTACGACCTATTATGGATGAGCTGACACCGACCGATGTCATATGGCGGCCATTCGAGGATCATAGAGTTCATCGTCATTTTGATGAGATTTCACTATATATGGGTTGTTTGAGGTGGGGTGACACTATTGTTCCATATATGCCTAACAGGTGTCTTCGACAGTTTGGATATCTTCAGTATATTCCACCTGCACCTATTGATTATACGATGGCTGGTGATATTAATGTTGAGTGGATTAGTTACATCCAGAGTGTTGGGCAGGTGATTCGTTCGACAGCACTGGTGACTATCCCATTTGAGGCAGATGATGGATATCTTGAGTGGTATTATTGTGTTTCGCATTCTCGATTGGTACCGCCTAGCCATGATGAGCCGAGAGTTGCATCTGTTCTTGAGTACGATGCGGGAATATCTGATCCTGCCTGGGGTTATGTGTCTACATTGATTCATCGCTACCTTCAACAGAATGCGACTGAAGAGGATGATCCACATTTTGCTGATCTATTTGTAGCTTTATGTATTTCTCGTTCACAATGATCGATAGTTATGTTTATGTTATATGTTATATAATTTTTAGACATGGTTTCTGAATTTCTTAACATTTGAACTTATATGTACAATGTTATTTATGTTATATGTTATTGATAATTTTTAAACTTAAAAACTGAAATTAAAATTTAATTACATAGATTATAATTCATAAAGTGTTGCAAATATATAATATAATTCATGAATAAAAATGAATAACATAGTTTATAATTCATAATGTGTTGGTAATATAGGCGTAAGTTGTTGCCAATGTTGTAGACGTGCTGTAAATCCTACCATCCACGGTGTTGTTGTTGGATAACGTAAGTTCTTCTAATTTGTTGTCACTGGTGGCAATGGAAATCATTTTTTCATGTTAACCTGGATACAAAAATAAACAAAACATTATTTAACATTACTAAAAACATTTACTAAAAATATCCAATTATAATAATGTTTACCTGAATCCAATGATTTGAGTTTACAAATCCAATGCAATAAAATGAGACATTCGGTGAAAATGTAGTTGTCATAGGGAAGAAAGTCAAGCATTCAAATCTTAAATAAACAAGTACCACATTATACCTATTCGCAATCACGTAACCCATGTCTGGTAAAGTCAACCATTTATTTGGTGGTTGAGAACTACTTCCCTATATCTTCAAAGAATCTCTCACTTCAGCTAACCGATCAGCAAATAAATTGGCATATAAAGTTGATCTTTCATTATGTATAATTTTTAACTCCAAGTCCCGACGAACCACTGGCCATCCATATTCAACATAACCCCGCAATGAAGAAATCACTCTAAATCCACAATTACCATCTGACAATAAATTGACTACATCATCAATAAATGACCTAATATGATTAGGAAATTGAAGGATGAATCGCTTAGATGATTGTGAAGTTTGTGATAATTTCAAATTATTTTTCACAGGTTGTGATGGTTGAGATTTTCGTTGTGAAGATTGAGATGCTTGATCAACATACTCATGATACGAAGGGTCTCTATAAACGTCATACCCTACAGGTTTTTTGTCTTTTTTCTTGACTCCACCTTTTGTTTTTATTTTTTCAGGTGGTGGTAACAAAGAAGTCGTTGTGGGGAATGCAAGTTCATAAACCCTAATATGTAATGCCCTTCTTCCAACAACATCTTGTGACCTATACCTTTTCCATAACTCATCCATTGTAAATTTCATACCCACCTCTGATTCCTCATCAAAGTCTTCTTCCAACTTAATTTCCATACTCAGTTTCCTCCAATGAACATGCACAACGTCAATTGGTATCGGAATACCACTAATTCTATACCATGCCAACTCACACGCTCAAGGTAATCCATAGTTTGTTCTAAGAGTACAGCGACATTTGTCCTTGTTAGTTCCAATATAATCAATTCTAGTTAACTCTTCAGCAATGCGCCCCAATGCAGATCGCGACACTGAAGTACGTAATATGTGTAAAATGGACTTGAATACACATGCGCAACTTCATACACACTCTTTTGAAAAGAAGCTCTAATGTTGTTAATTTGTATATTTAAGTTGTCATTCATGGCCTCCCAACATTTGATCATGTCACCAATACTGTTATCCATCTGGTTTAACTTCCAATGAGCAGACTCAACCCTATAATAATACATATTTTAACTAAGTAAGAAAAATAAAAAATTCACAAAAATTATATTTTGGGATCTAAAACAAAACATATCGATCAGTCGTCATGTTACCCATATGTAGGACTATATTAATCCATGCGCAAACAAATCTCTATTTATGTGGTGTCAACCATGTGTCGTTCACGTACTCAAAAAATTTAGGACAATCAGCACACGCCTTCTCAAGTTCTTTTAAATGTTGAGCAAACTCAACCTCATCACTAGCCCATACAATATCCGTCCATAATTTGCCAATTTACTTTTGCATATCACGAGCCACTAATAGTTTCCTTTTTGCACCAACATTTTTGTTAATGTGAAACTGACATAGAAAATTATTTGTCCTTGGAAACACAGTCTCAACGACTTTCATCAAAGTAAGATCTCTATCTGTCATCATCACTTGTGGAAACAAATCTTTCTTCACAAACAATTGTTTAAGCTTATCTAACACCCAACAAAAAGTCTCAGTCTGCTCAGACTCAATATACGCAAATGCGACAGCAAAAGTCAACTCGGTTGATGACATGCCAACAATTTCAAACAAAGGTTGTCTGTATTTGTTTGTCTTGTAAGTGTTATCCATAACTAACACAATAGGAAAAATATTCAACAACTTAACTGAATCTGGATGTGCCCAAAATATATCTTTAATAACTTCAGAGTCGTCTCCTTTTCTACTCTAATAAACATAACTTGCAGCCTCGATAAGCTTAAACAAATGTTGTATCTCACTTCTAGGACCTCTTATCTCTTTTTCTATCATACTCTTCTGCTTGTATATTTGCGTGATCCGAGTGATACAATATGGATCTTGCTCGTGCAAGGAATGCAATATATTTCTAGGTGCAACATTTCTCTTTGTTAAATCAGCAACATGTTGCTTCTGATCCGCTGTCAACCTACCAACAAATGCGTGACCTTCTAATCTATCAGGTAAATCATAGTTATGAACTCCTCATTTTACATCAATCTTCCATCCAGATCCATCTTTCTCCGAAGTCGACCTGATCTTAAATGGACATCCACATTTTTTCGTCGCACTTTCGATTCCACTATGAATATCCTTGTATTTCTCACCTTTATCACAACCAAATATTATTTTGTTACTTCTTCCTCTCTTTCCTGTTTATGTATCTGAACGAGTGATGATAACCGTCACTTTATTTCGTAATCCGGTGTCTTTAACCCATCTTATTACCTCATCTCGTGTACCAAATCTCTCTGACGTTGTAAAAACATCTGACGTATTCACACATATCGGTTCTTTTTCATATATAGGTACCGCACCTACACAATAAAAATATTTTTTAATAACAAATTATAAACAAAATTAAAAAAATATACAAACCGAAACACTTCATGTAAGTCTTCCGGTATTGTAGTTGACACAAACCGGAACACTTATATGAAATGTTCCGGTAGAGTGAAACATGGCTACCGGAAGTCTTAAAGGTTGTGTTCTGGCGGCACACAACCTTTAAGACTTCCGGTGAACAAAAATAACTAAACCGGAAGACTTTCCCAAAGTCTTCCGGTTTGAGAAAAAACATACCGGAACTCATTTTTAAAGTCTTTCGGAACGTGCTTTTTTGGGTAAATTTTTCGGAACTCTGACGGTCTGACATAAATGGTAAAAAAATAAAATAATAAAATAATAAAATATAATCAGGGTTATGATCGGCATTTTGAAAATTATGTAGGGATAAAAGTTTGGTTGTGGGGGTATATGGTAAAATCTTCCTTAATTTAATACAGAGAAAAAATATGTTTCGAAATTGTAGATATTGGCGGGAAAATGCTGGAAGGCAGAGACAAGTCTCTTAGATGATGGGTTCGCGGGAGTTTGCAAATATTAGATTCGGTAGTTTTGATTTGTGGATCCGTTCTTTAATATTAAAATATTATAAATATATTTTATATTAATTTAAAAATGATTTAATATTCTTTTTAATTTCAAAGCTCATTTTGATCTTTTAACCTAAAAAAAATTATATTAGTACTTTAACTCTCTAAATCGTACTATATTTCCTTTTTGTCTAATTAACAATGAAACTAACAATTGATTTTTGAGATTTTCTGTCATTAATAAAATAAAAATGACTAACATAATACGTTTTTAAGAGTTAAAAAACCAATATACTGTATTTATTTTTTAAGTTAAGAGAACAAAATAAACTCCGAAATTAATATACAAGAAAAAAATATTAAACTTTTAAAAATACTATATGATACTCTAAAATATTTTTAATTAATATAAAATATATTATGAGATATTTATAATTTTTTTATTCTAACATATTATGGATTATGTTGAGTCCATTAAGAATATGTGAGTTTTAACGATTATAAATATATATTTTTATCATTCTTGTTTGAACAACCTTCGTAATATAGTCTGAAAGACATATAGATGAGGTGGCAATCATATGGGAAACTTAGATAGACAAATATATAAATTTTTATGATTGTATTCTTAGAATTTGAAAAATTATTGGAGGTATTAAAGAGAATTGGAAAACACTTATGAATATTGGGTTTGTGGGATTCATACATAGAGAGTTGGAGAGATTAGAAAACACTTATGTTGAAAATAGAATTTGTTCTTGTGAACTTGAGTGATTATTTTCTTATAACTCATTTGTAATCTTTTATAACAATTTTTAGAAATATATTGAATCGGAGAATCGTCATCCTCAATGTAGATCGTTTGATTGAACTAGATAAACAAATTATTGTATTTCTTGTCTTTTATTTTTTTTCTACCTTGTTATGAATTTGCTTTCGCTTTTGACTGATTGTGTTGCTTTAGATCAATTATTTTGATTGACATTGTTATTTGTCCCCACACATTTAATTTCTTGATGTATTTGAACTCTGCATAATTCTCCTAAATTGCTTTGAATTAGTCTACAAAATCAAACAAAAACAATATATAAAAAATGAAAAATATCTATGATTTTTGAACATTACTCACTATTTATCATAGGCAACCATTGAAGATTATAAACATGAAAGTATCCATTGGACTAAAATGAGGGCCTAGAGATTATTTATGTGGGAAATGTTCTTTTCATCCTTAGTGGTGCCTTCCACACTCTTAAAAATTTGTAATTGCCCTTCATGCATTCATAGATGCATATCTGAACGCAGCTAAACCACACCAAAATAAGCTATTATGAGATCCACCCTGTAGATCAAAATATGGTCTGGAGATGCATCTATGTATACTATCTAGGTGTATCTGGAGACGCATCTCTAAAATATCCTCTGAAGTCCTTTTATAGGTATTGAAAGCCTGGTAATTGCAAGGGGGTTATTTCACAGATGTATCTCGGAAAATTCCCCCGAATGATTTCAGAACAATACAATTATCTCAACATTATAATTTTTTAGACCAAGTTATATTATCGTAAAATCAAAGTAAAATCGTAGTAAAATCAATTTTAATTAAAGGTAAATGAAAGTAAAAAGTCATACATTAATCCAAAAATGAAACACGTACCATACATAATATTTGTCCAAAAATGCAAAAAATAAAAGAAAATATATCCAAGCATAAACTACTGCGTATGTCGAATCTCATTCATTTTCCTCCTCCAACTGTACTGCATGACATTTCGTAACTCGAAAATCATGCTCTCCGCGAGGGCCAACTAGGGATCGCCATGGCATATACACCATTTATGTCTTAACAAAAAACCTCAATGAATGTTATTCTAGCCTATCAAAATTGTTTACACTGCTATCTAATGTACCTAAAACAATAATGTAACTTAAACAACTAACTACAAATAAACATATATAATTTTTTTTAACTTACCAAATCAAATTGAATGTATAAGCTATGAGATGCTGGAAAGGAGAAGTTAGAGCTCCAACGAAAGAAATTTTCTACAAAGAGAAGCTTGAATGAGAAAGAGAGCTCAAAAGCTTGAGAGGAGGAAGATAACGTTTCTGTGTGCAGAAAATGAACAAGAAGGAAGTGAGAAAGGTATTCTGGTGCGGGATATGAAACAAAAGCGTTTGGAGATGCATCTCTGGTTCACCCACTAATTTTTGAATAAATTGTGTTTATAGAGATACATCTTCGGACACATTTTACACCTACGAAGATGCATCTTCAGATTAAGTTTTAGCACAATTGTGATGCATCTTCAATTTACTCCAAGGAATAGATAAAATAGGTGCGTCTGGAGATACTTCTCCAGACTATGGAACAATTTGATTTTTTCGTGTGGTAGCACCCATAAAGGGGAAAAGACCATTCTCCTTTTTGTGCCATCTCATTTATGGCTTGATTTCCCTGCAAAATCCGATAAGAGAATTCATACTCGATTTGCGATTTATGGAATGAAACAAAACCTTGGACATTGCACTAAAACCATAAAGCAAAATTCCATTTGATTAGTAGGAAGCATACTTGCTTTCTAAAACACATATTTCCGACAGCCATCTTGACATGGCAAAAAAATCAACTTCATTTTATCATGTGGCCTAAGATAAAGAACATGAACAACAAACTAAAACTCGAATTTCTACAAATCAAAGCACATTAACTAGTGATTTTTCATTTTTGATTCATTTGACACTTAGGGTTAGGTTCAATATTCTCCATCTCATTTCATTTTCTTTACATTCCTAAGGCAAAGGTATGGAAAACTAACCCTATTTTTCATTTTGAATACTTCATGTTTTTCTTGTGTCTATTAAAATTATGAACATAGGTGGACAAATGGCTTGAAACAGTTAGGTTAATTGATGATAGTTAAAAAATTATTTTTAACTACTACTTAAAAGTTGAAATCTTATGATTGACATAAGTCGTAAAATACTAAAGTTATTATTTAAGTGATTTTAAACACAAGAGGATGATGGATTGTGATAAAAAAATATTTTTCAAAAAATTAAACAATTAAAATCAATTTTTAAGTTAATTTTAGAGAGGAGTGGAAGATAATGGAAAAGGAAGAAATGTGCCATAGTTATATTGATTCAATCATAAACCATGATGCCAAACTCAGTCTTCTAGATTTGCTCCTTGGGATTTTTACTACCACAATACGTTTAATACATGAACATCCCTTAACCTTTTTACACCAAAATTTTATCTCATATTCAATTTTCAACCTTTAAAACTAATACGAGTTTCAAGAGAACAATCCTCTTTTGATTTACAATTATAGATCATAATTATATAAAAGGGGTTACATAAGAATTATATACACATCGATTATTACTTAAAATTATTTTTTAAGTATGAAAGTTTGGAGTAAGGTGAGAGTAAATGAGAAAATGTTTTTTTTTTTGAAACTTTGTGTGTTTTCAAATGAATACAAATAGTCCTTTTATAGTAGAAGATTTAGACAGAATAAGAAACTTTAAAAGGTCACACTACTACAAAATAGATCTTTTGTAACATGTTATTACCTTGTGTATAGAAATGATCTGGACAGGTCTTCGTGGTCTTTAGCTAGGACTGTAACGAAGTTTTAGGAGAAGGGGTGGGGTACCTGCAAGGTACTCCAACGCTCAAGTAAGTTTTAGGGTGAAGCAAACTAAAACGTTAAGAAAGAATGTGAGTGATTAGAATTGAATATCTGGCCATCCAAAGATGGAGGGTATTTATAAGGGCATCTGGCCGTGGATCGCGGGCGTGTGGCCCTTGACTGGGTGTAACTGCTTCCAGTAGTTTTGGAAGGCAGTTGGTCGCATGAAAGTCGTTAGAGCGCATGTGGGGGAAGTCTCCCAATGACTATATCCTCACGGCTCTATTTCCTAACGGCCATGAGGTCATGAATCTCTTGATGGGCTTATGCCCAGAGGTAAACTGGATTGGGCCTCAATTGGGCGTATGACACCTGCTAGGCCAGTCCAAAACAGAAGTCCCCCAAGTCGTTGTGCTTAAGAGAGGATAGTGACTTAAGGTGATCTAGTAGCAAGGATTCAGATTGTCCTTAGAGTTTCTTTTGTGACAACGAGCAGATGGTATGTGAAGAAGTTCTCCAGACACTAAGGGAAATGAGTGCTTTAAGAAGATAAAATGTTTTGCTTCAGTGACACGTGTTGGAATGCACAATAATTATTTATGACACCTAGGGGCTAGCCCTAGGTCATAATTACTTGGCTTTTGGGTTTCCCCATGCGAGCTTAAGACATTATAAAAGGGGGAGAGGGACGTTCATTTAGTCATTACCTACGAATTTTTCCTATCATCGTGTTTTCTTCGCTCTGCAACTTTTTGCCGGAAACATCATTGTCACCGCCGACAATCTTCAACAGAATCTGCAATGGACCAAGGTAACTTCATTTTCTTCCTTTCATCTTGTTGCCTGGATGATGAATATTCATAGGATTTTCTATGAAGTTCATGGGGATCTTCAAAGTTTCTGGAGATTTCCATGAATTTCTGGAAATCTGATGAATGTTCATCCTGAACGTATAAATGTTAGGGTGAACTAGGGTTAGGTTTTAGAAGATGAATATTTTGATCCATTGATCTTTAAGAGATTCTGTTTAGGTATATTTAGTGTTAATGACCGGACATTAGGCTGTTATAGGTGATGATTTTGTATGGGGACTTCTCCCCGGTTGGTTTCCCGTCCTTATAGTCGAGGATGGCTCTACCTTTCACAAGGATGATTCCGACATGTCAGACTCGTTCCCTTTAGTTTTCATCTGAAAAAGGGGTCGAGCTGGGGACATATCCTCGGTCCTAATCGTCGCCCTTTCACTTGACTTGAAGTTGAAGGGTGGATTTGAGATCGTCAAATTCACTATATTTCCTCTGCTTTTCAGGTGAGGGGAGTCGAAAAGCCGACCATGTGATAGAAGACAACTTTTCGGGCGAAACTCAAGGTGTCGCGGATGCCCCCTACTGATAAACCATGGATCATGGAAGAGCCTCAAGAAACGGTATCCCAGTTTGCTGTGAACGATTCGAATGCGTGGAACCTAATTGAGAGGAGGAATAAAGGGGATCCCATGAACTGGCGGGCCCTGTCTCCGAAACCTGATCAGAGAATATGCTCGCATTATCCCTTTCTCTGGTTCCCTATGTATGAGTTCTCGTTTCGCGAAGCTCGGTACCGTTTTCCCTTCACATATTTTCAAGAGGCCACTTTTACACATCTCAAGCTCACGCCTTCTCAACTTCACCCTAATGCCTTGGCGTTCATCAGGGCCTTCGAGCTAGTGAGTTATTACCTGGAGATAGGTGCGACCATGAGCTTGTTCTTCAAGGTCTTCCATCTTCAGAGGAAGTCTCAAGAGGGTCGACACAACTAGGTGTCGTTCAATCAGTCGAGCAAATTTTCAAGGCCTACCGAGATTATGTTCGTGATTTTAAGTACAGGTTCTACGTAATCCAACCATGCACGCAGATGGCTAAGGATTCGTTTTATTACAAAGAGATTATCGATGGTAGGGAGAGGCTGGTGGCATACTTCCCGTTGGAGTGGGTGGATGCCACTTCCAACACGGTAGTGATTATTACATAACGAAGCCCGGGGATTTAAGTGTTGATGATACAGAGTCGTACAACACACTCGTGAACTTCGTTTCTAGTTTTCACTCTTTGAACCTCATGGATTTCGACGGGCATATACTTTTGAAATCCGACGGAACACCGACCACCCAGGCGCTACTTAGCTGCTCGAATGAAGAAGCGGCAATGACGCTCTTAGGTGGAATTTTAAGTTTTGTTGCCCCGTGTTCGAGGCTATATTTTGTACCTGACTTATTTATTTTTGTTTTGTAGATAAAATGGCTGAGATGCGTGAGCGCCTTGTGAATGCCAATAGGGGAAATTTAAAGAAGGGGCCCAAAGGCAGGTTCAATGTCGTTAAAGAAGAATCCACTATCGGTGGTATGTTATCTCAGGTATTTCCACTCCGGGATACACTTCGGTGGACGCTTTCCGCTAGGAAAAAGGCCAAGGGTCAAAGAGAAAACCTCCCCCCAAAGATTGTGGTTGTGCCTTCGGGAAAATTCATCTTACCCTAATGTGTGACTCAGAGGTCGTTATTTAATGAAGGGTCATCTGTTCGGATCCCTGACTTGGATGCAGCGGCCATTCTGAATGTTGATCGCAAGGTCCTAAGATCGGAGTAGTGCCAGGATGCTGCGAGGATGATAAAGATCCTCGAAGTTTCCCTCATCTTGAATGATGCAGAGACTGTCCCTCTCAAGGACTTCCAAATTGTTAAAAATAGACTTACTGAGCTGGAAATTGAAAATGCTCGTCTTGACAATGATTTGCTCCAAGCAAAGGGAAATTATGAAAGTAATCTCGAGTTGTTGAGGGAAGTCATAGAGATTAGAGATAAGATGGCGGGTATGACTATCGAGAACGAGCGTCTGAAGAAGTAGGCTGTAGAGGCGGAGAGTAAGTTTTTCATCGGGGATGACGAAATGGAAGAGGAGGCTGAAATGATGATGAGGGTCGAGTTGATTGCTCGCATTCGCTTTTTGGCACATGACAACTTGGCTATAGCTTCGTTCAACTTTCACGACGTTGTCGAGCAGCTCAAATTGAAGAACCCCGAGGTGGAACTGATTGTGGATGGTACTGGGCCCCCTTCATCGCGTGGAGAAGGGTGTAGTGATCCCTCCTGACGAGGAGTAAAGTTTCTTGGTCTGTTTTCCATGTTTACCTCAGTCTGCGTTCCTTTTGATTTATTTTTTGTTTATGGGACTTAGTCCCTTTTTTGTATAATTTATGTTAGCTTCCTGCCTGTTGGTCGATTTTTTATATAATTACTGCCCTTGTATCCTTTTGTTTGTGCATTATTATTTATAATGTGTATGCTTTAAATATTTATGCTGTTGAACAAGGGATATGTTCGGCGTGTTTTGATGAACCCGGCCAGTGTATAGAACTTGTCGAGGAGTGAGGTTTGTTATCGCTGAAGGAAGGGGTCAAGGACTTGGTCGAGTTCCTTATATTCTTAAGACTTAGACCTTTCCAGTCGCGAACTAGGGGTCTTCCACGCTGGTATGGCAACAATGAAGCTCGTTTGAGGTGTCCCCGTTGGGCAAATCATATGTCTGTTACCCGGTGTCGCTCCCAAAAGATGAGACTGGGCTCAAATGAGGTACAGACGCGAACGGTCGGCGAAAGGATGAAATGAAAAGAGTCGCCAGCTAGGCATTTTTATCCCGGAGGAAAGGCAATGCTGCATAAACCTAGAAAAAGATGGATAAGACGGTTGCAAACCAGAGAGACTGAGAAAGGGGGTTGGTTACAACCTGGGAAGGTATTAGCACCCAGATTGTCCGTCGTACTCGACGGGATCCACGCTTAAAAGATTTGTGTTTTAAAGGGGTAGTGTCAGTGCAATTTGTGTATAAAAGAGCTGGAAAAGGATGTACAGGTGTCAGTGTAAAAGAAGTGTAAAGTGTACATGAGAAGTGTCAGTGTAAGAATAAGAGTGAAATGCTCAAGACCATGAGGCTTAAAAGGATGATACTGGAGGAGGGGGAATATACAGAGACTTTTGTTCGATAACTGTTAAGTTATGCCTACGTATCCTCTCGTGCAATGAGGAAGTCAGAATACCGTAGTTCGACCCAAAGAGACTAAAAGAGACTTGACTGATGAACTGCTTACTTGTCTATGCTCAAGTGTATGACCTGTCTGGCTCAGGTGCTAACTGTCTTGCATTAGACGGAAGAAGCAAGTTCTCGTTTGTGAGTGAATAAGATGAGAAAAGAATCCCGAAGGAGACGATTATTGTTTGTTTTTGTGATTGGTCTTTTATTGCTTTTGAAAGTTTGTCATAAGTTAATGAGCTTAAGCCTAAACCAATGGGTTAGCAAACTCATCACATCTTCCCTCTGATTAGGGGTAATGAGAATACCTTAAGTGTGAAGTCAGCTTCTCACACTTAATCACCTTTGGTGTAGGATTAAGATCATTAGCCTACTTGTGATTAGTTAAATATTTTTGTTGTTTTTGTTTAGTGTCAAGTAATGAGATTAAGCCACAATCAGGGATTAAACAGACTCATTACACCATCCTAATAGAAGGATAATAGATGAGAATGTTTAAGCTGAGGAATGCTCCTCAACTTAATCCATGATTAGGGATTAAACTCATGACAAAACAAAGCCTTTATTAAGTGGATTTTAGTTAATGATTAGATGATGAAGTGAGTTTTATGGTTTGTAAGACAACTTGAGGGGGACTTGTCCATTAACACTAGGGTTAGTCCTTCTTAACCAATTAAGGAAGAATTAGAACCCTAATGCAAGGCCCAAGTTACAAGCTTGATGTCTTGATGATTATTAGATGAATTGATTAAAGGATTTAAACACATTAAGGGTTTAACACTTAGAATTAAAGTTATACACTCCATCCTAATAGAAGGATGCAGGCATAAGCTTAATCACAAAGCCTTAATGCCTTTAGGGTTTAGTCCCTGATTATGAGGTGAGAGGAGAAGACTCAATGAGACACAAAGGTAAAACTAAGTGGGGGACTAATCAAAACCCTAATTATGATCATGCTTGGTTGTTACTAAGGTTTGTGAGGTTTACAAGAAAGATCTTCAAAGGAACCACCAGGGAGCAGATGAAAGGAGCAAAGAGAAGCAAAGTAACTTGCTTCATTTAAGAAGACAAGTCACTTGGAGAAAGAAAGTAAGAAGAAGAAGAAAGGGCAAGCTCAATCTCAAACACAAGATAAAATTCAGAAATGATGCATAAGAGAGATGAAAAGAAATTGTGAGAAGTGAAGGCAAATTCACTTCTCAAAGTGACTTACCACCTGAAAAGTTAATGAAAGAAATGCAATGCAATGCAAAATGAGATGAAATGGTATGATGCAAACCAAAACCAGAAGCATGTGTGTGATGATAATGATGCTATGAGGTGATACAAACAGGAAACAAGGCATGAGGATGATCATACAAACATGTGGAAGCAAGAAAAGCATGCTTAGAACCATGAACATACATGAGAAGTTATGAAATGCAAATGACATACAAAATGGCAAATGAAAGATGCAATGATCAAACATGCTTCTAATATGTCCTAAGATGTGTTATGAATCAAATGGATGCATAAAATGTCATGGCAAGTCATGGTATGCAAGCAAATGCAAGATGAATGCAAAAGGAAGCCCAAATTAGGGTTTATGATCAATGCACAAAACAAAAATCAAAACCAGAAGCAAACATCAAGATAAAAAATTGAAAATGCATTCAAAGGAACCCTAAACCTATACAAACTCACTTCCCAAAGGAGGGGATCCAATTCTTAACCTAGTGAAAGTTATGAATTTCTTAAGATTTCTAGGGTTTTAAGGTACCTTGTCAAGAAAAATGTCAAACAAAATAAAAATGCAAGATCAAATCATGCCAATTTAATCCTATAAACTACATGATATACAAGATGCAATGCAAAAAGAATCAAAGTCCAACTCTTCAAGACTAGGTAGAAATGAATTTTCAAAGATTGGATCAAAATAATGCCTTGAAATGAAATTAATTCCATGAAAAATTGTCAAAAGACATCAAGATCAAAAAAGAAATTTGGTTTAAGGGTTGGAAAATGTTTCTAAATGATTTTAAAGGTTTCATGAATTTTTTTGTGATTTTTAAATACCTAAAAGTATTTTTAATTAATTAATTCTCATTAATTAATTAAAAATAATCTTTTAAATGATTTAAAAATGTTTTTTAATGCAAAAAATAAAAATAAAAATGTTTTTGGTTTCTGAAAATTAATAAAAGCTTGCACAAAAATTTTCAGAATTTTTCAAAATGTTTTACTATTTTAAATAAAATGAAGAAAACAAATGAATTTAAATGCAAATAAAATGAAATTAAGCTGAAAAAAGAAAAGTCAACATAATCAATGGCCAGTATTCAAACTCACACGCGCGGGAGTGGACTTGGCGCGCATCTGGACGGCCAAGATTCAAATTCACGCAATTAAGACTAAACCCTAATTAATTAACCCTAATTACTCTCAGATGACCGGAACAGTGTTCCGGTCATCTTCTCCGGCCAACCCATTCCCTGAATCCCTCAAAACGCCATGAAACTTCACCAAAAGCTCCAGAAACAATCAATGACCAACAACAAAACATAATCCAGCAACAAATTCCATTTATTTCAACTCAAAATCATGATACGAATCAAACATCAAAAACTGCCAAAATTTCAGAAACACAATACAACCTCATTTCTTAATCTTTTTCAAAAGTAAAAGGCTCAGTGAACTCAGGGAAGCATGCTTTATCATTTAGAAACAAGAAATAAAGGTTCTGGAAAAATGAAATTCCATGGCTACCTGAATCGAAGCTTTGATTTCTGGCACTTTCTGGCTGGTTTCTTGCTTCCAATCACCTCCAATGGACCTCCTGAGAAGCTTTCAATGCTTGTTTGAAGTTTACAATGGTTGGTTTGAAAGATAGCTGAAGTTCTGCTCAAAGGGGGAGAGAAATCGTATCTTGGTTTCTGGGAGTTTCAGGCTATGGTGATGGGTGGTTTGTGACCAGTGAAGTATGCTGAGTTGATTTGTGAAGTTGGTTTGTGTGTTTGCAGCTTGTAGAGAGTGTTTCGAAAGCTTTTGCAAAATGGGGTGAAAATGAGAGAGTTGTGTTCTTGGTGCTTTCAGGCTTGTGTATTATGTGCTTTGTCTTGCTTTTGGTTTGTATAAACAAATGGGATTGGTCAGATGAGTTGATGTGTGCTTTTGTGATTGGTATGGCTCAAGTTGCCAAAATGTCAAGTTTGTGTAAGAGAGGCATGGGCTACTAGCTAGCCAAGGACAAGTGGGGTGTCCTGCGCAGCAAGATGTGTGGAGAGCCATAGGATTGATTGTGAGGTCAGCAAGCAAGTGGATTCACACTTGAGTGAGTTTTTGCAACTTGCTTCACTTTTGTTTCCTTTGAGAATTCTTGCTCCATAAGTCATGAAGATGAATGATCCCTTGGCCCATTCTGATTTTTAGGTCTTGGTACATGCTTGTATGAAGATTAGAAGTTTATTTGATAGCTCAATTTTCCTTGGCAAGTGAATTTGCAACTTTGCCTCTTTGGTAGAAAACTTCAAATTTTGTGATTTTTGCCAACTTTGACAAGCCATAACTTTTGATCAAAAATGAATTAGGTCAAGTTCTTGTACTTTTTGAAAAGGGAATGATCCATTCTACAACTTTCATGACTAAAGTTTTTCCATTTGAAGCATTTTTGAATCAGAAAGCAAGGGTTGAAAAAGTTTCCCAAAATGGCAATTTCATTAAAAGTCAACTTTCCCAAAAAGTCAACTTTGCAAATGACTTGAAATTCTTCAATTTTGTGAACTTCCAACATCTTCCATGATCAAATAAAGATCATACACAATCAAAATGATGAAGAATACCCTTTGGTTGGGTCATTGGGGGCCTCAGATGCCCTGATTTTACACTGACTTGCTTAGAAAGTCAACCCTTGATCAGATGACTTCCCCATTGAATTTCTTCATGAAAATTGATATGCATGCTCCCTATACCATATAGAGACCAATAGAAACAAGAATGACCAAAAAAATTGGAGTTATGGCCTTTGAAACCAAAACCCTAATTCTAGGTCATTTGTGCAGTCAAACCTGGCTCTGCTTCCATGCCATTTTCAGTTCTTGTGATTCTTTGACATTCTTGACTTTGAGAGGATATAATATGATACTTGAACATACATGGACCCCTTTGAAGTGATTGATGACCTTTGGAGTGACTCAGGAAGCTCTTGGATTGCCCAGATCACAAACCCTAGATGCAGATGACCTTGAACCAATGCAATGAATCAAAAATGTGATATGAGATGATATGATTGAGCCTATGCATATGAGGAGATCATAAGCCATGGTGTGAATGGGTGAGGGCAAATTTGGGGTGTTTATAGCTGCCCCTATTCAAACATGAGTTAGCTGTGCGGGATGTAAGCAACGGCTTAACAGGCAAACAAGATAACTTGTGGTTGAATACCAAAGACATTCCAAAATTTGCACTCACAGGATGAAGAAGAAAAGGGATATAGATTGTAAAAGGAAATAAAGTATAATATAAAGTGCGGGTGACGGAGGACGACCGTCGAGCAGAGGACGACTGCTGGGGAAAGAGCAATGACGGGGACGGCCGACACGCTGGGAAAAGTGCGGGAAATAAAGCAATGACGGGGATGGCCGACATGCTGGGGATAAAAGGGATAATGATGGGGACGGCCATCAAGTAAAGCTATAAGATTCTCTGGGGATTAATGAAAAATGATGGGGACGGCCATCAAGTTCATAAAGTAATGTAAACAACGATGGGGACGACCATCGGGCTAAACTGATGAAGGACGATCATCAGGAAAAGGAAAAGGGACCAAGACGGGGACGGCCATCGGGTTAAAGAATAAATGAAATAATGATGAGGGACGGTCATCAAAGGTGAAGGACGATCACCTAGCAGGGGACGGCTGCTCTGAAAGGGATAAGATGAGGGACGGTCATCTAAGGTGAAGGACGATCACCTGGCAGGGTACGGCTGCCGAAAGTATCGCGACATAGGACGAATGCCGGATAAAAGGTCGAAGATGGGGACGGCCATCGGACGAGCATGATGAAGGACGATCATCAAGAGGTGAAGGACGATCATCAAGAGGTGAAGGACAATCACCTAGCAGGGGACGTCTGCTCTCCAGGTTTGTCATGACATAGGACGAATGTCAGATAACAAGATCAACGATGGGGACGGCCATCGGATAAAATGATGAAGGACGATCATCAAAAGGTGAAGGACGATCACCTAGCAGGGGACGGCTGCTGAATATCACGACACAGGACGAATGTCGGATAGAAAAGGTCAACGATGGGGACGGCCATCGGATGAGCATGATGAAGGACGATCATCAAGAGGTGAAGGACGATCACCTAGCAGGGTACGGCTGCTCTCAAAGTTTACCATGACATAGGACGAATGTCAGATAACAAAAGAAATTTTGCTTTGCTGGCGATCTACTGGGGAATAGTAAACACGGACGAGTGTTTATATCCAGGAAATAAAGGTATAAGTGTTTTGATGTTGTGTATAGATTAAAGATGCGGACGAGCATCCTTAAGACTATGATACGGACGAGTATCGGGTAGAAACAAATACTGTCATGTGTTCAGAGATGATGATACGGACGAGTATCCACTGGTTAACAAGGAACACGGACGAGTGTTGAATCTGAGGGGACTCTTCTGGGGAATAGTAGACACGGACGAGTGTTTATATTCAAGAATACAAGAGTGTTTGACACAGTGTATGGATTAAAGATGCGGACGAGCATCCTTATGACTATGATATGGACGAGTATCAGGTAGAAACAAACACTTGACGCATGTTCTAAGATGTTGGTACGGACGAGTACCAACTGGTTAACAAAGAACAAGGACGAGTGTTGAATCTGAGAGGTAATAAATATGAGTGGTGTATAGACAGGTATTTAAACTGCTGGGGAGAGCGACACAGACGAGTGTCAAAAGGAGAAAAGTATAGTATACACAAGTATCTGATATACAAAGTGTTTAGGTTACTGTGCTGGGGAAGGTGACACGGACGAGTGTCAAGGAATTGTATATATATGTATCTGTGAGTGCAAAGGGGATGCTTTGGATTTCCATTGGGGATATGACACGGACGGGTGCCACAAGGAGTATATACTGATGTTTGTGAATGTGAGGCAACTGTTTTAGCTTTAACTCTCCGCTGGGGAATCTGGGGAGCATTCTATATATTGTTGATGGATTGTCAATACTCACAAGTGTTTGATTCGGATCACGGCTTATGATTATGCAACATGTTTGATTTTTGCCGTAATGCTCCGTTTTAGACGGAATGCTACGCTTTGTGGGGTGAATATGATGCGAATGCTATGATTATGCAAGGATAACGATCCGGGATTCGGATCCCGCTACCACGAAGATCTCCGGTCAATCTGCTTGAAATGGACATCCCAGCTGGGGATGAGATCATTGGTAGATCTGGTGAGATGTAGCTGCTTGGGGAAATAGGCCAATGATAGACTTATCCTGGTAAATGAAGGACCCAGCTGGGGTTTGTAGAAGCTTTCGTCACTCTGTTGTGATTCCTTCACGTGTTGCTCTTCTGGATAGAGGCTGAAACTCTGTGGGGAGATGATTCCCTGGCTCCTGTACTCGGCTGGGGAGAAATAATCAAGTGGCAACTCAGCTGGGAGAGAACACTTTGGGTGCTAAGACTGAGTGAGTGTTGATTTGCCAGCTTGCTGGGATGAAACGTACATGCCCCATGTTGCGCTTTTGAATACCTGCAATCCTGCAAAGATAGAGGTACGCACAAGTAATCCTGAGGTATCCTTTACTGGATCCCATCATGAGAATAAGTACATTTCCTGCAAGCACGTAGTTTCAAAAGACGCATCTGTATTTATGCAATCGATATATTAGTGACATCAGACATTTTTGCAAATAAAAGAGTACGAGACAACGTGCGACTAAAAATTCTGGTTTTATTAATTCATATGCCCTGAATTGGCAAGATACAGTCAAAGAAACATATCTCCTAAAATGAAGAGATTGTTACAAATTGAGAAACAAAATACTGGCAATGTTGACGGCGCTTCAAGGAGCTTCCCTTTTGCTATGACTCGTATGACTTTTGACGTTCTTCTCGTCTTGCTTTCTGAAGAAGGCTGATTCTGGGAGAAGCTTGATCTCTTCGAGGTTTACCAAGTTGTAGGTGATACAGACGAATTCAGCATGCAGTTGTTCGCTTATTCCCTTATTTTGCATGGATCGCCCTTTCGGGTTTTCAATCCATCGGGATACCCATTTTTGCCTGAGTTGTCCGATGCGGCTTTTCAACTCAGCGGGTGTACATTTTTTATTTTCCCTTATTTTTGCTCGAGTCTTTTATTCTGTTTTTGACTCGCCGGGATGCCCTATTTTTGACTGGACTTACATTCTGTTTTTATGTCCAGTGGGTCATTTTTATGCGAAGTATTTTTTAACTGCATCTGAATTCACAGGGGACGGGAAGTCTTCACCATCCATAGTGCTGAGCATTAGAGCTCCACCAGAGAAAACTTTCTCTACTACGAATGGTCCTTCATAGTTTGGAGTCCATTTGCCCCTGTGGTCTGTATGAGGAGGGAGGAGTCTTTTCAGCACAAGATCTCCTACTTGGTACTCTCGGTGCCTGACTTTCTGATCGAAGGCTTTCTTCATTCTTTTCTGATACAACTGCCCGTGACAGGTTGCAGCCAATCTTTTCTCTTCGATCAGACTTAGTTGTTCGTTTCGGGATCGGACCCATTCTGCCTCGTTCAACTTAACATCCATCAGTACCCGTAAGGAGGGTAATTCAACTTCAACAGGTATGACTGCCTCCATACCATACACAAGCTGATACGGTGTTGCCCCAATGGATGTTCTGATTGACGTGCGGTACCCATGCAAGGCAAACGGTAGCATTTCATGCCAATCTTTGTAGGTAACAACCATCTTCTGCACAATCTTCTTGATATTCTTATTAGCTGCCTCAACAACGCCGTTCATCTTTGGCCTGTAAGGAGAAGAATTGTGGTGTTGGATCTTGAAGTCCCGGCATAGTTCTGCCATCATTTTGTTGTTTAAGTTGGAACCATTATCAGTAATGATTCGCTCGGGCACTCCATATCGACAGATGATATCTCTCTTCAGAAATCGGGCTACCACTTGTCTTGTAACGTTTGCATATGAAGCTGCTTCGACCCACTTGGTGAAATAGTCAATGGCAACCAGGATGAATCTGTGGCCATTCGAAGCAGTTGGCTCAATCTTGCCAATCATGTCAATGCCCCACATAGCAAAGGGCCAGGGTGACGACATCACATTCAAAGGATTGGGAGGCACATGCACCTTATCCGCATAAATCTGGCATTTATGGCACTTTCTGGCGTAGGCACAATAGTCGACATCCATCGTGATCCAGTAATAACCTGATCTTAGCAACTTTTTGGCCATGGCATGCCCTCCCGCATGGGTACCAAAGGATCCTTCGTGCACCTCGTGCATTAACAAGTCTGCTTCTGTTCTATCAACGCATCTGAGGAGTACCATATCAAAGTTTCTCTTGTACAGGGAACCATCAGTGTTCAGAAAGAAGCTACCAGCAAGCCTTCTCAAAGTCTTCTTATCATTGGAAGATGCCCCAGGTGGGTATGTTTGATTCTCCAAGAAGCACTTAATGTCATGGAACCAAGGCTTATCATCTTTGACAACATCTGCTGCGAACACATATGCTGGTCTGTCAAGTCTGGACACTGAAATTTGAGGTACGAAGTTGGCAGCTTGAACTTTGATCATGGATGAAATGGTAGCCAGAGCATCTGCAAACTGATTCTCGTCCCGAGGGATATACTCAAGCTTGACTGTTGTAAAGAAAGTCAATAACCTCCTTGTATAATCCCTGTAAGGTATCAGATGATCCTGGTGGGTGTACCATTTGCCGTTGGTTTGATTAACTACCAAAGCTGAATCTCCGAATACAGTCAATGTCTTGATCCTGAGGTCAATAGCTTCCTCAAGACCCATGATGCAAGCTTCGTATTCAGCTTCGTTGTTAGTGCAGTTGAAGGTGATTTTTGCCGAGAAAGGCATGTGAACTCCTTTAGGTGTAATGAGTACTGCACCAACGCCACGGCCATTCATATTGACCGCCCCATCAAACATCATAGTCCATTCCTCTTCCGGGTCATGCCCTTCAGTGTGAACAGGCTCTTCATGATCTTTTGCTTTTATGAACATGATGTCTTCATTAGGGAAGTCAAATCTCATAGGCTGGTAATCATCAATAGGTTGCTCAGCAAGATATTCAGACAATACACTGCCCTTGATGGCTTTCTGAGAGGTGTACTGGATGTCATATTTTGTGAGGATCATTTGCCATCTTGCAACCCGTCCGGTAAGTGCTGGCTTCTCAAAAATGTACTTAACTGGGTCCATCTTTGAGATCAATAAGGTAGTGTGGGTCAACATATACTGTCTCAGTCGGCGAGCAGCCCACGCTAAAGCACAGCAAGTTTTCTCGAGCAGTGAATAACGTTGTTCACAGTCGGTAAACTTTTTGCTTAGGTAGTATATTGCATACTCTTTTCGACCAGACTCGTCATGCTGGCCCAACACACACCCCATTGACTCTTCCAATACTGTCAAGTACATGATTAAAGGTCTTCCTTCAACTAGAGGCATAAGGATTGGAGGCTCTTGTAAGTATTCTTTGATCTTGTCGAAAGCCTTCTGGCAATCTTCGTTCCACCTGACCGTTTGTTCTTTTCTTAGCAGTTTGAACAAGGGTTCGCAGGTTGCTGTAAGGTGAGATATGAACCGTGAAATGTAGTTCAATCGTCCTAAGAACCCTCGAACTTCTTTTTCTGACTTTGGTGCAGGCATTTCTTGAATGGCTTTGACTTTATCGGGGTCAACTTCAATCCCTTTCTCACTTACAATAAATCCCAACAGCTTACCGGATCGCACCCCGAATGTGCATTTGTTGGGGTTTAACTTCAGTTGGTACTTCCTCAGACGCTTGAATAGCTTCAACAGGTTTACCAGGTGGTCTTCTTCTGTGAGGGACTTGGCAATCATGTCATCCACATAGCATTCGATTTCTTTATGGATCATATCGTGGAATAATGTCACCATAGCCCGTTGATATGTTGCACCAGCATTCTTCAGTCCGAATGGCATCACCTTGTAACAGAACGTGCCCCAGGGTGTGATGAAGGTTGTCTTCTCCATGTCTCCAGGTGACATCTTAATCTGATTGTATCCTGAAAATCCGTCCATGAAGGAGAATACCGAGAACTGAGCCGTATTATCCACCAATACATCAATGTGAGGTAATGGGAAGTCATCTTTCGGGCTAGCTCTGTTCAGATCCCGGTAGTCAACACACATTCTTACTTTGCCGTCCTTCTTAGGCACAGGCACAATATTAGCAACCCACGGCGGATAGCTAGTTACAGCAAGGAACCCGGCGTCCCACTGCTTTTGTACCTCTTCTTTGATTTTCATTGCCATGTCTGGGCGAGTACGACGCAGTTTCTGTTTAACTGGTGGGCAATCTTCTCTTAAAGGCAGCTTGTGCATAACAATGTCGGTGTCCAACCCTGGCATATCTTGATAAGACCAAGCAAACACATCCACATATTCTCGAAGCAGGTCAATCAGTTGTCTCTTCACTGAGTCTTGTAAGCAGGCCCCGATTTTAACTTCTTTCACATTTTCATCTGTACCAAGATTAATCGTTTCGACCTCCTCCTGATGAGGAGTTATAACCTTTTCCTCTTGTCTCAACAACCTGGCTAGCTCTTCAGGAAGCTCATACTCTTCTTCAACCTCTTCATCAGCTTGATTGATTGGATTGTCAAAGTCATACGAAGTCATAGCCGTGCTGTTGTCGGTGCGGTCTGGAAGGCACTCTCTGCAAGGGTTCAGTTTGTTCATTTTAGTGATTGATTTTAATCTTGTTTAGAAAAGTGAAATAAAGTTGTCATTTTGAAAACATTGCCATTTATTTTTTGTACAAAAAGAAAAATGGAAAAACAGTGAGCGAAAAAGAAAAAGACTCATTTGCAAAAGATGTCTGATTGTCATTGATTGATCTATTTGCACAAAATTACAGATGGCCCGATTATAAAATGAGTCTTGTCATCTTGGGCAAGATGCAAGACTTGATGCATGCTTAAAATATACAGGAAATAATAATTACTCTGCAGGAGTAACCCTTATAATTTCCTGGGAAGACCAGTTAAGGACTTGGCTCCCCGGGATCTTTGGACGTATCCAGCTCTCCAGGTTGCGGTCGCTTTCATCCTCGTCTTCCAAATTGTTCACTGCATCTGGGGTGAGCATCCCCCCACTGACAAAATTGGGCTTCTTAGCAGCCTCTGCTTGATCTTGTTGAGTTGGTTTGTAACCCAACCCAAATCTATCCTCCTTCTTCTCTACAGGCAGCAACTTGCCCCAGCCTTGGGCAGTCCCCTCTTCAACAACCTTCCGGGCTTGCTGATAAGATGTCATTGAGGTTCCAGGCACAGCGGATGCTTCATTTATGTTCAAGGCCTCAAACCCTTGACTCATAGTTTCGTGGATCTCCCCATCCATCTCAATGTATTTGTATGTAGCCAGATGGCTGACAAAGATATCTTCCTCTCCACAAATAGTAACGACTTGGCCCTCCCACTCGAATTTTAACTTCTGGTGAAGGGTTGATGTCACGGCGCCAGCGGCGTGTATCCATGGTCTACCCAATAGACAGCTGTAGGCAGGCTGTATATCCATCACGAAGAAGGTCGTTTTGAAAGTCTGTGGGCCAATCATTATAGGCAACTCGATCTCTCCCAGAACTGATCTCTTAGAACCGTCAAAGGCTCTTACTACCAAGTTGCTGGGGCGTAATGCCAATCCTTCATACTCTAGCTTCACAAGGGCCTTCTTAGGTAGGACATTGAGGGATGACCCTGTGTCCACTAATACATGAGAAAGAACTGCACCCTTACACTCCAAGGTAATGTGCAAAGCCTTGTTGTGATTGCGACCTTCCGTCGTCAAATCAGTGTTGGTAAATCCTAGTCCATTACTAGCATTAACATTTCTAACTACAGCTTCCAACTGATTGACGGTAATCTCCTCTGGCACATAAGCTGCGTGCAAGACTTTTAATAGTGCGTTCCGATGAGCCTCGGAGCACATTAGCAATGATAAAATGGAGATCTTGGAAGGTGTCTGGTGAAGCTGGTCCACTATCTTGTAATCACTTTTCTTGATGATTCTCATGAATTCATCAACCTCTTGGTCAAAAGGGGTCTTTAAAGCTTCTTTAGCAACTTGCTCTTCTTGCACCATGCTCTTCCCTTTTGCCTTGGCAGCAGCTTCTGCTTCAGCAATGGGTCTTGGAATTTGCGGGGCAAAGAGACGTCCGCTTCGAGTGAAGCCTCCGCCTCCCCCCACATTGTCTATCTGTGGTGAAGAAGTTGATGATTACAAAGTGATTTTCTGCCCTTCGCAGTATAGATCTGAGCCGTAATGCCAAGGGATGGCATTATTGCTTTCATAAGGGACTGGCCCAGGCACTGTGATAGTGACTGGACTGATAGCAGCTGCAGAAGGGACTATGATAGTGTGTGGATCATAGTATATTGTAACTGGTGCTCTGACAGGAGAAGCATTTTGTGAGTTGTAGGCAGAATCATTTGCAGGATCATAATATATTGTAACCGTTGAGACACTTTCATTAATTGCTGTTGATGTTGTAGGAGGCACTGTTGACTGGATGGATGTTGAAGTTGTAGGAGATTCTGAATGAAGGGGTGTTGATGTTGTAGAAGAGATGTTTGTTGACGTATGGTTCGTTGATATGATGGATGGAGCCACTGTTGATAGTGCCGATGAATTGTTTGGAATAATGGTTGTTGCAGTTGTAGAAGACTCGGGAATTGTTGTTAAGGAGATTGCTGGATTTGGAGGTGTTGATGTTGTGATTTGAAGTAAGCCACTCTGGATGAGACCATCTATGCCACTTCTCAAGTTATCACAGCCATTTACCGAAATGTTGCAATAAGCACATCCTAGCTCACACCCGGGGAACATTTGACATTCAAGGAGTTGAGCTTTAATCTCTACCAGGGGTGTTCGAATCTGCCCCACACTGGTTATCAAGTAAGACGGCTTATCTTCTTCAATAGCATTAATTCTGGGTCCTCCGTGGTTGGGCATAGGGTTCTTACTGACATTTGGCGGGGGTGCAAAGTTTAGAGCTTTGGAATCCACTAGATCCTGTACTTTCATGTGCAAAGCTCTGCACTTCTCTGTACTGTGGCCAGGTGCGTTGGAATGAAAAGCACATCTGGCGCTGGCGTCATAATTTCTGGGCAGACTGGCAGGATCTGGAGGTGCCAATGTCCTTAGCTCAACCAGGTTGAGTTTCAGGAGTTGTAGCAATAATGCGGCATAAGGCATAGGGATCGGATCAATCACCCTATTGGCCTGAGATGGTCTCTGTTGAAAAGGTCTTTGCTGATTGCTGTTGCTGGTGTTGTTGTTGTTATAATTTCTCTGAGGTGGATACTGAGCTGGTTGCTGATAGTGGGGTTGTTGTTGTGGTTGGTATGCTGGTTGTGGATGAATTGGAGCGGGAATGGTGACAGCTGCCACTGACCTATGAACATACTGGGGTCTGCCCCTGCTGGTATGGATAGCATTAGTCTCACCAGTTCTTCTTGGGCCCACAAAAGGCTTTCTTGGGTTGCTGGATGAGCTCGCACCATTGTCGGAAATCTTACCCATCTTTAGAAGGCTCTCAATTCTTTCCCCAGCTATGACTACATCCGCGAAGCTGGTAGAAGAAAAGGCAGCTAGCCTATCAATGTATGTCCCTTGGAGGGTGTTCATAAACATGTCGGACATTTCCCTTTCCGACATGGGTGGTTGGACAGCAGCAGCAAGCTGTCTCCATCTCTGGGCGTATTCCCGGAAGCTTTCTCTGGACGATTGAGACATTCCCATCAGGAGGGTCCTGTTGGGAGCCATATCCAAGTTGTACTGGTATTGTCTAATGAAGGCCTCAGCCAGGTCCTTCCAGCACCTGATGGTCGCTCTGGTCAAATGAGAGTACCATTCCCTTGAAGCTCCTGTTAAACTGTCTTCGAAATAAAACATCCACAGTTTTTCATCCATGGTGTATGCCTTCAGCCTCCCCAGAAAGGATTGCAAGTGGGTTCGTGGACAGGAGGTTCCGTTGTACTTCTCAAAGCACGGAGGTTTAAACTTGTGGGGAATCCTTACCCCGTCCACTAAGACCATGTCCATGACATCAAAACCCAAGGAGTTTTGAGACTCCAGGGATCTTAATTTCTCAGCAATTTCATCTAGCCTTCTGTCATAAGCTTCGTCCCCAGCTCCCATCACAGTGAACTAGTCTTCTTGGGGGTCTTCTTGTAGCATTCTGCCTGTAGTAGCATTCCCTTGCACATTAGCAGGGATGTTGATCTCCGGATGAAGGTGGGGCCCATACACAGGTGGGTTGACATGAGGCTGAACCCTCTCATTGTTGCTCGTCCCACCAGTCCCTAGATGGGGGTCTTCCTGAGTCTGCCTTTCCACTAATGCCCTTAATCTTTCTTGGCTCTGTGCCAATCCATTCATCACCTCCATGAACTGAGTCATCTGGTTTCTCATTTCCAACCTCTCATTGGCCATTTGAGTTCTGACTTCTGTAAGATCCTGTTGTACCTGGTCCATCTGTATACCCGGAAGGTTGTTGCGGGTAGGATATCTGTGTGGACGGTTGAGTGGGAACACCCGACGTCGAGCAATAGTTCCTGAATCACAACAGAGTTAGTAACAAACAAAACAAAAACCTACAAAACAAGACAAAAGGTTAGTATGCAATGTAGTATGCTTATTTGTTTCCAAGGTATCCGGCTTGGCACTTGGTTTTGACCTTTCCAGACCCCGAGGAAGATGCTCTTTGATGTTTCTTAGGAGAGAGAGATTCAAATGAAACAAACTAATGGATATATTACAAAAAGTGAAAGATACATAGTTTGTTTTTTTTACAATACATGCCCCTGAGGGGTCAAAATACAACATAAAAAAGGAAAAGTACAATGAAATGAAAGCAACAACAAGCAAAAGTCAGACACCAAGACCAAACTCATCCTCCTGAACTTCCTTTAGAAGTGCTTCAGTTACTGGATCAGCTGGACGCTCTATGAGGTTCCTGATGAGAAGATTCCTGGTGGCAATAGCTGCAGTTAGCTTCTGGTGTCTGCCCTGGTCCTTTGACCTCTTCACACCAGCCCTAATCTTCAACTCTGAGATCTCTTTCTGGGCTGCTAGCAGGGCTTCCTGTTGCTCTTTTGCACTGGCCTCCAGCTGCTCAATCTTGTCCTGAGTCCTCTTATCTTCCTGAGTACGAGCTTCGGTGATCCTGACCCACCTAGCTTGACTCTCTTTCAGATATAAGTCAGTCCTGGCCTTCTGAAATTGAGCCTCCTTACAGGCATTCTTCAAAATCTGCTTTCCAGCCCTTGACTTCTTGATGTAGTCCTCTGACTTCTCAATCCTGGCTAGATGTTCCACCTTTAGCTTTTCCAACCTTTCAATGTCCAGACGACCATCACTCCTCTCCCAGAGGGTCTTCTGTAGAGCCTGAGTCAGACTCTCATTTCTTTCCTTCAGTTTCTCAAACTCCTCTAAGCTGACAGTGGCTAGAGGGGGTGCTGTGGATGGTCCAGGTGCATCCTCAATGGTGAAGGGCATCCCAGAAATTTGAGCCCTGGCATGAGACTACTCATAGTACTGAGCTGAGGCCACATTGTTGCATCTCCCAAGAATGGCCATCCCTTTGGTCTAGACATTGTCCCAAGCCCAGGATGCTTGCCTGACAATAGCTAGATTAGGCTTAATCTCACAATAAAGGGTTTCAGCCAAGTCTTGTGCTCTAGGAGGGTGGACCAATGCATAGTCCAATTGTCTTTTGAATAACAGAGGGTTGTAGTTGATGCAACCCTTCACTCCTATCAGAGGTACATTGGGGAACTGCCCACAACTAGTAATGATGTCCCTGCCCTTGGTGCTCTGAGTGCACCACCTGATGTCATCTGAGGTCAAAGCAATGAGTCTTCTAGCCCAGTTCTTCTGTTGGTGAGGATTCAAAAATGCATCATTCTTGGGCAAGTGTTTGAGCAGCCAGGTATGGAACAAGGGAGCACAGCATCTCACCAGCCTTCCTCTCTGCTTTTCATTCCTTTGGTGAACAGAGTAGTAGAAATCTCCCAGTAAGGTGGGCACTGGGTTCCTCAGAATGAAAAGGTGAATGGCATTCTTGCTAATAAACTTAGGCTCATCTGCAAAAAGTATAACCCCATATATGCTGAGGGCCAACAAAGCACAGACTGCCTTCCATTCTCCCAAAGAGGCCTTCAAGATAGCCTGAGAAGTCAAGAAATCCAAGTGTAGACCAGAGATTCCTGCCTTGGTTGTCATGTTCTGCTCAAACAGAGAAGGTTCCAGATACAGTGCCTTTGCCACTTCTTCATTACTGGGAAAAGCCATCTCAGGGTTGAAGGGGACACCACCCCTGACAGGTATACCAATCAGTGATGAATACTCTTCCAACAAGGGTCCCAGCTGAAAATTCTGGAAGGTGAAATACCTCAGAGGAGGATCATAAAACTGTAGACAAGTATGAATCAGGCTCCTCTGGGAAGGGTCCAAATCCATAACCACATCAAGGATGCCTCCAAAATGTTCTCTGAATAGTGGTATATGGTCTGGAGTGATAAGGGCCTGGACCTTCCTGATACCAGTCAGCTCAGGCTCAAAGAAATGATATGAGATGTTGCTCTTCTTGGGTGCCATGTTGCTAAAGAAGAGCTGAGACAGGTGCTGATGATGGAAAAATAATACTGAAGATGGGCCACTGACAGGCTGATGCTGGTGATGCAGGTGACTGAAGCAAGTAGCTGATGAACAGGGGTCTATGCTGATGAAGGGGTCAAAACCAAGCCAAAATATAATATGGATACCCTTAAAAACAAATAAGCAAATGTTAAATGATGCAATGATGATGTATGCAAATGATATGCAAGGGTTTGTGATCAAGCTGGATCTGATTGCTGCTTTGATATAAGTCCATGTATGTTCAAGAAATCCAGATGGAGGTTCATAAGTCCAGTAACCAAGGTGGGGGACTCAAATAAAGAGTCACATGTCCAGGGTTAAAAATCACAAGAACTGTTCCAAAATGGAGTACTCTTAATCAAAACAAAGTAACAGGGTATGCTGAGGTCAAGGGTACCTGCAAACCTGTAAACATCCCAACCCCCTCACAGGTGGTGTTCTAAAACAAGGATCCTCAGACTTGGATCAGTTATGAGAAGTGTAAACACTTCCAACCCGGAGGTACAGTGTTTACAATAACCATAAAAGATCCTCCTCTAATTCGCCTCAGTTTCTGAAGGTCATAAAAAGGTCATCCAGACTTAGCAGGCTTCCCAGATAGCCCTAGCACTACAGGAAATCTGTAGCACAGAGTTCTCAAGAAGAAACCCATATCTGAACCGTGTTTCATATTCCCGCACCAGACCGAAATGGAATGGGAAAGAACATGAACCACTCTAGCCTAGGTGTCACTCAGGTCCCAGGTATAGGACCTTAACTCTCAATAGAACCCCACCCACCAAAGCAACAAAACCAGATCCAGCCAGAACAGTATGACAGTATGATATATGTAAAGCTATAAAGAAAGCAATAAAATAACTGTACATAAAGCAAAAAACAAAATAAATATACAAGCACAAATAGCACATAACACCCCAGTAAACACAAATCAAACAAGCGCTAGGAGGAACCCACAAAAAGAACCAGAAGCCCTGGTTACAGTATAAGGGTCCCCAGCAGAGTCTCCAAGCTGTCGCTCCCAAAAGATGAGACTGGGCTCAAATGAGGTACAAACGCGAACGGTCGGCGAAAGGATTAAATGAAAAGAGTCGCCAGCTAGGCATTTTTATCCCGGAGGAAAGGCAATGCTGCATAAACCTAGAAAAAGATGGATAAGACGGTTGCGAACCAGAGAGACTGAGAAAGGGGGTTGGTTACAACCTGGGAAGGTATTAGCACCCAGATTGTCCGTCGTACTCGACGGGATCCACGCTTAAAAGATTTGTGTTTTAAAGGGGTAGTGTCAGTGCAATTTGTGTATAAAAGAGCTGGAAAAGGATGTACAGGTGTCAGTGTAAAAGAAGTGTAAAGTGTACATGAGAAGTGTCAGTGTAAGAATAAGAGTGAAATGCTCAAGACCATGAGGCTTAAAAGGATGATACTGGAGGAGGGGGAATATACAGAGACTTTTGTTCGATAACTGTTAAGTTATGCCTACGTATCCTCTCGTGCAATGAGGAAGTCAGAATACCGTAGTTCGACCCAAAGAGACTAAAAGAGACTTGACTGATGAACTGCTTACTTGTCTATGCTCAAGTGTATGACCTGTCTGGCTCAGGTGCTAACTGTCTTGCATTAGACGGAAGAAGCAAGTTCTCGTTTGTGAGTGAATAAGATGAGAAAAGAATCCCGAAGGAGACGATTATTGTTTGTTTTTGTGATTGGTCTTTTATTGCTTTTGAAAGTTTGTCATAAGTTAATGAGCTTAAGCCTAAACCAATGGGTTAGCAAACTCATCACATCTTCCCTCTGATTAGGGGTAATGAGAATACCTTAAGTGTGAAGTCAGCTTCTCACACTTAATCACCTTTGGTGTAGGATTAAGATCATTAGCCTACTTGTGATTAGTTAAATATTTTTGTTGTTTTTGTTTAGTGTCAAGTAATGAGATTAAGCCACAATCAGGGATTAAACAGACTCATTACACCATCCTAATAGAAGGATAATAGATGAGAATGTTTAAGCTGAGGAATGCTCCTCAACTTAATCCATGATTAGGGATTAAACTCATGACAAAACAAAGCCTTTATTAAGTGGATTTTAGTTAATGATTAGATGATGAAGTGAGTTTTATGGTTTGTAAGACAACTTGAGGGGGACTTGTCCATTAACACTAGGGTTAGTCCTTCTTAACCAATTAAGGAAGAATTAGAACCCTAATGCAAGGCCCAAGTTACAAGCTTGATGTCTTGATGATTATTAGATGAATTGATTAAAGGATTTAAACACATTAAGGGTTTAACACTTAGAATTAAAGTTATACACTCCATCCTAATAGAAGGATGCAGGCATAAGCTTAATCACAAAGCCTTAATGCCTTTAGGGTTTAGTCCCTGATTATGAGGTGAGAGGAGAAGACTCAATGAGACACAAAGGTAAAACTAAGTGGGGGACTAATCAAAACCCTAATTATGATCATGCTTGGTTGTTACTAAGGTTTGTGAGGTTTACAAGAAAGATCTTCAAAGGAACCACCAGGGAGCAGATGAAAGGAGCAAAGAGAAGCAAAGTAACTTGCTTCATTTAAGAAGACAAGTCACTTGGAGAAAGAAAGTAAGAAGAAGAAGAAAGGGCAAGCTCAATCTCAAACACAAGATAAAATTCAGAAATGATGCATAAGAGAGATGAAAAGAAATTGTGAGAAGTGAAGGCAAATTCACTTCTCAAAGTGACTTACCACCTGAAAAGTTAATGAAAGAAATGCAATGCAATGCAAAATGAGATGAAATGGTATGATGCAAACCAAAACCAGAAGCATGTGTGTGATGATAATGATGCTATGAGGTGATACAAACAGGAAACAAGGCATGAGGATGATCATACAAACATGTGGAAGCAAGAAAAGCATGCTTAGAACCATGAACATACATGAGAAGTTATGAAATGCAAATGACATACAAAATGGCAAATGAAAGATGCAATGATCAAACATGCTTCTAATATGTCCTAAGATGTGTTATGAATCAAATGGATGCATAAAATGTCATGGCAAGTCATGGTATGCAAGCAAATGCAAGATGAATGCAAAAGGAAGCCCAAATTAGGGTTTATGATCAATGCACAAAACAAAAATCAAAACCAGAAGCAAACATCAAGATAAAAAATTGAAAATGCATTCAAAGGAACCCTAAACCTATACAAACTCACTTCCCAAAGGAGGGGATCCAATTCTTAACCTAGTGAAAGTTATGAATTTCTTAAGATTTCTAGGGTTTTAAGGTACCTTGTCAAGAAAAATGTCAAACAAAATAAAAATGCAAGATCAAATCATGCCAATTTAATCCTATAAACTACATGATATACAAGATGCAATGCAAAAAGAATCAAAGTCCAACTCTTCAAGACTAGGTAGAAATGAATTTTCAAAGATTGGATCAAAATAATGCCTTGAAATGAAATTAATTCCATGAAAAATTGTCAAAAGACATCAAGATCAAAAAAGAAATTTGGTTTAAGGGTTGGAAAATGTTTCTAAATGATTTTAAAGGTTTCATGAATTTTTTTGTGATTTTTAAATACCTAAAAGTATTTTTAATTAATTAATTCTCATTAATTAATTAAAAATAATCTTTTAAATGATTTAAAAATGTTTTTTAATGCAAAAAATAAAAATAAAAATGTTTTTGGTTTCTGAAAATTAATAAAAGCTTGCACAAAAATTTTCAGAATTTTTCAAAATGTTTTACTATTTTAAATAAAATGAAGAAAACAAATGAATTTAAATGCAAATAAAATGAAATTAAGCTGAAAAAAGAAAAGTCAACATAATCAATGGCCAGTATTCAAACTCACACGCGCGGGAGTGGACTTGGCGCGCATCTGGACGGCCAAGATTCAAATTCACGCAATTAAGACTAAACCCTAATTAATTAACCCTAATTACTCTCAGATGACCGGAACAGTGTTCCGGTCATCTTCTCCGGCCAACCCATTCCCTGAATCCCTCAAAACGCCATGAAACTTCACCAAAAGCTCCAGAAACAATCAATGACCAACAACAAAACATAATCCAGCAACAAATTCCATTTATTTCAACTCAAAATCATGATACGAATCAAACATCAAAAACTGCCAAAATTTCAGAAACACAATACAACCTCATTTCTTAATCTTTTTCAAAAGTAAAAGGCTCAGTGAACTCAGGGAAGCATGCTTTATCATTTAGAAACAAGAAATAAAGGTTCTGGAAAAATGAAATTCCATGGCTACCTGAATCGAAGCTTTGATTTCTGGCACTTTCTGGCTGGTTTCTTGCTTCCAATCACCTCCAATGGACCTCCTGAGAAGCTTTCAATGCTTGTTTGAAGTTTACAATGGTTGGTTTGAAAGATAGCTGAAGTTCTGCTCAAAGGGGGAGAGAAATCGTATCTTGGTTTCTGGGAGTTTCAGGCTATGGTGATGGGTGGTTTGTGACCAGTGAAGTATGCTGAGTTGATTTGTGAAGTTGGTTTGTGTGTTTGCAGCTTGTAGAGAGTGTTTCGAAAGCTTTTGCAAAATGGGGTGAAAATGAGAGAGTTGTGTTCTTGGTGCTTTCAGGCTTGTGTATTATGTGCTTTGTCTTGCTTTTGGTTTGTATAAACAAATGGGATTGGTCAGATGAGTTGATGTGTGCTTTTGTGATTGGTATGGCTCAAGTTGCCAAAATGTCAAGTTTGTGTAAGAGAGGCATGGGCTACTAGCTAGCCAAGGACAAGTGGGGTGTCCTGCGCAGCAAGATGTGTGGAGAGCCATAGGATTGATTGTGAGGTCAGCAAGCAAGTGGATTCACACTTGAGTGAGTTTTTGCAACTTGCTTCACTTTTGTTTCCTTTGAGAATTCTTGCTCCATAAGTCATGAAGATGAATGATCCCTTGGCCCATTCTGATTTTTAGGTCTTGGTACATGCTTGTATGAAGATTAGAAGTTTATTTGATAGCTCAATTTTCCTTGGCAAGTGAATTTGCAACTTTGCCTCTTTGGTAGAAAACTTCAAATTTTGTGATTTTTGCCAACTTTGACAAGCCATAACTTTTGATCAAAAATGAATTAGGTCAAGTTCTTGTACTTTTTGAAAAGGGAATGATCCATTCTACAACTTTCATGACCAAAGTTTTTCCATTTGAAGCATTTTTGAATCAGAAAGCAAGGGTTGAAAAAGTTTCCCAAAATGGCAATTTCATTAAAAGTCAACTTTCCCAAAAAGTCAACTTTGCAAATGACTTGAAATTCTTCAATTTTGTGAACTTCCAACATCTTCCATGATCAAATAAAGATCATACACAATCAAAATGATGAAGAATACCCTTTGGTTGGGTCATTGGGGGCCTCAGATGCCCTGATTTTACACTGACTTGCTTAGAAAGTCAACCCTTGATCAGATGACTTCCCCATTGAATTTCTTCATGAAAATTGATATGCATGCTCCCTATACCATATAGAGACCAATAGAAACAAGAATGACCAAAAAAATTGGAGTTATGGCCTTTGAAACCAAAACCCTAATTCTAGGTCATCTGTGCAGTCAAACCTGGCTCTGCTTCCATGCCATTTTCAGTTCTTGTGATTCTTTGACATTCTTGACTTTGAGAGGATATAATATGATACTTGAACATACATGGACCCCTTTGAAGTGATTGATGACCTTTGGAGTGACTCAGGAAGCTCTTGGATTGCCCAGATCACAAACCCTAGATGCAGATGACCTTGAACCAATGCAATGAATCAAAAATGTGATATGAGATGATATGATTGAGCCTATGCATATGAGGAGATCATAAGCCATGGTGTGAATGGGTGAGGGCAAATTTGGGGTGTTTACACCCGGGAAATAGTTTTCCTTCGTTATGTTTAAGGGTTGTAATTATACCACGATACATCCCTATGGTTGGGTGTTTCCCCTCCGTAGCGAGGGAGATCCGTCGGCAGCTATTACGCGTTTTGGCTAGACTTAGCTGTAATATTGTTTAATCTTTTCAGCGTTCCATGGTTGAGCAAGTGATTTCCCATTCAATTCTTCAAGGTAGTAAGCTCTTGTGCCCGTTTTGGATTTAACCCAATATGGGACCTCCTAGTTTGCAGCGATCTTTCCCTCGTGTAAATCTTTCTGATTTTAGCGTAGGAAAAGATTACCTACCTGTAATTCTCGTTTAATGATCTTGGCGTCATAGTGCAGTGCGATCCTTTGTTTTAGGGATGCTTCGCGAATAGCTTCCCTTGAGAGGATCTCCTCGACTAGTTCGAGCTCTTCTCTCAATGCTTCGTCGTTGAGTTCTTCTTCTAGAGGAGACTTTGTCCATCTAGAAGGTTCTCTAATTTCTACAGGGATGACTGTTGCACCCCAAAATTTGCCCTCACAATACAAGACTTTGTGTGCTAAGAAGGTTCACAAGGTTCACAAGTTTCCCAATGCTTTCAAGACCTTTCATGAGGTTCATGAAGTCTACAAGTTACTTTATGAAGGTTCACAAGGTTCACAAGATTCACAATGCTTACAAAACCTTCCATGAAGTTCATGAAGTCTACAAGTCACTTCTTGAAGGTTCACAAGGTGCACAAGCTTCTCAACATTTACAAGACCTTTCATGAGGTTCATAAAGTCCATAAGTTGCTTCTTGAAGGTTCACAAGGTTCACAAGTTCCATAATGCTTTCAATGCCTTTCATGAGGTTCATGAAGTCCATAAGTTACTTCTTGAAGGTTCACAAGGTTCACAATACCTCCCATGAGTATCACAAGACATTTTATGATGGTTCACAAGGTTCACAAGGTTCACAGTTGGTCAGAAGAGTTGATAATTCCCTTAGACAAGGCACCTCCTAGGCAGTGCATCCAAAACTAGGGTTTTGACTTTAATCAGGCTAAATGGACTTCCAATACCTCAAGTGAGCTTCATAACATCTTATATGTGTATAAGAACCCCCATGACAAGTTTCAAGACTTTTCTCAAAAGTTTGCTCAGTCAGATGATCAGATAAGTCAAAATCAGTCAATGCAGTTAAAAAGTCAAACTGAGGTCAACTGTGGTCAAACCAAAGTCAAACTTCATGATTTTTTGCCAACATCAAGTATATGAAGTAAAATTCATCATTTGATCAAGGGTTGATCATGATTCATCAAGGAGATTCCAGATCATCAATAATCAGGAGTTTCTAAATTAGGGTTTCCTCAGTAAAAGTCAATTGAACTTTGACCAGCCATAACTTTCACATACTTCATCACCAAGTCTCCATCCAAAGCTCATTTTGAAGGAAATTGAATTCTCTACAACTTTTATGTTGCAAGTTAAGCCCAAAAATTCTTCATTTGGAAGATATGACCTAAGACATTATAGGTCATTTCAAAAGTCAACAAAAAGTCAACAACTTCAAAAGGGCATAACTTGAGATTGGTAAATGATATGGACCTGAAACCAATGGGGTTGTTTAGAGGACTCTTCAAGCTTTCCAAAAAGTCCAAGAACACCCTCATACCTTTAAAATTGAGGGAGATATGCTCTTGCAAAGTTGGGAAATTTTGTGATGGTTTATGTTGAAAATGGAGGTTTAAAATCACTTCTTTCCAAATGGGCTGCCCAAGTTGTGATCCAATCCACATCATATCATTATGCACGACCCAATTGACCAAAATTCAGCATTTTTATTATTTTATTTCTATTTATTATTGATTTAATTCATAAAAATCATTTTAAATAAATATAAAATATGAAAATCTATTTTTGGAGGAAGATAATGCTTCTAGAAATTCTTAATTGGTGATTAGAATTAAAGAAGAAAGAAATCATGTGATTAATCCAAGAATAGCAAGTCTTCATGAACAAATATTTGACTTTTACAACATGATCTTTTTCAATCTTTTTTGGATCAAATCTTCACACAACCAATGAGTTTTTCTGACCTAATTCACTCACATATAAGTATCAAACACAAACCTAACACTAAGGGACGAATTCCCAGCATCAAAAGGTAAGTTTCAAAAATTCAAAATTCAAGCAAAAAAGTGAAATTCGGATTCTTCAATTCAGTGTACTAGAAGGTAAATTAAGAACATGGAGATGTTCTTTAGACATCATTGAAGCTAGAGCATCACTCATATGCATCCCACGTGCACCATATTGCTCTACCCGAATCAAAATTTATCTTGAATTTCAATTTTTCGATTCTGTTATTTTGTGCATTGTTAATGAATTTTGTTTTAGTTTTTGTGTTTGTGAGGTTCCAAAGATCAATTCTGGACAAGAACCTTGAGGTTTCGTGACCTAATGAACAAACGGCCATAGTTAGGGTTTTGAATTCAAAAATGGGGTTCTTCGATTCACATAATATAAATGTATTTTCTAGACATAATTGAACTGTACAGGTTATAAGGAACTCAAAGGTGTCCTTGATTTGACAAAACGATACTGTTTGATAGTAGTTTGAAAAACGCAGGTTGTGTGCGTATGAAATTTCGCAGGTATGCTCATAGCAAATTTCGCAGGTAATTTGGTCAGTCTCAAGGAAGAAGAAGATCAATTCCCGCGCGTCAGAAAATTCAAATATTATTGAAATATTTTATGAATTATTGTTGGTTTGTTTATCACACGCGCGTGTGTGCCCTGGTGGTAAGCTTGATATGCGTACGTTGTAAGGACCTTGGTTCGATACTGGGCTGGTGCATTGTTTTTTTTGTTATTTTTCAGGTTAAAAGCAAACATAATATATTATGGTTTCTTGCCATTATATAATCAGATGGGCTCTTCCAGCCAGGCGGTAACGTATGCATGCTTGTCACTAAAAGGTCCTGGGTACGATTCCCACCCCAGGCCTTTTTATTTCTCTTATTTTCCAGAATTTTCAAGCTTAAAGCACAAAACCAAGGGAGACTCATTGTTATTGCATTGATGGTGCGCAGCTCAGTTGGTCACTCTCTTCACTATCCAGGTTAGGGACCTGGGTTCAAATCCCAGGTCCAGTTTTTTTTTTTTTTCTGATTTTTTTTTATGTTTATTATTTCCTATATTATATTATGATATGTTTTTTTTTAAATTATAAAAATGCAAATATTATTTTCTTCTAAATTATAATGTATATATGTTTTGTTTTAAAATTCTAAAAAAAAATGATTGTTATTATTATATCTTTATAAAATGTATATAAGTGCCATTTAATTAGTTTTTGTATATTATAAATTAGAAAAACCCTAAAAAAAATATTTTCTAAAAAACAAACCCTAATTTATTATTTTTTTTTAAATTAGAAAACCCTAGTCATTTATTTATTAATTCTTAATATAAATTAATATGTATATGTTTATTGAATATAGTCTCTAATATAATTTTTGGCAATAATCAATAAAAAATTAAATCTTGTAAATATGCTTATAATTTGTTTTTCTCTTTATATAATATGTGAATACTTTTATAATTTTTGTTTATTTAGAAATAATTGAATTTATAATAATTAAGTTTTGTAATTATAATATATTTAAAAATAACTTAATAATTTGTAAAATTAAAATAATTGTTTGCTCATATTTTTTTTAAATATAATTGTTTATATTAAAAATTGTTGATCTATTATTATTATAATTTTGGATAATTTTATTTATTATTGTTATTATTAACCATATTATTTATTTTTGCTTTACTAATTTTATATATTATTATTATTTCACTAATGTTTACTAACCTCTTTTATTTTATTGCTTATTATTTAAATATCTATCACTAACCCCTATTATTTATTTATTATTTATTGCTTATTTATTATTTATTTTGCTATTTATTTTGCTTATTATTATAATTTTGTAATTGCTCCTTGGATGTAAATTATTTAATTATTTAATTATTATTATGGTTAGTAATTAGGGAGTGAAAAATATGTATTTTATTTAAAATTAATTCTAGATCACTTTTAAATATAAGATAATTAAATTAAACACTCACACACGTAAGTCGATTTTAATCGCCGTCTCACTTTCTAAGGTTATCCCTCAGGTTGCCTACTAATAAGGTCAAGTGGGGTGTATAAAGCAAGTCCCATTTAAAAGAAAAATCATCAAGTCCCTCATGGTTGCCTACACGAATCGAGTCCCTTCGAATAATGATGGTAGTCCCTTCAGTATGCTTATTACACCCCACAGTTGCCTTCATAACAACATATGTCCCTCTCATGTCCCTCACATCCAAGGTAATGACTACCTACCCTTTAATAGTAGGGATAGTCTTACCAAGGAAAGGATAAAGAATAAGAAAGACTTTAAACTTTAGGGTAGGTTCCTCTTATGTACTTGCTCACTTCAAAAACTTTTCAAACTTTCCACAATTTCAAACAAATTTTCAAACAAGTTTTTACACATCCGTACATGGATTATTATTAACTATTCTGAAAATTTTCTTATTCACACACTACACCTTCAAAAACAATTTAAAGTGAGCTAAGTAACTAAGAGCCCATGGATAACCATGGATGTAAAGGGTGCTAACACCTTCCCTTTACATAACCTACCCCCCGGACCCAAAATATTCTCTTAAGGTCTTTCCTGTTCTTTTATACCCTTTCCTTTTTGGATAAAATAAAAGTCGGTGGCGACTCTTGCTATCCGCAACATAACTAAAGTCAGTTCTCCCACCGTGTTACAGAACTGGCGACTCTGCTGGGGATCTATTTTAAGAGGGGTACCCTTAGGAATTAAGATCACTTTAAATTGTTTGCCTTGTTTGCTTTATATTACTTGTTGGGGTTGCTCTTATGTGTGAAAGGTCCTAACCCGGATCTAGTGTACCTTAGGTAAATGGCAATAGACCAAGGAAACTGTACGACGTATATCGATACGGTTGATCTGGTGGCCATAGTTAGTGCGACTTCTTGGTTGGTGCTTATGTTCCTTAAGTCAAGTTGAGGATAATATGAGGCTGCCATATGTTGTCAATGCACTAACTAACTTTTAGAACCCTAGTTAACTCATCTTGGCCTTTAGAAAGTAGTGAGGTAACCGGCTTTGGTGCAGACTGAAGTTGGTTGACACTCGATACTACACTCATTGAGATCTTAAACTTGGAGGGTTTTGGTTGGCAAGTAAGTTGCCTTCTGATCAACCACCCTTGTGAAGGATCAATGATATTGAGATCCCTTAGAACCTGGTTACTTTTGTAGGACAGGATGAACCATCTAACTTCAGGGGAGGGTACTTACCTTTGAACCTCATGCAAGCCTTTAAACCTAGGGCTATGGTGTGACTTGTTTGTGTGTGCCACATGTTTGTGATTGAGCATAACATCATGACATCATCATGCATCATAAGCATAGCATTTTCACTAACCATTTCAAGGACCAAAGGATTTATCTTTGTTCTTTGTTGCAGGTCATGGCTTCTGCTCGTAGAAACACCATCAGGATCAACTTTGTGGGCATACCTGCCAAGCTTAAAGAGTTGGTTTCTCAAGTGCCTGATCATTCCCAGTTCAACAAGAGACATGGTCACCTATTGGATCTAGTCACTTCAGGGTTCAATGAAGACATGATGAGTGTCCTGTTTCAGTTCTTTGACCCTAAGCACCACTGCTTTACATTCCCCGACTATCAGTTGGTTCCAACCATGGAGGAGTTCTCTAAGCTTCTAGGTATACCTGTTCTTGATCAAAGACCTTTCACAGGCTTGGAGAAGGAGCTCAAACCAGAGGTTATTGCTGCAGCTCTACATCTGAAGAAGTCTGATATTGTTCTAGAAACGAGAAGTGGAGTCAAGGGTATTCTTGCCAAGGTGCTAATGGATAAGGCTCAAATGTTCTTGAAGGCCATGAGCTATGATGCTTTTGAGGAGGTCTTAGCCTTACTGATATATGGCTTAGTATTGTTCCCCAATCCAGATCAGTTCATAGACATTCATGCCATCAACATTTTCTTGAGTCACAATCCAGTGCCTACATTGCTTGGAGACATCCTGCATTCTCTTCACACCCGTACTACAAGGGCAAGAGGAACTTTGATGTGCTGCATACCTTTGCTTTCTAGGTGGTTTATTTCTCACCTTCCTCGCTCAGTAATGAAGAATGAGCAAGGGTTCAGATGGTCTAAAAGGATTATGTCACTTTCTCACTCAGACATCCATTGGTGCTCCAGATCTATGGAGAATGTCACCATCATTGACCGTTGTGGGGAGTTTCCTAATGTGCCACTTTTAGGCATAAGAGGAGGCATCACCTACAACCCTTCACTAGCTTTACGACAGTTTGGTTACGCTCGGAGTGATGGTCCTCATGACATGTTGATTCAGGGCATTGTGTTTGATTACGACAACGATCTTCAGGGTTACCGTCAGAGATTCATACGAGCTTGGGGAAAGGTAAACAGGATTGACAGCAAGACACTGGAGCCTAAGTACACTATTCCTATGGAGGCTTATCTCAGATGGGTACGATCTCGTGCTCAGACACTCATGATGCCATATCCTGCCGTCCTACCAGTTACCATAGAACCTGTTGCTGAAGGAGACACTGCTTATACCATCCTTCACTCAGACATGCCTACTGATAAGGAAGACTTGCAGAGATCATGGATCCAACTGAAGGAGCAAAGGGATACTTTCGAGGCTCATTACAAAGCAAGCCAAGAAAGAATTCTGGAACTAACAAAGCAACTTCACGAGGAACGGAACCTCAATTCATACCTCAATACAAAGAGGAAACGTCCATGGGAGACTTAAAACCCCATCTTTTGTACTTATTTCACTTTCATTTTTGTAAGCCTAAAAGGCAAAACAAGTTATTACTAATAAAAAGTTACTTTCTTGTTTGTCTAAGCAAATTTAAATCCTGCGGTCCTTGAAAACATTGCATACGCATTTACATTCCATATCATTGCATCACAGGTTTATATTTGTGCACAGGTTTCTCATCTTCTCGCTGTTTATTTCAGCAATGGCTCTTGAACAATCAGTTAAGGATCTTCAGGCACAGAATGCACAGTTCCAAGAGCTGATCTTGAACCTGTCCAAGGGGCAGGATGAATTGAAGGCACTGCTGGCCAAGAAGACTAAGAAGACTAGAAGGTCTGCTGGGTTGATCAACATGGGAAGAAGGTTCAAAGGTCTTGCCAAGACCAAGGAACCAGCTGAAGACTATGAATCTGAGGAATCTGAGCAAGAGGTAGGCAGTCTCCACCATACAATGGGGGACTCTGATTCTGAGGCTAACTACTACCATGAGCCTAATGAAGACAAATTCAAGATGCTGGTGGATAGAATGGATGCTATGGAGTTACAGAAGTCATCTGGGCTGGATTTTGAGGATTTGAGTTTGATATCGGGGGTAGTCATACCCATTGGGTTCAAGGTTCCTACATTTGTTGTCTATGATGGGGTCTCTTGTCCCAAACTGCATCTGAGGTCTTATGTTAGAAGAATTCAACCCCACACTGCTGATAAGAAGTTGTGGATCCATTTCTTTCAAGAGAGTTTATCTGGAGCTCAGTTGGAGTGGTATTATCAGTTGGAGAGTGTCAACATCAGAGACTGGAATGATCTTGCTGAAGCTTTCTACAAGCAGTATCAATACAATGCTGACTTAGCCCCCACTCGCATGCAGCTTCAGAGCATGTCTATGGGTGCCAAAGAAAGTTTTAAGGAGTATGCTCAGAAATGGAGAGATTTAGCTGGAAGAGTTCAACCCCCTTTAACTGACAGGGAATTAGTTGATATGTTCATGTGTACGCTGAATGGTCCGTTTTACAGTCATCTCATTGGAAGCTCATCATCTGGCTTCACTGAGTTGATCATGACAGGAGAGCGGGTAGAAAATGGTATCAAGAGTGGAAAAATCCAAGTGGGCACTTCTTCATCAGGTGCTGCAAAGAAGCCTCCCACTGGGAAGAAGGAATCCAATGCTGTTTATGGTCAATCTGATCGTAACAGAAGGCATCAGTCTGTTAGTGTAGTTCATATTTCAAATCCAACTCCTGCAACAACAGAGCAGCCACAGGGCAACCAACAGAGGGCTAGAAGACAGTTCACGAAGATCAACATGTCAATGGCTCAGGCATTGCAACACTTGTTGAAGGCTGAACTTATTACCCTGAGGGAGGCTCCTCAGAATCCCAATGTTACCTCTCCCAAGTACAATCCCAATGCACGATGTGCATATCATTCAAACTGTCCAGGACATGATACTAATAATTGTTGGGTCTTGAAGAACAAAATTCAAGATATGATCGATGCTGGAGAGATTGAGTTTGATCCACCAGGTACTCCAAATGTGATTACAGCTCCAATGCCAAATCACGAGAAGACTGTCAGTGCCATTGAGGAAGACCTACATGTCTATTCAGTTATGGAGTTGACCACACCACTGTCTGTTATCAAAAAGAGGCTAGTACAAGCTGGGATCTTTCCAGGTTGTCGTGAAGATTGTTTGTATTGCACCTATAAACCAGATAGTTGCTTCATATTGAGAGATGGAATTCAACGTCTCATGGATAAGTATACTATAGTGTTTGAGAGGACTCCGTTGTCTGTAGAAAGTATGGTGGATCATCTGACTCAGGGTAGGAAGATTGAAGAGGTTGATATGGTTGACAAAGTACCAATAAGAATCACTTCAAAGGGTCCCATTAAAATCACTCATCAGGGCCCAATCAAGATTACCGCTGAAGGTCCTGTGAAAGTTGTTGCTGAAGCCAGAGTGGCTCCTCTGATCATTACCACTCCTGGTCCTATTCCTTATACATCTGACAAAGCTGTGCCTTGGCACTATGGGTCTGATGTTTACATCCATGGTGTTAAGCAAGAGCCTGTAGTTGATGTACCTGTTGACATTGACAATATTGCTGGATCTAGCAAGATCACTCGTAGTGGAAGAGTCTTTTCTCCTCCAGATACTTCTAAGAATGCAGTTACTCCTGCTGCTACTTCCACCACTGATGCTCGGGGCAAAGGTCCTGTTATTGAGCCTGTATCTACTGATGTGCCAGCTGCTGATGATCTCTCTAAGCAGATGGAAGAAGTATTGAAAATCATTCGCAAGAGTGATTATGACATTGTTGATCAGTTGGGGCATACTCCCTCGAAGATTTCTATGCTCTCCCTGTTATTATGTTCTGAGGCTCATGCCAAGTCATTGATCAAGTTTCTGAAGATGGCTCATGTACCCAGTGCAATTTCTGTTGACCAATTTGAAAACTGTGTTGCCCACCTGACCTATGACAATGGGTTAGGATTTTCTGATGCTGACTTGACCCCTGCCAAGAGGGATCATAACAGGGCCTTGCATATTTCAATTGAATGCAGGGGCAATACCCTGTCTCATGTGCTGATAGACAATGGTTCCTCTTTGAATGTGTTGCCTAAGGAAGTCCTGAACAAGCTGAGTCCTGAAGATGCTGTGCTGAAGCCCAGTAATATTGTGGTAAAGGCTTTTGATGGTTCTAGAAGAGTGGTACATGGGGAAATTGATCTTCCAATCCAAGTTGGTTCTCAGGTGTTTACTGCTACATTTTATGTGATGGATATTCGGCCTTCATACTCTTGTCTGCTTGGTCGTCCCTGGATCCATGGGGCAGGTGCTGTGACCTCTACATTGCACCAAAAGTTGAGATATCCGGTGAATGGAAAAGTTGTTACTGTCTTTGGAGAGGAAGAATACTTTGTCAGCCATGTAAACACTTTCAAGTATCTGGAAGTGGAAGGTGAATACATTGAGACTCCGTGTCAGTCATTTGAAGTGGTTCCCTGGGTTGTTAATGATTGTGTAGCTCCTCCGGCTGTGAAGAAAGTTCCTGTTGTCACCAGAAAACCTCCAACAATGGCAATGGCCTCCCTCAATGATGCTAGAGCTGTGGTAGATGAAGGTGGTTGTACTATTTGGGGTCAGCTCCCTGATATTCCATACAAGTCTGACAAGTTTGGTTTGGGTTTCACTGCAGAGTCCCAGAAGGCTGTTCGTCGTGCTCGTGCCGCTCGCATCACCAATCAAGGGGTTATCAATGCTGTGGGAGACTATGATGAAGACTACAACTTGGATGCATGGATTTTTCCTACTGTGGGTGCTGGACTCAATAATTGGAAAGCTGAAGATGTTATCCCTATCTCCTTTAGTCAGGAGTAAATACTATTACTGTGTTATGTTTTTAAATTTGTAACAATAAAACTTTCAAGCCATGTGCCTTACCCGGGGCACAATGGTGTGCTTGTTACGGGCTATCATTTCATTTGCATACTTCATTCAATAAAATCAGTGGGCGTTTCGTTTTCGTAAATATTGTGTTCCTTGTCTTTCTTTTCTTTTATTTTTGTTTTATCAGCTATGTGTTCTTACACACACCCACATCACTCAAATGCAGATCCTCATCCACTCTGGATCCTGTTGATAACAGTTCTACTATTGCCAATTATAATTTCGAGAATCCGATCTATCAAACTGAAGACGGAAATGAGGACGATTGTGAAATACCTGTAGAGCTTGCTAGGTTGTTACAACAAGAAGAGAAAGCTATACAGCCACATGAAGAGCCAGTCGAAGTTGTGAATCTGGGAACTGAAGAAAACAGGAAAGAGGTTAAGATATGGGCTGAATTAGAGGATAGTGTCAAGAGCAGGTTGATTCAGATGTTACGTGACTATGTGGAGATCTTTGCTTGGTCTTATGAAGATATGCCAGGGTTGGATACAGACATTGTGGTTCACCGTTTACCAGTGAAAGAAGATTGTCGTCCAAAGAAGCAGAAGGTTCGTCGTATGCGTCCTGAAATGTCAGAAAAGATCAAGGCAGAGGTAATGAAACAGTTCAATGCAGGGTTCTTAGCAGTGACTTCTTATCCTCAGTGGGTTGCAAATGTGGTACCAGTTCCTAAGAAAGATGGTAAGGTACGTATGTGTGTAGACTACAGAGATTTGAACAAGGCCAGCCCTAAAGATGACTTTCCACTTCCTCATATTGATATCCTGGTAGACAACACTGCTCAGCATAAGGTATTCTCTTTCATGGATGGTTTCTCTGGTTACAATCAAATCAAGATGGCACCTGAAGATATGGAGAAGACAACATTTGTGACACAGTGGGGCACGTTTTGCTATAAGGTGATGCCATTTGGTTTGAAGAATGCAGGGGCAACATATCAGCGTGCTATGGTGGCTTTGTTTCATGATATGATTCATCATGAGATAGAGGTATATGTGGATGATATGATAGCCAGATCTCAGAATGAAGAACAACATCTTAATCATTTGCATAAATTGTTTGAGAGGTTGAAGAAATACAAGTTGAGGTTGAACCCAAACAAGTGTACTTTTGGGGTTAGATCTGGAAAGCTCTTGGGTTTCATTGTCAGTGGAAAAGGTATTGAAGTGGATCCTGCAAAAGTGAAAGCTATACGAGAGATGCCAGCTCCCCGTACTGAGAAGGAGGTTAGAGGTTTCTTGGGACGATTGAACTACATTGCAAGATTTATTTCCCAATTAACTACCATCTGTGAGCCAATCTTCAAGTTGTTGAAGAAAGATCAGGTGATGGAATGGAATGGTGAGTGCCAAACTGCCTTTGATGAAATCAAGAGATACCTGCTAGAACCACCAATTTTGATGCCACCAGTTGATGGAAGACCCTTGATTATGTACTTAACAGTGTTAGACAACTCAATGGGGTGTGTGTTGGGGCAACATGACGAGTCTGGTCGAAAAGAGCAGGCAATATACTACCTTAGCAAAAAGTTTACCGACTGTGAAACAAGATACTCACTGCTCGAGAAAACTTGCTGCGCTTTGGCATGGGCTGCTCGCCGACTAAGACAGTATATGTTGACCCATACTACCTTGTTGATTTCAAAGATGGATCCAATCAAGTACATATTTGAGAAACCTGCTCTCTCCGGAAGAATTGCAAGATGGCAAATGATCTTGACAGAATATGACATACAGTACACTACTCAGAAGGCCATCAAAGGAAGTGTTGTTGCTGATCATTTGGCTCATCAAGCAGTAGATGATTACCAGTCAATGAATTTTGAGTTCCCTGATGAAGACATTATGATTATTACCAAAGAACCTGGACAATATGACGGACCTGAACAAGGATCCCGATGGACTATGGTTTTTGATGGTGCCTCTAATGCACTTGGTAATGGTGTTGGTGTTGTGATTAGCTCCCCTGAAGGTTGTCATACCCCGATTACTGCCAGGCTTTGTTTCTATTGTACCAATAACATGGCTGAGTATGAGGCATGTATCCTGGGTATTAAAGCTGCTATTGATATGAAGATTCAGTTCCTTGATGTGTATGGAGATTCAGCCCTGGTAGTAAGTCAGATTAAAGGAGATTGGGATACCAAGCATGATAACCTCGTTCCTTACAGAGAGCATGTGTTGTCTTTGATCCCACATTTCAAAGAGATTACCTTTGGACATATTCCACGAAGAGAGAATCAGTTGGCAGATGCATTGGCCACCATGGCATCTATGTTTGAGATCAGTTGGGATGATGAAGCTCCCAAGATTACCATTGATAGATTTGAGAAGCCTGCATATTGCAATGAGATTGACACTGAAGGGGCAGAGGAGAAGCCTTGGTTCTATGAAGTGAAAAGATATCTTGAAGCTCAGGAATTCCCTGAAGGGGCATCTGTCAAAGATAGGAAGTTTCTGAGAAGGTTTTCTGCTAAGTTCTTTTTGAGTAATGGCATTCTGTACAAGCGCAATCATGATTCCACTTTGCTTCGTTGTGTGGATAAGAAGGAAGCAATTGAGATTATGGAAGATATGCATGAAGGGATCTTTGGCACTCATTCTAGTGGTCATACTATGGCAAAGAAGATATTGAGAGCAGGTTACTATTGGTCTACCATGGAAGCTGACTGCTATCAACACTCCAGAACATGTCACAAGTGCCAAATTTATGCTGATAAAGTACACATACCTCCATCTCCATTGAATGTGTTGACTGCTCCTTGGCCTTTTGCCATGTGGGGCATTGATATGATTGGTGAGATCAAGCCTACTGCTTCTAATGGGCATCGTTTCATTCTGGTTGCTATTGATTACTTCACGAAGTGGGTGGAGGCAGCTTCATTTGCATCTGTTACTAAGAATGTGGTGGCCCGATTCATTAAGAATAATCTCATATGTAGGTATGGCATCCCTGAAAGGATTATCACTAACAATGGCTCTAATCTGAACAACACTATGATTACTGATCTCTGCACGCAGTTCAAGATTAAGCATCACAACTCTTCTCCGTATCGTCCAAAGATGAATGGGGCAGTTGAAGCCGCTAATAAGAACATTAAGAAGATTTTACAGAAGATGACTGTTACTTATAAGGATTGGCATGAGATGTTACCATTTGCTCTTCATGGTTATCGTACCACAATACGTACTTCAACAGGGGCAACCCCATTCTCCTTAGTCTATGGTATGGAAGCAGTTCTGCCCATTGAAGTTCAGATTCCTTCTTTGAGAATTATGAAGGATGCAGGCTTGGATGAAGATGAGTGGATTCAGACTCGACTTGACCAGATAAATTTGATTGATGAGAAGAGGCTAGCAGCAGTTTGTCATGGCCAGATGTACCAAAAGCGAATGATCAAAGCTTTTAACAAGAAGGTTAAGCCAAAGGTATATCAGGCTGGTGACTTGGTAATCAAGCGTATCATATTACCACAAGGTGATCCTAGGGGTAAGTGGACTCCAACATATGAAGGACCATTTGTAGTCAAGACAGTGTTTTCAGGAGGTGCCATGATACTGACTACAATGGATGGTGAAGACTTCCCACAGCCTGTAAACGCAGACATAGTTAAAAAATACTACGCATAAAAAGAGACCCGCTAGGTTGACAGGCCTAGGCAAAAATAAGGGCATCCCGGCAAACCAAAAGGGTTTGGGCAAAAATTAGGGATATATATAAAAAGATGTACACCCGGCAAGTCGAAAACCTGAAAAGGCGGCTTGGGCAAAAAAGGGTATCCCGGTGGATTGAAAACCTGAAAGGGCAATCCAGGCAAAAGTTAGGGATTAAAGCGTATGACTATGTCTCGTTTGGATCACCCAGGAAACTGCAACCAGTTGTACTACTTACTCAAGCTCGAACAGATAAAGCTCAATTCAATCGTTTCCGTCTCAACAGCAAGAAGATGAGATACTTGAAGATAATGGCAATAGTAGAATTGAAACTCAATAGGACTGTTTCCCACATAGCTGATTCTCTTTGTTTTGTAAAACTTCATGACAAAATCCTCTTACTAGGGTTTATGTCTCCTTGTACAAACTTACCCGTGTATGGGTCACTTTTGATATAAATAAATTCCATCTTTTGAATCCAGATTTACTTTTACCCTATTTACATAAGCGAAACGTCCATTGGTTGTGTTTGAATGTATGTATGCTTTTGAATATGATTAATGTTTACCAGAAATGCATGTATGCTTAATATGATTAATGTTTACCAGAAATGCATGAAAATGCAGTAATAGTATTTACTAAGGACGAACGGGGGGAGGATTTCAACGAAGCTTCGCCGGTTCACCTTTACAAGACAGTTACAAACCCTCAGTAGGGCAAATTCATCTTCATAAAGTCTCATCTCCCCTGGAATTTATATCCATCTCTTTTATCCTCATACGGGTATTCGGGATAAGGGTACGACGGACGAAGACGGGAGGTTATGTATACCCTACTATCAAACGAAGACAGGAGGTTATATATACCTTGTTATCCCCAGCATACGGGAGGTTATATATACCTTACTATCCCCAGCAGACGGGAGGTTAGATATACCTTGTTATCCCCAGCATACGGGAGGTTATATATACCTTACTATCCCCAGCAGACGGGAGGTTAGATATACCTTGTTATCCCCAGCAGACGGGAGGTTATATATACCTTACTATCCCCAGCAGACGGGAGGTTAGATATACCTTGTTATCCCCAGCAGACAGGAGGTTATATATACCTACTTATCAAACAAGACGGGAACGAGTTCCTTATATTCTTCAGCAACGAATCGGGATTTATTTTCCCTGGCCAGCAGTTGTTGAACGAAGATATCCAGACGCTTCTGGCAGTATCATATCATACATACATCATTTACATCATACCATAGCACATATATCCATAAACATATAGTACATTACTTGAGTACATCATATCATACATGCATACATAAAGCATAAACTATGTTATCATACAGAATGCTACCTTGTTTTCAGGTTAATTATCCAACAAACAAACTTATGATCGTCGGGACTGCTTTATTGTCACCTCAGGGTTACTTTATCCTCCTGATAAGCTTCTTGTTACTTTGGGACTGCTTTATCGTCACCTCAGGGTTACTTTATCCTCCTGATAACTTCTCACGACTTCAAGACTGCTTTAGAGTTATCATTATTGATTGCTCTATCCTCCTGAAATCACATTATTATTTCAAGACTGCTTTAGAGTTATCATTATTGTTGGCTCTATCCTCCTGAAATCATGACTTCAAGACTGCTTTAGAGTTATCATTATTGATTGCTCTATCCTCCTGAAATCACATCATTACTTCAAGACTGCTTTAGAGCTATTGATTGCTCTATCCTCCTGAAGCCATCTTATTATTTCAAGACTGCTTTAGAGCTACTGATTGCTCTATCCTCCTGAAATCATATTACTATTTCAAGACTGCTTTAGAGCTATTGATTGCTCTATCCTCCTGAAATCATATTACTATTTCAAGACTGCTTTAGAGCTATTGATTGCTCTATCCTCCTGAAGCCATATTATTACTTCAAGACTGCTTTAGAGTTATCATTATTGATTGCTCTATCCTCCTGAAATCACATCATTACTTCAAGACTGCTTTAGAGCTATTGATTGCTCTATCCTCCTGAAGCCATCTTATTATTTCAAGACTGCTTTAGAGCTACTGATTGCTCTATCCTCCTGAAATCATATTACTATTTCAAGACTGCTTTAGAGCTATTGATTGCTCTATCCTCCTGAAATCATATTACTATTTCAAGACTGCTTTAGAGCTATTGATTGCTCTATCCTCCTGAAGCCATATTATTACTTCAAGACTGCTCTAGGGTTATCATTATTGATTGCTCTATCCTCATGAAGACATGCTGTTACATCAGTATTACTCCAGTATCCTGAAAGCATATCATCAATACCTCAGGACTGCTCCAGACTCCTGACAGCTTTCATTATACTTCCATATTTTGGACTGCCTTATCTTCCAAGAAATATATCTGAAGAACTTTCCCTTAATGGCATCTTTAAGCCCACTCAAGCATATTCAACTAGCCATCTGTGCCACTCTAATGCACTGGCGAGTGCAAATTTTGGGGCTTTTGTGTTCAATCCCCTTCAACCTTCCAGGTCACGACTGGCAAATATACCAATCTAACCCCTCAGGTTTCAGAAAATTGAACAGGGGCAGCTGTTGCACCCCAAAATTTGCCCTCACAATACAAGACTTTGTGTGCTAAGAAGGTTCACAAGGTTCACAAGTTTCCCAATGCTTTCAAGACCTTTCATGAGGTTCATGAAGTCTACAAGTTACTTTATGAAGGTTCACAAGGTTCACAAGATTCACAATGCTTACAAAACCTTCCATGAAGTTCATGAAGTCTACAAGTCACTTCTTGAAGGTTCACAAGGTGCACAAGCTTCTCAACATTTACAAGACCTTTCATGAGGTTCATAAAGTCCATAAGTTGCTTCTTGAAGGTTCACAAGGTTCACAAGTTCCATAATGCTTTCAATGCCTTTCATGAGGTTCATGAAGTCCATAAGTTACTTCTTGAAGGTTCACAAGGTTCACAATACCTCCCATGAGTATCACAAGACATTTTATGATGGTTCACAAGGTTCACAAGGTTCACAGTTGGTCAGAAGAGTTGATAATTCCCTTAGACAAGGCACCTCCTAGGCAGTGCATCCAAAACTAGGGTTTTGACTTTAATCAGGCTAAATGGACTTCCAATACCTCAAGTGAGCTTCATAACATCTTATATGTGTATAAGAACCCCCATGACAAGTTTCAAGACTTTTCTCAAAAGTTTGCTCAGTCAGATGATCAGATAAGTCAAAATCAGTCAATGCAGTTAAAAAGTCAAACTGAGGTCAACTGTGGTCAAACCAAAGTCAAACTTCATGATTTTTTGCCAACATCAAGTATATGAAGTAAAATTCATCATTTGATCAAGGGTTGATCATGATTCATCAAGGAGATTCCAGATCATCAATAATCAGGAGTTTCTAAATTAGGGTTTCCTCAGTAAAAGTCAATTGAACTTTGACCAGCCATAACTTTCACATACTTCATCACCAAGTCTCCATCCAAAGCTCATTTTGAAGGAAATTGAATTCTCTACAACTTTTATGTTGCAAGTTAAGCCCAAAAATTCTTCATTTGGAAGATATGACCTAAGACATTATAGGTCATTTCAAAAGTCAACAAAAAGTCAACAACTTCAAAAGGGCATAACTTGAGATTGGTAAATGATATGGACCTGAAACCAATGGGGTTGTTTAGAGGACTCTTCAAGCTTTCCAAAAAGTCCAAGAACACCCTCATACCTTTAAAATTGAGGGAGATATGCTCTTGCAAAGTTGGGAAATTTTGTGATGGTTTATGTTGAAAATGGAGGTTTAAAATCACTTCTTTCCAAATGGGCTGCCCAAGTTGTGATCCAATCCACATCATATCATTATGCACGACCCAATTGACCAAAATTCAGCATTTTTATTATTTTATTTCTATTTATTATTGATTTAATTCATAAAAATCATTTTAAATAAATATAAAATATGAAAATCTATTTTTGGAGGAAGATAATGCTTCTAGAAATTCTTAATTGGTGATTAGAATTAAAGAAGAAAGAAATCATGTGATTAATCCAAGAATAGCAAGTCTTCATGAACAAATATTTGACTTTTACAACATGATCTTTTTCAATCTTTTTTGGATCAAATCTTCACACAACCAATGAGTTTTTCTGACCTAATTCACTCACATATAAGTATCAAACACAAACCTAACACTAAGGGACGAATTCCCAGCATCAAAAGGTAAGTTTCAAAAATTCAAAATTCAAGCAAAAAAGTGAAATTCGGATTCTTCAATTCAGTGTACTAGAAGGTAAATTAAGAACATGGAGATGTTCTTTAGACATCATTGAAGCTAGAGCATCACTCATATGCATCCCACGTGCACCATATTGCTCTACCCGAATCAAAATTTATCTTGAATTTCAATTTTTCGATTCTGTTATTTTGTGCATTGTTAATGAATTTTGTTTTAGTTTTTGTGTTTGTGAGGTTCCAAAGATCAATTCTGGACAAGAACCTTGAGGTTTCGTGACCTAATGAACAAACGGCCATAGTTAGGGTTTTGAATTCAAAAATGGGGTTCTTCGATTCACATAATATAAATGTATTTTCTGGACATAATTGAACTGTACAGGTTATAAGGAACTCAAAGGTGTCCTTGATTTGACAAAACGATACTGTTTGATAGTAGTTTGAAAAACGCAGGTTGTGTGCGTATGAAATTTCGCAGGTATGCTCATAGCAAATTTCGCAGGTAATTTGGTCAGTCTCAAGGAAGAAGAAGATCAATTCCCGCGCGTCAGAAAATTCAAATATTATTGAAATATTTTATGAATTATTGTTGGTTTGTTTATCACACGCGCGTGTGTGCCCTGGTGGTAAGCTTGATATGCGTATGTTGTAAGGACCTTGGTTCGATACTGGGCTGGTGCATTGTTTTTTTGTTATTTTTCAGGTTAAAAGCAAACATAATATATTATGGTTTCTTGCCATTATATAATCAGATGGGCTCTTCCAGCCAGGCGGTAACGTATGCATGCTTGTCACTAAAAGGTCCTGGGTACGATTCCCACCCCAGGCCTTTTTATTTCTCTTATTTTCCAGAATTTTCAAGCTTAAAGCACAAAACCAAGGGAGACTCATTGTTATTGCATTGATGGTGCGCAGCTCAGTTGGTCACTCTCTTCACTATCCAGGTTAGGGACCTGGGTTCAAATCCCAGGTCCAGTTTTTTTTTTTTTTCTGATTTTTTTTTATGTTTATTATTTCCTATATTATATTATGATATGTTTTTTTTTAAATTATAAAAATGCAAATATTATTTTCTTCTAAATTATAATGTATATATGTTTTGTTTTAAAATTCTAAAAAAAAATGATTGTTATTATTATATCTTTATAAAATGTATATAAGTGCCATTTAATTAGTTTTTGTATATTATAAATTAGAAAAACCCTAAAAAAAATATTTTCTAAAAAACAAACCCTAATTTATTATTATTTTTTTAAATTAGAAAACCCTAGTCATTTATTTATTAATTCTTAATATAAATTAATATGTATATGTTTATTGAATATAGTCTCTAATATAATTTTTGGCAATAATCAATAAAAAATTAAATCTTGTAAATATGCTTATAATTTGTTTTTCTCTTTATATAATATGTGAATACTTTTATAATTTTTGTTTATTTAGAAATAATTGAATTTATAATAATTAAGTTTTGTAATTATAATATATTTAAAAATAACTTAATAATTTGTAAAATTAAAATAATTGTTTGCTCATATTTTTTTTTAAATATAATTGTTTATATTAAAAATTGTTGATCTATTATTATTATAATTTTGGATAATTTTATTTATTATTGTTATTATTAACCATATTATTTATTTTTGCTTTACTAATTTTATATATTATTATTATTTCACTAATGTTTACTAACCTCTTTTATTTTATTGCTTATTATTTAAATATCTATCACTAACCCCTATTATTTATTTATTATTTATTGCTTATTTATTATTTATTTTGCTATTTATTTTGCTTATTATTATAATTTTGTAATTGCTCCTTGGATGTAAATTATTTAATTATTTAATTATTATTATGGTTAGTAATTAGGGAGTGAAAAATATGTATTTTATTTAAAATTAATTCTAGATCACTTTTAAATATAAGATAATTAAATTAAACACTCACACACGTAAGTCGATTTTAATCGCCGTCTCACTTTCTAAGGTTATCCCTCAGGTTGCCTACTAATAAGGTCAAGTGGGGTGTATAAAGCAAGTCCCATTTAAAAGAAAAATCATCAAGTCCCTCATGGTTGCCTACACGAATCGAGTCCCTTCGAATAATGATGGTAGTCCCTTCAGTATGCTTATTACACCCCACAGTTGCCTTCATAACAACATATGTCCCTCTCATGTCCCTCACATCCAAGGTAATGACTACCTACCCTTTAATAGTAGGGATAGTCTTACCAAGGAAAGGATAAAGAATAAGAAAGACTTTAAACTTTAGGGTAGGTTCCTCTTATGTACTTGCTCACTTCAAAAACTTTTCAAACTTTCCACAATTTCAAACAAATTTTCAAACAAGTTTTTACACATCCGTACATGGATTATTATTAACTATTCTGAAAATTTTCTTATTCACACACTACACCTTCAAAAAAAATTTAAAGTGAGCTAAGTAACTAAGAGCCCATGGATAACCATGGATGTAAAGGGTGCTAACACCTTCCCTTTACATAACCTACCCCCCGGACCCAAAATATTCTCTTAAGGTCTTTCCTGTTCTTTTATACCCTTTCCTTTTTGGATAAAATAAAAGTCGGTGGCGACTCTTGCTATCCGCAACATAACTAAAGTCAGTTCTCCCACCGTGTTACAATGACTTCTTTTGTTCCATATGTCATTCGAAATGGAATTTCCCCGGTGATCAAATGTGGAGTCGTCCTGTAGGCCCAGAGCACACTGTGGAGTTCCTCGACCCATCTTTTCTTTGCCTCGCTAAGTCTTCATCTAAGGCCTCGCAAAATGACTTTGTTAGCGGGTTCGGCTTGCTCGTTGGTCTAAGGGTGCTCGAATGACGCGAAGTGCTACTTGGTGTCCGTCTTGGCGATGAAATCTTGGAAATTCCCATTGGTGAATTGTGTGTCGTTGTTTGTTATCAGGGATTGAGGTACACCAAATCTGGATAGGATGGTTCTCTTATAAAACCGCAAAATGTTGAATGCAGTGATTCTGGCCAGGGCCTCGGCTTTTATCCATTTGGTGAAATAGTTGACGGCCACGATCATATATTTATTTTGGAATGAACCTACTCTGAATGGACTGGGGATTTCCATTCCCCACAGTGTGAACGACCATGGTAACGACATTGTCTTGAGTTTGTCAAGCAGTGTGAGGTGCATCTCCCCGTGGCGTTGGCATTTGTCACATTTCTTTACGTACTCTTTGGTGTCGTTCTGCATGGTCGGCCAGTAGTAGCCTGCCCTTAAAGCCTTTCGGGCTAAGGATTTTCCTCCTAGGTGTTGCGTGTTTATACCTTCATGTATTTCATGCAAGATGTCTGACACTATTTATTCCTCTAAGCACTTGAGAAGTGGGATGGAAAATCCTCGATGATATAGCTTATTATCTACCAGGACGTATGAGGATATGCGACGTTTGGTGGCGTTGGCCTCCTTGCTGTCTTCGGGAAACTCTCATGTTGTTAGATAGTGGTATACTGCAGTCATCCAACAATTGTTGTCACCTATGACTTTGACGTCGATGACCTCATAGGACTTTTAAATGGTAGGGCGGGGGAGCATTTCCTGGATGATAAACTTGTTCCCCTTCCTTTGCGTGCTCGCTAATTTTGACAAGACATTCGCCCGCGAATTAAGTTTGTGGGGGATGTGATGTAGCTCTCAAGACCTGAATTGTGCAAACTTCTGCATTACCAACGCCCAGATATTCGACCAGATGATCATTTTTAGCTTGGTACTGTCCTTTGACATGTGATGTTACGAGCTGAGAATCAGTGTAAATTTTAATTTCATATGCGCCCGTGTCTTTTGCCAAGCGGCGCCCTACCAAGAAAGCTTCATATTCATACTGGTTATTCGATGTTGGGAAAGAGAGAACTAAGGATACTTCTATTGTGAGTCCCTTTTTGTTTTTTAGGATGATTCCTGCCCCGCTGCCTGAGGGGTTAGATGCTTCGTCGACGTAGATGAGGGAGTCATCTCGGCCACGAAATACGCCAAGGCTTGAGCTTTTAGATCCTTTCTACTTTCAAAATGTATATCAAATTACGAAAGCTCCAGTGACCATCTCAGCATTTTGCCATCCATATCTGGTCGGGCAAGTAGTTGTTTGATAGGTTGTTCAGTTCTTACGACCACAGTGTGTTCAAGGAAATAGTGTCTTAGCCTCCCGGTTGTGTTTACGAGTACGAGGGAAACCTTCTCTATTTATTGGTATCGGAGTTCCAGTCCATGTAAGGCTTTACTCGTAAAAATATACGGGCTTTTGTTCCATTAGGTTTTCTCTAATAAAAGTTGCGCTAATGGCCTCGGTATTGACATAAAGGTATAAGTATAGGACCTCCCTAGTCGTTGGTCTGGATAAGACTAGAGGTTCAGAGAGTGCTCGTTTCAGGTGCTCCAGGGCCTGTTCGCATTCCTCTGTCTATTTAAATGTTGCTTCCTTTCGAAGTAACTTAAAGAAAGGTGAGGCATGTTGGACAGGTTTTGCCACAAAGCGTGATAACAAGGTGAACAAGCCATTTAGGGACTTAATTGACTTCTTCGAGTTGGGCGTAGGAAATTCTGAGAAGGCGCGACACTTGTCGGGATTGGCCTCGATGCCTCTCTCTGTAAGATAGAAACCGAGGAACTTCTATGCTCTTACGCCAAAAGTTTATTTTTCGGGATTAAAGCATATTCTGCACTTTCTCGCCTGGTCGAAGACTTTTTGGAGGTGGGATGTATGATCGGAATCCTGGGTGGACTTGGAAATCATGTCATCCATGTAAACTTCGAGCATGTCCCAAATCTGTGATTGGAAGACCTTGTTCATCATGCATTGATATGTGGCTCCCGCATCCGAAGGGCACTACATTATAGTAATAGTTACCCATCGGGGTCATGAAGGCGGTGTGCCTCTTATCTTTTTCGGCCATGGGTAACTAATTGTAGTCGGAATAAATGTCTATTAAGGACAAGAGTTGGAATCCTGCATAATTATCGACTAATTTGTCTATGTTAGGCAAAGGGTAAGAGTCCTTTGGGAAAGCCTGATTGAGATCAGTGTAGTCAATACAGAGGCTCCATTTTCCATTAGATTTCTTAACGAGTTCAATGTTCGAGAGCCAGGTTGTATATCTGGCCTAAGATACAAAATTGGCCTCTAAAAGGTCCTTGCCTAATTTTTCAACAGCTAAAGACTTCTCTTCGGAATTCTTGCGTCTGCACTAGCAATTGTGTGTACTGACGAATTAATGGTGCGCTCTTGGCATGCAATTTTAGGGGAGATATCAGGCATATCGGCGGCGTTCCAGGCAAAGAGGTTCGCGTTGCTGTGCATGCATTGTTTCACTTGCTCTTTCACATTGTTGGGAAGCCCTGTGCTGATGTGAAACCCTTTGTTTGTGTTGTCCCTGAAGGTTATGACCTCGAACTCTCCTGTGGGCAAAGAGAAAAGGGATGACTAAATTGTTTGCAGATGTGGCGTCTTCAAAAACGTTTGGGATGCGAGAGTCAAGGTCGATTGTGTTGATCAGAAAAGTTAGCTTCTTTTCAGGTTGGACCTCTTAAGCTGAGGCATCCTCGTCTTTTGTGTGTTTGTTGCTCTTAGGTGCGGTCTCTATCACGGTCTGCCCTTTGGTTGCAGCCTCAAAACATATTCGCGCAACTTCAATGTCTCCGTGAAGAGTAGTTACGTGTCCTATCTCTATATAGTATTTCATTTTGAAATGGACAGTGGATGGAACGGCGATCAGCTCAGCTAGAGTTAGCCTACCCAATATGCATTGGTAAAGTGATGGACAACGGATGACCAAGAAATGTGTCTTGATTTTCTTGGAGGCATTATCCTTCCCCGAACGTGACCATCAACTCGACATAACCCCAGGGTTTAGCGGTAGTCCCATTGAATTCTTGTAGAACGAATCCCACGTACGGGGATAGGTTCTTCTGATCGAGCTGCAAGGCTCTAAAGAGTGAGTATCCTACGAATATTTGTCTTCGCCATCTTGGCACTAATTAACAAAGGGATGTGAGAGTTTGGATAACCTCCTAGGAGCTCTTCCATGTAGAATGTAATAGGTTAGGATTTCCGCATGACTTTTTCGAGGGATGAAAGTTGATTTGGTGATGAATTGACCAAATGCTTGAGCCTTCTTCTTATTGAACCGACGATCATCTCGTTGTATCCCCCACCTAAGATGAGCAAGGTCGTAGGTAATGCTTCCACAGGATGTGTGCGGTGAAATACCATATGCTTGTTAGGTGTCAAGGAATGAATAAATTCTCGGGTCTAGTGACTGACAAGACGACTGACATGGGGCAGCCTCTTCGGAGATTCCGTTGACTCTTTTGGTTTCCTCCTATCGAGGAGCTCCGTCATTGATATACTTCTTTAGATGCCCCTCCTTGATGAGGATCTCAATGGCATCCTTGAGGTGTATGCAGTCTTCGGTTACATGCCCGTGGTTGTGGTGAAAACAACAATATTTACTTTTGTTGGTATTGGCCTTGGAAGTTGTTGATATAGGAAAGAGAACACCGCCTTGCTTAAACTCGGTATTGTTGTATTCGGTCAGAATTTTCTCACGGGGATTTGTAAGGAGGGTGTACTCTGAGAAACGGCCTGCGGTCCGCTGCTCTCCCGAGGACGATCATCTTTATGCTTTTCGCGTCGAGAAGCTTCAAAATCGTCCCTCTGTTTGTGAGCTCGTAAGTTTTACTGATTCCTAGAATCTCTGGTTTTGTATGCGGATTCTTTCTCTTCATATTGGATGTAAGCATGTTCCTTGTGGAGGAGCTTGGCCAGTGACTGAGGAGGCTCGATATCCATGGCTTTACGAAGTTCTCTATTGGGACGCAAACCTTTTTCTAGGATGTATATTTTCAGGCGATCAGTGGTGTGTACCTCCACTACTTCTTTGTTGAACCTGTCTATGTATTCTCGCAGAGGATCATCTTTTCCATGGATGATCCCTTCAAGGGTAGTCTCGGATTTGGGATGATGTCGGGACGCAGTGAAGTGTCTTGTAAATTGATTCTTCAAGACTCTCTACGACGAGATAGATCCTGCAGGGAGGTGTTTGTACCACGACATGTTGCATTTCCGCAATGTGATGGGGAAAAGTCTATATTTAATGGCTCCTTCGACGTTGTGATGGTAGGGCATGGCCTCAAGGATCTCTATATGGTTGTCGGGATTTGTGGTCCCGTCATAAGTGGTCAAAGGAGAGGTCTTCTCGAGACCGCAAGGAATGCGGGTTTCCGTTATTTATCAACTCAAGGGCCCACGATTATCTTCGTCGTCGCTGATGCCAAATGAAGGATAGGGAGACCGGCTCCGACGATGACTTCTACTAAGATGACGGGGACGACGAGCCTCGTCGTAGCGAGACTTCTTGGTGACTTGATCTCTATCGTCTGGTGATCGTCTTGGTTTTCGTGGAGGAGACCGATTACGTTTCTTTTCCCTTTCTGGATAGGATTCTTCTGGCCTTCCGTGACCTGCTGGGGGAGAGAGTTTTTTGGAATCTTTCTGCTTGTGTTTTCTCGGAGGAGACCGTGATCGACGTGGAGGGCTGCGAGAGTCTCTGCGACGGTGTCTCCTGGTGGGAGAAGGGGCGACGATCACCCTCGATCATCTGGATGCATTCTCTTTGCTGGAAGAGAGCGAATTTTGCCTTATTAAGCGTGGCGATGAGATCCTGAGTATTGACGCCGGCGTCAGATGGGACGGGGTTCGATTCATACACATGATCTCCATGAAGGATCGACGACTGTTTCAGATTGTTGGAAGATAGGGAGGGAGGATGTCCCTCGTGGTGGTCGGCATCGTGATGGGTTTCTCCACGATTACTAGGGTTGTCTCCATCGCTGAGGATGATGGTGACAGGGTCGTTAACAGTCTCATTGAACTGGGAGGCCATAAAGACGAAAATAAGAGATGAGCTTTGATCTTGCGTTGAAAAGAAATAATTTTATTTAAGAAAGATGTGGGAGCTGATGTTTCCCACAAACGACACCACTTTACATAAATGATTTGGACAGGTCCTCGTAGTCTTCAACTAGGACTACAACGAAGCTTGTATGAGAATGGATGGGGTACCTGCAAGGTACTCCGACGCTCAAGTAAGTTTCAGGGTGAAGCAAACTAAAGCGTTTAGAAAGAATGTGAGTGATTAGAATTGAATATATGGCCCTCCAAAGATATAGGGTATTTATAAGGTACTTATGCGTGGCCCTTGATTGAATGTAACTACTTCCAATAGTTTCGGAAGGCAGTTGGTCGCGTGAAAGACATTAGAGCGCATGTGGGGGAAGTACCCCAACAGTTATATCCTAACAGCTCTATTTCCCAACGACCATGAGGTCATGAATCTCTTGTTGGACTTATGCCCATAGGTAAACTAAATTGGACCTCAATTGGACATAGGGCACCTGCGATTCCACAGAGCAAAAGCCCTCCAAGTCGTTGTGCTTGAGCGAGGAAGGTGACTTAAGGTGATATAGTAGCGAGGATTCATATCGTCCTTAGAGTTTCTTTTGTGACAACGGGCAGCTGGTATGTGAAGAAGTTCCACAAACACTAAGGGAAATGAGTGCTTTGAGAAGATAAAACCTTTTGCTTCAGTGACACGTGTTGGAATGAGCAATAATTATTTATGACACCTGAGGGTTAGCCATAGGTCATAATTACTTAGCTTTTGTGTTTTCCTACGCGGGCTGAATACATTATATATGAATAAAAATCAACTTTAGATGCTTTCTTCTTAACTTTTCTTAAGCAACTTAAACTTTCTATCTAATGTATTCATTCTAGTTTTTATGATCTCAATAGTATTTTTATATATTGTTGTAAGGGAGTCCAACTAATCCACTACAGTGCTCCAATTTGATATACAATAATTGTAGGTAACAAAACATAATGGTTTTGACAAAATCTCATAAATTAGACCCCTTATTTACCCTTTATTTTTAAATTTCCTATTGAATATTTTTTTTTCAAGCTCCCTAATGTTATTACTTTTTATGATCTGAATATGTTTTTCAATCAATTATTTAGAACAAAAATTTTTAATTTTTTAATTTTAATTTTATATTTTAGGTTTAATTGCAATTTTGGTCCTTTTATTTTCAGATTTTTTGAGTTTTGATCTTTCTATTTTAAAATTCGGAATTTTTATCCCTCTATTTTATGTTTTTTTTAGTTTTGTTCCTCTATTTTAAAATTCGAAAATTTTGGTTCCTCTATTTATTTATTTTTTTAGTTTTGATCCCCTATTTTAAATTTTATTTTGGATTTTATTCCCTTTTAAATTTGAAACTAATTTGAAAGGGGACCAAAAGTTATTAAAAAAAATAGAAGAACGTAAATTTTGAATTTTGAAATAGGGGGATCAAAACTATAAAAAAAATAAAGAGATAAAAGTTATGAATTTTAAAATTGAGGAATCAAAATTAAAAAAATAAAAATAGAGTGAACAAAATTACAATAAAGCAATTTTTTTAATATAATTGGAAAATAATTATAAATAAAAAATTATTTTTGTCAAAAAAAAGTCTAAAAATAAAAAAGTCCTATATCATATATCTTAATTTGTCATTGTTTTTAACTTTACTAATTACTCCCTCCGTCTCATAATAGATATTCTTTTTAAGATTTTTATATTTTTTAAGATGATGATTAATTGTATTGATTTCAATAATAAAATTAATATCATTTACTAAAATAATTCTATTAATAATAGATAGTGAAATAGTTATATGAATTAAAATACAATAAATAAAAATAAATTAGTGAAAAAATAATAAATATCACATTAAAAATTTAAATGAACAAATAAAAATAAAGAAATAAAAAACCTATTGTGAGACGGAGGAATATAACTTTTTAAATAGAATAAAAAGTACTGTCTTACTGAATTGTCAAACAAACAGATATGTCAAATAGAAAAGGTCCAAGATATACATTTAATTATGATAGATCTCCAATCTTAAATTTTGGATGATTTATATTTTTGTGTTCTTTTAAAAAACTGTATTTTGATAGTGAAAGATGTTTAATTAAAACGATATACATAAAGAAGACATCATTATGTAAGTTTTGAATGGTGATAACACGTAATCCCATCCAACATAGTCTTTTTTTTCTTTCTCTTTTGGATTGATTGGTATGTTAATAATTATGTTGAGTTATTAGGAAAAACTTCAGATATATATCCTTTTCATGATATGATTAATTGATTAGGACGAATATAAATACTACTATTGATACATGATTAATGGATTAGGATGAATATAAATACTACTATTGATACAATTGGATTTGAGTCCAGTTTATTAGTTTTACAAAATAATAGGAAAGAGTTTTATTATTATTATAATTAGAATATACATAGAGTATCTTTTAAAAAATTTCAACAAAATTTAATATTTATAGTGTGAACATATGCTTGTAAATTTTTTATAAATATGTAGTTATTGTTGTTTCATAAAGTTAATCATTAAGATGGGAATACTTGAACCTTATTTTGAACGTTCGTGTTCATGTTTCAATTTTTAAATCAATGGATAAGACTTTGTATTAAAGCTTTCTAGATGTTCTTGAACTAAATGAGATTATTTTAAAGACGTTGATGAATATGAGTTAGGATGATGATGGATTTAATTTATAATATTTTTAGTAAAATCTCACAAATAAATGAAGTGGAACCTAATAGATATATCAAAGGATACAGATTCATGTCAATCAAAAAAATTCGGATAAAACGAATCTAATAGATATATTGAAGGATACAGATCCACGTCAACCCAAAAAAATTCGGGGAAAACGAATATGTTGAATAAATCTTACCGATTTTGTCGGAAAAAAATACATATAGAATACAATTATACATGATGATACTTTTAGTTTAGTTAAGCAGTCGAGAAAAAAAAGTGATTAAAAATTGGGTTTAGAAAAGATGTGAAAACGATCTTTTGGTTGATTAACATAGTTGGGTAGAAACGAATCTTTCGGTTATGACTTGTAAGTTTCGTAGCCCTTTCTTTCCTAACAACCGTATCATCAATATCTTTTCCTTATAATATCATCAATACTTTTTGTTGTTGTTGTTGCTGCTGAAAACCTCATCAATATATTTTCTTCTAATTTATCTAACTTTGATAAATTTCAGAACCAGTGTTTCAAAATTTAAATCGGCCAATATTCAGAAAAAGTGAATCATCATTAATGAATAATAATGAAGCAGTAACATTACATCGTACAAGTGTGGAGGTGGTTGAGTGACGTGGCATTATTGTTGATCCTGATCCGCACCGCCCGTGTCCCACAAAGGGGTTGTTTTGTTTGTTGATGGAGTTCTTTCAACGCATGCCTGCTTTGTTCTTTCTCTTATTCCTTAAGGATAAGGAAAGGATAAAATGAAATATGTAGATCACATATTTAAATTCAAATAAATTAATACCAATATGAAATGTCATATATTTTTATTGAATTTAATTGGAATGTACACAGTATAAAATAATTTTATACTGTCAGTGAATTATAACCGTTGAATATTGAAATAACTTTGACTTTTATTTTAAAAATAAATAAAGTAATGCAAAATAAATTGACAGTGTAAATTTTTTTACACTGTCAGTATATAGCAATTAAACTCATTTTTATTTTATTTAACTATTATATACTATTCTATCCAATTCTATTTGTATGAGAAAATTCATTTGAATATTCAATATATCTGATTCTGTATACAATCTAAACAAATTGTTTATTATATTATATTATATATTGTGTTTTATTATATTAATTTATAAAATATTTATATAAACATTTGACTTTAATATGCTACTCGATTTCAAAAGGATTGTTCACTTAAGGTTTTTGCACATATATTAAGAAATATAATAATATTGTCATAAGATATTGAAAGTAGTATGGATAATAATAATTAAATGACACAATTGAAAAAATAACAATCATTTATACGTTAGAAAATGATAATGATATTCATTTTAAATCAATATTTTTTTTCTAAAACAATAATCAATTTGAAACGGAGAGAATATTTATTTTTTGAAGTTTTATCAGTTATAATGAATCTAATGACAAACTCTAAACAACAATCTTCAAATTTTGTATGACAGTGTGAGTTATGGATGGAAACACTCAGACAATCATGTCTCTCATGTCTCTGACAATTGTAAATGTGAGATTTAAATTTAAAATAGTATATATTTGAAAGTGAGTTATATTTTAGCATTTATAATAGGTCTCTAAAATTTAAGACCTTGAAACATTCCTTAGGGGATACATGACACAAGGATTAAATATAAGTATGTTCTATGGTATTTAGTATTTAATGGATCATGATAGTTAGATAACCATGATTTAGTAGGCCTTAAGGACGAATTTGTATTCTAAATCATTTTATTTGATGATTTCTGACTACCCGAATTCTTGTGGGTTGAGTCTTGACCCACACAGGATAAGTAGTCCCCTACCCTAATCTTGGATCGAGAAAGTTAAAGTTGGCCTTTTTCTTAAGACTTCTTTAAAAAAACTAAATCTTCATGGAAGGTGATCATTATTATGGCCTTGGAGGAATTGTGATGAGATTCACAATAAGTCTGATCTACACGCCTTGCACGCCTCACATTTATACTAGTTTTTTTTTCTTGGAGAGTCCTTTGATATTCAGTCAAGATTTATAGTCAACATTATTGTGCATGTTGTTAGAATATAATATGACTTATTTTGACCTCGGGTCTCCCTTCTTGCTGCCATGTGGGCCCTATTTACAAGGGATGATGACTTATGTTGAAGTGTGATATGATAAACTATATAAGGATCATAACTATAATTATGCCTCTGACGAGGAACAATATTTCTTCTAATGACATGGCATTTGTGCATTGCTCTTCTCGCGATATTGTGGATTATTTGATTGCTAGCTGTTAGATCTTTAATCTCTTTGTATTTGATTAATTGTGTATTTCTAAAGGGTGGGGTTGTTTCTTCTTTTTTTCCTTTTCACTTCTTTTTCTTTGATACTTTAATTTCCTATCTCTCTAATTTTCTAAATATAATGCCACATAAGTTTTAAACTTACTCTTGATTTGCATACAATTGTAAGTTTTGAACTTCTTTCATATTCATTTACTTTAATTTACTCTTTTTATATCTTTGTGTGCGGTGTTTCTTCCCTCTTGATTATATATTCTAGTTATATATATGGAGTGTCTACTCTATTAGTTGATGACTCTATCATTGTTTCATCATTATGCTTCATTCTTTGTACGAAGAATATGTAAATCACATTACAAATCACCATTTTTATGATCTTTTAGGTTTAAAACTAAGAGAAATATTATTCTTTGAACCTTTCACACAAAGTGAGATGGGTAGAAAAATGTTTTCCTGTGACACACTATTTTTATTTGGTTGAACAATTGTGAGATGGGAAAAGTGATTAAAGATCTTGCTGATGGGCCAATCGTATATTTATAGATGGTTGTCAATTGTAGTTAAGTATTGATCGTACCTGGAGATCAGGATTCGATATGGCCGCGTCGAGCGTGGATGAGTGTTGTTGGTGATGAAGAAGAGATGTGGGTGTACCTGCAAAGGCACTCCGATGCTAAAGTCAGAAAGTGAGCAACGAGTGAGCAAGTACAATTTTTTGGGTCAAGATTTGAATACCTGACTCTCTCAAATGAGAGGGTTTTTATAATGGTCCAAGTGGATGGTTATTGGCCCAAATTGTTGGGCGCGGATCGCGAATTCCGTAATAACCGTTGACGGTTAGGAACTAGCCATTGGGGCAAGAATAGATCTGCCCGACTTGTCCTTGGTCGGATATCCTTAGCACCGAGCAAGGGGTCCGTCGAACAATTGGTCCTCAAAATTCCGAGCATCATGTAGTCATTGGGTCGTTGGGCCACGAGATAGATTTGGCCCAATCCCGAGGGTTGGGCCAGTCCGGAACAGGAGCTCCCCAAGTCGTTGCTTTCGGTCAAGGAAGTGATGACTTAAAGGTAGCTCGGTGCTCGGGAATATAGGCGAACGTTGGGGATCGACTTTCCGAGCATCCTGTCTATAGATCGGCACAGAGGAAGTGGAAACGAAAAGGTGGCGTGTTTCAGGATTTGTGCCAATTTAATGCTCTGACGGCTAGCATAGGGCCTAGCGCGTAGGCTATTATTGCCTAGGGATAGGAGTCACGCTTCAGTGCATGTTCCCTTTTCCCTATAAATAGTAACGTTGTCCCACAGAGGGAACTTTTTGCTTTGTCTTCTAACTCTCTATAATGCTCGTGCAATTGTCTGTCGCTCACCGCTGTCGATCACCGCAAGCCGTCGTCGACCACCGTACTTCTCAAGTCATTTTTCTGTGATGGCGTCTCAAGGCCAAGGTTAGACCTCTATTCTGACTTTTTTAGGCTTAGTCTTTAAGAAGTAGTAATGCATGCGGCTTAGGACTTGATTTTATCGGTATATTAGAGTAATGTGTAGGTTTTAAGTTTTGGTAAAAGCTGTATTGTTGCCTGTTGTGAACATGGTTCACGGTGGGTGGTGGTTGAGCTCGTTGTTCGACCAAGGTTAGGGTTTTGCGACGAGCTCACGGACATAGTGAATCACGTGCGTTAATGATCCCCGCTGAATGTTGATCGTCTGTCCCGGACGTCGGTCTTTAAAGGGATTAATGATTGGGACCCTGTTTTCGGTCCGTTGCGCGCCCTTTCACTTGACAGGTAGTGGAAGGGTGGATTTGATATTCTGATCGAATTCACTGACGCCTTTCCTCTTCTTTTCAGGTAAAAATGTGTTGGTCGATCCCTTCGACATATCCTCGGAAGAGAGTTCGTCGGAAGATTCGGGCTCCTCGGCGACCGTCTCATCTGGTTCCAAGAGTTCTTCAGGAGATTCAGAAGTGACCGAAGCGAATGATGCTGGGATAGTTTCTGGTGACGAGGTTGGTGTTCCCGAAGTTACGCAAGAGGAAGAGAGGGTGCTGGCGCCCGAGGAATGAGTCGTTGAGGATCTGTTGGACAAGGTTTCGTCTTATTCCCGACCTCGCGTGGATCCTCTGCCAGTAGTGGGGGATCCCGATCACTAGAGAGTGACCTGCCTGGGCGACGATGATCAGACCTCTTCGGAGTTCGACGGGATAAAGTTCTTAATGTATGAATATGCTATCACGACCTTGGGGATCAGGATGCCCTTCAGTGACCTGGTTTGCTCGGTGCTCGGTTATCTGGGGGTAGCGCCCTCACAACTGCACCATAACTCCTATGTTTTCATGAGGGCATTCGAGATGACGTGCGTGCATCTGGGGGCGAGGTACTCTCCCTTTATTCCTCCGGTTATTTTCACTGCAACGCCAGGTGGGGCGTGGAACTACTTATAAAGGGATCGTATCCTTCAAGCAACGGGCCAAAATTTTCAAAGCGCATTCAGAGTCCATCCGATCGTTTAAAGGTGATTATCTTATGATCGAGCCAATGACTAAAACGGCGACCAGGTCGATCAGTTTCATGGGGAACGACACTGATGAGAATGACGTGCCCCAGTTGGACACCGAAGGTCGACCGATTCGTAGGAGGATTTGGAGATTCCCCTTCTCTTGGGAGCACAACCACTACGGGCGACCGATGTGAGACTTTGTCCAAGTAGGGGATAACCTTGGCGAGGACGATGCGACCAATTTTGAAGAATTCCGCAAATTGGTATCTTCCTTCACTCTGATCCATATGGTCGACGGGGAGGGGAAGGTGATGCTGGCCTCTGATGGAGGGGAAGCTGTGGAACGTCCGCTGATTGACGTCACAACCCTCTTGGCCTGCAAAAGCGGACAAGAAGTGTCTGACTTATTTGGTATTTATTGCTTTATCTAAATTGTTTATTTATTGTGATTCCATGTTCGTGGTCGATCTGACCCTTGTTTACTTTGTTTTGCAGGCTCGATGAAATCCCTAGACAAGATCCAGGTGATGACGTGAAAATACATCGTTTATTTGATTTTATTAATGCATATTTTGTACTCGTTTTGATTTTCATTTGCACCATATTATGTTGGTATTCTATTTATTTTGTTTATTTCAGGTATTCAACCATTTAAGAGTCGTATGCGAAGAAAGGAAGCAAATCAGGCGAGAAATGGAACAATTCGCATACAAGGAGTTATCCGACGAAAATGGCCATAACTTTTGAACCGTAAATCGAAACGACGCCCCGTTCGAAGCGCTGGAAAGCTAACGGAAAGATCTACATTTCTGGAAAAATTGAGAAGGTGTTACGGTCGTAACACCCCTGTCATGACCGTCATGGCAACAAAATCTGGAAAGACAGAACAACAGCGACAGAAAAATGAAGAAGAAGAAATTTCGTGGGTGTGACGGTCGTCACACCTCTGGTACGTCCGTAATGCCTCTATTATGACCGTAATGCGCTATTAATCTGAAGAATGCTCATAACACATCACTCACGACCGTAACGCGCTGCATCAACGTCTCACGACCATAACAGAGGACGTTACGACCGTAACGAAACTCAAGTAGGCCACGACCGTAACAGGTCATGACAACCGTAATGCGCCAATAACACTCAATTTCCTGAACATGAATGAAAGTTGTTACGAGAAGTCCATGCTTCTCCAGTTATTTCTCTACCTTCCAAGACCAAGCAATCACGTGAAAAGCTCAACCACCCACTACTTCACTTCAACTTTCCACTTTCTCCACCAATCAATCATGCTACGTGGAAGCTACAGAATGAAATTTTCCTCTATATATAGGAGTTCTTTTGTCATTTTGAAGGGGGGGTTCTTTGAGCCGGTTATTGCCGTGCGAAAGCTCTGCCCATTTTACAAACCATTTCCCAGCTTTTGCTTTCCTGCTGTTTCTGTTTAATTCCCAATTACCCTTTAACAACAATTTCCAACATTAGGAAATTGTTATGTTAATTAGATTTATTTTTAGCCTCAGACTTTGCTTTTAGTTTCGATTCCGAAGCTCTAATCTTGCCGACTTGTGGAAGAGGGAGCTCGAGGAATTAATTGTTATTCAGGTTTTAATTACATTTAATTTAAGTAATATTTTGTTTATGTTAAATTCTCGTTATTTAATTATTGTGAATGCCATAATATTTTTAAATCATAATTTCTGCTTGTCTGATTCAATAGATATGTCTAGCTAATTATTTAGAGTCCGGCGTATGAGGATCGTCGTCACCGACGGGACTCCGTAGAAATTATTAGGTGCGAAATTATGATTGTATGTCTGTTTTGGTTTTAATTTCCAAGTTGAATTTAAATATCTTTGTCACGAGAGTGAGAGGGTATTTAACATGGTTTTGCCACGAGTGTGGGAAATTAACTAAGGTTAGAGCCGGCACAGCGAGAGCGTGGCGATCGAACCAGATAGTGGAAATTAGGCAACTTATCTAAAAACAGTGAGAGCGCTTTAGGGACGTTTAGGATATTATTAGCTTTCAAAACACGTTTCTTAGTTACCGGGCGAGCGAGAGCAAAATCTTGGGATTAGGAAGTGTGGCTTTAGTTAAGACTGCGAGAGCGTGAGGCGGAGTCTTTAAGCTGATATATTCTACGGAACTAGCTATAGTCGTAATTAGTACCGAATTCTATAAAGTCCCTTAGGAGCGCGGAATCCATATCACGGCCTCGTTTTATTCTTATTTTCTTTCTTAGATTTATTTTAGTTTCAGTTCTAGTTTCCCTTAAACCATAAAAATATCATTAGCCTTAGCTTTACAATGCAACGATAGATAACGGTAGGTTGACATTGGTCTCTGTGAGTTTGATATCTTTATTACTACGCGATAGGCTGTGCACTTGCAGTTAGAAACCGTTAGACGTATAGTTTACCGCGATCAAGTTTTTGGCGCCGTTGTCGGGGACCAACAATCAATATTGTTATTCCGTTGTTGCACCGTATAGACTAAGGCATTTTCTTTCTTATTTATTTAACTATGTTCCACCCAAATTCTTTCTACAATCCCCACTCCCAGTATTTCGAGGAATCTCAAGGATACCATAATCCCAACCTCGAAATACAAACGGAGAATTTCAATCCTTCGTTCACCCATTCTCACTCGAATAACCTCTGCAACTACCAATCCCAAAATTTTGAGGATCTGCACCCAAATTTTTCCTATGATTACCAACCCCAACATTTTGAGGAGTCGCAAGAATCCCATAATTCCAACCTTGAAGCATTAATGCAAGATTTCAATGCGACACTGACTCACTCCCAGTATCTCGAGGAACCACAACCAAACTTCCTGTACGATCATCATTCTGAATATTTCGAGGAACCAGAAGAATCTATTAATCCCAATCTGGAAACATTAATGGAAGATTTCCTTGAAACCTCAGCTAACTCTAGGCTAGAGTCTATGATGGAGCGCTTTGTGGACGCACAAACTATCCAGAATGAAGAGCTTAGAAGACAACATCTCGATACTTATGAAACCCTTAGGAAGATGAACACTACAATCGAGTCCCTCACGACTCAAACTGATGCATGGGAGAACCAAATTTTACTACTTGCGATGACACCTATAGGTCCTTCCCCTAAGGAGAATGCGTATGTTATAACAACCAGTAGTGAAGAACAATTCGAAAATCCTAAGGAGATTGATGATGAAGTTGAGGAGAGTTATAATAAGGTTGAGGAGAGTTCTGGTGGGAAAAGAGTAGAGGTTGAGCACAATTCACCGACACCACCCGAAAGGGAGGTTATCATAGAAGTTGAGAACGAAGAACCTATTATAGATCTTCCTCCATATACCCCACCAATTCCTGTCTCGCATATGTTTGTCGACTCCCAATCCAAAACTTATGTGGAGGTATTGGAAAATATCCACACCGATGCACCCTTGTTCGAACCCCTGCATAAAAAGAGAAAATTGAAGGACCATGAAACGAGGGAAGTCATTAGTGCTAAGAGGGTAAGGTCAACCTTTGAGGTGATGGACGAAACAACTAAGTTCAAACTTGAAAAGCTAATACTTAGGATAGATCTTGAACCACCACCACAAGTTCAAACGAATGAATTGCCCTACAGAAGAAAGAAAAGGAAAGGTGAGGGATATGTGAGATGGCTTGATAAGTGGAAATGGAAACCGAAGAGTAACGCTCATAAGCGTCAAGCTATCGACGTTGAACAAAACTCCGTGGGGGTGGAAACCCACGAGTTTTAATTTAATGTTTTTTTCTTTTATTGTTTTTGTTTGCAGAAAATAAAGAAATGTATCGTTTGTCGCGTCTCAGCTACTTTTAGGCGAAAGATCTCTAGATGACATTCCCTTTTGATGAGTTGGTGCCCACGCACATTCCTACGAATGTAGCTGCTGGTGGTGACACCGATGATGAGTACTTCCTTCGGAAATAGGCAATATGATGAGCAGCTTCAGGAAAGTGAAGTTTCAGCAGATTCAGATATCTCGTAGTACAAGACGCCGGAGAAGAAGTGATCAGCAAAGACAGGGACAACAAGGGAAGAATCAGAGCGAATTTGGATGTGGTAGCAAACAAAGGCATCTATACAGGTTCTATCTTTCCTTTTCCACCTTTTATCAAAACATTGAGGACAATGTTTGGTTTAAGTGTGGGGGAGGAACTTTACCATTTTCATTTTACTGTCTTCTAGCATATTCACTATTTTTTGTTTATTGCATGATGTTTTTCAGTTGTTATCAAATCTCCCCAAAATTTTAAAATTTTTCCATCAAAATATTTTCTTTTTTCGAGGCATGGAACACACTCTGGAAGTATATAGGTTGTCGCTTTAGGCTTGTTAGAGAAACTTGGGGACATTTCAATAACACGAATACTGTTTTGACACCCTAAACCCCCTCGTTATGTAAAATCGATTTGAGTAGACATTATGCTGAAACCTTAGTCTCCAAGCTTTCGAAAGTAGCTTCTAAGTAGTTTTTATTAGCAGTCGGCACCATCCTATGAACAAACTAAGTAAGTAACCAATACAAATATGTGTATGATTTCTAAACATGAAAAATTATTGAATTAGAAAAGCAAATGATAGGATAAGTTCCTTTTAAGTTAGGTGGCCCTTACCCGACCATTTAGCCTAATGGAGCGGACTCTTTAAAATCGATGAATTAAGAAAAAGAAATGAAAAAAATGAAAAGACGAGATCATTAGACACTAACAGGTTAACTTACCATGTACGAGCAAGGATAACGGGCTTAATGTGATTGCGCTCGAACGAAAAGGAGTGAAAGAGAGCAAGAGACTTAGGTTGAGTTATAATGGCATGATTCGGATTGGTCTGCATAATGATGGAGTTTTTGAAAATTGTGTCATTACGGTATCCCTGGTCTTGATTTGTCCAAATTGATTTGACATAGCCTAGTAGCCGCATACGATTAGAGTTCAGTGTGTTTGTGTTTCAAATTGCGCTTACCTTGATTTTTGTTAAGTTGGTTTATTGCTTGAGGACAAGCAAAGGGTTAAGTGTGGGAGAGTTTGATGACGTGAAAATACATCGTTTATTTGACTTTATTAATGCATATTTTGTACTCGTTTTGATTTTCATTTGCACCATATTATGTTGGTATTCTGTTTATTTTGTTTATTTCAGGTATTCAACCATTTAAGAGTCGTATGCGAAGAAAGGAAGCAAATCAGGCGAGAAATGGAACAATTCGCATACAAGGAGTTATCCGACGAAAATGGCCATAACTTTTGAACCGTAAATCGAAACGACGCCCCGTTCGAAGCGCTGGAAAGCTAACGGAAAGATCTACATTTATGGAAAAGTTGAGAAGGTGTTACGGTCGTAACACCCCTGTCACGACCGTCATGGCAACAAAATCTGGAAAGACAGAACAGCAGCGACAGAAAAATGAAGAAGAAGAAATTTTGTGGGTGTGACGGTCGTCACACCTCTGTTACGACCGTAATGCCTCTATTATGACCGTAACGCACTATTAATCTAAAGAATGCTCATAACACATCACTCACGACCGTAACGCGCTGCATCAACGTCTCACGACCATAACAGAGGACGTTACGACCGTAACGAAACTCAAGTAGGCCACGACCATAACAGGTCATGACGACCGTAATGCGCCAATAACACTCAATTTCCTGAACGTGAATGAAAGTTGTTACGAGAAGTCCATGTTGCTCCTATTATTTCTCCACCTTCCAAGACCAAGCAATCACGTGAAAAGCTCAACCACCCACTACTTCACTTCAACTTCCCACTTTCTCCACCAATCAGTCATGCTACGTGGAAGCTACAAAATGAAATTTTCCTCTATATATAGGAGTTCTTTTGTCATTTTGAAGGGGGGTTCTTTGAGCCGGTTATTGCCGTGCGAAAGCTCTGCCCATTTTACAAACCATTTCTCAGCTTTTGTTTTCCTGCTGTTTCTGTTTAATTCCCAATTACCCTTTAATAACAATTTCCAACATTAGGAAATTGTTATGTTAATTAGATTTATTTTTAGCCTCAGACTTTGTTTTTAGTTTCGATTCCGAAGCTCCAATCTTGCCGACTTGTGGAAGAGGGAGCTCGAGGAATTAATTGTTATTCAGGTTTTAATTACATTTAATTTAAGTAATATTTTGTTTATGTTAAATTCTCGTTATTTAATTATTGTGAATGCCATAATATTTTTAAATCATAATTTCTGCTTGTCTGATTCAATAGATATGTCTAGCTAATTATTTAGAGTCCGGCGTATGAGGATCGTCGTCACCGACGGGACTCCATAGAAATTATTAGGTGCGAAATTATGATTGTATGTCTGTTTTGGTTTTAATTTCCAAGTTGAATTTAAATATCTTTGTCACGAGAGTGAGAGGGTATTTAACATGGTTTTGCCACGAGAGTGGGAAATTAACTAAGGTTAGAGCCGACACAGCGAGAGCGTGGGGATCGAACCAGATAGTGGAAATTAGGCAACTTATCTAAAAACAGCGAGAGCGCTTTAGAGACGTTTAGGATATTATTAGCTTTCAAAACACGTTTCTTAGTTACCGGGCGAGCGAGAGCAAAATCTTGGGATTAGGAAGTGTGGCTTTAGTTAAGACCGCGAGAGCTTGAGGCGGAGTCTTTAAGTTGATATATTCTACGGAACTAGCTATAGTCGTAATTAGTACCGAATTCTATAAAGTCCCTTAGGAGCGCGGAATCCATATCCCGGCCTCGTTTTATTCTTATTTTCTTTCTTAGATTTATTTTAGTTTCAGTTCTAGTTTCCCTTAAACCATAAAAATATCATTAGCCTTAGCTTTACAACGCAACGATAGATAACAGTAGGTTGACATTGGTCTCTGTGGGTTTGATATCTTTATTACTACGCGATAGGTTGTGCACTTGCAGTTAGAAACCGTTAGACGTATAGTTTACCGCGATCACCAGGAGCGATTGATGCAGGGCAACAAATGAAAAGCTAAGACCGTCAAAACCCGACTGGTCGGAAACGATACGAGCGGCTCTGGCTCTAGTCCTATAGCTCGAGGGTCTCTGGGCGTGACCTTCGGTTCAACCCTCAAGAAGCACAAAGTCGGAGCGGTCGTAACGGATCTGACGACCAACGCCTCCGTGAAACCGAAGTATCCTTTGCCTCCGTGTTTCATGCAACGGAACTATTTTGAACGCACATCTCTGGAGGTTGATCGGGAAGATTCGTTGTACCTCGAACAAATGGACCACCCCATTCGAAGGTTGTCCTTGGCATAGGATGTTAACGCAGTGACGAGGGTGTTGTCGATGGCGTCGATGTTTGCTGAGGGGAGCTCTGGGCAGGAGCTGGAAATAACCCTTTTGAAGGCTCTCCTGGCTGCTTTGGAGGAAAAAGCCAAAAAGGCCGCTGAGGATGCTGAAGCCGCGGCGACGGAGTTAACGATGTGGACGAATGTGATTGCTAAGTTGGAGGTCGACAAAAAGAAGGTCGTCGATCAGAACAGGAATTTGAGAGACACCTCCTTCCCCAAGGATGGTGAGGATGAAGATACCAAAGGGTTGATGAGTCGGGCGTATTTCCTTGCACGACTGGATCAGGATCTCAAGGATCTGATGGACTCGTCCAAGTTGAGTTTCCAGAATGTCGTGGACCAGATAAAGGCTTTCCATCCTGAGCTGAATTTCGATGCTGATCATATCAGCTACTTGTACAAAGTTGAAGATGGTCGGGTCGTGGTTCCCGATTACATGGTCGTGGATGATTCTCAACCTGGGGAATCTGAGAAGCCGATCCAGCCATCCGCCCAGCAACTTCCGGACGAACATCAGCCTAGGGTTCCAGAGGGAGAGGGTAATTAGGTCGGCCTGCGAGCCTAAATTACTTGTAATTTTAAATCTTTGTTTGGGGGACGTGGTCCCCTTTTTGTGTAATCTTGAACAAGTCGGCCTTTAGGGGTCGCACCTTCTTTTAATTAACATTTCCGGTCTTGGTGGTCGTTTTACGATTTATGCCGCGTTTTTAAATTATGTGTATGATTGCTCGTCAGTCGGAGGACTTTCGTTCTAAACGTTATTTTTTGTTAAGTGTTTTGCGCTCGTTTGACGCGAGGAGTGTGATGTAATGGTCGATAAACGGGGATAACTGCTCGTAGGGGGTGTGATTCGTCGGTTTGGGGGACCGATCAGATGTATGGAGGTTGATCCAGGGTCGGTATCCGGGCCAAGTTAGTGGCTCGGATATCCGTGGCTTGAATGTCCCATTGCGAGCTGGGGTTCTGCCTGGTCGTGGTACTTAGGCGACGTCGGGCTCGTTCGTGTATCCATTTGTGCGACAGTTACTTTCCTCGGTACGACGAGGATGTTCTCTTGGTAAAATGTTTTGGACCGCGATGCTTGTACCTGGGCATGCAGGTTTGGTCGGGCCTTTCGCCCTTCGTAGGGGGTAAGGTAACCTTCATACTAACTGTAGTACTATTTAAGTTTCTCGGCATTCCATGGCCGTGCGAGATATTCCCCTTGGAGATTTTCTAAGTAGTAGGCTCCGTTTTTCGTTCTTTGCTCGGACGCGATACGGGCCTTCCCAGTTTGGTGCTAGCTTCCCTTCTCGGGAGTCTTTGTGGTTTTTTCTCAATACGAGGCTCCCGACTTCGAACGCTCGTTTAATAACTTTCGCGTTATGTCGAGCTGCAATTTTTTGTTTGAGTGTGGCTTCTTGAAGAGCTGCTCCCAATCAGATTTCTTCAACCAAGTCGAGCTCTTCTCTTAGCGTTTCCGAGTTAGTATCCTTGTCCATGGGCGACTCTGTGCACATGGATGGTATGTGCATCTCTATGGGGATGACAGCTTCGGTTCTGTATGCCAGTCGGAACAGGGATTCTCCGGTCGTCGAATGAGGCGTGGTCCTGTATACCCAAAGGACGCTATGTAATTCTCCAACCCAGCGTTTTTTGTGCTCGTCTAATCTTCGTTTGAGGCCCCTCAAGATTACTTTGTCAGCAGCTTCAGCATGCCCGTTAGTCTGGGGGTGTTCGACAGAAGCGAAGTGGTGTTTGGTTCCAACTGAGGATACAAACTCTTGGAAGTGTTTGTCGGTGAACCGTGTTCCGTTGTTCGTCACGATGGCGAGCGGTATTCCGAACCGGGCGAGGATGTTTCCCTTGAAGAAGTGTAGGATGTTCAGTGCGGTGATTTTGGCTAGGGCCTCTGCTTCGATCCATTTGGTGAAATAGTCGACGCCTATGATGAGATACTTGTTTTGGCCGGTGTCGATGATGAAGGGCCCTAAGATGTCTAGTCCCCACCAGGCGAACGACCATGGGGACGACAGTGATTTTAACTCAGTAGAGAGCGCTATGTGTATGTCACCATGTCGTTGGAATTTGTCACATTTTTTAACGTGCTCCTTTGCGTTGTCCTGCATCGTCGGCCAGTAGTATCCTGCTTGTAGGATCTTACGAGCGAGTGATCTTCCGCCAGGGTGTTGCGCATTGATCCCCTTGTGGACTTCTCTCAGCACGTGTGGGACGTTTTCTTCCTCGACGCATCTGAGGAGAGGTGTGGAGAAGCTTCGACGGTACATCTTCCTTCCGACCATCGTGTACGAGCACGATCTATGTCGTATAGTGAACTCGTCTTTAGTCAGATAATTGAATACCAGGACCATCCAACAGTTAGCGTCGCCTATGATGTTGATGTCTATTGGCGTTGACATTTTTCCAATTTTGGGTTGGGGGAGTATCTCATGTATGACAGATTTGTTTCCCCCTTCTTCTTGGTGCTCGCCAGCTTGGATAATATATTTGCTCGGGTGTTGTTCTCGTGCGAGACATGCCTGACTTCTACGGATGTGAATCGTTTTAGTTTTTCCTTGACCAAGGCTAAGTACTCGGCCATGTTGTCGTTCTTAGCTTGAAAATCGCCTCGTACTTGGTTAGCGACCAACTATGAGTCCGTGCATATTATTATTTCTTCTGCTCCTAGGTCGTCTGCAAGGCGTAAACCGATAAGGAAAGCTTCGTATTTGTCGGTCCACTCGAAAGCTGACTCTTTGCAGAGGAGCTTGTAGAATGGGAGCGCGTGTTGGGCGGATTTATCCACAAATCGAGCGAGAGAGGTGAGCACTCCGTTTAACGATTGTATGGATTTTTTAGAGTTTGGGGTAGGTATTTTTGTGAATTCTAGACATTTATCCAGGTTGACTTTGATCCCTCGCTCGATTAAATAAAACCCGAGGAATTTACCAGCTCGAACTCCGAATGTACATTTTTTAGGGTTGAAACACATCTTGTATTTTCGAGCTTGGTCGAACACCTTCCGTAGGTGGGAAGCATGATCTGTTTCTTCCTGAGATTTGACTATCATGTCGTCCATGTATACTTCGAGCATGTCCCCAATTTTAGCTCGAAAAACTTTGTTCATCGTGCGCTGATAAGTGGCGCCCGCGTTTTTTAGACCGAAGGGCATAACGTTGTAATAGTAGTTGCTCGATTCGGTCATGAAGGTCGTGTGTTTTTTGTCGGCCACGGCCATGGGGATTTGATTATATCCTGAATAAGCATCCATAAATGATAGTAGTTTGAAATCGGCCGAGTTGTCGACCAATTTATCAATATTTGGCAAAGGGTAAGCATCTTTCAGGAAAACCCGGTTAAGGTCGGTATAATCAACGCACATTCGCCACTTTCTATTAGATATTTTCACAAGTACAACATTGGAAAACCAGGTGGTGTACCTGGCCTCTGTTACAAAGTTTTCCTTTAGGAGGTCTTCTACAGCTTTTTCGGACGCTTTAACTTTTTCGGTCGACTGTTTTCTCCTCCGTTGGGCGATGACCTTGTGACTCGGGTCGATGGATAGATGGTGGCATGCTACGTCTGGATCGAGTTCGGGCATTTCTGCTGCACTCCATGCGAATAGGTCGGTGTTCCCCTTCAGGCATGCTTCCAGCTATCTTTTTGCTAATTCTGGGAGGTGTGCTCTGATCTTCACGCATCTGCTCGGATCCTCCCCTAGCGGGATCAACTCGAATTCCCCGACGAGGATAGGTCAGGATAATGAAGAGGAGGGCTGCTGGGAACTCTCGGCCTCATCTGGAAACCTGCAATCAAGGTCGATGGAATCGACCCGGGGGAGAGGTGCGGGTGCATCAGTGTTCAGGGAGGAAGCTGAAGTGGAGGCTTTTGGATGGTAAGATATCGAGCTAAGGCCTTTAGAGGCTGCTTCGAAACAACGACGGACGGCCTCCACGTCACCATGCAGGGTGGCAACCCTTCCTGAAGTGGTGTAGTATTTCATCTTTAGATGGACGGTGGATGGGACGACTAGGAGGTCGGCCATAGTTGGTCGACCTAGAATGCATTGGTACAGAGAAGGACAATCGACGACCAGGAATTGGACACTGATTGATCGGGCAGTTTCTGCGGCTCCGAACGTGCCTATGAGATCGACGTAACCCCACGGTCGCGATACTACACCGTTGAAACCTTATAGGTCTGATCCTATGTACGGTGTCAGGTGAGTTTCGTTCAGCTGGAGTGTAGCGAATAGCTGCGAATACATGATGTCGCATGAGCTACCCTGGTCGACCAATATCCTGCGGACGTCGAAGTTGGCCATTTGGGCTCGGATGAGAAGTGGAATGTTGACATTAGGAGCTCCTCCCAATAGTTCTTCTTTATAGAAAGAGATGGGCACTGAATTGTCTCTGGGGGGTCTAGTGTGGCGTTCAGGGCCGGTCCTTTCGCAATTAGCTGGTCGAACTTCCTTTTGACGGAGCCGACCGTGATCTTGTTGAATCCCCCACCTGAGATCACCATGGCGGAAGGAAAGGCTTCCCATGGGCTATGTGAAGAGAGATAACATGTACTCGTTGGACGGTCGGGCAGAAAGAAGTCTTTCGGGAAATAGATGTTGAGGGCCACTTGCATATTGGTGTCTGCGGGGACTATCACTGCGTCCTCGATTTTGATGGCTTCTTGCATCTCTGGCCTGGAGGTCTCTTTGGATTTAGTGAACTGTTTGAGGTGGCCATATTTGATGAGTATCTCTATTGCATCCTTCAGGTGGATGCAATCCTCGGTGTTGTACCCATGGCTCTTGTGAAACCGACAGTACTTGGTTTTATCGATGCCCGGTTTGGCGGGTAGCTACGTGGGGAAGCGCACTCCCGCTTGGAGGAACTCCGAATTAGCACATTCGGACAGTATTTTCTTCCTCGACACCAGCAAAGGCGTATATTTACAAAATCGGCCTACCGATCCTCTTTGCTCTCGCGGTTCACAGAAGCGATCTTCCTTTCTTTTGTCGCTTCCCCGACGAGATATCGAGGGTTCATCTGATTTGGAAAGGTTTGCGTCCTCTTGACGTCGAGCATCGAGGACAGAATTAGCTTCCTGCTTTTCCTCGTATTGGATATACGCTTGATCTTTCAAGAGGAACACATCCAGAGTAGCGGGCGTCTCAATACCCATTGCTCGATGAAAGTCGGTAGATGGGCGTAATCCACGTTCTAGTAAATATTTCTTCATGTCGTCCGTGGTTGAGACCTGGACGGCTTCTTTATTGAATCTCTCGATGTATGTTCTGAGGGGTTCGTCTTTACCTTGGATTATGGCCTCAAGTGATGCTTTCGTCTTTGGATGGCGTCTAGAAGCGGTGAAGTGCCTGGAGAAGGTTCGACCAAGCTGTCTCCAGGAAGTGATGGATTCGGGCTCGAGACTTTTATACCAAGTCATCGCCCCTTTCCTTAAGGTGTTCGAAAAGAGACGACACTTGATTTCTCCTCGGACGCCCCTGTAGTTGAGTAGAGCGTCGATGTTCTCAATATGCTCATCGGGGCCAGTCGTTCAGTCGTATGAACCCAATGAAGGGGGCTTCTCGAGTCCTCTTCGTAATCTGGCGGCCATGATCTCAGAGGATATGGGTCCTCTGATATCATCATCGTCGCTAGAGGTGACCGTACGAGATCTTGAATGGCGTTTTCGGTCTCGTCGCGGGGACGGAGAATTCGATATGCTCTTCTTTGATCGTTTCGGGGATGGAGATTGAGATCGTCTTCCTTTTCGAGGAGGGAAACGACGGTCGTCCTCTTGTGACCCGTGGTGATTCTTGGTCGGTACTGGTGAACGAGGGCTTCGCGGAGGTGACCGACCGCGGTTCCGGATAGAGGATTCGTCGTGGTGGCCCTTATCTTTCTTCCTTCGGGGGAAAGGTTGCATTGGCCTCAGTGCCTTTTGGGTGAACGAGATGATCGACGACGGACATCTTCCAGACGAGCTATCTTGGCACCGTGTGCTAGGAGTAGGAGATGTGTTTGATTGATTGTTTCAACCAATGCAGCGAAGTCTGATCCGGTGGGAGCGGCCACGGAAGGTATGATCTCTGGTTGGCTCTCGAGCGGTTGGTCGCGCCCGGGAGATGGTGAAACAGTCTTTCCGTCCTGGCGATCTTGGACGGTATCTTCATGTGAATGGGTGAAGAGGTTGCTCCCCCGTTGAGTAATGAGGAGACCATCAGTTGTGCGGGCTTCACACGGTATGTCGTTAGCGGCCATGGATCTTTATGAATAGTAACTTTGGTTCTTGAATTTCTTTGGTGAAGAAGAACGGCGAAGTTTGTTTCTTATAGACGGCGCCATCTAATCGTACCTGGAGATCAGGATCCAATATGGCCGTGTCGAGCATGGATGAGTGTTGTTGGTGATGAAGAAGATATGGGGGTGTACCTGTAAAGGCACTTCGATGCTAAAGTCAGAAAGCGAGCAACGGGTGAGCAAGTACAATTTTTTGGTTCAAGATTTGAATACCTGACCCTCTCAAATGAGAGGGTTTTTATAATGGTCCAAGTAGATGGTTACTGGCCCAAATTGTTGGGCGCGGATCGCGGACTCCGTAATAACCGTTGACGGTTAGGAACTAGCCGTTGGGGCAAAAATAGATCTGCCTGACTTGTCCTTGGTGTGATATCCTTAGCACCGAGCAAGGGGTCCATCGAACAATTGTTCCTCAGGATTCCTAGCATCATGGAGTCATTGGGTCGTTGGGCCGCGAGATAGATTTGGCCCAATCTCGAGGGTTGGGCCAGTCCGGAACAAGTATCTAAGGAGTATTTAGGGATCCCCTTTATTTACTCTGACCAGCCTTGAGGACTAGGTCGTAGAAGCCATTTTCCCTTTTAATAGGATTTTTAGCGTGTACCTAGGTTGCACTTTCCTTATATACGATATCCCTTTCAAGGATATGAAGGTTTGCCTTGAAGTTACTTTTACCCATATGAGGGTGTACCATGTTATGTTTTATAAAGAACACTGTGAACGTAAAACTATAAAGATGTATGCTCATAATATGTAGTATACTAATATCAAATGATCCAAAAAGATATGGGTACAAAAGGTAGAAAAGTAAAATTATGATGTTATTGATGATACCAACAGTTGCTCTTCAAGTGAAGATATGCATATGTTATATTGTTCATCTCCTACGAGGGAATAAATTCATTTGCCTAATAATAACAAGAAAAAACCATTAGATCTTTGAATCTTGGTAAGATCCTTAATCTCACCCTTTAGTTATCCTGAATAATTATAGCATTATTACACAAGTTACTTAATATTAAGTAAGTTGTATAAAAATGGTAATAAGGTATATTTATTTCCTCTATATGCATGGTCAATAAAATCTTAATGTGAAATCCTTTTAAAAGCACTTTTCAAAAGTACCAAGATTATGTAAGAACTCATACATATTATCTTTGGTGAACTAACCCCTAGTAGGTAGAAGTAGAGATTGTCACTTTTGCAGGCATCCTGTAGAAAATATCATTGGAAGATGACAATCAAGGAAAAGAAAAATGTAAATAGTCAAAATAAAGAAATTCAAGATGTCAACTTAAGATAATCAATGCCTAACTAAAAAATTGGGGGAGCATTAAGGACTATCTCACCCATAATGTTAATGAAGATATTTCTAAAGGAAATACATCTCAACACTCCCTTATTATGGAAGTTTTTGAAATCAAAAGATAGAAGAGCTTCCTGAAATATCTTTGGTGTACAAGAAGAAAAAGTTACCAGATGTCATTTTTCTAAATGCTCTTTATGTTGATGATATCCCTCAATGGATGTGATCAAGGTGTTGACATTGATGGTGTCACTCAGTCGTTGCAATCATGGAACCAATTACAAGGTTAAAATGACAAATTTGTAATGGATTTACCAGTCCTTTAGTTTAATTGACTCTCAAAACGACGATGGATTTTTGTTTCCTCGAAAGGGGAAATTTCTCAAGTTACCTTGAGATTCTAAGGTAGTAAACTTAATAGAGATTGAAAAATCAGAAAACTATGATTGATTCTCTAATAAGTAATTTATTAATTGCTTAGTCAATAAAATATATTTTCTACTAATCTATGGTTGAGTTTCAAGTTATTTTGGAACAAAGGGGTGCCAAATACAACATGCCTAGAGTCTAATACTAATCTAAGTCCCAAGGAGGATAAAAATAAGTTGTCCAAAATATTTCCTAAGACGAGAGAAACTGAGAAATAAATAAGTAGATAACATAATTTCCTCTCGATGTAGAAAGTTCAAAGACTTTTAAGTTTTTTTAGAGAAAGAATAAAGGGGAAGAAGTTCTCCAAGACTTATCTATTAGTGTCACACCCCAAATTTTACCCCTAACTGCTTGCATCATACATTCATCACATTTAACAGAGAAATTACGAGATTTAATTTTCTGTTGCTTTCAACTCATTTTCAAGCTATTTATTAATTTAATTTTAATTTCTTTTCACTTCCAAGCTTCCATTTTAAATTTAATTTCTATTTTCTCATTTCTAACTTTTTAATTCATTTTCGTGTTTTTAAATTTTAATTTTAATTTTAATTTCTATTTCTATTTTATTTTTTTATTTTTCAAGTTCTTTTTTAAAAAAAAATTATTTCAAATTCTATTCCTAAATTTTTAAAACTTAAATTTTATTTCCATTATTTTCAAAGTTTTGTTAAAAAATGTAATTTTATCTCTATTTTCAATTTTCAAAGTTTTATCTCTTAACATAATTTTATTTTTTTAACTTTTATTTTTAATTCACTTTTTTTTTTTTTTTTAGTTTCCATTTCTAATTTAATTGTAATCTCCAATTTTTATTTTTTAGTCTATTTTCAAGTTTCTATTTCTAATTTGATTTCAATTTCTAATTTTATTTTTAATTTACTTTTTTTCTAAGATTCTATTTCTGACTTAATTCCAATTTCCAATTTTTTATTTTAATTCATTTTAAATTTTAATTCCAAGATCTTTTTTTTCATTTTTTCATTTTATTCGAATTCTAATTTCATTTTCTAAACTTCTATTTCAAGTTGTTAGTTTCAAGTTCTTTCCTAATGGAGAACTCATGTCAAAGTTACCATATCATTTCCAGTTTGCCATTTCATGGCAATTCATTCATCCAAACATTTTTCAAATCATGATCAATTCATTACATAATCCATGACAAAGAAATTCAACTTTTCTTCAAGACTCTAAACTCAATTTTCCAAAGTATTTCCAACTCCATTCAAATTTAAGTTCTATTTCACATTTCCAAATTTAAATAAATGGCATTTCATGTCTAATTTCATTTTGAATTCATGTCCATGATTTTTTTCAAATACCAATTCATTCCAAGTTGTTTTCAAAGAGTACTACAAGAAGAGTTTACATCCTAGTTTGTGTCATTACAAGTTTACAAGGCTTTAAACTACATGTGTTAGTGTGTAAGTGTTAGATTTTTTATTTCTCTTTAAGCATCTTCAAGCTTTTCCTTGCATAGTCCATGTTGCATCAACCTACAAAAGAAGCAAACCACCAAGTCAAAGCATGTTCATACATTTGATTCAAAACATATTCATTTTCAAGTATTATCATTCCAACTTCCTGTTAATTCAAAACAGCCCCATATATGTTACATAAGATTTCAAGCATATTTCATTCACATACCATTCATCATTCTCAAATATTTCATTCAAGCATACCATTATTTAAAAATTCAGCATTCAAGTTCTAATTCATTCACATATATCATTCATATCATTTTGCATTTTTCTGTTTTTTTATAACTTTACAAAATCAGTACAAGAAAAGGGACCATTTTCTCTCTACTAGCAGACAAAAAAAAAACAGCAGAGTAATAGCAACAAAAAAGCAGGACAGCAGTTTCACAACACACAAAACAGGCTGCTCCACCTCCCCACTACTGCACACAAACTCAGATTTTGTCTCCCTTGTCCCAACCCTTCATCAACAAGCAATAGGGTACAGAATTCAAACCAAAAAAATCCTAATTTCTCCCTATAAAACCAGAACTGTTTCATTCATAAAAGGGAGATTAACACCAAAGCAAACAAAAATTCAGCAACATCAAAAAAATCAAAAAACCACTACCAACCATCAATCACACCAGCAATAACAAGGAGAAGGGAAGAAGCTGCACGGAAGAGGAATAACAAAAGAGGAATAATAGAAGTGAAGCTTACCATTGCGGATTCTTCACCCCGATAACTTTCGGGTCGGTAATGTTCTCCTCTTCCTTCACCTCTTTTCGGAATATTTGTTCATCTTGCTTGATTCCTCTTATGGCCATGTTTGTGTTTACGGCTGATTTTTGATTTCGATTAGCTAGTTTCTTTCTTTCTTTCAATTTCACTTCATTCTTCCCCATGTTGCATAGCATACTGCATTCACAGCCATATAGAACTTCAAATATACATACCCAAACTCAAAAAATCAGCTAGCAGCCCTTAAGAAAATTGAAGTAACAAGTATACAAATATGGGGACCTAGCCGCATACTATTCAGCCATATGAAAAAAAAACAGTAACAGCCACAACTTCACTGGAAAAAACCTATTCTACAACCAAAAAGCTTCAAACATACAACTCAGGCAGCCACAAAAAAAAAAAAACACAGAGCAGGGGGGCTAAAAAAAGACTCAGCCACGCAAAAATCAAAGAAGCTACAAAAACTTGAATATACAACCAGGAACTTGAGCAAAAGAAAAAGTTTTCAAACCTTCAGCATTTAATTTTACTTTTCTTCTGAATCAGTTCACCACCGTAAAACTCATCCAAACTTGATACCGCCTCACCTCACAACCACCTTCAAAACTTCATCAACACCCCTTGGAAACCGAGCCGCACTGTCAACCTGAGAAAACCAAAAAAATCCTAAACAAACAGCAAGAAGGAGGCTCAAAAGAAAAAAGCTCAAACAAAAATTTGAAACCAAGGCTTCACCTCAGTTCTTCCCTTCACCTCAGTTCTCCTCGACACAAACTTTCAGCTTCATTTTTTTCGTAGACACTCCCAACAACCTTCAAACAAAATCACCAAAAAAAATTCAGCGAACAAAAGATAAAAACAAACCAAAAAGAAAGATGAGTTGAATCTAGAAATACTTCACTGTTACTCTTTCCAACTTCCTCACAAACTCAGAAAGCTAAGCCAGTTGCCAAACCAGCTAAGGCTGTCGCTGCCAAGCCAGCTGCAAAGCCCTGCCGGCGAAGTCTACTGCTGCAAAGCCCGCTAAGAACCCTCAAATTCGTAAACCACGAAGCCAATCCACCTTCGGCTACCACCACTGCAGAACCGAAACTAACATACACAAGTCCAGAAACACTTCCTCTTCTCTCTGCTAAACCCTCCCTTCAACACACAGAAAACTTCCGCCATCTTCAACCCTTCACTCACAACACCAAAACCTTCATCACTTGTCAACACCCTTCATCAAAAAAATCCAGCAGACACCACAATAAAGAGAACCCAGAACTCATCTTCTTTCAACCACAGAAAACTGAAAAAACATCAAACCTTTCGAAACCCACCGACAAAAACATCCAACACCTTCTTCTTCGCCGCAACAAAACCGTGAAGACACCGACCCTCCATCAAACCATTTTCAAACCTCCCTCCATCAAACCATTTCAAACCTTCACCTTCAAAACATGTTAATAACCCCAAACCATTCAACCTCTAACCATCACCATTAGCATCACATCATCACTTCCACCGACCTCTCCATCACTGTCATAAACCAGAACCGCGGCGAGAAGAAGATAAGAAACGAAAAAACCTTGAACACAGAGAACCAAAACTGAACCGTAATCAACGTTTCCAGAACTATTTCACCATTATCGCACCATCCGAAACCACTCTTTCCACCACTGAATCCTATCCACCCTCTACCCTGACACTCCACTTCACACCAGAAAACAACAACCTCCCTTCTCCTTCATCATCGTAAGCCCATCACCATCCTCATCACAAACCTTCATCACTCACCGCAAAAAAAAACTATAAACAGACCCAAACCGCAACCTGTAAACTCACTGAAACCGCGAAACAACACTTGAACACAAACCTGTTAATAACTCAAAAACCAACAACAAACCTTTACAAAACTGCTCCAAATTGAAACCTTCACGAAAATCGATAAAAACTCAGCGAGATAAAAAAAAACAGAAATACCTCACAACAAGCTTCTCCTTCACCGCTCACCGAAACACAACCGTTAACCTCCGAATCCATTTCGAAACCATATTCAACCCATCGTCGAACCACCACTTCTCAACACACCGTCCGCCATTTTCGCAGCATCACCTGTTTCAACTCATCACCTTAACCCGCCGCGCCGCTTACCTCAAGCCGCCGCCAACCTCCTTCCTCAAACAACCACACAATCACCAAAACACCATAAGCCGTGACACAAACCCGCCGCGCGTGCGATTTGAGAGAGAGACGAGGGAGGAATCCATCGCGATTTGGATGAAGAAGACAGAGCCATCATCCATAACCCACAGCGGCGAAAGTGTTCGCTTCTAAATCACGATTTCGAGAAGGAAAACAGCAATGTTTGCTTCAGTTGAAGAAGCGTCGTTTTGACGTTTTCTTTTATTCTTTCATTTTATTTATTTTATTTTCAATTCTTTTTTTTAAATATAAACTCTGATTGTTTCTTCTTATTGTTATGGATTGGGATGAGCCCATTTTCTTTTTTTCTAACACACCATCTGTTTACTTAAAAAAAAATCATCAGCCCATTAACTTTTTCTATTTTCCATAAAAAAAATCTAAAAAATATTTTCATAATTCAATTAATTCTTTATTTTTAATATTAACTAATCTACTTATTAGGTTAATTTTTATTAAATATTTAGTTAATTTATTTTCTTTCATTATTTTCTCATTTAAATGTATATACAAATAAATAAATAAACATTTTAATTTTAATATTTTCTTTTCTATTATTATTATTATATTTAGTTAGAAATCTATATACATATAAAAAAAAAACTTTTTAATTTCAAAATTTTCTTTTCTATTTTATTTTTATTATTATATTTAGTTAGACATTTATATATACATATAAAAAAAAAATATACAACAAAAAATATATATTTCTTTTCTATCTTATTGTTATTATTAGTCATTCATTTATTTTTATATAAAAATCCAAAAAGATATTTGTTTAGTTCTTCTTCGTTTAAGATAGAGATTGTTTAGCTTAGTTTTAGATCCTATTAGTGTGAGAGGTTTAGATTTAAGTTTATCCCTTAATGAGAGTTTTAATTTAATCTTTCGGTGTTTTGGTTGTATGCACGCTATGTTTGTATTTATTTCATTTCGCATCATGACCATATATTTGTTAAGATAAAACTGAAAGCGCACACCTTTGAGACTTTATTTTCAAGATAATAATCCTTGGTCCAACGCCAAGTTGAGTTCTTTGCACACTTCACTCACACACGTAAGTCGGTCGTTTTACGATCGCCATCTGCACAATCTTTACACTTCACAACTTTCCAACTTAAGCAAATTGACGCACCACGCTTGTCTTCCACCCCCGCATTCTCGATCCATATATCGAGTCATAGCCCGGTTACTAAGTCTTTTATCTCACATTTCTATTTACTTTATTCATTCTATTTTCGCAAGTAGCAACCTATGCCTTAGACTTAAGAGCTTGCACTCTCGTTTATTTATTTTCTTTTTTTGCATCTAAATCCAAAGGGAAAGAACTCCTGCAGTTGACTCAATGTCATAGGAAGTTTATCCATCCCTAGTTCCTTTTTGACCTTAGCCATTAGGACTTTTTATTTTAGAACTTTTTGTGACTTTCCTAAAGTCACGTGAGTGTTTGCCATAACACTTACCTTCCCCCGCGAACCTTGAGAGTAACTAAGTGTTCGTTAATCCTTAGGAGAACTACGAGTGCTCTGATTCTATACCCGATACGTAGGCATCGATGCGATGTTGTGCGAGCACCATTAGAAATAAAACCTTAGGTTCCCATAATTTTATCAAGCAATAAATAACAATAACACAAATATTAACAAGAGGTTCCCGTAGGATACTGCGGATGCTTAGGATGCTAACACCTTCCCTAGGTATAATCAACCCCTGAACCTAGTTTCTCCTTATTTAGGGTTTTTACGATCTTTTTCCCTTTTCCCTTTGGATTAAATTAAAGTCGGTGGTGAACATAAAAGTTTTGCGATTCAAGCTCACTTAATAGCTTGGTATCCGATTCTCACCGCAACAGAAATGGCGACTTCACTGGGGAATCTATTTTTGAGGGTTAAGCCCACCTTGTATATTTGTATATTTGTTGTTGTATTGCTTGTTATTATTTTGGATTTTTGTTGGGTGTTCCATGTGTGGTGAGATAAGTCCTAACCCGGACTTGAGTGCAAAATAAGATAAGACGGTGGTATATTCAAGAAGGCTTGTAGGGAGTTGAGTCCCGATCAAGTTGACTTGAGACACCACCACTCAGCGGAGGCCTCCTCGGATGTAGTTTTGTTGATCGAGTTCAGTCGTGAAAGCATTACTATATTCGACCTGAGAGCCGTTAATGTTGAGGACCATAGAACATTTACCCCCACTTGGCCTTTTAGGGATGTAGTGTGATGACTATAAGGGTGCAAATCCAAAATAGTTGATACGCGATACTACACTCGGATGAGACTCTCTTGAGAATATTATTGATTACCAAGTTGAGTTGGGAAGTCGGTAATATCCGAAAGATGGGACAATGATTCGGGGAACTTTTAGAACCCGTTGTACAGGTACAAATAAACTCATAGTACATATCTTTTGGGAGGGTTGAACCTTCGACCTCATGCAAGCTTTGAACCTAAGCCTTGTTTGTGTTTGTGTATTCATGCATTCACGCATCATGAAGCATCATTTTTACCAATTTATTCAAGGAACTCAGAAACTCTATCTTTGCAAATATCGTAGGTATCATCATGGACTTTGGAAGAAGAAAGACTGTCAAGTACACATTCAAAACTCCCAAACTCGAAGACCTAAGGAAATTAAGAGATTTGGTTTTGGATCAAGAAGCCTTCATGGAGAAACATAGGAGACTTTTAGCCTTACTTAAGACTGAGTGGGATGGAAGGTTGCTCTCTGTGATGCTCCAGTTTTATGATCCTCTCTACCACTGTTTTACGTTCCCTGATTACCAATTGGCGCCTACTTTGGAAGAGTATTCATTTCTGGTGGGATCACGTGTTAAGGATGAGTTTCCATTCCCTGTTCTAGAGAAGGACCCTGAAGAAGCGGAGATTGCAAAGGCAACATATTTGAGTGTTCCTGAGGTCAAGGCAAATATGACCTATAAAGGAAAGATTTTTGGATTCCCTACAAAGTTTTTGGTAGAAAAGGCCAAGAATTTTGTTAGTGTGAAGGATATGAAAGCTTTTGAGGCGACCTTTATTCTGCTAATATATGGAGTGTTACTTTTCCTAAACTTTGAAGACTTTGTAGATCTGAACGCCATCAAAATATTTCTGAAGAAGAACCCGGTCCCTACTTTGCTCAGAGACACTTACCATTCCATCCATCTGAGGAATCTCCATAAGGGAGGGATGATTACTTGTTGTGCATCATTGCTGTACGAGTGGTTTATTTCGCACTTGCCTAAGTCAGCTTCATTTTGGAATCTTAAGGATGGTTTGTGGTGGTCACAAAGGATCATGTCTCTTACCCACTCTGACATTAGTTGGTACAATCGTGTTTATGATGGAGCATTAATTATTGATAGCTGTGGTGATTTTGCTAATGTACCTCTTCTTGGAACTAAGGGAGGAATCAGCTATAATCCAGTTTTGGCTCGCCGCCAACTCGGGTATCCATTGAAAGACAAACCTAAGAGTGTTGAAGTGGAAGGAATTTTCTTTAAGGATGACGAAGAACCAGAGCTCAAGAAACAGATTATGCAAGCTTGGAAGTACATCCATAGGAGGGGGAGGAGTAGCTTGGGAAAGCCAAATTGTGTTTCTATGGAACCCTATCTCCAATGGGTACGAGATAGGGCCATCAGTCTGAAAATGCCTTACCCTCGCCAGGATCCTATGACCTTCAAGAAACCCATTCTAATCTTTATGGACGATGCAGAGAAGCTGAAGATTGATTTGGAGAAAGAGCTTCGAGAGAAGAATGCATGGAAGAATCGACATCAGATCATCAGTAGTGAGAATGAAGAACTTAGAAGACAACTGAAGATGAAGGAAGAAGAAGAGCTCTCCAACAAGAAAAGGAAAGCGCAAGAGGATTTATTTTCCTCCAGCACTCAAGGGGACACTTCTTGGAAGTCGATCGTGGATCAACTTATGCTTGAAAGGGCTCAGATGAAGGCACAAATCGAGAAGCTCAACTTGAGGCTTTTAGGAGAATCTCCTTAGGACTTTGTCTTTGTCTTTATTAAGCTTTGTTTGGGATTTATGAAGATGTACTCGAGACTTTGTATCACTTTTTGAATTTAATGAAATCAGGTCCTTTGATTATTATGTGTTCCTTGGTATTTGCAAATTGTTTCTTAAGTTCCTTGAATAAAATTTAATTTTCGCATTGCACTCATACATTTGGCATTTCATTTGCATTTTTCATATAAAACTCATTCCCGTCATCTGCTCTCAATTCAGCTTTCACACTGAGGCTCTCACGCAAATACTACACTCGAGCTCAAGCCAAAAAGAGGATGGCTGAAAGAGACCTAGAGATGGACAGAGTTAACGAGGAGATTACTGATATTCGTGGAAATATGGGTCAGATGATGGAAATGTTGCAGGTCATTCGGGCGAAGATGGATACCCAACAGACTGTAGTGTCAGAAATTGTCACTGCAACGACTGAGCCTACATCATCAGTCACTACCCCTGTGACCTGGCCTCCTTTTGGGCTTCCTCATGGATTCGTTCCTCCTCCTCAAGGTTTTGCTTCTCAAAGTTTTATTCCTTCTTCCCAAGGACTTGCTGCTCAGGGTTTCTTCCCTCCTTCCCAAGGTTTTGCTTCTCAAAGTTTCATTCCTTCTTCTCAAGGACTGGCTACTATGGGTTTCTTCCCTCCTTCCCAAGGCCTTGCTTCTCAAAGTTTTATTCCTTCTTCCCAAGGACTTGCTGCTCAGGGTTTCTTCCCTCCGTCCCAAGGTTTAGCTTCTCAAAGTTTCGCACCTCCTTCTCAGGGTATGGCATTTCCTTCCCAAGGTTTTGTGCCTCCCCCTCAAGGATTTGCTGCTCAGCAGACTATTCCTGTGACTAATGAAGAGAACCATGCAGTTGCTAATTTTACACCAGACATTGTGCACACCCGTGCCCAACCATACTTTAATGACCATCAGGTGTATGACGCGCCCGATATGTCTAAAAACGGAGACGAGAAACATGAGAAGATGCAAGAGAATTTTGATACCCTTGAAAAAAGGCTAAGGGCGATTGAAGGTGATCAGATCTTTGGGGCCGCTGCTAGAGAGATGTGTCTGGTGTCTGGATTGGTAATACCTCCAAAGTTCAAGATACCCACCTTTGATATGTATGAGGGCGCAACTTGTCCTAAGAACCATCTCTTGATGTACTATCGAAGAATGGCTGCGCAGGTGGACAATGATAAATTAATGATCCACTGCTTCCAGGACAGTCTGAAGGGAATCTCCTCCAAATGGTATCTAACGCTAGACCAGTCGAAGATTCGCAGTTTCCAAGATTTGGCAGATGCTTTCATCCAGCAGTACAAATACAATATGGACCTTGCTCCCGATAGGAGGCAACTGTTGAGTATGTCACAAAAAGATTCTGAATCATTTAAATAATATGCTCAGAGGTGGAGAGGGACCGCTTCTCAGGTAGAGCCCCCATTGACTGAAAGAGAATTAGCTGACTGGTTCGTTGACACCGTGCGACCAGAATTCTATGAGAGAATGGTGGGAAGCATAACTGCTAGTTTCTCTGATTTAGTGGCTGTGGGAATCAAAGTTGAACTTGGACTAAAAAGTGGAAAGATGAGTGGTGCATCTGGCAGTTCCAGCACTGGCAGTGGAAATAATGTCAAGAAATTTACCAGCAATTTCCACAAGAAGAAAGAGGGTGAGACGAATGCAATAATGACAAGTCAAAGAAGAAATCCGCTTTGGCAGAGACCTCCACCTGTGGCTCAACAGTAGTATGCTCATCCACCACAGTATGCCCAACATCCTTATGTAGCGGCGGTTCAACCGTCATATAATCCACAAGTCCCGATGTATCGGCCAACTCAAGCAGTACCGATGTATCAGCAAGCGGCTCCAGTGGTTCCACCTTATCAGCCAATGCTCAACAATCCAGGCTATCAACAAGCGCCCAATGCTTCAGCCTACCAGCAGAGGACCCCAGCTCCTCATCCGAATCCCAACTTTCAGAATAGAAGACCAGGAGGAAGGCCTCCTAATCCTCGAATCCCTATGACCTATACTGAATTATATCCTTCACTGCTGAAGAAAGGTTTGGTTACTCCAAGGCCTTTGGGTCCTCCACCAAATCCGCTCCCACCAAATTACAACCCAAATGCCCACTGTTTATTCCATGAAGGTGCCCCAGGGCACGATTTGGAGGGTTGTTATGCTTTAAAGTACATAGTGAAAGATTTGATGGAAAAGAACATTCTGTCATTTGGGAATACTGGTCCGAATGTCAAAGATAATCCTTTACCCAAGCATGGGTCCATAAATGCCATTGTTGACGAGTCTGACAAAGGTTTGATTTTCAACGCCACAGAGATCAAGACCCCGCTTAGAGACTTCCATGCGAAGTTAGTAGAAGTGGGTATGTTGAGGAACTGTCATAAGAATTGTGAAGCTTGTGCAAATAACCCAAAGGGATGTGAATTGGTCTTAAAAGACGTTCAAAATTTGATTAATCTGGGTGTTTTACAAGTAAGCGGTCGTGTGAAGAAGGATGAAGTGGCAATGATTGAACCCATTTTCAACTTGCCTGAATCTGATTCTACCTTGGTGCCAGTGTTCAACCTTCCTGAGTCCTCAAGAGTTCAACCCATCTTTAATATGCCAGAGCCTGTGATGCCCATTTTCAATATACCTGAGCCAAGGTTTGAACAAAGGAGTAACCCTCTCCTTTATGGAGACACTAAAGCAGTTCCATGGAAGTATGATACAGGGAAAGTTCATCGGAAGATTGATAAAGCTGGTCAGAAGGAAGGTTCAAAAGTGGCAAGTGCTGACATAGCGGGTGCAGGTCGTTTAACTCGTAGTGGTCGTGTTTATACTCAGCAAGCCAATACGGTTCCACCTAAAGAAGTCATTCCCGTTGTTACCAACGAGGATAAAGAATTGGTCTTGGGAGAAGAGGATGCAGAATTTCTCAGAATCATTAAGAAGAGTGATTATAAGGTTATTGATCAGCTACATCAAACACCTTCCAAAATATCTATCCTATCACTTCTTATGCATTCACCGGCCCATCGGAGTGCTCTCCAGAAATTACTAGCCCAAGCCCATGTTACACATGATATAACAGTGAATCAGTTTGATGGAGTCATTGCCAATATCACTGCGTGTAACAATCTCAGCTTCAGTATGGAGGATCTTCCAAAGGAGGGCTTGGACCATAACCGTGCTCTCCACATATCTGTAAAATGTCAAGAGGATACTTTAGCAAGAGTTCTTGTGGATACAGGATCTTCATTGAATGTTTTGCCGAAAAGAACGCTTGCCAAGTTATCTTATCAAGGGGCAGAGATGATGCCCAGTGCACTGATTGTGAAAGCTTTTGATGGGTCAAGGAGGACTGTTATTGGAGAAGTAGACTTACCGATCTTGATTGGGCCACAGGTGTTCAAAATCACTTTCCAGGTTATGGACATTAACCCCAATTACAGTTGCTTGCTCGGAAGACCTTGGATCCATGCCGCTGGGGCAGTCACTTCTACCTTACACCAGAAGATGAAGTTTGTGGTCGATAATAAGCTGGTAACCGTGTCTGGGGAAGAAGACCTCATGGTTAGCAACCTTTCATCCTTTAGCTATATTGAGGCTGATGAAGATGCTTTGGAAACTTCTTTCCAAGCTCTTGAGATAGCCAATGCTGTCCTTTTGGAAGTAGAGGAACCAAAAGGGAGGGGTATCCCATCTTTTGCATCGTTGAAGAGTACCATTTCCACCATTGAAGAAAGAAGCTATGAAGGTTGGGGTGATGTCATTGAAGTCAAACAGAAGCTAGATCGTTGCGGGTTGGGTTACAAACCAACTCATGAGAAGGAAGGAGCGTCAACCTCCGTTAAAGGACGTCCAAAGACCATTCAAGAAGTGTTTTCCAGTGCTGGTTATCAGGTCAATGCAATTGATGGAGGTTCTGAAGATGAAGATGTGAATCATTTGGTGTATCAGTGTGAAGAAGCCTTGGACAATTGGGAGGCAGTCGAGATCCCAGAGTTTTTTCCATTGGCAAAGTAATTTATTGTTTTTTAAATGTTTTCAAATTTCCCTAGCTCTGCCCAAGGCTATGGGAGTATTTTGTAGGGCCCCTTCTCATTTTCAAAAGTTATTATCAATGAAGGCATTTTGTTAAACTCTTATTTTGATCATTTACTGTCTCTCTCTCTCTCTCTCTCTCTCTCTCTTTTCACCTAAAAAAAAAGAAAATGGCAATCTTTCAAAACCAATAAAAGGCTTTTTCTCTTGCATTTCTCTATTTTCCACTTTTAATAAAAGCAAATCATTCTCATATGCAGAATAAGCGAAAACCCTGTTGAATCCAATGACTCTACATTCTCTCCTAACTTTGATTCGCCCATCTACCAAGCGGAAGATGAAAGTGAGGAAGATTGTGACATTCCCGAAGAACTGGCAAGATTAGTTGAGTATGAGCACACAGATCTCCAGTCACATAAGGAGCAGGTAGAGACCATCAATCTTGGCACTGATGAAGACAGGAAGGAAGTCAAGATTGGTACAACACTTGGGGCAGACATCAGAGAAAGATTGGTCAAGCTTCTCAGAGAGTATGTAGATGTGTTTGCATGGTCATATCAGGATATGCCCGGCTTAGACACAGACATAGTGGTCCACAAGTTACCTCTTCGACCAGATTGTCCTCCTGTAAAGCAAAAGCTTCGAAGAACAAGACCAGACATGGCTCTGAAGATTCGAGAAGAGGTCAAAAGGCAGTTTGATGCGGGATTCCTCGCAGTTGCAAAGTACCCTGAGTGGGTAGCTAATATTGTGCCAGTCCCTAAAAAGGATGGCAAAGTCAGAATGTGTGTGGACTATAGGTATTTGAACAAAGCCAATCCGAAAGACGATTTCCCTCTTCCGCATATTGATACTTTGGTTGACAACACTGCTAAATTTGCTGTTTTCTCCTTCATGGATGGGTTTTCAGGATATAACCAGATTAAGATGGATCCTGATGATATGGAAAAGACCACTTTCATCACACCATGGGGCACTTATTGTTACAAGGTTATGCCATTCGGTCTTAGAAATGCAGGAGCCACTTATCAAAGGGCGATGGTCACCCTTTTCCATGATATGATGCATAAAGAGATAGAAGTTTATGTGGATGATATGATTGCCAAATCACAGAGTGAGGAGGATCATTTGGATCATCTCTTGAAGTTATTTGAGCGTCTCAGAAAGTTCCAACTGCGTCTGAATCCGGCTAAGTGTACTTTTGGTGTCCGATCAGGAAAGTTACTTGGTTTTATTGTTAGTCAGCAAGGAATTGAAGTAGATCCAGATAAGGTCAGAGCAATTCAAGAGATGCCAGCTCCAAAAACAGAAAAGCAAGTCAGAGGTTTCCTTGGAAGATTGAACTACATCTCCAGATTTATCTCCAACATGACTGCTACTTGTGAGCCTTTATTCAAGTTACTCCGGAAGAATCAAGCAATTGAGTGGAGTCCTGATTGTCAACTGGCTTTTGAGAAGATTAAGGTTTATCTACAGGAACCCCCTATCTTGATCCCACCTACTCCAGGGAAGCCTCTCTTCATGTACCTAACTGTACTTGAGGGTTCTATGGGTTGCGTTTTAGGCCAACGGGACGAAACTGGTCGTAAGGAGCACGCCATTTATTACTTAAGCAAGAAGTTCACAGACTGTGAAAGCAGATATTCGCTTTTAGAGAAAACTTGTTGTGCCTTGGCATGGGCGGCCAGACGCCTCAGGCAGTACATGATTTGTCACACTACTTTGTTGATCTCGAAAATGGATCCAATAAAGTACATCTTTGAGAAGCCTGCTTTGACTGGAAGACTCGCCCGTTGGCACATGTTGTTATCCGAGTATGATATCCAGTATGTAACCCAGAAGTCTATTAAAGGCAGTGTTTTATCTGAATACCTTGCTGATCATCCTGTCGAAGATTATGAACCTTTGAAATTCGATTTCCCGGACGAGGACATTATGTTGATAAAGGACTGTGAAGTTCCAGGTCCAGATGAAGGTCCCGAGCCAGGTTCTCGTTGGAAGATGATGTTTGATGGTTCCTCTAACTACATGGGGCATGGTGTAGGAGTTGTTTTGATGAATCCTGATGGTGGTTATACTCCTTTCACGGCTAGATTGTGCTTTGAATGTACAAACAACATTGCTGAGTATGAAGCATGTGTTTTAGGTATCGAAGCTGCAATCGATACCAGAATCAAGATTCTTGATGTATATGGAGACTCAGCCTTAGTAATCTACCAAGTCAAAGGGGAATGGGAGACCCGTGACGAGAAGTTGATCCCTTATCGGGCCCACATTGTGGAGTTAATTAAATACTTTGACGAAGTCACTTTCCATCATGTTCCAAGGGCAGAAAATCAAATTGCAGATGCTTTGGCTATGTTGGCATCTATGTTTCAAGTCAGATTTCTTAATGAAGCTCCACTCATTACGATCGAGCGAAGAACTGCACCAGCCTACTGTCTACTGGTCGAAGAGAAAACTGATGAGAAACCGTGGTTCTACGACATCAAGAACTATTTGCAAAATCAAGAGTACCCAGCGGATGCAACAACTCTAGACAAGAAGACTTTAAGAAAATTGGCGTCCAAATTTTTCCTCAGCAACAATGTGCTTTACAAGAGAAATCATGATATGGTTCTGCTCAGACGTGTGGACAAGCGCGAAGCAGACTTATTGATTAGGGAAATCCATGAAGGATCGTTTGGAACACATGCCAATGGACATGCCATGTCCAGGAAGATTTTGAGAGCTGGATACTTCTGGTTGACCATGGAATCAGATTGTTTCAAGTATGCCAGGAAGTGTCATAAATGCCAGATTTATGCCGACAAGGTGCACGTACCTCCAACACTTTTGAATGTTCTGTCATCGCCTTGGCCTTTCTCAATGTGGGGCATTGACATGATAGGGGCAATTGAGCCTAAAGCTTCCAACGGTCATCGGTTTATCTTGGTCGCAATCGATTACTTCACCAAATGGGTAGAAGCAGCTTCCTACGCCAGTGTGACAAAGCAAGTGGTTGCCCGTTTCATCAAGAACCAAATTATCTGCCGTTATGGAATCCCAAGCCGAATCATAACAGATAATGGGGCCAATTTGAACAACAAAACAATGAAAGAGCTGTGTGAGACATTCAAGATTGAACATCATAACTCTTCTCCGTATCGTCCGAAGATGAATGGAGCTGTTGAAGCTGCAAACAAGAACATCAAAAAGATTCTGCAGAAGATGGTAAAAACTTACAAAGATTGGCACGAGATGTTACCATATGCTTTACACGGATACAGAACATCAGTTCGCACTTCAACAGGGGCAACCCCTTTCTCTCTGGTGTATGGGATGGATGCAGTTCTCCCTATTGAAATAGAGATACCATCTTTAAGAATCTTGATGGAAACCAAACTGGAGGAAGCTGAGTGGGTCCAGAACAGGTTTGACCAACTGAACCTCATTGATGAGAAGAGAATGACCGCCATGTGCCATGGCCAGTTGTACCAGAAGCGCATCAAGAGAGCATTCGACAAGAAAGTCCGTCTCCGAGAATTCAAAGAAGGAGATCTTGTACTCAAGAAAATCTTGCCAGTCCACAAAGACATGCGTGGAAAATGGAGTCCTAACTATGAAGGCCCATATGTTGTGAAGGTGGCATTCTCCGGAGGTTCCTTAATCCTTACAACTATGGATGGTGAACAGCTGAAACACCCGGTGAATTCTGATGCAGTCAAAAAATATTATGCCTAAATGAAACCCGATAGGTCGAAAACCAGAAATGGCGACCTAGGCAAAAATGGGTATCCCGGTGGATCAAAACCTATGAAGGAGATCCAGGCAAAAGTTAGGGATAAAAATGAAAAATAAGAGCTCGCTAAGTTGAAAACCCGAAAGGGCGGCTTAGGCAAAAAAGAGCGTCCCGGTGGATTGAAAACCCGAAAGGGCGATCCAGGAAAAAGTCAGGGACAAAGGCATTTGACTGTGTCAGATGGTGTTTACCATTACTGAAGAATCATAATGGAAGACCAATCCATTTGCTCTTGTCAGAAGCAAGGTGTCAGGCAGTCTTAGTTATTAGGGATTGTAGTGGTCGCTAGATTCAATGTAGACCTTTCCCCATTGCCATTTTCAAATTGTAATTTCCCATGGAGTTTTTGCCATTGGCAAGCTACCATTCTTGAATAAAATACAAACTTTTCCTATGAACTTTGTTATTCAACCTCTTATTTTCTTTTGTTATGCAAAATGCCATCACTTGATTACAATTTAACTCTGAAAATGACAAGTTTTTTTTTAAGGAAATGTTTTTTGAAAACATACTGAAAAAACTTTCAAGTTTCTTTGACTTTGGAAAATTGGAAAAACCTTTTGTTTCCCCAAGAAGTCCTGGTTCACAACAACACTTTTATACTACTATTACAGAAATCCCCATAGAAGTTCAAAACTGATAACACTCTTGGATGGATCTTTGGGCCAAACATGATTTCCAAAATTCGAAGACATCTCCCCAGTGTTTTTCATTTGCTCATCTAAGTATTGGTGTTGAGAGCCTACTCCTCATTGAGTCTTGCCAATTCTTTGTCTCTTTAGAGTCAACATTTGCATATCATGATCGTTCGCATCATGCTCAATCATGCGCATTTGACATTAGCATTTGTCTTTCCCCAGTTGTCGTCTATCTAACTCCAAGTCCATATATCATTAGTGCTCAATTTGAAAATTCATTGTTGTTGGTACCCAAAGTTTGGTTTACCAATGTTATTGTCCCCGGTAATTGCTGGTGTCCCCCGTGGAATTCTAATTGTGGTTGGTCTTGTCTTTATGACCACCGATATCTCCTTGAAGTCCAATTGTCATTGGCAAAAATATTTTAAGCAGATCCTGAAACCTTTTGCTTAAAATCCAAGTCCATTTGATTTTGACACATACTTATACCTTTCTCCTGATGGTTCCTGAGGAATTTCCAGAGGTTGGGTGTTTTATCTTATTTGAAAACTCCAATATATTTTGTTGTTACTTTTTCGTGTTAGCCGGTCGCCTAGAGCCGTTGATCTATCTTTGGGTGATTTGCATTCTATCCCCAATGCTAGCTGGTCGCATAGAGTCGCTGCTAAATCACTGTGATTTCCTTCCTTATCCTCGGTGTCGGCAGTTACATTTGAACCTGCTAATTTACCATTTTGAATACTTTGACTACTTTGTCTTTATCATTCTTAGTGTCAGTTGACCGGCAATGGCCGCTGCGCATTCACTTTGAATGTTTATTTTGTTGTATTCTTAGTGATAGTTGGTCGCATAGAGCCGCTGTGCATTCACTTTGAATGTTTATCTTGTCTTTATTCTTAGTGTCAGTTGGTCGCATCGAGCCGCTGCGCATTCACTTTGAATGTTTATTTTGTTGTTATTCTTAGTGTCGGTTGGTCGCATCGAGCCGCTGCGCATTCACTTTGAATATTGTGTCGTTTCTATTCTTAGTGTCAGTTTGATCGGCAATGGCCGCTGCGCATTCACTTTGAATGTTTATTTTGTTGTATTCTTAGTGTCAGTTGGTCGCATCGAGCCGCTGCGCATTCACTTTGAATATTATGTTTATCATTTCCAGTGACAGTTGGTCACATAGAGCCGTTGCACATTCACTTTGAATGTTTATTTTGTTGTATTCTTGGTGTCAGTTGGTCGCATCGAGCCGCTGCGCATTCACTTTGAATATGTTGTTGCTTTTTATTTCTCAAAGTCAATTGGTCGCATAAAGCCATTGATCTACCACTTCGATTTATTTCCTTGTCTTATTTGTATTCTTGGTGTCAGTTGATCGTATCGAGCCACTGTGCAGTCACTTTGAATTTTATTTTGTTTTGTCTGTGTTCGTTGATCCAACGCTTTGGATTTCCTTTTGTTCCCGTCTTTTGTTATTCTTAGTGTCAACAGTTACACTTGAACCTGTTGATTTATCACTTTGAATACTTTCCGTTTTCGTTTCTTTATCCCCAGTGTATGTCATCCCCAGTGAGTCTTGGCTTGTGGTCGTCGATATATCTCATTCTAATCATTCATACCACAATCATCATTCATTGCATAAGAGTTACAGAGTTAGATAGTTTGTAGTCCAACATAACATTGCATTTAGGGGCAAAATTTCCGGTTATTTCTATATTTAAATACCTTTCACCCTGATCTCATGAGTGTCTATCGTCATTCATGCCATCTGGTAAAGTTATTTAAATAGGGGCAACTGTCACACCCCAAATTTTACCCCTAACTGCTTGCATCATACATTCATCACATTTAACAGAGAAATTACGAGATTTAATTTTCTGTTGCTTTCAACTCATTTTCAAGCTATTTATTAATTTAATTTTAATTTCTTTTCACTTCCAAGCTTCCATTTTAAATTTAATTTCTATTTTCTCATTTCTAACTTTTTAATTCATTTTCGTGTTTTTAATTTTTAATTTTAATTTTAATTTCTATTTCTATTTTATTTTTTTTATTTTTCAAGTTCTTTTTAAAAAAAAAATTATTTCAAATTCTATTCCTAAATTTTTAAAACTTAAATTTTATTTCCATTATTTTCAAAGTTTTGTTAAAAAATGTAATTTTATCTCTATTTTCAATTTTCAAAGTTTTATCTCTTAACATAATTTTATTTTTTTAACTTTTATTTTTAATTCACTTTTTTTTTTTTTTAGTTTCCAATTCTAATTTAATTGTAATCTCCAATTTTTATTTTTTAGTCCATTTTCAAGTTTCTATTTCTAATTTGATTTCAATTTCTAATTTTATTTTTAATTTACTTTTTTTCTAAGATTCTATTTCTGACTTAATTCCAATTTCCAATTTTTTATTTTAATTCATTTTAAATTTTAATTCCAAGATCTTTTTTTTCATTTTTTCATTTTATTCGAATTCTAATTTCATTTTCTAAACTTCTATTTCAAGTTGTTAGTTTCAAGTTCTTTCCTAATGGAGAACTCATGTCAAAGTTACCATATCATTTCCAGTTTGCCATTTCATGGCAATTCATTCATCCAAACATTTTTCAAATCATGATCAATTCATTACATAATCCATGACAAAGAAATTCAACTTTTCTTCAAGACTCTAAACTCAATTTTCCAAAGTATTTCCAACTCCATTCAAATTTAAGTTCTATTTCACATTTCCAAATTTAAATAAATGGCATTTCATGTCTAATTTCATTTTGAATTCATGTCCATGATTTTTTTCAAATACCAATTCATTCCAAGTTGTTTTCAAAGAGTACTACAAGAAGAGTTTACATCCTAGTTTGTGTCATTACAAGTTTACAAGGCTTTAAACTACATGTGTTAGTGTGTAAGTGTTAGATTTTTTATTTCTCTTTAAGCATCTTCAAGCTTTTCCTTGCATAGTCCATGTTGCATCAACCTACAAAAGAAGCAAACCACCAAGTCAAAGCATGTTCATACATTTGATTCAAAACATATTCATTTTCAAGTATTATCATTCCAACTTCCTGTTAATTCAAAACAGCCCCATATATGTTACATAAGATTTCAAGCATATTTCATTCACATACCATTCATCATTCTCAAATATTTCATTCAAGCATACCATTATTTAAAAATTCAGCATTCAAGTTCTAATTCATTCACATATATCATTCATATCATTTTGCATTTTTCTGTTTTTTTATAACTTTACAAAATCAGTACAAGAAAAGGGACCATTTTCTCTCTACTAGCAGACAAAAAAAAAACAGCAGAGTAATAGCAACAAAAAAGCAGGACAGCAGTTTCACAACACACAAAACAGGCTGCTCCACCTCCCCACTACTGCACACAAACTCAGATTTTGTCTCCCTTGTCCCAACCCTTCATCAACAAGCAATAGGGTACAGAATTCAAACCAAAAAAACCCTAATTTCTCCCTATAAAACCAGAACTGTTTCATTCATAAAAGGGAGATTAACACCAAAGCAAACAAAAATTCAGCAACATCAAAAAAATCAAAAAAACACTACCAACCATCAATCACACCAGCAATAACAAGGAGAAGGGAAGAAGCTGCACGGAAGAGGAATAACAAAAGAGGAATGATAGAAGTGAAGCTTACCATTGCGGATTCTTCACCCCGATAACTTTCGGGTCGGTAATGTTCTCCTCTTCCTTCACCTCTTTTCGGAATATTTGTTCATCTTGCTTGATTCCTCTTATGGCCATGTTTGTGTTTACGGCTGATTTTTGATTTCGATTAGCTAGTTTCTTTCTTTCTTTCAATCTCACTTCATTCTTCCCCATGTTGCATAGCATACTGCATTCACAGCCATATAGAACTTCAAATATACATACCCAAACTCAAAAAATCAGCTAGCAGCCCTTAAGAAAATTGAAGTAACAAGTATACAAATATGGGGACCTAGCCGCATACTATTCAGCCATACGAAAAAAAACAGTAACAACCACAACTTCACTGGAAAAAACCTATTCTACAACCAAAAAGCTTCAAACATACAACTCAGGCAGCCACAAAAAAAAAACACAGAGCAGGGGGGGCTAAAAAAAGACTCAGCCACGCAAAAATCAAAGAAGCTACAAAAACTTGAATATACAACCAGGAACTTGAGCAAAAGAAAAAGTTTTCAAACCTTCAGCAACTAATTTTACTTTTCTTCTGAATCAGTTCACCACCGTAAAACTCATCCAAACTTGATACCGCCTCACCTCACAACCACCTTCAAAACTTCATCAACACCCCTTGGAAACCGAGCCTCACTGTCAACCTGAGAAAACCAAAAAAATCCTAAACAAACAGCAAGAAGGAGGCTCAAAAGAAAAAAGCTCAAACAAAAATTTGAAACCAAGGCTTCACCTCAGTTCTTCCCTTCACCTCAGTTCTCCTCGACACAAACTTTCAGCTTCATTTTTTTCGTAGACACTCCCAACAACCTTCAAACAAAATCACCAAAAAAAATTCAGCGAACAAAAGATAAAAACAAACCAAAAAGAAAGATGAGTTGAATCTAGAAATACTTCACTGTTACTCTTTCCAACTTCCTCACAAACTCAGAAAGCTAAGCCAGTTGCCAAACCAGCTAAGGCTGTCGCTGCCAAGCCAGCTGCAAAGCCCTGCCGACGAAGTCTACTGCTGCAAAGCCCGCTAAGAACCCTCAAATCCGTAAACCACGAAGCCAATCCACCTTCGGCTACCACCACTGCAGAACCGAAACTAACATACACAAGTCCAGAAACACTTCCTCTTCTCTCTGCTAAACCCTCCCTTCAACACACAAAAAACTTCCGCCATCTTCAACCTTTCACTCACAGCACCAAAACCTTCATCACTTGTCAACACCCTTCATCAAAAAAATCCAGCAGACACCACAATAAAGAGAACCCAGAACTCATCTTCTTTCAACCACAGAAAACTGAAAAAACATCAAACCTTTCGAAACCCACCGACAAAAACATCCAACACCTTCTTCTTCGCTGCAACAAAACCGTGAAGACACCGACCCTCCATCAAACCATTTTCAAACCTCCCTCCATCAAACCATTTCAAACCTTCACCTTCAAAACATGTTAATAACCCCAAACCGTTCAACCTCTAACCATCACCATTAGCATCACATCATCACTTCCACCGACCTCTCCATCACTGTCATAAACCAGAACCGCGGCGAGAAGAAGATAAGAAACGAAAAAACCTTGAACACAGAGAACCAAAACTGAACCGTAATCAACGTTTCCAGAATTATTTCACCATTATCGCTCCATCCGAAACCACTCTTTCCACCACTGAATCCTATCCACCCTCTACCCTGACTCTCCACTTCACACCAGAAAACAACAACCTCCCTTCTCCTTCATCATCGTAAGCCCATCACCATCCTCATCACAAACCTTCATCACTCACCGCAAAAAAAAAAACTATAAACAGACCCAAACCGCAACCTGTAAACTCACTGAAACCGCGAAACAACACTTGAACACAAACCTGTTAATAACTCAAACACCAACAACAAACCTTTACAAAACTGCTCCAAATTGAAACCTTCACGAAAATCGATAAAAACTCAGCGAGATAAAAAAAAAACCCAGAAATACCTCACAGCAAGCTTCTCCTTCACCGCTCACCGAAACACAACCGTTAACCTCCGAATCCATTTCGAAACCATCTTCAACCCATCGTCGAACCACCACTTCTCAACACACCGTCCGCCATTTTCGCAGCATCACCTGTTTCAACTCATCACCTTAACCCGCCGCGCCGCTTACCTCAAGCCGCCGCCAACCTCCTTCCTCAAACAACCACACAATCACCAAAACACCATAAGCCGTGACACAAACCCGCCGCGCGTGCGATTTGAGAGAGAGAGACGAGGGAGGAATCCATCGCGATTTGGATGAAGAAGACAGAGCCATCATCCATAACCCACAGCGGCGAAAGTGTTCGCTTCTAGATCACGATTTCGAGAAGGAAAACAGCAATGTTTGCTTCAGTTGAAGAAGCGTCGTTTTGACGTTTTCTTTTATTCTTTCATTTTATTTATTTTATTTTCAATTCTTTTTTTTAAATATAAACTCTGATTGTTTCTTCTTATTGTTATGGATTGGGCTGAGCCCATTTTCTTTTTTTCTAACACACCCTCTGTTTACTTAAAAAAAATCATCAGCCCATTAACTTTTTCTATTTTCCATAAAAAAAATCTAAAAAATATTTTCATAATTCAATTAATTCTTTATTTTTAATATTAACTAATCTACTTATTAGGTTAATTTTTATTAAATATTTAGTTAATTTATTTTCTTTCATTATTTTCTCATTTAAATGTATATACGAATAAATAAATAAACATTTTAATTTTAATATTTTCTTTTCTATTATTATTATTATATTTAGTTAGAAATCTATATACATATAAAAAAAACTTTTTAATTTCAAAATTTTCTTTTCTATTTTATTTTTATTATTATATTTAGTTAGACATTTATATATACATATAAAAAAAAATATACAACAAAAAATATATATTTCTTTTCTATCTTATTGTTATTATTAGTCATTCATTTATTTTTATATAAAAATCCAAAAAGATATTTGTTTAGTTCTTCTTCGTTTAAGATAGAGATTGTTTAGCTTAGTTTTAGATCCTATTAGTGTGAGAGGTTTAGATTTAAGTTTATCCCTTAATGAGAGTTTTAATTTAATCTTTCGGCGTTTTGGTTGTATGCACGCTATGTTTGTATTTATTTCATTTCGCATCATGACCATATATTTGTTAAGATAAAACTGAAAGCGCACACCTTTGATACTTTATTTTCAAGATAATAATCCTTGGTCCAACGCCAAGTTGAGTTCTTTGCACACTTCACTCACACACGTAAGTCGGTCGTTTTACGATCGCCATCTGCACAATCTTTACACTTCACAACGTAGGCGCAAGCAGTCCCCCGAGAAAGCGAAGGCTGCCGAGCGAGCTGTAAAAGACCTCTTAGAGGCAAATTTTATTTCTGAAGCCCAGTACACAACCTGACTCTCTTATGTAGTCCTCGTTAAGAAAAATAATGGAAAATGACGCATGTGTGTTGATTATACTGATCTTAATAGGGCTTGTCCCAAAGATGCTTTCCCTCTCCCTAACATAGATAAACTCGTTGACAATTCTGCAGGTTTCAGACTCTTGTCCTTCATGGATGCATATAGCGGATATAATCAAATCCTTATGTCGGACACAGACAAGAGACACATGGTGTTCATGACCCCGACCGACAATTAATACTACAACGTAATGCCTTTCGGACTCAAGAACGCCGGGGCCACATACCAGCGCATGATGAACAAAGTCTTCAGGGGAGAGATAGGGGATATGCTCGAGGTATACATGGACGATATGATCATCAAATCACACGAGGATACCGACCACGCTCGACACCTCTACAAAGTCTTCGAGCAGGCGAGACAGTGCAAAATGAGGTTTAACCCTGAAAAATGCACGTTCGGCGTCCGGGCAGGAAAATTCCCGGGTTTCTACCTCACCGAGAGGGGAATCGAGGCCAACCCCGACAAATGCCGAGCATTCTCGGAATTTCCAACCCCGAAGACCAAAAAATCAATCCAATCCCTCAACGGGGTGCTCGCCTCACTCTCCCGTTTCATCGCCAAATCTGCCCAGCATGCGCTGCCTTTCTTCAGGCTCCTTCGTAAGGAGGCCAGCTTCGAATGGACCGACGAATGTGAACGGGCACTGCTCCATTTGAAGAAGGTCCTCTCCGAGCCCCCGGTCCTATCAAGACCGTTGGAAAGAGAGACCTTATACTTGTATCTGTTCGTGGCAACCGAAGCCGTCAGTGCCGTCCTAATAAGAGAAACTGACGAAGGACAAAAACACATCTATTTGTAAACACCCCAAATTTGCCCTCACCCATTTCACCATGGCTTGTGATCATTCTCATATGCATAAACACAATCATATCACTTCATATCTCATTTTTGATTCACTGCATAGTTTCTAAGGCATCTGCACCTAGGGTTTGTGATCTGAGCAATCTCAGGGCATCTTGAGCCACTCCAAAGGCTACCAATCACTTCAAAGGGATCCATGAGTGTTCTTATATCATATTACATCCTCTCAAAGTCAAAAATGCAAAAGAATCACAAGAACTAGGGTTTGAGTGGATGCAGGGCCAGGATTGACTGCACAGTTGACTGAAAATTAGGGTTTTGGTTTCAGAGGCCATAACTCCAAATTTTTGGGTCATTCTTGTTTCCATTGGTCTCTATATGGTATAGGGAGTATGCATATCAATTTTCATGAAGAAATTCCATGGGGAAGTCATCTGATCAAGGGTTGACTTTTCAGACAAGTCAGTGTAAAATCAGGGCATCTGAGGCCCCCAATGACCCAACCAATGGGTGATCTTCATCATTTTGAGTGCATATGGTCTTTATTTGATCATGGAAGAAGATTGAAGTTCACAAAAATCAAGAATTTAGGGTTTTTGCAAATGTTGACTTTTTGGGCATAGTTGACTTTTCAAGAATGCTTCATTTTAGGTCATTTTTCAAGCCTTGATTCTTGATCCAAAAATGCTTCAAATGGAAAAACTTTGGTCATGAAAGTTGTAGATCTCATCTTTCCCTTTTCAAAAAGTACAAGAACATGATCAAACTCTTCTTGGATCAAAAGTTATGGTGTGACAAAGTTGGCTAAAATCATTGATTTTCAAGGCATGCTTCAAATGGAAATTTTGCAAAGTCATGAACCAAAGCCTTTTGTGACCTCTAATTCATTTCAAACCATGACACAAACATTCCTTAGGCCTTAAAAGTCAGAATTGGATCAAGAATGCCCATGGTTTATGTTTGGTTGGCCAAAGAAGTCACATGTGAACCATAAGGCAACAAGTTGCAAAACCACTCATTTCACTCCCTACAAACTATGACATTGGATGCTGACTTTGGCTAGCCTCTCACCTCACCCTTTGCTGTGCAGCCCATGCCATGTACTTGCCTAGATCATGAGCCATGCTTGCCTTACACAAAACTTGACTTTTTGCAAAAGCAAACTTACCAATCACTATAGGCCAGGTCACATCATCTGACCTATAGGATTAAAATACATTATCATTTTGCAAGCATTTTCATGTACTAAGCAAGGCTGAATCCATACACAAGACACACATTCACAAAATCACCTCATCTTGCAAGTTGCTTCGAATCTGCCTCCACAGCTTGCAAACACAAAAACCATTTTCACCATTCAACTCACCATGTATCATTGAGTAGAAACCAGCAAGAACACAAGCCTGAATCAACCAGAACACCCCATAGCCATTCTTCACCTCATTTTGCAGTTCCTTTCGAATCTCCCTCCCTAGCTCACAAACATCAGAACAAACACCACAGACCTTCTCCACACATCATTTGGACCTCAAACAACCATTCACAATGACCTGAAAGTGCCTGAAACACCATAGCCATTTCTGACTGAGCTTGAAGCAGGAGCTTTCGAAACTCATTATTCAGCCAACATAAACTCTTTTTGAGCACTCAAGCATCATCTGGGGATCAAGTGGAGTGGATTGCACAAGGAGAAGTGGCCAGAAAGTCATCAAAGTGAAAGCTTCGAATCTCAGGTAGCTTGAAATTTATTTTTCCAGAAATCACTTTGCATGTTATAAACTTGTTCCTTATGCTTCCCTGAGTGCCCTGATGCTTTTGGTTTTTGAAATGGCTTTGATTTGAGTATTTAATTTGCTTCTGAAGCTTGCGTGCCCTAGTTCTTATCCTCTTCGATTTAGCTTATTTAGGAAGTATAAATTTGTTTTGAGAGGGGGGTTTGGTTCGTGAGTGTGTAAGGAACATTTCCCAATTCTTAGTTTTCATTTTTGATACGATTTGAGTGAGTTGGGAAGTTTTCAGGGGAGGTGCTCGCCGGAGAAGACGACCGGAAGTCTTCTCCGGCAGCCTGAATGTGATTAGGGCTAAGTGTCATTAATTAGCGAACTTTGAATTTGGTCCCTTGGATGGACTCTCCCGCGCGTGAATGAAAGGCTGAGATGAGTCATTAGAAGCCCTAATCCTGATTATCCATTTAATTTGTGTTTAAATAATTCATAATTATTAATTAGCCAGATTTGAATCTGGGCCCTTGGATCTGGCGCGCAGTCAACCAGACCAAGCCCAGATCAAATCCTGGCCCTCCTCTCTGTTTACTTTCATTTTTATTAAATTTTAATTCATTTCTTTTTCAATTAATTTGCATATTTATTTTAAAATAGTAAAAAATTCTTAAAAATTATGAAACTTTTTCCTAAAAGTTTTATTAATTTTTAAGACCCAAAAATATTTTTATTTTATTTTTTATCATTAAAAAAGTATTTTTAAATATTTAGAAGATTATTTTCAATTGATTAATGGAAATTAATTAATTAAAAATACTCTTAGGTATTTAAAAATTACAAAAAAATTCATGAGATGTTCTAAGACATTTAGAAACATTGTCCAATCTTCAAACCAAATTTCTTTTTTGATCTTGATGCATTTTAAGAATTTTTCATTGAATTAAATCATTTTTTGTGCATTAATTTGATCCTAAGTTCAAAAAATCATTTCTGCCTATCTAGGAAGAGTTGGACATTGATTCTTCTTGCATTGCATTATGTTTAGCATGTAGTTTCTAGGATAAAATGGTCATGATTTGATCTTGCATTTTTCATTTGTGTGTCTTTTTTCTTGTTTGGAAACCCTAAAAACCCTATTAACTTAGAAAAATCATAACTTGAGATTGGTTAAGAGTTGAGACCTCCCCTTTGGACCTTGGTTTAGTATAGGTTTAGGGTTTCTTAGGGTGGAATTTTCCATTTTTTATCTTAGGGTTTGCTTCTGTTTTGGGTTTTGTTTGATGTTTGATTCATAAACCCTAATTTGAGCTTCCATTTGCATCCTTCTTGCACTCTCTTGCATAACATGACTTGCCATGACATTTCAAGCATCCATTTGGTTCATTTGACATCATAAGACATGTAGAAAGCATCTTTGAACATTGCATCTCATATTTGCCATGTCATTTGCCTTGTGTGCTTCATAACTTTTCATGTTCATTCATGCTCCTTAACTTGCATCATCTGCATCCATGATCTTGTATGAACATCTCCATGTCCTGCCTCATGTTTGCAGCACCTCATAACATCATAATCATCATCAACATGCTTCTGGTTTTGCTTAGCATCATGCCATTTCACCCCATCTTGCATTGCATTGCATTTTTTTTCTAACATTTCAGGTGGTAAGTAACTTTGAGAAGTGAATTTGCCTTCACTTCTCATAACTTTTCTTCTCATTTCTCTTGCATCCATTGCTGCATTTCTATATGTGTTTGGGTTTGAGCTTGCTCATTCTTTCTCCTCTCACTTTCTTTCTTCAAGTGATTTGACTTCTTGAATGAAGCAAGTCACTTTGCTTCTCTTGATCCTGTTCATCTGCTTCCTGGTGGCTCCTTTGAAGATTGTTCCTGAAAACCTCACAAACCTTAGGAACAACCAAGCATGACAATGAATTAGGGTCTTGATTAGTCTCCCCTCATAGTTTTACCTTTGTGTCTCTTTGAGTCTCCTCTTCTCATCTCATAATCAGGGACTAAACCCTAAAGGCTTTAAGGCTTTGTGATTAAGCTTATGCCTGCATCCTTCTCTTAGGATGGAGTGTATAACTTTAATCCTAAGTGTTAAACCCTTAATGTGTTTAAATCTCTTAATCAATTCACATAATAATCATCAAGACATCACACTTGTAACTTGGGCCTTGCATCAGGGTTCTAATTCTTCCTTAAATGGTTAAGAAGGACTAACCCTAGTGTTAATGGACAAGTCCCCCTCAAGTTGTCTTACAAATCATAAAATTCACTTCATCATCATATCATTAAGTAAAATCCACTTAATCAAAGGCTTGTTTTGTCATGAGTTTAATCCCTAATCATGGATTAAGTCGAGGAGTTTTCCTCAGCTTAAACATTCTCATCTATTATCCTTCTATTAGGATGGTGTAATGAGTCTGTTAAATCCCTGATTATGGCTTAACCTCATTACTCAACACTAAACAAAAATACCAAAAACATCTAAATAATCACAAGTAGGTTAATGATCTTAACCCTACATCAAAGGTGATTAAGTGTGAGAATCTGACTTCACACTTAAGGTATTCTCATTACCCCTAATCAGAGGGAAGATGTGATGAGTTTACTAACCCATTGGTTTAGGCTTAAGCTCATTAACTTATGACAAACTTTCAAAAGCAATAAAAGACTGAAAACTCAAAAACAAACAATAATCGTCTCCTTCGGGATTCTTTTCTCATCACCTTCACTCACAATCGAGAACTTGCTTCTTCCGTCTAATGCAAGACAGTTTGCACCTGAGCCAGACAGGTCATACACTTGAGCATAGACAAGTAAGCAGTTCACAAGTCAATTTACCTTTCAGTCTCTTTGGGTCGAACTACGGTGTTCTGACTTCCTCATTGCACGAGAGGATACGTAGGCATAACTTAACAGTTATCGAACAAAAGTCTCTGTCAATTCCCCCCTCTTCCAGTTTTATCTTTTAAGCCTCATGATCTTGAGCATTTCACTCCTGTCCTTACACTGACACTATATATTTATACACTTCACACTTCTCTTACACTGACACATGTACATTTTGTTTTCCAGCTCTTTTATACACAAATTGCACTGACACTACCCCTTTAAAACACAAATCTTTTAAGCGTGGATCCCGTCGAGTACGACGGACAATCTGGGTGCTAATACCTTCCCAGGTTGTAACCAACCCCCTTTCTCAGTCTCTCTGGTTCGCAACCGTCTTATCCATCTTTTCTAGGTCTATGCAGCATTGCCTTTCCTCCGGGATAAAAATGCCTAGCTGGCGACTCTTTTCATCTCCAGTGAGCTCACGGCTGTGTGTTCTCACTGTTTCCTTCGCCGACCGTTCGCGTCTGTACCCTATCTGACTTAGCTTCATTTAGTGGGAGCGACAGCTTGGCGACTCTGCTGGGGACCCTTATACTGCAACCAGGGCTTCTGGTTCTTTTTGTGGGTTCCTCCTAGCGTTTGTTTGATTTGTGTTTACTGGGGTGTTATATGCTTATTTGTGCTTGTATTTATTTTGCTTTATGTACAGTTGTTTACTGCTTTCTTTATAGCTTTGCATATTATCATATTGTTGTACTGTTGCTGGCTGGATCTGTTGTTTGCTTTGGTGGGTGGGGTTCATTGAGAGTTAAGGTCCTACACCTGGGACCTGAGTGACACCTAGGCTAGAGTGAATCATATTCTTTCCCATTCCATTTCGGTCTGGTGCGGGAATATGAAACACGGTTCAGATATGGGTTTCTTCTTGAGAACTCTGTGTTGCAGATTTCCTGCAATACTAGGGCTATCTGGGAAGCCCGCTAAGTCTGGATGACCTTTAGTATTGACCTTCAGAAACTGAGGTGAATTAGAGGAGGAATTGTTATGATTATTGTAAACACTGTACCTCCGGGTTAGAAGTGTTTACACTTCTCATAACTGATCCAAGTCTGAGGATCCTTGTTTTAGAACACCACCTGTGAGGGGGTTGGGTTGTTTTCAGGTTTGCAGGTACCTTGACCTCAGAATACCCTGTTACTTTGTTTGTTAAGAGTACGCCATGTTGGACAGTTCTTGTGATTCTAAACCCTGGACTTGTGGCTCTTTATTTGAGTCCCCCACCCTGGTTACTGGATTTATAAACCTCCAACTGGAATTCTTGAACACACTTGGACCTATATCAAAACAGTTTGATCAGATCCGGCTCAGTCACAGACCCTTGCATTTCATTTGCATACATACTCATTGCATCATATTGACATTTGCTTATTTGTGTTTCAGGGTATCCATCTTCATCTGGTTTTGGTTTTGACCCCATCTTCTGTATTGACCTATCTTCACCAGCATCTGCTTCAGTTATCACCAGCACCAGCCAGTCAGTGACCCTTTTCTTCAGCATCAGCATCAGCACCTGTCTCTACTCAATCTTCAGCATCATGGCTCCTAAAAAGAGCAACATCACCTACCACTTCTTCCAGCCAGAGTTATCAGACATCAGGAGGATTCAGACCCTGATCACTCCAGATCACATACCTTTGTTCAGGGAGAGTTATGGAGATATACTGGACATGGTTATGGATCTGGACCCATCACAGAGAAGCCTGATCCACACCTGCATTCAGTTTTATGATCCACCACTGAGATGTTTCACCTTTCAAGACTTTCAGTTGGGCCCTCTGTTGGAAGAGTACTCATCATTAGTTGGCATACCTATCAAGGGTGGAATCCCTTTCAACCCTGAGATGGTCTTTCCTGCTAATGGAGAAGTAGCAAAAGCTTTGCATCTGGAACCTGTCTTGATTGAGCAGCATATGACCTCTAAGGCTGGGATCCCTGGTTTTCATCTGGACTTCTTAATTTCTCAAGCTAGTCTGAAGGCTTCCCTGGGGGAATGGAAGGCTGTCTGTGCCTTGTTGGCTTTGAGTGTATATGGAATTGTATTGTTTGCAGATGAGCCTCGATTCATTAGCAAGAATGCCATCCATTTGTTCATCCTGAAGAACCCAGTGCCAACTTTATTGGGGGATCTTTACTATTCAGTGCATCAGAGGAATGAAAAGCAGAGGGGGAGGTTAGTGAGGTGTTGTGCTCCATTGTTCCACACTTGGCTTCTCAGGCATCTACCCAGGACAGATACATTTTTGAACCCTCATCAGCCAAGCAACTGGGCTAAAAGACTCACTGTTCTGACTTCAGCAGACATCAGATGGTGCACTCAAAGCACCAAGGGCAGGGATATCATCACCAGCTGTGGACATTTTCCCAATGTGCCTTTAATAGGAGTTAAGGGAAGTATCAATTACAACCCTCTGCTGTTCAGGAGGCAATTGGGCTATGCACTGGTCCACACTCCTAAGGCACAGGATTTGGTTGAGACTCTCTATTGTGAGAACAAGATTAGTTTGGCTACTGTTAGGCAGGCTGCCTGGGCCTGGGATAATGTTCAAACCAAGGGAATGACCATTCTAGGGAAGTGCAGCAATGTGGCATCAGCACAATATCATGAGTGGTCCCGTGCCAGGGCCCAATCCTCTGGAATGCCCTTTACCATAGAAGATATGCCTGAATCATCTTCAGCACCACCCCCTACCACTGTCAGTTTGGAGGAGTTTGAGAGTCTGAAAGAAAGAAATGAGAAGTTAACTCAAGCTTTGCAGAAGACCCTCCGGGAGAGGAGTGATGGTATGAGGGAGATTGAGAGGTTGGAGAAATTAAGAGTAGAGCATCTGATTAAGATTGAGAAGTCTGGGGATTACATTAAAAAGTCAAAGGCTGGAGAACAAATTCTGAAGAATGCTTGCAAAGAAGCCCAGTTCCAGAGAGCAAGGACAGACTTGTATTTGAAGGAGAGCCAAGCCCGGTGGGTCAGAATCACCGAGGCCCGTGCCTTGGAGGACAAGAGGGTTCAAGACAAGATGGAGCAACTGGAAGCTAGTGCAAAAGAACAGCAAGAACCCTTGGCAGCAGCCCAGAGGGAGATATCAGAACTGAAGATCAAAGCAGGGGTGAAGAGGTCCAAGGACCAAATTCAGCACAAAGAGCTAGCAGCAGCTATTGCGACCCGGAACCTCCTTATCCGGAATCTCACGGAGCGTCCGGCTGATCCTGTGACCGAAGCACTTCTCAGGGAAGTTCGTGAGGATGAGTTTGGTCTTGGTGTTTGACCATTTGCTTGTTGTTGTTTCTATTCCATGTACTTTTCCTTTTTTGTGATGTATTTTGACCCCTTAGGGGGCTTGTGTTGCAAAATGAACAAGTTGTATTATTTCACCTTCTGTAATATATTTGTGTTAGTTTGCTTCATCTGAGTTTTCTTCAGGCAACAACAACAGCATCTTCAAGGGTCTGGAAGGGTCAAAACTGAAAGCCGAACCGGATACCTTGATATCAAATAAGCATAACTGCATTGCATGCTAACCCTTTGTTTGTTTTGTAGGTTTTTGTTTTGTTGCCACTAACTCTGTTGTGATGTTCAGGAACTATTGCTAGGCGCCGTGTATTTCCCCTCAACCGTCCGCACCGTTATCCAACCCGAAACAACCTTCCGGGAATTCAAATGGATCAGGTACAGCAGGACCTTGCAGAGGTCAGGACTCAAATGACAAACGAAAGGTTGGAAATAAGAACACAGATAGCTCAGTTTATGGAAGTAATGAACAACATGGCTCAGAGTCAGGAAAGATTGAGGGCCATGGTGGAGAGGCAAAATCAAGAGGATCCACACATAGGGACTGCCGGCACTAGCAACAATGAAAGGGTCCAACCCCATGTTAACCCCCCTGTGTTTGGTCCACATCCCCATCCTGAAATTAATATTCCTGCAAACGTTCAAGGAACCGCCACTGCAGCCAGGGTATTGCAAGAAGACCCTCAAGAGGATCAATTTACAGTAATGGGTGCTGGAGAAGAAGCTTATGATAGGAGGTTGGATGAGATAGCTGAGAAGCTGAGGTCTTTAGAATCTCAAAATTCTTTGGGCTTCGACGTCATGGATATGGGCTTGGTAGACGGGGTCAGGATCCCCCATAAGTTCAAGCCTCCTTGTTTCGAAAAGTATAATGGGACTTCATGCCCCCGGACTCATCTACAATCATTTCTGGGAAGGCTGAAGGCCTATACAATGGATGAGAAGCTCTGGATGTTCTACTTCGAAGACAGTTTGACTGGAGCATCAAGGGAATGGTATTCCCACTTGACAAGGGCAACTATTAGATGCTGGAAGGACCTGGCAGAGGCCTTCATCAGACAGTATCAGTATAACCTGGACATGGCACCCAACAGGACCCTCCTAATGGGAATGTCACAGTCTTCAAGGGAGAGTTTCCGAGAATATGCCCAGAGATGGAGGCAATTGGCTGCTGCTGTTCAGCCCCCTATGTCTGAACGGGAAATGGCAGATATGTTCATGAATACCCTTCAGGGAACTTATATTGACAGGTTGGCTGCTTTCTCTTCCACTAGCTTTGCAGATGTTGTCATAGCCGGGGAGAGAATTGAAAGCTTGTTAAAAATGGGAAAGATCTCAGACAACGGTGCAAGCTCGTCCAGTGGTACAAGAAAGCCTTTTGCAGGCCCGAGAAGAACTGGCGAGACCAATGCCATCCACATCAACAGGGGTAGGCCCCAATATGCTCAAAGGTCAATAGCAGCAGTCACCATTCCTGCTCCAGTTCATCCTCAGCCAGTCTATCAACCTCCTCAGCAAAACTTTCAGCAACAACCTCAGTACCATCAACAGAATCAGTATCCTCCAAGAAATTACAACAACAGCAACATCAACAACAACAGTCAACAGAGGCCATTTCAGCAGAGGCCTTCTCAAGCTAACAGAGTGATTGATCCGATCCCAATGCCATACGCTACCTTGCTGCCACAGCTTCTGAAACTCAACCTGGTTGAGCTAAGAACGTTGGCACCTCCGGATCCCAACAGTCTACCAAGGAACTACGACTCCAACGCTAGGTGTGCCTTCCATTCAAACGCACCTGGTCACAGTACAGAAAAATGCAGGGCTCTGCATATGAAGGTACAAGACCTGGTAGACTCCAAAGCTCTGAATTTCGCACCACCACCCAATGTCAATAAGAACCCGATGCCGAATCATGGTGGTCCCCGAATTAACGCTATTGAAGAAGACAAGCCGTCTTATTTGATAACCAGTGTGGGACAAATCAGGACACCGTTAGTAGAAATCAAGGCTCAGCTCTTGGAATGTCACATGTTCCCGGGGTGTGAGTTAGGTTGCGCTTACTGCAATATCTCTGTAAATGGGTGCGATAATTTGAGGGACGGTATAGACAGCCTAATTCAGAGTGGCCAACTTCAGATCACCACATCATTTCCAACAAATCCAGCAATATCATCAGCAACGGTTTCAGAACCACCTACGACTGCAGCAACTATTGTTCCTGACAATTCTTCGGTTTCATCAACAAGTACTTCGTCCATCATCTCAACTGATCAGTTTACAACAAATTTTCCTGCTACAACTGCAGCACCACTCCAATTTGAATCTCCTACAACAACAACATCCATCCTTCTGACAATGTCTCCTACAACTCCAGCAACAAACTCTGAGGATGTCTCAACTGTCACAATATTTTATGATCCTGAAAACAACTCCGCCTACAACTCAGAAAGTGCTGCTCCCATCAGAGCACCAGTTACAATTTATTATGATCCGCAAACTATCACAGTACCTTCTGCAGCCGCCATCAGTCCAGTCACTGTCACAGTGCCTGGACCAGTACCTTATGAAAGCAATAGGGCCATCCCTTGGCACTACGGCTCTGACGTGTACTGCGAAGGAAAGAAGATCACTCTTGAACCATCAACACCTGCACCACAAATAGACAATGTGGGAGGAGGCGGAGGCTTCACTCGAAGCGGACGTCTCTTTGCCCCACAGTTTCAAAGACCCTCCGCCGAAGCAGAAGCTGCTGCCAAGGCAAAAGGAAAGAGCCCGGTGCAGGAAGATCAAGCTGTTAAAGAAGCTTTGAAAACACCCTTCGATCAAGAGGTTGATGAGTTCATGCGAATCATCAAAAAGAGTGATTACAAAATTGTGGATCAGCTTCACCAAACGCCATCCAAAATCTCTATCCTCTCACTGCTTATGTGCTCCGAAGCCCATCGGAATGCACTACTCAAGGTCTTGCACGCAGCTTACGTGCCTGAAGAGATTACTGTCAACCAGTTGGAAACCGTGGTTGGAAATGTTACCGCTAGCAATGGGCTAGGGTTCACCAATACTGACTTGACAGCGGATGGCCGCAACCACAACAAAGCCTTGCACATCACCATGGAATGCAAAGGAGCAGTCCTTTCTCATGTACTGGTAGACACGGGGTCATCCCTTAATGTCTTACCAAAGAAGGCTCTAGTGAAGCTAAAATACGATGGATTGGCATTGAGACCCAGCAACCTGGTGGTGAGAGCCTTTGATGGTTCAAAGAGATCGGTTCTGGGAGAGATTGAGTTGCCCATAACGATCGGCCCGCAGACCTTTAAAACTATCTTTTATGTGATGGACATTCAGCCCGCCTACAGCTGTTTGTTGGGTAGACCTTGGATTCACGCCGCCGGCGCAATAACGTCTACCCTTCACCAAAAGTTAAAATTTGAGTGGGAAGGCCAAGTTGTCACAATCTGTGGAGAGGAGGACATTTTTGTCAGCCACCTGGCAACCTATAAGTACATTGAAATGGATGGAGAGATCCATGAAACAATGAGCCAGGGGTTTGAAGCTTTGAATGTGAATGAAGCATCTGCTGTATCTGGAATCTCCATGTCATCTTACCAACAAGCCCGGAAGGTTGTTGAGGAAGGAACTGCCCTAGGCTGGGGCAAAGTTTTAGCTGTGGAGGAGAAGAAGGACAAGTTTGGGTTGGGTTACAGACCAACTCAACATCAAGCAAGGGCTGCTGGAGAGCCTGGTTTTGTCAGTGGGGGGATGCTTACCCCCGATGCTATCAACTGTCTGGAAGACGAGCTAGAAGAGGAACGCAACCTGGAAAGCTGGATTCATCCAAAGATCCCGGGGAGCAGTGTCTCGAACTGGTCTTCCCAGGAAATTATAAGAGTTACTCACGCAGAGTAATTATTATTTCCTGCATTTTTATAAGCATGCATCAAAGTCTTGCATCTTGCCCAAGATGACAAGACTCATTTTGTAATCGGGCCATCTGTACTTTTTGTGCAAACAAGATTAATTAATGAAATATCAGACATCTTTTTGCAAACGAGTCTTTTCCTTTTCCGCTCACTGTTTTTCCATTTTTCTTTTTGTACAAAAAATAAATGGCAGTGTTTTCAAAATGGCAAATTTCACTTTTCTAAGCAAGATTAAAATCAATCACTAAAATGAACAAACTGAACCCTTGCAGAGCGTACCTTCCAGACAGCACCGACAACAGCACGGCTATGACTTCGTATGACTTTGACAATCCAATCAATCAAGCCGATGAAGGGGTTGAAGAAGAATATGAGCTTCCTGAAGAGCTAGCCAGGTTGTTAAGACAAGAGGAAAAGGTTATTACTCCTCACCAGGAGGAGGTTGAAGTGATCAATCTTGGTACAGATGAAGGTGTAAAAGAGGTTAAAATCGGGGCCTGCCTGCAAGACTCAGTGAAGAGACAACTGATTGATCTGCTTCAAGAATATGTGGATGTGTTTGCTTGGTCTTATCAAGATATGCCAGGGTTGGATACCGATATTGTCGTGCACAAGCTGCCTTTGAGAGAAGAATGCCCGCCAGTTAAACAGAAACTGCGCCGTACTCGCCCAGACATGGCAATGAAAATCAAGGAAGAAGTACAAAAGCAATGGGACGCCGGGTTCCTTGCTGTGACTAGCTATCCACCGTGGGTGGCTAATATAGTACCTGTGCCTAAAAAGGACGGCAAAGTAAGGATGTGTGTTGACTACCGGGATTTGAACAGAGCCAGCCCAAAAGATGACTTCCCATTACCTCACATTGATGTATTGGTGGATAATACGGCTCAGTTCTCGGTATTCTCCTTCATGGATGGATTTTCAGGATACAATCAGATCAAAATGTCACCTGAAGACATGGAGAAGACAACTTTCATCACGCCCTGGGGCACGTTCTGCTACAAGGTAATGCCATTTGGACTCAAGAACGCCGGTGCAACATATCAACGGGCTATGGTAACATTATTTCACGATATGATCCACAAAGAAATAGAATGTTATGTGGATGATATGATTGCCAAGTCCCTCACTGAAGAAGACCATCTGGTAAATCTGCTCAAATTGTTCAAGCGTCTGAGGAAGTACCAACTAAAGTTGAACCCCAACAAATGCACATTCGGGGTGCGATCCGGTAAACTGCTAGGATTTATTGTGAGCGAGAAGGGGATTGAAGTTGACCCTGATAAAGTCAAAGCCATCCAAGAGATGCCTGCACCGAAAACTGAGAAAGAAGTTCGAGGGTTCTTGGGTCGATTGAACTACATCTCAAGGTTCATATCTCACCTTACAGCAACCTGTGAACCCTTGTTCAAATTGTTAAGAAAAGAACAAACGGTCAGGTGGAACGAAGACTGCCAGAGGGCTTTTGACAAGATCAAGGAATACTTGCAAGAACCTCCAATCCTCATGCCGCCAGTTGAAGGAAGACCTCTGATAATGTACCTGACAGTATTAGAAGAGTCAATGGGGTGTGTGTTGGGCCAACATGACGAGTCTGGTCGAAAAGAGTATGCAATATACTACCTAAGCAAAAAGTTTACCGACTGTGAACAACGTTATTCACTGCTCGAGAAAACTTGCTGTGCTTTAGCGTGGGCTGCTCGCCGACTGAGACAGTATATGTTGACCCACACTACCTTATTAATCTCAAAGATGGACCCAGTCAAGTACATATTTGAGAAGCCAGCTCTTACCGGACGGGTTGCAAGATGGCAGATGATCCTCACAGAGTATGACATCCAATACACATCCCAGAAAGCCATCAAAGGCAGTGTGTTATCTGAATATCTTGCTGAGCAACCCATTGATGACTACCAGCCTATGAGATTTGACTTCCCTGATGAAGACATCATGTTCATTAAAGCAAAAGACCATGAAGAGCCTATTCACACTGAAGGGCCCGACCCAGAAAAAGAATGGACTATGATGTTTGATGGGGCTGTTAACATGAATGGCCGTGGTGTTGGTGCAGTACTTATTACACCTAAAGGAGTTCACATGCCTTTCTCGGCAAAACTCACTTTCAACTGCACTAACAACGAAGCTGAATACGAAGCTTGCATTTTGGGTCTTGAGGAAGCCATTGACCTCAGGATCAAGACATTGACCGTATTCGGAGATTCAGCTTTGGTAGTCAATCAAACCAACGGCAAATGGTACACCCACCAAGATCATCTGATACCGTATAGGGATTATACAAGAAGGTTACTGACTTTCTTCACAACGGTCAAACTTGAGTATATCCCTCGGGACGAGAATCAGTTTGCAGATGCCTTGGCTACCATTTCGTCCATGATCAAAGTTCAAGCTGCTAACTTTGTACCTCAGATTTCAGTGTCGAGACTTGATAGACCAGCGTATGTATTTGCAGCGGAAGTTGTCAAAGATGATAAGCCTTGGTTCCACGATATTAAATGCTTCTTGGAGGATCAGACATACCCACCTGGGGCATCTTTCAATGATAAGAAGACTTTGAGAAGGCTTGCTGGAAGTTTCTTTCTGAACACTGATGGATCTTTATATAAAAGGAACTTTGATATGGTACTCCTCAGATGTGTTGACAAGACGGAAGTAGATTTGTTGATGCACGAAGTGCACGAAGGATCCTTTGGTACCCATGCCGGAGGACACGCCATGGCTAAAAAGTTGTTAAGATCAGGTTATTATTGGATCACAATGGATGCAGACTGTTGTGCTTATGCCAGAAAATGCCATAAATGCCAGATCTACGCAGATAAAGTGCATGTGCCTCCCAATCCTTTGAACATCATGTCTTCACCATGGCCCTTTGCCATGTGGGGCATTGACATGATTGGTAAGATTGAGCCAACTGCTTCAAATGGCCACAGATTCATCCTAGTCGCCATTGACTATTTCACCAAGTGGGTTGAAGCAGCCTCATATGCAAACGTCACAAGACAAGTGGTAGCCAGATTTCTGAAGAGGGATATCATCTGTCGATACGGAATTCCTGAGCGAATCATTACTGATAATGGTTCCAATCTAAACAACAAAATGATGGCAGAGCTGTGCCGGGACTTCAAGATCCAACATCACAATTCTTCTCCTTACAGACCAAAGATGAATGGTGCTGTTGAGGCGGCAAATAAGAATATCAAGAAGATTGTGCAGAAGATGGTAGTCACCTACAAAGACTAGCATGAAATGCTACCGTTTGCCTTGCATGGGTATCGCACATCAATCAGGACGTCCACTGGGGCAACACCGTATCAACTCGTGTATGGTATGGAAGCAGTCCTACCAGTTGAAGTTGAATTACCCTCTCTACGGATACTGATGGATGTTAAGCTGAACGAAGCAGAATGGGTCCGGTCCCGATACGAGCAACTGAGTCTGATTGAAGAGAAGAGATTGGCTGCAATCTGTCATGGACAATTGTATCAGAAGAGAATGAAGAAAGCCTTTGATCAGAAAGTCAGGCACCGAGAGTACCAAGTGGGAGATCTTGTGCTGAAAAGAATCCTCCCTCCTCATACAGACCACAGGGGCAAATGGACTCCAAATTACGAAGGACCATTTGTGGTGAAGAAAGTTTTCTCTGGTGGAGCACTGATGCTCAGCACCATGGATGGTGAAGACTTTCCATCCCCTGTGAATTCAGATGCAGTTAAAAAATACTTCGCATAAAATGACCCGCTGGACATAAAAACAGAATGTAAGTCCAGGCAAAAATAGGGCATCCCGGCGAGTCAAAAACAGAATAAAAGACTCGGGCAAAAGTAAGGGAAAATAAATAAAAAATGTACACTCGCTGAGTTGAAAAGCCGCATTGGACAGCTCAGGCAAAAATGGGTATCCCGATGGATTGAAAACCCGAAAGGGCGATCCATGCAAAATAAGGGAATAAGCGAACAACTGCATTCTAAATTCGTCTGTATTGTCAGCAACTTGGTAAGCTTCAACAGGATCAAGCTTCAATCAGAATCAGCCTTCTTCAGAAAGCAAGACGAGAAGAAAGTCAAAAGTCATACGGGTCATAGCAGGAGAGGAAGCTCCTTCAAAGCATCGACAAACACTGCCAGCACTTTGTTTCTCAATTTGTAACAATCTCCTCATTTCAGGAGATATGTTTCTTTGACTGTATCTTGCCAATTCAGGGCACATGAATTAATAAAATCAGATTTTTTCAGTCATGTTTCGTTTTATATATTTTTACTTGCAAGGGATGTCTGGTGTCTCTAAAAAATCAACTGCATAAGTACAGGTGTTTTTCTCCCAAAAAATAATAATAATAAAACACATGCTTGCAGGGAATATACTTACTCGTGAGAATGCTTGACTCCTATGACGGAATCCAATCGAGGATACCTCGGGATCTCTTGTGCGTCTCCTTATCTGTGCAGGATTGCAGGTATCCAGAGTGCAACTTGGGGCATGCAAGTCACGTCTCGGCAAGCTGGTGAATCATTATCAACTCGGTCTATCTTCCACGTGGCACTGGAAGGTGCCCACTTCCCCAGCAAAGTTGCCAAATCAGCATACACTCAATCTCAGCATCTGAAATGCTCTATCCCCAGCTGAGTTGCCTCTTGTTGCTATCCCCAGCTGAGTTGCCTCTCACAATTCCCCAGCCGAGTTGCCATTTCATCCCTAGCTGAGTACAGGAGTCAGGAAACCATCTCCCCACAGAGTTCTAGCCTATATCCAGAAGAGCAGCGCATAGAAGATCACAACAGAGTGAAGAAAGCTTCTACGAACCCCGGCTGGGTCCCGTATTATGAGGATATGTCAACCAGTGACCCATATCCCCAAGCAAATATCATCTTATTAGATCCACCAATGATCTCATCCCCAGCTGGGAGGTCCATTTTGAGCAGATCAGCCAGAGATCTTTGCAGCAACGGGATCCGAATCCCGGTTTGATATCTTTGCATAATCATGGCATTTGCATCATATTATCCCCTCAGAGCGTAGCATTCCGTCTAATACGGAGCATTACGGCAAAAATCAAACGCATAGCATAATCATAAGCCATGTTCGGAATCAACGCTTGTGAATAATAACCGTTCATCATCATCCTCACCAGAGTCCCAGCAAAAGCAGTTGCCCCACAAATCCCAAACACCATCATATACACCTTTTGATACCCGTCCGTATCATCACTCCCCAGTAAAGTCGTCTGAACACTCTTTATAACAAAATCACCCGTATTACGGATACTTCCTGACACCCGTCCGTGTCATATTACCAGCAGAAAGCCAAAGACACCCTCTTTGCACTCACACATACCTGTATATACACTTTCCTGACACCCGTCCGTGTCATATCCCCGGCGGTCGCCTAGACTTTGTATAGCAGATACTTGTTCATATTACACTTTTCTCTCTTGGCACCCGTCCGTGTCATTCTCTCCAGCAGTTAAAATACTCATCTATATATACTCACTACTCACGATACACTTATACAGATACTCGTCCGTATCTTGTATACACCACTCATAACCCCACAGATTCAACGGTAGTCTTTGTTCTTTGTTAACCAATTGGTACTCGTCTGTACCATCATCTCAGAACATTGCGTCTAGTGTTTGTTTCTACATGGTACTCGTCCGTATCATAATCTTAAGGATGCTCGTCCGCATCTTTAATCCATACACTGTGTCAAACACTTGTGTCTTCTTGAATATAGATACTCGTCTGTGTCTATTATTCCCCAGAAGAGTTCTTTCAGATTCAACGCTCGTCCGTGTTCTTTGTTAACCAGTTGATACTCGTCCGTATCATCATCTCTGAACATGTGCCAGTTTGTTTCTACATGATACTCGTCCGTATCATAGTCTTAAGGATGCTCGTCCGCATCTTTAATCTATACGCAATACCAAACACTTATACCTTTCCTTTCTTGGTTGTAAACGCTCGTCCGTGTTTACTATACCCCCAGTAGATCACCAACAAAGCAAATCTTTTCCTTCTTATCTAACACTCGTCCTGTGTTATGATAAACCCTGAGAGCAGCCGTCCCCTGCTGAGTGGTCGTCCTCCACTTCTTGATGGTCGTCCTCCATCATGCTCGTCCGATGGCCGTCCCCATCGTTGTTTTTAGCAGCCGTCCCCTGCTAGGTGGTCGTCCTCCACCTTTTGATGATCGTCCTTCATCACTTTATCCAATGGCCGTCCCCATTGTTGATTTCGGTTATCTGACACTCGTCCTGTGTCATGATAAACCCTGAGAGCAGCCGTACCCTGCTGAGTGGTCGTCCTCCACTTCTTGATGGTCGTCCTCCATCATGCTCGTCCGATGGCCGTCCCCATCGTTGACCTTTTCTATCCGATGGTCGTCCCCATCGTTGATATTTTCGGCAGCCGTACCCTGCCAGGTGGTCGTCCTCCACCTTTGATGGCCGTCCCCATCATATTTCTTTTATCCCCAACAGAGCAGCCGTCCCCTGCTAGGTGATCGTCCTTCACCTTTGATGGCCGTACCCCATCATCTGCTTATTTCATTTATTCTTTGACCCGATGGCCGTCCCCGTCGTGGCCCCTTTTCCTTTTAGCCCGATGGCCGTCCCCATCGTTGGTTACTTTACCTTTGTGAACTTGGTGGCCGTCCCCGTCATGTTTCATTAATTCCCAGAGGATCTAACTTTATCTTGATGGCCGTCCCCATCATAATTTGTTTTTCCCAGCTAGTCGGCCGTCCCCGTCTTGGCTTTACCTTTCACCCCCAGCATGTCGGCCGTCCCCGTCATTGCTTTACTCCACATACTTTTCCCAGCATGTCGGTCGTCCCCGTCATTGCTCTATCATCCACTTTACAATATACTTTACTTTTCCTTTATTTTCTATATTTCTGTGAGTGCAAATTTTGGACTGTCTTTGGTATTCAACCACAAGTTATCTTGCTTGCCTGTTAAGCCGTTGCTTACAACCTGCACAGTTAACTCATGTTTGAATAGGGGCAGCTGTAAACACCCCAAATTTGCCCTCACCCATTTCACCATGGCTTGTGATCATTCTCATATGCATAAACACAATCATATCACTTCATATCTCATTTTTGATTCACTGCATAGTTTCTAAGGCATCTGCACCTAGGGTTTGTGATCTGAGCAATCTCAGGGCATCTTGAGCCACTCCAAAGGCTACCAATCACTTCAAAGGGATCCATGAGTGTTCTTATATCATATTACATCCTCTCAAAGTCAAAAATGCAAAAGAATCACAAGAACTAGGGTTTGAGTGGATGCAGGGCCAGGATTGACTGCACAGTTGACTGAAAATTAGGGTTTTGGTTTCAGAGGCCATAACTCCAAATTTTTGGGTCATTCTTGTTTCCATTGGTCTCTATATGGTATAGGGAGTATGCATATCAATTTTCATGAAGAAATTCCATGGGGAAGTCATCTGATCAAGGGTTGACTTTTCAGACAAGTCAGTGTAAAATCAGGGCATCTGAGGCCCCCAATGACCCAACCAATGGGTGATCTTCATCATTTTGAGTGTATATGGTCTTTATTTGATCATGGAAGAAGATTGAAGTTCACAAAAATCAAGAATTTAGGGTTTTTGCAAATGTTGACTTTTTGGGCATAGTTGACTTTTCAAGAATGCTTCATTTTAGGTCATTTTTCAAGCCTTGATTCTTGATCCAAAAATGCTTCAAATGGAAAAACTTTGGTCATGAAAGTTGTAGATCTCATCTTTCCCTTTTCAAAAAGTACAAGAACATGATCAAACTCTTCTTGGATCAAAAGTTATGGTGTGACAAAGTTGGCTAAAATCATTGATTTTCAAGGCATGCTTCAAATGGAAATTTTGCAAAGTCATGAACCAAAGCCTTTTGTGACCTCTAATTCATTTCAAACCATGACACAAACATTCCTTAGGCCTTAAAAGTCAGAATTGGATCAAGAATGCCCATGGTTTATGTTTGGTTGGCCAAAGAAGTCACATGTGAACCATAAGGCAACAAGTTGCAAAACCACTCATTTCACTCCCTACAAACTATGACATTGGATGCTGACTTTGGCTAGCCTCTCACCTCACCCTTTGCTGTGCAGCCCATGCCATGTACTTGCCTAGATCATGAGCCATGCTTGCCTTACACAAAACTTGACTTTTTGCAAAAGCAAACTTACCAATCACTATAGGCCAGGTCACATCATCTGACCTATAGGATTAAAATACATTATCATTTTGCAAGCATTTTCATGTACTAAGCAAGGCTGAATCCATACACAAGACACACATTCACAAAATCACCTCATCTTGCAAGTTGCTTCGAATCTGCCTCCACAGCTTGCAAACACAAAAACCATTTTCACCATTCAACTCACCATGTATCATTGAGTAGAAACCAGCAAGAACACAAGCCTGAATCAACCAGAACACCCCATAGCCATTCTTCACCTCATTTTGCAGTTCCTTTCGAATCTCCCTCCCTAGCTCACAAACATCAGAACAAACACCACAGACCTTCTCCACACATCATTTGGACCTCAAACAACCATTCACAATGACCTGAAAGTGCCTGAAACACCATAGCCATTTCTGACTGAGCTTGAAGCAGGAGCTTTCGAAACTCATTATTCAGCCAACATAAACTCTTTTTGAGCACTCAAGCATCATCTGGGGATCAAGTGGAGTGGATTGCACAAGGAGAAGTGGCCAGAAAGTCATCAAAGTGAAAGCTTCGAATCTCAGGTAGCTTGAAATTTATTTTTCCAGAAATCACTTTGCATGTTATAAACTTGTTCCTTATGCTTCCCTGAGTGCCCTGATGCTTTTGGTTTTTGAAATGGCTTTGATTTGAGTATTTAATTTGCTTCTGAAGCTTGCGTGCCCTAGTTCTTATCCTCTTCGATTTAGCTTATTTAGGAAGTATAAATTTGTTTTGAGAGGGGGGTTTGGTTCGTGAGTGTGTAAGGAACATTTCCCAATTCTTAGTTTTCATTTTTGATACGATTTGAGTGAGTTGGGAAGTTTTCAGGGGAGGTGCTCGCCGGAGAAGACGACCGGAAGTCTTCTCCGGCAACCTGAATGTGATTAGGGCTAAGTGTCATTAATTAGCGAACTTTGAATTTGGTCCCTTGGATGGACTCTCCCGCGCGTGAATGAAAGGCTGAGATGAGTCATTAGAAGCCCTAATCCTGATTATCCATTTAATTTGTGTTTAAATAATTCATAATTATTAATTAGCCAGATTTGAATCTGGGCCCTTGGATCTGGCGCGCAGTCAACCAGACCAAGCCCAGATCAAATCCTGGCCCTCCTCTCTGTTTACTTTCATTTTTATTAAATTTTAATTCATTTCTTTTTCAATTAATTTGCATATTTATTTTAAAATAGTAAAAAATTCTTAAAAATTATGAAACTTTTTCCTAAAAGTTTTATTAATTTTTAAGACCCAAAAATATTTTTATTTTATTTTTTATCATTAAAAAAGTATTTTTAAATATTTAGAAGATTATTTTCAATTGATTAATGGAAATTAATTAATTAAAAATACTCTTAGGTATTTAAAAATTACAAAAAAATTCATGAGATGTTCTAAGACATTTAGAAACATTGTCCAATCTTCAAACCAAATTTCTTTTTTGATCTTGATGCATTTTAAGAATTTTTCATTGAATTAAATCATTTTTTGTGCATTAATTTGATCCTAAGTTCAAAAAATCATTTCTGCCTATCTAGGAAGAGTTGGACATTGATTCTTCTTGCATTGCATTATGTTTAGCATGTAGTTTCTAGGATAAAATGGTCATGATTTGATCTTGCATTTTTCATTTGTGTGTCTTTTTTCTTGTTTGGAAACCCTAAAAACCCTATTAACTTAGAAAAATCATAACTTGAGATTGGTTAAGAGTTGAGACCTCCCCTTTGGACCTTGGTTTAGTATAGGTTTAGGGTTTCTTAGGGTGGCATTTTCCATTTTTTATCTTAGGGTTTGCTTCTGTTTTGGGTTTTGTTTGATGTTTGATTCATAAACCCTAATTTGAGCTTCCATTTGCATCCTTCTTGCACTCTCTTGCATAACATGACTTGCCATGACATTTCAAGCATCCATTTGGTTCATTTGACATCATAAGACATGTAGAAAGCATCTTTGAACATTGCATCTCATATTTGCCATGTCATTTGCCTTGTGTGCTTCATAACTTTTCATGTTCATTCATGCTCCTTAACTTGCATCATCTGCATCCATGATCTTGTATGAACATCTCCATGTCCTGCCTCATGTTTGCAGCACCTCATAACATCATAATCATCATCAACATGCTTCTGGTTTTGCTTAGCATCATGCCATTTCACCCCATCTTGCATTGCATTGCATTTTTTTTCTAACATTTCAGGTGGTAAGTAACTTTGAGAAGTGAATTTGCCTTCACTTCTCATAACTTTTCTTCTCATTTCTCTTGCATCCATTGCTGCATTTCTATATGTGTTTGGGTTTGAGCTTGCTCATTCTTTCTCCTCTCACTTTCTTTCTTCAAGTGATTTGACTTCTTGAATGAAGCAAGTCACTTTGCTTCTCTTGATCCTGTTCATCTGCTTCCTGGTGGCTCCTTTGAAGATTGTTCCTGAAAACCTCACAAACCTTAGGAACAACCAAGCATGACAATGAATTAGGGTCTTGATTAGTCTCCCCTCATAGTTTTACCTTTGTGTCTCTTTGAGTCTCCTCTTCTCATCTCATAATCAGGGACTAAACCCTAAAGGCTTTAAGGCTTTGTGATTAAGCTTATGCCTGCATCCTTCTCTTAGGATGGAGTGTATAACTTTAATCCTAAGTGTTAAACCCTTAATGTGTTTAAATCTCTTAATCAATTCACATAATAATCATCAAGACATCACACTTGTAACTTGGGCCTTGCATCAGGGTTCTAATTCTTCCTTAAATGGTTAAGAAGGACTAACCCTAGTGTTAATGGACAAGTCCCCCTCAAGTTGTCTTACAAATCATAAAATTCACTTCATCATCATATCATTAAGTAAAATCCACTTAATCAAAGGCTTGTTTTGTCATGAGTTTAATCCCCAATCATGGATTAAGTCGAGGAGTTTTCCTCAGCTTAAACATTCTCATCTATTATCCTTCTATTAGGATGGTGTAATGAGTCTGTTAAATCCCTGATTATGGCTTAACCTCATTACTCAACACTAAACAAAAATACCAAAAACATCTAAATAATCACAAGTAGGTTAATGATCTTAACCCTACATCAAAGGTGATTAAGTGTGAGAATCTGACTTCACACTTAAGGTATTCTCATTACCCCTAATCAGAGGGAAGATGTGATGAGTTTACTAACCCATTGGTTTAGGCTTAAGCTCATTAACTTATGACAAACTTTCAAAAGCAATAAAAGACTGAAAACTCAAAAACAAACAATAATCGTCTCCTTCGGGATTCTTTTCTCATCACCTTCACTCACAATCGAGAACTTGCTTCTTCCGTCTAATGCAAGACAGTTTGCACCTGAGCCAGACAGGTCATACACTTGAGCATAGACAAGTAAGCAGTTCACAAGTCAATTTACCTTTCAGTCTCTTTGGGTCGAACTACGGTGTTCTGACTTCCTCATTGCACGAGAGGATACGTAGGCATAACTTAACAGTTATCGAACAAAAGTCTCTGTCAATTCCCCCCTCTTCCAGTTTTATCTTTTAAGCCTCATGATCTTGAGCATTTCACTCCTGTCCTTACACTGACACTATATATTTATACACTTCACACTTCTCTTACACTGACACCTGTACATTTTGTTTTCCAGCTCTTTTATACACAAATTGCACTGACACTACCCCTTTAAAACACAAATCTTTTAAGCGTGGATCCCGTCGAGTACGACGGACAATCTGGGTGCTAATACCTTCCCAGGTTGTAACCAACCCCCTTTCTCAGTCTCTCTGGTTCGCAACCGTCTTATCCATCTTTTCTAGGTCTATGCAGCATTGCCTTTCCTCCGGGATAAAAATGCCTAGCTGGCGACTCTTTTCATCTCCAGTGAGCTCACGGCTGTGTGTTCTCACTGTTTCCTTCACCGACCGTTCGCGTCTGTACCCTATCTGACTTAGCTTCATTTAGTGGGAGCGACACTATTTCACGAGCAAAGCGCTCCAAGGCCCCGAACTCAGATACCGACAAATCGAAAAGGTCGCCCTGGCTCTCATAAATGCAGCAAGGAGGCTACGTCACTACTTCCTCGCCCATACGGTCAAGGTGAGAACCGACCAACCAATCAAACAACTCCTCGGGCGACCAGATATGGCCGGCAGAATGCTAAAATGGTCGCTGGAACTTTCCGAATTCGATATACAATATGAGAACAGGAAGGCCCTGAAGGCTCAAGCACTGGCCGACTTTGTCGCGGAAATGACCCACAGCCCGACACCGACAGACGGCGCCCATAAATGGACGATCTTCGTCGACGGCGCCTCCAGTACGACTGGCAGCGGAGCCGGAATCATCCTCGAGAATGAGGACGGGATCCTGATCGAGGTCTCGCTAGCACTGGCTTTCCCGACATCAAACAACCAAGCCGAATACGAGGCTTTCATTGCCGGCCTAAGATTGGCCGAAGACCTAGGAGCAAAGGAAGTAAAAATATCAACAGACTCCCAGCTCGTGGCATCACAAGTACGGGGAGAGTACCAGACCAAGAACGACAACCTTATCGAGTACTTAGCTTTGGTCAAAGAAAGACTCGCAAAGTTCGAGAAGTGGGAAGTGCAACACGTGCCTCGCGAGCATAACACACGGGCCGACATCTTATCAAAGCTAGCTAGCACGAGAAAGAAGGGCGGAAACAAATCAATAATCCAAGAAATCCTTCCTCGACCTAGTATCGAAAAGCCACCTCCTCCACTTGAGGTCAATGTGATCGGGGATACTCATTGTTGGATGACGCCCATCTATAATTACCTCACGAGGGGCGAGCTCCCCGCCGACCCCAAAGAGGCGGCCACCACCAAACGTAGAGCGTGCTCGTACGTTCTCCTCGAAGAGAAACTCTACCGTAGGGGGTTTTCCATCCCATTACTCAAATGCGTCGAGGAAGAGAAAGTTCCCGACATATTTGGGGAAATGCACCGAGGAATCAACGCCCAACATCCCGGCGGACGATCACTGGTACGAAAGGCTCTTCGAGCAGGCTACTACTGGCCGACTATACAACACGACTCCAAGGAACACGTCAAAAAATGCGACAAGTGCCAACGGCACGCCGACATGCACCTCGCACCCCCGAACGAACTAAAAACACTCTCCTCTCCATGGCCCTTCGCATGGTGGGGCATGGATATCCTCGTGCCTTTCGTAACCGGATCGTACCAGAATAAATACCTCATCGTAGGGGTAGATTATTTTACCAAATGGATCGAAGCAGAGGCGCTGGCTAAAATAACAGCACAGAACATTCTTCGATTCTTTAAACGAAATATCCTCGCTCGGTTCGGCGTGCCCCAGGTCCTCATCACGGACAACGGGACGCAATTCACGGACGGGGGATTCCAAGACTTCGTGGCTAGCTTAGGTACTAAATAACATTTTACATCTGTCGAGCACCCTCAAACCAACGGGCAAGCAGAAGCGGCCAACAGGGTAATCCTGCGGGGACTAAAACGCAGGCTCGGCGAGGCGAAGTGAGCGTGGGTCGAGGAATTACATAGCGTCCTATGGGCTTACCGCACAACACCTCACTCCACAACCGGGGAGACCCCATTCCGACTAACATACGACACCGAAGCAATCATCCCAGTAGAAATACGGGAACCGACGAGGCGCATAGAAGAACCCCTAGATGAAGAAATGAACGACGAGGCACTCAGAGCCGAGCTGGACCTCGTCGACGAGATCCGCTCCGAAGCTGCCCTTAGAGAAATATCCCTCAAACAAAAAATAGCCTTGCGCCATGACGCGAAGGTCATAAAAAGAGAGTTCCAGGTGGGCAGCCTGGTCCTCAGAAGAAACCAAAAAAACCCAAGAGAGGGTAAATTGGCTGCCAACTGGGAAGGCCCTTACCGCGTCCACGACAAGACGAGCAACGGGGCCTACTATTTAGAAAACCTACAAGGCGAAGAACTTGCTCGACCATGGAACGCAGAGAAACTTAAACAATATTACAGCTGAATATGTCACGGGGATACGTGGGAGGTACGACCACGCTCTTCACCTCCAAAACTACAGAGAGGAACCGCGCGACCCGGGGACGAACACACCCCTCCAACGAACACAACCCTCCCCGACGGTTGGGACCTCGATCGAGCACCAACGTCACAATACCAAGATCGGCAGGGCACCCAGCTCACGATGGGAAAGCCCAAGCCTCGGGGCCAGAGTTCCGAACCACGAACTCGGTTTCGATCTTAAACGGGCACAACGCCCGCTACCTCGTCAGTTCCCTAAACCGACGAGAAAAACATGGTCAAGCATAAAACAGTTCATAAAATACAAGATACGAACTGAATAATAAACCGAGCAAGGTGAACAATTAAATGCGAAATATTTATTCATTGACGGCCAAAGCAAAAGACAAGTACGCCCGAAGGCCAATATTCATACAAAATAGGCACGCAGGCCATACAAAACGGGCATGCATTCCATATAAACAAAACAAATTAAAAATCCTAAGACTCCGCCCGGAGTTACTCTTCAACATTTTCCTCTCCTTCATCTTCCCCCAGCTCCTCTTCAGCTTCGAAAGGGCACACAATCTCCCCGTCCTGGACACAATAATTATGGGCTGAACCCTCCGTCACCAACTCCGGATTTAATATCCTCAGCTGCTCGACAACGTTATCAAAACCCTCCTTGAATATAGCTACAAGGTCCTGGTTGAGGGAGCGAATGTGCCCTACCAACTCACCCCAGGAACCGAGAGCAAGCTCTTTTTCAGTTTCATCAGTCAAAGGACGGACATTGTCCTCGAGTAGAGCAAGACGAGCACGCAATCCAGCAATCTCCCCATCCTCGGACACCAGCCTCCTGGTTCAAATTAGCCTTCGCCTCGGGCGCTGGCACAGCGATGGCGTCCTCAGTCTTGAAAAAAGCCTGCTCTACATAGCAGGGGGGTAGTAAGTAACTTCCAGGGCCACCCGGACTGTCGCTCCCCGCCAAAGTTGACCTGGAGAGTGTCCCATCCGGGCGCTTCCGCTTGTGGAGAGGGGAGGTTGATGGAGGCAGACTGTCTGGTATGTCGATCATAAATGCGCGGGGAGGGGAGGAGAGCACTGGACTCGCTGTGTTCGAGGTCCCAGCCCCTGAGTCACCAGCTACCTCCTGGATATGAGGCGCAATCTTCTTCTTCTTCTTTGAAACCCTGTTTGGGGCACCTGCCTGGTTAGCCAGCTTAAGAACCCGATCGCGAGCAGAAGGCATAACACCTACAAAACGGGGACACATACGTCAGCGGGCGAAAACATAAACAAAAGGCATAAGAATAAAAGAAACACCTACTTAATAATTCCATGGCTTGATCCCCGGTTCTACACTCGAGCAATGCCTTGGTATTGATAAGACGAGGCTCGCAGAGCGGCATCCCGGCCTCGTCAAGATAAGGCACGCCCTTTCGATCAACCCAGACCGCCAGGTTGAAGCTCTGTACGTACTCCACCAGCCTCTTATAAGTGAGTCTATCCTCGACACTTAGCATCGAGAACTTGACCCGATAATGGTTGGTGGAGAGGTCAAAGTTGTCGGGCTGCCACCTCAACGGTATATTCGACATAAGTTTCTCTTCCCCATCCGCATCTCGTTTGTAGTAATAAAGAGAGTGCAGAGCGGCACGGGTGATCGGTCTCACCACATACCACCGCCCTTTGAAATGGCGGGCAGAATCCACATACGTTTTGAACAGTCGCACGGGCTGTTTGAAGGAGACCCAGTTGTGACGTCCCCGAAGACCGGACCGCTGGAGATGGAAGATATGGAAGAAGAGGGCCCGAGTACACCCAATACCAAGGAAGCGGCAGACCAGCTCATACGCCCGCATAAAAGCAAGGGCATTAGGGTGTAACTGTGACGGCGCCAGCCGAAGCCACTTGAAGATAGACATCTGGAAGGAGTTGAAGGGCAGCCTAATCCCCGCCTCTCGGAAAGCGAACTCGTACATGGCGAACTGCTTCCCCAGGAAACGGTGACATATCCGGTCCGCCTCTTTGGGAGCCCGACATTGCCAGTTTTCAGGATCTTCACGACTTCGATTTTCCACCACGGCATAAGCGTGGGTCGACTCGTCGCAAAAGTAAGATTCCTCGTCCAAGGATTCGTCCGTAACCCAAGAGAGGTCATTTTGCCCGGATGATGAGACATGTTCGGTACCACCCCTGGCATTTCCTTCCTCGACAGATAAGCGCGCGATGTCCGCGTCCACGGGCCGCGGTCCAGTTTCTTCTCCTCTCGGTCGAAGAAGCCCGGTTGCACCTGAAACACAGACAGAAAGAGTGAATTTGACGTCATATCAAATCCACCCTTCCACCGCAGGTCAAGTGAAAGGGCGTAGGGCGACCTTCGCGGGCACCAACGCAAAATTTTACCCACTACCGCCAGGCCCAGTTGGGAAATTCCGCACATGTTCGAGGCAATCATATGCACGTGAATGTTCTTCTGCCCCGGGCAAAAATTTCATACATGCTTATGAAATTTTTGCCCGGTACATTCATTTACATATGAAATTTCTGCCCGAGACAGTCCAACCCTAACTCTATTTTTTCACATTTACAACCTATTTAACCATTTCTAACTTAAATCTATCCATTCTATACGGATAAAACATGCATTCATAGCTATTAAACGCAGAAAAGCATGGAAAATAGAGGATTAAAAGGCGAAAACAGTACCTGACATAGTGAAAGTCAAAAAGAGACGATGGCGCTCGGGCAGCAGCGGTGGTTCAGGTAGTGAGACGGGCGGAGATGAGAAATTTCTTCAGAGCTTCCGGTGAACGTTTGAGCGAAAAAGTTCAAATGAAATCACTCAACCCCCTTTTATAGTCACATGCGCGTGGATTGACGCGCTAGGTCATCATTGCCTATTGCCTACGCCGCCGTTTGCACACTAAACGAAGCGACGCACCATTAATGCTGAAACACGTCAATCCATAAAGAATTTGGAACGACGCCAGGCAACTATACGTCTCCCCGACTCTATGGAACGTCCTCGACCCCGTAAGGCGTCCTCGACTTCCTTGAAAACATCACGAACCCGTCGAGGACTTTCATCCTCGACACTGTTGGAGCATCACGTGCCCGGTGGAAAGGACACTACAGTCAACTCTGTAAACAACCTGTTGATCCGACCATATGCCCGCTACTTTGTCCTTGATGCCTGTGCCCGACTGTGTTACAAGTCATCACTCCGACCCGGAGACTCGACTTGGGGGGCTCCTGTTCTGGACTGGGCCTCAAGAATGTACAGGGCCACGACCCAACATGTCGAGCAGAGACTATATACTCGAGCAGGGGCACCTCCTGGTCAAACCAGCTGCTTAGGCGACGGGCATACACTAAAGACGGGAAGAGAGCACATCTGCCAGCTCACTTACCACGTCACCCAACTGCCCTTTATTATCTCCTGAAAGATAGGGGCAGTTGGACCAAGGACCAGACCTTTTAGCTAGGTCTTCACGCTTCTTACGCGTTCCTTGGCAGTTCCTCCTTGGGCCTAGCTGGTCTAAGCCCATAGAGGGATCTTGGCCCAGCGCTGGGGGCATATTATAAATACCCTTTTTCAGTAAAGGGTCAGGTATTCTCACTCATTTCAATTAACCATACTATACTGTACCTCTTCTGACTTAAGCATTGGAGTGCTTTGCAGGTACACCCCCTTCTCTCCCCTCATTCTCTGGCCCTTACATCAAGTCATTGGAAGGCCCTTCTGATCAGGTGAGATCAATATATATATATTTGACGTCTAATGAACTTTACCTCAAAGTTTGAGTTAACATATAACAAGACTTTTATAGAATTAATAATAAAATTAAACTCTGAACCACCCTTATGATTGGTGTAAATGACTTGAACTACTTTTTGAGAATCACTTTTGAAAACAACATTTTTCTTATGCAAGCTATGACTTTATGGATTGTTTCTTTAAGAACCAAAGCTTCAGCTTCAATCACGAACAAAGCCAAGCCAGACCAGCAGAAATGAAATTCTCAAGGTGATCGCGTACACACCAACCCTTATTAGAAATGTCACAGTGATTGTTAAACGTCGCATCCACGTTACATTTCAATCATCCTTCCCAGTGCAGACTCAAAGTAGTTGAAAACTGGTGGTCATTAACAGGATCAAGATTTTTTTGGGGCATAAATCATTCCTGCCACTTATGAAAAGCTGACCAACCAAGATAAGGAGCTTCCTCGTGTTCACTGTGTGAAATGAGGTTATTCCTATTTTTTCAGATTTCATCTAACATAACTACAAATCTATCAGCATTATTCCTATCCTGCTTACATTTATCAAATATAACAAATATAAGTGATTTAATATCATGAATGCAATGTAAACAAACATCAATAAGAATGGACAAACATGCTGCCCTCCAACACTAGTTTGTCGCATTACAACAAAAAAACACGTGACAATCACCTTCAAGGTTATTCTCACAAAATTGACTAGTAGATGGACAAGTAACATGATATTGGCGGAGTCTAGCACGAGTCGGTAAACAATTCATATTAGGGATGTCAATGAGCAGGGGATACATTCTCATCTTAATCTCCGCCCTCGAATTTACTCCCCATTCCCGTCTCGGGTCCCCACCACAGGGAGATTTTATCCCCCAACCCCGTCCCCACGGATCCCCTAAAAAACTAACCACAATAAATTAATCATCTACGATAAATATATTATTTTAACAATATTTAATCCTGAGATTCATGAATACCAAATTTTCAAACTTAAAAAAAAATTTAAAATAATAATTTAGATCTCTTTCTTTTACTAACATTACATATGTGTTTTACATTTGTTTATAAATCAAGTTATTTGAAAAGACAAATAAACCTACATAGAAATGTTAAATTATATATTAATTATGATATTATGATATTCTAGTGCGGGGCAGGGACTCCACGGATCATGGGATATGTTCGCCATCCCCATCCCCAAGGTGCCTCAGGAGAACTTTGTTCCCCATCCCTATTCCCGCAAGTGGAAAATTTTCCATCTTTGAGGCCCCAAACGGAGAATCCTCGCGGAAATCTCTACTAATAGGACAAGTTGACATCCCTAATTTTTATAAATTCTCCACAAGAGATGCTTAACCCTTGTAATATGCAAATAATAAATATAATTTTTCGTTAATATATATATATATATATATATATATATATATATATATATATATATATATATATATATATATATATATATATATATATATATATATATATATATATATATATATATATATATATATATGAGAAATGATAGTTTTACACTAGCTATGACATTTACACCGTAGTTGCATATGTTTTGGTATTTTAGAATGTTTAATATTTTTTTTTACTTTTTCTGACACACACCAATCCATGCACATGTAGTATTTATACGGTGTAAATGCAACGAAGTTGATTTTTGGTATATGAATAGCAAACATATATATATATATATATATATATATATATATATATATATATATATATATATATATATATATATATATATATATATATATATATATATATATATATATATATATATATATATATATATATATATATATATATATATATATATATATATATAAATTAACAAAAAATTATATTTATTATTTGCATATTACAAGGGTTAAGTATCTCTTGAATCAATTACATTGAATCAATTACATTTTTATAAAAGAGACATTTAAAAATCCAATTACATTTTTATATATTAAATACTATAGTGATTAGGGGTGAGAATAAGTTAGGCCAACTAACAGGGACCTAAGGCCCAACCTACATATGTCAAAGTCAGACCAGACTTATTTTAAATAGAAAATGCATAGATTTTTTTTATAAGTCTACTTATTTAAATAGGCTAGACCGCATGCCATAGAAATTAGTCTTATAAATCTATCAGGTTGACCTACTTATTAAATATGAATGAATTTTTTGTTTTTATAATGTATTTTATTCTTTATATTAAAATACAAGAGTAAAATTTAGTTATATTTAAGAACTTATAAAAATAAGTTGAAAGAAATCCTATAAATAATGTTATAAGGTGTTTTCACAAGTTTTGTCAAAGAAATCATCTCACAATTTTTTTTACTATTAGGTAAGCTCAAATAAGTCAATGAAAACAAATATTTAGTCTCATTATATTTTTGATTTTTTAGTCTATTTAAACTTTTGTTGAATTTCTTATTTACACATATTTAAATGATATAGGGTTTTTAAGTAGACTAATATGTCACCAGATATTCAAAAATGTCAGACTCAGACCAAAACATAAGCTTTTGATAGACTACAAGTCAAACTTAGGCTTGAAATTTTTTAAAAGATTAGACTCAGACTTGGCAAAATCTAACTTGTCCAAATCTATTTCCAACCTAATAATAAGTGATATTATCTCGTTATACAGTATTTAAGAAAAATCCTAAAGAAACAATAATAAATTAATAATAATGGCAATAATTTAACACATTTAAACTAGACTCTTAAATGACCATTTATTTTATCACACAAGTTTAAAAAGAGAAGAAAAGAAAAAGAGGCTATTATTTATTACCATTAATCTCCCACCAAAAAGCTATATGTAGGTAAGGGCTAATCTGGACCACATTTCTATTAGTATATGGTGCTCCATACTTATTAGCCTATAGATTTATGCTTTTCGTTATAACACCGTGTACCTACCTGCACCAAATCATTTTCCCAAATTTGAAAATCCCATCTGTCACCGGATTCTTAAATTAGTTTTCTTAGATTGGAAATCAAATTCACTCCTCAACAAACCCAATAACAGAGATCGATTCACACTAACCACAAATTATATATATATATATATATATATATATATATATATATATATATATATATATATATATATATATATATAAATGTTTTTTTCCTTCAAATAGTTAAGTGGTTGAAACACAATCTTGAAAGATGAATAGGTAGGATGAGCCAGATTTAAATCCGTTTCCTGAATTTGATATTCCGTACTCTTATCTTTGATATTTTCATAATGAATATTTTTTTTTTCATTTATCTCAAATTATTTATATCTATTATTCTTTTATTAACTTATTTTTATTTATACAAAGTATTTATTATTTATAAGATTATTTTAGTAAATAATATTATTGAAATAAACTTAAAAGAGTAAGTTGGAAAAAATAAAGAGATACATATTAAGTTAGTTATTATCCATATAATATAATTTTTCATGGACCTACAATTGCCACTTGTGAAATATAAGTATATCTACTAATTTGCACTATCTCCAAGCAAGAACAATATTTTGATTCTTAATTTATTTTAAAGGGGTCTACAAATGACCTCACATATTCAATACTTCCACTATATTATATGAAAATATTTTTCTTTTATTCTATTAACAACCACTCTATTATAGTTTTTTTAAAACTCAATGTCCAACTCTAGAATCAACCGATTCGAGGAGCATCAGATATCTCATTTAAAGTCAGAACAAAATTTCATATAAATGAATTCAACATGAAAATTATTAAGTATTTAACCGAATTCAAACCTGAAACTTGAAATCTTAATAAGATCGTATTCTCACGTTTTAGTCTTTTAACCACTCTATTATAGATAACTCTTCTTACATGTAGGGTTACCTTATTTTGATTCAATTTTATGTGAAAACAAAAACATTTTTAGACATTCTTACAAATGCGTAAGAAACATGCACTTAAGATGTTTGTAATAATTCCTTTAGTAGTTCCGTGTGAAGGGAAAAAAAAAGAAAGTGAAATGGGTCCCATACATTACTCCTTCCTCTTCCTATCTTTCTCAAAATCTATATAAAGCACTTGCATTTTTATCCCATTCACTTCAACTCACCCATCAAACTATAACACCTCACCCTATAACAAAGTGGTTGGATTAACTGTCCTCAAATAAAAACTACAACCTCTTTTCTCTTTGTTTTCCATTCCCTTTTTAATGTTTCATTAACTAGAACAAAAGTGAAGAAACAAAAGACAATGGAGAGAAAGTTTAACATGGTTTTGGTTTTTGTATTGTTGTTTTTGTGCGTCTGTGTTTGTTCTGTCACAGCCTCAGTGACTTATGATCACAAAGCTATTGTAATTAATGGACAGAGAAGAATTTTGATCTCTGGTTCAATCCATTATCCAAGAAGCACACCTCAGGTACAATCTTAATCTATCCAACATGTTGCATCATGTTTTGTTTTTTTGATTCATTCATGTTATGGACTTATGCATGAACCAACAAAAAGACTCATAAAAAAGTGCTTTTTAAATGCAGATGTGGCCAGATTTAATTCAAAAGGCCAAAGATGGAGGTGTTGATGTGATTGAAACATATGTGTTTTGGAATGGACACGAACCTTCTCAAGGAAATGTAATAAACTAGTTACAAATTTCAATATCTTTTGTTTTTAGATTTTCGATAATTGGAGTTGTATTAAATGATGATTTTGTTTTCAGTATTACTTTGAAGATAGATTTGATTTGGTTAAGTTTGTCAAAGTGGTTCAACAAGCCGGACTTTATGTTCACTTGCGTATTGGTCCCTATGTTTGCGCGGAATGGAATTTCGGGTAATGATTTTATTTTAATCATTTTGATGAGAATAGAACAATTCTTAGGTAAATTCTTAGCAATTACTCAAAGGCAACATGTTCTGTTTGTGTTTGCAGGGGATTTCCTGTTTGGCTAAAGTATGTACCGGGTGTTGCTTTCAGAACAGACAACGAGCCGTTCAAGGTTGGAACTTTTTCAATTTTGGAGTTTCATTAATTTAAATTCTAATGATTTGTTTGGTTGATTATGGATATTTAATTAGTTTTTATTTAAGTAATTTTCTAATGAACCGTCCGAATTTTGTCATGATGTTTAGGCTGCAATGCAAAAATTCACTGCTAAGATTGTCAGTATTATGAAAGGTGAGAGATTGTTTCAAAGCCAAGGTGGACCAATAATTTTGTCTCAGGTAAATAAAGAAAAAAATGGTATTTTAATATGTTCTCTTATATGTGTTATTTTGAGTAATATTTTCTTTTAACTATAGAGTTTCTTCATACAATTTTTTACTATATAGTTTATGCAGTCAAATATCAAAAATATACAGTGATGCTTAATTTAGTGTTGAAAAATGAAATTCAAATTTTGACAGATAAATAAGTAAATATGACTAATGATTATTATAGTTAAGATTTGCACTCGGGTTCTCTTAAACGATTTGTCTTTAACTGAAGTTCGTTAACCATGTGAATGAACTACTTGGTGAAAGAAGAGATTGAAATTCAATTTGAATTGATACAGATTGAGAATGAGTATGGACCAGTGGAATGGGAAATTGGTGCTCCTGGAAAAACTTATACGAAATGGGCTGCTCAAATGGCTGTAGGTCTAGACACCGGTGTACCGTGGGTTATGTGCAAGCAAGAAGATGCTCCTGATCCTATTGTAAGCAATCTTTTCTTTTTACAAATTTTATAAACGTATTCGTGTGGTGTGTGACTTTGAAGCTTTTTAGTTTGTTACGAAAATCTTATCCTGATTGTTATAATTTTTATGATCTGTTTGGTGGTGGGGTTTATAGCAGGATCATGCTTATTTTGTTTAGACTAAGGTTGTTGCTTTTACTATGTCATGATGCTCTTTCCATAGGTCCATTTCACCTTTTTCCCTTTTGTTGTTTTTCTTTTATTTGAAGGAAGATGCTTTTTGGCTTTCTTCGGTACTTCTATTATCTTCTACGCTTTTCTTTTCCACCTGCTAAGATTAAATTTCAATTTAACTTTTTATGAAAGGAAACTTGTGTTGATTCTTTTGTCTTGCATCTTTTTCTATATGTTGAATATGGCTCATAGTTATTGATAGATCGGTTTCTTGGAAAAAGATGAGGGAGATGTTTCAGGATTGATATTGTAAACTTGACTGTAGTATTTGAATACAAATTGGTACACTATAAACTGTAAGCGGGAAATAATAGAAAGGGATGCAGACGGAGTCGTAGGCACAATTTACTGAACATAGTTACCAAACATTGTGTGTTCATTGTTTTATGTTTTTTTTCCTATCTCTACTCTTTTGAACTAGGTTGATATTCTAACACTATCTGATCTATATGTACTGATTGTGTTTTGTAGATTGATACCTGCAATGGATATTACTGTGAAAACTTCTCTCCCAACAAGAACTACAAGCCCAAAATGTGGACTGAAAATTGGACTGGCTGGTATGTTTTTTTCATACAAATTCTACCTTAAAGCAGGGTCGTCTTAACTTTGCGGAGGCCCTGTAAAAGATTTACCCTGATTTAAGTGTGGCAAATCAAATATGGGCCCTATTTTGCCATGGTTTAATAGTAACAAGTATTTGATTAGGCCCTTTTTTATCCTTAGTTTAAATGCTTCAAATTTTGGTCCCTGTGCGGTATCTCGCCTTGTACGCCCTCAAAGACGGACCTGACTTTAAGTATGAAAAATATTTTATTTAGGATCATATATTTAGTTGTGCTTCTTGTTTTTGTTTAGGTACACTGATTTTGGTAGTGCTGTCCCTTATAGACCAGCAGAAGACTTGGCATTCTCAGTTGCCAGATTCGTACAGAATCGCGGCTCATATGTTAACTACTATATGGTATTTTTTTATGCTAACCCTCTTGCATATTTGATTTGTTAGCCACAAATTTATGCTATAGAAATTTCGATTTGAGTCTAAAATGTATTTTATTCGAGTCCAGTACCATGGAGGAACTAATTTTGGAAGGACAACTAGTGGCCTTTTCATTGCCACAAGCTACGACTACGATGCTCCTATCGATGAATATGGTACACAGTATTAAGGTTTAAATTGTTTATATGGTTTGAATGGCGATAATTAAACATATTGATGTTTGTTCAACTCTACTGTTATATCAGGACTTACAAATGAACCAAAATGGGGGCATCTAAGAGATTTACATAAAGCTATAAAGCAATGCGAGTCAGCTTTAGTGTCCGTGGACCCAACAGTGTCATGGCCCGGAAAAAACCTTGAGGTAAAGTCCATGCCGAGGTGGTTCTTATAAAATGCGCAGAATTACTACTGCGTCGAACATTCATTTGATTTTGTTTGTTAATGTAATCGTAGGTACATCTTTACAAGACAAGCTTTGGCGCCTGTGCTGCATTCCTTGCAAATTACGACACCTCATCGTGGGCAAAAGTTGCGTTTGGAAATGGCCATTACGACTTACCACCTTGGTCTATCAGCATTCTTCCTGACTGCAAAACTGAGGTTTTCAACACAGCAAAGGTAACACGAGATTGCTGAATATGTTACATAAGTTTTGCATTTACAATGACAAGGCTTATCGAAGCGTGAACGTTTGCAAATATTATTCAGGTTGCTGCTCCGAAGTTCCATAGAAAGATGACTCCTGTAAACGGCGGGTTTAATTGGCAATCGTACAATGAAAAACCTGCCGCCTCCGGTGGAGAAAGTTCGATCACAACAAATGCACTTTTGGAGCAGGTCGGCGTGACTCGTGATTCATCAGATTATCTGTGGTACATGACAGAGTAAGAATCTTTCAATTTCTCAAACTTTCTTAAAGACTAAAAGTAATTGGAATGTTAATCTCTTAAATATGTACTGATACTTAATTTTTTGTCCTTGTTTAGTGTCAACATTAGTCCTAATGAAGGTTTCTTAAAGAATGGCCAATCCCTTGTTCTTACTGCAATGTCGGCCGGCCATGTTCTGCATGTTTTTGTTAATGGTCAATTTTCAGGTGAGCATTCCTCCTACATTCCGCAAAATCCCAAGATAATACGTTTTTAAATGCACCACATCAGTATTTGCGTGTTTCGATGAAATAGTTATCATACTAAATAGAAGCTCTCTTTACATATTCATCTCTTGTATGAATGTAGGAACTGCGTATGGAGGAATAGATAATCCTAAATTAACATTTAGCAATAGTGTGAAGCTATGGGCCGGCAATAACAAGATTTCTCTACTTAGTGTTGCTGTTGGTCTCTCGGTTAGTTGCACGTTTTCTTATGACAGACATTTTCAATTTTCTCAAAAAGATAAGTTTTTAATCATTTTTTTGTATTCAAATTAATACCAGAATGTTGGCTTGCACTATGAAACATGGAACGTCGGAGTGTTAGGCCCGGTAACATTGAAGGGTCTAAATGAGGGGACAAGAGACTTGTCTAAACAAAAATGGTCTTACAAGGTTTGTTATCTTATAAATTCATTGCTTTCTAGAAACTTTTTACTACTGAGTTCAAGACTGAAAAATGAGATATTACCTGTTAATAAAAATTTGCAAATAGATTGCTAATGAAGCAAAGATTCATGGTTAAGTACACATATGCGTGTAATTCTTGGATCAATGGAATGCGTAATAGTAGTGAATATTGAAAAATGTGGGTAGAAAATGCGGAATATGTATATGGTTGAGCAGATATAATGTTTTTGTTATCGTCTTTTGAGTCTGGTCGATAAATTTTATGTTTTTGGACAGACTGGATTGAAAGGTGAATCCTTGAACCTTCATACCACAACGGGAAGTTCCTCAGTTAAATGGACACAAGGATCATTTTTGACTAAAAAACAACCTCTCACATGGTACAAGGTAAGAATGAGTTTTCTAACAAAGTTGCAATTTCGTTAGTGTTATACAAAATTTTATTTACATTATCTGCATGAGTTCTGAATTCTGATTCATTTTATGCTTCAATGGTGCCAGACAACTTTCAATGCCCCGGCTGGAAACGATCCATTGGCTCTAGATATGAGTAGCATGGGAAAGGGTGAAATATGGGTAAACGGTAAGAGCATTGGTCGCCATTGGCCTGGATATACAGCACGCGGTAACTGTGGCAGTTGTAGTTATGCTGGAACATTTACCGATAAAAAATGCCGAACAAGTTGCGGACAACCAACTCAAAAATGGTAAGACTCCATCCATTCAATTTACTTTACAACAACAATGTAAATATTTCGAGACCATGAGATCCTATTTTTCGTATTTCGACAGGTATCATATTCCTCGCTCGTGGCTGAACTCAGGCGGGAACTTCTTGGTTGTCTTGGAAGAATGGGGTGGTGATCCTACTGGAATTTCATTGGTGAAAAGAACATAGAGTGTGCTCATTTGATTTTTTTTGAAAAGGTAATACACTGTAACCACTATTTTAAAACGGTCAGCGTCCACGACATCGATGTTTTTTCGGCTGCTTATTATTGTTATGGTCTATTTCACAGAACTGCATTTGCAAGCAATAGTTGTCTAGTGACTCATGTCTAAGAAACCCAAAGGAGCTCTCAGATAAGTCCCTATGCAACTATGATCCCTCTGATGCAGCAAAGTACACCAAATAAATGTGATTCAGTTCTTATCAGAATCAGTATATAAAGTATTTCTACTTCAACATTGATGCTCCATCTTTCAAGGCCTAATAATCAACAACCTGGCCAAAAATAAATATTGATTTATATATATACAAACAACAGAAATTTGATGCAAAGAGAATGTATAGTATATACTGTACATAGGCAAATTATTCTGCTGAATATTGTTTCATGTATTTAAGGGCTTGTTGTAATGAATATTAAGCCCACCATACATAGAGTCATAAATATTTGAGATTTGGACACACAAAATGTGTGTTAAGTATTACTATTGTTATACATTTTTCCATAACATATTGGACACTTCAACTGTTTTAAAGATGATGATGATGTTTCTTATTTCAGCTCCATAATTGTAGAATATATGCATTTATTTTCGAGAATTGTATCTGCCACCCCCAAAATTCAACCTGGTATCCCTCAATTTATTATCCCCCAATTTTTCATTGTCATAACTACTCTCGGAAGAAAATCACATCAAATTTTTGTTAGAAATTTCCGATAATTATATTAAAACTTTCGGTACAGGTTGAAATTTCCGAAAGTGCATGTATACCGGAAATTTCAAATTTCTGGTAAAATACAAATTGTTCCGAAAATATGAAATTTTCGGGTTGGTACCTTGATCTGATGCTCGATCCGCAATTCTCCCTGCAATAGTACCGTCTCTGCCTCTGAATTTCACTGCAAAAGAAGAAAAAAACAAAGGCAACAACTACCGGAAATTTGAAATTTTTCGATATAAAACTGAATTTTATATTTATAACTACTGAAAATTTGAAATTTTCGGTGTAAAACTAAATTTTTATAATTATAAAAAATTTGAAATATCTAGTATAAAACTAAATTCTTACAAGTAACGGAAATTTGAAATTGTCGATAAAAATATTGAGGTAACTACCAGAAATTTTAAAATTTTCAATAAAAATTAACAAAAATTATGAAATTTCATGTATAAATGATCGGAAATTTCAAAATTTTCAATAAAAACTTATTTGTTTTAAAATTATTTATAGTTATTTTGAAATATTTGGTATCGTCTGGGAATTTGAAAATTCAAATGTGAACCGGAAATTTAGAAAATGTGGAAAAAATAAATGCAGATTTTTTTGGTTATTTTATACCGGTTATGGTTATGAGTGTGAGGTTTAATTGTGGGATGACAGGTAGAATCTTCTTTCATTTTCTTTATTAATTATTATCGACAAACTCTCTTATTGAGTTCATTAAGAAACAAATCAAATGAAATTGTCAAAGCTTTGGCATGGTTGAAAATATCTATATTCAACATATAAACATTCTTGCAACATGAACCGTTTTTGTTATACTCAAATACTGATGTTATTAAATTACGAATATCCGTTCAATTATTAGGCCTTATTAGTTTCAACCCGATGAGACCCGGGTTATTCAACAAAAAGAAAGGGGGATTACTCTTTGCACCATAATTAATGCTCATGCACACTGATGAAAAATCAATAATATTTATAAAATTTGGAACTTAATCTTTGGACGTAGAAAAAATGCAACCAATTATTTGCTTTTTTGGTTTCGTCTAGTAGGGGTGATTGCGGTTTGGTTTAGATCGATTTTAAAGTAAAATATCATTCGATCTAAAGATAAATTTACTTGTAATTTGATTCGATTTTGAATGATTGGTTAAAAAAATCTGATCAGATATGATTCGATTCAATTTCATGCGATTTAATTTGAATCGATATTTTAAATATCCAAATTATAAATTATAATTTTTATTAATATTTTAAAAATATTTATAAATAGTAAGTTTGATATAATTTATAATATGCTATAGCAAAAATTAATATTACAAGATAAAAAAATAAAAATAAATAGATTAAATCAAATTAATAAATAATATTTTAAAAAATAAGTATCATCTAATATTAAATTAACACAATATATATACTGATAAAAAATAAATAAGTAAAAAATATATATACATGCAGTTTGGTTTGTTTGGATCGGTTTGAAAAATCAATTCGAAATCCGATCCGAACCGATCTGTTTTTATAAAATGACATCTAAATACATAAAAAATCGATTTTTTCGGTTTTAAAATTTTTTTGGATTAATTTTCGATTTTTATTTGGATTGTTTTGGATATGAACATCTCTATCATCTAATGCTCAAGTTAACTTTTGGATTTAGCAAGGAAGTTAACTTTCAATTTTTTTTATATGTGTAGTTTATTTGATTTTGTTATGTTGTCTGAGTTTGATTTTTATTTTTAATTATATGAAATTTCTAGTTTGATTAAAGGTAAAATGTGTAACAATCAAGAAAGATTGAAACATGATATAGTGACCCAACATGCATTGGCGATATCATTTCATTTGATTAAAAAAAAACAAAATATTGTTTAATAATTATGCATACTTTGAATAAATAGTTAAAAATATAAAATTTATTATAATAATATGAAAGTTTACTATCCTAAGTATTAATCTAGAACTTGACATATAACTTCTCTATTGAGTTGTGAAATAAGTATTTACTCTTATCAATTTTAAATGTGTTCAAGGATTTATTCAGAAGTTAACTTCCGGACTAACTCTTCTATCAATCATTTGATAAAATAGAGTGGCTCACTTACAAAATATTTTGATGAATATTAAGAACGTTTGAAAATTAATTTTCATATTACGTCCCTTCTATCAATCATTTGATAAAATAGAGTGACTCACTTACAAAATATTTTGATGGATATTAAGAACGTTGAAAGTTAACTTTCATATTACTTTTTTGACAAAATAAATGTGACTCACTAATATATAGATGTATCCAAAAATTACTTTCCATACAATTCAAAGATATTTTCGAATTTTCAATATCTTTTTTTTTTCTTTATTATTTCAGTAGTGAAAAATTTCAAAATGTTTTTTTTTTCTTTTTTGGAAATTTCAATTTTGCTTTTTAAAATTGATATTAAATTATAGAAAAATTGGAATAGTTTTTAAATTTAATATTATTTTTAGGAAAATTCAATTTTTTTTTTAAATTTTGGAATATATTTTAGAACATTTCAAATGGAGAAGAGGACTCACACATGATAAAAATTTCTTTTAGTTTAATACGAAGTATTTAATTTGAATTCAAGTTCTAATAGAGAGAACTTTACCACATATTATATACTCCACTTTGGCTCAAATTCTTTTTAAAAAGCGAAAAGTGGAAGTGGGTGGGAATACAAGGAAGACTTCACCGTATACCCTCACAACTAGATATTTACCTCTATATGTTTTTCAAAATGCCGATTATAATCCTGATTATATTTTATTATTTTATTTTTTATCATTTATGTCAGACCGTCAGAGTTCCGAAAAAGTTACCCAAAAAAACACGTCCCGAAAGACTTAAAAAATGAGTTCCGGTACGTTATTTATCAAACCGGAAGACTTTGGGAAAGTCTTCCGGTTTAGTTATTTTTGTTCACCGGAAGTCTTAATGTAAGTGTTCTGGTACGAAACACTTCCATTAAGTCTTCCGGTAGCCATGTGTCGTTGTATCGGAACACTTCATGTAAGTGTTCCGGTTTGTATCAAGTACAATACCGGAAGACTTACATAAAGTGTTCCGGTATATATATATATATATATATATATATATATATATATATATATATATATATATATATATATATATATATATATATATAATTTGTTATTAAAAAATATTTTTATTGTGTAGGTGCATTACCTATATACGAAAAAGAACCGATATGTGTGAATACGTCAGATGTATTTACAACGTCAGAGAGATTTGGTACACGAGATGAGGTGATAAGATGGGTTAAATACACCAGATTACGAAATAAAGTGACGATTATCATCACTCGTTCAGATACACAAACAAGCAAGAGAGGAAGAAGTAACAAAATAATATTTGGTTGTGATAAAGGTGAGAAATACAAGGATATTCGTAGTGGAATCGAAAGTGCGACGAAAAAATGTGGATGTCCATTTAAGATCAGGTCGACTCCGGCAAAAGATGGATCTGGATGGAAGATTGATGTAAAATGCGGGGTTCATAACCATGATTTACTTGATAGATTAGAAGGTCACTCATTTGTTGGTAGGTTGACAGCTGATCAGAAGCAACATGTTGTTGATTTAACAAAGATAAATGTTGCACCTAGAAATATATTGCATTCCTTGCACGACCGAGATCCAGATTGTGTCACTCGGATCACGCAAATATACAAGTAGAAGAGTATGATGGAAAAGAGATAAGATGTCTTAGAAGTGAGATACAACATTTGTATAAGCTTATCGAGGTTGCAGGTTATGTTTATTGGAGTAGAAAAAGAGACGACTCTGAAGTTATTAAAGATATATTTTGGGCACATCCAAATTCAGTTAAGTTGTTGAATATTTTTCCTATTGTGTTAGTTATGGATAACACTTACAAGACAAACAAATACAGACAACCTTTGTTTGAAATTGTTGGCATGACATCAACCGAGTTGACTTTTGCTGTCGCATTTGCGTATATTGAGTCTGAGCAGACTGTGACTTTTTGTTGGGTGTTAGATAAGCTTAAACAATTGTTTGTGAAGAAAGATTTGATTCCACAAGTGATGATGACAGATAGAGATCTTGCTTTGATGAAAGTCGTTGAGACTGTGTTTTCAAGGACAAATAATTTGCTATGTCAGTTTCACATTAACAAAAATGTTGGTGCAAAAAGGAAACTATTAGTGACTCCTGATATGCAAGAGTCAATTGGCAAATTATGGACGGATGTTGTATGGGCTAGTAATGAGGTTGAGTATGCTCAACATTTAAAAGAACTTGAGCAGGCGTGTGTTAATTGTCCTAAATTTTTTGAGTACGTGAACGACACATGGTTGACACCACATAGACAGAGATTTGCTTGCGCATGGATTAATCGAGTCCTACATATGGGTAACACGACGACTAATCGGTATGTTTTGATTTAGATCCCAAAATATAATTTTTGTGAATTTTGTATTTTTCTTACTTAGTTTAAATATATATTATTATAGGGTTGAGTCTGCTCATTGGAAGTTAAAGCAGATGTTGGGTAACAGTATTGGTGACATGGTCAAATGTTGGGAGACCATGAATGACAACTTAAAGATACAAATTAGCAACATTCGAGCTTCTTTTCAAAAGATTGTGTATGAAGTTGCACATGTATATTCAAGTCCATTTTACACATATTTACGTACTTCAGTGTCGCGAGCTGCATTGAGGCGCGTTGCTGAAGAGTTAACTAGAATTGATTATATTGGAACTAACAAGGACAAATGTCGATGTACTCTTAGAACAACCAATGGATTACCTTGCGCGTGTGAGTTGGCAGGGTATAGAATTAGTGGTATTTCGATACCAATTGACGTTGTGCATGTACATTGGAGGAAAATAAGTATGGAAATTAAGTTGGAAGAAGACTTAGATGAGGAATCAGAGGTGGGTATGAAATCTGCAATGGATGAGTTATGGAAAAGGTATAGGTCACAAGATGTTGTTGGAAGAAGGGCATTACATAGTAGGGTTTATGAACTTGCATTTCCCACAACGACTTCTTTGTTACCACCACCTGAAAAAATAAAAACAAAAAGGTGGAGTCAAGAAAAAAGACAAAAAACCTGTAGGGTATGATGTTTATAGAGACCCTTCGTATCATGAGTATATTGATCAAGCATCTCAATTTTCACAACGACAATCTCAACCATCATAAAATTCAAAAAAGAAATCTCAACCATCACAACCTGTGAAAAAGAAGTTGAAATTATCACAAACTTCACAATCATCTAAACGGTTCATCCTTCAATTTCAAAATCATATTAGGTCATTTATTGATGACGTAGTCAACGTATTGTCAGATGGTAATTATGGATTTAGAGTGATTGCTTCATTGAGGGGTTATGCTGAAGATGGTTGGCCAATGGTTCGTCGGGACTTGGAGTTAGAAATTATACATAATGAAAGATCAACTTTATTCGCAGGATTTAGCCCAAATGCAATATTTCATATAATATTGAAGAAAATATTAAATTAAGTTATTAAGCTAAACTATGTTTATAATTGAGTACTTTGAATTTGTTAAATATTTAAGAAAATCCATTTTATAATTGTGTACTTGAACTTGTTAAATATTTAACAAAATCCATGAACTATTTTTTTTTATAAATGAATTCCTGGACTTTTAAGTAATTTATTCTAAGGTTTGTAGCTTCTTTTGCAAACTAGTCGAGCAAGTTTGTCTAACAAATCCTTGAAAAAGTGAAATAATGCCTAATTACTAACAATGACAGACAAGTGATAATCTTTGGGGATTGATCAATACATATTATAATACATATTATGCTTAATTCATATACTCTGTCAAAAATTTCAAAATACCTTTAAAATTTGAAAATTTAAATTTAAATGCACCTCAATTATGTCAAATACAAATAATAAATATGTTTAGATATTGAAATCCGGATTCACCTTTAACTATCATGTAAACAAAGTATAGAAAAAAACAAGCAATTTGGTTTAGAGGTGTGTCCAGATATTGAAATTCTGACTCACCCATGTTATCATAAACAACAATTTAACAAGTTGGTATGTGTATTTATCCGAATATTGAAATCTAAATTCTCACATATTATAACAAATACAGAACATGCCAACAATATCAGACAGAGAATATAAAATAACTTAACTTAACATAGGTTTTTGTTATCACACACACAATATATAATTTAACATAAGTATTTGTTAATCTAAATCTAACATTATATTTCATCACCTATAAACCTTTCAAGATGTGTCATCATCTTTAGAATATCAATAGTTGATCTTACAAGTGTCACATCCACTTCGAATGACCCTTACTTGCATAGCGATAGAATGTATTTCACATAACACTTACATTATCATTTGTCTTTAAATCAAACTTACTAAACTTAATCTTCTCTTCATTATTAATTGTTAGTAAATGATACGCAATCTTAACCTCTTTGTGATTGTCAGTATAGTGTAAGAGATTTACCATTTTAGATTTCAGATATACAAAAGAGGTGTTCTATGTAAAATTAAAATAAACAAATGCAATATAAAATATGATTCATTTTGGAGTGTTTTTGTTAAGAACATATGAGGCATATTTATAGAAGTTTTATATCATTATGGACCATACAAATGTAATCCCACTTGAGATATATTGTCAACAATTTTGAATACAAACAATATTTGTAGCTCCCTATGCTAATTTTGAATCACTTGATTCACTAATTCTCAACCCTTTCACAAATCCACTTTACTATTTCCCAACCACTTCATTAATGTAGCATGGGCGTATTGAATTCTATTAGTTGTAGTATTTCTATGATGTCTAATATAATCAGCCCATGTACAAAAAAATTATGCTTTACCTAGTTTAATATAGTGCTTTCAATATATTGCAAGAAATTTGATTATTTTGCGTAAATCCTTCTGAATTGTATGATCAATTCCACATATAACTCCTTTGTTAAAGAATTTTATATAACATTCCAAACATCTGTTACGCTTTCCAAAATCTGAATAGGTTTGACCATTTTCCTATCTTCGCCATTGATTTGTTTTATCTCGACTAGATACTTAAGTCTACCTCAAATATTTTTTTGTTATATGATACCTACACAGTAAAACATATGACGTAGGAAACACCTTTGCAACCAAATTCATCATTGCGAGATCACGATTAGTAACAATTACTCGTGAGATATTTTCTTGGTCTTTCAACAATTTCTAACACACTTCTAAAGCCCTTGTAACATTATCCTATTTTTCACATTCCAAAAACCCAAAGCCAATTGAATAAGTCATCTCCATTGAATCAAATACCAACACAATGATAAATTTGTTGAACAACTTCATGGAATCAAGATGAGGCAAAACAACATCTCAAACAATTTTCCTATTTTCATACACTATGTTCATGGATACATAATTATCATCATCCAACAATTTCGAAAATTCTTGCATTTCAGATTTTGGAACTCTCATTGCTTTTTTATTTTGAGTGCAAACATTATATACTAGCAAAATATTTGAGACACTTTTAGGTCTTTTCATTTCCAAAGTGGATAATATGTTTTTAGGCTGAACCATGTTTATTGTCATGTCAGAAACAAGTTTCTTCTCTTCAGTATTGAGACGAAATACAATCAAATGACTAGCTAACTTGTAACTAAAACATTAAATGTCAATGTATTATTTGCCTTGTCATGCCTGCACAACTTAAAATAACATCCACATTTCCTTGTTCAGGGGCCATAGTTTCTCAACTTCTAGATATGATGTTTATACTCACCACTTATTTTGCATATCTTCCTAAAAATGATTTGTCTTCTATCAGAACCAGAATCTGACCTTCCGATAATAATGTTGTTCGGTGAGAATATGGAAGTAGAAAAATACTCTAGAGGGGTGAATGAACCTTTATTAAAAAAAATTAACCTATGTTTCAAAATAGAATATCTGAGGTTTTTCAAAAGTGCGCGCAAAAAGTTTAAAACGAAAAATATGAAGATTATACTTTTATTGGAACTTTACCACGTTAACACTAAATAAATTCACAAATACCAAATATGGTTTCATGATGATACACAAAGGTATTCAATTTATTCAGCTTTATATTACACTAGGTGTGTTTATACAACGATTTAATATCAATGAATTCTAACCTTAATTGTTTCTCAGAATTTAATCACCAGTTCAACTCAATTATTCACCAATTATAACAAAACTATTCTTGCATACTAAATCGCTACCAATGAATAAATGATAAACTAATTTAGAATTAAAATACCTTACCATACAATACTCTACGAAAATATAATGAGAGAGAGAGAGAGTAGATTGGGATTTATAATTTGTCGTTCGTCCTCGCTTTGGATACTGCTCTCTTCAATGGTTTCCCATTGGGACCTGCAATGTTCCTTTTATTTTGAAAAATATTGTAAGAGTTCATACAATCAATAATCCATAATAATGCTGAGAAAAATAAATCTCCTATCTAGATCTTGACTTGTATACAATGTAATACCAAACTCTTTTACATAATCTTTACTCAATTAATTCTTCTTGAATCTTTTAGTATCACCAATATGTTTAAAGCCTTCATGTATAACAACCACCCTTTGATACTATTTATTCCTTAAGCAATGAAATATTCAAAGATTTGATTATACCTTATTTGTAGCCTTGTATACACTCACTACCAAAGCAATCCAGAGAGAAAAACCTCCCTCATTTTACTGGAAGTTATCAGCACCAATGACAATAACCTCAATCTTGTAAGCTACCTGAAAATATCAACCAAATATTCAAGAACGGTTAGTTTCAGGATAAAGTCTCCCTAAATAAATGAAAAATCCCCCATGATCAATTTGTGAAATCAAAAGGAGGTTGAAGATGCAAGAATTTCATTGCAAGAGTTTTTTGAACATTAAAAAAGAGAGAGTGTTGATTTCACAGAAAACTACAATGTTGATTATGACTTCTTTTTTTATGAAAAATGATGACAAAATGATTTTATATGTGCTTGACATTAAGCAAAAAATTAATGGAAAAAGTTAGTTAGATTCGAATCGAGAGCATTTAATAATTTGAATCAAATGAGTAAGTGAAGTGGAACAAAAAAGCAAACTAATTTTGACCCATTTCTCAGATGATTTGAATCAAGAACAAAGTCTGATTTGAATATAAAACACTTTATTTGAATCAAGTGTATATTCTTATTCGAAACAGTTTAAACAAATCCAAAAGAGAAATGTGAAAAAACTATTTGGCTCGAATCAGGTGTAAAGTCTTATTCGAATCAAATCAAGCATGGGTGACCTACATCATTTTGATTCAAATCAAGTGTAAAGTATGATTCGAATCACAAAATTTATTGATTCGAAACAAGTTAAAATTATAATTTGAATCACTGTGTTTGAATTTTTTTGGGACTTCCTTGATGGTGGAAGGGGGATAATTTGATATAACGAAAAGACCTCTTAAAGTTGTCTGGCCCATAGGCCATTGTAATCATTAAGTTTTTCTTTATTCCTCTTAGTATTACCTTGTTTACTAACTCAACTTGTCAATTCGCTTGTATATGGACGACTGGGATGAACTTCATTTGTATTCTCAAGTGATGGGGAAAATCCACGACAACTGAACTAGTCTTCAACATAAGTCCCTTTAATATATGTTGAACGAGATTTTAAAACTACCCTAATAGACCTAGCCATACTGGACTTTATTTGGTTTACTTTGATATCACTATTGGATATGGATTAGATTTCTCAAAAGCTTTCCCCATCTGTTCCTTTATGGTCAGCGTAGATCGAGTACGTGTTTTCTTCCCTACCATATTATCTCCAAGTGGATTAGCAGAGCCAATGTGTTCAGTTTCCTAAGACGAAATAAAGAAGACGTCTTGGACGATGTTCTCGCTGAAAATCACCAAAAACTTGGGCACTTTCCTTCCACCAGCTTTTTCATATTGAGGGTGAGAGATCTATAATTCGGTGAGGGAAAGGTATTTAATTACCGAAGGCTAATGAATCTATTCCATTTTAGGTATTTAAATATGATTGACAGAGGTATCTCATGAGTGTTTTTTCCAATGATGGAAATTGCAAAAACAACTAGAAACTATACACTTGAGGCTCTACCTATCTTCTCGATACTATAACAACCTACATTAGTACAAATAACCCCATTTCACTTTGAATGCAAAATGGACTGTAACTCGGTTACCCATGTGAGGTATCGAAGTGCGATATGAAATGTTTCCACTTTACCACTCGGTTTTTTGAATAACCGAGGGGAAAACATTGAATATGGACTGGGTTCAATCCCCAACAACTGCATATTTATATTTTTAAAAGATTCCATTTTATCTCTCAGTTATATCTATAATCGAGGGGATATTATATATATATATATATATATATATATATATATATATATATATATATATATAATGGAAATCAACTTACTTTAAGAGTAAGGTTTCTTTAACTTACTCCAAATCATAACCTTTAAAATGAATCTAATATAATAGTTAATTAGCATTCTTACTTGATTATCCATTATATTAGATTCAATTTAAAAACTATAATTTGTAATAAATTAAAAAAACTTACTCTTCAGTGTAGGGCAGCAACAACTGTTGTAGGAGAGGAGGGGGTGTATTTGCAAGGCACTCTAATGCTAAAGTAAGTATTGGAGGGAGAGATATAAGAAAAGTACAAAGTGCGTTAGAATGATTGGAATTGAATACCCGACCCTTTAAAGGAGGAGGGTATTTATAAGTGACCCCCAATGTTGGGCCAATGTCTCCAATTGGGCAGAAATGTTAGGCCCAAAATGGGAGACTGACCTAGTATGTGGTCTTGGCCCTGGTCCAAATAACTCCATAATCTTCGAAAAGGAAGTTGGTCACGTGATCTGTCAAACGTGTGGGGAGGATGTCCCTAATGGCTATGTCCCAACAACTATATTTTCAGCGACTATATCCTCAACGACTATATCGTATTGGACTCCTTATTAGGCCTTGCGTTAAGCTGGACTAGATTTGTCCTTGGCCGACAGCGGGTCAGCTGTCAGTCCAGTCCAGAATAGGAGTCCCACCAAGTCATTGTTCATGGGTGAAAAGGGTAATGACTTGAGTTAGTTTTTGTGTCGACGAGTATATACCCACTAGATAGCTCGTCGAGGAGATGACTAGTAGTTATTAGAAATTATGCACACAAAAGGAGTTGAGATGCTTTTAAAAATACGGACTTGTGCCCGCCCGCATGCATCTTTGAAGTGTTTTTCATCGATTTCGTGTCTGTAGAAGAATTAATCATCATTTTTATCACAGGGTTGTGCCCGTACAGAAGTTTGAATGTTACTTTTAGGAATACGCAGAGTCAAGCTTGGGGAATATGAGACTTCAACCTTGTGAAGGTGAAATGTTTAGCTCCTTGGCTTCCATGTATGACGACACATTAATTCTCTATTAAAATTTAGGGACTCTAGGCCTGATAGGTAATCATGGTTGTGCCTCACGCACTTCCCCTTGTGAAGGTTTGGCTATAAAAGCAGAAAGGGGAAGTTCATTTGGCATATTCATGCAAGTTCTCTCTTCTCTAATCTTTCTGCTCTACAACTTAAGCTTCTTCCCTCACTGGAAAGTTCATCTCCATCGTCGCCTACCTTATTCTCAGTTCATCACCTTCAAGTAAGTTCTTCTTCCCTTTCCTTAAAATTATTAGCTTGTTCTTAGGATTTCTTGAAATGGTTTTAATTTCACCGATAATCATGAATATTCCAGTTGAAGTTCATGTGTTCTTCGTTGAACACATGAATTTCCTGGAAAATTCATGAATAATGCATGAACATGATGATGAATGCATGAATGTCCCACTGCAAATCTTATAGAGATTTCTAGGTTATGAGTCAGGGAGGGTTAAATGTTTAGTTGAAGAGACCAATATGAGGACATTTCTAGGTTATGAGTCAGGGAGGGTTAGATGTTTTGTTGTCGAGGAGATTCCTACTTCGTAGGGATGACTTCCTCCTTTGTCGAGGATAGTTCCTCGTATCTTTGTTAGATAGATAAGGGCTTAGGTCAAGGATACGTCCTCGACCTTTACATCGCCCTTTCACTTGATTTGCGGTGGAAGGATGGATTTGATTTTTGTCGAATTCATGGTTTTCCTTTACTTTTATGGTGAAATGGATGACATGGGCAAAGATCTTGTTTTAGACGAGCTTCCACCATAGGACTGACCATTACATAACGAGGTCGGAGTAGCCGAGTTTCGATAATAAGCTCTCGGAACAACAACGGCGGAGATCGATTGATTTATCCCCATTGGGAAAGGAATCTACTCGTTCAAGAGCAGGGACTTTCCTTTGATTATTTTGGGATGTGATGCATGCACTAGGGCACACTCCCTTGATCAGGCAACTTCTGTAGGCACCTTCCCAGTTTGTAGCTAATTTTCCTTTGCATGAATCTATTTTATTTATGTGTAGGACAGGACTACCGACCTGGAATTCGCGCTTTATGACTTTGGCGTCATATCTTAGTGTTATCTTTTATTTTAATGAAGCTTCGTGAAAGGAAGCTCCTGTTCGGTCCTCTTCGACTAGGTCGAGCTCCTCCTTCAATGCTTCATCATTCAAATCCTCGTCTATAGGAGATTTTATTTGTCTTGAAGGTTCTATGATTTCTATAGGGATCACGGCCTTGGTTCCATAGGCTAGTCGGAAAGGAGTTTCGCTTGTGGTCGAATATGAAGTTGTTCAATATGCCCATAGGAAGTTATTCATTTCCTCGACCCATCTTTTTTTGGCTTCCCCTAACTATTGTCTTAGACCTCAGAGGATAACCCTGTTCACGACTTCAGCCTGCCTGTTAATTTGCAGATATTCTACAAACATGAAGTGTTGTTTGGTGCCAAAATCTTGAAACTTCCCATCTGTGAACATCGTACCATTGTTGGTCATGGGGGCTTGGGGTACTCTAAATCAGGCAAGCATGTTTCTTTGGTAGAAACAAAGTATGTTCAATGTGGTGATTTTGGCGAGGGCTTCCGTATCTATCCATTTCTTGAATTAGTCGACAACAACGATCAAGTACGTGTTTTGATAGGATCCCATAGTAAAGGGGTCATGGGGATGATGATAACTCGAATTTGTATCGATTATTTACTATAGTTTCTGATCATTTAACTTGTTAATTTATTTGTTTCGAATAATATTACGTGAGTTTTGTGTTTGTTTTGCAGATATTTAATTAAACTTGACTTTTGGAAGCAAATAGTGAAAATGAGACTTGTTGGACAAGAAATGAAGCAAAACAGAAGAAAATAGAAGGAGAAAATGAAGTTTCTACATCTTTACTGTGGGACGACCATCACACATTCAAGATGACCGTCCCAAGTTCATGATGATCGTCCCATCCTCAAGTTGATCGTCACAATTTAATTTCTAGAAACCTATTTACGTATCATCAGTCAAAACAGAAAGAGCCGTTGTGCATTTTCTTCTCATTCAACAGAGAAAATTCCTCTACCATATTCAACTTCAGTCCATCTTCATCAGTCAAGGCCCAAGCAAAATCCATTCCATCAAGTTCTCAACAAACCAAAGCTTAGAAGCTATAATTAGAAGTTCTGCCAAAGTTCAAAGGGAGCTTCGTTCACACACCAAATTTCTACCGTATTATCGTTCGGAGTTTAGATTTATTTTCCATCATTGTTTTACTTTTCCATTACCAAACCAAAGTGATAGTCTCCATCATTAGGAAACTATCACTATTTAATTCTTTCTAGCCACTGCATATTTGTTTTAGTTTAGTTTCTTCAAGTTTGGTTGATCAAGAACATTGCAACCAGGTTTCTATTTTTAATGCTTTATTGTTTAATTATTATGCCATCTATTATTATGAAATTATTCTTCTTCTACCTTTCTTCGTTATTATTTAATATGTCTAGCTAAATCGTTAATCAGTAGTGATTGTCTAACCGGAACAAATTTAATAGGACTAGGCTAATATCTTAAATTAAGTTACTTTTTTGTTTCGATTTCTTAATATAACAACTTTTGGTACGAGATTAAGAAAGTATAAAAGATTAGGATTAAGACCACAAGAGTGTGAGATCGTAATCAGATAGCTGAAATCGGGCATTGTTTTAAATACAGCGGAAGCGCTTTTAAAACCAATTAGGATTAAGGCCACGAGAGTGTGAGTCAACGACTTTTAAACCGACAGTTTCTACGGAAAGATAACTTAACAAACCTTAATAAGCTGACCCTTTATTGAATTCGCGAAGGCGAACCAATTACGTACCGATATCTTTATTATTAGTTTAACTTAATTATTTTCTCGCCCTTTAAAACCAGAATATCACTCTCCTTAGCTAAACATAGTAACACCCGACAGTGCTAAGTTGATTATCGAGTCTCTGTGGGATCGACATCTTTTATTACTACGCGATTAGGCTGTATACTTGTAGTTAGAATCTTTAGACTCGTAAAATCGCGATCAGATGACATGGTCTTGAGCTTGTTAGGTGGTTCCAAATGCATGTCTCCATGGTTTTGACACTTGTCACACTTCTTTACATGCTCATTCGCGCCGTTCTGCATGGTAGGCCAATAATAGCCTTCCCACAAGGCTTTTAGAGCTAGGGATATTCATCCAAGATACTGGGTGTTGATGCCATCGTGGATCTCTGGAGGACATCATTCGCTTTTCTTTATTCTAGAAATTTGAGAAGGGGAATGGAGAATCCTCGAAGATAAAGTTTATCTTCGACCAAAACATATGTGCATGCCATACGTTTGGTCATGTTGGCCTCTTTCTCGTTAGAAGGGAGTTCCCTGGTAGTAAGGTAATTATATACTTGGGTCATCCAACAACCGGCATCGCTGATGGCATAAATGTTGAGCAAGCTTGTAGGTTTTCCTAGGCTTGTATGAGGGAGTATCTCTTGGATTACATATATATTTCTGCCTTTCCTTCTCGTGTTGGCTATTTTTTTTTGAACGTCTACTCGAGTATTGCATTTGCAGGGAACATGCTGGATCTCCCAAGAGTTGAACTTCTTTAGTTTGTCCATTACCAGTGTTAGATATTCGATGATGTGCTCATTTTTAACTTGATATTCTCATCATCCGGGACGTCACGAGCTAGGAGTCAGTGGAGATCTACACATCTTTCGCACCTAAATCCTCAGCCAAGTGCAATCCCACGAGGAATGCCTCATATTCGGCATGGTTGTTTGAAGTCAGGAAAGATAGGGTCAACGAGACTTTAATTAGGGTTCAATCCTTGTTTTCGAGGATTATGCCCACGCCACTTCTTGTTGAACTAGAAGCTCCATCCACAAATATTGTCTATTTGTGGGGCCCGTTTATTGGGGACACGATCGATGTCATCTCTACCACAAAGTCGTCCAAGACTTGTGCTTTGAGGGCCTTCCTTGTAACGCCCGTTTATTTAATTAATTATTTAATTAAATATAATTATGTTATGTTGTGTTGATTTGCGTTGATTTGTGCTACTTGTGTTTATTTAAGTCGATTTTTGAAATATCAAAATATTACGTTGATGTTCCTAAATTGGTTTGATTGAATTAATTAATTAAGTTGATATAATTTGTGGATTACGATATGAAATATTCTCCAGGTATTGTTGGACATGTTGTTAGAATTGTTTGGACCATTTGGTTGATAATCGAGAGTAAATCAATTAAGTCATGAATAAGTATTTATTTGTGAATTATTATTCAGTCGAGTTGGCATTGTGGTAAATTAAGTCATTAAGTCGGAATATTGAGTTGAAAATTCGAGGAAATAATATTATAAGTGATATTATTGATTATTGGAGCATGTTGGTTAATGGGCTTGATTTCGTCGGAAACAACAATTAAAGGGGGTGTAGTGTTAAGGCCCATTAGTTGATTATTATATTGGATTATTATTTTAATAAAAATAAAATAAAAGAAGAATTAGTCAAGAGGAGAAGAAGTATCAGGAGAAGTTGAGAAAAAGTTAGAACGAGGAAAATTGGAGAACAAGGAAAAGTGGAGAAAAACGGTTACGAGAAGTCACCGTCGGAAAGTCAAAACGGAAAGCCGATTGGAGATTCGAGCGGTCATCAATTTAAGGTAAGGATGGGGTTCGAACTCTATAATCAGGATTCTGATGATTAGTATGCAGTTTAGGATCGTATAATTTTGTGTTGTCCGTAGTTGATTTGGTTGATCTTGTGGTTGTGAAATTGATGGAATAATATTGTTTGTGAAATTTGATTAACCGATGTTGTTGAGTTTTATTTTTAAATTAATTTGATGCATTTCGTTGTGAATTTGTCGATTCTAGAAATAAATTAATTTGGGGGACAAAAAAACTAATTTCTGTATTTTAGGGTGGCGTAGGCCACCCACTACACATATAGGGGTGGCGGCGCAGGCCACCCAATATAAAAGACGAAGATTCATGGCGTGGGCCATAGGGCTATGGCGCTGGCCACCTCTTGTTTCCTTAATCATGGCGCATGCCATGTATTGGTAGAGTGGGGATGGCTTAGGCCATCCCTTGTGGAGTGGGGACCACTACTTTTTACTTAATGCTACTTATTCACATGTTTATAATTACATAATTATGTTAAGTATTATTTTATGAAATGCTTGAAACAATTAATTATTATCTACATGATTATTAGAACTACCATCTAATGGGTAATGTAGTCAAATAAATAATTTATGCCTTAACATTGTTAACTGATTTAATAATGCAAAGGAATAATAATAATAATAATGTGGAGGACTTAGACATAATAATAGTAGCAGTAGCAGGTTTCGTATCCGAGTAGAATGTTAATGACGATGGGGTTGCTATCATAAAATATGTTGCTATCAGTAAGTGAATTTAATGGAAATTAACAGATTCGATGGAATATATTAGTAGCGATAATAGAATATAACACAATGCCAGTATCAGTCCTGAACAAAGAATGAATTTAACTTGCTGATGTGGTTTTTGTAGCAAAGTTTAGTTTAATGACAATATAATTTAATAGAAGAAAAAGGTGGATATAAGTAAGTTGAATGTAATAGATGCAGTGAGAAATGACTAGTAGAAATTGTAGTGTGTAAAACAATGATAATTTAGTCGACCGGGTGAATTTACGCGATAAAATTAGTTGTTCGGAATTCAATGAAAATTGTCGAGGTAGTTCGTAATAATTAGTAGGTGATTTTATCAGTCTATTTTGTTGAATATGTGTTGAATGTGTGGATTTTTTGTACGTTGAATATGTTGTTTGGTCCTAGTTTATGGTTATTTTTAAGTTGTAGGTTGAATGACCAATATTGAAATTAAAGTTATAGGTCGTATGACCAACGTTGCTGTATATGAGTTGTAGGCCTATGACCAAAGTTGAATCGTGTTAAATTAAAGTTGTTATATTGTTTGTTGTACGTTGTTTCGAGTTGGTTGTTTTTATGTGTTGTGTTGTTATAATCATAACATACATTGCATTTTATAAGTTGGAGCGGATGCTCACCACGTTGGCCTGGATTGGCAAAATAATTTAGTTGAAGTCTTATGCCTTGCAGATACCTTGATAACCTGGTTTATTTTAAGTTGGGAGTTTTACTCCAATGGTACCACATGCATATGCATAGTCGAGTCGCATCCTGTATTGCCTTATTTATGTCTTTTATGTTGATTGTGTTTATTTAAGTTGATAAAGTTATTTAAGTTGCTCAAGTTGTTTAGGTTGAATTGTGTTGATGATATGATTTAAGTTGATTATATGTTTATGTTGAAGACGTTGATTACATGTTTATGTTGAATAAGTTAATTCTATGTTATGTTGATTCTATAGTTGAACTAAGTATGTTGATAGGTTGTGGGTGATTGGTAAGACGTTGTTGTTGGATAGTATGAAAATTGTATGATTCTATCTAGCGTATTAATTATCATACTCTTGTTTATATTGTTCGATATCTCACCCATTTATGTTTGAAAGTTACCCTTGGTTGGTAACGTGCAGGTTAGGTTGAAGGAAGATTGTTATCTTCAATAGTTCAAGTCGGTCGATGCTTTGATACGTAACACTCGAGAGGATGAACGCTTAGTTGTTTTGGTGTTATATTAAGTTGATGTTGTTGTTTTAAGTTTCTTCAATGAAAAACATGTTATTACTAAGTTGTTAGGTTGAACAAGTTATTATATGATGTTAAGTTGAATATTTGTGAATCCGCTGCCTATTTGTAAGAGTTGCTTTATTTCAAAGAGTTGAATAAGACTTGACGTTATGGTTTTATCCTAATTGAAAGTATTATGTATCCTTGATATATGAAATTCAATGAAGTTGTTTTTATAGTTGAAAAATGTGACATCTTGTTTGTTTACTTATTGGTTGAATCTTCTACTCTGATTTTTTTAAAATATAATTGTCGGGTAGAAATGGGGTGTTACATTAGTGGTATCAGAGCAGGTCGGTCCGTCCGACCAATGTTGTCTAATGCTGTTAATCCCTTAGTACGTGGCATGTGTGTGAAACACTGTCGGTACTTGTTGTTAGTCTCTAGTCATTGTCTGCAGCTGTTGGTTGGAATTAAGTGGGGGGAAGCTTGACTCCCGGAATGTTGTTGGAATGTTGAAGTTGGTTCAAAGTTGATGTTGATTGCAAGAGTGCAAGGTTATTTAAGAGATGTTGTTGAGGATCGGCGAGAGCATGGACTCATGAATTCGTATCAGTCGGGTTGAAAAGTGCGTGTATTTTGGATGGAGATTGTTCGAGAAAGAGGATTTATTCCAAATGAAAAGACAAGTTGATGGATCAAGTTGAAGGATCAAGTCGGTAGATTGCTATGCTTTGAGTGTAGTTGGATTAAAGTCGAGTGATTTTGAAGTTGAAGGTTGAGCAAGATTTTTGGTAGATCTTGGAAGTAAGAGGGAGAAAGATGGAACTTGTATTCATCAATCTCAAAATTCTGGTTTTTGCAATCTTAGAGCAGCTGTCACGAGAAGAGGCATAACTTTTTACTTGTGATTCTGATGGAGTCGATTCCAGACTTTTTGGAAAGCTTACGAAATCCCTACAGTTTGCATATAAGATTTGATTAAGGAGGTTTATGATGAGGGAGATAAGCGCATTTTAACAATTGGGCCTGCTGCTGATTTTTGGAAAATTCTGCATACGGGAATTGTTGACAAGTCCTATTGCAAGGAGGATAACCTTTTACTCGTAAGTTTGATTCAAGCGATTTTCAAAGTTCTGGAATCTGCACGAAATTCTCTTCAAGTTAGAATATAATTTTTTGATTTAGAGGTCTTTATTGGAAGAGATAATTGTGTCCGAAGTTGAGCGAGTATTGCTGAAAATTTGGGAAGATGAAATTGTTGATAGGAATAAAATGTTGGTATTAGAAGGAATGCAAAAGTATCGGAGGATGCATAGAGATGCGATTTATGTTGAATAGGGACGATTAAAATTCTGATGTTAGATGATGGTAATGTTGAGAAGAGGGTGGATGTTTGATTAGTGTTGATAAGAATTTTAACTTGGTTGGAAGTTGTAATTGGAGCAAACCGCTTTGGATGGTACTTGTTGTAGCGACTCCGGTGTTAGAGGGATATTGAAAGTTCTGTAGTACTATATGTGTACATAAGAGAATGTATATTGGATTTTTGGATGTTTTGTATCGTCAAAGAAGTTGGAATTAAGGAGACTAAGAAGTAGTTGATAAGCCGTAGAGAGTTGGCGTAGTATTATGCTTACGGACTTTGGGCACAAGTTGAAGTACGCTATTGCGTTAGGTAATGATGATTTATGCCACTGTTATGGTTGTCGGGTGTCTATTGACAAATTGAGGAACTGATCACCCTTAATCTATTGTTGATAGTAGACGGAATCATAATTGATGGATAGACGTGTCATGCCAACTAGTATAGTATGTACGTTGAATCGGTTGAAGTCGAGCTGGGTGCTTGAGTATTGTTTGTTTTGTCTATGCAAGTTATTATATGAGAATATCAATTGGATTTAGAGATGATAGCATGAAGTTGAGTTTGGATTAATTAGAGTAATAAGAAGAAAAAAACTCATATTTGAATTCTGGATAATCTGAGTGTTGTTTTGTGATGAATCAAGTGACTTGAGACTTGAAGCTTTCTTGAGATGATTCGAGAGGAAATTGAAGACCGTGATTTGGAAAGAATGTCAGATAAAGTTGAGTTGCAAGTATTAAGAGAAGTAAAGTTGTAAGTTGGTTTATTAAAGTGCGTGATTTTAATTAGACAAGAACAGTTGTTTGGTTATGCTGATTTGGATAAGAATTTATGAAGGGTTGTGTCGACATGAGTACGAATCGAGGATTCGGTTGTTTAATTAGTTAGAAGCGAAGAATATGAGTTATCTTGTGGGAATTCATGGACCCTTGTACTTTATGTTGGTGTAATGATGTTGCATGGTTAAGATGATTTTAGAAGGATGTGTTGTTGAAAGGTAGTAAAGTTGTAGTTATGTTGAGGATAAATTGGGAAGTGTAAGTACATCTTATTTAATATTGGGAGGTAGTCGTCGTTGTAATTACGTCGAACATTCAAAGTTGTTGTTTTTTGGACCTAAGTTGGAAGTATTCGGTAACTACGAAAGTGTTAGAATACCTGTTGGAATGAAAATTCCGAGGAATAAGTAGGAGGCTTTGTTGATATGTCAATTTTGGTGATTGTGAGCTGGAGATAGACTCATTAAACTTTGTAAATTGCAAGTAATCAGAGTGCACAACAAGCGCGTGGTGTGGCGTCGTCGTTCGTACGCGAATAAAAGTGATGTTGGTAGTTTGGTTATATTAACATTGTGATTAAGTTGTATGTTCTTGTATTAATTTGTTTTAAGTTTAAGTTGGATACTTGTTATTGTGTTGATAGTTGCCAAGCGTATTATTCGAGGGATTATTCATGTTGTTGTCGCCATCGAAGTTGTGAATTATTATTTGTAGTATACGTGGGTTGCGTTCGGAGATGTGAGTTGATTAGTCGGATAGAATAAATAGTCGGAGTAGTTGAATCGGATAAATTTTAGAGAACGAAAATATCTTAAGTGGGGGAGAGTTGTAACACCCGTTTATTTAATTAATTATTTAATTAAATATAATTATGTTGTGTTGATTTGCGTTGATTTGTGCTACTTGTGTTGATTTAAGTCGATTTTTGAAATATCAAAATATTACGTTGATGTTCCTAAATTGGTTTGAGTTGAATGAATTAATTAAGTTGATATAAGTTGCAGATTACGATATGGAATATTCTCCGGGTATTGTTGGATATGTTGTTAGAATTGTTTGGACCATTTGGTTGATAATCGGGAGTAAATTGATTAAGTCGTGAATACGTAATTATTTGTGAATTATTATTCGATCAAGTTGGTGTTGTGGTAAATTAAGTCATTAAGTCAGAATATTGAGTTGGAAAGTCGAGGAGATAATATTATAAGTGATATTATTGATTAATGGAACATGTTAGTTAATGGGCTTGATTTCATCGAAAACAGCAACTAAAGGGGGTGTAGTGTTAAGGCCCATTAGTTGATTATTATATTGGATTATTATTTTAATAAAAATAAAATAAAAGAAGAATTAGTCAAGAGGAGAAGAAGTATCAGCAGAAGTTGAGAAAAAGTTAGAACGAGGAAAACTGGAGAACGAGGAAAAGTGGAGAAAAACGGTTACGATAAGTCACCGTCGGAAAGTCAAAACAGAAAGCTGATCAGAGATTCGAGCGGCCATAAATTTAAGGTAAGGGTGGGGTTCAAACTCTATAATCGGGATTATGATGATTAGTATGCGGGTTTGGGATCGTATAATTTTGTGTTGTCCGTAGTCGATTTGGTCAATCTCGTGGTTGTGAAATTGATAGAATAATGTTGTTTGCGGAATTTGATTAACCGATGTTGTTGAGTTTTATTGTTAAATTAATTTGATGCATGTCGCTGTGAATTTGTCGATTCTGGAAAGAAATTAATTTGGGTACGAAAACTAATTTCTGTATTTTAGGGGTGGTGCAGGCCACCCACTACACACGTAGGGGTGGCGCAGGCCACCCAATATAAAAGAAGAAGATTCATGGCGTGGGCCATAGGGCTATGGCGCAGACCACCCCTTGTTTCCTTAATCATGGCGCAGGCCATGTATTGGTAGAGTGGAGATGGCGTTGGCCATCCCTTGTGGAGTGGGGACCATTACTTTTTGCTTAATGCTACTCATTCACATGTTTATAATTACATAATTATGTTAAGTATTATTTTATGAATGCTTGAAAAAATTAATTATTATCTACATGATTAGTAGAACTACCATCTAATGGGTAATATAGTCAGATAAATAATTTATGCCTTAACATTGTTAACTGATTTAATAATGCAAAGAAATAATAATAATAATGTGGAGGACTTAGACATAACAGTAGCAGTAACATGTTTTGTATCCGAGTAGAATGTTAATGACGATGGGGTTGCTATCATAAAATATGTTGCTATCAGTAAGCGAATTTAATTGAAATTAACAAATTCAGTGGAATATATTAGTAGCGATAATAGAATATAACACAGTGCCAATATTAGTCCTGAACAGAGAATGAATTTAACAGGATGAGGTGGTTTTAGTAGCAAGGTTTAGTTTAATGACAATATAATTTAATAGCAGAAAAAGGTGGATATCAGTAAGTTGAATGTAACAGATGCAGTGAGAAATGACTAGTAGAAATTGTAGTGTGTAAAACAGTGATAATTTAGTCGACCAGGTGAATTTACGCGATAAAATTAGTTGTTCGGAATTCAACAAAAATTGTCGAGGTAGTTCTAATAATTAGTAGGTGATTTTAGTCGGTCTATTTTGTTGAATATGTGTTGAATGTGTCGATTTTTTGTATGTTGAATATGTTGTTTTTTCCCAGTTTATGGTTATTTTTAAGTTGTAGGTCGAATGACCAATGTTAAAATTAAAGTTGTAGGTCGTATGACCAATGTTGATGTATATGAGTTGTAGGCCTATGGCCAAAGTTGAATCGTGTTGAATTAAAGTTGTTATGTTATTTGTTGTAAGTTGTTTCGAGTTGGTTGTTATTATGTGTTGTGTTGTTATAATCATGACATACATTGCATTTTATAAGTTGGAGCGGATGCTCACCACGTTGTCCTGGATTGGCAAAATAATTAAGTTGAAGTCTTATGCCTTGAAGATACCTTGATAAACTGGTATATTTTAAGTTGGGAGTTTTACTCCAATGGTACCACATGCATATGCATAGTCGAGTTGCATCCTGTATCGCCTTATTTATGTTGTTTATGTTGATTGTGTTTGTTTAAGTTGATAAAGTTGTTTATGTTGCTCAAGTTGATGAAGTTGTTTAGGTTGAATTATGTTGATGATATGATTTAAGTTGATTATATGTTTATGTTGAATACGTTGATTACATGTTTATGTTGAATAAGTTAATTCTATGTTATGTTGATTCTATAGTTGAACTAAGTATGTTGTTTGGTTATGGGTGATTGGTAAGACATTGTTGTTGGATACTATGAAAATTGTATGATTCTATCTAGCGTATTAATTATCATACTTTTGTTTATATTGTTCGATATATCACCCCTTTCTGTTTGAATGTTACCCTTGGTTGGTAACATGCATGTTAGGTTGAAGGAAGATTGTTATCTTTAATAGTTCGAGTCGGTCGATGCTCTGATACGTAACACTCAGGGGGATGAACGCTTAGTTGTTTTGGTGTTATATTAAGTTTTTGTTGTTGTTTTAAGTTGCTTCAATGAAAAACATATTATTACTAAGTTGTTAGGTTGAATAAGTTTTTATACGATGTTAAGTTGAATATTTGTGAATCCGCTACCTATTTGTAAAAGTTGCTTTATTTCGAAGAGTTGAATAAGAGTTGACGTTATGGTTTTATCCTAATTGAAAGTGTTATGTATCTGTGATATATGAAAATCAATGAATTTGTTTTTATAGTTGAAAAATGTGATATCCTGTTTGTTTACTTGTTCGTTGAATCTTCTACTCTGATTTTTTTATAATATAATTGCCGGGTAGAAATGGGGTGTTACATTCCTACTCTCATAATGAATGTCGAATTTGGAGAGTTCTAACAACCATTTTAGCATCCTACCTTCCATGTCTAGTCGACCAAAGAGTTGTCTTATAGGTTGATCTTTTCGCACAACGATCATGTGGGCCAGGAAGTAATGTCTCTATATCCTTGTTACATTAACGAGTGGGAGGGCCACCTTCTCGACCTGTTGACGATTTTTTGATATCTGAGTTCTGGCCCTTGTAGGGCCTTGATCATGAAGTATATCGATTTCTGCCCCATAGGAATTTTGCGGATGAGGGCAACGCTGATGAACTTAGTGGCAACGACGAGATAGAGGTAAAATGTCTCTCCATTATTTGGCCGCGACAAGACTGTGAGCTCTAAAAGAGCCTACTTGAGGTGGAGGAGGGTCTACTCGTATTCCTCAGTCCATTCAAATGTTGCTTCCTTGCAAAGATGTTTGAAGAATGGAAGTGTGTGTTAGGCATATTTGGCCACAAAACGAGATAATGAGGTGAGCATCCAGTTGAGGGACTGAATGGATTTCTTTGAATTTGGTGAATGAAATTCAGAGAATGCAAAACATTTTTCGGGGTAATCCTTGATCCCCCCTTTATGTGAGATAGAAGTAGAGGAATTTTCCTTCCCGCACACCAAATGTGTATTTTTCTGGATTGAACCTCGTTTTACATTTTCGTGCCTAGTCTAAGACCTTCTGGAGGTGGAGCGTATGATCAAACTATTCTTAGGATTTTACGATCATATCGTCCATGTATACCTCGAGCATGTCTCTGATATCATATCGGAAGACCTTGTTCATTATTCGCTGGTATGAGACCCTAGCATTCTTCAGACCGAAGGGTATTATTGTAATAAGAGTTGCCCTACACAGTCACGAGGCCGTGTATGTTTTGTCCATTTTTGACATGGGAATCTGATTGTATCCCGAGTATGCATCCATGAAGAACAGAAGTTTGAAACCTGTATAATTGTCAACTAGTTTATCAATGTTAGGCAGAGGATATGCATCTTTCGGGTACACCCTGTTAAGATCAGTATAATCAATGCACTTCATCCATTTTCCATTTGATTGTTTTACAAATACAATGTTGGAGAGCCAGGTCATGTACCGGGTTTCCAAAATAAAGTTTGCCTCTAATAGGTCTTTTACAGCTTTCTCAGCAGCCTCCACTTTTTTGGGAAACTTCTTTCTTCTACAATGCGCTACAACTCTAGCAGAATGATCTATTGTAAGTTGGTGACAAGCGACCTCTGGTTCGAGGCCAGTCATTTCAGTTGCTCTCAAAGCAAATAGATATATGTTATGCTTTAAGCAAGTCTCGAGCTATTCTCGTACATTGTCAGGGAGGCATGTACCAATACTTACCTCTTTGTTTGGGTCGTCGTTGAGGGAGATGATCTCAAACTCTCCATCCAGAATAGCTCGTGTTGGAAGAGGAGATCCCCTGTTGGCAGTGGATGTCGTTTCTTGTACTTCTTCCATCTAGTCTTCTTTAACTATACGACTGTCAAGGTCAATGGCATGGACACTAGGGGTTGTCTCATGTCTGCCTGATGACTTTTGCTCGCTGGGAGCCTCTTTGTCACAAGCTCATTTTCCTATGGGTTTAGGGGCCACACTGATTGAACTCTTCCCTTTCTTAGTTGCTTCAAAACATATTCTAGCGACTTCGATTTCCCAATGGAGGGTGGAGACATAGCCCTTCTTCATATAAAACTTCATTTTCAAATGGATTGTGGAGGGTACAATAGTCAATTCAGCAAGAGTGGGTCTCCTAAGGATGCATTGATAAAGGTAGGGAAATCGACGACTTGAAACTGGGTTTTTATTGTTCTAGAATCATCCCATTCACCGAATATGATGATCAACTCAAAGTATCCCCATGCACTAGCAATTAATCCATTAAAGCCTTGTAAGTCAGAGCCTACACATGGTGTTAAGTGCTTCGGGTCGAGCTGGAGAGCACAAATTTAGCTGATGTAGATGATTTCAACAAAACTACCTTGGTCGACGAGGATTCTGCGGACCTCAGTGTTGGTCATCTTTGCCCTTATGAGCAAAGGTATATGGGAGTTGGGAGAGACACCCATGAGTTCCTCTAAATAGAATGTGATTGACTACAACTTTCCTTAGACTCTTTCGAGAGAAGATAGATGATTGGGGCTGGAGTCGACCAATTGCTCAAATTTTCTTCTGACCGAACCCACAATAAGTTCGTTGTATGCTCCTCAAGAGATGACCATAACATATGGGAATGTTTCCCAAGTCATGTGGGTTGTAAAGTAGCCTAGACCCTCAATGTTATCGGGGATGCGAAATTCTTTTGAACAATATATGGACATGGCAACCTGCAATGGTGCACTGTCGACCACAACTTTCTCAACTTTTTTGGTCTCTTCCTGCCGAGGAGCTTCCCCTTCGTGTATCTCTTCAGGTGACCCTCCTTGACAAGGATCTTAATGGCATCCTTCAAGTGGACACATTCCTCAATCACGTGTACATGACTTTTGTGAAAGCGACAATACTTTCTTCTGGCGGTGTGTCTTTTGGGAGCTATTGGTTTTGGGAAGCAAACTCCCCCCTGTTTGAACTCTGAATTGACGCATTAAAAACAATATGCTCGCGGGGAGCTGTTAACAAGGTGTACTCCATAAAACAAACAGAGGGTCCCTTGTCCTCATGACATTCGCAGGGTCTGTCCTCATTTCTTTTCTCCCTATCATGTCGAGGAGATGTCGATTCTTCTTGCTTCGGGGCCCTCAAAGTCTCCTTATTCCTTGAGTCCCTGACTTTGTAAGAAGCTTCCTTTTCTTCATATTGAATATATTTCTGGAACTTGTGAATCCAGGGAGTGGGCATTTCAATCCCCCACAGCCTTGCGGAAATCACTATTTGGTCGAAGCCCCTTTTTGAGGAGGTACCTATTCACGTGGTGTGTTGTGTGTATCTCGACAGCCTCCTTGTTGAATCTTATTATGTATGTATGCAGAGGCTCATCCTTGCCTTATAAAAGTCCATCAAGAGTGGCTTTAGATTTTGGGTCACGCCTGGAAGCGGTGAAGTGCCTGGTAAACTAGTTATTCAGATTCCTCCACGAAGTGATAGAACTTAGGACGAGATTTTTATACCAGGTCATGGCTCATTTTCTCAGTGTGATAAGGAAGAGCCTGCATTTTACAAGTCACCTCGCGTTGTGATAATGGAGCATGGCCTCGATGTTTTCAATATGGTCATCAAGATCCGTGGTACCATCGTAAAGTGCCAAGGGAGGAGGTTTCTCCAACCCGCGAGTGTAACACCCTTCTACCCCATAACAAAATATGCACATAAATAAACAATTAAATCAGAGTAACAAACACCATAGGGTGCCACATTTCATTCATCAAAATCATCAATTAGATGTCATATCCCGTAACACAGGTTAACAACACATTTCAATATATTAAATGTTTACTATGCAGCGAAATTAAACTTCATGATTCATTCATAAAAAAATAACTTAGTTATTCAAAAACAACAAACAGTTTAACAATGTAAAAACAAAAGGACTCGATGGTCCATATTCGTTCTCAACCCGATGTTAAATGACATAGAGCAGGACACCACCTAAGACTTCAAACTAAACGTAAAGGGAAAATACTTCAAACAACTCCACGCATCGAAGCTATCCTTGAGAATCTGAATGTTACCAACATAGGGGTAACATTCAAACAAGGAGTGTGAGTAAATTCACATTCATTATAATAGTATAATAAACTGAAAATAATATGGAATTCCACGTCATTTCAAACATAACAACAATACAACATTAAACTCAATCATCATCATCAACATACACAAAAAATGCAATGTCACTTATTATGCATCATAAAACAAATGCATGCAGTACCGACTTCATCATCATAAGATGGTGTAACACGGTGGGAGAACTGACTTGGGCGTTTTTGTTTCCAAAAACTATGTTGCGGATAGCAAGAGTCGCCATCGATTTTTATTTTATCCAATTAGGAAAAGGAATAAAAGAACAGGAAAAACCTTTTTTAAAAAAAGATTTGTGTTCGGGGAGTAAGTTATACAAATGGAAGGTGCTAGCACCCTTTGTATCCATGGTTATCCATGGGCTCTTAACTACTTAGCTCACTTTACTTTTGTTTGAAAAAGAGTGTAGTGTGTGTTTAGAAAATATTTTCACAAGTCTTTAACTTTGCAATGATCCTCGTATGTATGTATACAAAGTGTTTAGTTTTGAAAATGTTTGAAAAGTGGGGGTGTAAAGAGTGTTATGAAAAGAAGTGAGCAAGTACTTAAGAGCTACTTACCCTAAGTTTGTAAGGTCTTTCTTGTTATTTATTTCCTTTAAGGGTAGGATTGTCCTTACTATTAGTGAGTAAGTAGTCTTTACCTTGGATGTTTGAAAGGATGGCCGTAGGGTCATCGTATGGTCATAGAAGGAAACCTATAGGGGTATCTTAGTAATTCGAAGGGACAATCAACATTTTCGTATGGTCACCGAGGGACAAGATAATTTATTTGCAGGCAACTCGAAGGGACTATGGTCTTTTCTCTTGGAGGGACTTGATGATTTTATTCGTAGGCAACTTTTACTAAGATACCCCCACGTTCGAGGGACTTGACCATATTTTTGTAAGGCAACTAAGAGGAGAAACCTTAGGTGGTGCAGATGGCTATCATATAACGATCGACTTACGTGTGTGAATATTAATTTCAGATATTTATCTTTTGAATTTAGTGGGCTAGGTCCAGTTTTAATTAACATACATTTTTTTCACACCTAATTTACTAACCACACAATTATATTTTGCAGAAATTAAAAGCATAAAGTAAAGGTCCTAGACTATTACATCATGGGAAGGGGGGGGGGGTACATTTGTCTTTTAGGGGATTGCATAAATTAAAGTGCGGAAAGTAAACCTAATTAACTATTACAACCATGAAGCAGTTACATAATCGAAAAAAGAAGTGTGAAAAAATAAAATTACATAATATCGTGCATCCTATACAAATTCTCTAAGAAAATAAATAAAGAAGTAAATAAAATTAGATTAAGAAAAAAAATTAATCATTTTATGAAAAAAGTTAGGGTTAAGAAAAATCAGGGTTTAGAAAAATTAGGGTTGATTAAAATTAATCTAAACCTAATTACTAAATTAATTTATAAAAATTAATTAAAAAAACCTAAGAAAACTAATTTTTATTTACATGAAAAAATATTATTTGAAAAAAATTCGAAGTTTATTAGTAAAATTGTTTCTAAAAAAAAGGTGATTAGTAAAATTAATTTAGGGTTAATTGTGGTAAGAAAATTAATTAAGAAAATAATAAAAACTAAAAAGGAAATAGAAGAAAACCAGGTCACAAAAATAATGAGGGAAGCTGGATTCAAACCCACGCCCTCAACTTCATGCGTGCACACTCCGTCCACTGGGTCACGCTGCTGCGTGTGATATACATATGGAACAAATGTATTATAAAATAAATCCAAAATTTGAATTCTGAAAGCACGCGCTCATTGTCTTCTTCGTCTGGTCGTCCAGTTAGGCTTTAGTGACGCTCGTCTGCAGCGAAAGGTTGTAGTGACAGTTTTTGTCCGTCACTACATGTCCTACACATAAAAATATTCGTAATACACAAATAAATTTATTTCAATCATCCCCTAGGTCAAAATCATTCATCAATTTCGTATGAAATTATGTCTATATGGAATTCCCAAATTTTGACCTTTAAACCCTAACAATGGTGGATTCTTGAACCTACACTAAACATTCAATCAACCAATCCAGAAACGTCCTATACATCATCACAAACAACATTGAACCATCAAAAACAGTTTATAATGCGTAAAATATAGAAATCGAAAAAATCAAGAAAAACATAAAAACGTGATTTCATTTATATGTTGTATCATGATTTTGATGATGGTAATGATTGAGACATGTCCAAAATGCTTCAAGGAAGCGATTGCCACCTTCAAAAGTCTTGGAAACCTGCTGTAAATAGGAAACCGATTTTGAGTTGTTTCTTGAAAAATTTGAAGTTTGGAAGAGGTTCTCTAGCTCAAAAAAAGCTGTCCATTGCATTGCATTCTTGTCATGTATTTATAAGTGAATGAAATAGGTCAAGAATTTTGGGCTTTTGGGTGGATTATGAGATTAATTGAGTGTGAAGGAATGTGATTTCTAATTTTTTTTCAAAAATTTGATAAAATCATGCCTATTTGGTTTTGCACAAATTTGATCTTTTTCAATCATCATAATCATCAAATATATGACCCCAAAATAGATTTAAGACCAAAGATTTGATTTTTTATTATTTATCTTAATTAAAATTGAATTTAAATGATTTAAATCCAATATAATATAAAATAAATAAATAAAATCAGATAATATAATCAATGGGTCGTGCATGATCTTATAATTGAGCTTGGGTTGAAAGAATATGGGCCTATTTGAAGAAAACTTGAGTTTTGGCCTTTTTTCTTCATACACCTCCTCAAAATTGCCCAACTTCAACAATGCATAACTCTCTCAATTTTTATCCCATGTAAGTGTTCTAGGACTTTTTAGAAATCTTAGAGTGTCCTATAAATTCTCCTTTTTGTACCATGTCCATTTGATCTTCCATTTTTAAGTTATGAGCTCTTGAAAAAGTTGACTTTTTGTTGACTTTTAAAAGGACCTATAATGTCTTGGCTCATATCTCTCAAATGAAACATTTTTGGACTTGGCTTGTGAGACACAAAGCTGTAGAGAATTGATTTCCTTCAAAATGAGCTTTGGATGGGAAATTTTTGATGAAGTATGTGAAAGTTATGGCTGGTCAAAATACAGTTGACTTTTCCTACAAAAACCCTAATTTAGTAACTCCCGATTCTTGATGATTCTGAGGTTTACTTGATGAATCATGATCAAACCTTGATCAAATGATGAATTTCACCTCATAATATTGATGTTGACACAAAAATCTTGAAGTTTGACTTTGTGTTGACCATAATTGACTTTTTGACCAAGTTAATGGATTTTTGATATCCTGAGCATCTGACTGACCAAACTTGTAGGGAAAGCCTTGAAACTTGACATGAGGATTCTTTGAAGCGTGTGGGATGCCATGAAGTCCACTTTAGGATTTAGAAGTCCAATTTTCTTTGAGGAATTCAAAACCCTAGTTTAAGATCCATTGTTTAGGAGAAGGCTTTGTCTGATGAAACCTGAAATCCTTTTGAGCAATTGTGAATCTTGTGACTATTAAGAAAACTCTTGAGACATATTGTCTTGAATATATGAGGGAAAATTTTTGGGTACAACAGCTGCCCCTGTTCAATTTTCTGAATCCTGAGGAGTTAGATTGGCATGTACGCCATTCGTGACCTGAAGGTGGAAGATGATTGAACACTTAAGCCTAAAAATTTGCACTCGCCGGTGTGCAAAGTTATATTGTTGGTTGGTTGTATTGCTTGAATGGGCTTAAAGATGCCATTCGGAGTAACCAAAGATGGTCTTATAGATGCCATCCAAAGTATCTGTTGATAGGAGTATCAGAATATGTCTACGTTTGACTCTATCTGAATGTTGTTACTGCACTAAGTATCAAAATTAGATCTTCGTCTCGACCATCTCTGAACTGTCTCTGTAACATATCCCGAGCTAAGTATTAGCACTAGATCTTCGTGTAAATCGTCTCTAAACTATCTTTGGGGGGGGGGGGGAAGATACCCTGCACTAAGTATCAACACTAGATCTTCGTATAGACCGTATCTGAACTGTCTCAAGACCAATATTTTGAATTAAGCATCAGAATTAAATCTTTGTTTCGATTATCTCTAAACTACTTCTGGAAAGTATCATGCACTAAGTATCAACACTAGATCTTCGTTTAGATCGTCTCTGAACTGTCTCAGGGAGTTGATAGTGTTTATCTGATTGCAACTATCCTGAAAAGGAAAGGTTAGTTTTATGCAAGATTATTTGATGTATGCATATAAGATATGATGTTCTTAATGTAAATGAGAATGTCGTATGCATTATGGATGCGTATGCCATGGTATGATGTAAATGATGTATGTATGAATCATGTAGTCCAAGCATATTAGTAGCTTCATGTAACAACTGCTGGTTGGGGAAAATAAATCCCGATTCATTATTGAGGAATATGAAGACATCATTCTCGTCTTGTTTCTGAATACTGTACTTAGGATCTTTCGATTTCCGTTCGTCGTACTTTTTATTGGAAGATGAAATTCCTAAATACCCTGACTGGGGATAAAAGAGACGTACATTCCCCTGAGACTTTGTAGAGCTGGAAGTATAATAGGCTACTTGGAATACTTCGCTGAAATAAATTCGTAAAGATTACTCTGTGGGGAAGAACCTGCGAAGATCCGTTGGATATGAACTTTGCAGGGGATTCCTACCTCTGAGAGTCCTTAGTAAATGCTGTTATTGTAATTTTATATGTAGATTTTTTTTGGTAAACATCAATCATATTCAAAAGCATATATTCATTCAAAATAATCAATGGACGTTTTCGCTTAAGTAAAAAGGGAAAAGTAAACCTGAATTTGAAAATAGAATTGTATTAATTTTGAAAGTGGCTTATAAACAGGCAAGTTTGAACAAAGAGATGGAAATCCTAGTAAGAGGAATTCGTCGTAGAAAATTTAAAAGAGTACAAAAACAAGGAAAAACAGCTCTGTGTAAGTGATCCCATCAAGTTTCAACTCTGTTATTGCCACTATCTTCAAGTGCCTCATATTTTGCTGTCGGAAGAGAAACGATTGGACTAATCTGCACCTGTTTGAACTTGATATAGGTAGAACAACTAGTTGAGGTTACATGGGTGATCCAACAAGATATATTCGTACGCTTTAATCCCTAACTTTTGCCTGGACTGCCCTTTCAGGTTTTCAGTCCACCGGGATACCCTTTTTTTGCCCAAGCCGCCTTTTCAGGTTTTCGACTTGCCGGGTGTACAATTTTTTTATATATACATATATATCCCTAATTTTTGCTCGAACCCTTTTGGTTCGCCGGGATGCCCTTATTTTTGCCTAGGCCAGTCAACCTAGCGGGTCTCTTTTTATGCGTAGTATTTTTTGACTATGTCTGTGTTCACAGGTTGCAGGAAATCTTCACCATCCATAGTAGTAACCATCATAGAACCTCCAGAAAATACACTTTTGACTACAGATGGCCCTTCATAAGTAGGGGTGCATTTGCCCCTAGGATCACCCTGACCATGACAGACATCCGCATACCAAATCACCAGCCTGATATACTTGATGTTTGACTTTCTTATTAAAGGCCTTGATCATACGCTTCTGATACATCTGACCATGACAGACAGCCGCATGCCTCTTTTCATCAATCAATTTTATCTGGTTGAGTCGATTCTTAATCCATTCAACTTCATCTAAGTTTGCATCTTTCATAATTCTCAGAGAAGGAATCTGAACTTCAATAGGTAATACTGCCTCCATCCCATTAACAAGAGAGAATAGGGTTGCCCTAGTTGAAGTATGTTCTGTGGTGCGATAACCATGAAGAGCAAACAGTAACATCTTATGCCAATCTTTTTATGTCTTTGTCATCTTCTGCAAGATCTTCTTGATATTCTTGTTGGCGGCTTCCACTGCACCCTTCATCTTTGGTTGATATGGAGAGGAACTGTGATGCTTAATCTTGAACTGCATGCAGAGTTCAGTAATCATAGTATTGTTTAGATTAGTACCATTGTCTGTGATAATCCTTTCTGGGATGCCATATCTATATATAAGATTAGGCTTGATGAACTGAGCCATAACATTCTTGGTAACAGAAGCAAACGAGGCTGCCTCTACCCATTTTGTAAAGTAATCGATAGCAACAAGAATGAAAGATGTCCACTGGAAGCGGTAGGTTTGATATTACCAATCATATCAATGCCCCACATGTAAAAAGGCCAAGGAGAAGTTAGAACATTCAACGAAACTGGAGGCACATGTACTTTATCAGCATATATCTGACACTTATGACAAGTTTTGGAATGCTGATAGCAATCAGCTTCTATGGTAGACCAATAGTAACCTACTCTCAAAATCTTCTTAGCCATAGTATGCCCACTAGAGTGAGTACCAAAGATCCCATCATGCATGTCTTTCATAATCTCTCTTGCTTCCATCTTGTCCATATAATGAATCAAAGTCGAATCTTGATTGCGTTTGTAATAAATTCCATTACTCAGGAAAAACTTGGTAGAGAATCTCCTTAGAAACTTCTTATCATTGATAGATGCCCCTTCAGAATACTCATGAGCTTCGAGATATCTTTTTACTTTGTGGAACCAAGGTTTATCTTCCACTCCCTCAGTATCAACCTCATAACAATATGTTGGCTCATCTAATCGAATAATAGTAATTCTAGGAGCTTCATTATCCCAACGAACTTCGAACATAGATGACATAGTAGCTAATGCATCTGCCAACTGATTCTCTTCTCGTGGAATATGTTCAGAAGTAACCTCTTCAAAGTATGGAATCAAAGACAACACATGTTCTTTGTAAGGAATGAGATTTGGACGCTTTATGTCCCATTCTCTTTTAATCTGACTAACTACCAGGGCTGAATCTCCATATACATTCAAGAATTGGATCTTCATTTCAATGGCAGCCTTGATACCTATGATACACGCTTCATATTCAGCCATATTGTTGGTACAATCAAAACAAAGTCTAGTAGTAAACAGTGTGTAGCAACCTTTAGGAGAGATGATCACAACACCAACACCTTTATCAAGTGCATTAGAAGCTCCATCAAAAACCATAGTCCATCGGGATCCCTGTTCGGGTCCTTCATACTGTCTAGGTTCTTTAGTAACAAGCATAATATCTTCATCTGTAAACTCAAAATTCATAGACTGATAGTCATCCACTGCTTGATGAGCCAAATGATCAGCTATCACACTTCCTTTAATTGCCTTCTGAGTGGTATACTGGATGTCATATTCTGTCAAAATCATTTGTCATCTCGCTATTTGTCCGGAAAGAGCAGGTTTCTCAAATATATACTTGATAGGATCCATCTTCGAAATCAATAAAGTGGTATGAGTCAACATATACTATCTTAGTCGGCGAGAAGCCCATGCCAAAGTGCAACAAGTTTTCTCGAGCAATAAATATCTTGTTTCACAGTCGGTAAACGTTTTGCTAAGGTAGTATATTGCTTGCTCTTTTCGACCAGACTCGTCATGTTGCCCCTGTAAACACCCCAAATTTTCCCTCACTCATGTCACACCATGGCTTGTGATCTTTCATATTTGCATAAGCATAAGCATACCACATCACATTGCATATTTGTTTCATCTGCATAGTTCAAGTTCATCTGCATCTAGGGTTTGTGAACTGAGCAATCCAAGATTCCATCTGAGCCATCCCAAAGGCCTCAAATTGATCCAAGAGGGTCCATGTGTGTTCTATCATCATATTGTGCCTCTCAAAGTTCAAGGAAGTCAAGAAATCACAAGAATTGGAAAAGCATGGAAGCAGAGCTAGGGTTTCACTACACAGATGACCAAAATTAGGGTTTTGGTTTCAGAGGCCTTAACTCCAAATTTTTGGGCCATTCTTGTTTCTAATGCTCTTAATATGTTATAAGGATCATGTGTATCAAGTTTGATGAAGAAATTCATTGTGGAAGTCATCTGTTCACTAGGTAACTTCTTGAGCAAGTTAGGTCAAAATCAGGGCATCTGAGGCCCCCAACTATGGAACCAAAGGGGTATTTTCATCAAATTGAAGTTCTATGATCTTTATTTTATCTTAGAAGTGGTGGGAATTTCACAAGATTGAAGAATTTTGAGCCATTTGAAAATTTGCCAAAAATGGAAATGACTTGTAATGGAAACTTTCCATTTTGGGAAAGTTTTTCAACCTCCTCTTTCTTAACCAAAAATGATTCAAATGAAAAATTCTTGGTCATGAAAGTTGTAGATTAGGTCTTTCCCTTTTAAAAACGTACAAGAACATGTTCTGATTCATTATAGAACTCAAGTTATGATCCTTCAAAGTTGGCAAAAATCCTATAATTTTCAAGAATGCACCAAAGAGGGATTTTTGCAAAACCACTTGCCAAGGCTTCAAATGACTTCTAATGTGCCCAAATGTGACATAAAATGATCAAGCAACTTCAAGGAATCAGAATTAGGCCCTTGACCTAGGGTTTTTATGGCTTGTGAATCAAGAAACAACAAAGAGGGAAAACTTGCAAGAGCCATGCAACCACTTGCCTCAGTCATTATAGCTGCACAAAAACAATCCAAAGGCCTTCCTTGATCTATGCTGAGCCCAGCCATGCCCCTAATCCAGCTCTGACTCCTTCCATACCTCAAGTACACATAAGCTTGACTTTTTTGCAAAATCACCCATACCAATCAAGCAAGGCCACCACCCACTCTCTGACCAATCAAGACATCATATGCAAACATTATGGAACACATTTCACATAACACACAAGCCTGCAAGCATCCATAGACTCAGTATCACAAAATCCTCCATAACACTTCCCCTCTTCGAATTTCATCATACAGCCACAAAAACTTCAAACTTTCTTCACCATTCAACTCATCATCACCTAAGGAACAAATCCCAACCATCAAAATGGCCTGAAACACACCATACAACAAATAAGATTTTTCATCCCTCAAAACTGAACTTCAAAAAGAAGCCACATACACTCTAACAAAGAATCAAAGAAGCTCAAGGGTGATCAGAGGAGGGAGTTTGCATTAAGAAGAAGGCCCAAACAGCTCCATTGGCAAAGCTTCATCTTAGGTACCTTCTTGAAACATTTTTCCAGAAATCATTTCTTTAGTTACAAAATGATAGAGTTTGCTCTCCTGATCACAATGAACTTTGATTGATGAAAAATGGTTAAGAATTGAGTGTGTATGCGTGTTCTGAAATTTTATCCATTTTTATGTTTTTGTTCGAATCTTGATTATGATGCAAAATGAATGAAATTTGTTGTTGGATTCTTGTTCTATGATGCTTAATGATCATTTCTGGAGAGTTGGGGAGGTTTTTATGGCCTGGGGAGAGAGATGAGGTAGGGACCTTGCCGGAGAAGACGACCGGAACACTGTTCCGGCCGTCTGAGGGTAATTAGGGCTAATCTCAGGTGATTAAGTGAATTTGAATATGTGTAAACACCCAGAATTTTCCCTCACACATTCACACCATGGCTTGTGATCTTTTCATTTGCATAAGTTCAATCATAGCGTCTCATACCACATTTTTGATTTACTGCATTGATTCAAAGTCATCTGCATCTAGGGTTTGTGATCTGGGCCATCCCTGAGCTATTTGAGCCACTCCGAAGGTCATCAATCACTTAAAAGGGGTCCATGTATGTTCAAGCATCATATTATATCCTCACAAAGTCAAGAAAGTCAAAGAATCACAAGAACTGAGAAAGGCATGGAAGCAGAGCCAAGTTTAACTGCACAGATGACCTAGAATTAGGGTTTTGGTTTCAGAGGCCATAACTCCAAAATTTGTGGCCATTCTTGTTTCTATTGGTCTCTATATGTTATGAGGATCATGCATATCAATTTTCATGAAGAAATTCAATGGGGAAGGCATCTGATCAAGGGATGACTTCTTGAGCAAGTCAGTGCAAAATCAGGGCATCTGAGGCCTCCAATGACCCAAACAAAGGGTGTTTTCCATCATTTTGAATGTGTATGATCTTTATTTGATCATAGAAGATGTTAGAAGTTCACAAAATTGAAGAATTTGAAGCCATTTGCAAAGTTGCCTTTTTGGGAAAGTGACTTATAATGTAAACTTGCCATTTTGGGAAAGTTTTTCAACCTCCTCTTTTTGATTCAAAAATGCTTCAAATGAGAAAACTTTGGTCATGAAAGTTGTAGAATGGATCCTCCCATTTTCAAAAAGTACAAGAACTCTTTCTAATTCATTTTGGATCAAAAGTTATGGCTTGTCAAAGTTGGGCAAAATCACTTAATTTTCACTTTTGTACCAAAGAGGGAAAGTTGCAAAACCTCATGCCAAGGCAAAATGTGACTTCAAATGGACTTCTAACTATCACACAAACATAAGTCATGACCTAAAATTCAGAATGCACCAAAGAATTGTTCATTTCCATGCCTTGATCATTAAGAAATCACAAATGGGCCAAAGGTTCACTAAGTTGCAAAATGCTTCATAACCCTTCATACATTTAAGCCAGCTCACAAAATCTGATTTCATGACATTCCTTGATCTTTGCTGCGCAGGACCATGCCCCTATCTCAGCCTCCCACTTGCCCATACCTCAAAGGACACCTAACATTGACTTTTGGCAAAATGGCCCATACCAATCAACATAGGCCAGCAACAACTCTCTGACCTATCCAAACTTGATACATGGACAAAATGGAACTCAACACACCACACAACACAGCCTGAGCTCTCCCACAAGTCAGCATTCTCCAAAACCTCTCTTTGTGCATTTTCTTTCGAAACTCAATACACAAGCCACAAACCTCAAAACAAACTTCATAGAATCACTCACCATGACCCTCTGATCATTTCCCAACCATCATTTGATCCTGAAACCATCCCAAATAGAAATACGATTTTTCACTCCCCTTGGTCAGAACTTCATCAATCTCTTGAACCAGCCATAAGAAATTCCAAACAAGCATTGCAAACTTCTCAGGAGGTTCATTAAAGGCATCTTGGACCAAAGAAGCAGCCAGAAAGCTCCAAAGTTCAAAGCTCCAGTTCAGGTGAGCTCAAGAACAATTTTTCCAGAAACGTGTTTTTAAGTTACTAATTGATTCTCCACGATTCATTGATAATGCTGATGTGTTTGATTTTGAAAATAGTCAAGTATTAAGCATGTATGAGCTCTCTGAAATTTTTTGACCTAGAACTAATTTGCTTCGATTCAGCTTGAATATGTGAAATAAATTTGTTTTAGTGGGTGTTTCTTGTTGAGTGATGCGTGGGGTTGGATTCTGGGCAGAGAGATTAGGTTTTAGAAGCTTGGGGAGAGAGATAGCAATTTTCAGGGAGGGGTGTGGCCGGAGAAGATGACCGGAGGTCATTTCCGGCCACCTGAAAGTCATTAATATCTTAATTGTGATTAGGGCTCAGTTTGAATGTGAGCCATAGATCCTATTGACCCTTGTTGACCCGCGCGCGAATGAGTGGCCCAGATCCATCATTAAAGCCCTAATCCTGATTTATTAAATTAATTAATTAGGTTTAATTTAAATTTAGTCAGTTTGAATTACAGCCCTAGGATCTGGTGCGGGTTAACTCCCTCCAAATCCATTTGAATCTCAGCTCTTGGATCAGCCTACTTTCTTTTATTTAAATTTTTATTTCATTTTCTTTTCATTTAACTTCCACGAATTTTAAAAAATAGCAAAACATGTTAAAAAATTCTGAAATTTTTTGTCAAACATTTCATTAATTTTCAGAACCCAAAAATATTTTTATTTTTATTTTTTGGATTAAAAATCATTTTTAAATCATTTAAATGTTTATTTTTAATTAGTTAATGGAAATTAATTAATTAAAAATGCATTTAGGTATTTAAAAATCACAAAAAAAATTCACATTGCATTTTAAAACATTTAGAAACATTATCAAACTCTCAAAACAAATTTCTTTTTTGTTCTTGAACTATTTTGACCTTTTTCATTGGAATTAAATTCATTTAAAGGCAATATTTTTGTTCAAACTTAGAAAAATTCATTCTGCCTAACCATGAGGAGTTTGATGATGGTTCTTCTTGCGTTGCATCCTTCACATTATGTAATTTCTAGGTTAAAATTGGTTTGAATTCATCCTTCATTTTCAATTTAATGAGCATTTTTCCTTGTGAGGTATCCCAAAACCCTAGTTGGCTTAGGAAATTCATAACTTCCATTAGGTTTAGATTTAGGTCTCCTCCTTTGGGCAGTGAACTTGTGTAGGGTTAGGGTTCCTTTGATCCCATTTTCAATTTTTTATCATGTCATTTGCTTCTGATTTTGAATTTTGCTTTGTGTCTTGTGCATAAACCCTAATTTGTGCCTCTCTTTGCATCCATTTCTCATTTGATTGCATTCAAGAACTTGCCATAACATTTTGTGCATCCTTAAGACATATAAGACATCTTAGGACATATTAGAATCATGTTTGATCATTGTATCTTTCATTTGCCATGCTATTTGTTCATATCATTTCATAAACTTTCATGAATCTTCATGGTTCAAAGCTTGCTTCATTTGCATCCACATCCTTGTATGATCATCCACAACTCTTGACATGTGTTTGCATCATCTCTTAGCATCATTAACATCATGATTGTGCTTCTGATTTTTGGTTTGCATCTTTGCATTCATTTCATTTTCATTGCATTGCATTTCTTTTGCTAACTTTTCAGGTGGTAAGTTGTTTTGAGAAGTGAATTTGCCTTCACTTCTCACAATCTCTTCTCATCTCTATTGCATCATTTTTGCATTTTGTATTTGCCTTAGAGTGAGCTTGCTCATTCATGCTCTCTCCCACTTTCTTCCTTCAAGCAACTTGTCTTCTTAAGTGAAGCAAGTTGTCTTGCTTCTCTCTGTTTCTTTCTCCTTTCATCTGCTTCTCCTTGGTGGCTTCCTTGAAGATTTCTCCTCTTAAGCCTCATGAACCCTATGAACAACCAAGCATGATCACAATTAGGGTTTGATTAGTCCCCCATTTAGTTTTACCTTTGTGTCATCTTTTGTGTCTTTCTTCTCATCTCATAATCAGGGACTAAACCATTAAGGTTTTAAGGCTTTGTGATTAAGATTATGCCTGCATCCTTCTCTTAGGATGGAGTGTATAAATTTAATCCTAAGTGTTAAACCCTTAATTTGTTTAAATCCTTTAATCAATCCACTTAATAATCACTAAGACATCAAGCTTGTAACTTGGGCCTTACATTAGGGTTCTAATTCTTCCTTAATTGGTTAAGAAGGACTAACCCTAGTGTTAACGGACAAGTCCTCCTCAATTTGTCTTACAAACCATAAAATTCATTTCTTAATCTTATCTTTAACTAAAATCCACTTTAATAAAGGCTTTGTTTTGTCATGAGGTTAATCCCTAATCATGGATTAAGTTGAGGAGCCTTTCTCAGCTTAAATGTTCTCATCTATTATCCTTCTATTACGATGGTGTAATGAGTCCATTAAATCCCTGATTATGGCTTAAACTCATTACTCAACACTAAACAAAAACAACAAAAACAACTAAATAATCACAAGTAGGTTAATGATCTTAATCCTATATCATGGTGATTAAGTGTGAGGTGCTTACTTCACATTTAAGGTATTCTCATTACCCCTAATCAGAGGGAGGATGTGATGAGTTTACTAACCCTTGGTTTAGGCTTAAGCTCATTAACTTATGACAAATCCAAAAGCAATAAAAGATTAAAACACAAAAAAAAACAATAATCGTCTCCTCCAGGATTCTTTTCTCACCTTATTCACTCACAAACGAGAACTTGTTTCTTCCGTCTAATGCAAGACAGTTTGCACCTGAGCCAGACAGGTCATACACTTGAGCATAGGCAAGTAAGCAGTTCACAAGTCAATTTATCTTTCAGTCTCTTTGGGTCGAACTACGGTGTTCTGACTTCCTCATTGCACGAGAGGATACGTAGGCATAACTTAACTGTTATCGAACAAAAGTCTCTGTATATCCCCCCTCTTCCAGCATTATTCTTTAAGCCTCATAGTCTTGAGCCTTTCACTCTTGTTCTTACACTGACACTTCTCTCATACACTTCACATTTCTTTTACACTGACACATGCATTCTTTCCAGCTTTGATACACAGATAGCACTGACACAACCCCTTTAAAACACAAATCTTTTAAGCGTGGATCCCGTCGAGTACGACGGACAATCTGGGTGCTAATACCTTCCCAGGTTGTAACCAACCCCCTTTCTCAGTCTCTCTGGTTCACAACCGTCTTATCCATATCCTTCTAGGTCTATGCAGCATTACCTTTCCTCCGGGATAAAAATGCCTAGCTGGCGACTCTTGTCTTTTGAGTTCACCCTTGTGTGTTCTCTCTCCTTTCGCCGACCGTTTGCGTCTGTACCCCTTCTGACCAGGGTGTCATTTGGTGGGAGCGACAGCTTGGCGACTCTGCTGGGGACCCTTATACTGTAACTAGGGCTTCTGATTCTTTTTGTGGGTTCCTCCTAGCGCTTGTTTGATTTGTGTTTACTGGGGTGTTATGTGCTAATTGTGTTTATTTATTTGCTTTATTTATTGCTTTATGTACAACTTTATTTATTGCTTTCCTTTACAGTTTTTCATATTTCATACTGTCATTATCATTGCTGGATCTGGTTTCTGTTTTGGTGGGTGGGGTTCCATTGAGAGTTTGAGGTCCTATACCTGGGACCTGAGTGACACCTAGGCTAGAGTGGTTCATGTTCTTTCCCATTCCATTTCGGTCTGGTGCGGGAATATGAAACACGGTTTAGATGTGGGTTTCTTCTTGAGAACTCTGTGCTACAGATTTCCTGTAGTGCTAGGGCTATCTGGGAAGCCTGCTAAGTCTGGATGACATTTATTATGACCTTCAGAAACTGGGGTGAATTAGAGGAGGATTTTTTATGGTTATTGTAAACACTGTACCTCTGGGTTAGAAGTGTTTACACTTCTCATAACTGATCCAAGTCTGAGGATCCTTGTTCTAGAACACCACCTGTGAGGGGGTTGGGCTGTTTACAGGTATGCAGGTACCATTGGCCACATCATACCCTATAACTATTTGGTTTAAGAGTACCTCATTTTGGACAGTTCTTGTGATTAACCCTGGACATGTGACTCTTTATTTGAGTCTCCCACCTTGGTTACTGGATTTCTGAACCTCCATCTGGACTTCTTGAACATACATGGACTTTATATCAAGACAGATAACCAGATCCAGCTTGATCACAAACCCTTGCATATCATTTGCATACATCATCATTGCATCATTTAACATTTGTTTATTTGTTTTTCAGGGTATCCACTTTACATCTGGTTTGGTTTTGACCCCTTCACTTGTATAGACCTCAACTTTAGCTGTCCTCATCAGTTATCTGCTTCAGCTATTCTCATCATCACCAGCATCAACCTATCAGTGGCTCATCTCCAGTATCAGTCTTGATCCTCATCAGCACTTGTCTTCAGCTTTTCATCAGCACTCATGACCACTCCCAGGAAGAGCAACATATCTTACCATTTCTTTGAGCCTGTGTTGACTGGCATCAGGCAGGTCCAGTCACTTATCACCCCTGACCATATCCCCTTGTTTAGAGAACATTATGGAGGTATCCTGGATATGGTTATGGACCTTGACCCTTCTCAGAGGAGCATGATTCACACATGCATGCAGTTTTATGACCCTCCTTTGAGATGCTTCACATTTCCAGACTTTCAGCTAGGACCTCTGTTGGAGGAGTTTTCATCATTGATTGGAGTACCTGTCAGGGATGGAATCCCCTTCAACCCAGAAATGACTTCTCCCAGCAATGGAGAAGTAGCAAAAGCACTGCACCTGGAGCCTGCCTTGATTGGGCAAAGCATGACAACAAAAGCTGGAATCCCTGGTCTTCACTTGGATTTCTTGATTTCTCAGGCCATTCTGAAGGCTTCATTGGGAGAGTGGAGGGCAGTTTGTGCACTGTTAGCCCTCAGCATATATGGGGTTATACTGTTTGCAGATGAGCCCAAATTTATCAGCAAGAATGCCATTCATCTCTTTCTTCTGAAGAACCCAGTACCTACATTGCTGGGAGATTTCTATTACTCCATTCATCAGAGGAATGAGAAACAAAGGGGGAAGTTGGTGAGATGTTGTGCTCCTTTGTTTCACACCTGGCTGCTTAGACATCTACCTAAAACAGATGCCTTCTTGAATCCTCACCAGCAGAAGAATTGGGCTAAGAGGCTCATTGCTTTGACTTCAGATGATATTAGGTGGTGCACCCAGAGCACCAAAGGCAAGGACATTATCACCAGCTGTGGACAATACCCAAATGTACCTCTGATAGGAGTAAAGGGCTGCATCAACTACAATCCTTTGCTGTTTAAGAGACAATTGGGCTATGCTTTGGTTCACCCTCTTAGAATGCAAGATTTAGCTGAGACCTTGTATTGTGAAATAGAACCTAATCTAGTTGCTGTCAGACAAGCATCCTGGGCTTGGGACAACATCCAGACAAAGGGGATGGCTATTCTTGGAAGGTGTAATAATGTTGCTTCAGCTCAGTACTATGACTGGTCCCGTACAAGAGCTCAGATGACTGGAATGCCTTTCACCATTGAGGATATACCTGGACCATCTACAGCTCAGCCAGCAGCAACTGTCAGCCTGGAAGAATTTGAGAAGCTAAAGGAAAGGAATGAGAATCTGTCTCAAGCTCTGAAGAAGACCCTTTGGGAAAGGAGTGATGGTCGTCTGGACATTGAAAGGTTGGAGAAGCTTAGGGTGGAGCATCTGGCCAAGATTGAGAAAACAGAGGACTACATCAGAAAAGCAAGAGCTGGGGAACAAATATTGAAGAATGCCTGTAAGGAGGCCAAGATTCAGAAGGCTAGGACTGAGCTCTATCTGCAAGAAAGTCAGGCTAGGTGGGTCAGGATCACTGAAGCCCGGACACAAGAAGATCAGAGAACTCAAGCTAAGATTGAACAGTTGGAGGCCAATGAAAAGAAACAGCAGGAAGCTTTGCTGGCAGCCCAGAAGGAGATTTTAGAGTTGAAGCTTAGGGCTGGATTGAAGAGATCAAAGGACCAGGACAGACACAAGAAGCTGACCACTGCCCTTGCTACCAGGAACCTCCTCATCAGGACTATTACAGAGCATCCAGCTGGTCCAGTGAATGAGGCACTTCTGAAGGAGGTTAAGGAGGATGAGTTTGGATTGGATGTTTGACTTCTTTGCTTGTTGTTCATTTTCATTTGATGTACTTTTTCTTTTTGTATTTTTTGACCCTCCAGGGGCATGAGTTGTAAAACAAACTATGTATTTGATTCACCATTTGTAATATATTTTAGTTTGTTTCCATTTTTGGGGTTTCTTTTCTCAACAAAGTCAAAAGCATCTTCCTCGAGGTCTGGAAAGGTCAAAACCAAGAACCAAGCCGGATACCTCGGAAAACAAATAAGCATACTGCATTGCATACTAACCTTGTTTTGTTTTGTAGGTTTTGTATTTATTTGTTTCTAACTCTGTTGTGATCTCAGGAAATATTGCTCGCCGCCGGGTGTTCCCTGTCAACCGTACGCACCGGTATCCTACTCCAAACAACCTTCCTGGTATCCAAATGGATCAAGTACAGCAGGACCTGACTGAGGTCAGAACTCAGATGGCTAATGAAAGAGTGGAGATGAGGAACCAAATGGCTCAATTCATGACTGTGATGACTGACTTGGCCCAGAGCCAAGAAAGGTTAAGGGCATTAGTAGAAAGACAAACTCCCGAGGAACCTCATCCTGGAACTGGAGGAACAAGTAATAATGAAAGGGGTCAGCCTCATGTTAATCCACCAGTATTTGGACCTCATCTGGATCCGGAAGTCAATATCCCGGGAAATGTGCAAGGAAATACTGCTGGGGGCAGGATCTTGCAAGAAGATCCCCAAGAGGAGCAGTTTACTGTAATGGGAGCTAGAGACGAAGTCTATGATAGGAGGTTTGATGAAATTGCTGAGAAGTTGAGATCTTTGGAGTCTCAAAACTCCTTGGGCTTTGATGTAATGGATATGGGGTTAGTGGATGGGGTGAGAATTCCCCACAAGTTCAAGCCCCCGTGCTTTGAGAAATACAATGGAACCTCTTGTCCACGAACTCACCTGCAGTCTTTCCTGGGAAGACTTAAAGCATATACTATGGATGAAAAGCTGTGGATGTTCTACTTTGAAGACAGTCTGACTGGGGCTTCAAGGGAGTGGTATTCACACTTGACCAGAGCTACCATCAGATGCTGGAAGGACTTAGCTGAAGCCTTCATCAGACAATATCAATATAACCTGGACATGGCTCCTAACAGGACCCTCCTGATGGGAATGTCCCAGTCTTCCAGAGAAAGCTTCAGAGAATATGCCCAGAGGTGGAGACAGCTTGCTGCTGCTGTCCAACCACCCATGTCGGAAAGAGAAATGGCAGACATGTTCATGAATACTTTGCAAGGAACATATATTGATAGGCTAGCTGCCTTTTCTTCTACCAGCTTCGCTGATGTCGTCATAGCTGGTGAAAGAATTGAAAGTCTGTTAAAAATGGGCAAAATTTCTGATAATGGTGCAAGTTCATCCAGTAATCCCAGGAAGCCTTTCGTGGGACCCCGAAGGACCAGTGAGACAAATGCCATTCATGCAAGCAGGGGCAGACCTCAATATGTTCACAGATCAGTAGCAGCAGTCACCATTCCAGCTCCGATTCCTCAGCAATCAACATATCAACAACCACATTATCAACAGCAGGTTCAGTACCCGCAACAGAGAACCTACAACAACATCAATAGCAATCAACAACAACGACCCTTCCAACAAAGACCATCACAGGAAAACAGGGTGATTGACCCTATCCCTATGCCTTATGCTGCCTTATTGCCACAACTCCTGAAGCTTAACTTGGTTGAGTTAAGGACGTTGGCACTACTGGATCCTCTAAATCTCCCAAGGTATTATGATGTCAACGCCATGTGTGCTTTCCACTCCAATGCACCTGGCCACAATACTGAAAAATGAAGGGCCTTGCAAATGAAAGTCCAAGATCTGGTGGATTCTAAAGCCCTCAACTTTGCACCTCCTCCGAATGTCAACAAAAATCCTATGCCTAATCACGGAGGGCCGAGGATTAATGCCATTGATGAAGACAAACCGTCTACCTTGATCACCAGTGTTGCATAGATACGAACACCTTTGGTCGAAATTAAAGCTCAGCTTCTAGAGTGCCAAGTGTTCCCCGGGTGTGAGCTCGGTTGTGGGTATTGCAACATTGCAGTCAACGGGTGTGAAAATTTGAGAAGCGGCATAGATGGTCTTATTAAGGATGGAATCCTTCAAATCTCAACAACGGCGCCTACAAATCCAGCAATTCCTTTAACAACAATTCCAGATTCTTCTACAACAGCAGCAACAATCATTCCTACCGATTCATCAATATCATCAGCAATGGCTCCATCCATCACTTCAACAAATCAAATTTCAGCAACCATCTCTTCTACAACATCAGCATCCATTTTATCAGCAGAATCTTCTACAACGCCAGCAAAAATTAACGAAGATGTCTCAGCAGTTACAATCTATTATGACCCATCAGAGGTCCCTCCCTGCAGCAATTTTCAACAACAAACAGTGGCACCTCCTACCAGATCACCATTCACAATTTACTACGATCCGCACACTGTTACAGCACCCTCCTCTGCAGCAGTCAGTCCAATTACCATTACGGTGCCTGGACCCGTTCCTTATGAAAGCAGTAATGCCATACCTTGGCATTATGGCTCTGATCTCTACTGCAACGGGGAGAAAATCACTCTGGATTCATCAACCTCTTCTCCACAGATTGATAATGTTGGGGGAGGCGGAGGCTTCACCAAAAGCGGACGCCTTTTTGCCTCACAAGTGCAAAGACCTAATGCCGAAGCAGAAGCTGCTGCCAAAGCAAAAGGAAAGAGTGTGGTACCTGAAGAGCCGACTGCCAAAGAAACTCAGAAGACATCTTTTGAACAAGATGTAGAAGAGTTTATGAGAATCATAAAAAGAAGTGATTACAAGGTGGTGGATCAGCTTCACCAAACTCCCTCAAAAATCTCCATATTATCACTGTTGATGTGTTCTGAAGCTCACAGGAATGCATTATTGAAAGTCCTGCACGCAGCATACGTGCCAGAGGAGATTACCGTTAATCAGCTAGAAACTGTGGTGGCAAATTTCAACACAAGTCATGGACTGGGCTTTACCAATGCTGACTTAACAACAGAGGGACGTAACCAGAACAAGGCTTTAAATATCACCCTGGAGTGCAAGGGTGCTGTTCTATCTCATGTACTGGTGGAGACTGGGTCATCACTCAATGTTCTACCAAAGAAAGCCTTGGTGAAGCTGGAGTATGATGGCTTGGCACTACGTCCGAGTAATTTGGTGGGTAGAGCATTTGATGGCTCTAAAAGATCAGTGCTTGGGGAGATTGATCTGCCTGTGATGATTGGCCCGCAGACTTTTAAAACTACCTTCTATGTGATGGACATTCAGCCGACCTACAGCTGTTTGTTGGGTAGACCCTGGATCCACGCCACTGGCGCTGTTACGTCTACCCTTCACCAGAAGCTGAAATTCGAGTGGGAAGGCCAAATCATCACCATCTGTGGGGAAGAAGACATCTTTGTTAGCCATTTGGCTACGTGTAAGTATATAGAGATGGATGGAGAGATCCATGAAACCATGAGCCAGGGGTTTGAGGCCCTGAACATTAATGAAGCATCTGCTGTACTGGGAACTTCCATAACGTCATATCAGCAAGCCCGAAAGGTTGTTGAGGAAGGAACCGCACAAGGCTGGGGCAAGCTGTTGCCCGTGGAAAAGAAAGAGGACAGATTTGGGTTAGGTTACAAACCAACTCAACAAGATCAATCAGAGGCTGCAAAAGAGCCCAATTTTGTCAGCGGGGGAATGCTCACCCCAGATGCTGTGAACAATTTGGAAGACGAGGAGGAAAGCGACCGCAACCTGGAGAGCTGGATACGTCCAAGGATCCCGGGGAGCCAAGTCCTTAGCTGGTCTTCCCAGGAAATTATAAGGGTTACTCCTGCAGAGTAATTATTATTTCCTGTATTTTAAAGCATGCATCAAGTCTTGCATCTTGCCCAAGATGTCAAGACTCATTTTATAATCGGGCCATCTTGTAATTTTGTGCAAATAGATCAATCAATGAATATCGGACATCTTTTGCAAACGAGTCTCTTTTTCGCTCACTGTCTTTTCATTTTTCTTTTTGTACAAAAATAAAATGGCAATGTTTTCAAAATAAATAACTTCATTTTCACTTTTTCTAAACAAGATTAAAATTGATCACTAAAATGAACAATCTAAACCCTTGCAGAGAGTGCCTTTCAGACTGCACCGACAACGACACTGCTATGACTTTGTATGACCTCGACAATCCAATCAATCAAGCTGATGAAGGGGTTGAAGAAGATTATGAGCTACCTGAAGAGCTAGCCAGGTTGTTAAGGCAAGAGGAGAAGGTTATCACTCCTCATCAGGAGGAGATTGAAACGGTTAATCTTGGTACGGAAGAAAATGTGAAAGAGGTTAAGATCGGGGCCTGCCTGCAAGATTCTATAAAAGAGCAACTGATTGATATGCTTCGGGAATACGTGGATGTTTTCGCTTGGTCTTATCAGGATATGCCAGGGTTGGACACCGATATTGTCATGCACAAGCTGCCATTAAAAGAAGACTGCCCACCAGTAAAACAGAAGCTGCGCCGTACTCGCCCAGATATGGCAATGAAGATTAAAGAAGAGGTACAAAAGCAGTGGGACGCCGGTTTCCTTGCTGTGACTAGCTATCCGCCGTGGGTTGCTAATATTGTACCTGTGCCTAAGAAAGACGGCAAGGTGAGGATGTGTGTGGACTACCGGGATCTGAACAGAGCCAGCCCGAAAGATGACTTCCCTTTACCTCACATTGATGTATTGGTTGATAATACGGCTCAGTTCTCAGTGTTCTCCTTCATGGATGGGTTTTCAGGATATAATCAGATCAAGATGTCACCCGAAGACATGGAGAAGACAACTTTCATCACACCCTGGGGCACGTTCTGTTATAAGGTGATGCCATTCGGACTGAAGAATGCTGGTGCAACTTATCAACGGGCTATGGTGATATTATTCCATGACATGATCCACAAAGAAATTGAATGTTATGTGGATGACATGAATTCCAAGTCCCTCACAGAAGAAGACCACCTGGTGAATCTGTTGAAGTTATTCAAGCGCCTGAGGAAGTACCAATTGAAGTTAAACCCCAACAAATGCACATTCGGGGTGCGATCCGGTAAGCTGCTAGGATTCATTGTAAGTGAAAAAGGGATTGAAGTTGACCCTGATAAAGTTAAATCCATTCAAGAAATGCCTGCGCCAAAGACTGAAAAAGAAGTTCGGGGGTTTCTAGGTAGATTGAACTACATTTCAAGGTTCATATCTCACCTTACAGCAACCTGTGAGCCTTTGTTTAAGCTGTTAAGAAAAGAACAAACGGTCAGGTGGAACGAAGGCTGCCAGAGGACTTTTGACAAAATCAAGGAATACTTACAAGAGCCTCCAATCCTCATGCCTCCAGTTGAAGGAAGACCTCTAATCATGTACTTGACAGTATTAGAAGAGTCAATGGGGTGTGTGCTGGGCCAGCATGACGAGTCTGGTCGAAAAGAGTATGCAATATACTACCTAAGCAAAAAGTTTACCGACTGTGAACAACGTTATTCACTGCTCGAGAAAACTTGCTGTGCTTTAGCGTGGGCTGCTCGCCGACTAAGGCAGTATATGTTGACCCACACTACTTTATTGATCTCAAAAATGGATCCAGTTAAGTACATTTTTGAGAAGCCAGCACTTACCGGACGGGTTGCAAGATGGCAAATGATCCTCACAGAATATGACATTCAGTACACATCCCAAAAGGCCATCAAAGGCAGTGTATTGTCTGATTATCTTGCTGAGCAGCCCATCGATGATTACCAACCTATGAGATTTGACTTCCCTGATGAAGACATCATGTTCATAAAAGCAAAAGATCATGAAGAGCCTGTTCACACTGAAGGGCCTGATCTGGAAGAAGAATGGACTATGATGTTTGACGGGACTGTTAATATGAATGGTCGTGGTGTTGGTGCAGTACTCATTACACATAAGGGAGTTCATATGCCTTTCTCGGCAAAGCTCACCTTTAACTACACTAACAAAGAAGCTGAATACGAAGCTTGTATTATGGGTCTTGAGGAAGCTATTGACCTCAGGATCAAAACTTTGACTGTGTTCGGAGATTCAGCTCTGGTAATTAATCAAACCAACAGCAAATGGTACACCCACCAAGATCATCTGATACCTTATCGGGATTATGCAAGGAGGTTATTGACTTTCTTCACAACAGTCAAACTTGAGTATATCCCTCGAGACGAAAATCAGTTTGTAGATTCCCTGGCTACCATTTCATCCATGATCAAAGTTCAAGCTACCAACTTTGTACCTCAAATTGCAGTGTCCAGACTTGACAGGCCAGCATATGTGTTCTCAGCAGATGTTGTTAAAGATGATAAACCTTGGTTCCATGATATCAAATGCTTCTTGGAGGATCAAACATACCCACCTGGGGCATCTTCCAATGATAAGAAGACATTAAGAAGGCTAGATGGTAGTTTCTTCTTGAACAATGACTATTTTAATAAGTGGGTCGAAGCAGCTTCTTATGCAAATGTCACCAGGCAAGTGGTAGCCCGATTTCTGAAGAGAGATATCATTTGTCGGTATGGAGTGCCCGAGCGAATCATTACTGATAATGGTTCCAATTTGAACAACAAAATGATGGCAGAGCTATGCCGGGATTTCAAGATCCAACACCACAATTCTTCTCCTTACAGGCCAAAGATGAATGGCGCGGTTGAGGCAGCTAACAAGAATATCAAGAAGATTGTGCAGAAGATGGTGGTTACTTACAAAGACTGGCATGAAATGCTACCATTTTCCTTACATGAGTACCATACGTCAATCAGAACATCCACTGGGGCAACACCATATCAGCTTGTGTACGGTATAGAAGCAGTCCTACCTGTCGAAGTTGAACTACCCTCTCTACGGGTATTGATGGATGTTAAGCTGAATGAAGCAAAATGGGTCCGATCCCGATACGAACAACTAAGTCTGATTGAAGAAAAGAGATTGGCTGCAATTTGTCATGGGCAGCTGTATCAGAAAAGAATGAAGAAAGCCTTCGATCAGAAAGTCAGGCTCTGAGAGTACCAAGTAGGAGATCTTGTGCTGAAAAGACTCCTCCCTCCTCATACAGACCACAGGGGCAAGTGGACTCTGAATTATGATGGGCCGTTCATAGTAAAGAAAGTTTTTTCCGGTGGGGCACTGATGCTCAGTACTATGGATGGTGAAGATTTCCTGTCCCCTGTGAATTCAGATGCAGTTAAAAAATACTTCGCATAAAATGAACCGCTGGACACAAAAACAGAATATAAGTCCAGGCAAAAATAGGGCATCCCGGCGAGTCAAAAACAGAATAAAAGACTCGGGCAAAAATAAGGGAAAATAAATAAAAAAATGTACACCCGCTGAGTTGAAAAGCCACAATGGACAGCTCAGGCAAAAATGGGTATCCCGATGGATTGAAAACCCGAAAGGGCGATCCACGCAAAACAAGGGAATAAGCGAACAACAACATCCTGGATTCGTCTGTATCGCTTACAACATGGTAAGTTTCGAAAGTTTCGAGGATCAGTCAGAACCAGCCTTCTTCAGAAATCAAGATGAGAAGAACGTCAATGTCATACAAGTCATAGCAAATGGAAAGCTCCTTGAAGCATCATCAACATTGCCACTGTCTTGTTTGTTTCTGAATTTGTAACAATCTCCTCATTTCAGGGGATCTGTTTCTTTGACTGTATCTTGCCAATTCAGGGCATACAAATTAATAAAATCAGATTTTCAGTCATGTTTCGTCTCGTACATCTTATTTTCGTGTGCAAAAATGTCCGATATCCTTAATATAATGATTGCGTAAATACAGGTGCGTCTTTTCTGAAAACTTACATGCTTGCAGGAAATATACTTACTCCTGGGAGTGTTCAAAATCCTATGATGGAATCTAGTAAGGGATACCTCGGGGTACTTGTGCGTTTCTTTGTCTTTACAGGATTGCAGGTATCCAAAGCGCAACATGGGGCATGAAAGCTTCTCCCCAGCAAGCTGTCAAATCATTATCTACTCAGCACACCTTCCAAATAGCACCAGAGATGCCTTCTCCCCATCAGAGTTGCCAGACATCACTTCTCCAACATTTCCTTCAGAGCAGTACCATAAGGGGCCCATATCCCCAGCTGAGTTGTCAAGTGTCATCCTCAGCAGGATCCCCGCAGAAATCTCTAGGAGGATCTTTCAGTGATCTTTCTTCTTCCCCAGCCGAGTGCTAGACAGGGAATCAGCCCCGCAGTGTTTCAACTTATATCCAGAAGAGCAATGCCCGAAGGTCTCACAGCAGAGTGACGAGAGCTTCTACAGACCCCAGCCGGGTCCCTCATTACCAAGATAGGTTTATCAATGACCTACTTCCCCATGCAGAGTCATGTATGTCAGATCTACCAATGATCTCACCCCCAGCTGGGATATCCACTTCAAGCAGATCAGCCAAAGATCTCCACAGCAACGGGATCCGAATCCCAGATCGGCATCTTTGCATAATCATAGCATTCACATCATATTTTCCCACAAAGCGTAGCATTCCGTCTAATACGGAGCATTACGGCAAAAATCAAACATATTGCATAAATCATAAGCCATGTGTCGAACCGAACACTTGCAAATAATGACAATCCATCAGCAATATACAAAATATTTCCCAATTCCCCACCAGAGAGCCAAAGCATTTCCTTTACACTCACAGATACAGATACACACTCCTTTGGGCACTCGTCCGTGCCATCTTTCCCCAGTAAAATTGCCCGAACAAACAGACACTTATATTACAGATGCTTCTTGACACTCGTTTGTGTCATATCCCCAGCGGAAAGCCAAAGCGTCCCCTTTGCACTCACAGACACATATATATACAATTCCTCGACACCCGTCCGTGTCACCTTCCCCAGCACAGTTGCCTAAAAACTTGGTAAACCAAATACTTGTTTATAGTACACTCTTTCCGACACCCGTCCGTGTCGTGCTCTCCACAGCAAGTTGAACACTCGTCTATGTCTCACTCATCAATTTTCACTCATACCGATACTCGTCCGTATCTTGTATGTACCACTCAGATCCCCTCAGAGTCGACACTCGTCCGTGTTCTTCGTTAACCAGTTGGTACTCGTCCGTATCATAATCTCTGAACATGCGTCAAGCGTTTGTTTCTACTGATACTCGTCCGTATCATAGTCTTAAGGATGATCGTCCGCATCTTTAATCTATACACAATGTCAAACACTTATATCTTCATGAATTTAGACACTCGTCTGTATCTACCATTCCTCAGAAGAGTCCCAGCAAATCCTAGTAAATTATTTCCTTTCTAACTGACATTCGTCCTATGTCATGATACCTTTCGGCAGCCGTACCCTGCCAGATGATCGTCCTTCACCTTCTTGATGATCGTCCTTCATCACCCCCAGTGGAGTCTCTATTCATTAGAACCCCTTCTTATCTGACATTCGTCCTATGTCATGATAAACCCTGAGAGCAGCCGTACCCTGCTAGGTGATCGTCCTTCACCTCTTGATGATCGTCCTTCATCATGCTTATCCGATGGCCGTCCCCATCGTCGACCTTTTTATCCGACATTCGTCCTATGTCATGATACTTTCGGCAGCCGTACCCTGCCAGGTGATCGTCCTTCACCTTGGATGACCGTCCCTCATCTTATCCCCAACAAAGCAACCGTCCCCTGCTAGGTGATCGTCCTTCACCTTTGATGACCGTACCTCATCATTTATTTCATTCATACCTTGAACTTGATGGTCGTCCCCATCATTTACCTATAATCCCCAGAGAGTCTTATGGCTTTACCTGATGGCCGTCCCCATCATAATCTCTTATATCCCCAGCTTGTCGGCCGTCCCCGTTATTGCTTTATTTCCCGCATTTTTCCCAGCATGTCGGTCGTCCCCGTCATTGCTTCATCCTGAGCAGTCGTCCTCTGCTCGACGGTTGTCCCCTGTCACCCGCACTTTATAATTATACTTTACTTCCTTTTACAATCTATATCCCTTTTCTTCTTCATTCAGTGAGTGCAAATTTTGGACTGTCTTTGGTATTCAACCACAAGTTATCTTGTTTGCCTGTTAAGCCGTCGCTTACATCCTGCACAACTAACTCATGTTTGAATAGGGGCAGCTGTAAACACCCCAAATTTTCCCTCACCCATTCACACCATGGCTTGTGATCTTTTCATTTGCATAAGTTCAATCATAGCATCTCATACCACATTTTTGATTTACTGCATTGATTCAAAGTCATCTACATCTAGGGTTTGTGATCTGGGCCATCCCTGAGCTATTTGAGCCACTCCAAAGGTCATCAATCACTTCAAAGGGGTCATGTATGTTCAAGCATCATATTATATCCTCACAAAGTCAAGAAAGTCAAAGAATCACAAGAACTGAGAAAGGCATGGAAGCAGAGCCAGGTTTAACTACACAGATGACCTAGAATTAGGGTTTTGGTTTCAGAGGCCATAACTCCAAAATTTGTGGCCATTCTTGTTTCTATTGGTCTCTATATGTTATGAGGATCATGCATATCAATTTTCATGAAGAAATTCAATGGGGAAGGCATCTGATTAAGGGATGACTTCTTGAGCAAGTCAGTGCAAAATCAGGGCATCTGAGGCCTCCAATGACCCAACCAAAGGGTGTTCTCCATCATTTTGAATGTGTATGATCTTTATTTGATCATAGAAGATGTTAGAAGTTCACAAAATTGAAGAATTTCAAGCCATTTGCAAAGTTGCCTTTTTGGGAAAGTGACTTGTAATGAAAACTTGCCATTTTGGGAAAGTTTTTCAACCTCCTCTTTTTGATTAAAAAATGCTTCAAATGAGAAAACTTTGGTCATGAAAGTTGTATAATGGATCCTCCCATTTTCAAAAAGTACAAGAACTCTTTCTAATTCATTTTGGATCAAAAGTTATGGCTTGTCAAAGTTGGGCAAAATCACTTAATTTTCACTTTTGTACCAAAGAGGGAAAGTTGCAAAACCTCATGCCAAGGCAAAATGTGACTTCAAATGGACTTCTAACTATCACACAAACATAAGTCATGACCTAAAATTCAGAATGCACCAAAGAATTGTTCATTTCCATGCCTTAATCATTAAGAAATCACAAATGGGCCAAAGGTTCACTAAGTTGCAAAATGCTTCATAACCCTTCATCCATTTAAGCCAGCTCACAAAATCTGATTTCATGACATTCCTTGATCTTTGCTGCGCAGGACCATGCCCCTATCTCAGCCTCCCACTTGCCCATACCTCAAAGGACACCTAACATTGACTTTTGGCAAAATGGCCCATACCAATCAACATAGGCCAGCAACAACTCTCTGACCTATCCAAACATGATACATGGACAAAATGGAACTCAACACACCACACAACACAGCCTGAGCTCTCCCACAAGTCAGCATTCTCCAAAACCTCTCTTTGTGCATTTTCTTTCGAAACTAAATACACAAGCCACAAACCTCAAAACAAACTTCATAGAATCACTCACCATGACCCTCTGATCATTTCCCAACCATCATTTGATCCTGAAACCATCCCAAATAAAAATACGAGTTTTCACTCCCCTTGGTCAGAACTTCATCAATCTCTTGAACCAGCCATAAGAAATTCCAAACAAGCATTGCAAACTTCTCAGGAGGTTCATTAAAGGCATCTTGGACCAAAGAAGCAGCCAGAAAGCTCCAAAGTTCAAAGCTCCAGTTCAGGTGAGCTCAAGAACAATTTTTCCAGAAACGTGTTTTTAAGTTACTAATTGATTCTCCACGATTCACTGATAATGCTGATGTGTTTGGTTTTGAAAATAGTCAAGTATTAAGCATGTATGAGCTCTCTGAAATTTTTTGACCTAGAACTAATTTGCTTCGATTCAGCTTGAATATGTGAAATAAATTTGTTTTAGTGGGTGTTTCTTGTTGAGTGATGCGTGGGGTTGGATTCTGGGCAGAGAGATTAGGTTTTAGAAGCTTAGGGAGAGAGATAGCAATTTTCAGGGAGGGGTGTGGCCGGAGAAGATGACCGGAGGTCATTTCCGGCCACCTGAAAGTCATTAATGTCTTAATTGTGATTAGGGCTCAGTTTGAATGTGAGCCATAGATCCTGTTGACCCTTATTGACCCGCGCGCGAATGAGTGGCCCAGATCCATCATTAAAGCCCTAATCCTGATTTATTAAATTAATTAATTAGGTTTAATTTAAATTTAGTCAGTTTGAATTACAGCCCTAGGATCTGGTGCGGGTTAACTCCCTCCAAATCCATTTGAATCTCAGCTCTTGGATCAGCCTACTTTCTTTTATTTAAATTTTTATTTCATTTTCTTTTCATTTAACTTCCACGAATTTTAAAAAATAGCAAAACATGTTAAAAAATTCTGAAATTTTTTGTCAAACATTTCATTAATTTTCAGAACCCAAAAATATTTTTATTTTTATTTTTTGGATTAAAAATCATTTTTAAATCATTTAAATGTTTATTTTTAATTAGTTAATGGAAATTAATTAATTAAAAATGCATTTAGGTATTTAAAAATCACAAAAAAAATTCACATTGCATTTTAAAACATTTAGAAACATTATCAAACTCTCAAAACAAATTTCTTTTTTGTTCTTGAACTATTTTGACCTTTTTCATTGGAATTAAATTCATTTAAAGGCAATATTTTTGTTCAAATTTAGAAAAATTCATTCTGCCTAACCATGAGGAGTTTGATGATGGTTCTTCTTGCATTGCATCCTTCACATTATGTAATTTCTAGGTTAAAATTGGTTTGAATTCATCCTTCATTTTCAATTTAATGAGCATTTTTCCTTGTGAGGTATCCCAAAACCCTAGTTGGCTTAGGAAATTCATAACTTCCATTAGGTTTAGATTTAGGTCTCCTCCTTTGGGCAGTGAACTTGTGTAGGGTTAGGGTTCCTTTGATCCCATTTTCAATTTTTTATCATGTCATTTGCTTCTGATTTTGAATTTTGCTTTGTGTCTTGTGCATAAACCCTAATTTGTGCCTCTCTTTGCATCCATTTCTCATTTGATTGCATTCAAGAACTTGCCATAACATTTTGTGCATCCTTAAGACATATAAGACATCTTAGGACATATTAGAATCATGTTTGATCATTGTATCTTTCATTTGCCATGCTATTTGTTCATATCATTTCATAAACTTTCATGAATCTTCATGGTTCAAAGCTTGCTTCATTTGCATCCACATCCTTGTATGATCATCCACAACTCTTGACATGTGTTTGCATCATCTCTTAGCATCATTAACATCATGATTGTGCTTCTGATTTTTGGTTTGCATCTTTGCATTCATTTCATTTTCATTGCATTGCATTTCTTTTGCTAACTTTTCAGGTGGTAAGTTGTTTTGAGAAGTGAATTTGCCTTCACTTCTCACAATCTCTTCTCATCTCTATTGCATCATTTTTGCATTTTGTATTTGCCTTAGAGTGAGCTTTCTCATTCATGCTCTCTCCCACTTTCTTCCTTCAAGCAACTTGTCTTCTTAAGTGAAGCAAGTTGTCTTGCTTCTCTCTGTTTCTTTCTCCTTTCATCTGCTTCTCCTTGGTGGCTTCCTTGAAGATTTCTCCTCTTAAGCCTCATGAACCCTATGAACAACCAAGCATGATCACAATTAGGGTTTGATTAGTCCCCCATTTAGTTTTACCTTTGTGTCATCTTTTGTGTCTTTCTTCTCATCTCATAATCAGGGACTAAACCATTAAGGTTTTAAGGCTTTGTGATTAAGATTATGCCTGCATCCTTCTCTTAGGATGGAGTGTATAAATTTAATCCTAAGTGTTAAACCCTTAATTTGTTTAAATCCTTTAATCAATCCACTTAATAATCACTAATACATCAAGCTTGTAACTTGGGCCTTACATTAGGGTTCTAATTCTTCCTTAATTGGTTAAGAAGGACTAACCCTAGTGTTAACGGACAAGTCCTCCTCAATTTGTCTTACAAACCATAAAATTCATTTCTTAATCTTATCTTTAACTAAAATCCACTTTAATAAAGGCTTTGTTTTGTCATGAGGTTAATCCCTAATCATGGATTAAGTTGAGGAGCCTTTCTCAGCTTAAATGTTCTCATCTATTATCCTTCTATTACGATGGTGTAATGAGTCCATTAAATCCCTGATTATGGCTTAAACTCATTACTCAACACTAAACAAAAACAACAAAAACAACTAAATAATCACAAGTAGGTTAATGATCTTAATCCTATATCATGGTGATTAAGTGTGAGGTGCTTACTTCACATTTAAGGTATTCTCATTACCCCTAATCAGAGGGAGGATGTGATGAGTTTACTAACCCTTGGTTTAGGCTTAAGCTCATTAACTTATGACAAATCCAAAAGCAATAAAAGATTAAAACACAAAAAAAAACAATAATCGTCTCCTCCAGGATTCTTTTCTCACCTTATTCACTCACAAACGAGAACTTGTTTCTTCCGTCTAATGCAAGACAGTTTGCACCTGAGCCAGACAGGTCATACACTTGAGCATAGGCAAGTAAGCAGTTCACAAGTCAATTTATCTTTCAGTCTCTTTGGGTCGAACTACGGTGTTCTGACTTCCTCATTGCACGAGAGGATACGTAGGCATAACTTAACTGTTATCGAACAAAAGTCTCTGTATATCCCCCCTCTTCCAGCATTATTCTTTAAGCCTCATAGTCTTGAGCCTTTCACTCTTGTTCTTACACTGACACTTCTCTCATACACTTCACATTTCTTTTACACTGACACATGCATTCTTTCCAGCTTTGATACACAGATAGCACTGACACAACCCCTTTAAAACACAAATCTTTTAAGCGTGGATCCCGTCGAGTACGACGGACAATCTGGGTGCTAATACCTTCCCAGGTTGTAACCAACCCCCTTTCTCAGTCTCTCTGGTTCACAACCGTCTTATCCATATCCTTCTAGGTCTATGCAGCATTACCTTTCCTCCGGGATAAAAATGCCTAGCTGGCGACTCTTGTCTTTTGAGTTCACCCTTGTGTGTTCTCTCTCCTTTCGCCGACCGTTTGCGTCTGTACCCCTTCTGACCAGGGTGTCATTTGGTGGGAGCGACAGCTTGGCGACTCTGCTGGGGACCCTTATACTGTAACCAGGGCTTCTGATTCTTTTTGTGGGTTCCTCCTAGCGCTTGTTTGATTTGTGTTTACTGGGGTGTTATGTGCTAATTGTGTTTATTTATTTGCTTTATTTATTGCTTTATGTACAACTTTATTTATTGCTTTCCTTTACAGTTTTTCATATTTCATACTGTCATTATCATTGCTGGATCTGGTTTCTGTTTTGGTGGGTGGGGTTCCATTGAGAGTTTGAGGTCCTATACCTGGGACCTGAGTGACACCTAGGCTAGAGTGGTTCATGTTCTTTCCCATTCCATTTCGGTCTGGTGCGGGAATATGAAACACGGTTTAGATGTGGGTTTCTTCTTGAGAACTCTGTGCTACAGATTTCCTGTAGTGCTAGGGCTATCTGGGAAGCCTGCTAAGTCTGGATGACATTTATTATGACCTTCAGAAACTGGGGTGAATTAGAGGAGGATTTTTTATGGTTATTGTAAACACTGTACCTCTGGGTTAGAAGTGTTTACACTTCTCATAACTGATCCAAGTCTGAGGATCCTTGTTCTAGAACACCACCTGTGAGGGGGTTGGGCTGTTTACAGGTATGCAGGTACCATTGGCCACATCATACCCTATAACTATTTGGTTTAAGAGTACCTCATTTTGGACAGTTCTTGTGATTAACCCTGGACATGTGACTCTTTATTTGAGTCTCCCACCTTGGTTACTGGATTTCTGAACCTCCATCTGGACTTCTTGAACATACATGGACTTTATATCAAGACAGATAACCAGATCCAGCTTGATCACAAACCCTTGCATATCATTTGCATACATCATCATTGCATCATTTAACATTTGTTTATTTGTTTTTCAGGGTATCCACTTTACATCTGGTTTGGTTTTGACCCCTTCACTTGTATAGACCTCAACTTTAGCTGTCCTCATCAGTTATCTGCTTCAGCTATTCTCATCATCACCAGCATCAACCTATCAGTGGCTCATCTCCAGTATCAGTCTTGATCCTCATCAGCACTTGTCTTCAGCTTTTCATCAGCACTCATGACCACTCCCAGGAAGAGCAACATATCTTACCATTTCTTTGAGCCTGTGTTGACTGGCATCAGGCAGGTCCAGTCACTTATCACCCCTGACCATATCCCCTTGTTTAGAGAACATTATGGAGGTATCCTGGATATGGTTATGGACCTTGACCCTTCTCAGAGGAGCATGATTCACACATGCATGCAGTTTTATGACCCTCCTTTGAGATGCTTCACATTTCCAGACTTTCAGCTAGGACCTCTGTTGGAGGAGTTTTCATCATTGATTGGAGTACCTGTCAGGGATGGAATCCCCTTCAACCCAGAAATGACTTCTCCCAGCAATGGAGAAGTAGCAAAAGCACTGCACCTGGAGCCTGCCTTGATTGGGCAAAGCATGACAACAAAAGCTGGAATCCCTGGTCTTCACTTGGATTTCTTGATTTCTCAGGCCATTCTGAAGGCTTCATTGGGAGAGTGGAGGGCAGTTTGTGCACTGTTAGCCCTCAGCATATATGGGGTTATACTGTTTGCAGATGAGCCCAAATTTATCAGCAAGAATGCCATTCATCTCTTTCTTCTGAAGAACCCAGTACCCACATTGCTGGGAGATTTCTATTACTCCATTCATCAGAGGAATGAGAAACAAAGGGGGAAGTTGGTGAGATGTTGTGCTCCTTTGTTTCACACCTGGCTGCTTAGACATCTACCTAAAACAGATGCCTTCTTGAATCCTCACCAGCAGAAGAATTGGGCTAAGAGGCTCATTGCTTTGACTTCAGATGATATTAGGTGGTGCACCCAGAGCACCAAAGGCAAGGACATTATCACCAGCTGTGGACAATACCCAAATGTACCTCTGATAGGAGTAAAGGGCTGCATCAACTACAATCCTTTGCTGTTTAAGAGACAATTGGGCTATGCTTTGGTTCACCCTCTTAGAATGCAAGATTTAGCTGAGACCTTGTATTGTGAAATAGAACCTAATCTAGTTGCTGTCAGACAAGCATCCTGGGCTTGGGACAACATCCAGACAAAGGGGATGGCTATTCTTGGAAGGTGTAATAATGTTGCTTCAGCTCAGTACTATGACTGGTCCCGTACAAGAGCTCAGATGACTGGAATGCCTTTCACCATTGAGGATATACCTGGACCATCTACAGCTCAGCCAGCAGCAACTGTCAGCCTGGAAGAATTTGAGAAGCTAAAGGAAAGGAATGAGAATCTGTCTCAAGCTCTGAAGAAGACCCTTTGGGAAAGGAGTGATGGTCGTCTGGACATTGAAAGGTTGGAGAAGCTTAGGGTGGAGCATCTGGCCAAGATTGAGAAAACAGAGGACTACATCAGAAAAGCAAGAGCTGGGGAACAAATATTGAAGAATGCCTGTAAGGAGGCCAAGATTCAGAAGGCTAGGACTGAGCTCTATCTGCAAGAAAGTCAGGCTAGGTGGGTCAGGATCACTGAAGCCCGGACACAAGAAGATCAGAGAACTCAAGCTAAGATTGAACAGTTGGAGGCCAATGAAAAGAAACAGCAGGAAGCTTTGCTGGCAGCCCAGAAGGAGATTTTAGAGTTGAAGCTTAGGGCTGGATTGAAGAGATCAAAGGACCAGGACAGACACAAGAAGCTGACCACTGCCCTTGCTACCAGGAACCTCCTCATCAGGACTATTACAGAGCATCCAGCTGGTCTAGTGAATGAGGCACTTCTGAAGGAGGTTAAGGAGGATGAGTTTGGATTGGATGTTTGACTTCTTTGCTTGTTGTTCATTTTCATTTGATGTACTTTTTCTTTTTGTATTTTTTGACCCTCCAGGGGCATGAGTTGTAAAACAAACTATGTATTTGATTCACCATTTGTAATATATTTTAGTTTGTTTCCATTTTTGGGGTTTCTTTTCTCAACAAAGTCAAAAGCATCTTCCTCGAGGTCTGGAAAGGTCAAAACCAAGAACCAAGCCGGATACCTCGGAAAACAAATAAGCATACTGCATTGCATACTAACCTTGTTTTGTTTTGTAGGTTTTGTATTTATTTGTTTCTAACTCTGTTGTGATCTCAGGAAATATTGCTCGCCGCCGGGTGTTCCCTGTCAACCGTACGCACCGGTATCCTACTCCAAACAACCTTCCTGGTATCCAAATGGATCAAGTACAGCAGGACCTGACTGAGGTCAGAACTCAGATGGCTAATGAAAGAGTGGAGATGAGGAACCAAATGGCTCAATTCATGACTGTGATGACTGACTTGGCCCAGAGCCAAGAAAGGTTAAGGGCATTAGTAGAAAGACAAACTCCCGAGGAACCTCATCCTGGAACTGGAGGAACAAGTAATAATGAAAGGGGTCAGCCTCATGTTAATCCACCAGTATTTGGACCTCATCTGGATCCGGAAGTCAATATCCCGGGAAATGTGCAAGGAAATACTGCTGGGGGCAGGATCTTGCAAGAAGATCCCCAAGAGGAGCAGTTTACTGTAATGGGAGCTAGAGACGAAGTCTATGATAGGAGGTTTGATGAAATTGCTGAGAAGTTGAGATCTTTGGAGTCTCAAAACTCCTTGGGCTTTGATGTAATGGATATGGGGTTAGTGGATGGGGTGAGAATTCCCCACAAGTTCAAGCCCCCGTGCTTTGAGAAATACAATGGAACCTCTTGTCCACGAACTCACCTGCAGTCTTTCCTGGGAAGACTTAAAGCATATACTATGGATGAAAAGCTGTGGATGTTCTACTTTGAAGACAGTCTGACTGGGGCTTCAAGGGAGTGGTATTCACACTTGACCAGAGCTACCATCAGATGCTGGAAGGACTTAGCTGAAGCCTTCATCAGACAATATCAATATAACCTGGACATGGCTCCTAACAGGACCCTCCTGATGGGAATGTCCCAGTCTTCCAGAGAAAGCTTCAGAGAATATGCCCAGAGGTGGAGACAGCTTGCTGCTGCTGTCCAACCACCCATGTCGGAAAGAGAAATGGCCGACATGTTCATGAATACTTTGCAAGGAACATATATTGATAGGCTAGCTGCCTTTTCTTCTACCAGCTTCGCTGATGTCGTCATAGCTGGTGAAAGAATTGAAAGTCTGTTAAAAATGGGCAAAATTTCTGATAATGGTGCAAGTTCATCCAGTAATCCCAGGAAGCCTTTCGTGGGACCCCGAAGGACCAGTGAGACAAATGCCATTCATGCAAGCAGGGGAAGACCTCAATATGTTCACAAATCAGTAGCAGCAGTCACCATTCCAGCTCCGATTCCTCAGCAATCAACATATCAACAACCACATTATCAACAGCAGGTTCAGTACCCGCAACAGAGAACCTACAACAACATCAATAGCAATCAACAACAACGACCCTTCCAACAAAGACCATCACAGGAAAACAGGGTGATTGACCCTATCCCTATGCCTTATGCTGCCTTATTGCCACAACTCCTGAAGCTTAACTTGGTTGAGTTAAGGACGTTGGCACTACTGGATCCTCTAAATCTCCCAAGGTATTATGATGTCAACGCCATGTGTGCTTTCCACTCCAATGCACCTGGCCACAATACTGAAAAATGAAGGGCCTTGCAAATGAAAGTCCAAGATCTGGTGGATTCTAAAGCCCTCAACTTTGCACCTCCTCCGAATGTCAACAAAAATCCTATGCCTAATCACGGAGGGCCGAGGATTAATGCCATTGAGGAAGACAAACCGTCTACCTTGATCACCAGTGTTGCATAGATACGAACACCTTTGGTCGAAATTAAAGCTCAGCTTCTAGAGTGCCAAGTGTTCCCCGGGTGTGAGCTCGGTTGTGGGTATTGCAACATTGCAGTCAACGGGTGTGAAAATTTGAGAAGCGGCATAGATGGTCTTATTAAGGATGGAATCCTTCAAATCTCAACAACGGCGCCTACAAATCCAGCAATTCCTTTAACAACAATTCCAGATTCTTCTACAACAGCAGCAACAATCATTCCTACCGATTCATCAATATCATCAGCAATGGCTCCATCCATCACTTCAACAAATCAAATTTCAGCAACCATCTCTTCTACAACATCAGCATCCATTTTATCAGCAGAATCTTCTACAACGCCAGCAAAAATTAACGAAGATGTCTCAGCAGTTACAATCTATTATGACCCATCAGAGGTCCCTCCCTGCAGTAATTTTCAACAACAAACAGTGGCACCTCCTACCAGATCACCATTCACAATTTACTATGATCCGCACACTGTTACAGCACCCTCCTCTGCAGCAGTCAGTCCAATTACCATTACGGTGCCTGGACCCGTTCCTTATGAAAGCAGTAATGCCATACCTTGGCATTATGGCTCTGATCTCTACTGCAACGGGGAGAAAATCACTCTGGATTCATCAACCTCTTCTCCACAGATTGATAATGTTGGGGGAGGCGGAGGCTTCACCAAAAGCGGATGCCTTTTTGCCTCACAAGTGCAAAGACCTAATGCCGAAGCAGAAGCTGCTGCCAAAGCAAAAGGAAAGAGTGTGGTACCTGAAGAGCCGACTGCCAAAGAAACTCAGAAGACATCTTTTGAACAAGATGTAGAAGAGTTTATGAGAATCATAAAAAGAAGTGATTACAAGGTGGTGGATCAGCTTCACCAAACTCCCTCAAAAATCTCCATATTATCACTGTTGATGTGTTCTGAAGCTCACAGGAATGCATTATTGAAAGTCCTGCACGCAGCATACGTGCCAGAGGAGATTACCGTTAATCAGCTAGAAACTGTGGTGGCAAATTTCAACACAAGTCATGGACTGGGCTTTACCAATGCTGACTTAACAACAGAGGGACGTAACCAGAACAAGGCTTTAAATATCACCCTGGAGTGCAAGGGTGCTGTTCTATCTCATGTACTGGTGGAGACTGGGTCATCACTCAATGTTCTACCAAAGAAAGCCTTGGTGAAGCTGGAGTATGATGGCTTGGCACTACGTCCGAGTAATTTGGTGGGTAGAGCATTTGATGGCTCTAAAAGATCAGTGCTTGGGGAGATTGATCTGCCTGTGATGATTGGCCCGCAGACTTTTAAAACTACCTTCTATGTGATGGACATTCAGCCGACCTACAGCTGTTTGTTGGGTAGACCCTGGATCCACGCCACTGGCGCTGTTACGTCTACCCTTCACCAGAAGCTGAAATTCGAGTGGGAAGGCCAAATCATCACCATCTGTGGGGAAGAAGACATCTTTGTTAGCCATTTGGCTACGTGTAAGTATATAGAGATTGATGGAGAGATCCATGAAACCATGAGCCAGGGGTTTGAGGCCCTGAACATTAATGAAGCATCTGCTGTACTGGGAACTTCCATAACGTCATATCAGCAAGCCCGAAAGGTTGTTGAGGAAGGAACCGCACAAGGCTGGGGCAAGCTGTTGCCCGTGGAAAAGAAAGAGGACAGATTTGGGTTAGGTTACAAACCAACTCAACAAGATCAATCAGAGGCTGCAAAAGAGCCCAATTTTGTCAGCGGGGGAATGCTCACCCCAGATGCTGTGAACAATTTGGAAGACGAGGAGGAAAGCGACCGCAACCTGGAGAGCTGGATACGTCCAAGGATCCCGGGGAGCCAAGTCCTTAGCTGGTCTTCCCAGGAAATTATAAGGGTTACTCCTGCAGAGTAATTATTATTTCCTGTATTTTAAAGCATGCATCAAGTCTTGCATCTTGCCCAAGATGTCAAGACTCATTTTATAATCGGGCCATCTTGTAATTTTGTGCAAATAGATCAATCAATGAATATCGGACATCTTTTGCAAACGAGTCTCTTTTTCGCTCACTGTCTTTTCATTTTTCTTTTTGTACAAAAATAAAATGGCAATGTTTTCAAAATAAATAACTTCATTTTCACTTTTTCTAAACAAGATTAAAATTGATCACTAAAATGAACAATCTAAACCCTTGCAGAGAGTGCCTTTCAGACTGCACCGACAACGACACTGCTATGACTTTGTATGACCTCGACAATCCAATCAATCAAGCTGATGAAGGGGTTGAAGAAGATTATGAGCTACCTGAAGAGCTAGCCAGGTTGTTAAGGCAAGAGGAGAAGGTTATCACTCCTCATCAGGAGGAGATTGAAACGGTTAATCTTGGTACGGAAGAAAATGTGAAAGAGGTTAAGATCGGGGCCTGCCTGCAAGATTCTATAAAAGAGCAACTGATTGATATGCTTCGGGAATACGTGGATGTTTTCGCTTGGTCTTATCAGGATATGCCAGGGTTGGACACCGATATTGTCATGCACAAGCTGCCATTAAAAGAAGACTGCCCACCAGTAAAACAGAAGCTGCGCCGTACTCGCCCAGATATGGCAATGAAGATTAAAGAAGAGGTACAAAAGCAGTGGGACGCCGGTTTCCTTGCTGTGACTAGCTATCCGCCGTGGGTTGCTAATATTGTACCTGTGCCTAAGAAAGACGGCAAGGTGAGGATGTGTGTGGACTACCGGGATCTGAACAGAGCCAGCCCGAAAGATGACTTCCCTTTACCTCACATTGATGTATTGGTTGATAATACGGCTCAGTTCTCAGTGTTCTCCTTCATGGATGGGTTTTCAGGATATAATCAGATCAAGATGTCACCCGAAGACATGGAGAAGACAACTTTCATCACACCCTGGGGCACGTTCTGTTATAAGGTGATGCCATTCGGACTGAAGAATGCTGGTGCAACTTATCAACGGGCTATGGTGATATTATTCCATGACATGATCCACAAAGAAATTGAATGTTATGTGGATGACATGAATTCCAAGTCCCTCACAGAAGAAGACCACCTGGTGAATCTGTTGAAGTTATTCAAGCGCCTGAGGAAGTACCAATTGAAGTTAAACCCCAACAAATGCACATTCGGGGTGCGATCCGGTAAGCTGCTAGGATTCATTGTAAGTGAAAAAGGGATTGAAGTTGACCCTGATAAAGTTAAATCCATTCAAGAAATGCCTGCGCCAAAGACTGAAAAAGAAGTTCGGGGGTTTCTAGGTAGATTGAACTACATTTCAAGGTTCATATCTCACCTTACAGCAACCTGTGAGCCTTTGTTTAAGCTGTTAAGAAAAGAACAAACGGTCAGGTGGAACGAAGGCTGCCAGAGGACTTTTGACAAAATCAAGGAATACTTACAAGAGCCTCCAATCCTCATGCCTCCAGTTGAAGGAAGACCTCTAATCATGTACTTGACAGTATTAGAAGAGTCAATGGGGTGTGTGCTGGGCCAGCATGACGAGTCTGGTCGAAAAGAGTATGCAATATACTACCTAAGCAAAAAGTTTACCGACTGTGAACAACGTTATTCACTGCTCGAGAAAACTTGCTGTGCTTTAGCGTGGGCTGCTCGCCGACTAAGGCAGTATATGTTGACCCACACTACTTTATTGATCTCAAAAATGGATCCAGTTAAGTACATTTTTGAGAAGCCAGCACTTACCGGACGGGTTGCAAGATGGCAAATGATCCTCACAGAATATGACATTCAGTACACATCCCAAAAGGCCATCAAAGGCAGTGTATTGTCTGATTATCTTGCTGAGCAGCCCATCGATGATTACCAACCTATGAGATTTGACTTCCCTGATGAAGACATCATGTTCATAAAAGCAAAAGATCATGAAGAGCCTGTTCACACTGAAGGGCCTGATCTGGAAGAAGAATGGACTATGATGTTTGACGGGACTGTTAATATGAATGGTCGTGGTGTTGGTGCAGTACTCATTACACATAAGGGAGTTCATATGCCTTTCTCGGCAAAGCTCACCTTTAACTACACTAACAAAGAAGCTGAATACGAAGCTTGTATTATGGGTCTTGAGGAAGCTATTGACCTCAGGATCAAAACTTTGACTGTGTTCGGAGATTCAGCTCTGGTAATTAATCAAACCAACAGCAAATGGTACACCCACCAAGATCATCTGATACCTTATCGGGATTATGCAAGGAGGTTATTGACTTTCTTCACAACAGTCAAACTTGAGTATATCCCTCGAGACGAAAATCAGTTTGTAGATTCCCTGGCTACCATTTCATCCATGATCAAAGTTCAAGCTACCAACTTTGTACCTCAAATTGCAGTGTCCAGACTTGACAGGCCAGCATATGTGTTCTCAGCAGATGTTGTTAAAGATGATAAACCTTGGTTCCATGATATCAAATGCTTCTTGGAGGATCAAACATACCCACCTGGGGCATCTTCCAATGATAAGAAGACATTAAGAAGGCTAGATGGTAGTTTCTTCTTGAACAATGACTATTTTAATAAGTGGGTCGAAGCAGTTTCTTATGCAAATGTCACCAGGCAAGTGGTAGCCCGATTTCTGAAGAGAGATATCATTTGTCGGTATGGAGTGCCCGAGCGAATCATTACTGATAATGGTTCCAATTTGAACAACAAAATGATGGCAGAGCTATGCCGGGATTTCAAGATCCAACACCACAATTCTTCTCCTTACAGGCCAAAGATGAATGGCGCGGTTGAGGCAGCTAACAAGAATATCAAGAAGATTGTGCAGAAGATGGTGGTTACTTACAAAGACTGGCATGAAATGCTACCATTTTCCTTACATGAGTACCATACGTCAATCAGAACATCCACTGGGGCAACACCATATCAGCTTGTGTACGGTATAGAAGCAGTCCTACCTGTCGAAGTTGAACTACCCTCTCTACGGGTATTGATGGATGTTAAGCTGAATGAAGCAAAATGGGTCCGATCCCGATACGAACAACTAAGTCTGATTGAAGAAAAGAGATTGGCTGCAATTTGTCATGGGCAGCTGTATCAGAAAAGAATGAAGAAAGCCTTCGATCAGAAAGTCAGGCTCTGAGAGTACCAAGTAGGAGATCTTGTGCTGAAAAGACTCCTCCCTCCTCATACAGACCACAGGGGCAAGTGGACTCTGAATTATGATGGGCCGTTCATAGTAAAGAAAGTTTTTTCCGGTGGGGCACTGATGCTCAGTACTATGGATGGTGAAGATTTCCTGTCCCCTGTGAATTCAGATGCAGTTAAAAAATACTTCGCATAAAATGAACCGCTGGACACAAAAACAGAATATAAGTCCAGGCAAAAATAGGGCATCCCGGCGAGTCAAAAACAGAATAAAAGACTCGGGCAAAAATAAGGGAAAATAAATAAAAAAATGTACACCCGCTGAGTTGAAAAGCCACAATGGACAGCTCAGGCAAAAATGGGTATCCCGATGGATTGAAAACCCGAAAGGGCGATCCACGCAAAACAAGGGAATAAGCGAACAACAACATCCTGGATTCGTCTGTATCGCTTACAACATGGTAAGTTTCGAAAGTTTCGAGGATCAGTCAGAACCAGCCTTCTTCAGAAATCAAGATGAGAAGAACGTCAATGTCATACAAGTCATAGCAAATGGAAAGCTCCTTGAAGCATCATCAACATTGCCACTGTCTTGTTTGTTTCTGAATTTGTAACAATCTCCTCATTTCAGGGGATCTGTTTCTTTGACTGTATCTTGCCAATTCAGGGCATACAAATTAATAAAATCAGATTTTCAGTCATGTTTCGTCTCGTACATCTTATTTTCGTGTGCAAAAATGTCCGATATCCTTAATATAATGATTGCGTAAATACAGGTGCGTCTTTTCTGAAAACTTACATGCTTGCAGGAAATATACTTACTCCTGGGAGTGTTCAAAATCCTATGATGGAATCTAGTAAGGGATACCTCGGGGTACTTGTGCGTTTCTTTGTCTTTACAGGATTGCAGGTATCCAAAGCGCAACATGGGGCATGAAAGCTTCTCCCCAGCAAGCTGTCAAATCATTATCTACTCAGCACACCTTCCAAATAGCACCAGAGATGCCTTCTCCCCATCAGAGTTGCCAGACATCACTTCTCCAACATTTCCTTCAGAGCAGTACCATAAGGGGCCCATATCCCCAGCTGAGTTGTCAAGTGTCATCCTCAGCAGGATCCCCGCAGAAATCTCTAGGAGGATCTTTCAGTGATCTTTCTTCTTCCCCAGCCGAGTGCTAGACAGGGAATCAGCCCCGCAGTGTTTCAACTTATATCCAGAAGAGCAATGCCCGAAGGTCTCACAGCAGAGTGACGAGAGCTTCTACAGACCCCAGCCGGGTCCCTCATTACCAAGATAGGTTTATCAATGACCTACTTCCCCATGCAGAGTCATGTATGTCAGATCTACCAATGATCTCACCCCCAGCTGGGATATCCACTTCAAGCAGATCAGCCAAAGATCTCCACAGCAACGGGATCCGAATCCCAGATCGGCATCTTTGCATAATCATAGCATTCACATCATATTTTCCCACAAAGCGTAGCATTCCGTCTAATACGGAGCATTACGGCAAAAATCAAACATATTGCATAAATCATAAGCCATGTGTCGAACCGAACACTTGCAAATAATGACAATCCATCAGCAATATACAAAATATTTCCCAATTCCCCACCAGAGAGCCAAAGCATTTCCTTTACACTCACAGATACAGATACACACTCCTTTGGGCACTCGTCCGTGCCATCTTTCCCCAGTAAAATTGCCCGAACAAACAGACACTTATATTACAGATGCTTCTTGACACTCGTTTGTGTCATATCCCCAGCGGAAAGCCAAAGCGTCCCCTTTGCACTCACAGACACATATATATACAATTCCTCGACACCCGTCCGTGTCACCTTCCCCAGCACAGTTGCCTAAAAACTTGGTAAACCAAATACTTGTTTATAGTACACTCTTTCCGACACCCGTCCGTGTCGTGCTCTCCACAGCAAGTTGAACACTCGTCTATGTCTCACTCATCAATTTTCACTCATACCGATACTCGTCCGTATCTTGTATGTACCACTCAAATCCCCTCAGAGTCGACACTCGTCCGTGTTCTTCGTTAACCAGTTGGTACTCGTCCGTATCATAATCTCTGAACATGCGTCAAGCGTTTGTTTCTACTGATACTCGTCCGTATCATAGTCTTAAGGATGCTCGTCCGCATCTTTAATCTATACACAATGTCAAACACTTATATCTTCATGAATTTAGACACTCGTCTGTATCTACCATTCCTCAGAAGAGTCCCAGCAAATCCTAGTAAATTATTTCCTTTCTAACTGACATTCGTCCTATGTCATGATACCTTTCGGCAGCCGTACCCTGCCAGATGATCGTCCTTCACCTTCTTGATGATCATCCTTCATCACCCCCAGTGGAGTCTCTATTCATTAGAACCCCTTCTTATCTGACATTCGTCCTATGTCATGATAAACCCTGAGAGCAGCCGTACCCTGCTAGGTGATCGTCCTTCACCTCTTGATGATCGTCCTTCATCATGCTTATCCGATGGCCGTCCCCATCGTCGACCTTTTTATCCGACATTCGTCCTATGTCGTGATACTTTCGGCAGCCGTACCCTGCCAGGTGATCGTCCTTCACCTTGGATGACCGTCCCTCATCTTATCCCCAACAAAGCAACCGTCCCCTGCTAGGTGATCGTCCTTCACCTTTGATGACCGTACCTCATCATTTATTTCATTCATACCTTGAACTTGATGGTCGTCCCCATCATTTACCTATAATCCCCAGAGAGTCTTATGGCTTTACCTGATGGCCGTCCCCATCATAATCTCTTATATCCCCAGCTTGTCGGCCGTCCCCGTTATTGCTTTATTTCCCGCATTTTTCCCAGCATGTCGGTCGTCCCCGTCATTGCTTCATCCTGAGCAGTCGTCCTCTGCTCGACGGTCGTCCCCTGTCACCCGCACTTTATAATTATACTTTACTTCCTTTTACAATCTATATCCCTTTTCTTCTTCATTCAGTGAGTGCAAATTTTGGACTGTCTTTGGTATTCAACCACAAGTTATCTTGTTTGCCTGTTAAGCCGTCGCTTACATCCTGCACAACTAACTCATGTTTGAATAGGGGCAGCTGTAAACACCCCAAATTTTCCCTCACCCATTCACACCATGGCTTGTGATCTTTTCATTTGCATAAGTTCAATCATAGCATCTCATACCACATTTTTGATTTACTGCATTGATTCAAAGTCATCTACATCTAGGGTTTGTGATCTGGGCCATCCCTGAGCTATTTGAGCCACTCCAAAGGTCATCAATCACTTCAAAGGGGTCCATGTATGTTCAAGCATCATATTATATCCTCACAAAGTCAAGAAAGTCAAAGAATCACAAGAACTGAGAAAGGCATGGAAGCAGAGCCAGGTTTAACTACACAGATGACCTAGAATTAGGGTTTTGGTTTCAGAGGCCATAACTCCAAAATTTGTGGCCATTCTTGTTTCTATTGGTCTCTATATGTTATGAGGATCATGCATATCAATTTTCATGAAGAAATTCAATGGGGAAGGCATCTGATTAAGGGATGACTTCTTGAGCAAGTCAGTGCAAAATCAGGGCATCTGAGGCCTCCAATGACCCAACCAAAGGGTGTTCTCCATCATTTTGAATGTGTATGATCTTTATTTGATCATAGAAGATGTTAGAAGTTCACAAAATTGAAGAATTTCAAGCCATTTGCAAAGTTGCCTTTTTGGGAAAGTGACTTGTAATGAAAACTTGCCATTTTGGGAAAGTTTTTCAACCTCCTCTTTTTGATTAAAAAATGCTTCAAATGAGAAAACTTTGGTCATGAAAGTTGTATAATGGATCCTCCCATTTTCAAAAAGTACAAGAACTCTTTCTAATTCATTTTGGATCAAAAGTTATGGCTTGTCAAAGTTGGGCAAAATCACTTAATTTTCACTTTTGTACCAAAGAGGGAAAGTTGCAAAACCTCATGCCAAGGCAAAATGTGACTTCAAATGGACTTCTAACTATCACACAAACATAAGTCATGACCTAAAATTCAGAATGCACCAAAGAATTGTTCATTTCCATGCCTTGATCATTAAGAAATCACAAATGGGCCAAAGGTTCACTAAGTTGCAAAATGCTTCATAACCCTTCATCCATTTAAGCCAGCTCACAAAATCTGATTTCATGACATTCCTTGATCTTTGCTGCGCAGGACCATGCCCCTATCTCAGCCTCCCACTTGCCCATACCTCAAAGGACACCTAACATTGACTTTTGGCAAAATGGCCCATACCAATCAACATAGGCCAGCAACAACTCTCTGACCTATCCAAACTTGATACATGGACAAAATGGAACTCAACACACCACACAACACAGCCTGAGCTCTCCCACAAGTCAGCATTCTCCAAAACCTCTCTTTGTGCATTTTCTTTCGAAACTAAATACACAAGCCACAAACCTCAAAACAAACTTCATAGAATCACTCACCATGACCCTCTGATCATTTCCCAACCATCATTTGATCCTGAAACCATCCCAAATAAAAATACGAGTTTTCACTCCCCTTGGTCAGAACTTCATCAATCTCTTGAACCAGCCATAAGAAATTCCAAACAAGCATTGCAAACTTCTCAGGAGGTTCATTAAAGGCATCTTGGACCAAAGAAGCAGCCAGAAAGCTCCAAAGTTCAAAGCTCCAGTTCAGGTGAGCTCAAGAACAATTTTTCCAGAAATGTGTTTTTAAGTTACTAATTGATTCTCCACGATTCACTGATAATGCTGATGTGTTTGGTTTTGAAAATAGTCAAGTATTAAGCATGTATGAGCTCTCTGAAATTTTTTGACCTAGAACTAATTTGCTTCGATTCAGCTTGAATATGTGAAATAAATTTGTTTTAGTGGGTGTTTCTTGTTGAGTGATGCGTGGGGTTGGATTCTGGGCAGAGAGATTAGGTTTTAGAAGCTTAGGGAGAGAGATAGCAATTTTCAGGGAGGGGTGTGGCCGGAGAAGATGACCGGAGGTCATTTCCGGCCACCTGAAAGTCATTAATGTCTTAATTGTGATTAGGGCTCAGTTTGAATGTGAGCCATAGATCCTGTTGACCCTTATTGACCCGCGCGCGAATGAGTGGCCCAGATCCATCATTAAAGCCCTAATCCTGATTTATTAAATTAATTAATTAGGTTTAATTTAAATTTAGTCAGTTTGAATTACAGCCCTAGGATCTGGTGCGGGTTAACTCCCTCCAAATCCATTTGAATCTCAGCTCTTGGATCAGCCTACTTTCTTTTATTTAAATTTTTATTTCATTTTCTTTTCATTTAACTTCCACGAATTTTAAAAAATAGCAAAACATGTTAAAAAATTCTGAAATTTTTTGTCAAACATTTCATTAATTTTCAGAACCCAAAAATATTTTTATTTTTATTTTTTGGATTAAAAATCATTTTTAAATCATTTAAATGTTTATTTTTAATTAGTTAATGGAAATTAATTAATTAAAAATGCATTTAGGTATTTAAAAATCACAAAAAAAATTCACATTGCATTTTAAAACATTTAGAAACATTATCAAACTCTCAAAACAAATTTCTTTTTTGTTCTTGAACTATTTTGACCTTTTTCATTGGAATTAAATTCATTTAAAGGCAATATTTTTGTTCAAACTTAGAAAAATTCATTCTGCCTAACCATGAGGAGTTTGATGATGGTTCTTCTTGCATTGCATCCTTCACATTATGTAATTTCTAGGTTAAAATTGGTTTGAATTCATCCTTCATTTTCAATTTAATGAGCATTTTTCCTTGTGAGGTATCCCAAAACCCTAGTTGGCTTAGGAAATTCATAACTTCCATTAGGTTTAGATTTAGGTCTCCTCCTTTGGGCAGTGAACTTGTGTAGGGTTAGGGTTCCTTTGATCCCATTTTCAATTTTTTATCATGTCATTTGCTTCTGATTTTGAATTTTGCTTTGTGTCTTGTGCATAAACCCTAATTTGTGCCTCTCTTTGCATCCATTTCTCATTTGATTGCATTCAAGAACTTGCCATAACATTTTGTGAATCCTTAAGACATATAAGACATCTTAGGACATATTAGAATCATGTTTGATCATTGTATCTTTCATTTGCCATGCTATTTGTTCATATCATTTCATAAACTTTCATGAATCTTCATGGTTCAAAGCTTGCTTCATTTGCATCCACATCCTTGTATGATCATCCACAACTCTTGACATGTGTTTGCATCATCTCTTAGCATCATTAACATCATGATTGTGCTTCTGATTTTTGGTTTGCATCTTTGCATTCATTTCATTTTCATTGCATTGCATTTCTTTTGCTAACTTTTCAGGTGGTAAGTTGTTTTGAGAAGTGAATTTGCCTTCACTTCTCACAATCTCTTCTCATCTCTCTTGCATCATTTTTGCATTTTGTATTTGCCTTAGAGTGAGCTTGCTCATTCATGCTCTCTCCCACTTTCTTCCTTTAAGCAACTTGTCTTCTTAAGTGAAGCAAGTTGTCTTGCTTCTCTCTGTTTCTTTCTCCTTTCATCTGCTTCTCCTTGGTGGCTTCCTTGAAGATTTCTCCTCTTAAGCCTCATGAACCCTAGCAACAACCAAGCATGATCACAATTAGGGTTTGATTAGTCCCCCATTTAGTTTTACCTTTGTGTCATCTTTTGTGTCTTTCTTCTCATCTCATAATCAGGGACTAAACCATTAAGGTTTTAAGGCTTTGTGATTAAGATTATGCCTGCATCCTTCTCTTAGGATGGAGTGTATAAATTTAATCCTAAGTGTTAAACCCTTAATTTGTTTAAATCCTTTAATCAATCCACTTAATAATCACTAATACATCAAGCTTGTAACTTGGGTCTTACATTAGGGTTCTAATTCTTCCTTAATTGGTTAAGAAGGACTAACCCTAGTGTTAACGGACAAGTCCTCCTCAATTTGTCTTACAAACCATAAAATTCATTTCCTAATCTTATCTTTAACTAAAATCCACTTTAATAAAGGCTTTGTTTTGTCATGAGGTTAATCCCTAATCATGGATTAAGTTGAGGAGCCTTTCTCAGCTTAAATATTCTCATCTATTATCCTTCTATTAAGATGGTGTAATGAGTCCATTAAATCCCTGATTATGGCTTAAAATCATTACTCAACACTAAACAAAAACAACAAAAACAACTAAATAATCACAAGTAGGTTAATGATCTTAATCCTATATCATGGTGATTAAGTGTGAGGTGCTTACTTCACATTTAAGGTATTCTCATTACCCCTAATCAGAGGGAGGATGTGATGAGTTTACTAACCCTTGGTTTAGGCTTAAGCTCATTAACTTATGACAAATCCAAAAGCAATAAAAGATTAAAAACACAAAAACAAACAATAATCGTCTCCTTCGGGATTCTTTTCTCACCTCATTCACTCACAAACGAGAACTTGTTTCTTCTGTCTAATGCAAGACAATTTGCACCTGAGCCAGACAGGTCATACACTTGAGCATAGGCAAGTAAGCAGTTCACAAGTCAATTTATCTTTCAGTCTCTTTGGGTCGAACTACGGTGTTCTGACTTCCTCATTGCACGAGAGGATACGTAGGCATAACTTAACTGTTATCGAACAAAAGTCTCTGTATATCCCCCCCTCTTCCAGCATTATTCTTTAAGCCTCATAGTCTTTAGCCTTTCACTCTTGTTCTTACACTGACACTTCTCTCATACACTTCACATTTCTTTTACACTGACACATGCATTCTTTCCAGCTTTGATACACAGATAGCACTGACACAACCCCTTTAAAACACAAATCTTTTAAGCGTGGATCCCGTCGAGTACGACGGACAATCTGGGTGCTAATACCTTCCCAGGTTGTAACCAACCCCCTTTCTCAGTCTCTCTGGTTCAGAACCGTCTTATCCATATCCTTCTAGGTCTATGCAGCATTACCTTTCCTCCGGGATAAAAATGCCTAGCTGGCGACTCTTGTCTTTTGAGTTCACCCTTGTGTGTTCTCTCTCCTTTCGCCGACCGTTCGCGTCTGTACCCCTTCTGACCATGGTGTCATTTGGTGGGAGCGACAATATGGACCTTTGGATGTGTGTTTGCCGCGCGTTTTTGAGGGCCAGGATGGATCATTAAAACCCTAAACCTAATTAATTATTTAAATTAGGTCAGATTCAGCCATTGGATCTCATTTAAAGGATAAGTTTAAGTCATGGCCTTAGGATCTGAATACCTCAAGTCACGTGGACTTTGCTCCCTGACCACTAGATCATTCAACTTGCAATCTCAGCCTCTCATTTAGCATACTTTTGTTTTTATTTTATTTTTCTTTGTATTTTATTTCACGAATTTATTTAAAATAGTTAAAAAAACTTCAAAAAATATTTCCTTTTGCATTTTTGTCTTAAATATTTGTCTTAACCAGAAAATGATTTTTATTTTATTTTTTTGCATTAAAAAGTATTTTTAAAATATTTAAATGATATTTCTAATTAATTAAAGTCTTTTAATTAATTAAAAATACATTTAGGTTTCTAAAACTCACCAAAAAAATCATGTTGCATCTTAACACATTTAGAAACATTTTCAAACCCTTCATACAAATTTCTTTTTGGTTTTGATCATAACCTGACAATTTTCTTTGAATTTAGGGTTCATAAAATCACATTTTTAAACCCTAACCTTTGAAAAATCTTTTCTGCCTAACCATGAAGGGTTTGAAGATGGTTCTTTTTGCATTGTTTTACACATATCATGTAGTATCTAGGATATTTTTGGCATGAATTTATCTTGCATTTTCAATTTGATTTGCATTTTTCCTTTTGAAGCACCCAAAAACCCTAGCAAACTTAGAAAAAAATCATAACTTTCAATAGGTTAGGAGTTAGACCTTCTCCTTTGGGGTGTGATATCATATGGGATCAGGGTTTGTTTGAGCTCATTTGCAATTTTTTTTATCATGTCATATGCTTCTGTTGTGACCATGTGCATCTCATCCTTCCATGTAACCCTAATTTTGCATCTTTACTTGCATCTTACATTGCATTGCATGAATATATGAACTTGCCATGCCATTCTAAGCATTTATATGCCATCTTAGACATCTTAAGACATTGCTTGAACATTACTTGATCATTTATCCATACATTTGCTATGCTTTGCATCCATTACATTTCATGAATATCCATGTGTTCTCATGCTTCCTACATGCTTCATTTGCATTCATTCTCTTGTATGATCACACATATGTATCTTGTATGTCTTTGCATCAGATCATAGCATCATTTACATCATGTGTATGCTTCTGGTCTTGGCCTTTGCCCTTGCATATGCATTGTTTCATTTCATTTCTTTCCTTATACATCTTGTGCTAACTTTTCAGGTTAATGGTAAGTTGTTTGGGAGGTGGATTTGCCTTCACCTCCCACCTCTTCTCATCTTTTCATATTGCATTCTTACTGCATTTTTGTTTGTCTTTGAGTGGGCTTGCCTCACTTGTGCCTCTCTCACTTTCTTTCTTTAAGTTACTTATCTTCTTCATTGAAGTAAGTAACTTATCCTTCTGCTTCCTCCCTCTTTCATCTGCTTCTTCCATTGGTGGCTTCCTTGAAGATCTTTCTTAAGCCTCATGAACCATATGAACATCCAAGCATGATAATAATTAGGGTTATGATTAGTCCCCCTTAGTTTTTACCTTTGAGTCTCCTTGAGTCTCTCTTCTCATCTCAATAATCAGAGACTAAACCCTTAAAGTTTTAGGACTTTGGAATTAGGGTTATACCGGTATCCTTCTATTAGGATGGAGTGTATAACTTTAATCCCAAGTGTTAAACCTTTAATTTGTTTAAACCTCTTAATCAAATCATCTTAATAAACACTAAGACTTCAACTTGTAACTTGGGCATTGCATTAGGGTTCTAATTCTTCCTTTATGGTTAAGAAGGACTAATCCTAGTGTTTAATGGACAAGTCCCCCTCAAGTTGTCTTACAAACCATAAAATCCACTTCTTAATCTCATCCCTTAATTAAAATACACTTAATAAAGGCTTTGTTATATTATGAATTTAATCCATAACCATGGATTAAGTTGAGGCATCTTCCTCAACTTAAGTGTTCTCATCTATTATCCTTCTATTAGGATGGTGTAATGAGTCCACTAATATGTGATTATAGATTAAACTCATTACTTAACACTAAACAAAAACCCAAAAACATTTAAATAATCACAAGTAGGTTAATGATCTTAATCCTACATCATCATGGCAATTAAGTTGAGATGCTTATCTCACACTTAAGTAGGCTCATTATCCCTAATCAGGGAGGATATAATGAGTTTACAAGCCTTTGATTTAGGCTTAAGCTCATTAACTTATGCAAAACACCAAAAACAATAACAAAACTGAAAACATAAAAACAAACAATAATCGTCTTCTTCGGGATTCTTTTCTCATCACACTCACTCACAAACGAGAACTTGCTTCTTCCGTCTAATGCGAGACAATTAGCACTCGATCCAGATAAGTCATACACTTGAGCATAGGCAAGCAAGCAGTTCACAGTCAATTTATCTTTCAGTCTTTTTGAGTCAAACTACGGTGTTTTGACTTCCTCATTGCACGCGAGGATACGTAGGCATAACTTAACTGTTATCGAACAAAAGTCTCTTTGTTATCCCCCTCTTCCAGCATTCTTTCTAAAGCCTCAGTTCTGAGCACTTCACTTCTTTTTGCACTGACACTTGCATTCTCTTCCAGCTTTTTCACACAGATAGCACATACCCTACCCCTTTAAACACAATCTTTTAAGCGTGGATCCCGTCGAGTACGACGGACAATCTGGGTGCTAATACCTTCCCAGGTTGTAACCAACCCCCTTTCTCAGTTTCTCTGGTTCACAACCGTCTTATCCATCCTTTTCTAGGTTTATGCAGCATTACCTTTCCTTCGGGATAAAAGGGCCTAACTGGCGACTCTATTCATTTTGTTTCATCTTCTCCTTTTGCCGACCGTTCGCGCTTATACCGGGATGCAAATCTTCGGGAGCGACAACCCCAACACATACCCCATTGAGTTGTCTAATACTGTTAAGTACATTATCAAAGGTCTTCTTGCAGCTGGTGGCATCAATATTGGAGGTTCCTGGAGATATTTCTTAATCTCATCAAAAATTAGCTGGCATTCGTCGTTCCATTCCATTACTTAACCTTTCTTCAGCAATTTGAAGATTGGCTCACAAGTAGCAGTTAATTGGAAAATGAATCTTGCAATGTAGTTCAGGCGTCCCAAGAAACCTTTGACTTCTTTCTCAGTACAAGGAGCAGGAATATCTTGTATGGATTTTACCTTTGCTGTGTCAACTTCAATACCTTTACCACTGACAATGAAACCCAAACGTTTACCAGATCTAACTACAAAGGTACATTTGTTTGGATTCAATCCCAACTTGTATTTCTTCAACCTCTCAAACATCTTGTGTAGATGATCAAGATGATCTTCTTCAGTCTGAGATCTGGCTATCATCTCATCAACATATACCTCTATCTCATGATGAATCATATCATGGAACAAAGCTACCAATGCACGCTGATATGTTGCCCCAACGTTCTTCAGACCAAATGGCATTACCTTGTAACAAAAGGTGCCCCACTTTGTGACAAACGTAGTCTTCTCCATATATTCAGGTGCCATCTTAATCTGAGTGTAACCAGAGAAACCATCCATGAAAGAGAAAATCTTATGCTGAGCAGTGTTGTCTACCAGAACATCAATATGTGGAAGCGAAAAATCATCTTTGGGGCTGGCTTTGTTCAGATCCCTATAATCTACACACATGCGTACTTTTACGTCCTTCTTAGGCACCGATACCACATCATTGAGGATAAGAAGTTATTGTAACACCCTAATTTTTCCCTAAGTTTTCTTCGCATTTCATCTGCATCTTGCATACAAACAAGATCACATTGATTGCTCGGTTTTTCTCGGGTGTAGGTTTATGTCTCACAGGGGATCACCGTTTGCTTTTAATTGCTTTATTTGTTTATATTTACTAACCATTAATTAAAATCCAAAAATATTTTGTTTTCTTTCACTAACATTTTCAGGAAAAAGAACAATTGAAAATGCCAAAAATAGCAATCCTGCAGCTCGAATGAAATTTCACAGATAAAAGTCGAAGTTGATCCGCAAGTAATTCAAATTTATCTGATCAAGGATTTCTCAATTTAATTGATTCATTCAAGTAATTCCAAGGTTCATGTGCTTATTTTCATGCCTTCTTCGACGTACAAAATAAATCGGGCCACAACAACCAAGCAATCACATTTGAATAAAATATTCAAATTTTAGCTTGGTTAACCGATTAACCCTATGCGTTAACTGGTTAACCAGTGCGAAATTTGAATATTTTATTCAAATTCAGCACCCTTGGATCATTGATCTCATTTGGAATATTCTAGATCCATTTTCCTCTGATTTCTCTACATCACTTTGATCATTTCCTACCATAAACCCTCACTAATCACCATTCTTTTCCATTTCCCACCAAATTTTCAATTACCAAACCTAATTTGAATTACCAAAGAAAGCTCCATTCCACCAAATTCTCATACCTAAAGTCTTTAAATAGTACCCTAATTTCATTCATTCAACAAGCTTTTAGGAGCCAACAAATCTCTTGCAAAATACTTCCCCAAAACTAAAAATTCATTAAAGATCTTCTTTCCTTATTTTGAAGTTATCAAGAATTCACATTGAATTCTTGATTAACTTGAGCTAAACCTTCATCCTATTCTTTTCTTGTTCATCAATTTCAGTAGATCTAGCTTGATTTGGTCCAATTTGAAGAAGTGCTTTTGGTAATTCACTATTTCCATTAATCCATCTTCATCATCAACATTCAAGATGTAGATCTTTGGTGCCTTTGATTCTAGATCCTTTGGATCTTAAATTGTTGTTTGATTGCAGGGATTTCACTGTATTTTGGTTTTAAAATTCGTGCAAATTCAGATCATGATCATCAAGTGTTTGAAAAATGGTTTTCAAAATGAATCATGCTGAATTTTAACATTTTTTCTGCTACTGGTTCAGTGTTAACCGGTTAACCATTTTCAGTGTAATTTGGTTAACTAGTTAACCAGTGTAAAATGGCGCAGGTTTTGAAACTGGTTGCGTTAACCGGTTAACCATTTCCAATGCATTTTGGTTAACCGGTTAACACAAGTCAGAGGCTGTTTTTGGCTTATTTTAAGCTTCTTTTTGGTTACTCTTTCTTCTTCTTCCTCCTTTTCATTTTTACCTTGGGAAGCACTTTTGAGAGTGATTTCTCTTTAATTTCAATGAACTTTGGGTGTAGATTAGAGTAGTTAATGTTCATTAATTCAAAACTACCTTTAAGTGAATTATTCAATTCATTTAAGGTACTTTGCATTAGTGATATATTTTCATGCTTGAATCCACCAAGATGTGTGATTGAACTTAAAGATCGAAGAATACCATAAGTGTAACTCAATTTGGTATTCGTCTTTAGTTTTGTGCGGTATTGCGTTCAGATAGCGATTTACATATCGTTTATCTCGCATGCATTAGCACTAACATTGTTCACCTTAATTGGTGGTGACTGGCCTCATTTGTAGGGTAATTAATTCGTAAATTACTCGGTGATTGCTTAACATAGACCTAAATGTGTCCCGAATTCGGAATAAAAAATCCAATTGGATACTTGCACTTTCGTGGACCGGACCTCTTGTTGGTCGCGTAATCCTAAAGTGATTAATCATTTTGCATTAAGAACCAAGACTTATGAATGTTTGATGCGTAGGTGCTTTGGGTCTCCCAATCGCCTTTCAAATTTCATTGAATTTGGTTTGGTTTGCCTTGATTAGTCGCTATAGTGTAAGATACTAAGCGAATCCGGTTGCCTTTCATTTTTGGTTACTCTTTTGGTTGTGGTTGATTAAGTTCACCATACCACTATTATGTAAATATTATTATACTATTACTATTAATATTTTAGATTCTTGCACTTTAATTACTTTTGCTACTAACATTTAATTACTTGCACCTTTATTGCATTTATTTTATTATGCTTTATGCTTTATTAATCCATTATCATGTTTATTATTATTTCTCTTATTATTGTTGTATTGATTTTCCTTTTGTCCATTTAGATACAAAAATATTAATAAAGGATTAAACCTCTAAGAACTTGTGATCTTAATCTTTGGATTATTGGTTACTACCATTGGAATTGGAATGGAGTTTTGGACTTAGATTTTAGGACACCTCTCATTTGCTTTGATCTTCATGAAGTTGGTATACTTGCCTTTATTTGGCCATTTGCTAGCTTATAAGGATGAAACTCTTATGCTCATAATTGGAAGTATCATCAAGTTTAGTTAGATCTTTCCTCCTTTATCTCTTTATTTTCTTTTCTAGGATAGTCTCTTCATCTCCACCCCTTCTTTAATTTTCAAAACTTCCCTCTTTTTCAAAGGATTCTTGTTTTTTTTCTTCAAATCATCACCTCTTTAATAAACAAAACCTTGACTTTTGTCAAGTGGATTTTACTTTTCTCTTAAAAATTCAATAAAGCTAATCATCTTGACTTTAATTCAAAAAATAAAAAGATTCAAACTCATTCAAGTTGTTTTGTGCCTTTGTGCACTTTTGTTTGTTTTCTTTAAAAAAGTGTCGACTATGAGTCATTTTTCTTTAGTCGGGTACAAGTTTCTCAATCTCCATGGTTGTAGTTTGATGTAATTGAGTCTCTTGTTATTTATGGGGGTTTAGTGGCATACTCGTTAATTTTATCCGAGTTGGCGCCCTCCCCATAATGATGTATGAGTCCATGCTTTCATTATCATGGTAGATTTGTTTGGCTATCCACTTGAAAATGACAAATTCTATTCACTTAATAAAATCAATCATAACCAACCCTTTTTACTATTTATACCACGAACTACGGGGTTTTGATCTCGCATTGCACTTTGTGGGTACGTAGACATGAGGTGGTAAACCTCTAAAAACACAAAAATATTAAAAAATAATTCTTCTCTCATCCCTCCACTCTATTTTAACAAACCTTTTTCAAACCAAACGCAATCAACTTTTCAAAGGGCTCCCGTGGAGTACCACGAACATTTTGGGTGCGTAAAACCTTCCCATTTTGTAACCTATCCCCTTACCCGGTTCTTTGCTTGTTTCTTTTAGCTCTTTTTGCTTTTAGATTCATTAGGATTTATTCTCTTTTTTCCTTTTCCACTTGGAATAAAATAAAAGCGCGGTGGCGACTCTGTTTACTTTGAGTTAAGTTAACTAATAACTTACACTCATGATTTTACTGCTACAGAAAAGTGACGACTCTGCTAGGGAGTAATATCTAAGTGGATTCGGCCTACTTTGATTTATTTACTGCTTTGGTTTGATTTATTTTTTATTTGTTTGTTCTATTTCGGTTTTGGTGATCCTCTGTGAGTGAGATAGATCATAACCTGGACCTGAGTTGAACTTATGATAGGACGACGATATTCGAAGTGATACGCGATGGAGTAGTTCAAATCTATATCAATCTGATAATCTCCACTCGATTAGGCTCTCTTGGATTATTAATTCCATAATGAGTAATCGTAATATGGCATTTTTTTCCGACCTTGAGCTTATCATACTGAGGACCGTAGAACCCTTAACCCATCCAAGCCAATTTAGGAACATAGTGTGGAAACTATCCAGGTGTAAACCTAAGGTGGTTGTCACACGATACTACACTCGGACGAGGTCTATCTTAAGAATGTTTTTGGTTGGGGAGTATTCCAACGTACCAATAATATTCTAAAGATGGCTGCTAACTCCAGACACCTCTGTTAGTACCCTTTGGTTTTCTGTAGGTACAATGAAGACAAAACCTTAGTACTTACCTGTGTGAGAGGTGTTCTAATACCTTGACTTCATGATCGTGACTCGGAACCTAAACCCGTGTGCATTGTATGATCTTGTTTGTGGTTGTTTCATACATGCACTCATGCATTCATGAGCATTGTTCTTTAGATTTCAAGGGACTCATAGATACTTTTGCAAAATTTCAGATATCTATGGTTGTGAATGTTGAAAGGAGGAATACATGGAAGTACAATTTCAAGAGTCCTAATCTGGTAGAGTTGTGAAAGCTAGGAGCTTTAGTGGTTGACACCCAGGAGTTCCGGAAATGTTATGGAAAGCTTTTGTTTATCTTGGATACCGATGTACCAGAGGGGATTCTCCATACCTTGGATCAATTTTATGATCCTTTTCATCATTGCTTTACCTTTCCTGATTATCAGCTTGTGCCAACTTTGGAGGAGTACTCTCATTGGATAGGTTTACCTATTCTAGACAAGGAGTTTATTTTCACTGGTTTATAGAAGGAGCTTACGACCAAAGTCATCGCCAAAGCCCTTTTTCTCAAAGAGTCCGATCTTAGTGGGAAGTTTCTTCCAAAAGGGAGTGTCTGTGGTATTAATGCTAAGTTCTTAATAGGGAAAGCTTCTAATTCTCTTACTTTGGGGAATAAGGATGAATTTGAGGCTATTCTTTCTTTTCTCATTTATGGGATTGTTTTGTTTCCTAACTTAGATGGTATTATGGATGAGAGTGCCATTCAGATATTCTTGAAGAGAAATCTGATACCTACTTTGCTTGGAGACATGTATCATGCCTTTCATCATAGGATCTCCAAAGGTGATGGAGAGATTGTGTGTTATGCGCCTCTTCTCTATAGGTGGTTTATTTCGCACCTACCAGAGTCCGATGTCTTCAAGGATAATAGAGAGAAGCAAAGATGGTCTCAAAGGATTATGTCTCTTTATCATAACGATATGACTTGGTATTGTTCCTATTATGATACTGGAGTACTTATTGATGGTTGTGGAGAGTTTCCTAATGTACCTCTTCTTGGTACATGTGGAGGAATTAGTTACAACCTTATTCTGGCTAGGCGACAGTTGGGATATTGCTTGAAGGACATACCGAGCAACCTTTCATTATCCAATTTCTTCTTTCTTAATGATGCAAATCAGGTAAAAATGAAGAAAAAGATTGATCATTCTTGGCATGCGGTTCACCGGAAAGAGAAGGATCAATTGGGAAGACAACACCTTGCTCCCTCCGAATGTTACATCCAGTGGGTTCGATCTAGGGCTTCCAAGCTCAAGATGCCTTATCCACCTGAGGAGCCTTTGTTTCCTATACTATCATTCTCCTCTTTTCTTCCTCCCGTTGATGAGAAAGTTTCTCTTCAAGAAGAATTGGGCAAGATGAAGAAAGAGAAATAAGAATGGTTACTTGAAAAGACGATGATGCAAGAGCAACTTAAGGAGAAAGATGATCTCATTGAGTTACTTGAGCGACATGTTACAAAGAGACCAAGAGAGGATTTATTTTCCTCTAGTACTCCATCTACCATTCCTCCTACATCCAATGCTTGGAAGGCCATTGTTGACCAGTTGGTGAAGGATAAGGAAGACACGGAGAATCGATACAAGAAAGAGATTAAGAGGATTCGCATGAAGTACCAGCCGGGATTTGAATCTTCTTCAGATATGATCCCCTAGGCCTAGTTTACTTTTCTCTCATGTATTAGGATTATTGAGACTTGTACTTCACTTGTAATTCTTACTTTGATTTTAATGAGAATGAGTTTTTAGTACTTCAAAAAAGTGTTTCTTTTCTAAATATTTCAATTTATCTTATAGTCCTTTGAAATCTTTGCATTTGCATACACATACAATGCATCATGCTCGCATTGGTCTTGCTTCTTGAGAGTTCTCCATGGATCTTATGTTGTTTCTTGGTCTTCATTTCGTTCTCCTGTCAAGCTGACTCACAAGGTCGATACTCGAGCTAATCAAAGGAAAATGTTGGAAGCCTTACAATAAGAGAATCACGAGCTACACGAGGAATTTTCATCTCTGAAGGGAAACTTGGAAAGGATCACTTCCATGATGGAAAGCTTGGTGGCTGCTCATAATCAACCACCCTTATTCCTAATTCTACGATACAACATACAATCATCTCTGAGATTGTCACTGCATCGATTCCTGCTGAAACTATCATTTCTCATCACTACCGCATACTTTCTACACACCGTGGGGTATGCCAGTTGGTTTCATTCCTGCTGGTTTTCATCCTCCTCCTCCTGAGACTTCTGCATTTAATACTCTTCAGCCAGTGATGACTACTGCACCGCCTGTGATGCACACTACTCCGCACCTTGATGAAATGATTTACCATGCTGAGCCCAGTGAAGGCGCTGGTGTGATTGAAAAACATGATGACTTTCAAGGCCGTTTTGTTGAAATACAGAAGGAGATGAAGGCTTTGAGGCATAAGGATTTGTTTGGTAAAGATGCTTATGATCTCTGTTTGGTTCCTAATGTCAAGGTTCCACACAAGTTCAAGTTGCCTGAGTTCGAGAAGTATAAGGGCAATACTTGTCCTCCGAGTCATTTGACTATGTATGCTAGAAAGATGTCTTCTCAGACAGACAATAATCAGCTTCTGATTCATTATTTCTAGGATAGTCTGACTGGTGCAACCATGAGATGGTACATGAGTTTGGATAGCAGTCAAATCAAGACTTTCAATGATTTGGGAGAGGCTTTTGTTAGTCAATATAAGTATAATGTTGATATGGCATCAGACATAGATCAACTATGTGCTATGTCCCAAAAGGAAAAAGAAACTTTCAAATAGTATGCACAGAGATGGCGCGAGCTAGCAACTCAAATTGTTCCTCCTCTGGAAGAGAAAGAGATGACAAATATATTTTTGAAAACTTTAAGTTCTTTTTACTATGAAAGGATGATTGCAAGTGCTCCTTCTGATTTCACTGAAATGGTGAGTATGGGGATGCGACTTGAAGAAGGTGTCCGTGAGGGACGATTGAGAAAAGATAGTAGTACTGGCTCAAGTTCAAAGAGGTTCAACTTTGGTAAGAAGAAAGAAGGTGAGACTAATGTCGTGTCTCATGAAAGTTATAGAAGACCTCGTGGTCGTGAGAATCGTCATCAGCAACATGTAGCTTCTGTAACTCCGATGATTAATGTGACTCCAACTGTGCCAGTAGCTCCAAAGTATAAGTCTCGTTATCAACAACCTTATGTGCAACAAAGTGGTAATCAACAGGGTCGTGTTAAGTCGAATTTTGACCCCATTCCAATGTTGTATGTGGATTTGCTTCCATCTCTGATTGATAAGAATCTTGTACAAACACATTCTCCTCCTCCAGTTCCAGAGTCTATTCCATGGTGGTATAAGCCAGAGGCTCACTGTGCTTTTCATCAAGGTGCCTCGGGGCACAATATTGAGAATTGTTATCCATTGAAGTCTGAAGTGCAGAAATTGATAAGAAGCAATGTTCTGTCTTTTAATGATGTTAATCCAAATGTGAAGACGAATCCACTTCCGCAACATGGTAACATGTCTGTGAACATGGTTGATGGTTGTCCTGGTTTGTTCAAGATTTATGAGGTCTGCCATATTCGAAGGTCTTTGGTTGAGATGCATGCTTTCTTAAGTGAATATCATGATATTGATCACGATTATGCTGGATGCTGCATTTGTTCAGTGAACCCTCGTAGTTGTGTGATTGTTAAGAGAGAAATTCAAAAGATAATGGATGATAAGTTGATTGAAGTGGCAACGAAAAGAGACGAGTATGACAATGAAGTGAATGTTTTTGTGCCTCAGTTCAATATTCTTGAGAAGGTTGTTCCTGAGAATGTGGTTATTTATTTTGATAGCCGCAAATATGTTCTTACTCCATTGGTGATCAATTTTCCTGGTCCAATGCCATATGAGTTTGATAAAGTTGTTCCATACCTGTATAATGCTACAATGATAGAAAATGGTAAGGAAGTTCCTATTCCTTCCCCAAAGTCTATGGTTAGCATTGCTGATGTGACGAAGGTTACTCGAAGTGGTAGAGTTTATGCTTCGGATCCTCCGAAGAGAGCTGAAGATTCAAGTGTGAGTAAGCAGATTGAGGACGTTGTTGCTCGATCAGGCCAATTTGGTGATTCCAGTTTGAAAGATAGTGAAGATGAGGGGTTGAAATTGATAAAGAAGAGCGAGTACAATGTTACTGAGCAGTTGTTGCATACTCCGTCGAAGATATCAATTTTATCACTCTTGAAGTGCTCTGAGGCTCATAGGCAGTCTTTGCAAAAGATTCTTGATCAAGCTTATGTTGATCATGATGTGACTGTTGATCAGTTTGATAGTATTGTAGCTAATATCACATCGTGCAATAACCTGAGTTTTTGTGATGATGACTTGCCTGAAGAAGGAAGGAACCATAATTTGGCTATGCATATTTCAGTGAACTGTCAGGAAGATGCTATGTCTAAAGTGATGGTTGATACTGGGTCTTCTCTGAAGGTGATGTCAAAGTCGACTTTGTCAAAGCTTGCGTACCAAGGTGCTCCCATGAGGCATAGTGGGATTATTGTGAAAGCTTTTGATAGATCGAAGAAGATATTGATTGGTGAAGTTGATCTTCCTATTTTGTTTAGACCGTTTATATTCCAAATTACTTTTCAAGTAATGGATATACGTACCGCTTACAATTGTCTCCTTGGAATACCCTGGATTCATGAGGCAGGAGCTGTGACATATACTCTCCACCAGAAGCTGAAGTTTGTGAAAGATGGGAAATTAATGACTATTGGCGATAAACAGGCGATATTGGTGAGCAATTTGTCATCTTTCTCCTATATTGATGTTGAAGAAGAGGCGTGAACTTCATTCCAGGCTCTTTCTTTTGTTGATGATGTTGCTAAGAAGAATGTTATACCTATGTCTTCTCTCAAGGATGCTCTGCGCGTACTCGATACTGGTCGATCTGACGGTTGGGACGAGTTATTGATGTTGTTGACAACAAAGAAGGATTTGGTATGTGTTTTGCACCAGGTGTGGCTCTCAATGACCCGAAGACTATTCAAGAAGGATTCTGAAGTGTTGGATTTATCAATGATCATTCCGCTGCTGCCATCATTGAAGATGAAGAAATGCCTAACTTTGTTACGCACGGAAAGATTTGCAAGAACTGGATTATTGTTGATGTTCCTTCTTTTGTTCATAATTCAAAGTAATTTATTTTAGTTTCTTTCAAAAATCCTTTCACTATGCCCAAGGTGAAAATGATGTTTGTCGGGCTTTGTTTCAAATTTTATCATCATCAATAAAATGTTATTTTGTTTTCCATATGTGTTTTTCCTTTTTGCTCTATTCTGAAAAAATGGTAACATAAAAAAACCCAAAAAATAGTAATCATTGTTTATCTGAATGATGTTTGCACTCTTGTTCATACTCTAAAATAAAAATAAAATCATTGTGCAGATTGATTGATAAACCCATTGAAAACAATGATCATATGCCCAATCCCAGCTTTGAATTTCCTATGTTTGAAGTTGAGGAAGAGGATGTTGAAGTGATTCCTGATGATATTTCTCGGTTTCTTGAGCACGAGGAGAAGGTTATTCAGCCTTATGGAGAGTCTATAGAGATGGTCAACTTGGGTTCTGAGGATGATAAGAAAGAAGTCAAGATTGGAGCATTGCTTGGTTCTTACATTAAGAAGAGGATGGTAGAGCTTCTTAGAGAATATGTTGATGTGTTTGCTTGGTCTTATCAAGACATGTAGGGTCTTGATACTAATATTGTGGAGCATAGATTGCCGCTGAAGCCTGAATGTCCACCTGTGAAGTAAAAGTTGAGAAGAACTCATCCTGATATGGAAGTAAAGATCAAAGAGGTGGTTCAAAAGAAGATTGATGCATGTTTTATTGTGACATCTAATTATCCTCAATGGGTGGCCAATATTGTGCCTGTTCCAAAGAAAGATGGAAAAGTCCGAATGTGTGTTGATTACAGAGATTTGAATAAAGCCAGTCCAAAAGATGATTTTCCATTACCACACATTGATGTGTTGGTAGATAATATTGCTAAATTTGATGTGTTCTCCTTTATGGACAAATTTTACGGTTATAATCAAATAAAGATGGCACCCGAGGACATGGAAAAGACCACATTTATTACACCATGGGGAACATTCTATTACAGAGTGATGGCCTTTGGATTAAAGAACGCTAGTGCGACATACCAAAGAGCTATGACCACGCTTTTCCATGACATGATGCACAAAGAAATTGAAGTATATGTTAACGATATGATCACTAAGTCGAGAAATGAAGAGGATCATGTTGAACATTTGATGAAGTTGTTTCAGAGGTTAAGGAAGTTTATGCTTTGTTTGTATCCAAACAAGTTCACGTTTGGTGTACATTCTGGAAAGTTGTTAGGTTTCATTGTCAGCCAAAGAGGCATTGAAGTTGATCCTGATAAAGTGAAAGCTATTCGGGAAATGCCTACTCCAAGAATTGAAAAGCAGGTAAGGGGATTCTTGGGTCGTTTGAATTATATTTCTAGGTTTATCTCTCACATGACTGCCACATGTGCTCCGATCTTCAAGTTGCTTCGGAAAGACCAAGGCTGTGTCTGGACAGATGATTGTCAGAAAGCATTTGAAAGTATCAAAGAATACCTGCTTGAACCTTCTATCTTGTCTCCTCCGGTGGAAGGTAGACCGTTGATTATGTACTTGACTGTGTTGGAAGATTCCATGGGTTGTGTGCTTGTTCAGCAAGATGAATCTGGAAGAAAAGAATATGCAATTTACTACTTGAGTAAGAAATTCACTGATTGTGAGTCTCGGTACTCCATGCTTGAAAAAACTTGTTGTGCCTTAGCTTGGGCTGCAAAGCGTCTTCGCCAGTATATGCTGAATCATACAACTTGGTTGATCTCTAAAATGAATCCAATCAAGTATATATATTTGAAAAACATGCTTTGACTGGGAGGATTGCTCGTTGGCAAATGTTATTTTCAGAATATGATATTGAGTATCGAGCTCAAAAAGCTATAAAAGGTAGTATCTTGGCTGACTATTTGGCACATCAACCGATTGATGATTACCATCCTATCAAGTTTGATTTCCCAGATGAGGATGTAATGTATTTGAAAATGAAAGATTGTGATGAACCTTTGATTGAGGAAGGGTCGGAGCCTGGATCTCGACGGGGTTTAGTTTTTGATGGCGTTGTAAATGCACATGGAAGAGGAATTAGGGCATTGATCATTACTCCCCATGGTTCACACAATCCTTTTGATACAAAGTTGACTTTCCATTGTACCAATAATGAAGCTGAGTATGAAGCCTGTATTATGGGTCTTGAAGAAGCTATTGATCTGAGGATTTAGCATTTTGATGTGTATGGAGATTCTTCCTTGGCAATCAATCAGTCAAGGGTAAGTGGGTAACTCATCAAACCCACTTAATCCCTTACAGAGATTATGCCAGGAGGATATCAAATTTCTTCACTAAAGTTGAGTTTCATTATGTGCCTCGTGATGACAATCAGATGGAAGATGCTTTGGCAACCATAGCTTCTATGATAAAGGTGCACCAGTGGAATGACATTAACATGATCAGAGTGATGCAGCTTGAAAGACTGGCTCATGTGTTCGCAGTTGAAGAGGTACATGATGACAAGCCTTGGTATCATGATATTAAATGTTTTCTCCAGAGTCACGAATACCCACTTGGGGCATCCGATAAAGATAAGAGGACTTTCAGGAGATTGGCAAGCAATTTCTTCCTGAATGAAAATGTGCTTTATAAGAGGAATTTTGACATGGCTTGCTCAAATGCGTAGATAAACACGAAGCAGACATGTTAATGAAAGAAATTCATGAATGTTCTTTTGGTACTCATGCCAATGGGCATGCAATGGCTAAAATGATGTTGAGAGCAAGTTACTATTGGATGACAATGGAATTTGATTGTTGCAAGTATGTGAAAAAGTTCCATAAGTGCCAAGTGTATGCTGATAAGATTCATGTGCCACCAACTCATCTCAATGTGATTTCTTCCCCGTGGCCTTTCTCTATGTGGGGAATGTAACACCCCAAATTTTCCCTCTTCTTTTTAGCATCATCATCATATCATAATCATCATCAGCATGTCATATCCTTAGCATTTTGCATAGAAAGATGCAGCATATCACTCACATGTTCTAGCATAAGGCATATGATCAATCATCCGGGAAATTCAAAGCTCACAAGGAATTTTATACAAGCTCTGTATCATGGTCAAAGCCCTAAAAAGGATTGAGGATCAAAATCAGATCAGAACGGTTGGCGCCGGGTGATTATGGAAGTTTCCCACCAAAAGGAGGAAGAATTCAAAATTCACCGGTGTTTACCGGTTAACGGTTGCGAATTTTGAATTCCAGCAGCATTTTCAGCATGTGTTTTTGGCTCCAATTTTCCAATTTTCCAATTTTTATTCATTTTGAATTAAGGAGAAAGATCTAGAGCATTTACCAAGCCTAATTCCAAAGCTATATCCTAATCACTTTCTAAGCTAATCCCAAACCATATTTTTTGGATCCCAAGCCAAAATTTTGGGCCCCAAGCCTAAATCATATTTATTCCATTTCCCTCCAAACCAAGAAGACGTCTCTCATAATTTTCAATTCTCATTTTCTGAATTTTGACATCTCTCTCACCATTCTCTCACTTTTTCTCTCAATTTTCCAAATCACTCAAAGTTCCTCTTTGAAGATCACATAACTTTGCATTAAAGTTTGTAGATCTTGGAACTAGACCTCCATCCATAGTTTCTTTACATTAATTTGTTGGTTTCACTACTTGGTTCAGATCTGATTTGGAGATTAGAAGTGCTTTTGGAGCCAAAATTATGCATCAAGATCCTTTGCTTGCATTTATTTTGCATGGAGTGTGAAGATTAACACAGGATCTTCAAAGTTTTCCGCGAAATTTCTCATTTCTAGCTCAAACAACAATTACCAAAGCATACCTCAGCTTTGTAGGTTGGTTAAATTCAGATCTAGCTCTGTTTTTTAGCTTATTTGCATGCTTGTGCTTAGATCCACCATGTGCTTGTGTATTTGCTTGTTTTGCTTGAATTGAGTGGTTGGTTTTCAATAGGATCTATGTGTTTATGTTCATGAGCTTAATGATGTTGATTAATGTGAATTGATCTAATTATTTCATGCATAATTGATTGCTGGTCGGTGGTGGAATTATTTGAATAAGCTGGTTTGAGCTGATTTTCTGCAAGTTTTTATTGTTGTTTTCACAGTGTTAACCGGTTAACGCTTTGGTTAATCGGTTAACGCACCTATTTTCTGCGTGGTTTTCTGCAGGTTTGAACTGGTTAACCGGTTAACGCTTTGGTTAACCGGTTAACACTAAAGCAGAGTGACTTTTTTGAGCTATTTTGAGTTTGTTTGATCCCCTTGCTTGTCTTAATTGCCTTGGATCATTGTATGATCATTGAATATGCCAGTTTAGGGTGCTTTGCTTGCTGGTTGATGTATGCTTTCATGTTCTCGACGCGTAATTCATGTATGTGCAAAAGCTTAGCATGTTGTTTGATCTTTGTTGATTTGAACTTTGAGCATGCTAATTCCATGGATTATGTTGATCAATTTGCTGGAATTTTGTTAACATTTCAGGGGCTCATGGTAAGAGGAGTGTGGATGTTTATCCACATTTCAACTCTTCATCTTTTCTTTTTAAGTTTCTTATGCTTTGTGATTTTTGATGTGCCTTATGTCATCATGTGATTCAATTTTGTATCCTCCCCCTTATAAGCAACTTATCTCCTTTAGAGGAATAAGTTGTTCTCTAGCTTTCCTCTCCTCTCTTTTCTTCTCCTTTGGTTCTTCTTTTCATTAGGATAGCTTCAAACCACACTAACCTTAGGACCACTTTTTGCATGATAACTTTAGGTTTAGTCTTTCCCCATTAGACTTTTGCCTTTTGCTCCTTTGATTCTCTTTCTCTTCTAATCTCAAAACAAAAGCATAAAAAACATTAATAAAGAAAGAAGTGACTTTTTGTGTAATAGCCTTATTCCATGGGGCATATGTATTCATTCCATCTTGGAATAGTGAATTTGTCTAGCATGATGCACAAGTCGGATCATGAAGTCATATTCGTCTAGAAAACCATAAAAAATACTTCTTCATTTTAATCACTAAAACACCTAATAAATTCAACAAGTCAATGAGCTTAGGCCCCTGCCCTTGGAAAAAAGTCTTGAATAAATTCTTCTTACTTTGTGTGCTTGTTCTATTATTCCATCTTGGAATGTAGTAGCAAGTACACATTCCATGGAAAAGAGTTTGAGTTCATTCCCTTGTGCCACACAAATAAAAAACTCATAAAAAAAACACAAACAAACAATAAGCGTCTCTCCTTCGGGAATTATTTTCTCATCTCCTTCGCTCCGTACACGAACTTGCTTCTACTTGTCATTTTTCAAGACGGTAACGCACCTGTCGTCCGAGCCTGCAACACCTGAGCATTGACATAGGCAGTTCAAGCCTTAATTCACAAGCAATCTTTTCCACCCCTAGTTAGGGGAACTACGACGACTCTGATCCTCATTGTCCAGATGAGGTACGTAGGCAGCGGGGTAGGGCCCGTTCGAGCACACTCTGTTATTTTCCCTACATTTTCCTCTTTGTTTTCTTTCTAAGTTCCTTTTCCAGTTCAGTTCATTTTCTTTTGCAGCAGCTTTGATTTCTTCACCCTTTGAAACATATTTCTTTGCAAGCGTGGATCCCGTCGGGTACGACGGACGATCTGGGGTGCTAATACTTTAACAGGTCATAACTGACTCCCGAACCCAGTCTCTTTGGTTCGTAGGACCCGTGTCCTTCCTTTTCTTTTCTTTGGTTTGTGCATCATTACCTTTCCCGTTCCTTCGGGATAAAAATGCCTGGCTGACGATTCTACCTCTTTCCGCGCCACTTTCGCGTTTGTACCTGTAAACACCCCAAATTTTCCCTCACTAAGTTCACACCATGGTTGTGATCTTTCACATTTACATTAGTTTAAGCATATCATTTCATGTTGCATTTTTTGCTTCACTGCATTGGTTCAAGTTCATCTACATCTAGGGTTTGTGATCTGAGCAATCCAGGATCCATATGAGCCACTTCAAAGGCCTCCAATCATCTCAAGAGGGTCCATGTATGTTCAATCATCATATTTTATCCTCCAAAGATCAAGGAAGCCAAAGAATCACAAGAACTGGCAAAGCATGGAAGCAGAGTTAGGGTTTAACTGCTCAGATGACCTGAAATTAGGGTTTTGGTTTCAGAGGCCATAACTCCAAATTTGTTGGTCATTCTTGTTTCTATTGGTCTCAATATGTTATAAGGATCATGTGTACCAATTTTGATGAAGAAATTCATTGTGGAAGACATCTGATCACTGGGTAACTTCCTGAGCAAGTCAAAGCAAAATCAGGGCATCTGAGGCCCCCCAACATGGAACCAAAGTGGATTTTTCATCGAATTGAAGTTATATGGTCTTTATTTGATCATTTAAGTGCTTGGAAGTTCACAAAATTGAAGAAAAGTGAGCTAAACCAAAAGTTGCCAAAAATGGAAATGACTTGTAATGTAAACTTTCCATTTTGGGAAAGCTTTTCAACCTCCTCTTTCTCAACCAAAAATGCTTCAAATGAAAAATTATTGGTCATGAAAGTTGTAGATTGGATCATTCCCTTTTCAAAAAGTACAAGAACAAGATCTAATTCATTTTGGAACTCAAGTTATGGCTTGTCAAAGTTGGCAAAAATCACATAATTTTCAAGAATGCACCAAAGAGGGATTTTTGCAAAATCTCTTGCAAAGCTATTTTGTGACTTCAAACACACTTCAATACTTCACAACATCATAGCACATTGCTTCTAGGTCAGAATTTCCCAAGGAATTTCAAAGTTTCATGCCTTGCCCATGAAGAAATCTCAAAGGGGCCAAAGTTTCATGAAATTGCAAAATGACCAAGAACCTTTCACAAACATGCTGAATTGCCTCAAAGTGAATTCCATGGACCTCCTTGATCCTTGCTTCACCAGACACCCCATTGTACCAAGCCTGCCACTTGCCCATACCTCAAGTACAAGAAATGTTGACTTTTTTGCATTTCACACCATACCAATCACACTATGCCACAACAACTCTCTGAACCAATTGCATTTGTTTATACTAACCTAAAGCAATCCATAACACAGAAGAACTCAGTCTGAAACCTCAGCATTCTCTAGTTCACAAAAATCATCCCTCTTGCATTTTCCTTCGAAACTTACAGCACACTTGCTCAATCTTAAAACAAACACCACCATTCATTTCCATATCAATCACTGATCACAAAACACCCATCAAAACAGCCAAGAACACACCACAAGCAAAACACGATTTTCTGACCAGGGGAGCACAAACTCACAAGCATCAAAGCTTCTTCAGGGAGGTCATTAGAGGCATTTTGCACCAAGGAAGCAACCAGAAAGCTCAAGGGTTGAAAGCTCCATCTCAGGTAGCCATGCGAATTAATTTTTCCAAAACCTTTATTTCATGTTACTAAATGATTAAGCATGTTCCCCTGAGTACACTGAACTTGTTATTTTTGAAAATGATGAAGAAATGAGAATGTATTACTTGTCTGAAAGTTTCACCATTTTTGATCTTTGCTTCGAATCTGGAGATTGAGTGAAAAGAAATTGTTTTTGAGGGTGGGTTTGATCTTAGGAGAGTGAAAGGAGTGAATCTGGAGCTTTAGAGCTCCAGAAAAGACCTAGGGAAGAAGTTGAGAATTTTCAGGTGAGGAGCTAGCCGGAGAAGATGACCGGAGGTCTTCTCCGGCCACCTGAGAGTCATTAAGTGACTATTAGGGTTAGGGCAAACTTTGAATGTGGACCCTTGGATTTGTCTTTCCCGCGTGCAGTGAATGGCCAAGATCTTGTGGTTAGTTATTAATTAGGATTAGTTGAATTTGAATTTGGGCCATTGGATGTGGCGCCAATCAATCTCTTTAAACCCAGTTTCAATCTTGTCCCTCCATTCTGCATACTTCTCATTTATTTTAATTTTATTTCATTTTTCTCATTTTATTTTGCACGAATTATTTAAAATAGTTAAAAAATGCCAAAAATATTTTTATTCAGCATTTTAATTCCAAATAATTTTCTCAACCCAAAAATATTTTTATTTTTATTTTTTGCATTTTAAAATCAGTTTTTAGACATTTAATTGTTTATTTTAATTAATTAATGAAAATTAATTAATTAAAATATCATTTAGGTTTCTAAAAAATCTCAAAAAATTCATATTGCATCTTTAAACATTTAGAGACATTGTCATACCATCCACACAAATTTATTTTTGGTTTTGAATCATTTTGACATTTTTTCTTTGAATTTAGGGTTCATAAAATCCCATTTTTGAACCCTAACTTCAAGAATTATTTTCTGCCTAACCAAGAATGGTATGACCATGGTTCTTTTTGCATTGATCTTCATTTGACATGTAGTTTCTAACATATTTTTGTCATAAATTTCTTCTACCTTTTTGAATTGATTGAAATTTTTTTCCCTTTAGGTGCCTTAAAACCCTAGAAAACTTAGAAAAATCATAAGTCCCTTAGGGTTAAGAGTTAGGTCTCCTCCTTTGGGGTGTGATATCATATGGGGTTAGGGTTCCTTTAACTCCATTTTCAATTTTTTTATCTTGTCATCTGCTTCTGTTTTTGAGTTTTGCATCTCATGTTGCATGTAAACCCTAATTTCTCATCTTCCTTTGCATACCTCTTGCATATGCTTGCATTCATGAACTTGCCATGACATTTCTTGAATCCACATGACTTGTAAGACATCTTAGGACACATTAGAATCATATTTGATCATTGCATCATCCATTTGCCATGTTATGCATTCATTTCATTTCATGTGCATTCATGAACTTTCATGCTCCTTTCATGCTTCATTTGCATCTTCAATGCTTGTATGATCATTCACATATCTTGACATACATTTGCACCATATTTTAGCATCATTAGCATCTTGAACATGCTTCTGGTTTTGGTTTGCATCCTTGCATTCATTTCATTTTCATTTCATTTCATTTCCTTTTACTAACTTTTCAGGTGGTAAGTTAATTTGAGAAGTGAATTTTCCTTCACTTCTCACAATCTCTTCTCATCTCTCTTATGCATTCATTGCTGCATTTTGTATTTGTATTAGAGTGAGCTTGCTCATTCATTTTACCTCTTCACCTTCTTTCTTCAAGCAACTTATCTTCTTAAGTGAAGTAAGTTGACTTGTTTCTTATGCTTCTCTTCCTTCCATCTGCTTCTTCCTTGGTGGCTCTTCTTGAAGATCTCTTACAAGCCTCGTAAACCTTAGGAACACCCAAGCATGATCACAATTAGGGTTTGATTAGTCCCCCATTTAAGTTTTACCTTTGTGTCATCTTTTGTGTCTTCTCTTCTCATCTCATAATCAGGGACTAAACCTTCAAGGTTTTAAGGCTTTGTGATTAAGATTATGCCTGCATCCTTCTCTTAGGATGGAGTGTATAACTTTAATCCTAAGTGTTAAACCCTTAATGTGTTTAAATCTCTTAATCAATCCATCTAATAATCACTAAGACATCAAGCTTGTAACTTGGGCCTTGCATTAGGGTTCTAATTCTTCCTTAATTGGTTAAGAAGGACTATCCCTAGTGTTAATGGACAAGTCCTCCTCAAGTTGTCTTACAAACCCTAAAATTCACTTCTTAATCTTACTATTAGCTAAAATCCACTCTAATAAAGGCTTGTTTTGTCATGAGGTTAATCCCTAATCAGGGATTAAGTTGAGGAGTCTTCCTCAGCTTAAATGTTCTCATCTATTATCCTTCTATTAGGATGGTGTAATTGGTCCATTAAATCCTTGATTATGGCTTAAACTCATTACTTAACACTGTCGCTCCCACCTAATGACACGGGGTCAGAAGGGGTACAGACGCGAACGGTCGGCGAAAGGGATGAGAACACACAAGGGTGAACTCAGAAGACAAGAGTCGCCAGCTAGGCATTTTTATCCCGAAGGAAAGGTAATGCTGCATAGACCTAGAAAGATGTGGATAAGACGGTCGCAAACCAGAGAGACTGAGAAAGGGGGTTGGTTACAACCTGGGAAGGTATTAGCACCCAGATTGTCCGTCGTACTCGACGGGATCCACACTTGAAAGATTTGTGTTTTAAAGGGGTAGTGTCAGTGCAATCTGTGTATCAAAGCTGGAAAGAATGCAAGTGTCAGTGTAAAATAAATGTGAAGTGTATAAGAGAAGTGTTTGTGCAAGAACAAGAGTGAAGAGCTCAAGATAATGAGGCTAAAAGAATAATGCTGGAAGGAGGGGGAATATACAGAGACTTTTGTTCGATAACTGTTAAGTTATGCCTACGTATCCTCTCGTGTAATGAGGAAGTCAGAACACCGTAGTTCGACCCAAAGAGACTGAAAGATAAATTGACTTGTGAACTGCTTACTTGTCTATGCTCAAGCGTATGACCTGTCTGGCTCAGGTGCAAACTGTCTTGCATTAGACGGAATAAGCGAGTTCTCGTTTGTGAGTGAATGAGATGAGAAAAGAATCCCGGAGGAGACGTTATTGTTTGTTTTTGTGTTTTCAATATTTTATTGCTTTTTGGAGTTTGTCATAAGAAAATGAGCTTAATCCTAAACCAAGGGTTAGTAAACTCATCACATCTTCCCTCTGATTAGGGGTAATGAGAATACCTTAAGTATGAAGTAAACACCTCACACTTAATTACCATGATGTAGGATTAAGATCATTAACCTACTTGCAATTATTTAGATGTTTTTGTTGTTCTTGTTTAGTGTTAAGTAATGAGTTTAAGCCATAATCAAGGATTTAATGGACCCATTACACCATCCTAATAGAAGGATAATAGATGAGAACATTTAAGCTGAGGAAGGCTCCTCAACTTAATCCATGATTAGGGATTAACCTCATGACAAAACAAAGCCTTTATTAAATGGATTTTAGTTAATGATAAGATGAAGAAGTGATTTTTATGGTTTGTAAGACAACTTGAGGGGGACTTGTCCATTAACACTAGGGTTAGTCCTTCTTAACCAATTAAGGAAGAATTAGAACCCTAATGCAAGGCCCAAGTTACAAGATTGATGTCTTGATGATTATTAAGTGAATTGATTAAAGGATTTAAACACATTAAGGGTTTAACACTTAGGATTAAAGTTATACACTCCATCCTAATAGAAGGATGTAGGTATAAGCTTAAACACAAAGCCTTAAAACCTTTAGGGTTTAGTCCTTGAATATGAGATGAGAAGAGAAGACTCAAAGATGACACAAAGGTAAAACCTAAATGGGGGACTAAACAAACCCTAATTGTTATCATACTTGGAGATCCTAGGGTTTATGAGGCCTAAGAGAGAAAGAATCTTCAAAGAGCCACCAAGGAGAGAAGCAGATGAAAGGAGAAAGAAACAGAGAGAAGCAAGACAACTTGCTTCACTTAAGAAGACAAGTTGCTTGAAGGAAGAAAGTGGGGGAGAGCATGAATGAGCAAGCTCACTCTAATACACAAGCTAAAATGCAGCCATGATGCATAAGAGAGATGAAGAGAGATTGTGAGATGTGAAGGCAAATTCACTTCTCAAAACAACTTACCACCTGAAAAGTTAGCAAAAGAAATGAAATGCAATGCAAATGAGATGAAATGTCATGATACAAACCAAAGTCAGAAGCATAAACATGATTTTAATGATGCTAAGAGATGATTCAAACACATGACAATAGATGAGAGTGATCAAACAAGCATAAGGATGCAAATGAAGCATGCTTTGAACCATAGAAGTTCATGAAAGTTTATGAAAGGGAATGGACATCTAACATGGCAAAGGAATGATGCAATGATCAAACATGATTCTAATATGTCCTAAGATGTATTATGAATCATGTGGATGCACAAAGTGTCATGGCAAGTTCTCTAATGCAAGCAAATGAGAGATGGATGCAAAGGAAGGCACAAATTAGGGTTTACATACAACATGCAATGCAAAAATTCAAAACCAGAAGCAAATGACATGACAAAAAAATTGAAAATGGGATCAAAGGAACCCTAACCCTACACAAGTTCACTGCCCAAAGGAGGAGACCTAACTCTTAACCTAGTGCAAGTTATGAATTTCTCAAGTTGGCTAGGGTTTTTAGGTACCTCACAATGAAAAATACAAAACAAATTGAAAATGCAAGATAAATTCAAACCAATTTAATCCTATAAACTACATGCTATGAAGGATGCAATGCAAGAAGAACCATCATCAAACTCTCAAGGGTTAGGCAGAATGGATTTTTCAAAGTTTGAACCAAAATATTGCCCTTAAATGAAATTAATTCCAATAAAAATTGTCAAAATGCATCAAGAACAAAAAAGAAATTTGGTTTGAGGGTTTGATAATGTTTCTAAATGTTTTAAAATGCAATGTGAATTTTTTTGTGATTTTTAAATACCTAAATGTATTTTTAATTAATTAATTTGCATTAACTAATTAAAAATAAACATTTAAATGATTTAAAAATGATTTTTAATGCAAAAAATAAAAATAAAAATATTTTTGGGTTCTAAAAATTAATGAAATGTTTGACAAAAATTTTCAGAATTTTTAAATGTGTTTTACTATTTTAAATAATTCGTGCAAATAAAATGAAAAAGAAATGAAATAAAATAAAAATAATAGAAAGTAATCTAAAGGAGAGGCCAGGATTTGATCTGGGTTTGTGAGGGTTGACTTGGCGCGCAATCCTACGGCCCAAGTTCAAACCTGGCTAATATTTATTTAACAATTAATTAAACCTAGGTTAAGTTAATTAATTACTGATTAGGGCTTAATGAGCCATCTGAACCGTCCAATCGCGCGCGGGAAGCAGGATCCTAAGGCCATTATTCAAAGTTCCTTAATTACACAATTAGGGCAAATGACTTTCAGGTGACCGGAACAGTGGTTCCAGTCATCTTCTCCGGCGAGCATAAACCCTAGATTCTTCTACAGGTTACCAAACATGAAATTTCTTCCACCAAAATGATCCTCTCATCAATCTAAACATAAACCCTCATCTCAAATTCATTTATTTTCTCTCACAAGCCTGAATCGAAGCAAAGTATGAAACACGGGCAAATATTCAGAGATGTCATACATTCTGGTTTCTTCACCATTTCAAAAAATAAACACATATTCATGATCAGGAGAACACATAACATCATAAAAGAACTTAAAAATCAACTTCTAGGAAAAATGTTCTTCATGTTACCTGAGATGAAGCTTTCCTGATTTTGAGCTTTCTGGCCTCAAGCTTTGTGCAATCCTTCTTCCTTGAACCTCCTGATGATGGAATGAAGCTTAGAAAGCTTGGGGAGTGGCTGGATTGAGTGATTCAACTCTGGTGTAGCAGAAATGGAGGTCTTAGTGTGTGATGATTCAGGCTGTTTCAGGGGGTGGATTTTGTTCAATGAGTGATTTGTGGTTTGTGGGTGAAGAAATTTTTGATGTTTGAGGGCTGTGTGTAGAGATTCGAAGGAGGGAAGTTCTTGGCATATTTTGTGGATGCTGGAATGTGAGAGCTTTCTGGCTGGAGTGTGGTGTGTTCTGGGATGCTTGATGTCCACATATTTGACTCTGATTGGGCAGAGAGTTGGTGGTGGCACTGTGGGATTGGCATGGGCAAAAATGAAAAAGTCAAAAAGTTTGTGTACTACAAGTATGGGCTGGGACAGAAGAGATCTAGAGGGGTGTCTTGCCTCAGCTGAGTTTGAGGATGGCCCTTGGATGATTCATGAAGGACTGCAACACTTGGATCATAAGATAGCATGAGTTTTGCATCTTGGCAACTTGTCATATTTTGTGGTTTTTAGGTCATGAACATGTGATATCTCTTGCTGAATTTTGTTGTGAGATATTCCAAGAGGTTATGGCAATGTCTTGAGACCAGCTAGAGATCACACAAACCTTTGGGAATCATTTTGCAAGAATTCCCCTTTTTGCACTTTCATGGAAAATGGCTTATGGCTACTTGAAATTTAAGACATGAAAATGGGGAATTCCTTGGGCCAAACTGAATTTTAGGTCTTGCATTGTGTTTGTATGATAATTAGAGGTCACATTGAAGTCACATAAAGGCTTGTCATGAGAATTTGCAAGTTTTTCCATTTTGTGCAAAAGTGAAATTTCAATGATTTTATCCAACTTTGCAAGGCCATAACTTTTGATCCAAAAATGAATTAGAACGAGTCCTTGTACTTTTTGAAAAGGGAATGATCCATTCTACAACTTTCATGACCAAAGTTTTCTCATTTGAAGCATTTTTGAATCAATTTGAGGAGGTTGAAAAACTTTCCCAAAATGGCAAGTTTACATTACAAGTCACTTTCCCAAAAAGGCAATTTTACAAATGGCTTGAAATTCTTCACTTTTGTGAACTTCTAACATCTTCCATGATCAAATAAAGATCATACATATTCAAAATGATGGAGAATACCCTTTGGTTGGGTCATTGGGGGCCTCAGATGCCCTGATTTTGCACTGACTTGCTCAAGAAGTCAACTCTTGATCATATGCCTTCCCCATGGAATTTCTTCATGAAAATTGATATGCATGATCCTCATATCATATAGAGACCAATAGAAACAAGAATGACCAAAAAATTTGGAGTTATGGCCTTTGAAACCAAAACCCTAATTTTAGGCCATCTGTGTAGTTAAACTTGGCTCTGCTTCCATGCCTTTCTCAGTTCTTGTGATTCTTTGACTTTCTTGACTTGGTGAGGATATGATATGATGTTTGAACATACATGGACCCCCTTGAAGTGATTGATGACCTTTGGAGTGGCCCAAATGGCTCAGGGATGGCTCAGATCACAAACCCTAGATGCAGATGACTTTGAACCAATGCAGTGAAACAAAAATGTGGTATGAGATGCTATGATTGACTTTATGCATATGAAAAGATCACAAGCCATGGTGTGAATGGGTGAGGGCAAATTTGGGGTGTTTACAGCTGCCCCTATTCAAACATGAGTTAGCTGTGTAGGATGTAAGCGGCGGCTTAACAAGCAAACAAGATAACTTGTGGTTGAATACCAAAGACAATCCAAAATTTTCACTCACAGAATGAAGAAGAAAAGGGATATAGATTATAAAAGGAAAATAAAGTATATTATAAAGTGCGGGTGACAGAGAACGATCGTCGAGCAGAGGACGACTGCTAGGGATGAAGCAATGACGGGGACGACCGACAAGCTGGGGAAAGATGCGGGAAATAAAGCAATGACGGGGACGGCCGACAAGCTGGGGATATAAGAGATCATGATGGGGACAGCCATCAGGCAAAGAAACGAGACTCTCTGGGGATTAAAGGTAAATGATGGGGACGACCATCGGTTGAAGAAATAAATGATGAGGAACGGTCATCAAAGGTGAAGGACGATCACCTAGCAGGGGACGGCTGCTTTGTTGGGGATAAGATGAGGGACGGTCATCTAAGGTGAAGGACGATCACCTGGCAAGGTACGGTTGCCAAAAAGTATCGCGACATAGGACGAACGTCGGATAAAAAGGTCGACGATGGGGACGGCCATCGGATGAGCATGATGAAGGACGATCATCAAGAGGTGAAGGACGATCACCTAGCAGGGTACGGCTGCTCTGAAGGTATCATGACATAGGACGAATGTCAGGTAACAAGATCAACGATGGGGACGGCCACCGGATAAAATGATGAAGGACGATCATCAGGAGGTGAAGGACGATCACCTAGCAGGGGACAGCTGCTAAAAAGGTCACGACATAGGACGAATGTCGGATAGAACGGGGTTCTAATGAATAGAGACTCCACTGGGGGTGATGAAGGACGATCATCGAAAAGGTGAAGAACGATCACCTGGCAGGGTACGGCTGCCGAAAGGTATCATGACATAGGACGAATGTCAGATAGAAAGGAAATAATTCATCGGGATTTGCTGGGACTCTTCTGGGGAATAGTAGACATAGACGAGTGTCTAAATTCAAGAAGACATAAGTGTTTGACACGGTGTATAGATTAAAGATGCGGACGAGCATCCTTAAGATTATGATACGGACGAGTATCAGTAGAAACAAACGCTTGACGCATGTTCAGAGATGATGATACGGACGAGTACCAACTAGTTAACAAAGAACACAGACGAGTGTTGGATCTGAGGGGATATAAGTGGCATAAACAAGATACGGACGAGTATCTGTATGAGTAAAGAGGTATGAATGAGACACAGACGAGTACTCAACTTGCTAGGGAAAGCATGACACGGACGGGTGCCAGAAAAAGTGTATTATAGACAAGTATTTGATTTCCAGAGCGTTTAGGCAACTATGCTGGGGGGGTGACACGGACGGGTGTCAGGGAATTGTATAGATATGTACACATATGTTGCGAGTGCAAAGGGGACGCTTTGGATTTTTGCTGGGGATACGACATAGACGAGTGTCGGGAAGCATTTGTAATATATGAGTCGTCTGTTTGTAAAGAATGCTCGGGCGACTTTACTGGGGAATGATGACACGGACGAGTGCCAAAAGGAGTGTGTATCTGTAAGGGAAATGTTTTGGCCCTCTGGTGAGGAATTGGGGAAATATCCTGTATACTGTCTGATGGGTTGTGAGTATTTACAAGTGTTCAGTTCGAATCATGGCTTGTGATTATGCAATATGTTTGATTTTTGCCGTAATGCTCCGTATTATACGGAATGCTACGCTCTGTGGGGAAAATATGATGCGAATGCTATGATTATGCAAAGATACCGATCCGGGATTCGGATCCTGCTACTGTGGAGATCTCTGGCTGATCTGCTTGAAGTGGATTTCCCAGCTGGGATTAAGATCATTGGTAGACCTGACATATATGACTCTGCATGGGGAGCTAGATCACTGATAGACCTATCTCGGTAATGAGGGACCCAACTGGGGTTTGTAGAAGCTTTCGTCACTCTGTTGTGAGATCTTCAGGCGTTGCTTCTCTGGATAGAGGCTGCAACTCTGTGGGGAGATGGTTCCCTGGTCTTTGTTTTTTTTTGGCTGAGGAGGAATGATGACTGGCAACTCAGCTGGGGAGAAAGCACCTCCGGTGTTAATCGGAAGATAGACTGAGTAGATAATGATTTGCCAGCTTGCTGGGGAGAAGCTTTTCATGCCCCATGTTGTGCTCTGAACACCTGCAATCCTGTAAAGGCAAAGAAACGTACAAGCATCCCGAGACATTCCTTATTGGATTCCGTCATAGGAGTTTAGGAAATCTTAGGAGCAAACATATTTCCTGTTAGCATGTATTTTTTTTAGAAAGGAAACACCTGTATTTATGCGAATCAATATTTTAAAGACATCGGACATTTTTGCAAACGAAAATAAAATGCACGAGACAAGACATGACTGAAAATCTGATTTTATTAATTTACGTGCCCTGAATTGGCAAGATACAGTCAGAGAAACAGATCCCATGAAATGAGGAAATCGTTACAAATTGAAATACAAAAAGGTGTTGGCAATGTTGATGACGCTTCGAGGAGCTTCCCTTTTTGCTATGACTCGTATGACATTGACGTTCTTCTCAACTTGCTTTCTGAAGAAAGCTAATTCTGACCGAAGCTCGAACCCTTCAAAACATGCTAGGTCGTAAGTGATACGGATGAATTCAGAATGCAGTTGTTCGCTTATTCCCTTATTTTGCGTGGATCGCCCTTTCGGGTTTTCAATCCACCAGGATACCCATTTTTGCCTGAGCTGTCCAATGCGGCTTTTCAACTCAGCGGGTGTACATTTTTATTTATTTTCCCTTATTTTTGCCCGAGTCTTTTATTCTGTTTTTGACTCGCCGGGATGCCCTATTTTTGCCTGGACTTACATTCTGTTTTTATGTCCAGCGGGTCCTTTTATGCGAAGTATTTTTTAACTGCATTTGAATTTACAGGGGACAGGAAGTCTTCACCATCCATAGTACTGAGCATCAGTGCTCCGCCAGAGAAAACTTTCTTTACTATGAATGGGCCATCATAATTTGGAGTCCACTTGCCCCTGTGGTCTGTATGAGGAGGGAGGAGTCTTTTCAGCACAAGATCTCCTACTTGGTACTCTCAGAGCCTGACTTTCAGATCGAAAGCTTTCTTCATTCTCTTCTGATATAACTGCCCATGACAGATTGCAGCTAATCTCTTTTCTTCGATCAGACTCAGTTGTTCGTATCGGGATCGGACCCACTCTGCTTCATTCAGTTTAACATCCATCAATACCCGCAGGGAGGGTAATTCAACTTCAACAGGTAGGACTGCCTCCATACCATAAACAAGCTGATACGATGTTGCCCCAGTGGATGTTCTGATTGACGTGCGGTACCCATGCAAGGCAAACGGTAGCATTTCATGCCAGTCTTTATAGGTAACCACCATCTTCTGCACAATCTTCTTGATATTCTTATTAGCTGCCTCGACAGCGCCGTTCATCTTTGGCCTGTAAGGAGAAGAATTGTGATGTTGGATCTTAAAGTCCCGGCACAGTTTTGCCATCATTTTGTTATTTAAATTGGAACCATTATCAGTAATGATTCGCTCGGGCACTCCATACCGACAGATGATATCTCTCTTCAGAAATCGGGCTACCACTTGCCTTGTAACATTTGCATAAGAAGCCGCTTCAACCCACTTGGTAAAATAGTCAATAGCAACCAGGATGAATTTGTGGCCGTTTGAAGCAGTCGGTTCAATCTTGACAATCATATCAATGCCCCACATGGCGAAGGGCCAGGGTGAAGACATCACATTCAAAGGATTCGGGGGCACATGCACTTTATCTGCATAAATCTGGCATTTATGGCACTTTCTGGCATAAGCACAACAGTCTGCATCCATTGTGATCCAGTAATAGCCCGATCTTAGCAACTTTTTAGCCATTGCATGCCCTCCAGCATGGGTGCCAAAGGATCCTTCGTGCACCTCGTGCATCAACAAATCTGCCTCTGCCCTATCGACGCATCTGAGGTGTACCATATCAAAGTTTCTCTTGTACAAGGAACCATCAGTATTTAAGAAGAAACTACCAGCTAGCCTTCTTAAAGTCTTCTTATCATTGAAAGATGCCCCAGGTGGGTATGTCTGATCCTCCAAGAAGCACTTAATGTCATGGAACCAAGGCTTATCATCTTTGACAATATCTGCTGAGAATACATATGCTGGTCTGTCAAGTCTGGACACTGCAATTCGAGGCACAAAGTTGGCAGCTTGAACTTTGATCATGGGTGAAATGGTAGCAAGAGCATCCGCAAACTGATTCTCATCTCGAGGGATATAATCAAGCTTGACTGTTGTGAAGAAAGTCAACAGCCTCCTTGTATAATCCCGATAAGGTACCAGATGATCTTGGTGGGTGTACCATTTTCCGTTGGTTTGATTGATTACCAGAGCCGAATCTCCGAACACAGTCAGAGTCTTGATCCTGAGGTCAATGGCTTCCTCGAGACCCATAATACAAGCTTCGTATTCAGCTTCGTTGTTAGTGCAGTTAAATGTGAGTTTTTCCAAGAAAGGCATGTGAACTCCTTTAGGTGTAATGAGTACTACACCAACACCACGGCCATTCATATTAACAGCCCCATCAAACATCATAGTCCATTCTTCTCCCGGGTCAGGCCCTTCAGTGTGAACAGGTTCTTCATGATCTCTTGCTTTTATGAACACGATGTCTTCATCAGGGAAGTCAAATCTCATAGGCTGGTAATCATCAATGGGTTGCTCAGCGAGATAATCAGACAATACACTGCCCTTGATGGCTTTTTGAGATGTGTACTGAATGTCGTATTCGGTGAGAATCATTTGCCATCTTGCAACCCGCCCGGTAAGTGCTGGCTTCTCAAAAATGTACTTAACTGGATCCATCAATGAAATCAACAAGGTAGTGTGGGTCAACATATACTGCCTTAGTCGGCGAGCAGCCCACGCTAAAGCACAACAAGTTTTCTTGAGCAGTGAATAACGTTGTTCACAGTCGGTAAACTTTTTGCTTAGGTAGTATATTGCATACTCTTTTCGACCAGACTCGTCATGCTGGCCCAGCACACACCCCATTGACTCTTCTAATACTGTCAGGTACATTATTTGAGGTCTTCCTTCAACTGGAGGCATAAGGATTAGAGGCTCTTGTAATTATTCCTTAATTTTGTCAAAAGCCCTTTGGCAGTCTTCATTCCACCTGACTGTTTGTTCTTTTCCTAACAGCTTGAACAAAGGCTCACAGGTTGCTGTAAGGTGAGATATGAACCTTGAAATGTAGTTCAATCTACCTAGAAACCCCCGAACTTCTTTTTCAGTTTTCGGTGCAGGCATTTCTTGAATGGCTTTGACTTTATCAGGGTCAACCTCAATCCCATTTTCACTTACAATAAATCCCAACAACTTACCGGATCGCACCCCGAATGTGCACTTGTTGGGGTTTAGCTTCAATTGGTACTTCCTCAGACGCTTGAATAACTTCAACAGATTTACCAGGTGGTCTTCTTCAGTGAGGGACTTGGCAATCATGTCATCCACATAGCATTCAATTTCTTTATGGATCATGTCATGGAATAATGTTACCATAGCCCGTTGATAGGTTGCACCAGCATTCTTTAGTCTGAATGGCATCACCTTATAACAGAATGTGCCCCAGGGTGTGATGAAAGTTGTCTTCTCCATGTCTTCAGGTGACATCTTGATCTGATTGTATCCCGAAAATCCGTCCATGAAGGAGAAAACTGAGAACTGAGCCGTATTATCAACCAATACATCAATGTGAGGTAAAGGGAAGTCATCTTTCGGGCTGGCTCTGTTCAGATCCCGGTAGTCCACACACATCCTCACCTTGCCGTCCTTCTTGGGCACAGGTACAATATTAGCGACCCACGGCGGATAGCTAGTTACAGCAAGGAACCCAACGTCCCACTGCTTTTGTACCTCTTCTTTAATTTTCATTGCCATATCTGGGCGAGTACGGCGCAGCTTCTGTTTTACTGGCGGGCAGTCTTCTTTCAAAGGCAGCTTGTGCATGACAATATCGGTGTCCAACCCTGGCATATCCTGATAAGACCAAGCAAAAACATCCACATACTCCCGAAGCATGCCAATCAGTTGTTCCTTTACTGAATCCTGCAGGCAGGCCCCGATTTTAACCTCTTTCACATCTTCTTCCGTACCAAGATTAACTGTTTCGATCTCCTCCTGATGAGGAGTGATAACCTTCTCCTCTTGCCTTAACAACCTGGCTAGCTCTTCAGGAAGCTCATAATCTTCTTCAACCCCTTCATCGGCTTGATTGATTGGATTGTCAAAGTCATACGAAGCCATAGCTGTGTTGTTGTCGGTGCAATCTGAAAGGCACTCTCTGCAAGGGTTTAAATTGGTTTATTTTAGTGATCAATTTTAATCTTGTTTAGAAAAAGTGAAAAATGAAATTATTTATTTTGAAAACATTGCCATTTTATTTTTGTACAAAAAGAAAAATGAAAAGACAGTGAGCGAAAAAGAGACTCGTTTGCAAAAGATGTCCGATATTCATTGATTGATCCATTTGCACAAAATTACAAGATGGCCCGATTACAAAATGAGTCTTGTCATCTTGGGCAAGATGCAAGACTTGATGCATGCTTAAAAATACAGGAAATAATAATTACTCTGTAGGAGTAACCCTTATAATTTCCTGGGAAGACCAGTTAAGGACTTGGCTCCCCGGGATCCTTGGACGTATCCAGCTCTCCAGGTTGCGGTCACTTTCCTCCTCGTCTTCCAAGTTGTTCACAACATCCGGGGTGAGCATTCCCCCGCTGATAAAGTTGGGCTCTTTTGCAGCCTCTGATTGATCTTGTTGAGTTGGTTTGTAACCCAACCCAAATCTGTCTTCCTTCTTTTCCACGGGCAGCAGCTTGCCCCAGCCTTGGGCAGTACCCTCTTCAACAACCTTCCTGGCTTGCTGATAAGACGTCATGGAAGTTCCCAGTACAGCAGACGCTTCATTAATGTTTAGGGCCTCAAACCCCTGGCTCATGGTTTCATGGATTTCTCCATCCATTTCAATGTACTTATACATAGCCAGATGGCTAACAAAGATGTCTTCTTCCCCACAGATGGTGATGATCTGGCCTTCCCACTCGAATTTCAGCTTCTGGTGAAGGGTAGACGTAACAACGCCAGCGGCATGGATCCAGGGTCTACCCAACAAACAGCTGTAGGCCGGCTGAATGTCCATCACATAGAAGGTAATTTTGAAGGTCTGCGGGCCGATCATCACAGGCAGATCAATCTCCCCAAGCACTGATCTTTTAGAGCCATCGAATGCTCTCACCACCAAATTACTCGGACGCAGTGCCAAGCCATCATACTCTAGCTTCACTAAGGCTTTCTTTGGTAGGACATTGAGTGACGACCCAGTGTCCACCAGTACATGAGATAAAACAGCACCTTTGCATTCTAGGGTGATGTGTAAAGCCTTGTTGTGGTTACGTCCCTCAGTTGTTAAGTCAGCATTGGTAAAACCCAGTCCATGGCTGGTGTTGACATTTGCTACCACAGTTTCTAGCTGATTAACGGTAATCTCCTCTGGCACGTATGATGCGTGCAGGACTTTCAATAATGCATTCCTGTGAGCTTCAGAACACATCAACAGTGATAATATGGAGATTTTTGAGGGAGTTTGGTGAAGCTGATCCACCACCTTGTAATCACTTCTCTTTATGATTCTCATAAACTCGTCTACATCTTGTTCAAAAGATGCCTTCTGAGTTTCTTTGATAGCTGGCTCTTCAAGCACCACACTCTTTCATTTTGCTTTGGCAGCAGCTTCTGCTTCAACATTAGGTCTCTGAGTTTGTGAGGCGAAAAGGTGTCCGCTTCTGGTGAAGCCTCCGCCTCCCCCAACATTATCAATTTGTGGAGAAGAGGTTGAAGAATCCAAAGTGATTTTCTCCCCGTTGCAGTAAAGATCAGAGCCATAATGCCAAGGTATGGCATTACTGCTTTCATATGGAACTGGTCCAGGCACCGTAATGGTAACTGGACTGACTGCTGCAGAGGAGGGTACTGTAATGGTGTGCGGATCGTAGTAAATTGTGACTGGTGACCTGACAGGAGGTGCCACTGTTTGTTGTTGAAAATTGTTGTTTGGAGGAACATTTGATGGATCGTAGTAGATGGTGATTGCTGAGACATCTTCATTAATTTCTGTTGGCGTTGTAGAAGATTCTGCTGATATAATGGATGCTGATGTTGTAGAAGGAATGGTTGTTGTCATTTGATCTGTTGAAGTGTTGGACGGAGCCATTGCTGATGATATTGATGAATCATTAGGAATGATTGTTGCTGCTATTGTAGAAGAATCAGGAATTGTTGTCAAAGGAATTGCTGGATTTGTAGGTGCCGTTGTTGAGATCTGAAGTATGCCGTCTTTGATAAGACCATCTATGTCGCTTCTCAAATTATCACACCCGTTGACTGCAATGTTGCAATACCCGCAACCGAGCTCACACCCAGGAAACACCTGGCACTCTAGAAGCTGAGCTTTAATTTCGACCAGAGGTGTCCGAATTTGTGCAACACTGGTGATCAAGGTAGATGGTCTGTCTTCCTCAATGGCATTAATCCTCGGCCCGCCATGATGAGGCATAGGATTCTTGTTGACATTTGGAGGGGGTGCAAAGTTGAGGGCTTTAGAATCCACCAGATCTTGGACTTTCATTTGCAAGGCCCTGCATTTTTCTGTATTGTGGCCAGGTGCATTGGAGTGGAAAGCACATCTGGCGTTGACATCATAATTCCTTGGGAGATTGGAGGGATCTGGTGGTGCCAATGTCCTTAACTCAACCAAGTTGAGTTTCAGGAGTTGTGGCAATAAGGCAGCATAAGGCATAGGGATAAGGTCAATCACCCTGTTTGCATGTGATGGTCTTTGTTGAAAGGGTCTTTGTTGTTGATTGTTATTGTTGTTGTTGTAGGTTCTCTGTGGCGGATACTGAACTTGTTGTTGATAATGTGGTTGTTGTGGTTGTTGATATGCTGATTGCTGAGGAATCGGAGCTGGAATGGTGACAACTGCTACTGATCTATGAACATACTGAGGTCTGCTCCTGCTGGTATGGATGGCACTTGTCTCACTGGTTCTTCGAGGTCCCACAAAAGGCTTCCTGGGGTTACTGGATGAACTTGCACCATTATCAGAAATCTTACCCATTTTTAATAGACTCTCAATTCTTTCACCGGCTATAACTACGTCAGCAAAACTGGTGGAAGAAAAGGCAGCCAGCCTATCAATATATGTTCCTTGCAAAGTATTCATGAACATGTCGGCCATTTCTCTTTCCGACATAGGTGGTTGGACAGCAGCAACAAGCTGTCTCCACCTTTGGGCATATTCCCTGAAGCTTTCTCTGGAGGATTGAGACATTCCCATCAGAAGGGTCCTGTTAGGGGCCATGTCCAGATTGTATTGGTACTGCTTGATGAAAGCTTCAGCTAGGTCCTTCCAGCATCTGATTGTAGCTCTGGTCAAGTGTGAATACCACTCTCTTGAAGCCCCAGTCAAACAATCTTCGAAATAGAACATCCACAGCTTCTCATCCATAGTATAAGCTTTAAGTCTCCCCAGAAAGGACTGCAGGTGAGTTCGTGGACAGGAGGTTCCATTGTATTTCTCGAAGCACGGGGGTTTGAATTTGTGGGGAATTCTCACCCCATCCACTAACCCCATATCCATTACATCGAAGCCTAAGGAATTTTGAGACTCCAGAGATCTCAACTTCTCAGCAATTTCATCAAACCTCCTATCATAAACTTCATCTCCAGCTCCCATTACAGTAAACTGCTCCTCTTGAGGATCTTCTTGCAAGATCCTGCCTGCAGCAGTGTTGCCTTGTACATTCCTTGGGATATTGACTTCCGGATCTAGATGAGGTCCAAATACTGGTGGGCTGACATGAGGCTGACCTCCCTCATTATTACTTGTTCCTCCAGTCCCAGGATGAGGTTCCTCGGGGGTTTGTCTTTCTACCAATGCCCTTAGCCTTTCCTGACTCTGGGCCAAGCCAGTCATTACAGTCATGAATTGAGCCATTTGGTTCCTCATCTCCACTCTTTCGTTAGCCATCTGAGTTCTGACCTCAGTTAGGTCCTGCTGTACTTGATCCATTTGGATACCAGGAAGGTTGTTGCGAGTAGGGTATCGGTGCGTACGGTTGAGAGGGAACACCCGACGGCGAGCAATATTTCCTGAACCACAACAGAGTTAGAAACAAACATAATAAAGGCAAAACCTACAAAATAAAACAAAAGTTAGTATGCAATGCAGTATGCTTATTTGTTTTCCAAGGTATCCGGCTTGGTTCTTGGTTTTGACCTTTCTAGACCCCGAGGAAGATGCTTTGGTGCTGTTGGGAAAAAGGAAACCCCATAATGGAAACAAACTAAAATATATTACAAATGGTGAATCATACATAGTTTGTTTTACAACATATGCCCCTGTAGGGTCAAAATACAACACAAAAGAAAAGTACATCAAATGAAAACAACAACAATCAAAAGGTCAGACATCTAGTCCAAACTCATCCTCCTTAACCTCCTTCAAAAGTGCCTCAGTCACTGGACCAGCTGGATGCTCTGTGATGTTTCTGATGAGGAGGTTTCTGGTGGCAATGGCAGTGGTCAGCTTCTTGTGCCTGTCCTGGTCCTTTGACCTCTTCAATCCAGCCCTAAGCTTCAACTCTGAAATCTCCTTTTGGGCTGCCAGCAAAGCTTCCTGTTGCTTCTTTTCATTGGCCTCTAACTGCTCAATCCTGGCTTGAGTTCTCTGATCTTCTTGAGTACGGGCTTCAGTGATCCTGACTCACCTAGCCTGACTTTCTTGCAGATAGAGATCAGTCCTAGCCTTCTGAAACTTGGCTTCTTTGCAGGCATTCTTCAATATTTGCTCCCCAGCTCTTGCTTTCTTGATGTAGTCCTCTGTTTTCTCAATCTTGGATAGATGCTCCACTTTAAGCTTCTCCAACCTCTCAATGTCCAGACGACCATCACTCCTTTCCCAAAGGGTCTTCTTCAGAGCTTGAGACAGATTCTCATTCCTTTCCTTCAGCTTCTCAAATTCTTCCAGGCTGACAGTGGCTGCTGGCTAAGTTGTGGATGGTCCAGGTATATCCTTAATGGTGAAAGGCATCCCAGTAATCTGAGCTCTAGCATGGGACCAGTCATAATACTGAGCTGAAGCAACATTATTGCACCTTCCAAGAATAGCCATCCCTTTTGTCTGGATGTTGTCCCAAGCCCAGGATGCTTGTCTGACAGCAGCTAGATTAGGCTTTATCTCACAATACAGGGTCTCAGCTAAATCTTGCACTCTAGGAGGGTGAACCAAAGCATAGCCCAATTGTCTTTTGAATAGCAAAGGATTGTAGTTGATGCAACCCTTCACTCCTATTAGAGGCACATTTGGGTACTGCCTGCAGCTAGTGATGATGTCCTTGCCTTTGGTGCTCTGGGTGCACCATCTAATATCATCTGAAGTCAAAGCAATGAGCCTCTTAGCCCAATTCTTCTGTTGGTGAGGATTCAAGAAGGCATCTGTCTTAGGCAAGTGTTTGAGCAGCCAAGTGTGAAACAGAAGAGCACAACATCTCACCAACTTTCCTCTTTGCTTCTCATTCCTCTGATGAATGGAGTAATAGAAATATCCCAGCAATGTGGGTACTGGGTTCCTCAGAAGGAAAAGATGAATGGCATTCCTGCTGATAAATTTGGGCTCATCTGCAAACAGTATAACCCCATATATGCTGAGAGCTTGCAATGCACAAACTGCCCTCCATTCTCCCAAAGAGGCCTTCAGGATGGCTTGTGAAATCAAGAAGTCTAAGTGCAAACCAGGGATCCCATCCTTTGTTGTCATATTCTGCTCAATCAAAGTAGGCTCCAGGTACAGTGCTTTTGCCACTTCTCCATTGCTGGGAGAAGTCATCTCTGGGTTGAAGGGGATCCCACCCCTGACAGGTACTCCAATCAATGATGAAAATTCCTCCAACAGAGGTCCTAGCTGGAAGTCTGGAAATGTGAAACATCTCAAAGGAGGGTCATAAAACTGCAAGCATGTGTGAATCATACTCCTCTGAGAAGGGTCAAGGTCCATAACCATATCCAAGATACCTCCATAATGCTCTCTGAATAATGGGATGTGGTCAGGGGTGATAAGTGACTGGACCTGCCTGATGCCAGTCAATACAGGCTCAAAGAAATGGTAAGATATGTTGCTCTTCCTGGGTGTAGCCATGAATGCTGATGAAGAGCTGAAGACAAGTGCTGGTGAGGATCAAGACTGATACTGGAGATGAGCCACTGACAGGCTAGTGCTGATGAGGATGAAGACAGCTGAAGCAGAAAATTGATGAAGATAGCTGAAGCTGAGGTCTATGCAAAAGAAGGGGTCAAAACCAAACCAGATATGAAGTGGATACCCTGAAAAACAAATAAACAAATGTCAAATGATGCAATTATGATGTATGCAAATGATATGCAAAGGTTTGTGATCAAGCTGGATCTGTCTGTCTGTCTTGATATAAAGCCCATGTATGTTCAAGAAGTCCAGATGGAGGTTCAGAAATCCAGTAACAAGGGTGGGGGACTCAAATAAAGAGTCACATGTCCAGGGTTAAATCACAAGAACTTTCCAAAATGAGGTACTCTTAATCAAACAAGTAACAGGGTATGATGTGGCCAAGGGTTCCTGCAAACCTGTAAACAACCCAACCCCCTCACAGGTAGTGTTATAAAACAAGGATCCTCAGACTTGGATCAGTTATGAGAAGTGTAAACACTTCTAACCCGGAGGTACAATGTTTACAATAACCATAAAAAATCCTCCTCTAATTCACCTCAGCTTCTGAAGGTCATAATAAAGGTCATCCAGACTTAGCAGGCTTCCCAGATAGCCCTAGCACTACAGGAAATCTGTAGCACAGAGTTCTCAAGAAGAAACCCACATCTGAACCGTGTTTCATATTCCCGCACCAGACCGAAATGGAATGGGAAAGAACTTGAACCACTCTAGCCTAGGTGTCACTCAGGTCCCAGGTATAGGACCTTAAACTCTCAATGGAACCCCACCCACCAAAACAGAAGAACAGATCCAGCACAGTGACAATGATAGTATGAAATATGCAAAACTGTAAAGGAAAGCAATAAATAAAGCTGTACATAAGGCAATAAATAAAGCAGATAAACAAACACAATTAGCACATAACACCCCAGTAAACACAAATCAAACAAACGCTAGGAGGAACCCACAAAAAGAACCAGAAGCCCTGGTTACAATATAAGTGTCCCTAGCAGAGTCGCCAATCTGTCGCTCCCACCTGATGACACGGGGTCAGAAGGGGTACAGACGCGAACGGTAGGCAAAAGGGATGAGAACACACAAGGGTGAACTCAGAAGACAAGAGTCGCCAGCTAGGCATTTTTATCCCGAAGGAAAGGTAATGCTGCATAGACCTAGAAAGATATGGATAAGACGGTCGCGAACCAGAGAGACTGAGAAAGGGGGTTGGTTACAACATGGGAAGGTATTAGCACCCAGATTGTCCGTCGTACTCGACGGGATCCACGCTTGAAAAATTTGTGTTTTAAAGGGGTAGTGTCAGTGCAATCTGTGTATCAAAGCTGGAAAGAATGCAAGTGTCAGTGTAAAATAAATGTGAAGTGTATAAGAGAAGTGTCTGTGCAAGAACAAGAGTGAAGAGCTCAAGATAATGAGGCTAAAAGAATAATGTTGGAAGGAGGGGGAATATACAGAGACTTTTGTTCGATAACTGTTAAGTTATGCCTACGTATCCTCTCGTGCAATGAGGAAGTCAGAACACCGTAGTTCGGCCCAAAGAGACTGAAAGATAAATTGACTTGTGAACTTCTTACTTGTCTATGCTCAAGCGTATGACCTGTCTGGCTCAGGTGCAAACTGTCTTGCATTAGACGGAAGAAGCGAGTTCTCGTTTGTGAGTGAATGAGATGAGAAAAGAATCCCGGAGGAGACGATTATTGTTTGTTTTTGTGTTTTCAATCTTTTATTGCTTTTTGGAGTTTGTCATAAGAAAATGAGCTTAAGCCTAAACCAAGGGTTAGTAAACTCATCACATCTTCCCTCTGATTAGGGGTAATGAGAATACCTTAAGTATGAAGTAAACACCTCACACTTAATTACCATGATGTAGGATTAAGATCATTAACCTACTTGCAATTATTTATATGTTTTTGTTGTTCTTGTTTAGTGTTAAGTAATGAGTTTAAGCCATAATCAAGGATTTAATGGACCCATTACACCATCCTAATAGAAGGATAATAGATGAGAACATTTAAGCTGAGGAAGGCTCCTCAACTTAATCCATGATTAGGGATTAACCTCATGACAAAACAAAGCCTTTATTAAATGGATTTTAGTTAATGATAAGATGAAGAAGTGATTTTTATGGTTTGTAAGACAACTTGAGGGGGACTTGTCCATTAACACTAGGGTTAGTCCTTCTTAACCAATTAAGGAAGAATTGGAACCCTAATGCAAGGCCCAAGTTACAAGCTTGATGTCTTGATGATTATTAAGTGAATTGATTAAAGGATTTAAACACATTAAGGGTTTAACACTTAGGATTAAAGTTATACACTCCATCCTAATAGAAGGATGCAAGTATAAGCTTAAACACAAAGCCTTAAAACCTTTAGGGTTTAGTCCTTGAATATGAGATGAGAAGAGAAGACTCAAAGATGACACAAAGGTAAAACCTAAATGGGGGACTAAACAAACCATAATTGTTATCATACTTTGAGATCCTAGGGTTTATGAGGCCTAAGAGAGAAAGAATCTTCAAAGAGCCACCAAGGAGAGAAGCAGATGAAAGGAGAAAGAAACAGAGAGAAGCAAGACAACTTGCTTCACTTAAGAAGACAAGTTGCTTGAAGGAAGAAAGTGGGGGAGTGCATGAATGAGCAATATCACTCTAATACACAAGCTAAAATGCAGCCATGATGCATAAGAGAGATGAAGAGAGATTGTGAGAAGTGAAGGCAAATTCACTTCTCAAAACAACTTACCACCTGAAAAGTTAGCAAAAGAAATAAAATGCAATGCAAATGAGATGAAATGTCATGATGCAAACCAAAGTCAGAAGCATAAACATGATGTTAATGATGCTAAGAGAGGATGCAAACACATGACAAGATATGAGAGTGATCAAACAAGCATAAGGATGCAAATGAAGCATGCTTTGAACCATAGAAGTTCATGAAAGTTTATGAAAGGGAATGGACATCTAACATGGAAAAGGAATGATGCAATGATCAAACATGAATCTAATATGTCCTAAGATGTATTATGAATCATGTGGATGCACAAAGTGTCATGGCAAGTTCTCTAATGCAAGCAAATGAGAGATGGATGCAAAGGAAGGCACAAATTAGGGTTTACATACAACATGCAATGCAAAAATTCAAAACCAGAAGCAAATGACATGACAAAAAAATTGAAAATGGGATCAAAGGAACCCTAACCCTACACAAGTTCACTGCCCAAAGGAGGAGACCTAACTCTTAACCTAGTGCAAGTTATGAATTTCTCAAGTTGGCTAGGGTTTTTAGGTACCTCACAATGAAAAATACAAAACAAATTGAAAATGCAAGATAAATTCAAACCAATTTAATCCTATAAACTACATGCTATGAAGGATGCAATGCAAGAAGAACCATCATCAAACTCTCAAGGGTTAGGCAGAATGGATTTTTCAAAGTTTGAACCAAAATATTGCCCTTAAATGAAATTAATTCCAATAAAAATTGTCAAAATGCATCAAGAACAAAAAAGAAATTTGGTTTGAGGGTTTGATAATGTTTCTAAATGTTTTAAAATGCAATGTGAATTTTTTTGTGATTTTTAAATACCTAAATGTATTTTTAATTAATTAATTTCCATTAACTAATTAAAAATAAACATTTAAATGATTTAAAAATGATTTTTAATGCAAAAAATAAAAATAAAAATATTTTTGGGTTCTAAAAATTAATGAAATGTTTGACAAAAATTTTCAGAATTTTTAAATGTGTTTTACTATTTTAAATAATTCGTGCAAATAAAATGAAAAAGAAATGAAATAAAATAAAAATAATAGAAAGTAATCTAAAGGAGAGGCCAGGATTTGATCTGGGTTTGTGAGGGTTGACTTGGCGCGCAATCCTACGGCCCAAGTTCAAACCTGGCTAATATTTATTTAAAAATTAATTAAACCTAGGTTAAGTTAATTAATTACTGATTAGGGCTTAATGAGCCATCTGAACCGTCCAATCGCTCGCGGGAAGCAGGATCCTAAGGCCATTATTCAAAGTTCCTTAATTACACAATTAGGGCAAATGACTTTCAGGTGATCGGAACAGTGGTTCCGGTCATCTTCTCTGGCGAGCATAAACCCTAGATTCTTCTACAGGTTACCAAACATGAAATTTCTTCCACCAAAATGATCCTCTCATCAATCTAAACCTAAACCCTCATCTCAAATTCATTTATTTTCTCTCACAAGCCTGAATCGAAGCAAAGTATGAAACACGGGCAAATATTCAGAGATGTCATACATGCTGGTTTCTTCACCATTTCAAAAAATAAACACATATTCATGATCAGGAGAACACATAGCATCATAAAAGAACTTAAAAATCAACTTCTGGGAAAAATGTTCTTCATGTTACCTGAGATGAAGCTTTCCTGATTTTGAGCTTTCTGGCCTCAAGCTTTGTGCAATCCTTCTTCCTTGAACCTCCTGATGATGGAATGAAGCTTAGAAAGCTTGGGGAGTGGCTGGTTTGAGTGATTCAACTCTGGTGTAGCAGAAATGGAGGTCTTAGTGTGTGATGATTCAGGCTGTTTCAGGGGGTGGATTTTGTTCTATGAGTGATTTGTGGTTTGTGGGTGAAGAAATTTTTGATGTTTGAGGGCTGTGTGTAGAGATTCAAAGTAGGGAAGTTCTTGGCAGATTTTGTGGATGCTGGAATGTGGGAGCTTTCTGGATGGAGTGTGGTGTGTTCTGGGATGCTTGATGTCCACATATTTGACTCTGATTGGGCAGAGAGTTGGTGGTGGCACTGTGGGATTGGCATGGGAAAAAATGCAAAAGTCAAAAATTTTGTGTACTACAAGTATGGTTTCCTTTTTTTTCTGTGGGATTGGGAGCTGTTACTGAGAGATGAGCTCGTAACCGGGGCTCGAGTTCACCCTAGGGCTTAGCGTGGACAGTCAATTTGGCTTCATGGCATCTTGCTATGTTGGTAGTAGTGATTTCCACACCCAGACTTGCGACCGTCTTGGAAATGTATTGATGCTAGAATCTTTCTGGGGTCATACACAACCTTGATAGTTATGTGCATCTGAGGACCGATCATTGAGGACCTTTGTGGAAACATCCCTCTCCAGTGGTGAAAGTGGCAGACCACATTTTGTGGCAAACCCATTCGCACCCGAGGGTCCACTGGGAACTAGCATAAGATGACCTAGTTCTTTTATAGGAACTCAGTCAAAGCATATGGTCGTATGACGATAGTATTGTACCCTTCGGGATGAATGTACTATTGTTTCTCGATTCCAGTGCTTGAAGTTGGGAACTTATAAAGGATGCCTGTTTTCCCGGACTTACGCTGAGAACTCCCTGAGTAGTACATAATGCCAAACCGATTCCCTGATTTGGTCATGAGCCATTTCTCGGAAATGGTGAACGTATTATTGCTATTCGGCTTTGAGAGTCTGTGATGTTTGACCTGGAGCACACATGTGAGATTGGGAGGGGTTTACAGTTTGTAGGAACCCCTGACCTCATCATACCTCATTGCCAGTACAGTTCTATGGTTTGATAAGGCTACATGGATTTCAAATATCTGATTTGGGGCTTATTTGAGACTGAATTTTGGTTCATGCGGCTTTATTCAGAGGATCTTGGTTCTTGGTCACTTAGGTCCAGTGTTCCGTATTCAGACAGTCTCAGTTGTTGATCATATGCATGCATTGCATTTGCATCGCATCATACTTGCATTAACTGTTTTTGTTTCCATTACAGGTTACCATTTATCCATTGTACTCAGTTCTGGTATTCATTATTTCTCCAGATGACAGAAGTCCAAGAGATACCCAGAAAAAAGAATGCTCATTACACTTTCCTGCAACCAGAAATTGCGGGTATTCAGAAATTGGTGGGCTTGATGAGTGACAAGGTTTCAGATGATTTCAGAAGCCGGTATGGGAAGATCTTGGGTTACATGAACAAACTTACTATTGATCAGAGAGATAGCCTTCATTCTTTGTTGCAGTTTTATGACCCTCAGTTGAGAATTTTCGTGTTTGTTGATTATGTCTTGGCCCCTACTATGGAAGAGATTTCTGACATCCTGAAGATTCCTATCAAGAATGGTGTTCCCTATTATGCTGCAGAGAAGTGTTCCCCGTGCAAAGACATTGCAGATGCCTGCCATTTGGGTATGCTCAGAGTGAAGATGGAGCTGGAAGCTAGCAAGGGGAAGGGATTTGCTCTGGATTTTCTTATCATAAAAGCCCATGTGTTTGCTTTAGGATGGAAGTGGTCAGAATTCAGTGCACTGTTAGCATTAATGGTCTATGGGATAAGTCTTTTCCCAGGAGAGAAAGGATGGGTAAGCTTGGAGGCTATCACCATTTTCATTAAAGGAAACCCAGTGCCCACATTGTTAGGGGATTTCTACTATGGTGTCCATCACAGAAATGAGAAGAGAAAGGGGTACGTAAATTGTTGCGCTCCATTGTTCGCTGAGTGGTTTGCTAAGAAGCTTCCAAAGTCAGGATCGTTCAAAGATCTTAAGCAAGATTGGAAGTGGGCTAGAAGATTGATGGGGTTAACATCTGATGACATAGCTTAGGGATGTAGCAGAAGCTTAGTAGGGAAGGAGTTTATTACAAGGTGTGGTGAACTTCCCTATGTGCCTTTGTTAAGTAGGAAGGGAGTGATAAGTCATAACCCTGTGCTGTCTAGAAAGCAATTTGGCTATCCATTGAAGGATCCTCCATCAGATGAAGAAATAACTAAGACTCTGTACTTTTCGGCTGAAGATAGTGAGCAGTTGGTTATTCAAGTATCTCAAGCTTGGGAAACAAAGGTTAGGGAAGGTAAGAAAGAATTTGGAAAGGTGGATCCTAAGACTTATCCCTCTTTTTCCGCTTGGATACAAGGTAGGGTTGACACCTTCTTCCTTCCATTTTCAGTTAAGGCTCCACTATACCCAAAAGAAGTACCGGTACAAACCACTGTTTCTCTTTAAGATTATAAGAAGTTGGAAGCTCAATTGCACGAGGTTCGGGTAGAGAATTCTGAAATGGCTAGCTTGTATCACCGTGCCAACCATGCTAAGCAAGAAGTAGAGGAAAAGCTACAAAGGATGCAGGCTACCTTAGAAGCTAAAGAAAAGGAGTTTGCTAGGAGAGAAGCTCATTTTCAGAGATTGGGTTTAACAGAGTCAAAAAGAGAAGCGGGGCATAAGAAGATTTTGAAGACTCTCAGGGAAGCTCGTCAATCCATTACCTGGTTACAGAACCAAAAAGAACAGGAACAACAGAAGTACAAAGAAAAGGAAGAATTCTTTGAGGTGAAGATGGAATTCAAGAAAGAAGAGGTAGAACAAGTTCACAAAGTACGAAAGGAAATGACCCAACAATGGGTGTAGAGCCATCTAGCCTTGGAGGAAGCAATGAAGGAGATCGCAGATCTTAAGCTGAGAGCAGGCGTCAAGAAGAACCCGACGGAGGTGGTGACTGCAGAAGAAAGGCCTGAATCTTCTTGCCTAGGGTTATAGTTTATTTATTGTTTGTATTCAAACTACCTACAGGCTTTTTGTAGGAGTCTTGTTTTAGATTTTGTTTTTTGTATTGAATTGTAACCCTTTGGGAATTCTGGTTATGTCTATAACTCTGGTTGTTGGTAGTTTGTTCATATAATACAATGATACTTTCCAGTTACCATTTCTGAATAAGTAAGGTTGTTTTTCCGAAGCCATCAGGTCTGAATACTCCTCAAAAGAGTTTGAAAAGCCAGTTTCTAAAAGGACATCTGGAGTACTTTCTGTCAAAAAATACCAGAGTTGGGGCAAATTTATGCCTGAGCATGGAAACATGAATAGTTATATTGCATCCATATAACGTGTTTGTTATTTTGCAGGTATTTCATCAAGTTTCTAACGTTCATGTCGCTTTCAGGCACTATAGCTCCCAAGAAGGTACAGAGACAACCAACTGTACACAAATACCCTACAAAGGTGAACAAAGAGAGAGAAAGCAATGGAGCAGATGCAAGCAGTTCTGGATGACTTGAGGACAAGAATGGACAACTTCATGACCCTCATGGCTGGGATAGGTCAAACTCAAGAGCGTTTGCGCGAAATGGGGGAGAATAATCAAGCCAGGAATAATGGGACAGCAGATAGAGGTAATCGCAATGGGGTTGGCGCCCGTCACGTTGAAATCCCTGTGGTGCAACCAGGGGTCACTATTATCAATGATGGAGTGAATAACATGCAGATGGATGGGCAGGACAAACAATTCACTTTGCTGGATGAGGTGGAAGGACAGGGGATGGACATGAATAGGAGGTTTGAAGAAATGGCTGAGCAAATTCGCGCCATTCAATCCCAGAGTTCTCTGGGGTTTGACATCACTGATATGGGCTTAGTGCCAGGGGTGAGAATTCCCTACAAGTTCAAGGTCCCTACTTTTGATAAGTACAATGGCACAACTTGCCCAAAAACTCACCTTCAGTCTTCGTGGGAAGGATTGATGCACATACGGATGATGAGAAGCTGTGGATGTATTACTTTCAGGATAGTCTTGTAGGAGCTTCCTTGGAATGGTACATGAAGCTGAGCAGGGTCAATATTCAAAGCTGGAAAGATTTAGCTGAGGCATTTGTGAAACAATATCCGTATAATTTGGATATGGCTCCAAATCGTACCCAGTTGCAGACGATGTCTCAGAGTGCTAAAGAAGGGTTCAAAGAGTACGCCCAGAGGTGGCGTCAGCTTGCTGCTCGAGTGCAACCTCCCTTGTTGGAGAATGAAATGGCAGACATGTTTATGGGAACAATGCAGGGTGTGTTTATTGAGACACTGGCATCTTGTTCAGTAACAAAGTTTAATGATATCGTAATAGCTGGAGAAATGGTTGAAACTCTGCTGAAAATGGGGAAGATTCAAGACAGTGGTGCAGGTAGCTCAAGTGGTGTTCGAAAAGCTTTCAATGGACCTCCAAGAAGAAGGGGGGAGAAACTAATGATGTGTATGGCCGAGGCCGAGGCCGTGGATACAGAGGATCTTACGAGCAAGTGGTAGCTGTCACCATTCCAACAAGTCATGTGCAACAACCACAACCACATCAGCAACAACAACAGCCATAACGCAACAACTATCAGCAGAGACCCTATCAACAGAGACAAACTCGTCCAGCTAACAGGGTGCTTGAGGCCATCCCGATGACATACACAACACTACTCCATAGATTTTTAGACTTGAACTTGGTTCAGTTGAGGACACTAGCACCACCACCACCTGGAGAGCTTCCTATGGGGTATGATGCTAACGCAAGATGCACATTCCATTCAGGAGCTCCTGGGCACTCAACGGAGAAGTGCAGGGCATTACAGCATAAGGTCCAAGACTTGATTGATTCGAAACCAATTAACTTCGCACCGCCCCCAAATGTTACATCAAACCCCATTCCAAATCATGGAGGGGCCAGGATAAACGCTGTTGATGGTGGCGAGAGGTTGAACATGATTTTAAATGTGGATGAAGTGAAGACTTTGTTGCTTGTCGTGAAAGACAGATTGTTGAAAGGGCAGGTTTCCCCAGGTTGTGATTTCGACTGCGAGGGTTACATGAATTCAGTTAATGGCTGTGAGGATTTGAAAGCTGGGCTGCAGTGTTTGATTGATGAGGGGTCTCTACAGTTCGACAGGGTTGACAATAGAGGGGATTGTGTGTCTACAGTGACAATTTATTTTGATCCTATTGAAGTTCCTGCCCGGAGAGAGCCGATGACTATCTATGTTGCAGAGGTGAGTCCAGTAACTATCACTATTCCGGGACCAGTTCCCTATGTTGATGACAAGGCCATCCCTTGCCACTATGGCTCGGACGTATACGTAGAAGGTCAGAAGGTGGAAAGTAAAGCGGTGATAATTGACCCGACTATTGTGAATGTCAGAGGAGTTGGTGGATTTACTCGGAGTGGGCGTCTCTTTGCTCCTCAAGCTCTTAGAGGTGATCCCGAAGCTGAAGTTGCTGCAAAGGCTAAGGGTAAGCAGATAACAACTTAAGAGGTGAGAACTCCTGCTGTTAGTCAAGGCACTTTTGAAAAAGAAGTCGAAGAATTCATGAGAATAATTAAGAAAAGTGACTATAAGGTGGTTGAACAGTTGAATCAGACCCCGTCCAAGATATCCATTATGTCTTTGCTGATGTGCTCTCAAGCTCACCGAGAGGCTTTGCTAAAGGTTTTTCAAATGGCATATGTACCACAAGAGATAACTATTAACCAGTTGGAGGCTATGGTAGGCAGTGTGAACGCCAGCCATGGGTTGGGATTCACGGATAGAGATCTCACTTCCGAGGGACGTAATCACAACAAGGCCTTACACGTCACCTTGGAGTGTAAGGGAGTTGTTCTATCACATGTCCTGGTAGATATAGGCTCTTCTCTCAATGTACTCCCTAAGAAGGCCTTAATGAAGCTGAATGTTGATGACATTGTTTTACGACCCAGTGATTTGATTGTAAAAGCCTTTGATGGATCGCGGAGATCTGTGTTCGGGGAGGTGGAGCTACCGGTGAAGATTGGGTCTCAGATATTCAAGAGCACGTTTTATGTTATGGATACTCAACCCGCTTATAGCTGTCTGTTGGGACGTCCTTGGATTCATGCTGCTGGCGCGGTAACCTTCATGTTGCATCAGAAATTGAAGTATGTGGTAGACGGCCAGGTTGTTACTGTATGCGGAGAAGAAGATATTTTTGTAAGCCATCTGTCGACCTTCAAGTACGTGGAGATGGACGGGGAGATCCATGAAACACTTTGCCAGGATTTTGAGATAGTCAATGTCAGTACTTTGTCTCCAGTTGTTGCAGTTCAGAGCAATGATAAGGAAGGGACTCCTATCTACTCCTACAAGCAAGCTAAGGAAGTAGTTCAATCTGGAAATGCCCAGGGCTGGGGCAAGTTGTTAGAAGTAGAAAAGAAAGATGACAAATTTGGTCTCGGATATCAACCTGGTCAGTCCAGCTGGTCTCAAGGAAATAAGCCCATAGCATTCACGAGCGCTGGAATGCTCAACTACAACATCGTTTGTGCTACAGATGCAGATGGGGATAGTGACTACGACTTGGATAACTGGATTCACCCATGCGTACCTGGGGAGGAGCTCCGGAACTAGTCTGCTGAAGATTTTGTTCAAGTTACTTGGTGTAAACACCCCAAATTTTCCCTTACTCATATCACACCATGGCTTGTGATCTTTCATTTTTTTAGACATAAGAATACCACCTCATGTTGCATATTTGTTTCATCTGCATAGTTCAAGTTCATCTGCATCTAGGGTTTGTGATATGAGCAATCCAAGAATCCATCTGAGCCATCCCAAAGGCCTCAAAGCTTTCCAAGATGATCCATGTGTGTTCTATCATCATATTATTCTCCTCAAAGTTCATGAAAGTCAAGGGATCACAAGAACTGGCAAAGGCATGGAAGCAGAGCTAGGGTTTTCACTACACTGATGACCAAAATTAGGGTTTTGGTTTCAAAGGCCTTAACTCCAAATTTTTGGGCCATTATTGTTTCTAATGTTCTTAAGATGTTATAAGGATCATATGTATCATGTTTGATGAAGAAACTCATTATGGAAGTCATATGTTCACTGGGTAACTTCTTGAGCAAGTTAAGTCAAAATCAGGGCATCTGAGGCCCCCAACAATGGAACCAAAGGGGTATTTTCATCATATTGAAGTTCTATGATCTTTATTTGATCTTAGAAGAGGTTGGAAGTTCACAAGATTGAAGAATTTTGAGCCAATTGCAAACTTTCCAAAAATGGAAATGACTTGAAATTTAAACTTTCCATTTTGGGAAAGGTTTTCAACCTCCTCTTTCTTAACCAAAAATGCTTCAAATGAAAAATTCTTGGTCATGAAAGTTGTAGATTGGGTCTTTCCCTTTTCAAAAAGTACAAGAACATGTCTCAATTCATCATAGAACTCAAGATATGGCCTTTCAAAGTTGGCAAAAATCACATAATTTTCAAGTTCATGCCAAGGAGGATTTTTGCAAAAATCAAGTTTCAAGCATTCAAGTGACCTCTAATTGACTTCTAAACATCAATCAAACATGGTGCAACATTACAAGACCAAAATCTTTCTTTGGATCACAAGTCTCCATAAGCCATTTTTCACAAAATTCTCAAAAGAGTGATTTTTTGCAAGAGTGATTTTTAAGGCTTTGTATGACCTCTAACTTATCTCAATGCACCATAACAACATCATGCAATGTGCCATGACCAAGATTTAGCATTGAACAAGACACTTTCATGACCAAATTTCACAAAATTCACAAAATGACATTTATGCATAAACATTGCAAACTCTTGATCAAGGCATTACAGCTGCATTTTGATGATCCAAGGGCTCTCCATGAAGCATGCTGAAGCAATCTAGCCACAGAATCCCATGCTGCATTGACCCATACCTCAAGTACACATAAGTTGACATTTTTGCATTTCCTCCCATACCAATCAAACTGAGCCACCACCCACTCTCTGACCAATCACAACCTCTTATGCAAACCCTAAGGAGACCTTTTTTCACAACATTGAAGCCTGAAACACTTTGGAGCTCAAATTACACAAAATCACCATAAAATTCTCCCTCTTCGATTCTCATCACTCAGCTATCAAAAATCACTCATTCTTTCACCATTCATCTCAAAATCACCTAAGGATTATTTCCCACCCTTCACCATAGCCAAAAACACCCTCAATCAGAAATACGATTTCTGCATACTCCGAACCAAAACCTTCAAAATGGCTATCACAAGCTTGCTCTAAGCTCATCTTCATCATCATGAAGATCATTGGGGTGGTTTTGAACCAAGAGGGAGGCCAGAAAGCTCAAGAACAAAAAGCTTCAACTCAGGTAGCTTCATGAAATTTTTTTTTCCAAAACTTGCTATTTAAGTTTCTAAATGAATCTACATGCTTCACTGATCACCCTGATATAATTTGTTTTGAAAATGATTGAGAAATGAGCATGTATTGAACTTCTGAAATTTTTGTTTATTTTCACGATTTGCTTCGAATCTTGTTTTTGATGAATAATAAATGTGTTTTGATGATGTATTCTTGTTAAAGGAGGGTAGTAAATCATTTTTGGAGCTTTAGAGCTTTTGATTTAGCCTAGGGAAGAAGTTGAGGTTTTGGTTTGGCCGGAGATGATGACTGGAGCTTAGCTCCGGTCACTTGAGATTAATTAGGGCTTAATTAGGGTTTTAATTGCCAGATACGTTCTAGGCCCTTGGATCTTGTTTAAATTAGAAACGAGTGGTCAAGATTAGTTAACTTATGTTTAATCCAGATTAATTAATTATAAAACATAATTAAACTCAGTTTGAATGTGGGCTGTCCAGATGCGCGCGTGGTCAATTCCCTCCAACCGCAGTTTAAATCCCAGCCACCAGATCAACATACTTTCATTTTTATTGCATTTTTATTCATTTTAATTCATTTCTTTTGCATAATTTATTAAAAATAGTAAAAAACATCCAAAAAATATTTTCTTTTGCATTATGACTTTAAATATTTTTCTCATTCCAAAAATGATTTTTATTTTATTTTTTCATTAAAAAAGCATTTTTAAAATATTTAAATGTTATTTTTAATTAATTAAAGTCTTTTAATTAATTAAAAATACATTTAGGTTTCTAAAAATCACCAAAAAAATCATGAATCATTCCAATGTATTTAGAAACATTTTCAAACTCTTCACACAAATTTATTTTTAGGTTTGATCATAGTTTGTGAATTTTCTTTGAATTAAGGGTCATTAAAATCATATTTTTGAACCCTAACTTTAAAAAATCATTTCCGCCTAACCAAGAAGAGTTTGAAGTTGATTCTTTTTGCATTGTGTTACATGTTGCATGTTTTTTTATCATTTTCCTCATGAATTTATCTTACATTTTCAAATTTATTTGCATTTTTCCCTTTGAACCCCCCAAAAACCCTAGAAAACTTAGGAAAATCACAACTTTTGATTGGTAAGGCTTCTGACCTTCTTCTTTGGGGTGTGACCTAATATGGGATTAGGGTATATTCGAGCTTGATTGCAAATTTTTATCATGTCATATGCTTCTGTTTTGTTCATTTGCATCTCATAATTCCATATAACCCTAATTTCTCATGTTCACTTGCATTCACCTTGCATATGCATCAATACATGAACTTGCCATGACATTTCTTACATTCATATGTCATCTTAGACATCTTAGGACATGTTAGAACCTTTCTTGATCATTTCTTCATTCATTTGCCATGATTAACATTCATTTCATTTCATAAACTTTCATGTGTTTTCAAATTTCAAAGCATGATTACATGACATCTCATTCTTGTATGATCATTCATATTCACTTTGTATGCCTTTGCACCATCTTACATGACATTTGCATCATATAAACACTTCTGAATTTGGTCATTTCATCTCATTTCACTTCATTTCTTTATGCTTTATACCTTATGTATCCATGCTAACTTTTCAGGATTGGTAAGTTATTTTGAGAGGTGAATTTGTCTTCACCTCTCACTTCTTATTATCTCTTTCATTTGCATTTTACTTGTCTTTTAAGTGAACTTGTTCACTTGTGTTCCATCTCTCTCACTTTCTTTCTTTAAGTTACTTATCTTCTTCATTGAAGTAAGTAACTTATTCTTCTGCTTCATCCTTCTTTCATCTGCTTCTTCCATTGGTGGCTTCCTTGAAGATCTTTTTTAAGCCTCATAAACCATAGGATATCCAAGCATGATAGTTACTAGGGTTGCAATTAGTCCCCTTTAGCTTTTCACCTTTGAGTCTCCTTGAGTCTCTCTTCTCATCTTAATACTCAGAGACTAAACTCTTAAAGTTTTAGGACTTTGGAATTAGGGTTATGAGTGCATCATTCTCTTAGGATGGAGTGTATAAATTTAATCCTAAGTGTTAAACCTTTAATTTGTTTAAACCTCTTAATCAAACCACATTAATAATCACTAAGACTTTATCTTGTAACTTGGGCCTTACATTAGGGTTCTAATTCTTCCTTATGGTTAAGAAGGACTAACCCCAGTGTTTAATGGACAAGTCCTCCTCAAGTTGTATTACAAACCATAAAATCCATTTCTTAACCTTATCCCTTAATTAAAATCCACTTAATAAAGGCTTGTTATATAATGAATTTAATCCCTAACCATGGATTAAGTTGAGGTATCTTCCTCAACTTAGGTGTGCTCATCTATTATCCTTCTATTAGGATGGTGTAATAAGCCCACTAATATGTGACTAGAGATTAAGCTCATTACTTAACACTAAACAAAACCCAAAAACATCTAATTAATCAAAAGTAGGTTAATGATCTTAATCCTCCATCATCATGGTAGTTAATTTGAGATGCTTATCTCATACTTAAGTAGGCTCATTATCCCTAATCAGGGAGGATATAATGAGTTTACAAGCCCTTGATTTAAGCTTAAGCTCATAATCCTATGCAAAACACCAAAAACAATAACAAAACTGAAAACACAAAAAACAAACAATAATCGTCTCCTCCGGGATTATTTTCTCATCACCCTCACTCATAAACGAGAACTGGCTTCTTCCGTCTAATGCAAGACAGTTAGCACTCGAGCCAGATGAGTCATACACTTGAGCATAGACAAACAAGCAGTTCCTAGTCAATTTCATTTTCAGTCTCTTTGAGTCGAACTACGGTGTTCTGACTTCCTCATTGCACGCGAGGATACGTAGGCATAACTTAACAGTTATCGAACAAAAGTCTCTTTTGTCTTCCCCCTCTTTCAGCATTCTCTTTAAGCCTCATTTCCTGAGTATTCAACTTTGCACTGACACTTGTATATTCCTTTCTTAGCTTTTGCACACAGATAGCACATACACTACCCCCTTTAAACACAAACTTTCAAGCGTGGATCCCGTCGAGTACGGCGGAAAATCTGGGTGCTAATACCTTCCCAGGTTGTAACCAACCCCTTTTCTCAGTTTCTCTGGTTCGCAACCGTCTTATCCATCTTTTCCCAGGTTTATGCAGCCTTACCTTTCCTTCGGGATAAAAATGCCTAGCTGGTGACTCTATTCACTTCACCTTCATTCTCTCTCTTCGCCGACCATTCGCGTCTGTACCCTATTTGACCCGGTGTCTTTTCGGGGGAGAGACAACTTGGTGACTCTGCTGGGGATCTTATCTTGCAACCAGGGCTTCTGGTTCTTTTGTGGGTTTCTCCTAGCGCTTGTTTGATTTATGTTTATGGGGGTGTTATGTGCTACTTGTGCTTATTGTTTATTGCTTTATTTATTGCTTTCTGTACAACTTTATTTATTGCTTTCGTTTACTGTTTATATGCATTTCATTCTGTTATCATATCATTTGTGCTGGATCTCTTGTTTGATTTGGTGGGTGGGATTGTTGAGTGATTAAGGTTCCATACCGGGGACCTGAGTGACACATAGGATAAAGTGGCTTCATATTCTTTCCCATTCCATTTCGGTCTGGTGCGAGAATATGAAACATGGTTCAGACATGGGTTTCTTCTTGAGAACTTTGTGCTACGGATTTCCTGTAGTACTGGGGCTATCTGGGAAGCCTGCTAAGTCTGGATGACCTTTTTATGACCTTCAGCATCTGAGGTGAATTAGGGGAGGATCCTTTATGATTATTGTAAACAATGTACCTCCGGGTTAGAAGTGTTTACACTTCCCATAACTGATCCAAGTCTGAGGATCCTTGTGCTAGAACAATACATGTAAGGGGGTTAGGATGTTTGCAGGTTTGCAGGAACCCTTGGCCTCATCATACCTTGTTACTAGTTTTGATTTAAGGTTGTATCATTTTGGACTGTTCTTGTGAAACCCTGGACTTGTGACTCTTTATTTGAGTCCCCCACCTGGTTACTGGTTTTCTAAGCCTTCATCCGGACTTATGAACACACATGGACCCTATCAAGGCAGATAACAGATCCAACACTTGATCACAAACCCTTTGCATATCATTCTGCATACATCATTTTGCATCATTTAACATTTGTCTATTTGTTTTACAGGGTATCCACATCTTATCTTTGGTTTGGTTTTGACCTATTCTACAGCTCAGATTCCTTCAACTATCTGCATCAGTTAGCTATCTGCATCAGAGATTCTTTTCAGCTCTCTTCACCAGTTGTCTTCATCACAGACTTTTCTTCAGCATCTTCTTCAGTTGCCTTTATCAGCAGTTATCCTCAGTCTTCTTCACCAGCATTCATTGACAACATGGACACATCCAGGAAGAGCAACATCACCTATCATTTCTTTGAGCCTACTCTGACAGGCATCAGACAGATTCAGTCTCTCATCACTCCTGATCATGTCCCTTTATTCAGGGAGCATTATGGTGGCATTATGGACATGATCATGGACCTGGATGCCTCCTAGAGGAGCATGATCTACACCTGTCTACAGTTCTATGACCCTCCTCTCAGATGTTTCACTTTCCCAGATTTCCAGTTGGGACCATTGATGGAAGAGTTCTCCATGTTGTTGGGTGTCCCTATCAAGAGAGGGGTTCCCTTCAACCCTGAGATGCTTTCTCCCAAGAATGAAGATGTAGCTAAGGATTTGCACTTGGAGTCCACCCTCATTGACCAGAATATGACCACCAAGGCTGGAATTCCAGGCCTTCACTTGGATTTCTTGGTTACTCAGGCCACCCTGCATGCTGCAGCAGGGAAGTGGGACACTGTTTGTGCTCTTCTAGCCCTCAGCATATACAGAGTCATCATGTTTGCAGACGAGCCTAAGTTTGTAAGCATGAGTTCTATTCACCTCTTCCTGTTGAGGAATCCAGTCCCTACCCTGCTGGGAGACTTTTATTACTCAGTGCATCAAAGGGATGAGAAGCAGAGAGGAAGATTAGTCAGATGTTGTGCACCTCTCTTCTACTGTTGATTGTTAAGGCACTTGCCAAAGTCAGACTCTTTCTTGAATCCTCATTAGCCAAGGAATTGGGCTAAGAGAATGATTGCCCTTACATCAGAAGACATCAGATGGTGCACTCAGAGCACCAAGGGCAAAGACATCATCACCAGCTGTGGGCAGTATCCCAATGTACCCCTGATTGGAGTGAAGGGTTGCATCAACTACAACCCTTTGCTTTTCAAAAGGAAATTAAGGTATGCTTTGGTACATCCTCCGTGAGAGCAAGACTTGACAGAAACCCTATATTGTGATATCCAGCACAACCTTGCCATTGTCAGACAAGCTTCCTGGGCTTGGGACAATATTCAGACTAAGGGGACAACTATTCTTGGCAAATGCAACAACATAGCTTCAGCTCAGTATCTTGATTGGTCGCGTACCAGGGGACAGATCACCCGCATGCCATTCACCATAGAGGATGTACCTGGACCATCAGTTGTGGAGCCTGCAGCTACTGTCAGCCTAGAGGAGTTTGAGAAATTAAAGGAAAGGAATACTCAACTCTCTGAAGCCTTGAAGAAGACCCTCTGGGAGAGGAATGACAATCGTCTAGATAATGAAAGGTTAGAGAGGCTCCGGATTGAGCATTTGGCCAAGATTGAGAAGACGAATGATTATATTAGAAGGGCTAGAGAAGGGGAGTTAGTACTAAAGAATGCTTGCAAGGAAGCTAAGACTCAGAAGGCCAGAGCTGAGCATTACTTAGAGGAATGTCAGGCTAGGTGGATCAAGATCATTGAAGCTCGTGCACAGGAAGATCAAAGGACCCAAGCTAGGATAGAGCAGGTGGAGGCTAATGAGAAGAAGAGTCAGGAGTCTTTGTTAGTTGCACAGAAGGAGATCTCTGAGTTGAAACTCCGGGCAGGGTTAAAAAGATCAAAGGATTAGGATAAGCATAAGAAGTTGACCAGTGCCATATCCACCTGGAACCTTCTTATCAGGACCATCACAGAGCACCCAGTTGGCCCAGTGACTGAGGCTCTCCTGAAAGAAGTCAGAGATGATGATTATGGATTGGATGTTTGACTCTTTTGTTTGTACTTCATTTTGATTGTATTTTTGTTGTTGTATTTTGACCCACCATGGGAACTTTGTTGTAATCAAACTATGTATCTTCAAATTTTTGTAATATATGGTTTGTATTATTTCATGGGCTTTATCTCTCTACAAAATCATCATTTCCTCGAGGTCTGGAAGGTCAAAACCAAAGAACCAAGCCGGATACCCTTGGAAGAAAAATAGGCATCCTGCATTGCATACTAACATCATTTCTTTGTTTTGTAGGTTTTTGTTTATGTTGTTTCTCCCTTAGTTGTGATTTTAGGAAACATTGCTCATAGAAGAGTGTTCCCCGTCAATTGAGTGCACCGGTATCCGACAAGAAACAACCTTCCGGAATTACAAATGGATCAGGTTCAACAAGACTTGACTGAAGTGAGAACCCAAATGGCCAATGAAAGGACAGAGATGAGGGCCCAAATGAATCAATTTATGGGAGTAATGAATGGTTTGGCTCAGAGCCAGGAGAGACTGAGAGAGTTAGTCGAGCGGCAAACTCCCGAGGAAAACCACCCAGGTACAGGGGGTACCAGCAACAACGATCACGTACAACCTCGTACTGATCCCCCAGAGTTTGGACCTCATCTGAACCCAGAAATCAATGCTATTAGAAACACCCAAGGTGACACTGGAGGGAGGGCTTTGCAGGAGGACCCTCAAGAAGAGCAATTTACTGTAGTTGGGGCTGGAGACAAAGTTTATGATCGTCGGTTGGATGAAATAGCAGAAAAGCTAAGGTCTCTTGAGTCCCAAAACTCTCTGGGTTTTGATGTCATGGATATGGGATTAGTGGAGGGGGTTAGAATTCCTCACAAGTTCAAACCTCCTTGTTTTGAAAGATACAATGGCACATCCTGCCCTCGTACCCATCTTCAGTCTTTCCTGGGGAGATTGAAAGCCTACACCATGGATGAGAAACTGTGGATGTTTTATTTCGAGGATAGCTTGACAGGGGCATCCCGGGAATGGTACTCTCACTTGACTAGGGCCACAATAAGGAATTGGAAAGACTTGGCAGAAGCTTTCATTTGTCAATATCAATATAATCTGGACATGGCTCCAAACAGAACCCTTCTGATGGGAATGTCACAATCTTCCTGGGAAAGCTTTAGAGAGTACGCCCAAAGATGGAGGCAATTAGCTGCTGCCGTCCAATCCCCGATGTCAGAAAGGGAAATGGTAGATATGTTCATGAACACCCTCCAGGGGACTTATATTGATAGATTGGCTTCATTTTCTTCCACCAGCTTTGCAGACGTGGTTATAGCTGGGGAAAGAATTGAGAGCTTACTGAAGATGGGAAAGATATCTGATAACGGCGCCAGCTCAAGCAGTGCAAGGAAGCCATTTGCAGTGCCCCGCAGATCCAGTGAAACAAATTCTGTACATATGGGAAGAGGAAGACCCCAGTATCTGCCTAGATCAGTTGCAGCTATCATTATTCCTACTCCACCTCCTCAATTCACTCAACAACCACAACATTTTCCTCAACAGCCACAGTTTCCTCAACAAAGATCCTACAACAACAACAACAACCAACAACGCCCTTTCCAGCCGCAGCCATCTTAGATCAATAGGGTGATTGACCCTATACCAAGGCCATTTGCCACATTGTTGCCACAACTCCTAAAGCTTAATCTTGTCGAGTTAAGGACATTGTCTCCACCGGATCCTCAGAACCTTCTGAGAAATTACGACGTCAACGCCAGGTGTGCTTTTCATTCTAATGCACCTGGTCACTCCATAGAGAAGTGCAGGGCTCTGCACATGAAGGTCCAGGATCTGGTAGATTCAAAGGCCCTAAACTTTGCACCACCTCCTAATATCACGAAGAATCCTATGCCCAGCCATGGTGGGCCAAGGATAAATGCAATAGAGGAGAACTCACCCATGAGTTTGATTGAAGATACTGCAAATATTCAGACACCTCTGGCAGAGGTTAAAGCTCAGCTGCTGAAATGCCAAGTGTTTCCAGGTTGTGAGGCCTGTTGTGAATCTTGCAAGGTTTCCATGAATGGGTGTGCAAGCTTGAGGAATGGCATCAATGGCCTGATCAAAGAAGGTATTCTGCAAATAACCACAACAGCTTCTACAACACCAGCAACTCCTTTTTCAACAACAAGTGTTTCTCCTATAACTGCAAAGACAATTGTTCCTACAAACTCGTCTCCAAAATCAGCAACCACCTCTTCCATCACTTCAACAAACAACAATTCATTTGCACCTACTTATACAACTACAACAACCACCAATAACGACGTTTCCACAGTCACTATCTATTATGACCCTACAACGGTCCCTGTCAACAACAATCATCAACTACAATCTCAACGACAGTTTCAGCACCAACCAAGCTTCAATCAATCACCACCACCATCAGTCAGAAGTCCTGTCACAATCTTTTATGATCCACAAACAATAACGGTCCCAACCTCTGCTGCAGTTAGTCCAGTCACCATCACGGTGCCAGGGCCTATTCCATATGACAAAGACAATGTTGTACCATGGCACTATGGTTCAGACCTTTACTGCAACGGAGAAAGAGTCCTTCTTGATTCTTCGGTTCACACTCCACAAGTGGATAATGTCGGGGGAGGCGAAGGCTTCACCCGAAGCGGACACCTCTTCGCGTCTCAAGCTCCAAGAACTAGTACTGAGGCAAAGGCTGCTGCCAAAGCCAAAGGAAAAAGTGTGGCACCTGAAGAACCTGTACCAAAAGAGACTCATAAATCATCCTTTGATCAGGATGTAGTTGAATTTATGAGGATAATTAAAAGAAGTGACTACAAGGTTGTGGATCAGTTCCACCAAACTCCTTCCAAGATCTCCATCTTATCATTGTTGTTGTGTTCCGAAGCTCATCGGGATGCACTACTTAAAGTCTTGCACGCTGCCTACGTGCCAGAGGAGATCACAGTGAATCAGCTTGAGACAGTGGTGTCTAATGTTAATACTAGCCATGGGCTAGGCTTCACCAATGCTGACTTGACAACGGAAGGACGTCACCACAATAAAGCTTTACACACACTTTGGAGTGTAAAGGGGTTGTGCTCTCTCATGTTCTTGTGGACACTGGGTCTTCACTCAATGTCTTGCCAAAGAAAGCTCTTGTCAAGCTCGAATATGATGGTATAGCTCTCCGACCAAGCAATCTGGTGGTCAGGGCTTTTGATGGCTCCAAGAGATCTGTTCTTGGAGAGGTGGAGCTGCCTGTGATAATCGGTCCGCAGGTCTTTCAGACTACTTTCAATGTGATGGACATTCAGCCGGCCTACAGCTGTTTGTTGGGTCGACCATGGATTCATGCCTCCGGCGCAGTTACGTCGACCTTTCACCAGAAATTGAAATATGAGTGGGAAGGACAGATTATCACCATCTGTGGTGAAGAGGACATCTTTTTTAGCCATCTCGCTACATACAAATACATTGAGATGGATGGTGAAATCCATGAAACCATGAGCCAGGGGTTCGAAGCGCTGAACGTCAATGAGGCGACGACTGAAGTATTTGCTGCATCCCAGGAGGATAAAATGGGTACCTCAATAGTCTCATATCAGCAAGCCCGAAAGGTTATTGAAGATGGAAATGCCCAGGGCTGGGGCAAGCTGCTACCAGTGGAGAAGAAGGAGGATAGATTCGGTTTGGGTTACAAACCATTCCAGCAAGATCAAGCAGAGGCTGCTAAGGAGCCCAAGTTCATCAGTGGGGGGATGTTTACCTCAGATGTTGTCAATAACGTGGAAGACGAGGCGGAAAGCGACCTCAACCTGGAGAGCTGGATTCGTCCAAGGATCCCGGGTCACCAAGTCCTTAACTAGTCTTCCCAGGAAATTATAAGGGTTACTCCTGCAGAGTAATTATTATTTCCTGCTTTTTTCAGCATGCATCAAGTCCTGCATCTTGCCCAAGGTGTCAGGACTCATTTTGTAATAGGGCCATATTTGTAATTTTGTGCAAATGGAATATCAATGAATATCGGACATCTTTTGCAAACAAGTCTTCTTTTTGCTCACTGTCTTTTCATTTTTTACTTTTGTACAAAACAATAAAATGGAAATGTTTTCAAAATACTAATTTCATTTTACACTTTTTCTAAACAAGATTAAAATTAATCACTAAAACGAACCAATCTCAAACCTTGCAGAGATTATCCTCTAGATTGCACCGACAACAGCACTGCTACGACCTTGTATGACTTCGACAATCCAATTAATCAAACTGATGAAGGGGTTGGAGAAGACTATGAGTTACCTGAAGAGTTAGTCAGGTTGATTAGGAAGGAAGAGAAAGTGATTACTCCTCATCAGGAGGAGGTTGAAACAGTTAATCTTGGTACCGAAGAGGATTTGAAAGAAGTAAAGATTGGGGCCAGTCTGCATGCTTCAGTAAAAGAACAGCTTATCAACATGCTTCGAGAATACGTCGACGTCTTTGCTTGGTCCTATCAAGACATGCCAGGTCTAGATACAGATATTGTCATGCACAAGCTGCCATTGAAAGAAGATTGCCCTCCAGTGAAGCAAAAGCTACGCCGTACTCGCCCAGATATGGCCATGAAGATTAAGGAAGAATTAAAAAAACAGTGGGACGTCGGTTTCCTTGATGTAACTAGTTACCCGCCATGGGTTGCTAACATTGTACCAGTTCCTAAGAAGGATGGCAAAGTACGTATGTGTGTAGATTACCGGGATTTGAACAGATCTAGCCCGAAGGATGATTTCCCATTACCTCACATTGATGTATTGGTCGACAACACAACTCAATTCTCGGTGTTTTCTTTCATGGATGGATTTTCTGGGTATAATCAGATCAAGATGTCACCCGAAGACATGGAGAAAACTACCTTCATCACACCTTAGGGCACATTTTGTTACAAGGTAATGCCTTTTGGACTGAAGAATGTCGGTGCCACTTATCAACGGGCTATGGTAACGTTATTCCACGATATGATCCACAAAGAAATTGAATGCTACGTGGATGACATGATTGCCAAGTCCCTCACTGAAGAAGATAATCTGGTAAATCTATTGAAGTTGTTCAAGCGTCTGAGAAAGTATCAGCTGAAGCTAAACCCCAACAAATGCACATTCGGGATGCGTTCCGGTAAGTTGCTGGGATTTATCGTAAGTGAAAGGGGGATTGAAGTTGATCCTGACAAAGTCAAAGCCATTCAGGAGATGCCTGCACCTAGAACTGAAAAAGAAGTTCGAGGGTTCTTGGGTAGATTGAACTACATCTCAAGGTTCATATCTCATCTCACTGCAACCTGTGAGCCCCTATTCAAATTGTTAAGAAAGGAACAAACGGTCAGGTGGAACGAAGATTGTCAGAAGGCTTTTGACAAGATCAAGGAGTACCTGCAAGAACCTCCAATTCGCATGCCTCCAGTTGAAGGAAGACCTCTAATAATGTACCTGACAGTATTAGAAGGATCAATGGGGTGTGTGATGGGCCAGCCTGACGAGTCTGGACGAAACGTGTATGCAATATACTACCTAAGCAAAAAGTTTACCACCTGTGAACAACGTTATTCACTGCTCGAGAAAACTTGTTGTGCTTTAGCGTGGGCTGCTCGCCGACTAAGACAATATATGTTGACTCACACTACCTTGTTGATCTCAAAAATGGACCCCGTCAAGTACATATTTGAGAAGCTATCACTTACCGGAAAGGTTGCAAGATGGCAAATGATTCTGACAGAGTATGACATTCAGTACACATCTCAAAAGGCCATCAAAGGTTTAAACACCCCAAATTTGCCCTCACTAAGTTCACACCATGGCTTGTGATCTTTCACATTTGAATTAGTTCAATCATATCATCTCATATTGCATTTTTGCTTCACCGCATTGGCTTAAATTCATCTGCATCTAGGGTTTGTGATCTGAGAAAACCAAGGGTCATCTGAGCCACTCCAAAGGTCTTCAATCATCTCAAGAGGGTCCATGTATGTTAAAGTATCATGTTATATCCTCCCAAGATCAAGGAAGTCAGAAAATCACAAGAACTGAGAAAGGCATGGAAGCAGAGCCAAGCTTAACTGCACAGATGACCTAAAATTAGGGTTTTGGTTTCAGAGGCCATAACTCCAAATTTTTTGGTCATTCTTGTTTCTATTGGTCTCTATATGCTATAAGAATCATACATACCAATTTTCATGAATAAATTCAATGAGGAAGGCATCTGATCAATAGATGACTTCTTGAGCAAGTCAATGCAAAATCAGGGCATCTGAGGCCCCCAATTATCCAACCAAAGGGCCCTCTCCATCATTTTGGTTGTATATGATCTTTATTTGATCTTAGAAGAGGTTAGAAGTTCACAAAATTGAAGAATTTCAAGCCATTTGCAAAGTTGCCATTTTGGGAAAGTGACTTGTAATGCAAAATCGCCGTTTTGGGAAAGTTTTTCAACCTCCTCTTTCTCAACCAAAAATGCTTCAAATGAAAAATTCTTGGTCATTAAAGTTGTAGATTGGATCATTCCCTTTGCAAAAAGTACAAGAACTTTATCTAATTCATCCTAGAACTCAAGCTATGGCCTTGCAAAGTTGGGAAAAATCCCTAAATTTCACTTATGCACCAAAGAGGGGAACTTGCAAAAACTCATACCAAGGCAAAATGTGACCTCTAATTGACCTCTAAGCATTACACAACATGATACATGACCTAAAACTCAGAATTTCCCAAAGAGTCACTCATTTTCATGCCTTGATCATCAAGTAATTCAAAAGGGGCCAAAACTTTATGAATTTGCAAAATGGCACAAATCTTGATATCCACTTGTGCCTGTGAGCACCCTTGGTTTTTGATCGATTATGAATTTTAAAGTGTTTTATGTTTGTTCTATGTTAAGACATATGCTTTTATCACTTTGGTTCTCTTGTTCTTCATTGTTTATGGATTTTTGGAAAATACGCATAATGAATCGATTCATTATGGCTTGAATCGATTCATGATGTTGTGTGGATTCTGGATTTCGCAAAATGAATCGATTCACCCTTTGATGTATCGATTCATGCAGTTTAACTAATTCTGTTTTTCTCAAATTCAATCAGTATGAATCGATTCATCCAAGCTTGAATCGATTCATTCTTCTGTTATTTGCCTAACAGATTCTGCAATATATATATATATATATATATATGTGTTTGTTTTTCATTTCATAGACAGATCACTGATTACAGAAATTGGATAGACGAATTTTGTAGTGATTGAACATTGAAGAACACATCAAGATAGGGTTTTTTGGAGTGTTGGAACTTCAATTTGTTGAGCAAGCTTGGAACCTAGAATCAAGAACGGGCGTGTTCTTGAGGGTTTTGTGAGTCACGTTTACAAGTCAGATTCAGCCGCAGCGAGAGTTTTGGGAATCGGTGGATTTCGCAAATAGGCCATGGAACCGGTGGATTGATTGTGAAACTTGCAGGAAATCTCGATTGGGCTCAAATCGAGTGGAGGTTGATACAATAGGAAATTCTAGGAGTTTAGAATTCTGGTTTTTGTATTCGAACCTTGTAATCAACGGATTCAGCAACTTTGATATAAGAATTCTCAATCTCGATTTGAAATTGAGAGGGAGACGTACCCACACGCGAGGACGACCGTGGGGAACTTCCTTACCAAATCTCGGCGTATTGTTTCTCCTCTCTATCTTTACTTTCGTTTTAATTTGTTTTCGATTCATTGGAAATTGATTTAGTGATAGGTGCATTCAACTGTTTTCATATCGTGTGTGTTATTCTTTTTCATAGCAATCGTAAAATCCAGCACGTTATCGCTTGTCTGGTCTTCTAGTGGCTGGTTCAGAATAGACGCTTATCCTATTCGGGACCTTTGCTTCCATAATACTTTGAAAACTCTGAAAAACTTTCTAAATCCTTGAAAACAAGGGAGTGATCCATTCACCCCCCCCTCTAGATCACTCGCCACAGCGTCTAACAAGTGCTATCAGAGCACCGGTTCGCTGGTGCTTTTTGGCTGCCTGTAACGTTATGGATTCTGAACCAAAGGGGGCGTATAATAGAGCTCCTGTTTTCAACGGTGAAAATTATGGCTATTGGAAAGACTGCATGCGAGTACATATAAATTCTGTTGATAGGCGCGTATGGGCTGCCATTCAAAATGGTCCTTTTCAAATTACCATGATGAATGAGGCAGGAGCCATAGTACCTAAACCAGAAAAAGATTGGGATGAAAAAGATGAGAAAAAGTGGTCAAGTGATTGGAGAGCTCGAAATATGCTAATTTCAGCACTTAGTGCAGATGAGTATTATCGAGTTTCCCATTGCTCGACAGCTAAAGAAATGTGGGATGCTTTAGAAATTGCTCATGAGGGCACAACTGAAGTAAAACAGTCCCGCATTAACACACTTAATCAAGAGTTCGAACTTTTTCGCATGAAACAAGGAGAATCAATTCCCGACATGCAAAAGAGATTTGTTCATCTTATTAATCGTTTGAATGCACTTGGAAAACCGGTTTCCAATGATATTGCTACTAATAAAATTCTGAGATGTCTTAGCAGGGAATGGCAACCTAAAGTGACAGCTATCAAGGAAGCCAATGATCTAATGACACTCACAATGACTACTTTGTTTGGAAAGTTGGAGGAACATCAGCAAGAACTAGAAAGTCTAGAAAAGTTTGAAAACAAAAGTAAAAAGGGAAAAGAGAAGAACAAAGACAAAGAGGGTGAGAAGAGGCCTATAGCTCTTATGGCTTCAAACTCAAAGTCCTCACAAAAAGAGCTAAGCAACAATGAGTCAAGTAGTGACGAAGACTCCGGTGACGAAGAAATGGGACTTTTTGTTAGGAGATATAATAGATTCATTCGAAAGAATGGAATAAAGCACTCCGACAAAAATCTCATAAACTTTAGAAGACAATCTATGGATACAAAACAGGAAGAGGTTAAGAAGAATAGAGAAAGAGGGTCTTGTTTTAATTGTGGCAAGTCCGGTCATTATAAAACGGATTGCCCTTTAAATAAAAAGGATAAAGGAAAAGCTCCTCCAAGAAGGTACAATAATAAGCAAAGAAGAGCTTACATTGCTTGGGAAAGTGATAGTGATTCATCAAGTACACAATGCACAAGTGATAGCGATGAAACCGCAAATTTGTGTCTTATGGCTCACACCAAAAATCAGTCCCATCACAAGAAGAAAAGTGATGATAAAAAGGTAAAACAAGCTTATTATAACAACTTTTCTTCCTTGTCTTTTTCTGAATTAAAAGTAGCTTTTGAAAAACTGCATAATGAAGCTAAGGAAGCATTCAAAAGGTTAGCTTCCGATAAGAAAAAATTTTCATACTTGGAAGGTAAAGTACAATATGCTGAAAAAGATTTAGAATGCTTGAAAGCTAGTATTGCAGAAAATTCAAAAGCTATTGATATTGATGGTTGTAATAAAATTAGGCATTATGAAAGGTGTCACATTTGGCAACAAGAGGTCATCTCTCTTAAAGCCAAATTGGAGAAAGCCTTGCAACCTAAGATTACTTATGCCGTTGATACTAGATTGTTCAAAAAGTCATTAAATCCTCCGTATGCAAAATATTCTTTTGTTCCAAAGGATTTAAAGACCAATAGTAAACATTATCATTATCGTAGTGTTTGTCACTATTGTTGTCATGCTGGCCATACCATTGAGAAATGCAAGTTTAGAAGATTTCTTGTTCCTAAAGGCATTTACCAATGGAAGCCTAAAGGCAACCATGTTATTACTTACCCACTTGGACCCAATAAAAATTGGGTACCTACTTCTCTCTTTTGATATTGTAGGATGAGTGTCTTGCATCCATGGAAGGAAGATGGTTTCTGGACAGCGGATGTTCAAGGCACATGACGGGTGACATATCGCTTTTTATTGACTTCAAAGCAAAGAAAAAGGGGTATGTTACTTATGGAGACAATAACAAAGGAGCAATACTTGGTAAAGGTAGTGTAGGTAATCCCTCTACCACTACTATTTCTGATGTACATCTTGTAGAGGGACTTAAACACAATTTGTTAAGTATAAGTCAACTATGCGACAAAGGTTATAAAGTGTCTTTCACAAAAACATGTTGCAAAATTGAACATACCGAACAAAATGTTGTGTTTAAGGGTGTTAGAGTAAACAATATATATATGCTTGATCTTTTGAGTGTATCCTTAACAAGCACTAAATGTCTAGTTGCCTTAAATGATGATTCATGGCTATGGCATAGACGCTTAGCGCATGTTAATTTCGATTTGCTTAACAAGGTTATATCCAAGGATCTAGTGATAGGTCTTCCAAAAATAAAGTTTTCAAAAGACCACCTATGTGATGCTTTCCAAATGGGAAAACAAACAAGGGTCTCTTTTAAATCTAAAAATATAATTTCAACTTCAAGACCCCTTGAGCTTCTCCATATGGATCTCTTTGGACCATCTAGGACAAAGAGCTTAGGTGGAAACTATTACGGTTTCGTAATAGTAGATGACTACTCTAGATTTACTTGGACTATATTTCTTCATAGCAAAGATGAAACTTTTTCTGCTTTCAAAAGTTTTGCAAAGCTGTCCCAAAATAAAATGAATTCTAAAATAGTTACAATCCGAAGCGATCATGGAGGTGAATTTCAAAACCACCTATTTGATAAATTTTGTGACAAGTATGGCATTGAGCATAACTTTTCAGCTCCTCGAACTCCACAACAAAACGATGTTGTGGAACGCAAAAATCGAGTTTTAGAGGAATTGGCAAGAACAATGCTCAATGAGGATGGCTTACCAAAATACTTTTGGGCCAATGCAATTAGTACGGCTTGTTATGTTCTCAATAGGATTATAATTCGTCCTATTTTGAATAAAACTCCTTATGAAATCCTAAAAGGTAGAAAGCCCAACTTGTCTCATCTTCATGTGTTCGGTTGTAAATGTTTTGTCTTAAATAACGGTAAGGAAAACCTTGGGAAGTTTGATGCCAAAGCTGATGAAGGCATTTTTCTTGGTTACTCTCAATCAAGCAAAGCATATAGAGTTTATAATAGGCGTTTACTTTCTGTCGAAGAATCTGTCCATGTTTCTTTTGATGAGTCTTACCCAAAAATTGTCGGAAAAGGTATCTCTTTTAATAATGCAGGTGTATCTACACAAGACATACTCAAAGAAGCTGGTTCGGAAATTGATCAATCCGAAGCGGTTGCTATTGAGAAGGAGGAAGATACATGTATTGAAAAAGATAAAGAGGAAGGAACATCCGAAGTAAAGGATCTTCCACTAGCTTGGAAATCCTCTAAAGACCATCCCATAGACAATTTATTGGGAGACATTTCAAAGGGAGTCTTGACTCGTTCTAAGATAAGTAATTTTTGTTCTCACTTCGCTTTTGTATCACAAGTGGAACCTAAAAACGCCAAAGAGGCCTTGGTTGATGAATTTTGGCTAATGGCCATGCAAGAAGAGCTAAATCAATTTAAAAGAAATGACGTTTGGGAACTTGTCCCTCGTCCGCGAGATCATCACATCATAGGCACTAAATGGGTTTTTAGGAATAAACTAGATGAAAGCGGGGTGATAACTAGAAATAAGGCACGCTTGGTAGCACAAGGGTATAACCAAGAGGAGGGCATAGATTATGAGGAGACTTATGCTCCTGTTGCTCGCCTTGAAGTTATACGTCTTTTGCTTGCCTATGCGTGTTCCATGAATTTTAAGCTTTACCAAATGGACGTAAAGAGTGCGTTCTTAAATGGTGTTATAAATGAAGAGGTATATGTTTCACAACCTCCTGGCTTTGAAAATTCTGAATATCTAGATCATGTTTACAAGTTAAAACATGTTTTATATGGTCTTAAGCAAGCACCTCGTGTGTGATATGAAAGACTTAGTAAATTTTTACTTGATCATGGATATTCTAGAGGTAAAGTGGATAATACACTCTTCATTAAACACAAAGGAAAACACATTCTTTTAGTTCAAGTTTATGTAGACGATATCATATTTGGTTCAACTAACATACACTTGGTCGAGGAATTTTCTAATGTTATGCAGGGTGAGTTTGAGATGAGTCTCATGGGAGAGTTGAATTACTTCTTAGGCCTCCAAATAAAGCAACTTGATGAAGGTACAACAGTATGTCAAACAAAATACTGTAGAGAGCTGCTCAAACGGTTTGGAATGAATGATTCTAAATCAATTGACACTCCTATGCCTACCAATGGAAACTTGGATAAAGATGAACATGGTAAGTGTGTTGATGTCAAGAGGTATAGAGGTATGATCGGATCTCTTTTGTATCTTACTGCGTCTAGACCAGACATCATGTTTAGTGTGTGTATTTGTGCAAAATATCAATCAAATCCTAAGGAATCTCACCTAAAATCAGTCAAGCGTATATTTAGGTATCTCAATGGAACACCTAAATATGGGCTTTGGTATTCCAAAGGAAGTGATTGTAGCTTAGTAGGTTATTCTGATTTTTCTGGCTGCAAATCAGATAGGAAAAGCACTAGTGGCACTTGTCATCTGTTTTCAAATTCTTTGATAAGTTGGCATAGTAAAAAGCAAGTATCTGTAGCTTTGTCTACTGCAGAAGCTGAGTATGTCGCAGCCGGTAGCTGTTGTGCTCAAATTCTGTGGCTAAGACAACAACTACAAGACTTTGATATTGAACTGAAACATATTACAATTAAGTGTGACAACACTAGTGCCATTAACCTTTCTAAGAATCCTATTTTACACTCGCGCACCAAACATATTGAGATTCGACATCACTTTCTTCGCGATCATGTTGAAAAAGGCGATGTCATTTTTGAGCATGTTGATACTAAAAATCAGCTTGCTGACATTTTCACTAAACCTTTGGCAACTGAACCGTTCTTCAACATCCGTCGCGAGTTGGGAATTCTTGATCTCTCCACTTTGGTGTCTTAAGCTTGATTGATATTACTTCCATTTATCTCATCATATTTGCTAAGTTTTGATTGTAGCTTTTAATAGTGCCTTATGAGAATACTACGATGGAGGTAATATCGTTTCCTCTCCTCTCCTTGATAATATTGTATGATCAATGTATGTTTTGATTAATGATCATTTGTTTACATGAACTTCTGTTCATATGAGTGTTTGAACATGGATTTTTGTTATTCTTAAGCTTGCATACCTTGTTGTATTTCATTTAAATGCATAATGATTGTTTTGCTTCTGCATAAATGTGTCAATTCTTGAAAAATCACTGAAATATTCAAATTTTCGCATAATGAATCGATCCCAACATTGATGAATCGATTCATGATTTAATTTTGCAGATTTTTTTTAAAATTCAGTTACAGTATGTATTGATTCATACTCACTTGGATCGATTCATTCTCATTTACAAAACCAAAAATTCGCAATATGAATCGATCCCAACTAGCTTGAATCGATTCATGAATTAATTTTGTAAATTTTTTTTAAGACAGTTACAGTATGTATTGATACATACTCTCTTGGATCGATTCATAGTAGTTGCCTTTTAAAATTTTCGCATAATGAATCGATACATACATCAATGAATCGATTCATACTGACGAAATTTCAGTTTTTCTTTAATGAATCGACACATCAGCAACCTCCATTACATTTGTAACTGTTTCAAAACCCCATTATCTCCATTATGTCTCTCTCATCATCTCATTTACATCAGTTACATCATTTGCATCATAAACCTAACTATCCCAAAAACCCCTCTTCTTCTCTCAAACCCTAAAACTTCACCATGCCTCCAAGAGTTATGATCCCAAGAGAAAGAAGCAAGAGAAAAGGAAAGGAACCTATTGGGTCTTCTTCTCAAGCTCCTCCTATTCCTGAAATCCCTCCATCCGGGGCTGCTATCCTTCATCCGGCTGTCATTGAAGAATTTGAAACTTCCTTCAAATCAAGGTTAGTAATGAAACCTCATATGTTTGATCCTAGTGATGCTCGTACTCTAGGATTGGAAGAAGTTGCTGATGTGGTTGATGCACAGAATCTTGGTTTCTTTTTATATGTTAAAGATGAGTATCATGAGGATTTTATTCGTGCTTTCTATGCTGGTGTGAGAACTGCAAGAGGATATATGTTTAAATGTTTGATTGGAACAAGAACATATCGTTTTGAAGCTGCTGACTGGGCCACTGTGTTCGGCATGCCATCTGAGTTGGACGATTTGCAGATGTGGCATGACCAGAATTTCGAAACTGAGTTTAATATGAAGGTATTATGTGCATCCATTTCTAAGTTGGATAGACCCCTTGCTGATGATGAGCCACTAACTTCAGGTATGATCAAAAGTGTACCACGAATCCTGCATTGGATCCTTTCGCACATATTGCGTCCAAGGTCCGGTGGTCATTCTCGTTTGGACAAGCCGGATATCCATTTGCTTTATATTTTGCAGAATAAGATTCCCTTAAATTGGGCAAATTACTTTGTCAAGCGCATCTTCCTTACACGAAACAGCTCCAAGAACATAACCCTTGCCTATGCTTCTCAAATCATGAGGATTCTAAAGTTTTGGAAAGTTACTTTTCCTCCTGTGCCTCTTGTACCAGTCTCTAGTGTGCAGGAATTCAACAATGCCACACTTTCTCATATGGGGTATCGATGGGACATCGAGCGTCGCTGTTACTACTTCTTTGAACGCAGCACGCGTACTCGCATTTACAACTTTGATAACCCGGCTGAACACATATATGTGGAAGAAATCAGAGATGAAGATATGGAAGAAGCTGAAATTCCTGCTCCCGATGCACCTGCAAACACCGGATGGGGTGAGTGGATACCACAAAGGTGGTCTCCCACTAATTATGATCCTGCTCCCTCGACGGCTGCACCGACTTCCTCCACTGCTGCTCCAGCTTATCTCACTGATATGTTTGCACAATTGGAAGTGGCAAATAATGCCCAGCATGAGGAAGCTCGTGCTTGGCATGTCCAGCAATCTGAATGGCATAAGGAGCATCGTGAGTGGCACGATGAACATACTCGCATGTACCATAATCAATATTCCTGGCATACTAAGCTAGTTAAGTGGCATCAAGTGTTTTATAATGAGATGTCAGGCTTTATGGATGATTGTCGTTCGCACCCGGGCATTATGGAAAGGTTTCAAAGTACCGAAGTCCAGAGGCGTTTTCGGCGTTATGCGTTCATGGGGAAGAATCCAGATGAAATGCCTCCTCCACCGCCTCCTCCAAGCTTCCGTGACCCTGACCGTGATGATGCGGAGTCGTGTGGTGGCCATATCCCTTATTGAAGCATTTCATTTTGCATTTCATATTTGTGCGTTGCTTAAGTTTCTTTTGTAATTCATGTTTGAACAATTTGTTTTGGTTTGGCTTTGTAATTCGTAACTTTTCTTGACAATTTCACTGCTTGTTTATGTCATTTGCTTTTGTTTCAATTGTTTGCGCTTTCTATTTCATTCTTTGTGAGTGACTTTTGCCATTGTATCTTAGTTTTGCTGTTTTTCGCCCATCATCTTTAACCCTTTCTTGCTGTTGACAAAGGGGGAGAAAAAGGCACGTGTGACAAGACAATGATGAGCACAAACTCAGGGGGAGTTCTCTCTCACACTTCAAAATTTGTCATCATCAAAAAGGGGGAGTTTGTGAGCACCCTTGGTTTTTGATCGATTATGAATTTTAAAGTGTTTTTATGTTTGTTCTATGTTAAGACATATGCTTTTATCACTTTGGTTCTCTTGTTCTTCATTGTTTATGGATTTTTGGAAAAATACGCATAATGAATCGATTCATTATGGCTTGAATCGATTCATGCTGTTGTGTGGATTCTGGATTTCGCAAAATGAATCGATTCACCCTTTGATGTATCGATTCATGCAGTTTAACTAATTCTGTTTTTCTCAAATTCAATCAGTATGAATCGATTCATCCAAGCTTGAATCGATTCATTCTTCTGTTATTTGCCTAACAGATTCTGCAATATATATATGTGTTTGTTTTTCATTTCATAGACAGATCACAGATTACAGAAATTGGATAGAAGAATTTTGTAGTGATTGAACATTGAAGAACACATCAAGATAGGGTTTTTTGGAGTGTTGGAACTTCAATTTGTTGAGCAAGCTTGGAACCTAGAATCAAGACATCTTCATCATCTTCTCAAAGATCTTATTCAAGAACATCAACAAGAGTGTTTGTTGTCCTGTGAATTGAAGGCTTTCGAGACAACGTTCAGTGGTACGATCGTAGATCCAACTGAGTTGAAGATTGATAGAAGGTTTCAAGGGAAAAACCAGCTGGGTTTTCCTTCAAGAACGGGCGTGTTCTTGAGGGTTTTGTGAGTCACGTTTACAAGTCAGATTCAGCCGCAGCGAGAGTTTTGGGAATCAGTGGATTTTGCAAATAGGTCGTGGAACCGGTGGATTGATTGTGAAACTTGCAGGAAATCTCGATTGGGCTCAAATCGAGTGGAGGTTGATACAATAGGAAATTCTAGGAGTTTAGAATTCTGGTTTTTGTATTCGAACCTTGTAATCAACGGATTCAGCAACTTTGATATAAGAATTCTCAATTTCGATTTGAAATTGAGAGGGAGACGTACCCACACGCGAGGACGACCGTGGGGAACTTCCTTACCAAATCTCGGCGTATTGTTTCTCCTCTCTATCTTTACTTTCGTTTTAATTTGTTTTCGATTCATTGGAAATTGATTTAGTGATAGGTGCATTCAACTGTTTTCATATCGTGTGTGTTATTCTTTTTCATAGCAATCGTAAAATCCAACACGTTATCGCTTGTCTGGTCTTCTAGTGGCCGGTTCAGAATAGACGCTTATCCTATTCGGGACCTTTGCTTCCATAATACTTTGAAAACTCTGAAAAACTTTCTAAATCCTTGAAAACAAGGGAGTGATTCATTCACCCCCCTCTAGATCACTCGCCACAGCGTCTAACAGTGCCAGCTCCTCAAATCAGTTTCCATGGACCTCCCTAAAGCCAGCTGACTCGATCCATACCTCTAAGCCAGCCTACCATGAGCCCATACCTCAAAGGACAACTTTCTTGACTTTATGCAATTTGAGCCATGCCAATCAAACTATTCCACAAAAACTCTTCTGACCAATCACAGCTTCACATACATGCCTCAAAGATTACATTTCATAACTTCTTGGAACTCAGATCATCACACACGCTCAGCTCTCAAAAATTGGCCTCAAACTTGTCCTCTTCAAAACTAATAGCTCAGCCATCAAAACTCAAAACTTTTTCCACCATTCATCTCCACATTCATCACTGATCATTTCCCACCCTTCATTTTGCCTTGAAAGCCACTATACACAAAACACGATTTTCACCTCCCTTGACCTGAGCTTCACTGACTTTCAAATAGAGGCCATATAAACTCCAACCAAGCTTTGCAAACTCTTCAGGGGGGACCATTGGGGGTGATTTGAAGCAAAGAACTGACCAGAAAGCTGCAAACTGAAGAAGCTCAAGCTCAGGTACCTCAAGAACTTTTTTTCTTTCAGAAATGAGTTTTTAAGTTCCTAGATTATTCCTTATATTTTGCTAATCACTCTGATGCTTTTACTTTTTGAAATGGTTGAGAAATAAGCCTGTATCGAAGCTCTGAAACTTTTCCAGATTTTATGTTTTGATCCATATCTTGAGTTGTAGGTTATAGAAATTTGTTTTGATGCTTGATTCGTGTTCAGGGTGATTAGGAGATGTGATCTGGAGCTTTAGAGCTCTTGATTTTGCCTAGAGAAGAAGATTAGGTTTTGTGCTCGCCGAAGAAGATGACCAGAACCACTGTTCCGGTCATCTGAAGGTGATTAAATTAGGGTTAGGGTTTAGGTGAGTTTGAATGTAGGCCATTGGATTCAGTTTCCCGCGCGCCATGAACGGTCCAGATCTTGTGTTTATGCCCTAATCTCAATTAATTAGATTTAATTAGGATTAAGAAAATTCAAATTGCCAGATTTGATCCCAGCCCTCCAAACACGCGCCAGTCAATTCCCACGCTTTTTGTTTGAATCTAGGCCATTAGATCTGCATACTTCTCATTTTAATTCATTTTATTTTCATTTTAATCATATTTTCTTGCACAATTTATTAAAAATAGTTAGAAAATTCCTAAAAATATTTTCTTTTGCATGATGACTCCAAATATTTTTCACAACCCAAAAATAATTTTATTTTATTTTTTGCATTTAAAAAGCATTTTTAAAATATGTAAATGTTATTTTTAATTAATTAAAGTCTTTTAATTAATTAAAAATGCATTTAGGTTTCTAAAAATCACCCAAAAAATCACATTGCATCTTGACACATTTAGAGACATTATCAAACCATTCATACAAATTTCTTGTTGGTTCTTGATCCATTTTGACAATTTCTTTGAGTTTAGGGTTCTTAAAAATCAATATTTTTAACCCTAACTTAGAAAAATCTTTTCTGCCTAACCATGAAGGGTTTGATAATGATTCTTTTTGCATTGAATTCCACATATCATGTAGTTTCTTAGATAAAATTGGCATGAATTTATCTTTCATTTTTAATTTGTTTTGCATTTTTTCCTTTTAAGGTATCTTAAAACCCTAGCAAACTTAGAAAAATCATAAGTCCTTTAGGGTTTAGCTTCTGACCTTCCCCTTTGGGCAGTGAACTTGTATAGGTATAGGGTCCCTTTGTTTCCATTTTCAATTTTTTATCTCATGTTTTGCTTATGATTTTGAATTTTTCATCCCATGTTGTGCATAAACCCTATTTTTTTTCCTCCATTTGCATTCATCCTCCATATGCTTGCATACATGAACTTGCCATGGCATTTTGTGCATCCACATGACATATAAGACATCTTAGGACATATTGAAATCATGCTTGATCATTGCATCATCCATTTTCCATGCTTTTGCTTTCATTTTATGTCATGCATTTCATGAACTTTCATGCTTCTTATATGCTTCATTTGCATTCTCATCCTTTGTATGATCGCCCCCATCTCTTGACATGCTTCCATACCATCTCATAGCATCATTTGCACCATGAGTATGCTTCTGACTTTGGTTTTCATCTTTGCATTTCATTTCATTTCCTTTTGCTAACTTTTCAGGTGGTAAGTCCTTGAAGAGTGAATTTGCCTTCACTTCTCACAATCTCTTCTCACCTCTCTTATGCATTCATTGCTGCATTTTACTTTTGTATTAGAGTGAGCTTACTCATTCATTTTCTCTCCTCACTTTCTTTCTTCAAGCAACTTATCTTCTTAATTGAAGTAAGTTGTCTTGTTTCTTTCTGCTTCTCTTCTTTCATCCTGCTTCTTCCATGGTGGCTTTTCCTTGAAGATCTTCTTGCAAGCCTCATAAACCCTAGGAACAACCAAGCATGATCACAATTAGGGTTTGATTAGTCCCCCCATTAGTTTTACCTTTGTGTCATCTTTGTGTCTTCTCTTCTCATCTCTTAATCAAGGACTAAACCTTAAAGGTTTTAAGGCTTTGTGATTAAGCTTATGCCTGCATCCTTCTATTAGGATGGAGTGTATAACTTTAATCCTAAGTGTTAAAACCTTAATGTGTTTAAATCCTTTAATCAACTCATCAAATAATCACTAATACAGCAAGCTTGTAACTTGGGCCTTGCATTAGGGTTCTAATTCTTCCTTAATTGGTTAAGAAGGACTAACCCTAGTGTTAATGGACAAGTCCCCCTCAAGTTGTCTTACAAACCCTAAAATCCATTTCTTAATCTCACCATTAACTAAAATCCATCTAATAAAGGTTTTGTTTTGTCATGAGGTTAATCCCTAATCATGGATTATGTTGAGGAGCCTTTCTCAGCTTAAATGTTCTCATATATTATCCTTCTATTAGGATGGTGTAATGAGTCCATTAAATCCTTGATTATGGCTTAAACTCATTACTTAACATCAAACAAAAACTCCAAAAAGATCTAAATAATCACAAGTAGGTTAATGATCTTAATCCTACATCATGGTGATTAAGTGTGAGGTGCTTACTTCACATTTAAGGTATTCTCATTACCCCTAATCAAAGGGAGGATGTGATGAGTTTACTAACCCTTGGTTTAGGCTTAAGCTCCTTTTCTTATGACAAACTTCAAAAAGCAATAAAAGATTGAAAACATCAAAAACAAACATAATCGTCTCCTTCGAGATTCTTTTCTCATCTCATTCACTCACAAACGAGAACTTGCTTCTTCCGTCTAATGCAAGACAATTAGCACTCGAGCCAGACGAGTCATACACTTGAGTATAGGCAAGCAAGCAGTTCACAGTCAATTTTTTTCTGTCAGTCTCTTTGAGTCGAACTACGGTGTTCTGACTTCCTCATTGCACAAGAGGATACGTAGGCATAACTTAACAGTTATCAAACAAAAGTCTCTGTATATTCCCCCTCTTCCAGCTGTGTTCTTTAAGCCTCATAGTCTTGAGCTTCATAATCTTCCTCTGCACTGACACTCCTTTATTTCACTTCACATTTCTTTTGCACTGACACTTGCATTCTTTTCCAGCTTTTGCACACAGATAGCACTGACACTACCCCTTTAAACACAAACTTTTAAGCGTGGATCCCGTCAAGTACGACGGATAATCTGGGTGCTAATACCTTCCCAGGTTGTAACCAACCCCCTTTCTCAGTTTCTCTGGTTCGCAACCGTCTTATCCATCCCTTTTAGGTTTATGCAGCATTACCTTTCCTTCAGGATAAAAATGCCTAGGTGGCGACTCTTTTCAGTTCACCCTTGTGTTCTTTCCTTCGCCGACCGTTCGCGCTTGTACCGGGATGCAAATATTTGGGAGCGACAAAAGGCAGTGTACTGTCTGACTATCTGGCTGAGCAACCCATTGATGATTACCAGCCAATGAGATTTGACTTCCCCGATGAAGACATCATGTACCTAAAAGCAAAAGATCACGAAGAGCCTGTTCACACTGAAGGGCCTGACCCAGAAGAAGAATGGACAATGATGTTTGATGGGGCTATCAATATGAATGGTCGTGGAGTTGGTGTAGTGCTCATTACACCTAAGGGGGTTAATATGCCTTTCTCGGCAAAACTCACCTTTGCTTGCACTAACAACGAAGCTGAATACGAAGCGTGTATGATGGGTCTTGAGGAAGCCATTGACCTCAGGATCAAGACTTTGAATGTATTTGGAGATTCAGCTTTGGTAATCAATCAAACCAACGGCAAATGGTACACTCACCAAGAGCATCTGATTCCATACCGTGACTACATGAGGAGATTATTGACTTTCTTCACAACAGTCAAACTTGAGTACATCCCTCAAGACGAAAATCAGTTTGCGGATGCTTTAGCTACCATTTCTTCCATGATCAAAGTTCAAATTGCCAATTATGTGCCTCGGATTTTGGTATCCAGACTAGACCGACCAGCATACGTATTCTCTGTGGACACTGCTAAAGATGACAAGCCTTGGTTCCATGACATCAAAAGCTTCTTAGAGGATCACACATACCCACCTGGGGCATCATCCAAAGATAAGAAGACATTAAGAAGGTTGGCTGGTAGTTTCTTCCTTAATGCTGATGGTTCATTATACAAGAGAAACTTCGACATGGTTATACTCAGATGTGTTGACAAGAAAGAAGCAGACTTACTGATGCACGAGGTGCATGAAGGATCTTTCGGTACCCATGTTGGAGGATATGCAATGGCTAAGAAATTATTAAGATCAGGTTACTACTGGATCACAATGGATACAAACTGTTGTGCCTATGCCAGAAAATGCCACAAATGCCAGATCTACGCGGATAAAATGCATATGCCTCCAAATCCATTGAACGTGATGTCTTCACCTTGGCCCTTTGACATGTGGGGCATTGACATGATTGGAAAGATCGAACCGACTGCTTCAAATGGCCACAGATTCATCTTGGTAGCCATTGATTACTTCACCAAATGGGTTGAAGCAGCTTCGTATGCAAACGTCACCAGGCAAGTGGTAGCCAGATTCCTGAAAAGAGACATCATCTGTCGATATGGTGTTCCCGAGCAAATTATTACTGATAAAGGTTCCAATTTGAACAACAAAATAATGGCAGAACAGTGTCGGGACTTCAAAATCTAACATCACAACTCTTCTCCTTATAGGCCAAAGATGAACGACGTTGTTGAGGCAACTAACAAAAACATCAAGAATATTGTGCAGAAGATGGTGGTTACTTACAAAGACTGGCATGAAATGCTACCATTTGCCTTGCATGGGTATCGAACCTCAATCAAAACGTCTACTGGGGCAACGCCTTATCAGCTTGTGTATGGTATGGAGGCAGTCCTACCTGTTGAAGTTGAGCTACCCTCCTTATAATTTTGTCGTAGAGAAAAGATTAGCTGCAATTTGCCATGGGCAGTTATATCAGAAAAGGATGAAGAAAGCCTTCGATCGGAAAGTCAGGCTTCGGGAATACCAAGTGGGAAACCTTGTTCTGAAAAGACTCATTCCTCCTCATACAGACCACAGGGGCAAATGGACTCCAAACTACGATGGTCCATTCATAGCAAAGAAGGTTTTCTCTGGTGGAGCACTGATGCTCACTACTATGGACGGTGAAGATTTCTCATCCCTTGTGAATTTAGATGCAGTTAAAAAATACTTCGCATAAAATGACCCGTTGGACATAAAAACAAAATGTAAGTCCAGGAAAAAATAGGGCATCCCGGCGAGTCAAAAATAGAATAAAAGACTCGGGCAAAAATAAGGGAAAAACAAAAAAAAAATGTGTACATCCGCTGAGTTGAAAAGCCGCATTGGAAAACTCAGGCAAAAATGGGTATCCTGGTGGATTGAAAACCCGAAAGGGCGATCCACGCAAAATCAGGGAATAAGCAAACAACTGCAATCTGAATTCATCTATATCACTTACAGCACGGCAAGCTTCGAAAGGATAAAGCATCAGTCATAATCAACCTTCTTCAGAAAGCAAGATGAGAAGAACGTCAAGGTCATACAGGTCATATCAAAGGAAGCTCACCGGAGCGTCGTCAACATTGCCAGCACTTTTGTTTTTCTCAGTTTATAGCGATCTCCTCATTCCAGGGGATTTGTTTCTTTGACTGTATTTGCCAATTCAGGGCACCCAGATTAATAAAATCAGAGTTTTCAGTCACACCTCGTTTTGTACATTTTTGTTTCGTTTGCAAAATGTCCAGTATTCATGATACAACACTTGCATAAAACAAATGAGCCATCTTTAATAAATGCGTGCAGGAAATATATTACTTTCAGGAAAGTCTAACTTCTATGACGGAATCCGGTAAGGGATACCTCGGGATACTTGTGCGTTTCTTTTGTCTTAACAGGTTGTAGGTATTCAATACACAACATGGGACATATCAAGCATCGCATCCCCAGCATGCTACTTCCCGGAAGTTATTTTTCTCCCCAAGCAGGATCTCCCGAGCAATATCTGAACTACTTTTCCCCAACGAAGTTGCCAAAGCCTCTTCATCTCCAGCACAAGTCTACTTAACAGGAGCTCCCCCAGCCGAGATCCCCACCAGAGTGCCAGATCTCTCATCCTCTGTGAGGTTAAAAGAACTATCTCCCCACAGAGTTTCCATCATCTCCCCAGAAAAGCAATGCCTGAAACTCTTACACAACAAAGTGACGAAAGTTTCCTTCTCCCCAGCTGAGTTCTCCTTACGAATAGATCTACCAATGATCCATTCCCCCAAGCAAATTTCTCCCTCCTGGTAGATCTACCAATGATCTCCCCCCAGCCGGGTTATCCTTCCAAGCAGATCAGCTAAAGATCTTTATCCCAGCGTGATTCGAGCCCTGGATCGGTTTCTCGTTTGCATAATCACAACATTTACATCATATTCACCAAATAAGCATAGCATTCCGTCTAATACGGAGCATTACGGCAAAAATCAAACATTTGCATGATCACAAGCCAGGTTTGAGCCAGTCACCTGCAATTACCATCAGTATTTCATCAGCAATATACAAATACACCCCTGAAAATGAAAGCCAAAGCGTCCCCTTTGCACTCTCAAAAACAGATACTTATGCACATCCTTTTTGACACTCGTTCGTGTCATACTTCCCCAGCAAGGTCGCCGGAGCACCTTCTGCAAATAGATACCTGTTTATAATACACACCTTTTCGAAACTCGTCTGTGTCATCCTATCCCTACAGGTCGCCAGAACACCTTTTGCACTCTCACAAGCAAATATTTGTTCATAACTTATGCGTATTCTTTCTTTGGCACTCGTCCGTGTCATACTTCCCCAGCAGATCAAACACTCATCCGTGTCTTGCTCATACTTCACCAACCAATCAATATTCACTCATACTTATACAAAAGTCTTTAATACTCGTCCGTATCTTGTCTATATATCACTCCTCAACAGATTCGACACTCGTCCGTGTTTTTTGTTAACTAGTTGGTACTCGTCCGTACCATCATCTCTAAACACGCGTCAGCGTTTGTTTCTACCGATACTCGTCTGTATCATGGTCCTAAGGATGCTCGTCCGCATCTTTAATCTATACACGTCGTCGAACACTTATACCTTTTTTCTCGAGCGTAAGCACTCGTCCGTGTTTATCATTCCCCAGTAAGTCACCAACAAAACAACTTTCTTCTATCCGACATTCGTCCTATGTCGCGATATTCTCGGCAGCCGTCCCCTGCCAGGTGATCATCCTTCACCTTTGGATGACTGTCCCTCATCCCCTTTCCCCAGCGAAGTTCCCATTAGTGGAACCTTTTTCTATCCGACATTCGTCCTATGTTGTGATAAAGAGAAGCCGTCCCCTGCTAGGTGATCGTCCTTCACCTTTTGATGACCGTCCCTCATCATTTCATCCGATGGTCGTCCCCATCGTTGATCTTGTTATCCGACATTCGTCCTATGTCGTGATAAACCCCGAGAGCAGCCGTACCCTGCTAGATTCGTCCCTCACCTCTTGATGACCGTCCTTCATCATGCTTATTCGATGGCCATCCCCATCGTCGACCTTTTCTATCCGACATTCGTCCTATGTCGTGATAAAGAGCAGTCGTCCCCTGCTAGGTGATCGTCCTTCACCTTTGATGACCGTCCCTCATCATTTATTTCATTTATTCCTTAAATCGAAGGTCGTTCCCGTCGTTGTTTGCTTTACTTTCCAAGCCTGATGGCCATCCCCATCATTTCTTTGACTTTAATCCCCAAAGAATCTTGCTTCTTTCCTTGATGGCCGTCCCCGTCATGGTCTCTTTATTCCCTCAGCTTGTCGACCGTCCCCGTCATTGCTTTACTTACCGCTTTATCCCCAGTAGCCGTCCTCTGATCGATGGTCGTCCTCCATCGCCTTCATTTGATAGGGGCAGCTGTAAACACCCCAAATCCGCCCTCACTCATATCACACCATGGCTTGTGATCTTGGATTGTCTTTGGTATTCAACCACAAGTTATCTTGTTTGTCTGTTAAGCCAGGCGCTTACATCCTGCACAACTAACTCATGCTTGAATAGGGGCAGCTGTAAACACCCCAAATCCGCCCTCACTCATATCACACCATGGCTTGTGATCTTTCATTTTTGTTTAGACATAAGCATACAACCTCATGTTGCATATTTGTTTCATCTGCATAGTTCAAGTTCATCTGCATCTAGGGTTTGTGATCTGAGCAATCCAAGAATCCATCTGAGCCATCCCAAAGGCCTCAAAGCTTTCCAATATGGTCCATGTGTGTTCTATCATCATATTATGCTCCTAAAAGTTCATGAAAGTCAAGGGATCACAAGAACTGGCAAAGGCATGGAAGCAGAGCTAGGGTTTTCACTACACAGATGACCAAAATTAGGGTTTTTGTTTCAAAGGCCTTAACTCCAAATATTTGGGCCATTCTTGTTTCTAATGTTCTTAAGATGCTATAAGGATCATATGTATAAAGTTTGATGAAGAAACTCATTATGGAAGTCATCTGTTTATTGGGTAACTTCTTGAGCAAGTTAAGTCAAAATCAGGGCATTTGAGGCCCCCAACAATGGAACCAAAGGGGTATTTTCATCAAATTGAAGTTCTATGATCTTTATTTGATCTTAGAAGAGGTTGGAAGTTCACAAGATTTAAGAATTTTGAGCCAATTGCAAACTTGCCAAAAATGGAAATGACTTGAAATGCAAACTTTACATTTTGGGAAAGTTTTTCAACCTCCTCTTTCTTAACCAAAAATGCTTCAAATGAAAAATTCTTGGTCATGAAAGTTGTAGATTGGGTCTTTCCCTTTTCAAAAAGTACAAGAACATGTCTCAATTCATCAGAGAACTCAAGATATGGCCTTTCAAAGTTGGCAAAAATCACATAATTTTCAAGTTCATGCCAAAGAGGATTTTTGCAAAAATCAAGTTTCAAGCATTCAAGTGACCTCTAATTGACTTCTAAACATCAATTAAACATGGTGCAACATTACAAGACCAAAATCTTGCCTTGGATCACAAGTCTCCATAAGCCATTTTCACAAAATTCTCAAAAGAGGGATTTTTTGCAAGAGTGATTTTTAAGGCTTTGTATGACCTCTAACTTATCTCAATGCACCATAACAACATCATGCAACATGCCATGACCAAGATTCAGCATTGAACAAGACACTTTCATGACCAAATTTCACAAAATTCACAAAATGACATTTATGCATAAACATTGCAAACTCTTGATCAAGGCATTACAACTGCATTTTGATGATCCAAGGGCTCTCCATGAAGCATGCTGAAGCAATCTAGCCACAAAATCCCCTGCTGCATTGACCCATACCTCAAGTACACATAAGTTGACATTTTTGCATTTCCTCCCATACCAATCAAACTGAGCCACCACCCACTCTCTGACCAATCACAACCTCTTATGCAAACCCTAAGGAGACCTTTTTTCACAACATTGAAGCCTGAAACACTTTGGAGCTCAGATTACACAAAATCACCATAAAATTTTCCCTCTTCGATTCTCATCACTCAGCCATCAAAAATCACTCATTCTTTCACCATTCATCTCAAAATCACCTAAGGATCATTTCCCACCCTTCACCATAGCCAAAAACACCCTCAATCAGAAATACGATTTCTGCATACTCAGAACCAAAACCTTCAAAATGGCTATCACAAGCTTGCTCTAAGCTCATCTTCATCATCAGGAAGATCATTGGGGTGGTTTTGAACCAAGAGGGAGGCCAGAAAGCTCAAGAACAAAAAGCTTCAACTCAGGTAGCTTCATGAACTTTTTTTTCCAGAACTTGCTATTTAAGTTTCTAAATGAATCTACATGCTTCACTGATCACCCTGATATAATTTGTTTTGAAAATGATTGAGAAATGAGCATGTATTGAACTTCTGAAAGTTTTGTTTATTTTCACGATTTGCTTCGAATCTTGTTTTTGATGAATGATAAATGTGTTTTGATGATGGATTCTTGTTAAGGGAGGGTAGTAGATCATTTCTGGAGCTTTAGAGCTTTTGATTTAGCCTAGGGAAGAAGTTGAGGTTTTGGTTTAGCTGGAGAAGATGACCGGAGCTTAGCTCCGGTCACCTGAGATTAATTAGGGCTTAATTAGGGTTTTAATTGCCAGATACGTTCTAGGCCCTCGGATCTTGTTTAAATTAGAAACGAGTGGTCAGGATTAGTTCACTTAAGTTTAATCCAGATTAATTAATTATAAAACATAATTAAACTCAGTTTAAATGTGGGCCATCCAGATGCGCGCATGGTCAATTCCCTCCAACCCCAGTTTAAATCCCAGCCACCAGATCAGCATACTTTCATTTTTATTGCATTTTTATTCATTTTAATTCATTTCTTTTGCATAATTTATTAGAAATAGTAAAAAACATCCAAAAAATATTTTCTTTTGCATTCTGACTTTAAATATTTTTCTCATTCCAAAAATGATTTTTATTTTATTTTTTGCATTAAAAAAGCATTTTTAAAATATTTAAATGTTATTTTTAATTAATTAAATTCTTTTAATTAATTAAAAATACATTTAGGTTTCTAAAAATCACAAAAAAAATCATGAATCATTCCAATGTATTTAGAAACATTTTCAAACTCTTCACACAAATTTATTTTTAGGTTTTATCATATTTTGTGATTTGTCTTTGAATTAAGGGTCATTAAAATCATATTTTTGAACCCTAACTTTAAAAAATCATTTATGCCTAACCAAGAAGAGTTTGAAGTTGATTCTTTTTGCATTATGTTACATGTTGCATGTAGTTTATAGGTCATTTTCCTTATGAATTTATCTTTCATTTTCAAATTGATTTGCATTTTTCCCTTTGAACCCCCCAAAAACCCTAGAAAACTTAGGAAAATCATAACTTTTGATTGGTAAGGCTTCTGACCTTCTCCTTTGGGGTGTGACCTAATATGGGATTAGGATTTATTTGAGCTTGATTGCAAATTTTTATCATGTCATATGCTTCTTTTTTTTTCATTTGCATCGCATACTTCCATATAACCCTAATTTCTCATGTTCACTTGCATTCACGTTGCATATGCATCAATACATGAACTTGCCATGACATTTATTGCATTCATATGTCATCTTAGACATCTTAGGACATGTAAGAACCTTGCTTGATCATTTCTTCATTCATTTGATTAACATTCATTTCATTTCATAAACTTTCATGTGTTTTCAAATTTCCAAGCATGCTTACATGACATCTCATTCTTGTATGATCATTCATATGCACTTTGTATGCCTTTGCACCATCTTACATGACATTTGCATCGTATAAACACTTCTGAATTTGGTCATTTCATCTCATTTCACTTTATTTCTTTATGCTTTATACCTTATGTATCCATGCTAACTTTTCAGGATTGGTAAGTTATTTTGAGAGGTGAATTTGCCTTCACCTCTCACTTCTTCTTATCTCTTTCATTTGCATTTTACTTATCTTTTAAGTGAAATTTTTCACTTGTGTTCCATCTCTCTCACTTTCTTTCTTTAAGTTACTTATCTTCTTCATTGAAGTAAGTAACTTATTCTTCTGCTTCATCCTTCTTTCATCTGCTTCTTCCATTGGTGGCTTCCTTGAAGATCTTTTTTAATCCTCATAAACCATAGGATATCCAAGCATGATAATGACTAGGGTTTCAATTAGTCCCCTTTAGCTTTTCACCTTTGAGTCTCTCTTCTCATCTCAATAATCAGAGACTAAACTCTTAAAGTTTTAGGACTTTGGAATTAGGGTTATGCCTGCATCCCTCTCTTAGGATGGAGTGTATAACTTTAATCTTAAGTCTTAAAGATTTAATTTGTTTAAACCTCTTAATCAAACCACATTAATAATCACTAAGACTTTATCTTGTAACTTGGGCCTTACATTAGGGTTCTAATTCTTCCTTATGGTTAAGAAGGACTAACCCTAGTGTTTAATGGACAAGTCCTCCTCAAGTTGTCTTACAAACCATACAATCCATTTCTTAACCTTATCCCTTAATTAGAATCCACTTAATAAAGGCTTGTTCTATAATGAATTTAATCCCTAACCATGGATTAAGTTGAGGTATCTTTCTCAGCTTAGGTGTGCTCATCTATTATCCTTCTATTTGGATGGTGTAATGAGCCCACTAATCTGTGACTAGAGATTAAACTCATTACTTAACACTAAACAAAACCCAAAAACATCTAATTAATCACAAGTAGGTTAATGATCTTAATCCCCCATCATCATGCTAGTTAAGTTGAGATGCTTATCTCATACTTAAGTAGGCTCATTATCCCTAATCAGGGAGGATATAATGAGTTTACAAGCCCTTGATTTAAGCTTAAGCTCATAATCCTATGAAAAACACCAAAAACAATAACAAAACTGAAAACACAAAAAACAAACAATAATCGTCTCCTCCGGGATTCTTTTCTCATCACCCTCACTCATAAACGAGAACTGGCTTCTTCCGTCTAATGCAAGACAGTTAGCACTCGAGCCAGACGAGTCATACACTTGAGCATAGACAAACAAGAAGTTCACAGTCAATTTCATTTTCAGTCTCTTTGAGTCAAACTACGGTGTTCTAACTTCCTCATTGCACGCGAGGATACGTAGGCATAACTTAACAGTTATCGAACAAAAGTCTCTTCTGTCTTCCCCCTCTTTCAGCATTCTCTTTAAGCCTCATTTCCTGAGCATTCACCTTTGCACTGACACTTGTATATTCCTTTCTTAGCTTTTGCACACAGATAGCACATACACTACCCCCTTTAAACACAAACCTTCAAGCGTGGATCCCGTCGAGTACGGCGGACAATCTGGGTGCTAATACCTTCCCAGGTTGTAACCAACCCTCTTTCTCAGTTTCTCTGGTTCGAAACTGTCTTATCCATCTTTTCCCAGGTTTATGCAGCATTACCTTTCCTTCGGGATAAAAATGCCTAGCTTGCGACTCTATTCAGTTCACCTTCATTCTCTCTCTTCGCCGACCGTTCACGTCTGTACCCTATTTGACTCGGTGTCTTTTCAGGGGAGCGACACTTGGCAGTCAAAGTAATTTTCGTGTTTCCATTTTTAACATACTGCATGTCAAATCCTGCACTCTGTCCAAGGTGCATGGATCCATATGTAGGTCCACCATGTTTTAATGCATTTACTTTTTCCATGAAATAAAGGACATTTTTCAAGCAAATTGTGTTCTCTTTCTTTCGTTTTAAAATTTTTCACAAAAATAAATAAAATGGCAATGTTTCCTTCTCCAGTGCTTTTGTGTGCTTGCGTCTCTTTTGGAAAAAACAAACAGATTCTGAAATAAGCACATCATTTGTGCAGTGTTGATCATTCGGATTCTTGTGATAACGTTCCTGCTATGACTACGCATGACTTCGACAATCCTATCTACCAAGATGATAAAGGGGTTGAGGAAGACTGTGAACTCCCGGAAGAATTGGTTAGGTTGTTGAAACAAGAGGAAAGGGTCATTCAGTCTCATCAGGAAGAAATAGAGATCATCAACATCGGGTCTGAGGATGTAAATAAAGAGATACAGATTGGGGCCAGTCTGCAGGCCGAGGTAAAGAAGCAGTTGATTGGTATGCTACGTGAATATGTGGATATCTTTGCCTGGTCGTATCAAGATATGCCGGGGTTGGATACTGACATTGTTGTACACAAGCTGCCACTAAAGGAAGACTGTCCTCCGGTAAAACTAAAGCTGAGAAGAACTAGCCCTAATATGGTTATGAAGATCAAGGAGGAAGTTTAAAAGCAGTGGGATGTCGGGTTCCTTGTTGTAACTAGTTACCCGCCTTGGGTAGCTAACATTGTGCCTGTACCAAAGAAAGATGGCAAGGTCCGGATGTGCGTAGATTATCAGGATCTAAACATAGCAAGTCCAAAGGACAACTTTCCATTACCTCACATCGATGTGCTGGTAGATAACACCGCTCAGTTCTCGATATTTTCTTTTATGGATGGCTTCTCCGGGTATAATCAGATCAAGATGGCACCGGAAGACATGGAGAAAACGACGTTCATTACCCCGTGGGGTACATTTTGTTACAAGGTTATGCCCTTTGGGTTGAAGAATCCCAGGGAAACGTATCAACGGGCTATGGTAACTTTGTTCCATGATATGATACACAAAGAAATCGAATGCTATGTGGACGATATGATTGCCAAGTCTCGGGATGAAGATGAGCATCTAGTCAATCTCAAAAAGCTGTTTAATAGATTGATAAAGTACAGACTGAGGTTGAATCCAAACAAGTGCACTTTCGGAGTGCGTTCCGGTCAGCTGCTGGGTTTCATTGTCAGCCAAAGGGGGATTGAGGTAGATCCTGCAAAAGTAAAAGCAATACAAGACATGCCTGCACCGAAAACAGAAAAAGAAGTGCGTGGGTTTTTAGGGAGATTGAACTACATTTCACGGTTTATATCTCATCTAACTGCCACATACGAGCCAATCTTCAAATTATTAAGAAAAGAACAAACGGTCAGGTGGAATGAGGACTGTCAAAGATCCTTTGAAAAGATAAAAGAATATTTGCAGGAGCCTCCGATTCTAATGCCTCCAGTTCCAGGACGACCACTTATCATGTACTTGATTGTGTTAGAAGGGTCGATGGGGTGTGTTCTAGGCCAACATGACAAGTCTGGTCGAAAAGAGCATGTTATTTATTACCTTAGCAAAACGTTTACCGACTGTGCATCCCATTATTCACTGCTTGAGAAAACTTGTTGCGCTTTGGCATGGGCTGCTCGCCGACTGAGACAATACATGTTGACCCATACCACATTGCTAATCTAAAAAATTGACCTTGTCAAGTATATTTTCGAGAAACCAGCGTTAACCGGAAGGGTTGCAAGGTGGAAAATGATTTTAATAGAGTATGACATACAATATACTTCCCAGAAAGCCATCAAAGGAAGTGTATTGTCAGATTATCTTGCACAGCAACCGCTTGAAGATGACTATCAGCCGATGAAGTTTGATTTCCCTGATGAGGACATCGTGTACCTCAAGGCAAGAGATTACAAAGAACTACTTTCGGAGGAGGGGCCTGAACCTGAATCCAAATGGAAGTTGATGTTTGATGGGGCAGTAAATATCAACGGACGTGGAGTTGGTGTTGTTCATATCACTCCCGGAGGTGTTCACTTTCCCTTCGCTGCCAGAATTACTTTTGGCTGCACCAACAATGAAGCGGAATACGAGGCGTGCATAATGGGAATAGAGAAGGCTATTAATCTTCAAATTAAGACCCTCAATATATTTGGAGATTCATCCATCGTTATCAACTAGATTACCGGCAAGTGGTATACACATCAAGAGCACTTAATTCCTTATACGAATTATGCCAGAAGATTGTTGACGTTCTTCACGACGGTTAAGCTTCAATATATACCACGATATGAGAATCAATTTGCCGATGCATTGGCTACTCTTTCTTCGTCCATCAAAGTCTTGTGTTGGAAATATGCCCAGGATTGACATTTCCAGGCTTGACGCACCAGCTTATGCCTTCTCTGTAGACATAGTGTCTGATGAGAAACCTTGGTACTTTGATATCAAACTTTTCCTGGAAAACCAAGAATACCCAGCTGGGGCATCATACAATGACAAGAAGACCTTGAGACGACTTGCTGCTAGCTTCTTCTTGAATGTAGACGGAGTTCTGTATAAGAGGAACTTTGACATGGTCTTGCTCAGATGCGTGGATAGACACGAAGCAGACCTGTTAATGCAGGAAGTCCACGAGGGATCTTTCGGTACTCATGCAGGAGGGCATGTAATGGCTATGAAGTTGTTGAGATCAGGGTACTATTGGCTTACAATGGATGCAGATTGTTGTTCGTACACCCGTAAGTGCCACAAGTGCCAGATTTATGCAAACAAGGTGCATGTCCCTCCTAGCCCGCTCAACGTCATGTCATCTCCTTGGCCCTTTTCTATGTGGGGCATTGACATGATCGGGAAGATAGAGCCTACTGCTTCAAACGGTCATCGTTTCATCTTGGTTGCGATTGATTACTTTACCAAATGGGTTGAAGCAGCATCTTATGCCAATGTCACTCGCCAAGTGATAGCCAGATTCCTGAAAAGAATCATCATTTGCAGATATGGAGTACCCGAGCGAATCATTACTGATAATGGTTCCAACTTAAACAACAAGATGATGGCAGAACTGTGCCGGGACTTCAAGATTCAACATCGCAATTCTTCTCCTTACCGGCCAAAGATGAATGGCGCGGTAGAGGCAGCTAACAAGAATATTAAGAAGATTGTGCAGAAGATGGTTGTCACTTACAAAGATTGGCATGAGATGTTACCATTTGCACTGCATGGGTACCGAGCGTCAGTCAGGATGTCAACCGGGGCAACTCCTTCCTCCTTGGTGTATGGCATGGAGGCAGTCTTTCCTATCGAGGTAGAAATTCCTTCTTTATGTGTAATGATGGATGTGAAGCTTGATGAGGCTGAGTGGGTACGTGCCCGATATAATCAGTTGTGTCTAATTGAGGAAAAGAGATTAGCGGCTATCTGTCATGGTCAGCTTTATCAGAGGAGAATGAAGCGAGCATTCGACCAACGAGTACGTACTCGAGAGTATCAAGTAGGCGAGCTTGTACTCAAGAGGATCATTCCTCCAGGTTCAGATCACAGAGGCAAGTGGACCCCAAACTACGAAGTCCCATTCATAGTGAAGAAATTTTTCTCAAGTGGGGCGCTGATGCTCACTACTATGGATGGAGAAGACTTACAGTCTCTTGTTAACTCGGACGCAGTTAAAAAATACTTCGCATAAAAAGACTCGCTGGACACAAAAACAGAATTAAAGTCCAGGCAAGAAAAGGGCATCCCAGCGAGCTAAAAACAGAATAAAAAGCTCAGGCAAAAATTAGGGAAAAAATGTACACCCGCTGATTTGAAAAGCCACATCGAACAACTCAGGCAAAAAAGGGTATCCCGGTGGATTGAAAACCCGAAAGGGAGATCCACACAAAACAAGAGAATAAGCGAACAATTGCGATCCGGGTAATCTGAACCAAATCATCGTTTCAAACAGTCTGACAATATCAGAAGGATCGGAATCAATCCCCTCATCTTCTTCAGAAAGCAAAGGCAAGAACAGAAAGTCTTGAAGACATGCTGGTCATAGCAGGAAGGAAACTCATTGGAATGTCGTGTACATTGCCATTAGGATAGTTGCTTTTCTTAATTTTATGGTAGTTACCTCTTTCCAGGTAGTTGCTTCCTGATGTAAAACTTTGCCTATTCAGAGGCCATTCAATGAATGAATATTCAGTCAAAAGCCGTGTTGTGTGGTGTTTACTTTGTTTGCAAAAATGTCCTGAATTTTTTTTGGCAAAAAGAACATTGTATATGAAACATGTTGATTTGTCTAAGAAAATTGACATTGTAGGGAAACAATTAAAATTTTCTTTCAGTGGCGGGTGACAATGGATGAACAGATCATACCATGTAAGTCCCCGGGGCACATGTGTGTATATTGTTGTTGCAGGTTTTACAGGGCGATGTTGTATTTCCCCAAGCAAAGAGTGCTCCCCAGCTAAGCTATAGCAAGTGGAATCCCCAATAGAACTTCAAACCTAATCAAAGAGGTGTCCTCCCCAAGCAGAGTTTGTTCTTCATAGAAAGACACAGCTATCCCCAGCTGGTCAGAGTAGGGTGGGATCCCCAGCAGAACTTCAAATCTATTTGAACAGTTCTCACCTCCGGGCGGTGTCTTTATGCCAAAATGGGCTATTCCCAGCAAGCAGTTGTGCGCCTGGTTTCCCCACAGAGATGTAACTATCAGAACTCTTTCCCTAGAAAAGGTTATTTGACCAAGTATTCCCCCAATCGGGTTGGAAGATCGTCATTTCCTCACAGAGTTCATGATTGGTACGCAACCATCATTGAAATATCCCCTGTGAGTTCGCCAATTTATTTTTGGCCAGTGTGACATAGTAGTGCAAACATTTGTTCACATTTCATTCCTCAACCAAGTATTTCCAGGATATCTTGGTTATTTCCTCAACAGAATTCCAAGGCTAATTGAAGAGCTTTCATCCCCAAGCGGATTATCTTTCCACAAGCGAAATTATCCCCAGCGAGCAGCTGTGTGCCTGGTTTCCCCACAGAGTCAGAATTTTTCAGAATTCTCTCCCCAACCAGAGTCTTGACCAAGCCTCTTCCCCAGCCGAGTCTGAAGATGGTTATCCCTGCAGAGTTCATGTTTGGAAGTTGTCCATCATTGAAATATTCTCCCAGAGAAGTCGCCAATTTATTTTTGGCCATTGTGATGATACAAACAGTTATTCATCTCCCCCAGCCAACGTTAAGCATCATCAAAGCCTCTTGACCTGGTTCTCCCTTGCAGAGTTGTTACCAATCAGGCCACTGTGTTTGATGCTCGTCTGCATTTCTCCAGCACTCGTCTGTGTTTGAATAACTGTTTGATGCTCGTTTGCATTCTCCAGCACTCGTCTGTGTTTGATATTCGTTTGTTGCTCGTCTGCATTTCACCAGCACTCGTCTGTGTTTGAAATCTATCTTTGCTCGTCTGCATTTCTCCAGCACTCGTCTGTGTTTGAATAACTGTTTAATGCTCATTTGCATTCTCCAGCACTCGTCTGTGTTTGATATTCGTTTGTTGCTCGTCTGCATTTCACCAGCACTCGTCTGTGTTTGAAATCTATCTTTGATCGTCTGCATTTCCTGGCACTCGTATGTGTTTGGTATCTGTTTGATGCTCCTCCGAACTTCTCCAACACTCGTCAGTGTTTGGTATCTGTTTGATGCTCGTCAGCATTTCCCAACACTCGTCTGTGTTTGATATTCGTTTATTGCTCGTCTGCAATCCCTAGAACTCGTTCGTGTTTGAAAATTTGTTTGATGCTCGTATGTACTCTCCAACACTCGTCTGTGTTTGTTATCGGTTCGAAGCTTGTTTGCATTACTTGTCTGTATCGTCCTTCACACTCGTCTGTGTTAGCTTATATCCATATGTGTTGATTTGATAATCACTCTAGTACTCGTCTGTATTACTACTCCAAATGCTCGTCTGTGTTGGATTTCTGGTATTCGTCTGTATCAGTGGTTGATATTCGTCTGTATCATTGCCTGAAGCGTTCGTCTGTGTTTCTTAGATCATCGTCTGATATTCGTTTCTATCATTGACTTACGACACCCGTCTGTGTTCTATGGATGATAATCCAATGCTCGTCTGTGTTGAAGAGGTTTGAAGTCCTGATGGTGGGATTAAATGTCAAATTGGTTACCGGTCCTGGCGTAATAGGTTATCTGAAGGAGACTCGTTTCTCTCAGAGACCACTTATCTATGCAAGATTTGTGAAGAGGGTTCCTCCAATCCTAATGTTGCACCTGGCGTAACAGGTTATCTGAAGAAGACTCGTTTGTCTTAGACCATATATCTACGGAGGATATATGAATAGGGTTCGTCTATCCTGATTATGCATGTTTATCCCACAGACTTAAGTGCATCACCGGTTCTGGCGTAACAGGTTTATCCGAAGCAGGTTCGTCTACCTCAGGTCATATATTGCAAAATGTATAAAGAGGGCTCGTATGTCCATTTCCTGGGTAATAGGGTTGTCTGAAGAGGGCTCGTATGTCCAGTGCCTGGCGTAACAGGTTTGCGTTGAAGAAGACTCGTATGTCTAAGTGTTTCTCTCAAAGCGTAACAGTTCAGATTGGAAGGATCCTGTTTGCTTCGTATTCACGTCCGTCATCCAAAGCGTCATTTGGTTGGGTTTATTTCCCATTTCTTTCATTCTCCAACTGAGTGCAAATATCCAATTTTCTTGGTATTCAACCACAGTTCATCTTGAACGGTCGATAGTCGTGCTACCGTCCTTTTCAGATTAATAGTTGCTTGAATAGGGGCAGCTGTAACACCCCAAATTTTCCCTCTTCTTTTTAGCATCATCATCATATCATAATCATCATTAGCATGTTATATCCTTAGCATTTTGCATAGAAAGATGAAGCATAGCACTCACATGTTCTAGCATAAGGCATATGATCAATCATCCGGGAAATTCAAAAGCTCACAAAGCATTTTATACAAGCTATGTATCATGCTCAAATCCCTAAAAAGGATTGAGGATCAAAATCAGATCAGAACGGTTGGCGCCGGGTGATTATGGAAGTTTCCCACCAAAAGTAGGGAGAATTCAAAGTTCACTGGCATTAACCAGTTAATGTGTTGGTTAACCGGTTAACGGCTGCGAATTTTGAATTCCAGCAACATTTTCAGCATGTGTTTTTGGCTCCAATTTTCCAATTTTCTGATTTTTATTCATTTTGAATTAAGGAGAAGGATCTAGAGCATTTACCAAGCCTAATTCCAAAGCTATATCCTAATCACTTTCTAAGCTAATCCCAAACCATATTTTTTGGATCCCAAACCAAAATTTTGGGCCCCAAGCCTAAATCATATTTATTCCATTTCCCTCCAAACCAAGAAGAGGTCTCTCATAATTTTCAATTCTCAATTTCTGAATTTTGACATCTCTCTCACCATTCTCTCACTTTTTTCTCTCAATTTTCCAAATCACTCAAAGTTCCTCTTTGAAGATCACATAACTTTGCATTAAAGTTTGTAGATCTTGGAACTAGACCTCCATCCATAGTTTCTTTACATCAATTTGCTGGTTTCACTACTTGGTTCAGATCTGATTTGGAGATTAGAAGTGCTTTTGGAGCCAAAATTCTGCATCAAGATCCTTTGCTTGCATTTATTTTGCATGGAGTGTGAAGATTAACACCAGATCTTCGAAGTTTTCCGCGAAATTCCTCATTTCCAGCTCAGACAACAATTACCAAAGCATACCTCAGCTTTGTAGGTTGGTTAAATTCAGATCTAGCTCTGTTTTTTAGCTTATTTGCATACTTGTGCTTAGATCCACCACGTGCTTGTGTATTTGGTTGTTTTGCTTGAATTGAGTGGTTGATTTACAATCGGATCTATGTGTTTATGTTCATGAGCTTAATGATGTTGATTAATGTGAATTGATCTAATTATTTCATGCATAATTGATTGCTGGTCGGTGGTGGAATTATTTGAATAAGCTGGTTTGAGCTGATTTTCTACAGGTTTTTATTGTTGTTTTCACAGTGTTAACCGGTTAACGCTTTGGTTAATCGGTTAACGCACCTGTTTTCTGCGTGGTTTTCTACAGGTTTGAACTGGTTAACCGGTTAACGCTTTGGTTAACCGGTTAACACTGAAGCAGAGTGACATTTTTGAGCTATTTTGAGTTTGTTTGATCCCCTTGCTTGTCTTAATTGCCTTGGATCATTGTATGATCATTGAATATGCCAGTTTAGGGTGCTTTGCTTGCTAGTTGATGTATGCTTTCATGTTCTCGAAGCGTAATTCATGTATGTGCAAAAGCTTGGCATGTTATTTGATCTTTGTTGATTTGAACTTTGAGCATGATAATTCCATGGATTGTGTTGATCAATTTACTGGAATTTTGCTAACATTTCAGGGGTTCATGGTAAGAGGAGTGTGGATGTTTATCCACATTTCAACTCTTCATCTTTTCTTTTTAAGTTGCTTATGCTTTGTGATTTTTGATGTGCCTTATGCCATCATGTGATTCAATTTTGTATCCTCCCACTTAGAAGCAACTTATCTCCTTTAGAGGAGTAAGTTGTTCTCTAGCTTTCCTCTCCTCTGTTTTCTTCTCCTTTGGTTCTTCTTTTCATTAGGATAGCTTCAAACTACACTAACCTTAGGACCACTTTTTGCATGATAACTTTAGGTTTAGTTTTTCCCCATTAGACTTTTGCCTTTTTCTCCTTTGGTTCTCTTTCTCTTCTCACCTCAAAATAAAAGCATAAAAAACATTAATAAAGAAAGAAGTGACTTCTTGTGTAATATCCTTATTCCATGGGGCATATGTATTCATTCCATCTTGGAATAGTGCATTTGTCTAACATGATGCGCAAGTCGGATCATGAAGTCATCTTCTTCAATAAAACCATAAAAAACACTTCTTCATTTTAATCACTAAAACACCAAATAAATTCAACAAGTCAATGAGCTTAGGCCCTTGCCCTTGGAAACAAGTCTTGGATAAATTCTCCTTACTTGGTGTGCTTGTTCTATTATTCCATCTTGGAATGTAGTAGCAAGTACACATTTCATGGAAAAGAGTTTGAGTTCATTCCCTTGTGCCACACAAATAAAAAACTCATAAAAAAAACACAAACAAACAATAAGCGTCTCTCCTTCGGGAATTCTTTTCTCATCTCCTTCCCTCCGTACGCGAACTTGCTCCTACTTGTCATTTTGCAAGACGGTAACACACTCGTCATCCGAACCTGCAACACCTGAGCATTGACATAGGCAGTTCAAGCCTTAATTCACAAGCAATCTTTTCCAACCCTAGTTAGGGGAACTACGGCGACTCTGATCCTCATTGTCCAGATGAGGTACGTAGGCAGCGGGGTAGGGCCCGTTCGAGCACACTCTGTTATTTTCCCTACATTTTTCCTCTTTTTTTTCTTTCTCAGTTCCTTTTCCAGTCCAGTTCATTTTCTTTTGCAGCAACTTTGATTTCTTCACCCTTTGAAACAAATTTCTTTGCAAGCGTGGATCCCGTCGGGTACGGCGGATGATCTGGGGTGCTAATACCTTCCCAGGTCGTAACCGACTCCCGAACCCAGTCTCTTTGGTTCGTAGGACCTGTGTCCTTCCTTTTCTTTTATTTGGTTTGTGCCGCATTACCTTTCCCATTCCTTCGGGATAAAAATGCCTGGCTGGCGACTCTACCTCTTTCCGCGCCACTTTCGCGTTTGTACCAGGATGGAAATCCAGGGAGCGACAGGGAATTAATATGATTGGTATGATTGAACCTAAGGCTTTTAATGGACATCATTTTATTCTAGTGGCAATCAAATACTTCACCAAGTGGGTGGAAGTGACATCATATGCTAATGTGACCAAGCAAGTTGTGGTTCGGTTTATCGAGAATAACATTATCTGCAGATATGGTGTTCCAAAGGGAATCATTACTGATAATGGTTCGAACTTGAATAATAAGATGATGAATGAGATTTGTGAAGAATTCAAGATTCAACACCATAATTCTTCTCCTTATAGACCGAAGATGTATGAGGCCGTTGAAGCTGCGAATAAGAACATTAAGAAGATCATTCAGAAGATGGTTGTGACATATAAGGACTGGCATGAGATGCTCCCTTTTGTGTTGCATGGGTATCGTACATCTGTCTGCACTTCAATAGGGGAAACCCCTTTCTCACTTGTTTATGGTACATAAGCAGTACTCCTCGTCGAGGTCGAGGTCCCATCAATTAGAGTTCTAATGGAAGCCAAGTTGACTGAGGCTAAATGGTGTCAGTATATTTGATCAGTTGAATTTGATTAAGGAAAAAAGAATAACAACGTTGTGTCATGGTTGGTTTTACCAGCAAAGAATAAAAAAGCTTTTGACAAAAAGGTCAAAACTCGTGTATTCAGAAAAGGTGACCTCGTGCTCAAAAAGATCCAGTCTTTCATTACAAATTCTTGGGGCAAGTGGACTCTGAACAATGATGGTCCATATGTTGTTAAGAAATCTTTCTCTAGAGGTTCATTAATTCTTACAATTGTGGATGGTGAGGAGATTACTCACCCTGTGAATGCGGATGTAGTCAAGAAATACTTTGCCTAAATATAAAAGAACAACTCGCTAAGTTGAAAACCCGAAAGGGAGGCTTAGGCAAAAATGAGCGTCTCGGTGGATTGAAAACCTGAAAGGGCGGTCCATGGAAAAATTAGAGACATAAACAGAAATAATTATCCCGGTAGATTGAAAACCCAAAAGGGCAATCTAGGCAAAAGTTAGGGACTATGGCAAGTAATTGCATCGACAGACTGGATCACTTGAAACAACCAAGGATTTCAGATTCTATCCCTCAGTAGAATTTTCCATCAAAGATTCTTATTCACTCATCCTTGACTAAAGTTTTGGACACAATGGAGTTCAAAATTGATAGGGAGAATAGTGATCATTATATTTCCATGTATTTACCATTTTTCAAACTTGTAATGATCCATGGAGTCATGCCATTTGCTGACTACCATTCTATCAATGAATTTGAGATTTTATCCAATTGTTTGTAATTCTTTGTTTTGTTTCTGTTTACGAAATTTCAATTTATTTTTGATGATGATTTTTTAAACAAATTTAATGAATTTAATTTTTGAAGATTGTAAAAACACTGTTCTTTTGATATGTGAACAAAGAAAGGATATTAATAATGATTCCAGGGACGGTGAAGTCTTGGTGTGTGTAACTCGCCTATCCCAAAGTAGTGTTTGATCTTTCTTTATGGAATACTTGATTAGTCTTGGATTCTTGATAAGGTTTTGTTCCCCAACAACAAGCATGAACGGAGATTGGATGAAAGTTCCTAGTTTGAATTCCCATGTCTTCCCCATAAGAATTGTTGGAAGGGATGTTCTTGAGAATCCCCGGCTGAGTTTTGATCTCTTCCTCAGTAGTTTATTTTTTGAAGCATTGGGAATCCTCGGCCAAGTTCTTGTTCCTCAGCTTGAGTTGGTTGTATACCCTAGTAGAATTTTTGATATAGTAGTCAGTTTAGAGGTTTTCTTTCACCTGATAGTGGGTATCGATTTAAAATCCCTCGTAACTGTGTTTTGCTATGATGTTCACTTATGGTATCTCCAAGTGGGTCGGCTAGTCCGAAAGTTTTGATGATTGATCTCCAACATTCTTTCTCTCGTATCCCCAATAGGTCTGCATGTGATGGTTTCTAGTAGATTTCTATGTGATCCTCAGCAAGTATTGCACCCTTTCCCCAAGCGGATCAGGAATGGTATGATGGTTATTTCTCGCATAGTTTGAATACTTTTGTCCCTAGAAAGGATCGTGGAAGCTTTTCCCCTTCCCCGACAGATTATTATCTTACCTCGGTAGGGTGGTATCCCTATGCAGAGTTGATGCTTGATGTTTGATTCTCCAGTAGGTAATGCTTTATTTGCATCACTGGTAGATCTTTATCTTGTTTCTCCAAATAGAGTTGTGAAGATGATTACCCCCAGCAGAGTTTAACAAGGACGTTTCCCTCTTTCCCCGAGGAGTGGAGGATTTTGTGTTGTTAAATCTCTGATATGTTATCCTCTCAGAGTGGAATTTCTGATGATATCCTTAATGGATTATTGAAGTTTTCTTTGCAAATTGACTTCTTAGAAATTGTTTCCTCAATAGGGGTTTAGCATTGTAGTAGGATTTTATTCCTTTGATTTTTTTTCCTGCAGGATTTCAAATTGAATCTCCAGCATGATTCCCAGCATTGTTGCTTTGGGATTAGCCGAGTATCCGGTTGTTTTGGTGTTTTTGTCACATGTTGCTTATCTTTATGTCTGTTTTGTCATCATATTCATACACATATGCATGGCAACATTTGTTTGCATTCTTGCATTTATCATTTTTCCCTGCTCTTTGGTGTGTATTTCCCCCACAAAGTGTGTGTTGTGTCTTCCTCTCAAATTAGAGTGTCAACCATTAAGCAGAAAGTGTTTATCCTTTCTAAATTCCCCACTGAGTTTGTTCCTCGTGAATGATTTTTGATTCGGTTTTCTCCCCAGCTTGTTATCTGGATGGAACTTTCCCCAGTTGAGATATTTCCTCCTCGGGATGAGTCTTGATTGACCGTTTCTCTCTGACTTTTTCTTGGATCGAACTTTGGTCCTCTTTGTGAGTAATATTGCTTTGTAATTAAGCTATCGTTGTTTGATAGTGGGTAATATTTTCTCCATGTTTGAGTATATTACTTTGGAATTAAGCTATCACTTGTGTGATAGTGGGTAATATGTCTCCTCCTTTTAATTGATTACTTTAGAATTAAGCTATCGTTGTTTGATTGTGGGTAAACTTTCCTTTTGAGTTTTATTGCTTTGGAATTAAGTTATCATTGTTTGATAGTGGGAAATATTTTCTCCAGCTTGAGTATATTACTTTGGAATTAAGCTATCAATTATTCGATAGTGGGTAATATTACCAAGTTAATCAAGCTCATTGCTTTTGCTCCTACCCAGTAAACCGGTAGTTGATGATTCTTTTCCAACTCGATATTCCTCCATTTTTGGACTCGAATACTTTGTTTGGTTGATATTCCCTGGCAGAGTATTTACTCTTCCTTGTTGAACTTTTTACCTTGATTATATCATATTTTCCCCAATTCGAGTCAGCTATCCAGTGATTTATTTTTCTGGTAAACTCTTCTTGCGTTTGTTGTCTTCCCCAACGGATTTTTTTATTTTGTGTTCCCAAGCTTTTGTTTTCCTCTGGTGGTCATATTTTCCCCACAGAGATCTTGGGTTTGCATATCATATTCATATCATGTTCCCTTAGGACAAAAATTGGTTTTTCTATATTTAAGTCTCTCCCATCTCGCAAAGACGAAGATGTCAATCTTCATATCTCCAGATTGAAGAAACTTAAATAGAGGCAACTGTAACACCCTAATTTTTGCCCTAAGTTTTCTTCGCATTTCATATGCATCTTGCATACAAACAATATCACACTGGTTGCTCGGTTTTTCTTGGGTGTAGGTTTATGTCTCACAGGGGATCACCGTTTTCTTTTAATTGCTTTATTAGTTTATGATTACTAACCATTAATTAAAATCCAAAAATATTTGGTTTTCTTTCACTAACATTTTCAGGAAAAAGAACAATTGAAAATGCCAAAAATAGCAATCCTGCAGCTCGAATGAAATTTCACAGACAAAAGTCGAAGTTGATCCGCAAGTAATTCAAATTTATCTGATCAAGGATTTCTCAAGTTCATTCATTCATTCAAGGAATTCCAAGGTTCGTGTGTTTATTTCCATGCCTTCTTCGACATACAAAAAAAATCGGGCCACAACAACCAAGAAATCACATTTGAATAAAATATTCAAATTTTAGCTAGGTTAACCGGTTAACCCTATGCGTTAACTGGTTAACCAATGCGAAATTTGAATATTTTATTCAAATTCAGAACCCTTAGATCATTGATCTCATTTGGAATATTCTAGATCCATTTCCCTCTGATTTCTCTACATCACTTTGATCATTTCCTACCATAAACCCTAACTAATCACCACTCTTTTCCATTTCCCACCAAATTTTCAATTACCAAACCTAATTTGAATTACCAAAGAAAGCTTTATTCCAGCAAATTCCCATACCTAAAGTCTTTAAATAGTACCCTAATTTTATTCATTCAACAAGCTTTTGAGAGCCAACAAATCTCTTGCAAAATACTCCCCCAAAACCAAAAATTCACTAAAGCTCTTCTTTCCTTCTTTTGAAGTTATCAAGAATTCACATTGAATTCTTGATCAACTTGAGCTAAACCTTCATCCTATTCTTTTCTTGTTCATCAATTTCAGTAGATCTAGCTTGATTTGGTCCAATTTGAAGAAGTGCTTTTGGTAATTCACTCTTTCCATAAATCCATCTTCATCATCAACATTCAAGATGTAGGTGCCTTTGACTCTAGATCCTTTGGATCTTAAATTGTTTTTTGATTGTAGGTATTTCACTGTATTTTGGTTTTAAAATTCGTGCAAATTCAGATCATGATCATCAAGTGTTTGAAAATAGGTTTTGAAAATGGATCATGCTGAATTTTAATATTTTTTCTGCTACTGGTTCAGTGTTAACCGGTTAACCATTTTCAGTGTGATTTGGTTAACCGGTTAACCAGTGTAAAATGGCGCATGTTTTGAAACTGGTTGCGTTAACCGGTTAACCATTTCCAAGGAATTTTGGTTAACCGGTTAACACAAGTCAGAGGTTGTTTTTGGCTTATTTTAAGCTTCTTTTTTGTTACTTTTTCTTCTTCTTCTTCCTCCTTTTCATTTTTACCTTGGGAAGCACTTTTGGGAGTGATTTCTCTTTAATTTCAATGAACTTTGGGTGTAGATTAGAGTATTTAATATTCATTAATTCAAAACTACCTTTAAGTGAATTATTCAATTCATTTAAGGTACTTTGCATTAGTGATACATTTTCATGCTTGAATCCACCAAGATGAGTGATTGAACTTTAAGATGGAAGAATACCATAAGTGTAACTCAATTTAATATTCGTCTTTAGTTTTGTACGATATTGTGTTCGGATAGCGATTTACATATCGTTTATCTCGCATGCATTAGCACTAACATTGTTCACCTTAATTGGTGGTGGCCGACCTCATTTGTAAGGTAATTACACCGTAAATTACATGGAAATTGCTTAACATAGACCTAAATGTGGCCCGAATTTGGAATAAAAAATCCAATTGGATAATTGCACTTTCATGGACCGGACCTCTTGTTGGTCGCGTAATCCCAAAGTGATTAATCATTTTACATTAAGAACCAAGACTTATGAATGTTCGATGCGTAGGTGCTTTGGGTCTCCCAATCGCCTTTCAAATTTCATTGAATTTGGTTCAGTTTGCCTTGATTAGTTGCTATAGTGTAAGATACTAAGCGGATCCTGTTGCCTTTCATTTTTTGTTACTCTTTTGGTTGTAGTTGATTAAGTTCACCATACCACTATTATGTCAATATTATTATACTATTACTATTAATATTTTAGATTCTTTCACTTTAATTGCTTTTGTTACTAACATTTAATTACTTGCACCTTTATTGCATTTATTTTAGGGATAAATATACAAAACCCCCTGTCATTAGGGCGTGATTTGGTTTTACCCCTTTAAGTTTTTTTTTAATAGAGACCCCCTCATAAAATCAAAAATCAGATTTTACCGCCCCCTGTTACCCTCAATGATTACTGGGTTGCTGACTGTACTTCATTGAGGGTAATAGGGGGCAGTAAAATCTGATTTTTGATTTTATGAGGGGGTTTTTATTAAAAAAAATTAAAGCTGATAAATTAACTTAAATATGTTTTTAGAATAATAAATACTATTTTCACATTTATTATAAAAATAATATTTTTTGATCAAAATTATATTTATTAGTAATAAATTAACTTAAATATGTTTTTAGAATAATAATTTTTTCTCTCATAAAATAAATTTAATATATATAATTTTTTCTCTCATAAAATAAATTTAATATATATAATTATTAAAATATAAAATTTAGTGTTAAAGCTATAATATATAATTTAATTATAAAAATAAATAATTTAGTGTTAAAACTACGTTAGAATAATTTAATGTTAAAATAATTTTTAAAACTTTTCTTCTAAAACTATATATTATAATTTAGTATTAAAGCTAAAATATATAATTTAGTTAAATTGTTAAGATATATTAAAAATATATAATTATTAAAAGTATTGTGTTAAACTATTCTTATTATATATATATATATATATATATATATATATATATATATATATATATATATATATATATATATATATATATATATATATATATATATATATATATGTGTGTGTGTGTGTGTGTTATATAGAGAGAGAGAGAGAGAGAAAGAACAAAAATAAAAAGTTAATGTGACATATAAATTAAAATTAAAAATCGACATAATAAAAAATATTTATAAAAAAAACTGACACGCAACTTTTTGTTTTAGAATTATTTATAAATTAGACTTATAATTTTCTGAATAAAAACAATTTATTTTATGAGAGAAAGAATTATTATTCTAAAAACATATTTAAGTTAATTTATTACTAATAAATATAATTTTGATCAAAAAATATTATTTTTATAATAAATGTGAAAATAGTATTTATTATTCTAAAAACATATTTAAGTTAATTTATCAGCTTAAATTTTTTTTAATAAAAACCCCCTCATAAAATCAAAAATCAGATTTTACTGCCCCCTATTACCCTCAATGAAGTACAGTCAGCAACCCAGTCATCATTGAGGGTAACAGGGGGCGGTAAAATCTGATTTTTGATTTTATGAGGGGGTCTCTATTAAAAAAAAACTTAAAGGGGGTAAAACCAAATCACGCCCTAATGACAGGGGTTTTTTGTATATTTATCCCTTTATTTTATTATGCTTTATGCTTTATTCATCCATTATCATGTTTATTATTATTTGCTCTTATTATTGTTGTATTGGTTTTCCATTTGTCCATTTGGATACAAAATTATTAATAAAGGATCAAACCTTTAAAAACTTGTGATCTTAATCTTTGGACTATTGGTTACTATCCTTGGCATTGGAAAGGAGTTTTGGACTTAGATTTTAGGACACCTCTCCTGTGCTTTGATCTTCATGAAGTTGGTATACTTGCCTTTATTTGTCCATTTGCTAGCTTATAAGGATGGAACTCTTATGCTCATAATTGGAAGTATCATCAAGTTTGGTTAGATCTTTCCTCTTTTATCTATTTCTTTTCTTTTCTAGGATAGTCTCTTCATCTCCACCCCTTCTTTAATTTTCAAAACATCCCTCTTTTTCAAAGGATTCTTGTTTTTTTTCCTTTCAAATCATCACCTCTTTAATAAACAAAACCTTGACTTTTGTCAAGTGGATTTTACCTTTCTCTTAAAAAATCAATAAATCTAATCATCTTGACTTTAATTCAAAAAATAAAAAGAACCAAACTCATTCAAGTTGTTTTGTGCCATTTGGAACTTTTGTTTGTTTTCTTTAAAAAAGTGTCGACTATGAGTCATTACTCTTTAGTCGGGTACAAGTCTCTCAATCTCCATGGTTGTAGTTTGATGTAATTGAGTCTCTTGTCATTCGTGGGGGTTTAGTGGCTTACTCGTTGATTTTATATGAGTTGGGGCCCTCCCCATGATGATATATGAGTCCATGCTTTCATTCTCATGGTAGATTTGTTTGGCTATCCACTTGAAAATGACAAATTCTCTTCACTTAATAAAATAAATCATAACTAACCCTTTTCATTATTTGTACCACGAACTACGAAGCTTTGATCTCGCATTGCACTTTGTGGGTACGTAGGCATGAGGTGGTAAACCTTTCCAAACACAAAAATATTAAAAAATAATTCTTCTCTCATCCCTCCACTCTCTTTTAACAAACATTTTTCAAACCAAACGCAATAAATTTTTCAAAGGGCTCCCGTGGAGTACCACAGACATTTTCGGTGCGTAAAACCTTCCCATTTTGTAACCTATCCTCTTACCTGGTTCTTTGCTTGTTTCTTCTATCTCTTTTTGCTTTTAGATTCATTAGAATTTATTCGCTCTTTTTTCCTTTTCCTCTTGGAATAAAATAAAAGCGCGGTGGCGACTCTATTTACTTTGAGTTAAGTTAACTAATAGCTTACACTCATGATTTTACCGTTACAGTGACAGCTAGGAATTCTGCCTCGAATTGTTTCATCACTTCAGCCTTGATCTTTTCTGACATCACTGGACACATACGACGAATTTTCTGTTTTATTGGGCGACAACCTTCCTTCATTGGTAGACGGTGAACCACAATATTTGTATCAAGCCCTGGCATATCTTCATAAGACCAAGAAAAGATCTCCACATAATCACGTAGCATCTGGATTTACCTGCTCTTAACACTGTCTTCTAATTCAGCTCCTATCTTGACCTCTTTCCTATCTTTCTCAGTTCCCAGATTCACAACTTCGATTGGTTTTTCATGTGGCTGTATAACTTTCTCTTCTTGCTATAGCAACCTAGCAAGTTCAACATGCACTTCACAATCTTCCTCATTTCCATCCTCGGCATGGTAGATCGGATTTTCGAAGTCATAATTAGCAATAGCAGAACTGTTATCAATAGGATCTAGAGTGGATGAGGATCTGCAGTTTTAGTGGGTGTGTGTAAGAACACATAGTTTTTTGTTAAAGAAAAAATAAAAGAAAGACAAAGAGCACAATATTTACGAAAGCAAAATGTCCAATGATTTTATTAAATGAAGATATGCAAATGAAATGACAACCCTTAACAAGCATACCATTGTGCCTCGGGCAACACACAAGGCTTAAAAGTTTTAATTTGTTCAAATTACAAAACAAAAATAAGAAAAATAAGAACAACATTTACTCCTGGCTAAAGGAGATAGGATTAACGTCTTCAGCCTTCCAATTGTTGAGTCCACTTCCAATGGTAGGAAATATCCAATTGTCCAGGTTGCAGTCTTCATCAGAGTCTTCCACATCATTAACTTGATCTCTCTGAAAAATTCCTTTGTTGGTTATGCGAACAGACCGAGCCCGACGAACAACCTTCTGAGCCTCTGCGGTAAAACCCAAACCAAACTTGTCAGACTTGTAAGGAATTCCAGGAAGCTGATCCCAAATTGTACAACCACCTTCTTCAACTACAGCTCTAGAATCCTTTAGAAAGGCCATTGTAGGAGGTTTTCTGGTAACAATAGGGACCTTTTTAGCAGCAGGAATAGTCTAAGGAACCACCTTAAATGTCTGGAAAGGAGTCTCCATAAATTCACAATCCATTTCAACATACTTGAAAGTGTTCACATGACTGACCATGTACTCCTCTTCACCATAGAAAATGACAATCTTACCCTTCACTGGATATTTCAACTTCTGATGTAAGGTAGAGGTTACAACACCTTCCCCATGTATCAAAGGGCACCCAAGCAAGTAGGAATAGGCAGGGCGAATATCCATCACGTAGAAAGTAGAATCAAAGACTTGAGAACCCACTTTGATTGGAAGATCAACCTCTCCATGAACCATTCTTCTTGAACCATCAAAGGCTCTCACCACTATGTTACTAGGTCTTAGCACATCATCTACAAAGTTGAGTTTGTCCAGAACAACCTTTGGTAACACATTCAACGAGGAACCATTATCCACAAACACATGAGACAGAGTAATGCCCCTGCACTCAATGGAGACATGCAGAGCTTTGTTATGGTTTCTTTTAACAAGACTTAAATAAGCATCAGAAAAGCCTAATCTATTACCAGTTGTCAAGTTAGAAACATAATTTTCAAACTGGGCCACAGAGATTTCGTGTGGTACGTGAGAAGATTTCAGGAATTTCACTAAAGCCTTAGCACGGGCTTCAGAGCATAACAAAAAAGACAACATGGAGATCTTGGAGGGAGTGTGCCCTAACTGTTCAACAATATTGTAATCACTCTTGCAGATTATCTTCAAAACTTCTTCCATCTGCTTAGAGAGATCTTTAACAGCCGGTGTTTCAACTTGGACAAGCTCAATCACTGGTCCTTTTCCCCGAGCTTCAGTACTTGACCTAGAGGAGGAGATACAAACTGGAGAAGCAGTCGTCTTTGAGGTGTCTTCAGGAGAGAAAATCCTTCCACTCCTAGTAAGCTTACTAGTCCCAAAAATATTGTCGATATCAGGATTAGTATCTTCAGCAGGTATATCAGTTAAAGGCTTTTGCTTAACACCATGGATATAAACATCAACACCATAATTCCAAGGGATAGCCTTGTTAGAAGAATATGGAATTGGACCGGGAGTAGTAATAATCAAGGGAACCACCTTTGGCTTAGCAGTAATCTTCATAGGACCCTTAAAAGTGATCCTCACAGGAGTTTTAGTAACCACAGACATGTCTTCAAGTTTCAGATCTTGGGACAAACCTTCACATAAACTCTCTATAGAAGAGCTCTTCTCAAACAATATAGTATGGTTGTCCATCAAACGTTGAATACCTTCTTTCAGCTTCCAACAACCATTGGATTGAGAGGCACAGTAAAAACAATCTTCATTGCAGCCTAGAAATAAACTGGCTTGCAATAGCTTCTTCTTAACAATTACTAGGGGAGTAGTTAATTCAGTCACAGTAGAAACATAAGAACCATCATTAATATCATTAACAGTCTTCTCATGTTTGGGCATAGGAGAAGTAATCACATTAGGAGTCTCAGGAGGATCAAACTCAATTTCTCCAACATCAATCATATCCTGAATTTTATTCTTCAACGCCCAACAACTATTAGTATCATGTCCAGGGCACTTGGATTGATATGCACAACTTTCATTGGGATTATAGCAAGGAGAGGTAGTATTGGGATTCTGAGGAGGGTCCCTCAAAGTAATCAGCTCCCCTTTCAACATGTGTTGTAGAGCTTGAGCTAACGACATATTGATCTTGGTGAATTGTCTCCTAGGTGTACCCTGCTTAGGTTGATTATTCTGTTGCTGATTCGGTTGCACAGGTGCAAGATTAGAGATCAAAACTGCTCCCACATATTGGTAATGATTGTTCTTACGACCCTGTTGGCCGTACACAACATTGGATTCCTTCTTCCCATTAGAAGGCTTCTTGGTGGTACTTGAAGAGGCGGCCATTTGTATTTTACCACTTCATATTCCACTTTCCACACGTTCTCCAGTCATTATCAGCTCAGTGAAACTAGATGATGAACTTCCAATAAGATGAATGTAGAAAGGACCAGTCAGCGTACTCATGAACATGTCAACCAATTCCCTGTAAGTCAAAAGAGGTTGAACTCTGCTTGCAAGATCTCTCCACTTCTGGGCATACTCCTTTAAACTTTCTTTACAACCCATAGACATGCTTTGGAGTTGCATGCGAGTCGGCGCTAAACCAGAGTTATATTGATATTACCTATAGAAGGCCTCAACAAGATCATTCCAAGTGCGAATGTCGGTACTCCAAAGTTGATAGTACCATTCCAATTGAGCTCCAGGTAAACTCTCTTGAAAGAAATGAATCCACAACTTTCTGTCAGTAGTATGTGGTTGGATCCTTCAAACATAGGACCTTAGATGCAACTTTGGACATGAAACACCATCATATACCACAAAAGTTGGACCTTTGAAACCAATAGGGATGACAACTCTAGAAATCAAACTCAAATCTTCAAAATCTAACCCAGATGACTTCTACATTTCCATGGCATTCACACGGTCTTCCAGTAACTTATACTTCTCATCACCAGTCGAATCATGGTAATAATTCTCCTCATAATCATAATTCCCAATAGTACCATGAAGAATTTCTTCTTCTTTCACAGAATCTTCATCTCCAGGGTTTTCAACCTCATCATCTGTCTTGATTGGAGCTTTGAACCTCCTACCCAGGTTGATGAAGCCAACTGGTTTTCTGGTCTTCTTCTTCTTCTTGGCCAGGAGTGCCTTCAGCTTTTCTTGTCCCTTAGACAAGTTCAGGATCATCTCTTGAAATTGGGCGTTCTGAGCTTGAAGATCTTTGACACACTATTCGAGAGCCATTTTTGCTGAAATAAACAGCGAGAAAATAAGAAACTTGTCGCGGAAACCTTTTATGCAATGGTATGGTATGTAGATGAATATGCAATGTTTTCAAGGACCATGTAGGATTTAAATTTGTTAAAGGAAAACAAAAATAAAACTTTTATTAGTAATTTTTAAAATATAATTTCCCCTAGGGCTTACAATGAAAGAAAACAAGAAAAGGTACAAAGGAAATAAACATATGAGACTCAAGCCTCCCATGGAAGCTTCATGTTTGTGTTGAGTTAGGTGTTAAGGTTCCGCTCTTCGTGAAGTTTCTTTGTCAGCTCCAACACTCTCTCTTTGCTAGCTTTGAACTGAGCCACAAAGGTATTCCTTTGCTCCTTCAGTTGTATCCAAGACTTCTGCATCTCTTCCAGATTAGTAGGCATATCAGGATGAAGAATGGTGTAGGGAACATCTCCTTCAACAATAGGCTCAACGATCACAGGTAGAACAACATGATATGGCATCATAAGAGTTTGAGCACGAGACCGCACCCATCTGAGGTAAAACTCCATATGGATGGAGTATTTTGGTTCCAGAGTATTGTTGTCAATCTTATTCAACATGCTCCAAGCTTGTATAAACCTTTGACGGTAACCTTGAAGATCATTGTCATAATCAAACATAATACCTTGAATAATCATATCATGAGGACCATCGCTTAGAGCATAACCAAACTGACGTAGTGCTAAAGAAGGATTGTAGGTAATTCCCCCTCTTATGCCAATGAGTGGTACATTAGGGAACTCTCCACAACTGTCAATGATAGTAATATTCACCATAGATCAGGAACACCAATGAAGGTCTGAATGAGGGAGTGACATTATCATTTTAGACCAACTCAAACCTTGTTCATTCTTCATCACAAATCGAGGAAGGTGTGAAATAAACCACTTTGATAGTAGATGTATACAACACATCAGAGTTCCTCGTGCCTTCATAGTACAAGTGTGAAGAGAGTGCAAGATATCTCCAAGAAAGGTAGGCCTCAGACTGTGAGTCAGAAATATGTTGATGGCGTGTACATCTATGAATTGGTCTTGATTAGGGAACAATACCAAACCATAAATCAGCAAGGCTAAGATCTCCTCAAAAGCATCGTAACTCATAGCATCCAAGAACACCTGAGCCTTCTCTATCAATACCTTAGAAAGAATACCCTTAACTCCACTTCTTGTTTCCAGTACAATGTCTGATTTCTTCAGATGCAAGGCTGCTTCAATAACTTCAAGTTTAGGCTCCTTCTCTAATCCTGTGAAAGGTTTCTGATTAAGGATAGGCACACCAAGTAGTCTGGAGAATTCTTCCATTGTGGGCACCAACTGATAATTGGGAAATGTGAAGCAGTGATGTTTAGGATCAAAGAACTGGAACAAAACACTCATCATGTCTTCATTAAACCCCGAAGTAACCAAATCAAGTAGATGCCCATGCTTTTTGAGGAACTGAGAGCTTTCAGAAACTTTTGAGACCAATTCCTTAAGCTTAGAAGGTATCCTTACAAAGTTGACTCAGATAGTGTTCCTACGAGCGGAAGCCATAACCTGCAACAAAGAACAAAGATAAATCCCCTGGTTCTTGAAATGGTTAGTGAAAATGCTATGTTATGATGTCAAGATGTTATGATGTTATGTTCATACACAAACACGTGGCACACACAAACAAGTCACACCATAGTCTTAGGTTTAAAGGCTTGCATGAAGTCCATAGGTAAGTACCTTCTCCACTGAAGTTTAGTTAGTTCATCATGTCCTATCAATAGTAATTGGGTTCTAAGGGATATTAATATCATTGATTCTTCTTAAAGGTTGTTGTTCAGTATGATAACTGACTTGCCAACCGAAACTCCCCAAGATTAGAATCCCAATGAGCGTAGCATCGAGTATCAACCAACTTCAGACTTCACCAAATCCGGTTATCTCACTACTTCCTAATGGCCAAGATGGGTAAATCAGGGTTCTAAAAGTAAGTTAATGTTAATGACAACATATGGAAGCATCATGTTATCCTCAACTGACTTAAGGAACATAAGAACCAACCAAGAAGTCATACTAACTATAGCGATCAGATCAACCATATCGGTTTATGCCGTACAATTTCCTTGGTCTATTTCTACTTACCTAAGGTACACTAGATCCGGGTTAGGATCTTTCTCATAGTAACCCCACAACAAATAAAGATAAAACAAGCAATTCAAACAAGTATAGTGATCTAGTCCTAAGGTAACTCCTCTTTTAAATAGTACTCCACAGCAGAGTCACCAGTTCTGTAACACAGTGGGAGAACTGACTTGGGAGTTTTTGTTTCCAAACATTATGTTGCGGATAGCAAGAGTCGCCACCGACTTTTATTTTATCCAATAAGGAAAAGGAATAAAAGAATAGGAAATACATTTTTTAAAAAAAGATTTGAGTTCGGGGGGTAAGTTATACAAAGGGAAGGTGTTAACACCCTTTGTATCCATGGTTATCCATGGGATCTTAACTACTTAGCTCACTTTACTTTTGTTTGAAAAAGAGTGTAGTGTGTGTTTAGAAAATATTTTCACAAGTCTTTAACTTTGCAATGATCCTCGTATGGATGTATACAAAGTGTTTAGTTTTGAAAATGTTTGAAAAGTGGGTTGTAAAGAGTGTTTTGAAAAGAAGTGAGCAAGTACTTAAGAACTACTTACCCTAAGTTTGTAAGGTTTTTCTTGTTATTTATTTCCTTTAAGGGTAGCACTGTCCTTACTATTAGTGAGTAAGTAGTCTTTACCTTGGATGTTTGAAGGGACGGGCGTAGGGTCATTGTATGGTCATAGAAGGCAACCTGTAGGGGCATCTTAGTAATTCGAAGGGACAATCATCATTTTCGTAGGGTCACCGAGGGACGAGATCATTTGTTCATAGGAAACTCGAAGGGACTATGATCTTTTATCTTGAAGGGACTTGATGATTTTATTCGTAGGTAGCTTTTACTAAGATACCCCCATGTTCGAGGGACTTGACCATATTTTTGTAAGGCAACCAAGAGGAGAAACCCTAGGAGGTGCAGATGGCAATCGTATAACGATCGACTTACTTGTGTGAATATTAATTTCAGATATTTATCTTTTGAATTTAGTGGGATAGGTCCAGTTTTAATTAACATACATTCTTTTCACACCCTAATTTACTAACCACATAGTTATATTTTGCAAAAATTAAAAGCAGAAAGTATAGATCCTAGACTATTACATCATGGGGAGGGGGTACATTTGTCTTTTAGGGGATTGTAGAAATTAAAGTGCAGAAAGTAAACTTAATTAACTATTACAACCAGGAAGCAGTTACATAATCGGAAAAAGAAGTGCGAGAAAATAAAATTACATAATATTGTGCGTCCTATACAAATTCTCTAAGAAAATAAATAAAGTAAATAAAATTAGGTTAAGAAAATAATTAATTGTTTTATGAAAAAAGTTAGGGTTAAGAAAAATCAGGGTTTAGAAAAATTAGGGTTGATTAAAATTAAGGTTTAGAAAAATTAGGGTTGATTAAAATTAATCTATACCTAATTACTAAATTAATTTATAAAAATTAATTAAAAAAAACCTAAGAAAACTAATTTTTATTTACATGAAAATAAATATTATTTTAAAATAATTAGAAGTTTATTAGTGAAATTGTTTTTATAAAAAAAAAGGTGATTAGTTAAATTAATTTAGGGTTAATTGTGGCTAGAAAATTAATTAAGAAAATAATAAAAACTAAAAAGGAAATAGAAGAAAACCAAGTCACAAAAACAATGAGGGAAGCTGGATTCAAACCCACACCCTCAGCTTCATGCGTGCACACTCCGTCCACTGGGCCACGCTGCTGCATGTGATATACATATGGAACAAACGTATTATAAAATAAAGCCAAAATTTGAATTCTGAAAGCGCGCGCTCATTGTCTTCTTCGTCTGGTCATCCAGTTAGGCTTTATTGACGCTCGTCTGCATCGAAAGGTTGTAGTGACGATTTTTGTCCGTCACTACATGTCCTACACATAAAAAAATTTGTAATACACAAAATAATTTTATTTCAATCATGTAAATCAATAAAAGGCAGTTCCCTAGGTCCAAATTATTCATCATTTTCGTATGAAATTGTGTCTATATGGAATTCCCAATTTTTTACCTTCAAACCCTAACAATGGTGGATTCTTGAACCTGCACTAAAAATTCAATCAACCAATCCAGAAACATCCTATACATCATCACAAACAACATTGAACCATAAAAAATTGTTTATAATGCGTAAAATATAGAAATCGAAAAAATCAAGAAAAGCATAAAAACATGATTCGGTTTATGTGTTTATCATGATTTAGATGATGGTAATGATTGAGACATGTCCAGAATGCTTCAAGGAAGCGATTGCCACCTTCAAAAGTCTTGGAAACTTGCTGCAAATAGGAAACCGATTTTGAGTTGTTTCTTGAAAAACTTGAAGTTTGGAAGAGATTCTCTAGCTCAAAAAAAATCGTCCATTGCATTGTATTCTTGTCATGTATTTATAAGTGAATGAATAGGTCAAGAATTTTGGGCTTTTGGGTGGATTATGAGATTACTTGAGTGTGAAGGAATGTGATTTCTAAATTTGTTCAAAAATTTGATAAAATCATGCCTATTTTGTTTTGCACGAATTTGATCTTTTTCAATCATCAAATATATGACCCCAAAATAGATTTATGACCAAAGATTTGATTTTTTATTATTTATCTTAATTAAAATTGAATTTAAATGATTTAAATCCAATATAATATAAAATAAATAAATAAAATCAGATAATATAATCAATGGGTCATGCATGATCTTATAATTGAGCTTGGGTTGAAAGAATATGGGCCTATTTGAAGAAAACTTGAGTTTTTGCCATTTTTGCTTCATACACCTCCTCAAAATTGCCCAACTTCAACAATGCATTACTCCCTCAATTTTTATCCCATGTAAGTGTTCTAGGACTTTTTAGAAAGCTTAGAGTGTCTTATAACTTATCCTTTTGGTCCCATGTCCATTTGATCATCCAATTTTAAGTTATGAGCTCTTGAAAAAGTTGACTTTTTGTTGACTTTTAAAAGGACCTGTAATGTCTTGGCTCATATCTCTCAAATGAAACATTTTTGGACTTGGCTTGTGAGACACAAGATTGTAGAGAATTGAATTTCCTCAAAATAAGCTTTGGATGGGAAAATTTTGATGAAGTATGTGAAAGTTATGGCTGGTCAAAATACAGTTGACTTTTCCTACAAAAACCCTAATTTAGTAACTCCTGATTCTTGATGATTCTGAGGTTTCCTTGATAAATCATGATCAACCCTTGATAAAATGATGAATTTCACCTCATAATATTTATGCTGACCAAAAATATTGAAGTTTGACTTTGTGTTGACCACAATTGACTTTTTGACCAAGTTAACTGATTTTTGATATCCTGAGCATCTGACTGACCAAACTTGTAGGGAAAGCCTTGAAACTTGACATGATGATTATTTGAAGTATGAGGGATGTCATGAAGTCCACTTGAGGCTTTGGAAGTCTGATTTTCTTTGAGGAATTCAAAACCCTAGTATAAGATCCATTGCTTAGGAGGAAGCTTTGTCTGATGAAACCTGAAATCCTTTTGAGCAATTGTGAATCTTGTGACTATTAAAAGACCTCTTGAGACATATTGTCTTGAATATGCGAGGGAAAATTTTAGGGTACAACAGATGGACACTAGGCCATCAACCCTCCACTAATGGGAGCATAACATGTTCAACATATCACTTCAATCCGCACAATGGGATTGAAGCTACCAAACAGACTGAAGTCTCAACACGGGAATGCCACGAAATGCAATGATGCTAATATCCTCATAGAATCAACATGGCTCAACAATATCAACATGTGAATAATCATTTCATGTTTATCAAAATACTATGTTATACTCATGCAACATTATTAATTATTCATCAAACATCATGTTATAACCATAGTCATCAATCACCACACATAAACAATCAAGAACAACAAAATAAACAACAAACAAAAAATCAAAATCAGTCTACGGCTGCCCGGTGCAATAAGCCATCGCCTGACCCTCACTTCAACAACAATCAAAGGCAGTAGCATTCCATGCTATGCCTCGCAAGCATCGTCCGACGAAACATCATCTTTTCCCGGTGGCACAAAGCACTACCCGACACTTCGAGCAATTCCCAGAATTCCTGCAGCGTTTCTGCTACTATACCAGTCCCAAACCCCATTCTAACTCAGTCCCCATTGCACAAATTTCCCTCATAAACCATCCACAATTAGAAATTTCAAAATATAACAAATTATAGGCCTCAAAATAAACCCATATTCATCAACCTAACTCATCAATTCAAACCCTCATCATGAATTTTCCACCAATTCCCCAAATTCCATCATATTCTACCTATTATACTAAAAGAATGAACACGAATTACTCCTCATACCTCAGAGTGAAGTGATCAGTGCATTTTGGTGCACATTCATACATGATTTCACTTAGGCATTTCTTTAGTTTTATTTGTTTATTTTTATATTTTAATTTGTTTTTCTAATTTACTTTATTTTTGACTTAATTTAATTTTCGTACTTAATTTCCAGCTTTAACAGCTTTTACGGAAATGATCATAACCGGAGTTCCAGGAATCTGATTGAGACGTTCTACCAGTCAATGGAAAGCTAAGAGAGAGCTACAACTTTCGTGTTGGAGTCAAAGTCAGATTCGGAGTCATATTTTCCAGAATTTCGTTTGAAGCTGCTGCATTAGTTTTATTCAGTTTCGGGTCATTTAGAATTGGGCTTGGGTTATGTATTTGACCCAGTTCAGTTGTAAATGGGGGTTTAGGTTTTCTATTTAACCTAGCAGTCGCAGCTGCTCAAGACATACTTTTTACGATTTTTTTCTTACACTTGAAAGAATGATGGAGAACTAATCGCCCTTAAGTCAATCTACTGTATTCAGGTTCCAACACTTGAGATTATTATAATGTTAATTTTAGTTTAATTCCTTTCAATTATATTTTGTGTTCTTGCATGCTTAATTCAATTGCATGAAATATATTGATTCAATTTGGTTGATTGTATGATCCTAACATAGACACGACATGTTTGCTTAATTCGTTTTATGTCTGATCAATCATGTTTGCTTAATTCATGAGATTTTATCACGTTTGCTTAATTCGGACAATAGGATCGTACATCTTACAAATCTCACCGCGTTTGTCATTGAGGTTGTATCCGAATAGGAATGAATAATCCGTTTAGGGCATTATAATTATAATAATCGATGATAGTAGGAATTGAATCGGTAGATTGACTTATTTCATAATCAGGTATTTTAATCACTTAATTGTTCTGTTTTTTATCAACCTTAAAACAAACCCCCCTAATTCGAAATTCGGTTACCTTCGATTAATAACAATACAAGAATCCTTATGAAACGATTCGAGTCATTGTCGCTATACTACGTTTTAAAAAATTACTTGTTTTTCATCTGTGCGCGACACGCGAATCAAATTGGCGCTGTTGTCGGGGATTTTTGTCGTTATAAATCGATATTAGAGTCATAGATTTTGTGTTGTTGCGTTTAGGCCCTAGGTTCTTCACGTTTTTTGCCTTCTCACGTGTCGGAAAAAAATCGATTTTTGGGAAAATTGGGTCCGATCAAATATTTGTTTTGCCTACTAGGAGTAGAAAAATCGTCTGATCATTAATATTGGTATTCCAAGGAATACCTGGAGTCCGCCCTCAGAATCGCCAAATTCCGCATTTTTCTATTTTTAATTATTTTTTTACTGTTTTTGCAGTTTCGAAAAAATCCAAAAAAATTTCTAAAATTCTTATTTTGTTTAATTAGATTAATTCTGGTGTCAATTTATTTTTTTGAATTTATTTTGATCGATTTCCTTCTTTGTGTTTGTTTTTGACTTTTAGGGACATTGTTGGCATTTTTGCTATTGTTGTTGCATTGATGTGCATTAGTCCTAGCAACTAGGTCATCCTGTTCTGAACTTTTTGCATTCGATCCTGAGGTAGAAAGAGCTTTGCACACACGACGTAGAGTAGTCCAGGATAGTTCACCACTCACTTCTGATTCTGATTCTGATTTTTTACATAATTTATTTGATTATGATTCTGAATTAGCTTTTGAAAATATGGGTGACCAAAGAACTTTAAGACAATTGGCTGCCCCTGATGTGAACTATAATAACTTGTGTATTGATTATGATGACCTTGTTGTTCCTTTTGAATTAAAATCTGGATTAATACACTTGTTGACGAGATTTAGTGGTCTTGCAAGTGAGGATCCGCACAAGCATCTTAAAGAGTTTCAGATTATTTGTTCCACACCACTCAGGCCAGAAGGAATTACTGAAGATCACATCAAGTTGAGAGCCTTTCTGTTTTTTCTACAAGGTGAAGCCAAGGATTGGTTATGCTATCTTGAGCCAAATACTATTGCTACTTGGAATGATTTGAAAAAGGTATTCCTAGAGAGATACTTTCCCGCATCCAGAGCTGCCTCTATAAGAAAAGATATTTGTGGTATTAGACAATTGGATAATGAATCATTGACTGAATATTGGGGAAGGTTCAAACAATTGATTTCGAGTTGCCCACAATATCAAATCACCGAACAATTACTGATTTAGTATTTCTATGAAGGGTTAAAACCAATGGATAGGAATATTTTGGATGCTGCTAGTGGTGGAGCACTTGTTGATAAGACTCCAGCCGCTGCCAAGGCTCTGATTGAGAACATGTCACTTAATTCCCAACAGTTCACAACAAGAGACAATTAAAGGGTGTTAATGAAGTGCATGTTTCTTCTCATGTTTCTCACTCCGACAAAAATTTCGAAAGCAGAATGGGTGAGCTGACCGATTTGGTGAAACAGTTGGTAGTGGTAGGTAAAGCTCAAGCAGCCCAACAAGCTCAAACAATAAGATTATGTGGTATTTGTACTTCTGTTGATCATCCTACTGATACATGTCCTATTCTGCAAGATGAAAAACCTCCTGAGTTACCTCAAGCTTATGCTGCAGCCCTTTAGAATCAAGGTAACAACCAGAACCGGTACAACGTTCCTGACCTGTCCACTAATAGGTACCATCCAAATTGGAGGAACCATCCAAACCTCCGATATGGAAATCAACCTTCCAACCAACAACAAGTGATGCTACCACCTCCACAAAATCCTCCACAAGCGGTGATCACTTCTGCCCCATCTTCTTTTGGTACTTCATTAGAGGATATTATTAAGCAATTAGCCTCTAGTAATCTCGAATTCCAACAATAGACAGATTCGAGTATGCAAGCCATGCAGACACAGATTGGACAGCTGGCAACTTCTATAAATGTCTTGCAGCAAGCCCAAGGTTCGAACCAACTTCCTTCCCAAACAGTTGCGAATCCAAAAGGTCCTAATCCTAATGTGAGTGCAATTTCATTGAGATCTGGAAAGGTTGTAGATTCTACCCCAGAAAAAAAATAAGGAGGTGACTGAACCTGAACCTGAACCTGAACCTGCTACTGCTCTTGTTGAGCCCAAAAAATAATATGTACCACCAATCCCTTTCCCACATAGAGTGCGGAAAAATAAGAGTGTTCCTGAAGAAGACAAAGAAAGAGAGATTTTGGATGTGTTCAAAAAGGTGGCAGTGAACATTCCGCTTCTTGATGTAATCAAGCAAATTCCAAAGTACGCAAAGTTTCTGAAGGATTTGTGTACACATAAGAGGAGAAATAAGGATAAAGAGAGAATTAAGTTAGGAAGAAATACTTCTGCTTTTATTCAGCCCAAGCAAAATGTTTCAGCTCTCACCCAGGTCTTGCCACAGAAGCAGAGAGACCCAGGAATTTTTTCTATTCCTTGTACCATCGGGGATAGTAGATTTGAGAATTGCATGCTTGATTTAAGAGCGGGCATTAATGTTATGCCTACTTCTGTTTATAATAACCTTTGTCTTGGTCCTTTGCAACATACAGGTTTAATCATTCAGCTGGCAAACAAAAGTAACACCCGCTCCAGGGAATAATGGAAGATTTCCTTGTTCAAGTTAACGATTTAGTTTTTCCTGCAGATTTTTACATTTTGGACATGGAAGGAGAAACTAAGTCAAGCAGAGATCCCATCATTTTAGGCCGACCGTTCATGAAAACGGCGAAAACAAAGATTGATGTTGACGATGGAACCATGACCATGGAATTTGGTGACATTATCGCGAAATTTAACGTTTTCGATGCCATGAAACATCCCATGGAGGAACATTTTGTTTTTCATGTTGAATTGATATCTGAATTGATTGATGACACTTGTGTTGAATTGCTTTCACTTGATTTTCCTTCTTTATCTGGATATGATGATGTTTACTCATGCACTGATTGTATTGACACTAACCTTTGTGTTGTATGTGCTGAGAGTGATGCTGCCTTGCAGGAGGACATGATTCCTACAGGTGAAGTTCATGACGAGGATGTTGTTTATGCAGCTGATGCTCTCGACATCCCGGTTGCCCCGAACACTCCATCCATCGAGCAGTCCCCGTCCTTAGAATTGAAACAACTTCCGGATAATCTGAAATATGCTTATTTGGAGAGTAATGAAAAACTCCCTGTTATTATTTCTTCTAACCTTGATTTAGATCAACAAAATAAGCTCTTGCATGTTTTGAAGAAGCACAAGAAGGAGATTGGATGGACATTAGCAGACATCCCAGGAATTAGTCATTCCATGTGTATGCACAGGATTTTACTTGAGGAGGGTGCGAAAACAGTAAGGCAGCCCCAAAGGAGGCTTAATCCTTTGATCCTGGATGTAATGAAAAAAGAGGTAACCAAACTCTTACAAGGAGGTATCATTTATCCTATCTCTGACAGCAAATGGGTTAGCCCAGTGCAGGTTGTACCTAAGAAATCTGGACTCACAGTGGTGAAAAATGAAAAGAATGAACTTGTTCCCACTAGAGTTCAGAATAGCTGGAGAGTTTGTATTGACTACATGAGATTGAATCAAGCGACTAGAAAGGATAACTTTCCTTTGCCGTTCATTGATCAAATGCTCGAACGGCTCGCAGGTAAATCACATTATTGTTTTCTTGATGGTTTTTCAGGTTACTTTCAGATTCATATTGCACCTTAGGATCAAGAGAAGACCACTTTCACGTGCCCCTTCGGCACATTTGCTTACAGGAGGATTCCTTTTTGGTCTTTGCAATGCTCCTGGCACTTTCCAGCGATGTATGCTTAGTATTTTTTTCTGATTTTATTGAAAATTGCATGGAAGTGTTTATGGATGATTTCACTGTTTATGGTTCTTCTTTTGATGCATGCCTGAATAGTTTGAATATGGTTTTAGAAAGATGCATCGAAACTGATCTTGTTTTAAATTATGAAAAATGCCATTTTATGGTTGATCAGGGAATTGTTTTGGGCCACATTATTTCTGAAAAAGGAATTTTTGTAGACCCTGCCAAGATTGATGTGATTTCTACATTACCTTACCCATCTTGCATTCGTGAGATTCGTTCTTTTCTTGGTCATGCAGGTTTTTACAGGCGTTTCATTAAGGATTTCAGCAAGATAGCTCTTCCGTTGTCAAATTTGTTGAAGAATGATGTCACTTTCAACTTTGATGACAATTGCAAAAAGGCATTTGACTTCTTGAAGAAAGCATTGACCTTTGCACCTATCATCCAGCCCCCTGACTGGACCTTTCCTTTTGAGATTATGTGTGATGCTTATAACTATGCGGTTGGAGCGGTCCTTGAACAAAGAGTTGATAAGGCTGTCCATGTTATTTATTATGCTTCTAGGACGTTGGATTCTGCACAGTCTAATTACACCACCACTGAAAAGGAACTTTTAGCAATTGTTTTTGCTCTTGATAAATTTAGAAAATATTTGCTAGTTTCCAAAGTTGTTGTTTTTACTGACCATGCAGCTTTAAGGTACTTATTGAAGAAACCAGAGGCAAAACCGAGACTGATTCAGTGGATGTTGTTGCTCCAAGAGTTTAATGTTGAAATTAAAGATAAGAGTGGAGCTGAGAACTTGGTGGCTGATTACTTGAGCAGGATAGAGAGAGATGAAGATCTTTTTCCGATTCAGGATGGCTTCCCTGATGAACAACTTTTACTTGTGCATGGCATTACTCCTTGGTTTGCTGATATTGTTAATTATCTTGTTGCTGGTGTTTTTCCTACAAGTGCTTCTAGATCACAGATTCATAAACTCAAGAGTGATGCAAAATATTATGTTTGGGATGACCCATATCTTTGGAAGTTTGGAAGTGATCAGGTGATTAGAAGATGTGTTCCCGACTATGAGATTGAATCTATTTTGAATTTTTCTCATGCCTCTCAAGTAGGGGGCACTTTGGTCCACAAAGAACTGCAAGAAAAGTCCTTGACCCGGGTTTCTATTGGCCCATTGTTTTTAAATATGCTTATAAGACTTACCGCACTTGTAAAGAGTGCTAGTTAGCAGGTATATTGATCACTCGTAAGAGTGAAATGCCTCAGCAACCTATGTTTTTGTGTGAGGTATTTGATGTATGGGGGATCGACTTCATGGGTCCCTTTCATGTATCATTTGGATTTCTATATATTTTTCTTGCAGTTGATTATGTTTCAAAGTGGATGGAAGATATCCCCACTAGGACTAATGATTCTAGAGTTGTTGCAGATTTTGTCAAGTCTAATATCTTTTGCAGGTTTGGAATATCGCGAGTTATCATCAGTGACCAAGTCACTCATTTATGTAACCTCACCATGGAATCTTTGCTCCAGAAGTATGGAGTTGTGCACAAAGTCTCTACTGCATACCACCCACAAACTAATGGGCAAGCTGAGATATCAAACAGGGAGATCAAACAGGTTCTAGAGAAAATGGTGCAACCAAACAGGAAAGACTGGAGTCGTCGTCTAGAAGACGCACTTTGGGCTCAAAGAACAGCTTTCAAGACACCCATTGGGATGTCTCTTTATCGACTTGTTTTTGGTAAAGCTTGTCACCTTCCTATAGAGATAGAACACCGTACTTATTAGGTGGTGAAAAGTTGTAATTTGGAGATGCAACAAGCAGGTATTGAAAGAAAACTCCAATTACAACAACTTGAAGAACTTAGGCCAGAGGCTTATGAAAGCTCTAGGATTTATAAAGAGAAAACTAGGCACTTCCATGATAAAATGATTTCTAGGAAGGAATTCTCTGTGGGCCAACATGTTTTACTGTTTAACTCCCGTCTTAAGCTTATGGATGGGAAACTGAGATCCAAATGGATTGGCCCCTTTGTTGTTACTAATGTTTTCCCTCATGGTGCAGTAGAAATTAAAAGTGCAGGTACTAACAAAGTTTTCAAGGTAAATGGGCAACGCCTGAAGTTATTCCATGAAAGTGTTGTATCTGAAGAGGCAACCATAGAAGAACATTCTTTGGAAGTGCCCAACTACACTGCAACTTGATTAGGGAGCACCTTTTCCTTTCTCTCACTCTTACTTTATAATTATGTTCTTTTCATTGAGGATAATGTCCATTTTAAGTGTGGGGGAGGGAACCCTTTTTTCTTGTTTTCATTTTGTTTTTGTTTCATTTTTGTTTGTTTCTTTTTCAATTAAAAATAAATAAAAATAAAAATAAATTTAGACTTAGAAACACATGCAATTGTTGAATTGTTTTCTTTGGCTATAGACTCGTTTGAGGTTAGATTGTAGAGACTTGGGAAAAGTTCACAAGACCGGTATCGTTTTAACACCTTAAGTCTCCTAAATATGGAAATCATTTTGAATACTTGTTATGCCATAGCCTTGAGTTCTCATCCTTTAATATCTCTTAAGTAGTTTATCTAGCAGTCAGCACCATCTAGAAATCACACACTAAGTAATTAAGCTGATGCAAATAAGTGAATGATCTTGCGCTTAAAAAGAAATCTGAATATGAATCCACCTTTTAAGTTAGGTGATCCTCACCCGGTCATTTAGCCTAACGGATGTGAAACCTTAAGAAAAAAAATTGTTGTTACTAAAGTAACTTTAAAATATTGTCAGGTATGGATCATAATCACTAACAAGCTTATTTACCATGTGTATGAATAGATAACGAGCTTAATGTGATTGCACTAGAATGAAAGAGAGAAAAAGGGAGGATGAGTAAGTTAGACTTACGCATAATAACATGATTCGAAATGGTTTGTATAGGAGGGAGGCTTATGACCGCACAATTGAGGATTTGTGTTCTTACGATATCCTTAGTGTGTAAGATTAGTACCTATCGATGCTATCTTAATCGAAGAAGAGTTTGTAGCCTAGGAATGAGTATGAATGATGTTGTGTTTCTTGAGTCTTGAGTTTATTTTTTTGCTCGGAGTGCAAAAGTTCAAGTGTGGGGGAATTTGATCAGTGAATTTTGGTGCACATTCCTACATAATTGCACTTAGGAATTTCTTTAGTTTTATTTGTTTATTTTTATATTTTAATTTGTTTTTCTAATTTACTTTATTTTTGGCTTAATTTAATTTTCGTACTTAATTTTCAACTTTAACAGCTTTTACGGAAATGATCATAATCGGAGTTTTAGGAATCTGATTGAGGCGTTCTACCAGTTGATGGAAAGCTAAGAGAGAGAGCTACAACTTTCATGTTGGAGTCAAAGTCAGATTCGGAGTCATATTTTCTAGAATTTCGTTTGAAGCTGCTGCATTAGTTTTATTCAGTTCGGGTCATTTAGAATTGGGTCTGGGTTATGTATTTGACCCAGTTGGGTTGTAAACAGGTTTTTAGGTTTTCTATTTAACCTAGCAGCCGCAGCTGCTCAAGACACACTTTTTACGATTATTTTATTTTTCTAACGCTTTAAAGAACCGAAATGAAGAACTAATTCCAAGGCAAAATCCTGCTGATTACAGGTTCCATCATACTTTGAGGTTATAATAATTTTCAATCCAAATTCTATTCCTTTCAATATTATGATATGTGATCATTGTTGGCTTAGTTCGATTATCATATATTAGTGTTGATTTAATTTGATTGTTGTATGATCCTTGACCGTAGTCACGTTAGTGTTTGCTTAATTCGTTATCGTGTTTGATTAAACCGTGTTTGCTTAATTCACGAAAGCTTAAATCCGTTTGCTTAATTCGGATAATAGGAACATACATCACATAAAACCAGTTGCGCTTGTCAATGAATTTTAGAATCAAATAGGAATAGATAATCCACTTAGAAGTTTGAAATTATAATAACCAATGATAAGTTGGAACCCAAATCAGTAGGATTAGCCGTTTTAGCTTATTTGGTAATCACTTTTTATTTTAATTGCTTTTTCTTCAAATTAAAATCTAAACCCCCATTAATCGTCACTATCGTTAGTTAATAAGATCAAGAATCCTTGTGAGACGATTCGAGTCATTGTCGCTATACTACGTTTTCAAAAATTACTTGTTTTTGATCCGTGCGCGACACGCGGATCATGAAGCTTTCTACAGTCCTTTCTCAAAATCTCTGGAAATCCTTCTAGCTTTAGCATATCCTCTTTCTCTCTACAGAGCTTTCTCTCTTCTCCTTCAAATACGATCGTGAAAACTGATCGTATCCCAAAACCCTCAACTTCATTTTGTCAATCTTACCCCTAGGCCCCCAAATATGTCTTTCCTATCCCACCCTTAATAATTCTTCATAAAAGACCATTATACTCTTCATACCTCTAACTTATTTATTTTAATTAAATAATAATATTTAAATAATATAACTTACATTATTAAATATTACCATCAAATAAAATAATCAATTATCCAACAAAGATTAAAACATGCCTAAGCATACCCTAATTTACCCTTCTCTTCTAAATATAATTACACTAGCACATGCCCTATTTGGTAATTCAATATATTATAATTCATTGACCAATCACAATGTTTTTTCCTTACACATGGCACAAATTTATCAGCACACTTATTCATTTTGTTTTCCCCCTTCTCACTCTCATTTACTGAGCTTTCATTTCCCCCTTTTTTCTCTCTCTTTCTCGCCTGAGCTTTCCTTTCCCTCATTTTTCAAAATATTTATGATTCCCTTTCACTTCTCTCTCATTACGCTCTCTCTCAGTTTCTCAGCAGAGAAGAAGAAGCAGAAAATCGAGATGTGGGTTTTGGATGTGGTTTTGATTTGAAGTAAAGAAAAAGAAGAAGAAAAGATTTGTTCAATGTTTATGTTCATTTAATTTGGATATGACGGCTTCACCGACAAGAACGCCGTGTTCAGAAAGCTCAAACCAAGTCCGAAAACAAGGTTCAAAGTTCTTTCATATATGTATTCTGAACTTTTACGCTTCTGTGATTTCAGTTTTTCTATTTTGTTGTTTGATTATCGAGATCGCGTTTCAGATCTGCAATATTTCTGTGAGTGTTGTTTTGATTTTTGAAGATGTGATTTTTTTTTTTTTTTTGTTTTGTTTTGTTTCAGTCGTGTTTTGATTGTAATGCGAAGAACCCTACCTGGGCGTCGGTACCATATGGGATCTTCCTCTGCATTGATTGCTCGGCAGTTCATCGAGGTCTCGACGTTCACATCAGCTTTGTGAGGTAAGTTATTGTTTGATTTTGTTGAATGATGAATTCGGTTGCTGATTTTGTAAGCTCTAGTGTTTATGTTAGTTTGCAATTTGATTGTGTAGCTGATTGCTTAGTAACTGTAGTGCTGTGTTGAAAATAGTTTTCTCCATATAACTTGAACAGGTTCCTTCAAGGGGGACTGTGTCAAATGTTTCAACATCTATAGCTATGCATAAAGAAAGTGGACGGTAAATTTTCTAATCTTCACTTTTATGATTGTATCGTCTTTCATGCAAATTTATTTACTTGATGCATTTTGCATAACCGTTTTTATCAGACATAATACTATTTTGATGAAAGTATATGGAATTCAATTTTCTGTATGATGACCCTCTTGGTAATTATTTTTGAAATGGCCAACTACAACTGAGAGGATGAATAAAAGAAGTGGAAATCCTGCACGAACTATGGGCCCAAAACGTGACACTAAATCAGAGAAAGGAAAAGAGGTAGGACTACCAACTACCTCTTGATGTTTAACATTGAAATTACCCTTATTAGAAGTTTTTATCTGACTAACTTATGTTTTTTCTTTCATACTAATTAGTCCTCGAGAAAAATAGAGGAAAAACCCAATGCAAATGAGTTACATTTTAGGGAGATTAATGGTGAAGTTTGTTTAGGAATTTTTTTAAGGTGATCCACTGACTATCTTGCAACTACATTTTCCAGATGGTTGATTCTTTATCGAGAGGAGTCCGTGGTGGCTGAAAATCAAGGAAGGCTGGAACTCCATCACCAACAGTAAGTCAATATACCAACAGTAAAATTTTATAGTATAGTTGTGTGTCGTTAAATTATACCATAATCTTTGATATTGAAACAAGTGGAAATTGAATTTTGTTGTAATTGGGTTGACCAGCATAAAACTTTGGCGTTGCGGATGCAATCATGATTGCAGACAACAATCTAAAACTTTATATAATATATAAGATTGATTATTCCATTAATAGAATAGAATCTAAAACATATTCTTGCTTAACATTTTATTCCTTATTATATCAATATTATTTTATGCATTGTTCAAGAGTCTGCTGACTGTGTTATGCTTACCTTTGTAATGATACTTCATATCACATGTTTATGTGTTTTCACTTTAAGAAATTCCAGCAATTGTCATGGTTGAATTCCCTCGAATAATTCTATTATATCTTTCTTTTGTTGTGCTGCACTAGGGAGTTTTCTTGAATTTCCAAGCCCAATCAATTCGTAGCAAGATAAGGTGGCATAGATGTAGGACTATCAGGTGGATGGAAACAAAGAAATGGTGGCATTAGGAGCTATGATGAGTTATAGGAAAATGAGATAAAATTAAAATTAACTTGAAAATATTTTTGAGTCTATAAGACTTTTATCACTCAATGTATTCATCCGATCAACTTGGAAAATGAGATAAAATTAAAAATAATTTATATTAATTTATTATAATCAATTATTAAGAATTATTATATTTTAATTTCTAGGACTAATATTTTTTACACTATTGTGCTAACTGCCCAAGGGATAATGATCCACTACAGTGATAAAAATGAGACAGTCTCACTCTCAATTAAAATCCAACCATGTGAATTAATCAAATGTGCAGATTCACTCTTTATTTTTTTTAAATTTTAAACCCACAACATATGAGTTAAAATATGGTTAACAAAGTCTTATACAAAGCAGTCAAAATATGGTAATGATTTTTTATGAGTAAGATTTATGTTTAAATGCATATGAATAAATATTACTTTTACAAAAATTTCAATGGTTCTTACAAAAATTTCAATGGTTTTAAAAATATTTTATAAAGTTACACTAAATATATTAAATTTAAATTTATTTCTAATTATTTTATATAATATTTAAATATTTTTTTAAAAAATGATTTAAATAGTTCATAAAGTTGTACGAGACACAACCCGTTAAATTCCGCCAATAAGAAAAACATACTCCCTTCGATTTCGAATATAAGCAACAAAAAATAATCAATATAGTTTATAAAGTTGTATGGGACACAACCCGTTAAATTCAACCAATAAAACAAATATACTCCCTACGGTCTCGAATATATGCATAAAAAAAATTCAATGGTCTTAAAATATTTTATTTTTATAATGTCACTATCGCTCCCGGGATTTTCATCCTAGTACAAACACGAAAGTGGCGCAGAAAAGGTAGAGTCGCCAGCCAGACATTTTTATCCCGAAAGAATGGGAAAGGTAATGTTGCACAAACCTGAGGAAGAAGGAAAGGACAAGGTCCTGCGAACCAAAGATCTGGGTTCGGGAGTCGGTTACGACCTGGGAAGGTATTAGCACCCCAGACCGTCTGCCGTACCCGACGGGATCCACGCTTGCTTGTTTTGTTTCAAAGGGTGAGAAAAACGACTGCTGAATAAGAACTGCTAACTGGAATGAAAATGAGAAAGAAAAAGGAATTGGAAAAGAGAATGAAAATAAAGAGGGAAATGTAGGGAAAATAAAGAATGTGCTCAAACGGGCCCTACCCCGCTGCCTACGTACCTCATCGGGAAAATGAGGATCAGAGTCGACGTAGTTCGCCTACATAAGGCGGGAACTATTTGTTTGTGTTTTTTATGTCGGAACTGCGTATGCCTATGCTCAGGTGTTGCAGGCTCGTCTGGTACGAGTGCGTTTACCGTCTTGCATGCGAGACAAGTCGTCGCGAGTTCGCGTTGAGAATGAATGAGGTGAGAAAAGAAGTTCTCGCAGGATAGTTGCTTATTATTTGTTTTTTGGTCTTTTATGAGAAGTATTTTGAATTTGTTTGTGAACATTCTCATACTAAGACATGTCCATCGCGGTAAATACCTACACCTCGCCCCGAAACAGGACGCGTATAAGCACTCCGCGACAAAGTCTTGTGTCGTACAAGAATGTTCGGTTTTCATTAAATGTTTTATTGCTTTTCTTTATGAGATGGGAAAGAAAGACTCAAATTGAAAAAGGGAAAATCTAATGGGGAACTAAGACACAACCCTAATTTTCGTTTATTTATTTACAGGGGAGATCATATGGTTAATGAGGTTTCTAAACCTAATGGAGAAAGAACTTAAAACTAAGAGAATGCAACTTACTTCCTAAGGAAGTTAAGTCGATTCTAAAGCCAAGGGGAACCTATACAAGTGAAATATCAATCAATGTAACAAAGACACAAAAATTGAACGTAAGAATAAAATTCAAGACAAAACAATTAAAGGCATAAACCTAAAATAGTCCTAAATTTATTCTAAGTCTAATTAGCGTGAATCCTAAGCCTAAGTTCTAACCTAAGGGCCTTACCTAATATTTTCATTCTAAAAAAAAGAAACTAAACTAATCTAAATCCATATTAAATCCTAGGATTAAATCCAATTAAACTATTTTTTAATGAAACTTAATATCCTAGCCTAAACTAATGGAATTTATATGCATAAAGGCCTAAAGATTAATATCCTAAAAAATAGTAAAAACGCTGGAAAAAATATGAGATTTATTCTATGGGGTCCTAAGACTACCTATAATATTGTGTTAAAAGGAATCCTAAAAAATCAGAATTTTGCTATGCCTAAAAATCCATTAATTCTACCTAAGGATTAGTCACTATTTCTTCTGCCATCACCTCTAACTCTCCATTTTCTTCTCCGCTCTCTTCTTGATTTCGTTAACCTCACCCTTAAACCTCTTCAACCCAACCTAAATCCCCCCTTTTTCTAACCTAACATTTGCTCGAAACCAGAAATTCGATCAAGCCCGAAAACAAATACGGACTCGTACCTTGAATTAGAATGGAGACGGAGGCGTTGCTTCAATACCGTGCAAAGAGAAATTCCGCCAGGTATGTTCAAGAACTCATTCGCCTCGATTACTCTGTGAATCCTCCTTCTATTCCGCGAATTTCTGATTTCGTGTGAGTCGTCTTATTATTGACTTTACTCAATACAGGTTGATGTTGATGTCGTGAAGACAAGCACGAACATGAACGAAGCACCGTGACGATGACTAGGGTGGTTCTTCTTGTACGGTATGTCCCTTTTCGGTACTCTGTGTGATTCGTTATTACAGCTTTGGTTGTTGATGTTGATCTGATAAACTTTTTTTTCTTTTTTTTCTGTTTTTTGACTCAGTTGCTGCGAAGGCGATGAAGGATTGTGGCTACGGATTGATGGCTACGGATTGATGAAGAATGCACTCAGTTCTTGTAGCCATGGCGCAGGGTTGAAAGAGAAGAAAAGAAAAGGATTGGGGAAGTTGGGAGAATAGGAGTGGTTGAAGGAGATTATGGGAGGAGAAGGCTGAAGAAAAGATGGTGAGAGGATTGAAGAAAAGGGGAGAAATTATGAAGAAAGAGATTGAAAGAGAGAAGAGAAGAATGGTGGAAAAGGTTGAAAAATCGTGAAGAGGAAGAAACTGATGAAGAGTGATGCCTCTGATTTATAGAAGTTACTCTTCTGGATCCTTCTGGAAGATTTTCAGGTGAGTTTCGGTTAGGATTCAGTTATACAGTTTTTAGATTTCAGTTAGAATTTGGTTGGTGAATTCAGTTATGATTTTTGATTTCTGTTTTGAGATTGATGAATTCTGTTGTAGTAACTGACTCTGTTTATTCCACCTTGCAGGATTTTTTTGTGAAGCCTGTTAAAACTTGGTTGAAGATTTAAGTTGTGTTGGATTAAAGGTCTTGACTGAAAAGTTTTTGAAGAAGTTTGATGACTGATGCTGCGTTTTGAAGGGAAATGCGATTGAGGTTGGTTCTGATTTTCTAAGAGTCTTCCCTTAACTCACCCATTTTCTGTTACTGAGTTATGTCCTCATAACCGATACTTTTGTATTCTCTCCTCAACTCTCTGATATGGATTTGTAACTCCCTTTAGTTATAACCAAATTCTGATACAAAACAAAACATTATGCAACCGAATTCCGTTTTTTTTATTGAGTATTGCTCTAATTTCCTTCTGAATTTCTGCATTGATATTGATTGTTGCAGGTAATCACAATGGTGATGAAGATTCATTGGTGCTGGAAGTTTGTTGAAGCTTTGATGAAGCTTCGAGGACTTCTGAGTTTTCGGTTTCCTGGTGATGCAGGATTACGAACTGAAGATGAGGTATTACTGAAGATGGAAGGAGATGAAGACTTTAGTTCTGCATTTTCCTGTTTCTGAGTTCTTCTCTATTTTGGATAACTCATGTAACCTCTTTTTTTGTTTTGTAACTGTTACATATCAGTTACATTTGTAACTGATTTCTTGAACTTTCTTTGGTGTAATTACTTCTGTTTTCAATCATAACTGGTATAACTTATTTTGTTGATCACTCTATTGAGGCTCCTAGTCGTATAATTTTGCCGATTCCGTACTCGATTTGTAGCCATTCAAGTGTCGTACTTCTTCAGTGATTTCTGTATTTTGATGAGCTGATAATCAGCTTGGACTTTTGTTGATTTTATTGGAGTAGACATAAGATTGACACGTGCGAATAACTAACTTGGTCAACAGCTTTGAGCTGTATAATTTTAATTAAATTGCCATAGGATTGAACTCAAATGTAAATTACTTAGTTAAAATACAAACATGTCATCTCATTAAACTTGCAAATCATGTGGAAGGAAAGTATGGCATTTCACTTATAAATGAAAATGGTTAATGGATAGTGGGCCTGAAAATATGTATGGATTTGAAATGGACTTAAAATATGGAATAGATCTCAAAAAGGATATTGGTTGGAAATAAAAGATATTGGAAATGGATTTTATTGGACATGGACTTGAATCTTAAGATGACTAATTGGAAATTGGTTTAGTGATTTGGATACTAGGATGAAAACAAAAGAAATTGACCTCCTATTAATTTTGTAGAAATTTGTGGTGATTCTAAAACGAAATTGCCATTGAGTTTAAATAGTGTAAAAATGGACAAGGAGAAAACATGAGTTTGATATGGGCTATGAAAAATGAAAGATGGTTCAAAATGGATTACGGAAAAAAGATAAATGGAAAAGTGAATAAAAGAAAATGAAGATGAATTGATGGAAACGTATTGAAGTAGAAAGGTGAAAATGGAATGGAATAATCAGGAGTGGTTCATAACAATGAGAACAAAGCAATGAATGACATCTTGATTTTGGCCCAAAACCTATTTTGAAATCTTTCCACAAATCTATAAACACAACCACTTTTGAGCCACTGAATATTTTTTAGATTAGTCATAACTCTTTGAATTGTCTGAAACATGCAATGACCATTCGAATCCAGATGAATCACTGATAAACTGAAGATTCGAACCAGACTTCACACAAAATACCGCTCGATATCCTGATGAATCACAACACACGGCAGCCTGAACTTTGAATATGCATTGTCTAAGAAATAGTCCAGTGGTCCAAAATAACCTTGCAGTTGCAGTAATCTTCTGATAGTTTGACCAAAATTAGGTCAAGCTCCTATCTGAATCGAAACTCAACTGAACAACCGCATTTGAAGTGGAATCGTTGTCCCGTGAACATTCTCCATCATTTGAATCCCTGACAGATACAGATAAGGTACAAAACCCTAATTTCCCTGGGCCCTGATCACATGCCTTGTGAATCCATGAAATGCACTAACATGATGTTAATGACTTAGCGAGAAATGCAGATGAATGCGAAACGATATGCCAGTAAAGGGAATAAATAATGAGGGCAAATTTTGAGGTATTACAGCTGCCCCTATTCAATCATCTGCAGGCTTGAATGAATAATTGCAACAACTTTTAGACGTTCAAGGTATGGAGTGATTGAATACTCGAATAAAACTTGGAAATTTGAACTCAGGATAACAGAAATGCCATTTGCCCATTTATTTATGTATTTTTCTGTTTTGACCTCTGAATAGGTAACGGAGATAGAACCCGGTGGAATAGAATCAATACAATCACTGCGACTACTGAGCGAATCAAAAGCCACAACGAGGGTTCCTGTTAGCGAAACAAGGTTTAACGAAACCATCAACAAAACAGAAACTCATCAATGTGACTGTTGGGCAGGACCAAATCACAAAGAAACAAACATGACTGCTGGGCAGGACCAAGCCACGGAGGATGCCTGTTGGCGGAACAGGGCTTTAATAAATATGACTGATGGGCAGGACCAAGCCATAAAGAAACAATACACGGCTGCTGGGCAGGACCAAGCCACGGAAGATGCCTGTTGGCGGAACAGGGCTTTAACGAGACCATTAACGGAACAGAACTCGATCAATATGACTGCTGGGCAGGACCAAGCCATAAAGAAACACACGCGACTGCTGGGCAGGACCAAGCCACGGAAGATGCCTATTGGCGGAACAGGGCTTAAATCAATATGACCGCTGGGCAGGACCAAGCCATAAAGAAATAATACGCGACTGTTGGGCAGGACCAAGCCACGGAAGATGCCTGTTGGCGGAACAGGGCTTAAATCAATATGACTGCTGAGCAGGACCAAGCCATAAAGAAACAATACGCGACTGCTGGGCAGGACCAAGTCACAAAGAAACACACGTGACTGCTGGGCAGGACCAGGCCACGTAGGATGCCTGTTGGCGGAATAGGGCTTTAATCAATATGACTGTTGGGCAGGACCAAGCCATAAAGAAACAATACGCGACTGCTGGGAAGGACCAAGCCACAGAAGACGCCTGTTGGCGGAACAGGGCTTTAACGAGACCATTAGCGGAACAGAACTCGGTCAATATGACTGATGGGCAGGACCAAGCCATAAAGAAACACACGCGACTGCTAGGCAGGACCAAGCCACGGAAGATGCCTGTTGGCGGAACAGGGCTTAAATCAATATGACCGCTGGGCAGGAGCAAGCCATAAAGAAACAATATGTGACTGCTGGGCAGGACCAAGCCACGAAAGATGCTTGTTGGCGGAACAGGGCTTAAATCAATATGATTGCTGGGCAGGACCAAGCCATAAAGAAACAATACGCGATTGCTGGGCAGGACCAAGCCATAAAGAAACAATACGCGACTGCTGGGCAGGACCAAGCCACGGAAGATACCTGTTGGCGGAATAGGGCTTAAATCAATATGACTGCTGGGTAGGACCAAGTCATAAAGAAACAATACGCGACTGCTGGGCAGGACCAAGCCACGGAAGATGCTTGTTGGCGGAACAGGGCTTAAATCAATATGTATGCTGGGCAGGACCAAGCCATAAAGAAACAAAATGCGACTACTGGGCAGGACCAAGCCATGGAGGAAAAATAACATTGATTTTGAAGGACCAAGATATTTGGAAAATGGCATAAGTATCTTCTGCGGGGAATACTTCAGGTTAAAATTGATGTTATAGGTTGATTGTAACACCTCAAAACTGGCCCGTGCTGGCATGCATATGTTTGAATTTATAGCGTAATGCTCCATGATGATGAAAATGCTACGCTTTGGAGGATGCAAATGTAATGATGATTATGCATATGCAAGTGCAAAGAGATCTCCTGACAAGGAGGCTGCAAGTATCCCAGATGGCTTGACTGGGGAGGAATGGTGATCATTGCATTGATCTGGTTTATCCTGATGGGGAGGAGACAACTCTGCGGGAAAGCTGTCAATGATTCACCGGCATTGAACAGCCGCCATTGCCAAAAATAAATTGGACTTTGAGATTGGAGTGCCAAGACCCTGCTGGAGATGGACCCTTCTTGAACTCTGGTGGGGAAGTGAGGACCTCCTGACTTGGCTGGGAACCAAAGGCATGATACTGCTGAGGAAGCAACTACTGGGGAGGCAAGACACTCCTTATATTGCTGAGAATTGCCCCTATCTGAAGGGAAACTTCTGCTTGTGGATAACACCTACCTTCTGCTACCTTGCTGGGAGAAATTTCAACTTCCACTTTACTGGGGATGATTGGAGACATCTTTGGAGACACCTGCTCCTGTTCAAACATAGGGAAATGCTCCTCCTGGGAAGTTTTTGTTAGCTTTGTCAGCAACACCAGTACCTGTACCTGCATGAACACAATCAATAGTACCTGCAACATAGAGAGTTAGTTTGGGACCTGCCTGCCCCAAGCTCTTAGTATGAATCATTATCTGGGCATCTCAACACCCTTTCAGAGTTGTATTAAATGTTTTTGTCCTTCTGTACGAGTTAGAAAGCATTCAAATGTTCCCAACACAATGTAAATCACCATTGGCTAGACGTTTTCGCAATCAATCAATGCTAGATGAAAAAAAGCAAAAATAAGAAGCAAAATAGTCTAATTGACTGAAGTTGAATTTTTATTGATTCGGAAAAATGGCCATGAATAGGCAATACAAAGGAAGCAATTCCCTGGAAAGAGGGAACAGCCAAAAAAGAAAAACAAACTATCCTATTGGCAATGTGAGAAGTGGATCTTATCAAGTCTCAACCCGGTTATGACTCGTATATCCTCAAAATGCTCCGCTCGCTCTGCCTCTTGAGAAAAAGTAAATGAACTGATCTTCAACCCTTAGGATAGCCTCACCTGTAGATAAGTTACAGATCTCGCAGATTGCAGTCGTTCGTGTTAATCCCTCTATTGCGTGGATCGCCTTTTCAGGTTTTCAATCCACCGGGATACCCTTTTTTGCCTGAGTTGTCCGATGTGGCTTTTCAACTCAGCGGGTGTACATTTTTTTTTCAAGATTTCCCTAACTTTTGCCCGAGCCTTTTATTCTGTTTTTGGCTCGCCGGGATGCCCATTTTTGTCTGGATCTTTATTCTGTTTTTATCCAGCGGGTCTTTTTACACGAAGTATTTTCTTACTGCATCTGCATTAACAGGGGATTGGAAGTCCTCTCCGTCCATGGTTGTCAGCATCAAGGCTCCACCTGAGAAAACCTTTTTAACCACGAACGGTCCTTCATAGTTGGGTGTCCACTTGCCCCTGTGATTGTTGAGAGGAGGAAGAATCCTTTTCAGTACTAAGTCACCTGGCATGTACCTCTGTAGTCGCACCTTCTTGTCAAAAGCCTGCTTTATCCGCCGTTGATACAACTGCCCATGGCATACAGCTGCTAGACGTTTCTCTTCAATTAGGCTCAATTGGTTATATCTGGATCGGAGCCACTCAACTTCATCTAGCTTAATGTCCATCATCAATCTCAACGAGGGAATTTCCACTTCAATTGGTAGGACTGCCTCCATACCATACACCAACGAGAACGAAGTTGCCCCTGTTGAAGTACGTACTGATGTTCTGTACCCATGCAACGCGAATGGTAACATCTCATGCCAGTCTTTGTATGTCACAACCATCTTCTGCACAATCTTCTTGATGTTCTTATTGGCCGCCTCGACGGCGCCATTCATCTTCGGGCGATATGGAGAAGAGTTGTGATGTTCTATTTTGAAGTCTCGACACAAGTCGGCCATCATCTTGTTGTTGAGATTAGAACCATTATCAGTAATGATCCTTTCAGGAATTCCGTACCGGCAAATGATGTCTCGTTTAATAAATCGGGCTACCACTTGTTTAGTGACATTGGTGTAGGATGCTGCTTCGACCCACTTTGTGAAATAGTCTATAGCAACCAAGATGAAGCGATGACCATTAGAGGCTGTCGGCTCGATCTTGCCAATCATATCAATGCCCCACATAGAAAACGGCCATGTTGAAGACATGACACTCAACGGATTCGGAGGCACATGGACCTTGTCGGCATAAATTTGACACTTGTGGCATTTACGGAAGTATTTACAGCAATCGGATTCCATGGTAATCAAATAATATCCCGATCTCAACAATTTCTTGGCCATAGCATGTCCTCCGGCATGGGTACCGAAGGAGCCTTCGTGAACCTCCTGCATTAACGTATCTTCTTCGTGTCTATCCACGCATTTGAGCAGAACCATGTCGAAATTTCGCTTGTACAGCACGCCATCTTGATTCAAGAAGAAACCTCCTGCCAGTCTTCTAAGGGTCTTCTTATCCTTACTAGATGCCCCAACCGGGTATTCTTGAGCTTTCAGGAATTGTTTGATATCATGATACCAAGGCTTGTTATCTTCACCATCGTCGACTGCAAAGACATAAGCGGGTCTTTCAAGACGGGAGACCATAATTCGAGGCACGAAATTCTCTTGACAAACTTTAATCATGGACGACAAAGTTGCTAGAGCATCGGCGAATTGGTTTTCATCTAGAGGAATGTAATTCAGCTTGACTTTGGTGAAGAAAGTCAACAGCCTCCTAACATAATCTCTGTAAGGAATCAAACGAGGTTGATGAACCAGCCATTTGCCATTGACTTAATTTACCACCAAAGCAGAATCTCTGAAGATCTCGAGGTTTTTGACTCGCAAATCGATTTCCTCTTCAATCCCCATGATACACGCTTCATACTCTGCCTCATTGTTAGTGCATTCGAAAGTCAACCGAGCAGCTAAAGGTGTATGGACCCCTTCTGGTGAGATGATAATAGCACCTACTCCACTTCCATTCATGTCCACGGCCCCGTCAAACATCAACTTCCATTTGGATTCAGGGTCTGGCCCCTCCTCCGAAAGTGGTTCTTCGTAGTCTTTCGACTTGAGGAACATGATGTCCTCATCCGGAAACTCGAACCTCATGGGTTGATAATCATCGATTGGCTGCTGAGCCAAGTATTCTGACAATACACTTCCTTTGATTGCCTTTTGTGAAGTGTATTGTATATCATACTCTGTTAGTATCATCTGCCACCGAGCTACTCTTCTTGTCAGAGCTGGCTTTTCAAAGATGTATTTCATAGGATCCATCTTGGATATTAAGAGAGTAGTGTGAGTCAGCATGTACTGTCTTAGTCGGCGAGCAGCCTATGCCAAAGCGCAGCAAGTTTTCTTGAGTAGTGAGTAACGCGTCTCACAATCGGTAAACTTTTTGCTAAGGTAATAAATGGTGTGCTCTTTTCGACCAGACTCGTCCTGCTGACCCAACACAAATCCCATCGATCCTTCAAGCATGGTAAGATACATAATCAAAGGTTTCCCTGGCACTGGAGGCATAAGAATTGGATAGGGGTGTTCGCGGGTTGGGTTGGGTCTAATTTGATTAAATCCAATACCCGACCCGATCAATATTCTTTGGGTTGGGTTGAGTGTTCAACCCGTAATTTCAAGATTATACCCGAACCAATCCAACCCGCTTATCAATGGGTTGGGTTGGGTTGGATTCGTGGGTCATCTACTAAACATAATTTTCAAATTCTAAATAAAATCTATCATTTAATTAACTTATTTATATTACAAAAAAATTTAAAAAATCATAAACTTTTAGTATTCAATTTGAATAAAATTTATTGGTTAATAAAAAATTAGAAAAATATACAAACGGTGTAGAGTATAATATAAAAAGTAAGATATATCTATCTTTGAATAGATAAAATTGATCTCTCAAATTTGATTTAGACTTATGTTTTTACCATTAATAAAAACTATAATTATATTAAAAAATATATGCATTCTAAGAATTATGCTAGATAATTTATAAATAAAATTAAATAAAAATAGTGTGAGATATATTAATGGGTTGGGTTCGCGGGTTCTTGGATTTAAAATTTCAAACCCGTTACCCGAACCAAACACCAATGGGTTTGAATGGGTTAGTTCGGGTTGGACCCGTGCATGATTGGGTTGGGTAAAAATAAGGGTTGGGTTGGGTTGGGTGAGTGGGTTCGCGGGTTGGCCCGTACCCATGAACACCCCTAGAATTGGAGGCTCTAGCAGGTATTCTTTGATTCGGTCAAAGGCTTGCTAGCAGTCCTCGTTCCATTTAATGGCCTGATTCTTCCTCAGAAGCTTAAAGATGGGCTCACACGTGGCCGTTAGGTGAGATATAAATCGTGCAATGTAGTTTAGTCTCCCTAAGAAGCCACGCACTTGCTTTTCAGTCTTCGGCTCAGGCATCTCTTGGATAGCTTTCACCTTGGCCGGATCAACCTCAATTCCTCGTTCACTAACAATGAAGCCGAGTAACTTGCCAGAACGGACCCCGAAGGTACACTTATTTGGATTCAACCTCAGTCTGAACTTCCGAAGTCTGTCAAACAACGTTACTAGATTAACCAAGTGCTCTTCCTCAGTTTGGGATTTTTCTATCATATCATCAACATAAACCTCAATTTCATGATGGATCATGTCGTGAAATAGCGTCACCATTGCGCATTGATAAGTAGCTCCAGCATTCTTCAAACCAAATAGCATGACCTTGTAACAGAAGGTGCCCCAAGGAGTGATGAAGGTCGTCTTTTCCATGTCATCGGGAGACATATTAATCTGATTATATCCGGAAAATCCGTCTATGAAGGAGAACACGGAAAACTGAGCAGTATTATCGACGAGCACATCTATGTGAGGTAGAGGGAAGTCATCTTTGGGGCTGGCCCTATTCAAATACCTGTAGTCCATACACATCCTGACTTTACCATCTTTCTTGGGAACCGGCACAATGTTGGCGACCCACGGAGGATAATTGGTCACGGCCAAGAAACCAGCATCAAATTTTTTTTGCACTTCTTTTATTTTAATTGCCATATCTGGACGTGTGCGCCTCAACTTCTGCTTTACCAGAGGACAATCTTCTCTGAGAGGCAGCTTGTGTACCACAATGTCAGTGTCTAAACCAGGCATATCTTGGTAGGACCATGCGAAGACATCAACATACTCTCGAAGCATAGCCATCAAACGAGTCTTGACAGATTCTTCTAATGCATCTCGATCTTGACTTCTTTCTTGTCTTCTTCAGTACCCAGGTTTATTACTTCGACAGCTTCTTCGTGCAGCTGAATCATCTTCTCCTCCTGTTTAAGCAGTCTGGCCAATTCTTCAGGTAGTTCGCAATCCTCTTCACCTTCCTCATTGGCTTGATAAATTGGATTGTCGAAGTCATACTCAGCCATAACAGGGTCGTCATTGATAAGATCCGGTGACGAGCACCTACATGAATGGTGATTCATACAAGGCTTTAGCAACAACTTGAGAAAATGAGAAACATTTCCATTTTAAAACTTTTCTTTCTTTTTGAAAAACAAAAGCAAAAAATGAAAGACAGAGAAGAACATGAATGAATGTGAAACGTCAGCTTTATTTATGATTGTGTTAAGAACAAATGAACCCTTACAAAGATCTACTATGCCCCGGGCAAGACATAGTGCTTTAATACAGGAAAAACAAAAACAAAATATTATTACTCTTCGAAAGAGGTGACCGAAATATGCCTTTCTGATGTCCCGTTGCTAAGCTGAGTTCCTGGAACGGTAGGCCTGATCCATTCATCTAGGTCACAGTCACTATCGACCGCGTCATCCTGCACAACACTGATATTTCCGTAGTCTACCACTCCCGCACTCGTGAAAGTGATCGGGCTCTGACAACCTTTAGCACTTGGTCTAGACGATGATTTCCCAGGATGATAGCCAACCCCGAACATATCTTTCTTCTCCGGCACTTCTACTGGACTGCCCCAGCCTTCTCGTACCCCAGAGTCTACCAATTCAAGCGCTTGCTTATAAGAGGCTATGGAAACCCCCCTCTTCGGTTCTTCAGGAGAAGCTGCCACTGCAGATGCTTGTTCACTCTTCAAGGGCTCAAAAGCCTGACATGGAGTTTCAACTATTTCGCCATCCATCTCCACATATTTGAATAAACCCACTGACAGTTACAATTTGACCCTCCCAGACGAACTTTAACTTCTGATGGAGTGTGGACGATACCGCTCCTGCTGAATGTATCCAAGGTCTTCCGAGTAAATAACTGTATGTAGACTATATATCCATTACGTAGAATGTGGTATTGAAGATCTGTGGACCTACTTTGATTGGTAACTCCACCTCTCCGAACACCGATCTCCTCGACCCATCAAATGCTCGAACCACCAGGTCGCTGGGCTTTAGAACTACTCCATCATAATCAAACTTCATCAGTGCTTTCTTAGGTAGGACATTCAACGATGATCCAGTATCTACCAACACGTGAGAGAGTACTGCACCTTTACATTCTAAAGAGATATGCAATGCCCGATTATGAGCACGCCCTTCAGAAGTTAGATCCAAGTCCATGAAACCCAATCCGTGAATGGCATTGACGCTGGATACCACCGCTTCCAACTGATTTACCGAAATATCCTGAGGAACGTACACCTTGTTCAGAATATTCAAGAGAGCCTTCCTGTGAGAATCAGAACACATGAGCAATGACAAGATGGAAATCTTCGACGGGGTCTGCTGCAGATGGTCCACAATCTTGTAGTCGCTCTTTTTGATAATCCTCAGGAATTCTTCAGCTTCTTTATCAAAGGTGGGGTCTGGATCAGTTGCTGAAGCAGGATCGTTGACAACTACTGGTTGTTTCCCTCTCGCTCTAGCTTGGGCTTCTGCGGTGTCTCTGGGTGGTATCACATTAGTTCTTAGTGTTTCCGGTGCAAACAACCTTCCACTTCTAGTAAAGCCCCCCACTCCAACATTTTCTACTTGAGCTGGGGTTGGACTAGACGTGGCCAACTCTTGCTTCTGGCCGTTACAGTATACTTCACCACCATAATTCCAAGGAATAGCTCTATCACTTTGATACATTACCGGTCCTGCAGTGGGGATGGTTATCGGTGCCGCTCTGGCCCGTGAAGGAACTTGAGATGGATCGTAGAAGATAGTTATTGTGGAGACTTCCCTTTCTTTTACAATCTTGTCAAACTGTAACACTCCCTCATTAATCATACTTTGGATTCCGGCTTTCAATTGCTCACAACCATTTGTAGCTTCAGCACATTCCGGACAATCTTCTTCACACCCAGGGAAGATACCTTTCTTTGACAAGCAAACTTTAACAACATTCAACGGAGTCTGCAAGTCGTTGACATCACATACCAGGTTCAGATTCTCCCCTTCATCAATTGCCCAAACCGTACCTCCGTGAGGAGGCATGGGGTTCTGAATTACATTAGGAGTAGGAGCGAAGTTAATTGCTTTGGAATCTACTAGGTCTTGGACTACATACTTCAAGGCCTTGCAATTTTCCGTAGTATGTCCGGGAGCTCCGGAGTGAAATTCACATCTAGCATTTGTATCGTACCCTTCAGGAAGTTGCCCCAACCTCGGGGGTTGCAAAGTTCTGAGCTGAACCAACTGGAGTTGGAGGAGATTCTTCAGAAGTTGTGAATAGGACATAGGCGGAGTGTCGAGCTGCCTTTCTCTGGTTCTCTGAGAATAGTATGGACGGGGAGTTCTTTGTTGATACCCTTGCGAGCGTTGCGGCTGTGGTGGTTGGACTTGCTGTTGAACAGGTTGAGTTGAGATAGTGACAGGGGCCACTTGCTGATAAAATCCTCTGTTGATTCCTCCCCTATGCATGTACACTGCACCAGTCTCTCCTTCTCTTCTTTTCATGAAGTGTTTATTAATACCGGAACTTGAAGCGCCTCCGTTCTGAATCTTCCCTTGCTTGAGCCAACTTTCTATCCTCTCGCCAGTCAAGATGATATCCGAAAATCCACTTGAAGAACATCCAGCTAGCCTTTCCATGTAATGCCCAGGGAGGGTATCTAGGAACAGGTCTACCATTTCTCTCTCCAACAAAGGCAGTTGCACTCGAGCGGCCACTTCACGCCACCTTTGTGCATAGTCTTTGAAACTCTCTGAGCTCCTTTGAGTCAGACTCTGAAGTTGGGTGCGACTGGGCGCCATGTCGATATTATACTGATACTGCTTGAGGAATACTTCTCCCAATTCCTTCCAATTTCTTACCGAACTTCTCTCTAGCTTCATATACCATTCCAAGGACCCTCCGGAGAGACTATCCTGGAAGTAGTACATCCAGAGCTTTTTGTCCCGAGTGTGGGCAGCGATCTTCCGATAGAAAGCCTGCAGGTGAGTCTTTGGGCAGGAACTACCGTTGTACTTGTCAAAAGCGGGCGGCCTGAATTTGTAAGGAATAACCACCCCGTGGACTAGGCCCATGTCAGACACATATATCCCCAAAGTATCTCTACACTCGAGGGCTTTGACTTTCTCAGCGAGCACCAAAAAATCATTAAGATTTCCTTCTCCAGCAAACCCCATGTCATTGTTGAAATAATGGAATTGATCCTCCTTCCTGTCTTGCACTGGAACGAAAGTTGTCGTGCCTGGTTCTGGAATATGAGGTCCACCAGGGCCATTGCTGGTGTTGGGAGGAGCCCCTTGCCCGTCAGAAGTGGCCACAGGAGTATTACTATGAGGAGGGTTAAGCCCTTGAATTGCATTCCTTAACTCTTGCTGTCCCTGAGCCATCCATTGCATCATGGTCATGAACTCTCCCATTCTGGTGCGAAACGCATTAAGCTCTGTTTGCATAGCGTCCATGATTGTCCTCTGATTGCTGCGAGTTACGTAGCGATGCGGGATATCTTGTCGGAGATGCCGGGTCTTGGCAGCTCTAGCAATTTTGTCCTGAAACACAGATAAATTAAGCATCCTGTAGAAAAACCTGCAAAAACAAAGAAGAAATGCAAATGATGCGCATGCAATGCAATGTGTTCCTTTTATTCCCTAGTCTTTCCCTGTTTCCGATCCTGGCATTAAGAGAGTAATAATTGGGAAGAAGACCCAAGCGATATTCAAATACAATGATGGCCGTGGAGAATTGGTGCTCATTACCCCGTGTCGGTGCAACAAATAACGAACAAGAGATTCAAAACAAGTCAATCACATAAACTGGAGTTTGAAAACAACAAAGTCCCCGAAGGGTGCCAATCAAAAGAACGACAAAGTACATCAAATAAAAGGAATCACACAACAAGCCTGTGGGTAATCCAAGTACAATAGCATGAAACTAAACCCTAGGGAACTCTAAGTCTCGCAGCCTCCAGCTAAGACGCTTGACATTCTAGAACAACTGAACGATATCTGGATGATCAGGCTCCTGGATGAGTCTCTGGATGAGGAGGTCCCTCGTATCAAAGGAAGCATGTAACTCTTCAATCTGCTGCAGGAAAGTCATCTCATTCTCTTTTCTTGGACCCGGCTCGGCCTTTGACCTCTTCACATCAGCTTTCAATTTCAAGTCTTCTATTTCTTTTTGAGCTTCTTTTACTGCTTGTTGACTTTCTGCTAGACGTTGGAGACGACCCTTCTCTTGATGATAAGCCTTCTGAAGGAGCTCTCTCTGTCCATCTAAAGAATCCTGAAGACCCTTGATTTCCAGCTTATGCTTGACGTCCAGCTCTTTTTGCTTCTTCAAATTGTCTTCCCATTTTTCTTGCCATAAGGTAACAGCTTCATTGGCTTCATTCAGGTCCTTCCTCTCTTTCTGGCGCTGGGCCGCCTTGTGAGTCTCAGCTAATCCCTTTTTCTTGAAGTAAAGCTCTCTCTCTTGAAAAATCTTGCTGCTTGAGCCTAACCATCTCTTCAGCTTTGTGAACTCTTTCTTCCAACTTTTGATTTTGCATCTTTAGCTTCTGACATGAATTATAAACCTCTTGATTCTCTAACCTAAGTTGCTTGACCAAAGCTTCCAACTTCTGATAATCTTCTAAAGGCACCGTTGCTGGAGGCGGGGTTGGTACAGAAAAAGGGACTAGAGCCGTTTGAACCTCCTCCTTTATCCAAGCTTCAAATTCAGGGAACATCCGGTTATTTCTCTTGCCTAGACATGTCGTGTCCTTTCTTTTGATCACCTTCCAAGAACCTGCAACTTTTCTGACCAACGGAAGATTATCTTTCACCGGGAAGTAAAAAGTTTGGAATAATTCAGATTCATCAGGAGTCTCCTTGAGCGCATACCCTAACTGTCTTCTTAAAAGAATGGGATTGTAGTTGATACCTCCTGATACTCCCAACAAAGGCACACTAGGGTAATTCCCACAACTGGTAATGAAACTCTTTCCTTTCAACCTCAAAGTAAACCACCTAATATCTCTGGAAGACAAAGTACTCAGCTTCTGGGCCCAAGTAGTATTAGGATCAGTAAAACTCTCAGTAGTAGGCAAGTGTCTCATAACCCACTTGTAGAATAAGGGAGCACAACATCTAACCAGACCTCCTTGCTTCTTCTCATTCTTATAATGCACTGAATAATACAAGTCACCTAGAAGAGTGGGCACCGGATTCTTCAACACAAACAAATGAATAGCATTTACGTCCATAAATTTGTCCATATCAGCGAATAGGATGATCCCATAAATGGATAGTGCTAAGATGGCGCAAACAGAATCCCACTGCTTTTCCACGGCACATTCTTCAGCTCTTCTGACCAGAAACTCTAAGGGAAAACCAAGTACTCCTGCCTTGGTGGCAACCAGATTGGAAGATACCTCTGATGGGCTCAAATAAAGAGCTTTAGCAATGTCAACATGGGTTGGTCTTGTCATCTCTGAGTTGAAAGGAATTTGATCCTTGATTGACACTCCCATAATCTCAGCATACTCTTCCAGCAAAGGACCCAACTGAAAGTCATGAAATGTGAAACACCTGAGCCGTGGATTGTAATACTGCAACAAAGTGTGAATGGTGCTTCTCTAAGAGCTATCCAAGTTGAATACCAAATCCAGAATATCACCATACTTTTCCTTGAAGTAACCCAAATGACCCGGGGTAATCAGAGACACCAATTGGTTGATCAGGTCCATCTTGGTATCAAAGAATTTGTAGTGCACAGTTCTCTTTCTGACGTCTTCCATTCTGAAGCAATGATATGACCAGGTGTCGGTGCAAGGTCTCAAAATCCATATATCACAATAATCATCCCTCTGATCCGGGATCCGTATCTTAAAACAAGAAATCTAGATCACAAAACTGAACCAAAGGCAAAGTGGGTATGTCGAAGGTATTAGGGTTCCTGCAAACTTGTAAACCCCTCCCAATCTCACGGGTGTGCTACTCGGGTCAACATCACGGACTCTCAAAGCCGAATAGCAATAATACGTTCACCATTTCCGAGAAATGGCTCATGACCAAATCAGGGAATCGGTTTGGCATTATGTACTACTCAGGGAGGCCTCAGTTGAGTTCGGAAAAACAAGCATCTCTCACAAGTCTCCAGCTTCAAGCACTGAATCGAGAAACAATAGTACATTCATCCCGAAGGGTACAAGACTACTGTCATACGAACAGTTTGCTTTAACTGAATTCCTATGAGAGAACCATACCATCCTATGCGAGCTCCCAATGGACCCTCGGATGCGAGTGGGTTTGCCAACAAATGTGGTCTGCCACTGTCATCACTGGAGAGGGGTGTTCCCATTAAGGTCCTCGAAGATCGGTCACCAGATGCATATAACTATCAAGGTTGTACCCTGAAGTGGAGAAGAACCCCCACACAGAATAGTCCCGAGACGGTCGCAATCTGGGTGTGGAACACATTGCCACTCATCATGTAACCATGCGAGTACAACATGTCCACGCTAATCCTATGGTGCACTCAAGCTGGGTAGTTGGCTTATCTCACAGTAACACCCATCCCACAGAAAAAATGAAAACCAGCACAGCCAGACAGTCCAGTATAATATGATGCATGGAAAATAAATACTGAAAGCGGTAAATAAATGCGGTAAAGTAAAGCTGTAAATAAAAACTGTAAAATAAAAACAGTAAAGCTAAACTAAAGCACCCAACAACAAATAGATAAACACCCAAAGAAACAAAACAAAACAGGTGCTAGGAGTGACTCTACAAGGGAAACCAGAGATTCTGGGTTCGATCCCCAGCAGAGTCGCCAGCTGTCGCTCCCGGGATTTTCATCCTAGTACAAACGCGAAAGTGGCGCAGAAAAGGTAGAGTCGCCAGCCAGACATTTTTATCCCGAAAGAATGGGAAAGGTAATGTTGCACAAACCTGAGGAAGAAGGAAAGGACAAGGTCCTGCGAACCAAAGATCTGGGTTTAGGAGTCGGTTACGACTTGGGAAGGTATTAGCACCCCAGACCGTCCGCCGTACCCGACGGGATCCACGCTTGCTTGTTTTGTTTCAAAGGGTGAGAAAAAAGACTACTGAATAAGAACTGCTAACTGGAATGAAAATGAGAAAGGAAAAGGAATTAGAAAAGAGAATGAAAAGAAAGAGGGAAATGTAGGGAAAATAAAGAATGTGCTCGAACGGGCCCTACCCCGCTGCCTACGTACCTCATCGGGAAAATGAGGATCAGAGTCGACGTAGTTCGCCTACCTAAGGCGGGAACTATTTATTTGTGTTTTTTATGTCGGAACTGCGTATGCATATGCTCAGGTGTTGCAGGCTCGTCTGGTACGAGTGTGTTTACCGTCTTGCATGCGAGACAAGTCGTCGCGAGTTCGCGTTGAGAATGAATGAGGTGAGAAAAGAAGTTCACGCAGGATAGTCGCTTATTATTTGTTTTTTGGTCTTTTATGAGAAGTATTTTGAATTTGTTTGTGAACATTCTCATACTAAGACCTGTCCATCGCGGTAAATACCTACACCTCGCCCCGAAACAGGACGCGTATAAGCACTCCGCGACAAAGTCTCGTGTCGTACAAGAATGTTCGGTTTTCATTAAATGTTTTATTGCTTTTCTTTATGAGATGGGAAAGAAAGACTCAAATTGCAAAAGGGAAAATCTAATGGGGAACTAAGACACAACCCTAATTTTCGTTTATTTATTTACAAGGGAGATCCTATGGTTAATGAGGTTTCTAAACCTAATGGAGAAAGAACTTAAAACTAATAGAATGCAACTTACTTCCTAAGGAAGTTAAGTCGATTCTAAAGCCAAGGGGAACCTATACAAGTGAAATATCAATCAATGTAACAAAGCAACAAAAATTGAACGTAAGAATAAAATTCAAGACAAAACAATTAAAGGCATAAACCTAAAATAGTCCTAAATTTATTCTAAGTCTAATTAGCGTGAATCCTAAGCCTAAGTTCTAAACTAAGGGCCTTACCTAATATTTTCATTCTAAAAAAAAGAAACTAAACTAATCTAAATCCATATTAAATCCTAGGATTAAATCTAATTAAACTATTTTTTAATGAAACTTAATATCCTAGCCTAAGCTAATGGAATTTATATGCATAAAGGCCTAAAGATTAATATCCTAAAAAATAGTAAAACACTGGAAAAAAGTTGAGATTTATTCTATAGGCTCCTAAGACTACCTATAATATTGTGTTAAAAGAAATCCTAAAAAATCAGAATTTTGCTATGCCTAAAAATCCATTAATTCTACCTAAGGATTAGTCACTATTTCCTAAGGGTTAAGCCACTAAAACCTGAGATAAAATGCCTTAAAAAATCCACTAAAATTACACTAAGTATTATTATGAGTCCTTTGACTATGGTAAAAAGAACGGGTCAAAAAAGTTACTAGAAAACTAAAAAAATAAAATCAACAAAATTATGTACATTTGAAGGAAATTCATTAAAAACTACTTACATGAAAAAATCAAAATTAATTCAAAAATAAAGCAAATTCAGAAAAATAAAATGCCAAATATTTCTAAATTGAATTAAAAGCCTACTTGATTTTTTTGGGAATTTTTCTAAGCTTTTTCCTATTTTTGTTGAATTATCTTCTAAACTATGCAAAATAAAAATTAAATTCTAAAAGAAATAGAGGGGGTGGATTTAGCATATTTTTCTAGTGTTTTTCTTAACTGGGCTTAAAAGCGGGAAATTCAAAAGCTCTAATCTTATCCACTTTAGATTCTAACGGTTGATTATGATGGGATTTTGAAAAGATAACTGCAGATTAATTCATGTTTATTGCGGGTTAATGGATGATTAATGATAACCTTAACTCCTAATATTCCATTACTAAAAAAAATTATGTTATAAACAAAACAAAAGATGAATAATATAAACTAAAAAACCCTAATTCCCTTTATTCTTCTTCCCTGGCCTTCGCCGCCGCAGCTCACCCCTCTCCCTCGGCTTCATCTTCTTCTTCATTCGTCCGCCGCACCCTCTCTCTTCCCCGACCTCCTCTTTCTTCTGCCATCACCTCTAACTCTCCATTTTCTTATCCACTCTCTTCTTGATTCCGTTAACCTCACCCTTAAACCTCTTCAATCCAACCTAAATCCCCCCTTTTTCTAACCTAACATTTGCTTGAAACCAGAAATTCGATCAAGCCCGAAAACAAATACGGACTCGTACCTTGAATTAGAATGGAGACGGAGGCGTTGCTTCAATATCGTGCAAAGAGAAATTCTGCCAGGTATGTTCAAGAACTCATTCGCCTCGATTACTTTGTGAATCCTCCTTCTATTCCGCGAATTTCTGATTTCGTGTGAGTCGTCTTATTACTGACTTTACTCAATACAGGTTGATGTTGATGTCGTGAAGACAAGCACGAACATGAACGAAGCACCATGACAATGACTAGGGTGGTTCTTCTTGTACGGTATGTCCCTTTTCGGTACTCTGTGTGATTCGTTATTGCAGCTTTGGTTGTTGATGTTGATCTGATAAACTTTTTTTTTCTTCTTTTTCTGTTTTTTGACTCAGTTGCTGCGAAGGCGATGAAGGATTGTGGCTATGGATTGATGGCTACGGATTGATGAAGAACGCACTCAGTTCTTGTAGCCATGGCGCAGGGTTGAAAGAAAAGAAAACAAAAGGATTGGGGAAATTGGGAGAAGAGGAGTGATTGAAGGAGATTATAGGAAGAGAAGGCTGAAGAAAAGATGGTGAGAGGATTGAAGAAAAGGGGAGAAATTGTGAAGAAAGAGAGAAGAGAAGAATGGTGGAAATGGTTGAAAAATCGTGAAGAGGAAGAAACTGATGAAGAGTGATGCCTCTGATTTATAGAAGTTACTCTTCTGGATCCTTATGGAAGATTTTCAGTGAATTTCGGTTAGGATTCAGTTATACAGTTTTTAGATTTCAGTTAGAATTTGGTTGGTGAATTCAGTTATGATTTTTTATTTCTGTTTTGAGATTGATGAATTCTGTTGTAGTAACTGACTCTGTTTATTCCACCTTGCAGGATTTTTTTGTGAAGCCTGTTAAAAATTGGTTGAAGATTTAAGCTGTGTTGGATTAAAGGTCTTGACTGAAAAGTTTTTGAAGAAGTTTGATGACTGATGCTGCGTTTTGAAGGGAAATGCGATTGAGGTTGCTTCTGATTTTCTAAGAGTCTTCCTTTAACTCTCCCATTTTCTGTTACTGAGTTATGTCCTCATAACCGATACTTTTGTATTCTCTCCTCAACTCTCTGATATGGATTTGTAACTCCCTTTAGTTATAACCAAATTCTGATACAAAACAAAACATTATGCAACCGAATTCCGTTTTTTTATTGAGTATTGCTCTAATTTCCTTCTGAATTTCTGCATTGATGTTGAGTGTTACAGGTAATCATAATGGTGATGAAGATTCATTGGTGCTGTAAGTTTGTTGAAGCTTTGATGAAGCTTCAAGGACTTCTGAGTTTTCGGTTTCCTGGTGATGCAGGATTACGAACTGAAGATGAGGTATTGCTGAAGATGGAAGGAGATGAAGACTTTAGTTATGCATTTTCCTGTTTCTGAGTTCTTCTCTATTTTCGATAACTCATGTAACCTCTTTTTTTGTTTTGTAACTGTTACATATCAGTTACATTTGTAACTGATTTCTTGAACTTTCTTTGGTGTAATTACTTCTGTTTTCAATCATAACTGGTATAACTTATTTTGTTGATCACTCTATTGATGCTCCTAGTCGTATAATTTTTCTGATTCCGTACTCGATTTGTAGCCATTCAAGTGTCGTACTTCTTCAGTGATTTATGTATTTTGATGAGCTGATAATCAGCTTGGACTTTTGTTGATTTTATTGGAGTAGACATAAGATTGACACGTGCGGATAACTAACTTGGTCAGCAGCTTTGAGCTGTATAATTTTAATTAAATTGCCATAGGATTGAACTCAAATGTAAATTACTTAGTTAAAATACAAACATGCCATCTCATTAAACTTGCAAATCACGTGGAAGGAAAGTATGGCATTTCACTTATAAATGAAAATGGTTAATGGATAGTGGGCCTGAAAATATGTATGGATTTGAAATGGACTTAAAATATGGAATAGATCTCAAAAAGGATATTGGTTGGAAATAAAAGATATTGGAAATGGATTTTATTGGACATGGACTTGAATCTTAAGATGACTAATTGGAAATTGGTTTAGTGATTTGGATACTAGGATGAAAACAAAAGAAATTGACCTCCTATTAATTTTGTAGAAATTTGTGATGATTCTAAAACGAAATTGCCATTGAGTTTAAATGGTGTAAAAATGGACAAGGAGAAAACATGAGTTTGATATGGGCTATGAAAAATGAAAGATGGTTCTAAATGGATTACGGACAAAAGATAAATGGAAAAGTGAATAAAAGAAAATGAAGATGAATTGATGGAAACGTATTGAAGTAGAAAGGTGAAAATGGAATGGAATAATCAGGAGTGGTTCATAACAATGAGAACAAAGCAATGAATGACATCTTGATTTTGGCCCAAACCCTATTTTGAAATCTTTCCACAAATCTATAAACACAACCACTTCTGAGCCACTGCATATTTTTTAGATTAGTCACAACTCTTTGAATTGTCTGAAACATGCCATGACCATTCGAATCCAGATGAATCACTGATAAACTGAAGATTCGAACCAGACTTCACACAAAATACTGCTCGATATCCTGATGAATCACAACACACGGCAGCCTGAACTTTGAATATGCATTATCTAAGAAATAGTCCAGTGGTCCAAAATGACCTTGCAGTTGCAGTAATCTTCTGATAGTTTGACCAAAATTAGGTCAAGCTCCTATCTGAATCGAAACTCAACTGAACAACCGCATTTGAAGTGGAATCATTGTCCCGTGAACATTCTCCATCATTTGAATCCCTGACAGATACAGATAAGGTACAAAACCCTAATTTCCCTGGGCCCTGATCACATGCCTTGTGAATCCATGAAATGCAGATGAATGCGAAACGATATACCAGTAAAGGGAATAAATAATGAGGGCAAATTTTGAGGTATTACAGTCACAAAAAGATTATTTTTCAAAATATTTCAATGGTCTTAAAAATATTTTATTTTTATAATGTCACAAAAAGATTACTTTTCAAAATATTTCAATGATCTTATATATATTTTATAATGTCACACTTAATATATTAAATACAAATTTCACCGACTTTCATTACAATAAGGTTATAATCATATTCACCGCCTAGGATTTTTTATGTGTATAACTCTACTTAATAATGTATTACAGTTAAATATGTATTTCTCCCTTATAATATAGTAGCCTTCATTTATATGTACGGAAAGAGGTTTTGATTTTTGTAAGAATGAAAAATTAAATCTTAATCTTACATACTCAATTTAAAAAATATAAAAAATATAATTCTTAATCTTACAATATTATATTCATATATTATTATTCATAAAATTTTAAATTCTATGTAAAATATTAATTATTTTAAAAATATTCAAATTCATAAAGAATAATTTCTACCAAAATTAGGATAGGTATTGAATATGCAATTTAAGTTGTCATATTTAGTCATAATATATATCAAACTCAGTCCAATTTCAAATTCATACATATTTATTTTTAAATATTTATAGTTATTAATGATTTCATAATAATAAATATATAATACGAGACACTATCAGTTAAATTCAGGAAAAAAATACATAAATATTCCTTTCTATATGTATTTGATTTGATTTGAATTGTTGCTTATGAAATGAAATTATTACACGGGACACTACCAATGAGATCCATTGCGCATTGAAATTATTACTTATGAAATGCAATTATAACACGGGAAACTACCAGTCATATAAAACCTAATAGGATACAATCAATTATATTAAAAAACATGCATAAATATTACTTTTAATTATATATGAAAGTAAATAATAACACGGGACACTACCAGTTATATTCAGGATAAAACATGCATAAATATCGGTTAGATCCAGGCAGAAAAAACCTAAAATTTTCCTCTCATTGCACATTTGAATTATTACTTATGAAATGCAATTATAACACGTCACACTAGCAATCATATAAAACCTAAACATCATTATAAGATAGATAAATTGTTATGTTTCATCAATTCCTAATTTCAACTTATATAAATTATAGCATGAAATTATTCTATATTTATTATTCTTTTTATATTTATTTTATCATTTTAAATCACAGTTTTAACCCGTGCGGACGCACGGGTCATCTACTAGTTACTTAATATAGTCAACATGCAACACCACGACAAATACACCAAAAATTGCCAAAATATCATAAGAATTTATTAAATAATTAAATGACGAAATCAAGGCATTACAACTCTCCCCCACTTTAAGAATTTTCGTCCTTGAAAATTTACCTGAAGCAAACAAAGTCAGATACGACTTCTTCATCTGATTTTCACGCTCCTAAGTCCAACTTTCACCAGCTAGTCCACCCCATAATACCTTCACCAAGGCTATTTCCTTCCCTCACAACAGCTTCATTTCTCTGCCATCTATCCATAATGGTAATGCCTCAACGGTCAGGTTTTCCCTTACCTGCACATCGTCCATCTGAATCACATGTGACAGATCAACAATATTCTTCCTCAGTTGTGACACGTGAAATATATCATGCAAATTCGCAAGTGATCGTGGTAGTGCAATCCGATATGCCACCTTTCTGGTCCTTTGCAAAATCTGATACAGACCAACAAAACATGGAGTGAGATGTCTAGACTTCAAAGCTCGCCCGACACCAGTCACCGGAGTAACCCTAAAAAACACATGGTATCCCTCTTGTAACCCAAGTGCTTTCCTCCTCTTATCATGATAACTCTTCTATCGACTCTTAGAAGCCTTCATCCTTTCTTATAGCATCTTAATCTTCTCAGTCATTTCCTGCACAATCTCAGATCCAAGCACTGCACTCTCACCCGATTCATACCAACACAATGGAGTTTGACATATTCTACAATACAACACTTTATACGATGCCATTCCAATACTAGCATGAAAACTATTATTTTAGGTAAACTCAATCAACGACGAATGACTATCCCAAGATCCTCTTTGATCCAGAACACAAGCTCTCAACAAATCCTCTAAATATTGGATAGTCCTCTTTGTCTGACCATTTGTTTGTGGATGATAAGCAGAGCTCATCTTTAACTTAGTACCCAAGGCATCTTGCAAACTCTTCAAAAACCTTGATGTAGATCTCTATCTGATATAATACTCAACGGTATCCCATGTAACTTCTCAACCTCTTCAATATACAACTCCGCTAGCTTCTGCATAGAATGACTAATCTTCATCGGCATGAAATAGGCCTACTTAGTCAATCTATCCATGATCACCCAAATCAAATCATTTCCCTTAGCAGTCTTCGGCAAACCCGTCACAAAATCCATGGAAATGTTATCCCACTTCCATTCTGGAATATTCAACGGCTGCATCATACCCAACGATTTTTGATGTTCAATCTTCGACTTTTGGCAAACCAAACAGGTATACATAAATTTTGCAACGTCTTTCTTCATACCTGGCCACCAAAACAATTTTTGCAAATCATGGTACATCTTCGTAGCACCAGAATGGATACCCAGTCTACTTTGATGTCCTTCTTCTAAAATACTCTTCTTAATTTCTGGAACATCTGGAATACACACTTTATATCGAAATCTCATTACACCGTTCTCATCAATTTGTAATTCACCTCAGTTACCTTGATTAATCAAGGTTAACCGATCAACCAACTCCAAATCAAATTGTTGTCCCAATCTGATCTCCTCTAGGATACCACTAGTCAATTTAACATTCCTAGCTTCACACTGTCGGAAGTAGTTTCACATGAAAAACTCATGTCTTATAATTGTTCGATCATTTCAAGTTATTTCACCATCATCATCAACATATGTAATGTCTTCCTACTCAAAGCGTCTGCAACAACATTTGCCTTACCAGGGTGGTAACTCAACTCAAAATCAAATTTCAACAACTCTATCCATCTCCTCTGTCTCATATTTAGTTTCTTCTGATCAAACAAGTTTTTCAAACTTTTATGATCGTTGAACACTTCAAACCTCAAACCAAAGAGATTATATCTCCAAATCTTCAACATAAACACCACGGCTGCCAACTCTAAATCATGTGTAGGGTAATTTCTTTCATGAACTCGCATTTTCCTAGAAGCATAAGAAACCACTTGACCATTATACATAAAAAAATCCTCCAAGTCCCATCTTCGACGCATCACGATACACTACAAATGACTCATTCAGATTAGGCAAAATCATCACTAGAGCAGTTGTCAATTTCTTCTTCAATTCTACAAAACTCTTTTCACACGCAACATCCCACACATAAGCTTGGCCCTTTCAAGTCAAGTAAGTCAAAGGTAACGCCAAATTCGAAAAGCCCTCAATAAACTTCCGATAATAACCTGCCAATCCCAGAAAACTTTGAATCTCAGTAGCAGACTTCAGAGTCTCCCACTGTAACACCACATCCATCTTTGAAGAATCCACAATAATTCTATTCCTGGAAATTACATGACCAAGGAAACTCACTTCCTTCAACCATAACTCACACTTTGACAGCTTAACATACAACTTCTTCTCTTGCAACACTTGTATCACAATCCTCAAATGCTTTGCATGCTCTTCTCCGATTTTATAATAAATCAGAATATCATCAATAAAAACCACAACAAATTTATCCAAGTACTCATGGAAGATTCGATTCATGTACTCCATGAACACACTAGGGGCATTGGATACACCAAACAACATCATTGTGTACTCATAATGACCATATCTCGTCCTGAAGGTTGTCTTCGGAATATCATCAGACTTAACACGAATCTGATGGTAACTGGATCTTAGATCAATCTTACTCAACACACAAGCTCCTACCAACTGATCCATTAATTCGTCGATCCTCCGAAGTGGATAATTATTCTTAATAGTAACCTTGTTCAACTACCGATAATCGACAAACAACCTCATACTACCATCTTTTTTCTTGACCAACAACACAGGAGCACCCCATAGAGAAACACAAGGTCGAATAAAATTCTTCTCTAATAACTCTTCTAATTGTTTCTTCAACTCACTAAATTCCAAAGCAGACATCCGATATAGAGCCATAGATACAAGACTAATACCAGATAATAAATCCACTACAAACTCAACTTCACGTTTCGGAGGTAAATCTCTTATGTCATCTAGAAACACATCTAGAAATTCTTGAACAACTGGTAGTTCAACACTCAGAATTTTCCCTTCAAATGGCAACGATGCAAACATCACAAACATTTGAGCTTCATCTTCTAAAAATTCATCCACTTGCTTAGCCGTTAAGAACATTTATTCACCATGATCACCAAGTTCATGAAACTCCACAATCTTCGCATAACAAATGATATGCACAAAGTTGAACTCTAGCCAGTTCATCCCAAGAATAACATCAATTTGGTGCAAAGGTAAGCACACTAGATCCATCAAGAAGTCCTTCTAAAAAATGGTCAAAGGACACTTCAAACACACATACATGGTAGTAGCATAATTGTTAGTTGGTGTTTCTATTACTGTACCACCATTCATACTAGACAACGTCAAACCCAACTTAGTAGAACATTCAAGAGAAATAAAGGAATGCATAGCACCAGTATCAATAATCACAATCAACTCAATACCGTTAATAAAACATGTACCTCAAATCAACCTGTTTGGAAATTACCAACCCGTTGACCTCTCTTTCTGCACCTGTAGCATCTCACCACTGGATTGTTACACACATCATACTTGTGACCGAATTCTCCAAATTTGTAGCACTTGGGAGGAACAGAACCTGATCCCCCACTTGGCTTCTTCCTATCTAAAACCTTCTGCTTCCCTTTCTCAGCTAGAGTCACATAAGGTTTTCCTCGAAATTAGTCTTTCTCTTTCTTCTCACTCAATTGCTTATAGTGATCAGATCGAGCTCGGCTATCTTCATCATAAATCCTGCTTTTGTCCACCAACTCAGCATACCTATGGATCTGTTGACATCCAATCCCCTGCATGATCTCTGGTCTCAGCCCATTCTCAAACTCGAGACACTTAGAAAGTTCAGCATCAACATAGTTATAATGAGGATAAAACTTCACAAGCCTCTCAAACTTTGCAGAATACTCTGCTACCGTCATGTTCCCTTGCTTCAACTCAAGGAACTATACCTCCATCTTTCCACGAGCATCTTCGGGGAAATATTTTCCTAGAAACTCCCTTCTGAATGTTGTCCAAGTCACCACAGTACCAACATCCTCCAAATGTTGACGAGTATTATCCCACCGGTCTTCAGCCTCTTCAGACAACATATAGGTACCAAATTGTACCTTTTGCACATCTGCACACGCCATCACTCTGAAAATCTTCTCAATCTTCTTGAGCCACTTCTATGCACTCTACGGGTCAATATTTCCTTCAAAAAACGATGGATTATTCCTCTGATACTTCTCCAAAGCACGAAACGCATCTTGTTCGTTGGTATGAGCCGTAGCCTGAGCGAGTGCCACAATAGCTTCAGCAAGAGCACGCATGTTGTTTCCATCCATTCTTTACAACACCTACAACATCAGAAAAGAAATAATCGTTAACAAGTAATGACTGACAACGACCGACAACAACGAAACTTGGCCGAACAGACCAACCTGCTTTGATACCACTTATGTAACACCCTTCTACCCCACAACAAAATATGCATATAAATAAACAATTAAATCAGAGTAACAAATACCATAGGGTGCCACATTTCTTTCATTCATCAAAATCATCAATTAGATGTCATGTCCCGTAACACAGGTTAACAACATATTTCAACATATTAAATGTTTACTATATAGTGAAATTAAACTTCATGTTTCATTCATAAAAATATAACTTAGTTATTTGAAAACAACAAATAGTTCAACAATGTAAAAACAAAAGGACTCGGTGGTCCACATTCATTCCCAACCCGATGTTACATGACACAAAGCAGGACATAACCTAAGACTTCAAACTAAACGGAAAGGGAAAACACTTCAAATGACTACATGCACCGAAGCTATCGTTGAGAATCTGGGCGTTACCAACATAGGGGTAACATTCAAACAGGCAGGGTGAGTAAATTCACATTCATTATAATAGTATAATAAACAAAAAATAATACGGAATTCCATGTCATTTCAATCATAACAACAATACAACATTCAACTCAATCATCATCATCATCATCATCATCAACATACACAAACAAATGCAATGTCACTTATTATGCATCATACAATAAATGCATGCGGTACTGACTTCATCATCATAAGATGACACTGGGCCATCAACCCTCCACTAATGGGAGCAAAACATGTTTAGCATATCACTTCAATCCACATAATAGGATTGAAGCTACCAAACAGACCGAAGTCTCGACATGGGAATGCCATGAAATGCAATGATGTTAATAACCTCATAGAATCAACATAGTTCAACATTATCAACATGTGTATCATCATTTCATGTTTATCAAAATACTATGTTATACTCATGCAACATCATCAATTATTCATCAAACATCATGTTATAATCATAGTCATCAATCACCATACATAAACAATCAAGAACAACAAAATAAACGGCAAAAAAATTCAAAATCAGCCTGCGGCCGCCCAACGCAACAAGCCATCGCCTGACCCTCACTTCAAAAACAATCAGAGGTAGTAGCGTTCCATGCTACGCCTTGCAAGCATTTCCCAGCGAAACATCATCATTGCCCGATATCACAAAGCACCGCCCGGCGCTTCGAGCGATTCCCAGAATTCCTACAACATTGCTGCTACTATACCAATCCTAAACCCCATTCTAACTCAGTCCCCATTGCACGGATTTCCCTCATAAACCAATCACAATTAGAAATAACAACAAATAACAAATTATAGGCCTCAAAATAAACCCTTATTCATCAACCTAACTCATCAATTCAAACCTTCACCAAGAATTCTCCACCAATTCCTCAAATCCCATCATATTCTACCTATTATACTAAAAGAATGAACACAAAGTACTCCCCATACCTTAGAGTGAAGCTTTCTACGGTCCATTCTCAAAATCTCTGGAAATCCTTCAAGCATTAGCCTCTCCTCTTTCGTTCTTCAGAGCTTTCTCTCTTCTCCTTCAAACACGATCATGAAAATTGGTCGTATCCCAAAATCCTAAACTTCCTTTTGTCAATCTTACCCATAAGACCCCAAATATGTCTTTCCCATCTCACCCTTACTAATTCTCCATAAAAGACCACTATACCATTCATACCTCTAACTTCTTTATTTTAATTAAATAATAATATTTAAATAACATAGCTTACATTATTTAATATTACCATCAAATAAAGTAATTACTCAATATAGTCAACATGCAACACCACGACAAATACACCAAAAATTGCCAAAATATCATAATAATTAATTAAATAATTAAATTACAAAATAGAGGCATTACAGCAAGGAGTAAAGGTGTCTATGATTTCTTGGCACAATGGCCTACATGCATCTTTTTCTTCATCGTTACTCGATGAATTATACAGAGAGATATTTCAATGAGGACTCCTGCTACGTCGTAGAGAACGTTTGGGTCAATTGGCATGCTTGCTCGACCTCCAGGTATCTTAACTTTTTTCGTAACCGGGGAATGTCGCGCCTTTCGAGGGGGTATGCGATTGCGTTTCCTAGTATTCTCTCAACATGGTCTTTCCAGATTTAGTCGTTCTTTCTGGGGAGACAGACTTCGAGGAGCATCTTATTTACGTCTCTAAGGGGGAGAACATGAACAGGGAGATGTACTACGAGTCTTTTGTCGTCAGTGTCTCTGCGGGGGAGAATGTGATTGACGGTCGTTTTCCAGTATATAAAGGCACTATATTTGCTGGAAAAATATGTAGTTGGATTTGTTGAGGGCGACGGTGAGGGTCGCAGTGTTTGGATCCACGTCTTGAGGAATGAGGATAGATTCGAAGGTTTGATCGAAATGAGGGACGATGGTAGGTTTCGTATTATCTGAAGAGTGAGAAGTTTCTCACCCATTACAGTGGCCCATTTCATGAGTGACCATGCCATGGTTGTTGGTGTTGTCATCGCTGTTGGGAGGGGAAGTGATGGCAGATTCATTGGCAATGTCATTGTTATACTGAGAAGCCATGAAGATCAAAGAAAGTTTTAAAGAGAATGTTAGACGATGGCAAAGATCTAGAAGGGGTGGTTGAATAGATCCCTTTTAAAAATATTTTCAACTTAAAAAAATTTAATTGAAAAATGGTTTGCGGAAGTTCCCCGAAAAAATCATGTCTAAATTATATTAAATCACCGATGATCGGATATATGTTATCAAACCAAATGGGATACTAAAGATGAATTAACAAATAAATATCAAGCAAATTAATCACTTAAACTTAACACAATTGATTAAACTACTACCAACAATGTTAAGAGAAATGAAATATGCACAAAGACAACGAAATGGTGTGTTTTGAATTTTTTGTCAAACACTTGGTGTGCACACCACACCTAGTGTATTTTGCAAATATTTGTAGCGCATAAATTTTCTAAGGTTGCTATCAAATTTGATACCAACAATTTCACAAACACATGGAGTGCACCAAAATATGCAAAACAAAATTTTCAATATCAGACTATTTCAAGCTGTGCAAAAGTATAATGAAAGAGAAAAACGAAGAACACACAGATTTATTTAGGCAGTTCCCTTACCGTCCTCGCTAAGGATACCTCTTCCCCCAATTCAAAAATCGAATTTGAACTTTTTATTAAAATTGCAATGTTCTTACAAATAGAAATTAGAAATGACAAACCAATCCTAATTGTTGTTATAGCTATGTTTCTTTTTCCCCCTTGATTCAAGTTGAATCAAGTTCTCCACACGTATCGAATAAACCTCCGATTGTTGCTCCCTTCTTGCAAGAATCCCCGATTCTTTAAACTTCGAGCACGACCGCTTTGATTAGATATTAGTGAACCCACACCATTCTTCATAATCCTTTGGTTATCGTGATATGGTTGAACAATCTATTCAATCTTCAAACCTCTTCACTCGACTGAGTCTACGAACAAATGATGTATGCAAAACCTCCAAATCAAAATGATCTTGGATGACAAACCCTCAAGGTTTATTCAAGAAAAACCCACAAATCTCTCAACCCAAACTTAAATCACAATTCCACCGTTTGAACGTCATCACCTTGAATCTTGCACTTTGATCAACAAAAATGATTGTGTGTAGTTGTTAATTAATGCTAGAGAAGGAGAAGATGATGAGAGCAATTTGTGTATATCTTTCACTTTTCTTGTTCACCATGAAAAATAATCACCCAACTATTTATACTATCACTTAAGATAAAGGAAGACATCAAAAATAAAGTAAGAGAGAGAGAGAGAGAGAGATTAAATGATGTGGTGTATTGTGCCAGGATTGCATCGACCTAGACACATTTGAGTGGACCTTAAGGTTCCATTTGAGTCGACCTAAATTATCCTCAGTCAACCTGTTGAGACCCGTGAGTGACAATGAATTATGCACCTTGTTTTTGTCGACCTAATTTACCAAATGAGTCGACTCAAATATTTTCAACTGAATGAGTCAACCTATTTGTCTTGATGAGATTCATCAAAGGATACATGCACATATTCTTCAATGATAAGTAATCTTTTGTTGTATACTCTATATACTTTACTTTAATTAGAGTATCTGAGAAAGATACCTTCATCATCTTTTCAATCAAACTTGCCAAGATTTTCTTTATCGTTGTTTAACACATAGCATTTACAACCAAATACATGAAGATGTGAAACATTTGGCTTCATACTTTTTAAGAGTTCATAGGGTGTTTTATTAAGAGTAGGACGAATAAGCACCCTATTCAAAACATAACACGCCGTGCTTATGGCATCAGCCCAAAAATATTTAGAAGACCATTGTCATTGATCATAGTTCGTCTAAGCTCCTCTAAAACACAGTTTTTAAGCTCCACAACACTATTTTGTTACGGAGTTCTAGGAGCGATCAATTACATGTTTATCACAAAATTCCTCAAATAGATGATTTTCAAATTCACCTCCATGGTCACTTTAGATTGTAACAATGCTAGTGTTTAGTTTATTTTGAGACAATTTGGAAAACTTTTCAAATGCCGAAAAGGTGTCACTCTTACTAGCTAAAAAATAGTCCAACAAAATCTTGAATAGTCGTCTACAATAACAAACCCATCATAGTTTCCTCCTAGAATTTTAATTCTAGATGGACCAAATAAATCCATATGGAGAATTTCAAAAGGTCTAGACGTTGAAACACCATTTTTGCATTTAAATGAGATCTTTGTTTGCTTCCCCATTTAGCATGCATCACAAAGACGGTCTTTGGTAAATTTAATTTTGGGTAGACCAACTACTAAGTATTTTGAAACTATCTTATTTAACAAGTCAAAGTTAATATGTGCTAAGCGCTTATGCTAAAGCTAAAAGCCATCACTCTTGGAGACTAGACACTTAGGATCATTTAGAGACACATCATTTAAGTCAAGCATGTATACATTATTGATCCTCAAGCCCTTAAACCCATCATTATTTTTATCATTATGTTCAATTATGCAACCCTCTTTTGAAAAGGAGACTTTATATTCTTTGTAACATAATGGACTAATGTTAATAAGATTGTGCTTAAGACCTTCAACTAAAAGGACATTAGAGATAGATGTAGATGAGGGATTACCTACACTACTTTTACTGAGTATAGCTCCCTTGTTATTATCACCATAGGTTACAAATCCCTTCTTCTATGCCACAAATTCATTGAATAAGTAAATGTAGCCCGTCATATGTCTTGAGCACCCACTGTCAAGAAACCATTTTCTCTCTCTAGCCTCAAAACACTCCACCTACAAATTTAAACATGAAAAGGAGGTACCCAATTTTTATTGGGTCCTTGTGTGTGAGTGAAGCCTTGGTTGCATTTGGGAAACCATTGGAAAATTCCTTTAGGAACCAAGAATCTCCTAAGACGACATTTGGAAATAGTATGTCCCCTCTTGCAACAATAAAGACAAGTTAAGTTTGGTTTAGTAACCCATTTTCTTATTTGATCTGTCACCACATAAGTGTATTTTTGATATTGATCAATAGCAAAAGTCATTTTTGGTTGTGATGCTTTGTCTATTTTGGTTTGAAGAGTTTTGACCTCTTTTTTCCAAATGCAACAAGTTTCACAACTATGGAAATTAAACCATTCTCGCTTGTCTTCCTTAATTGGCTCCACCATAGAACGCTTAAGAGCTTCCAATTCTTTTTTGAGAATCGGAAACCTTTTTCCCCAAATGTGTAAAAATGTGCTTATTGGAGACTAAGCATTTAAAAGCTTATTTAGCTTCTTGGTGGAGAAATCTAAAAGTACTAAGTATATCGGGATAAATTTTTTTTATCAAAGTTATCCTATTTAGCATGTCTTACTTGCTTTTTGCCCTTATTATGAGCCATGAGACAAAGATTTACTTTCTTTTCTTCATCACATGAGTTGTCGTTACTTGAGACTTCATTATCGCTTTCCCATGTGATATAATCTCTCCTTGCCTTGCCACCCTTCTTGTGATATTTGTCTTTACCTTTGTCTTTCTTAAACATTGGACACTCCCGTTTATAGTGACCAGGCTTTCTGCAATTGTAGCATGACCCATTTAACTTGGTACTCTTACTTTGATCTTGCTTGGAGGGATTTGATTTCCTTCTATAATTAACGAGATGTTTATCCGAATGAGAGATTTCATTCTTCCTAAGGTATCTATTGTATATTCTTACAAATAGTCCCATATCCTCATTTGATTCAATATCTTCGTCATTAGAATCACTCTCACATTCATCGTTGGTGGATGGTTTAGAAGTAGAGGCCTTCAATGTAATAGACGTCTTCTTCTTCTTCTTCTTCTTCTTGTCTCTGGATTTATTAATCTTTTATTTCTTTTCACTTTCTTTAATCTCATTGAGATTCAATAGCTCTTGCTCATGTTCTTGTAGCTTGCCTATTAACTTGGTCAAGTCCAAGCTTCTTACATCATTAACTTCCTTGATCGTCGTGACTTTTGGTAGCCATTCCCTAGTAAGACATCTTAGAATTTTGTTAGTAGCAACATCATTGGGAATGGTTTTATTAAGAGCATTTAAGCAATTTAATAGATGAGAAAATCTCTTTCCTAACTCCCCAATGGTTTCCCCTTGGTTCATGTGAAAGCAATCAAACTCTTGTTGCAAGGTATTGATTCTAGCTAGTTTCACGTCATCAGTTCCCTCATGAGAAATTTGTAACGCTTCCCACATAGCTTTAGCAGTGGTATGATGTGAAACTCTAAAATATTCATCAGTTGCCAAAGAGACAATGATCATATTTCTAGCTTTCCAATCATAATTGTAGTTTTTTTCCATCTTTTTCATCCCACTGTGCTTCAGGTTTAGGTACTTCAACATTATTCAAGTTGGTCATAGTTATTTGTATGGGACCATCTTGAATAACCTTCCATATCTTTCCATCAACAGAGTTGATATGAATACGCATATAATCCTTCCAGTGACTATTGTTTTCTCTGGTGAAAACAGGCGCTCTATTAACGCCCCTGTTGGATCGCTATCCATTTTCTAATAAGTTATATGTGAAGCACTAGATGAACCGATGCTCTTGATACCACTTGTTAGACGATGGCACAAATCTAGAAGGGGGTTGAATAGATCCCTTTTAAAAATATTTCCAACTTTCAAAAATTTGATTGAAAAATGGTTTACGGAAGTTCCCCGGAAAAATCACGTCTAAATTATATTAAGTCACCGGTGATCGGATATGAGTTATCAAACCAAATGGGATACTAAAGATGAATTAACTAATCAATATCAAGCATATTAATCACTTAAAATTAACACGCTTGATTAAACTACTACCAACAATGTTAAGAGAAATGAAATACACACAATGACAACGAAATGGTGTGTTTTGAATTTTTTTGGCAAACACTTGGTGTGCACACCACACCTAGTGTATTCTGCAAATATTTGTAGGGCAGAATTTTTCTAAGGTTGCTATCAAATTTGATAGCAACAATTTCACAGACACTTGGAGTGCACCAAAATATGCAAAACATAATTTTTAATATCACACTATTTCAAGTTGTTCAAAAGTATAACGAAAGAGAAAAACAAAGACCACGCAGATTTGTTTAGGCAATTCCCCTACCGTCCTCACTAATGGTACCTCTGCCCTCAATTCAAAAATCGAATTGAGACTTTTTATTAAAATTGCAATGTTCTTACAAATAGAAATTAGAAATGACAAACCAATCCTAATTTTTGTTGTAATTATATTTCTCTTTGCCCCTTGATTCAAGTTGAATCAAGTTCTCCACACAGGTTGAACAAACCTCCAATTGTTGCTCCCTTCTTGCAAGAATCCTCAATTCTTTAAACTTCTAGCATGGCCTCTTTGATTCGATACTAGTGAACCCACACCGTTATTTGCAATCCTTCGGTTACCGTGATATGGTTGAACAATCTCTTCGATCTTCAAACCTCTTCACTCGGTTGAATCTACGAATAAATGATGTGTGCAAAACCCCTAAACAGAATGATCTTGGAGGACAAACCCTCAAGGTTTATTCAAGAAAACCCCACAAATCTCTTAACCCAAACTAAAGTCGCAATTCCACTGCTTGAATGTTATCACCTTGAATCTTGCACTTTGATCAACAAAAATGATTGTGTGTAGTTGTTGATTAATGTTAGAGAAGGAGAAGATGATGAGAGCACCATGAAAAAATAATCACCCAACTATTTATATTATCACTTAAGATAAAGGAAGACATCAAAATAAATGTGGAGAGAGATTAAATAATGTGGCGCATTGTGCCAGGATTGCGTCGACCTAGATACATTTTAGTCGACCTAAAGGTTCCATTTGAGTCGGCCTAGATTTTGTCCTTAGTCAGCCTGTTGAAACCCATGAGTGACAATGAATTGTGCACCTTGTTTGAGTCGACTTAATTTACCAAATGAGTCGACTCAAATATTTTCAACTAAATTAGTCGACCAGTTTGTCTTGATGAGTCGACTCATTCACTTTGGATCAATGCAAATTCACTTTCTGATGATTTGATCTGCCAGTATCTTAAGATCCAATGTGTTCTCCTGAGTAACAATAGTTTTAACATCATTAAAACAACTTGTACCTCTCACAGAGAATGCTTTGGTTTTGTTTCAAGAAAGAATGAAGAATAGTGTTGAATAAGAAGGGGAGCAAATGATTCTGACAGACGGCGCTACTGTTCAGGACATATTAAAAACGGATCTTGTGGCCTTAAGTCTAGGGCAACAACAACTTTTGTAGGAGAGAAAAAGGTGTACCTACAAGGAACTCCGATGCTAGAGTAAGTATTGGAGGGAGAGGGAAGGCAAATACAAAGTGCATTAGAATGATTGGAATTGAATACATGACCCTTCAAAGGAGGAGGGTATTCATAAGTGACCCCCAACATTGGGCTAAGGTCTCCATTTAGGCTGAAATGTTAGGCTCAAAAAGGGAGATTGTCAGGGTCATCGTAGAAGCAAGGAAGACCTAGCACGTGGTCTTCGCCCTGGTCCAATTGACTCCGTAATCTTAGGAGGGACAATTGGTCATGTGAATTGTCAAGCGAGTGGGGAGGACGTCCCCAACGACTATGTCCCCAACGAATATATCCTCAATAGCTATATCGTGTTTGACTCTCCTTATTGGGCCTTGTGTGAAGCTATAATTGATTAGGCCTTGCCCATCGGTGGGTAAGTTGTCAGTTTAGTCTAGTCCAGAACCATATATATATATATATATATATATATATATATATATATATATATATATATACACACACACACACAAAGTTACTTATTTTACATTTTTTGTTGTTTCAATATAAGAGTATAATCTTCATCTTTGTTGGAGTCATCTTCGTCACTATAAATCGGGGGTAGCAAATACTAATATCCCGCTCCATTTGAACTTTGTAGATGAACAAATGTTAGGTATTTCATGCATTTGTTTCTGATATAAAATTAAAAAAAAAATAATTAGATAAATAAAATAAATTTGCAGTTACATGAACAGAGATTATGTTTGAAAACAAACCTTGAATTAGATTTTTTTTTCTTCTACTTTTGCAATCCACCACTTAAGTCTTTTGAAAAGTAAATACACTCTCACCAAACACATATTAAATAAACCTCTTTTTTTCTCCTCTTCCAATCTATAACATTAATATGCCTATTTTGTAAAGTCTCACGTCGTTCTGATTAAACATAGAGGGTTTCACAATAACGTTTGAGTTTCACTGCTATCAAATTTTAATATTCATAATGCGTTTATGATGAGGGTTTTAGGTTTCACGAGGATCGCTAATGACAGTGTCTTAAGCGTTGATACTTATTAAATAGACATAAAATATTTGTTTAAGGACGGTGAAGAAACACACTTATATTTTACCTCAATAAAATATGTCCAATAAAATATTTTACCCTAATTATTACTAAAATCTGAGGTAAAATGTGTTTCTTTTTAGATAAAAATACAATAAAATATATTTTATCCCATGCGCTACATACCTCTCGGTTTCTACTAAAAAATGAGGGGATTCTTTTTTAATTTCATTGTTTACACAGAAAATTAAAATATGTGTTTCCATAAATCCAGAATTTGACAATGAATTCTTGGAGAATAATAAATCTTTTCAAAATTCTGATAAGCATTTAACCTGACACCATCAGTTCTACCTGACACCCCATATTTAGAGTAATTTTACATATATATTAAATATCATAAATTTCAAAATATGTATGGTCGTATCGGAAACTTTGAGTGTTTAGTCAAAATATATGAAAATTATATTTTTTTATCGAAACAAAGAAAAAAGTACCGACAATTTAGAATTTCCAGTATATACATACCGAAACTTTTGAAATTTCCGGTATATACATACCGGAACTGTTAAAAAGTATTTTATTGATAGAACAAAAGTTACCCTTACAATCTCGCAACTACATGCTTTAAATAAGAGAGAATAGAAAACCTAATGGATTTATTGGGCCTCATTACTAATACTACTAATTACTATTTACAGTCTAATATTTACAACACTCCCCCTCAAGCTGGTGAATGGATATCTATCATTCCCATCTTGCAAGTAAGTTGCCTGAATCTTTCTGTTGGTAAGCCTTTTGTTAACACATCTGCGAGATGATGCCCAGAAGGAATGTAAGATTTAGTTATCAGTCCACTATCCAACGTTTCTTTGATAAAATGTCGGTCAATCTCAATGTGTTTAGTCCTGTCATGCTGAACAGGATTATGAGCAATACTAATAGCCGATTTATTGTCACAAAACAATTCCATAGGGCATTCGAACTATATCTTCAAGTCTTCTAGAACTTGTTTCATCCACAATAGTTCACAAATTCCTAGTTCCATAGCTCTAAATTTTGCCTCGGCGCTTGATCGAGCAACTACACCTTGCTTCTTACTCTTCCAAGCAACAAGGTTACCACACAGAAAAGTACAATAGCCTGACGTAGATCTTCTGTCACTCACTGAGCCGGCATAATCTGCATCAGTGTAAGTCTTCATAGTTAAATTCTCACCTCTTTTAAACAAAAGTCCTCTCCCTGGAGTTGCTTTAAGATATTGTAGAACGCGGTCTACAGCCTGCAAATGTCTCACCCTCGGATCATGCATGAATTGGCTCACCACACTGACTGCATATGCTAAATCTGGTCTAGTGTGTGCCAAGTAAATTAATTTTCCCACTAATCTCTGATATTGACCCTTGTCAACTTTGTCACTTTCCTCCTCAAAGCTTATCCTGTGATTTTGTTCAATGGGAACACTTGCAGGTTTACATCCAAGTTTGCCAGTTTCCTGCAAAAGATCAAGTACATACTTCCTTTGAGAGATAAAGATGCCTTGCTTTGAGTAGGCTACCTCAATTCCCAAGAAATACTTGAGTTATCCAAGGTCTTTCATCTCAAACTCTGCCGATAATTTCTCTTTGAGCAAATGTCTCTCAGTCAAATCATCTCCTGTAAAAATAATATCATCAACATAAACAAGTAGTACAGTCAATTTTCCTTCCTGTGAATGTTTAAAAAATAAAGTGTGGTCTCCTTGACTTTTCTTATAGCCCAAACACACCATTGCCTTTGTGAATCTTCCAAACCATGCCCGAGGGGACTGCTTTAGTCCATATAAGGCTTTCTTCAATTTACACACCTTGTTAGCTTCATTTGTTATGCCAACACCCGGTGGAATCTCCATATACACTTCTTCCTCTAAGTCTCCATGCAAGAATGCATTTTTAACATCAAACTGTTGCAATTCCCATCCACATGATGCAGCAAGAGATAGTAAAATTCGAACAGTATTCATTTTTGCCACTGGGGCAAATGTCTCCTCATAATCAATACCATATGTCTGAGTATAACCTTTTGCCACTAGTCTTGCCTTGTACTGATCAAGTGTGCCAACAGATTTATACTTTACAGTATAGATCCATCTGCATCCAACCGGCTTTTTGTCTCTTTGCCTTTCAATAATCTCCCAAGTACCATTTTTTTCAAGTGCTCTCATTTCCTCATCCATAGCCTGGACCCAATTTCTATTTTGCAATGCTTCTTCAACTGATAATGGGATTTTCACAGAATCAACAGCTGCAATAAAACTTTGATATTGTGTGGAAAGATGTTTAGTGGAGACATATTGAGAGATAGGGTGTCAATATACGGAGGGACAAGATCTTTTATCCTTCCTCAAAGCAATGGGTAAATCAACTGGATTAGTGTCACAAGTATCAGAAATAGAACAATCATCATTTGACGAATCATTTTCAGTACTTACCTCCGGTTCAGACGATTGAACTTGTTTCTGGAGAAGGTCAGATTTACTTCTTCTCTGATATACTAGAGTTGGTGCTGAAGTTGCTGATTCCTGTGGAACATAAGGCATTGAAGGACCAGGAACAGTTACTGACTCAGATTCAGGTGTTGAACTAGGACTCAAACTCAAACTAGGTGACAACTCGGGTTCAAGAGAGGGAACACTGACGGGAACACTGACAGGTGCTCTAGGGAGGCTAGGACCAAGGATCAGAAACTCGGACTCAGACTCTAAGTCAGTCATGTTCTCCCCCTGAGACTGAGAATGAGTGAAGGATGACACATTTTCATGAAAGGTGACATCTTTGGAGACAAAGAATTTCCGACTCGGAGGATGATAACATTTGTACCCTCTTTTATTGGGTGCATAACCCAGAAAGATACATCTGACAGCACGGGGATCCAACTTGGTGCGATATTGTTTGTGAACATGAACAAAAGAAACACAACCAAACACGCGAGACTCAAGATTATGTAAGATAGGAACAGATGGAAAACGTGAGAGCATAAATTGAGTAGGACTAATATTACCTAACACTCGAGATGGGACCCGATTAATCAGATAGGCAGCAGTAAGAACTGCCTCCCCCCAATAAGAGGTGGGAACAGACATTTGAAAAAGGAGAGATCGAGCAACTTCAAGTAAATGACGATTTTTTCTTTCTGCGACACCATTTTGTTGTGGGGTGTCAACACATGTGAATTCATGAAGAATGCCATGTTTACTAGTGAAGTTGGAGAAGGTATGATTGACATATTCTTTACCATTGTCAGAACGAATTCTTTTTATACATTTCCCAAATTGTGTTTGTACCATATTATAAAATTGGATAAATATTTGTGGTACTTCGGATTTAGTATTCATCAAGAAAATCCAAGATACCCGAGTACAATCATCAATAAATGAAACAAACCATTTTGCACCAAAAATATTAGAGGTAGGGGCAGGTCCCCAAACATCAGAATGAATCACATCAAAAGGTTCAGCACTTTTATTAAAACTGGAAGGAAAAGTTACACGATTGTGTTTTGCCAACTGACAAACATCACACTTAAAAGACTCAAGAGAATGGTTTAAGAACAATGACGGAAACATAGACTTAATTATATAAAATGGAGGGTGACCGAGACGCTTGTGCTGAAGCCAAATTTGTGAGGCTGAAGAGGAAGACTGAGACTGGAGACAGGAGGACAACACCTTTGGATGGTCATCAGAGAAGTAGTATAACCCTTCCTTTTCCTTAGCAATTCCAATCGTCTTCCCCGTGGTAAGGTCCTGAAAAACACAATGGGACGTAAAAAATATTACTTTACAATTTAGATCACGGGTAAGCTTATGGATGGAAATTAAATTGTGGGAAAGTGTGGGAATATGAAGCACATTTTTCAACTGAAATGGAGGTTGCAAGTCAATATTTCCAGTGCCAACAACACAAGCATGAGAGCCATCAGCAACAATGATATAAGGAATGCTCGAAGGTGTGGTATAAGAGCATAATAATGTGGAATCAAATGTCATATGATTAGTAGCACCAGAGTCAAGGATCACCGCATTCTTAGGGATATTACCACAAACAGTAAAAGATCGGGAACACAAACTCTTACCAGTAACTGCTAGAGACCCAGAACCAGAAGGCTTACTCATGGAGTCAAGCATAGACTTCAACCGTTCCACGTCATTCTGACTGAAGGAGGAAAGATCAGTTCCCCTTTTTTCAAATCTTTCAGTATCATGGGCATGTGTGGCAACATGTGCCTGATGCTGGTGCATGTTGCGAGAACTACCTCCTCGGCTAAGAACCTGTTCCCTCCCATGTAGTTTGAAACACCTATCCTTTGTATGCCCTGATCGGTTGCAATGCTCACAATAGAATTTGTCACGGCCATTCTTAGATGATGATTATGGTGGTCCTTGTCTTGTTGTTTTGCTTGCTATTAGTGCTGACACATCCGGAGGCTGTTCATGAAGCATAGCTTGACGACGGGTCTCCTCACTACGAACAGTGTAAAAAACTTCATTAAGATCAGGAAATTTTTCCTTACCCAAAATCTGCACCCGAATAGGGTCAAATTCAGCATTAAGGCCTGCTAAGAAATCAAAGATCCTATCCCGCTCAACAACAGTATTCAAGGTGGCAGTATCCTTGCTGCACTCCATCTTCAAATTCTGATATTGATCCAACTCAATCCAAAAACCATTGAGAACTCCAAAGTAATCATTGACCGAAAGACTTCCCTGCTTAGTGTTGAAGATTTTCCTCTTTAAATCATAACAAGCAGACATATCTTGTTTCATGGAATAACTTCGACGAAGATAATCCCAAACTGCTTTTGCACTTGAGAGATACATGCAATTTCTACTTATTTCAGGAGATATGGAGTTCCAAAGCCAAGTAATAATAGCATAATCATCTTTATCCCAGGAAGGGAAATTAGGAGCAGTAACCAGAGGAGGATTGCCTTCAATATGATCTAGCATGTCACAACATTTTAGAGTGTGTCTGATGAATTGAGACCATTGAAAATAATTTTTTCCGGTAAGCCAGTAACCTTTTTGAACGACAAAATCCTTAGCATTAAATGGGACTGGTGGATTTGTGGGAGGTGGAGGTGGAGGCGGAGGTGGTTGTTCGTTAATAATCTCGGCCATTGAAGGGACAATCGAGAGGAACAAACAGAACAGCAATGATCCAAACACCAAAAAAACAAACTGCAAGGATGACCGGCAGTGAAAGAAAGAAAAGAAAAAAAACTCTATTACAAACGGCGGCTAGGGTTTATGCGGAAGCGAGACCCCCAAAAAACAGGAGCTCTGAAACCATGTTAAAAAGTATTTTATTGATAGAACAAAAGTTACCCTTACAATCTTGCAACTACATGCTTTAAATAAGAGAGAATAGAAAACCTAATGGATTTAATGGGCCTCATTACTAATACTACTAATTACTATTTACAGTCTAATATTTACAACAGGAACTTTTAAAATTTCCAGTGAAGACATGTGCTCTCTTATTGGAAATCGTGAAATTTCCAATATTTACCATAAAATTCCGGAAATTGTGAAATTTTTGGTATTTTACTACAAAATTCTGAAAATTATGAAGTTTTCGGTATCTCGTGAGTGAAAATTGTTCATTTTTCCTGCATTAATTTTTCTAGAATAATTGATTCGATAAAAAAACATCCTATAAAATATATACATATAATAAAAACTATGTTACATACAAGAATACAAAACAAACTAGGATGACTTCCAAACATCATTTTTCCAGTGCCTAATGCTACCCAGATATGTGATTCTCATGTTTTTGCATATTCAGTACAATATTGTCTCCAACGGGTCAGTGATGGGAGGCAACAGACAATCAAATTTCAACTTTAACTAAATCCAATGATTTTTATTGATAAAACCAACAACAATAATTTTATATATATGCATGCTCGTATACATAGGTGGAGCTAAGGTACAAGTTAAAAGGTGATGTTAAGTCTCCTCAATAGAGAGAAAAATATGGCATTATATCTACAAGCAAAAAGGTAAGCCATATCAATAATCGTCATCCATTTATCAATACCCTACACATCCAAGTGTTCTACTCGTAATCCATTCCTAATTGTAGAGATAGTGTCATAGAACAAATTGGAAAAGAACTGAAGGTGTTGATGAACTTGAGTATCTAACTGTCTCTAAATCAAAAGCCATGACTCTTCGCTCTATCCAAGTAAAGCTGCAATAACCCTAAAACCACAATTTCCATAGTCACCCACATAAAAAATGTCATTAATGTATGGATGTAAGAAATTAGGAAACAGAGACAAGTAAACGTCACTCGAAGATGCGGTGGAGGGTTGACCTCTGTTCGCAGTGATTTCTGGCGAACAACCTCTGGTTAACCAATCTCTTACAAAACTGGGTTACTTGCAGGACCAACCAAACAAGTCCTAGGACACATGTGCAATTGTTTGTCGAAACACTCTTAGTATGGATAATGATTTATGGTTTGTTTTGTTAATGATGTCAAAGTATTCAATGCTTTGAGTTTAAAATTAAAATAAGTGAAGTTTTAAACAAAAGTAAGAAAAGTGTCGAAAGATGTAACTTGCAGAAAAGTAAATAAAGCTTGAAAATGAAATAAACTTGATGAACAAACTAGTAATTTAAATAACTTAAAAGATAAATGGTGTTCAAACATACATGGTTCCAAATATCAAACTCATTTTCTCTCACACTGGGTACTTAGAGTATTTACAGGAATTTTGTATAAGTTTTCACACACACATTCTAAACACAAACTATTCTATTTATATACAAACAAAGTAACTGCCTAGAACGGAAAAATCATAATTAGATGACAAGTGTCAGCCTGCATGCAATTTCCTTCTCTGAAACTTCCATGTGTCCAACTGTCAAAGGTTGCAACTTTTAAATTTTGAACTCTTTTCTTTTGGTGACGAAACAATACACCTTTTCAATCTGTCGAAGTCCCAAAGAAGAAAACCCCTTTCAAAATCTGCCAAATACTGCTTCTGTCCAACAACTCTTCTCTGTCGAAGCGTCGCAAGATACAGTCATCTTGTCAAAGGTTCAGCTATACAGAATTTTCCAAACTTGTCTTGCCAGAACATTACTTATCCTTTTGTCGAAACATTGGATCTTTTAACCTTGTCAACATTTCTTGAATTTCTTCACTTTCATTATTCTTTAACAGAAATGACTTCAAGTCCCAAATTTCAACATGTCGAAATCATGAGCTTACAAATTGCCCCCCAGCAAAGATGTTTTCGACTAGTTCTGGAGAAATATCTTTTGCTGTCGAAATGACTTTTGACATCCTGTCAGTCTCATTTATTACAAAGTGACTTTGTTGAGTCCCAAGAAAACACCATGATTTCCACTTTCTGAAAAACGTCACGTCTAGCCCACGTTTACACAACCTTCCATAACCCTATATTCTAGCTAAATCATGGCTCCCTACCAACCGTCACTTTTAATCATCACCATTGGATCAAACGCCTGTCCCCCACTTTTCAAACTGAAAAGTCTTTTCTTTTCTCTTTTTATTATTATTATTATTTTATATCTTCTTAACTTCTATAAATACCACCTTCAAAAACCTTTCTTCCTTTTCACATTCTCAAACTCTTCTCCCCTCTAACGCAGAAAACTCCATTAAAACCCCTTTCAAAGCTCTCTGCTCCTCTAGTTCTTCACCTTCTCATACCAATGGCTCCTCCAAAAACTGTTGCTGACCGTAGTTCCAAGAAGACAAAGAAAACTGCTGACCTTCCTCCTGCTCATACACTACCTGGACCCATACAAGTGCAGCAACAACAATACATCCCAGAACCCCCAAATGAGAGGGAGAAAGCAAGTATCTACAGATTCCAGGTAATGATCCCTATCTCAGTTTCTGGAGTTCACCATGCCATGCTAGGTCCCATTTTTGATCCTAATGCTGACCCAAATCGCTTAAAAGATTTTTATCCTTGCTATTCTGCCTCCAAGCCAATAGCTGCTAATAAGAACCCTAGGTCTGTCGAAACAACATCTAAGAAACCTGAAATTCCCATAGCTTCGACAGAAATAGATTTGTCTTATTTGAATCAAACTAGGATTTTTAGGAGTCCTCCCCTAACAAAAGATCCTTCAGACTACTTAGCTTGGCTCACTAGAGTCGAAAGGGTCAAAGAGAAATTCTGGAAGAAAACTGGCATTTACGACCTGATCCAACTGTCGAAGGAAGGTCCGCGCTATTGTCAAAACATGATGCTGACCTCTTTGTATTTCTGGGATAGTACCTTCAACAACTTCCACCTACCCTGTGGTATGGTTACTCCTACCCTTTTCGACATAGCATCCATCACTGGCCTCAGTCCTTTAGGAGAAATTTTCAACCCTGAACACTTAAATAAAGACCCCATAGGCTTCGACACCAAGCACGCTGGATATTCCGTCTTTATCGCTCATCACCAAGGCGAAGACAATGAGGAAGTATCTGACAGAGAGCACATTGCTTTTCTTACTCTGTGGTTAGCTAAATTCGTCTTCTGCACTAGGTCACTCCAGGTTGCCAGAAGTTATATCATCATGGCTAATCAACTTCATAATGGAGTTGCCTTTTGCCTGAGTGAATTGCTTCTGGCAAACCTCTACGAATCCCTGAGTGAGAGTGTGAGTAACTTAAAAACCCTCAAGGACAAAGGAAATATCAGTCTCACAGGCCCCTTCTGGCTCCTACAGTTATGGCTGAACGCAACCTTCGAAGCCTGCATCCCTGTCAAGATGTCAGTTGACGAAGAAGAGGTGAAAGACAGGCGCGTCGAATGGCCTAGGTTAGTCCAACTAACACCTACTGATGAAAACATAGGTATTCGACAAGCATTCACCAGTTACATAATGATGTTCGCCAAACGTTATAAGTTCACTCCCTCTATGGCACCATTTGCCAACAGAAATGTGGGTCCCAGATGGTTCACAAGACAACTCCCAGTGGAAAACCAGAAAGAAGAAGACTCTTATATATCCATCTGGGAGGCTTTCCTTATGCCAAGACACCTTTTCTCCCATCACAGTCTCAACAACACTAAAGTATCTCTCATTGTCTACCAACCTAACCTGGTGGCTAGACAATTTGGGCTAATACAGACGAAGACGAAACCCATTTATCACAAGAAAGGCTTTATTCTGTTCTACAACTCATTTCAAAATTTTGAGAGAAGTTTAGAATTGTACAACAAATTCTTCGACTCATCTTTGGAAGTTTACCCCACCATTTTTCGACCAAACTTCTTATGCACTGAAGACTTCGATGTTTGGTGGAAGGAGTATTATATTAACAAATTCTTTGATGTAGCAACTTTCACCACTCTCCTGACGAACGCTTTTGCTTTTGTGCAGGATAAGAAGAAGAAAGGTACAGATAAACATATCAAAGAAATTCAAAATTTTCAAAAGTATTTTGAAACTATTTACAGGCCCAGTGATCTTCGTCGAACCATAGGCGAAGCAGCAATAACTTTAAAACAGAAATTTACAGAAAAATTGGATAGGTTGGGGGTGCCTTCGTACATTCCACCACATGCACGTTACAACTTTGCTTTCACCTCCTTTCCTCCAAGGTTTCCCCCACTCCCTTCTGCAGAATTTGGTGTGGCCTTGTGCCCTCCATTCCCAGATTGGTTTGTGTGTGGATATCATTTAAAACTGCTTCGCGAGTCCAGCAAGAAAGTTGCCGAACGTGTGGTTCCGACGAAGTATTACTTGGGCAACTTCACTGGGCACCTTCATATTGGGATAGAACATGTTAGTGTGGAAGAACCCATTCTTGAAGGTGTCGAAGAAATTACATTCCTCCTCTTATCTCTAACTCCTTTTATTTTATATCAATGTTCATGCAATTCTTTCTCTTTCAGCTATTAGAATTGTCAAGAAAATTGCTGGTGAAGGGACCTCCTCCAAGACAGTCGAAAAATCGCCCATAGCTGCCAAAAAGGTTTCGACGAATAAAAACACCTCCCTCTTCTTCTTATTTATGTATGTCAATATTCTCTCGTACTGAACATCTCTTCTTTTTGCATATCTCAGGTAACTCGCACACCAGCCAAGAAAAGAAAACAAGAAGAAAAAGAGATGAGTGTCGAAGAGTCTGAGGACGAATCTCCTGAACCTCAACCTCTGAAAAGAAACAAAGGTATGAAAATAAAAACAGTGGCTTCCCAAAGATCCATAGTTCACAGACGAACTCCTCCTGCTAGTCCAACCAACAAAATCCCCTCAAGAAGTGAGAAAAGTGGGGATTCAAGCACTCACACTGAGATCCCTCAGGTATTAATTTTCGACTGACAATATTCATAGTCTTTAAATGCATATATTTTTCTATTTTAAACTTTCCTTTTCTGTTTTCTTCAGGTTATCATTGACGTCAAAGAAACTTCTAAAGTCCAAGAAGAAGCCATTCCTTCTGACTCTGAGAAGACTTTGGCTGAAAGGCTTCAAGAAGAAGCCACCCCAGATGCAGGTGTCTATGGCCCTCAAACTTTCAACGAATTCGACATTAGTGCCTCTGAGTCTTCTGGAAATAATTCTCCCCTTCGCCCAGACTTTACTGTGGAGGAAAAAACAGCTCCAGACCAGGATGCACCAACTCAAGGACCAATTAATGCAACAGAAATTGAAGAAGCTGCCCCAGGCCAGGACGCACAAGCTCAAGGGCCAACTGACACCACAGAGGCTGACAAAGAAACTGTCGAAGAAGAAGTTGATCTGTCGAATCAACCAGAAACCAACTTGAACCCTGGAGGAAGTACCCAAATTGTTCCTACTCCAACAGAAGTTCCAACAGAAACCCCTTTGGACACTGGTTCGACAAGCTTGTCACATGAGGAAATTGAAAGCTTGAAAGTAAGAAAGCCTCTGAATATTTAAAAGCTTTACTCAGTTCCAGGTACAACTTCCAAGACTCTTCCCACAGCAGTTCGACAGCTTCATGGGCTACTTCTGACATTCAACCCATCAGTGTTATCATGGCCGAGATTAAGGAAAAAATCCTTGGGGTGGACCTATTTGAGATCCTGGCTGAAAATCCTTCCGCACAGTATGACTTAAAGAAACTCCTGAAACGAGCCAATCTGCTGGAGGCTTCGACTGAAGAGAGTCGACTAGTGATGGACCTGATGTCAATGATTGACTCTGTAAGCGCTGACTTGGTTCGTCAAAAAGAATTTTCTCAAAACATCACAGCCAAATTTGAAGAACAAGTCTCATAATGGAATGTCGTAGCCTCTTCGACAGACAAAATTTCAGAGCTGAACAAGCTTTCTGAAGATTACACCAAAGCTGCTGCTGAGTGTGAAAACAACATTCAGGCTTATCAGGCTCAGATTGCTGAACTTCAGAAGAAAATCCTCCAAGAGAAGGAACGTCAGGCCACCCTCCAACAGCCCAACCAAGAGGAAATTGACAGGGAACTTCAAAAAGGTCTCCAACATGCAGAAACAGCCCAACAACTTCACAGGGAGATTGACAAACTGACTGTCGGTAAGAGTCTCTGCGAACGTCGAATTCAGCTTCAGAAGAAGAAATTTGATGAACTCAAAGCCACCTTCCTTCGACAGTAGTTTGTAATAGAAAATAGGAAATTTTATTGTTTTAAGAGTTTTTTAGCAATTCCATATGTAATGTTACTTTACGCCATCTGTTTGGCGAAGACAAGCTTTTATTTGCAATTTCATTATATTCCTATTTTTATTTCTTGCAATGTTGGTTTATACTTCTTCAAATATTTGCCATTTATTTTCAGCACTCTCCTGTCTTTTTCTATTTCTTCGACTTCATATGCACCATTTGAAAAAACTCTTAAAATTTTGAAAGGTCCTTCCCATTTAGGGGACCATTTTCCCATCAATCTATCTTTCTTCTCCATGGGCAAAATTACTTTCCAAACTAAATCATCTACTAAAAAGGCTTTAAATTTTACTTTCTTATTGTAAAACTTTTCGACTCTTTCTTTCTGCCTTTTTATTAATTCTAAAGCACGTAACCTTTCTTCATCTAAATCAACCAACTCATCCATCATCATACTCCAATAAATCTCGGATGGAATCTCATGATGCCTTTGAATTCGTATTGACTGTAAACAGATTTCGACTGGTAATACTGCATCATGTCCGTAAGTTAATTTAAATGGGGTAGAATTAGTTGCTTCCTTAGGAGACGTTCGACAAGCCCAAAGGATTTGATCCAGAGTCTTGTGCCAATTTCTAGGTTTTTTACCCACGTGCTTCTTTATCAGATTTATCACTACTTTGTTGGCTGCTTCGACCTGACCATTTGCTTGGGCATAATAAGGTGTCGAAGTCAGCAACTTAAAACCTGTCTCTTTTGCAAATGCCTGCATATTTCTTCCAGTAAACACAGATCCTTGATCAGTGGTTATAGTCTCTGGTATTCCAAATCTATACATTATATGTTTCTGGATGAAGTCTATGACTGCTTCCTGATCTACATTCGTCAGTGGTATGGCTTCAATCCACTTAGTGAAGTATTCTACCCCCACTAAAATGTACTTCTGCCCTTTTGAAGAGGCTGGTCGAATTTCACCAATCAAATCTAAAGCCCAACCTCTGAATGGCCAAGGCTTTATAATGGAATGTAACTCATTTGCTGGCACATGAGGTATGCCTGCATGAATTTGACATTCTTGACATCCCTTTGCAAATTCGACACAATCCTTCAACATTGTTGGCCAATACATCCCTTGTCGAAATAGTAACCATTTCATCTTGTGTCCTGCCTGGTGTGCACCACACGCACCACTATGCACATTCGACAAAGCTATATAAGCTTCAGTCTCTCCTAGGCACTTTAGTAGAACTCCCTCTGCAGTCTTTTTAAACAACTCATTTCCAAAGAGCACGTAGCTTATAGCTCTATACTTTATCTTTCTTTCGACTGTCTGGTTTGGATTTTGTAAATAATCTTTAATAGGTTTTCTCCAATCTCCTACCCCTGGATCATCTACATTAAAAATTTCAAAATTTTCTTCATCACCATATCCCAGTCTTATGGTCTCCAAATCAGATGGGGACAGTCTAGTGGATAAAACTTTTCCTCTTACTTCGACAACTTTCATCAGGTTTTCCTTCGACACTCTGTAGCCTGATGCCAGTTGAGCCAAGTCATTTGCTTCCTGATTTTCTAATCTAGGAATGTGTCTAAAAACTGCACTGTCGAATCTCTTGAGGAGTATGTTGGCTATCACGAAATACATGATCAAATTTTCTTTGACACATTTGTACTCTTTTGTCAGTTGTTTTATCACCAACTCAGAGTCACCCATTATTTCGACCTCTGTTGCCTCCAATTCCAACAATATTTCAAGTCCAGCAATTAAAGCTTCATATTCTGCTTCATTATTCGAACAACAACCTTCTATTTTGTACTTGAACTTTGTTGGAATTTTATTGGGAGAAATGATTAATACTCCAACACCTGTTCCATTCTTATGACTGGAACCGTCGAAATATAACCTCCAAGGTTTTCTTTCGACATATTTTATTTCATCTCCAAGTATGGAGTGGTCAGCTATAAAGTCAGCAACCACTTGTCCTTTGACAGCTTTTAGAGGCATATATTTTAAAGAATACTCAGTCAAGGCTAAAGCCCATTTTCCAATTCGACTATGTAGAATAGATTTAGACAACATATGTTTTATTACGTCGAAATGAGAAGATATATATACATCAATGGGTTTTATATAATGCTTTAACTTTGTACAAGAGAAATATACACATAAACATAATTTCTCTATCATACTATATCTAGTTTCAGCATCATTTAAGACTCTACTGAGATAATAGATGGCTCTTTCGACGCCATGTTCATCTACCTGACAAAGCATGCTTCCCAATGTTCTGTCAGATGCTGAGATGTAGAGCCTCATGCTTCTTTTTCGACAAGGAGATATTAAGACTGAAGGACTTGCTAGATATTCCTTGATCTTGTCGAAAGCATCTTGATGTTCTTGCCCCCAAGTGAAGCCTTCCTTCTTTAGTCGAAGTAGAGGTGAGAAGGCCTGTGTTTTTCCACTAAGGTTGGAGATGAATCTTCTGAGAAAGTTGATTTTCCCTAGTAGAGACTGCAATTCCTTCTTTGTCGATGGCGCTTTCGCTTCCATTATGGCCTTGGCTTTGTTTTCATTAATTTCAATCCCTTTCTTGTGGACCACAAAGCCTTAGAAGTCACCTGCCTGCACACCAAAAGCACATTTAAGGGGATTCATTTTCAAACCAAACTTCCTCATCCTTTCAAAGGACTGTCGAAGGTGGTCAATATGGTCTGAGCCTGAGGTAGATTTAATCACAATATCATCTATATAAATTTGCATAAACGTTTCAATGAAATCATGAAAAATAGAATTCATGGCCCTTTGGTAAGTAGCTCCAGCATTTTTTAAACCAAAGGGCATGACTACCCATTCATATGTTCCTATTGCCCCTGGACAACGAAAAGCTGTTTTTGGAACGTCTTCTTCAGCAATGAAAATCTGGTTATACCCAGAATATCCATCAAGCATACTTAAATACTCATGGCCTACTGCAGAATCTACTAGCATTTCTGCTACTGGCATAGGATATTCATCCTTAGGGGTAGCTGAGTTTAGATCTCTAAAATCAATGCATACCCTTAGTTTGCCATTTTTCTTAATCACAGGAACAATATTAGCAATCCATTCGACATACCTTGTTGTATGGATGAACTTGCATTTTAGAAGCCTTTCGACTTCCTCCTTGATTTTCGACAGGATTTCAGGTGCAAAGCGTCTGGGAGTCTGCTTTATTGGCTTTTTCCCTTCCAGTATTGGCAACTTCAATTCGACCAAATTTCTGTCTAAACCAGGCATTTCGTCATAATCCCATGCGAAACAGTCTTTAAACTCATTCAGCAGTTGGATCATTTCGACTCTGAGTTGAGGATTCATCTTGGCACTGATGTAAGTTGGCCTTTTCTCTGCCCCCAGTCCCAGATTAATCTCTTCCAAAGGATCCTGTGCCACCATTTTCATATTGGTTGGGGCTGGATCTTTTTCAAACCCCAAGGGTTCGTCATCATAAATGGCATCAAGTCTTTGACTCTGCCATTCGCCATTAGAATCTTCTTCTGAATTCTGCTTTGTATGTGGTTCCTCAATATTTTCTTGAAGATGTTGTTCTTCGACAACTTGTGTGCTGGCTTCGACAGCCATGTTTCTTACTTCAGCCTCAAGGGCCGCTTTGAGTTGTTTTTCGGCTATATAAGCCGAAATCTTTTCTATTGTTGATGCTTCAGTCATTTTCACTGAACTCACTCCCCCATCCAGTTGGGTTGACATGGGCAGTTCCCCATGTGTAATTTGTCTCCCCAATTATTTCTTTATCCCACTGGAAACCATGCGTAGGGTGGAGGTACATGGAACAGTAAGCATTGTCGGAGGCTGTTAGGTCGAAAGCAGCAGGATTGCATGGTGCTATGTGGGCCAGGTTCTTGTCGAAGTTGCGACTAGTGACATTGTTCACATCAGCTGTGAAGTAACTTTGATCTGCTTCTATGTTTTCGACAATCCCATCTGGCCTCCAGATTGCTATCCTTTGATGCATGGAGGATGGCACAGCCCCAATTCCATGGATCCATTCTCTTCCCAACAACAAGTTATAATTTGCTTTTGATGCTATCACCACAAACATTGTAGGCCTGGTAATGGACCCTACAGTCAAGTTCAGTTGTATTACCCCCAGCGTTGTCCCTACCTTACCTTCATAATTGGACAACACCATGTTGTGAGGCTTAGTGTCGGAGTCATCTTTTCCAATCCTCTTTATCATATAATGAGGAATGAGATTCACAGCTGCTCCTCCATCTATCAGGATTTTATTGACACCCACGTTTTCTACCTTTCCTTTTATGAATAGGGGTTTTAAATGAGCCTTCATTGCATCATCTGGCTTTTCGAAGAAAGCATTTTGCTCTTCGACACATTCGTTATTCATTATGTAGTAGCATACAGGCTTAAGGCCTATGTTATCATCCGCCATGTCATCCTCTTCGTCTTCGACTTCCATTATCCTGTCATAGTCTCTGGGCAACACAGAAACCATATAGCAAGTTACGTCGAAGGACGCATCAGACTCTGAACTGAAGTCATCTGTAACTTCTTCGTCCACTGGTATTTTGTTGTTTGCTTTCTGCATTTCTGTTATGTCACTAGGTTCATTCTTTTGAGGGGGTTTTTCCTTCGCTAGAGATCTCCCCTTGCTTATAGTCTGCACACACTTGCTTGACTCAGCTTCCTTCTGCCCAATCCTTTTGTGTTCTACAGTTTCTTTTTCAATTTTCTTCTGCCTTTGGAATCTTCTCCATTGGGACCTGGACATAGGATTCTTCCCTTTGTAGTTTTCAGAGACATACTTTGGTTTTCCTTTTTCTGCCTCCTTCTTTACTTCTATTGAGGCACCCCTGTTCACTTCAAAACTCTTCCATCGCTTCTGACCTTGGGCATCCCTTATAGGTTGAACCCATTTGTCATCGTTCGGTCTGTTGGATGGTTTATAGGTGTTGTAACGTCTTTCTCCCATTCCTTGGATATGATGCTCCCTTCTTCTTGGGTCGAACCTTGCATTCCTGACTTGTGGGACTGCCCCCCCAGTTTCTTTTCCTCTGGGTCTTTTCTGCCGCTTCTAAGTCATCAGCTGCTTTCCTGTCGAACACAGCGCTACATCTTGGGCAAAGCATAACTTCCACGTTCTTCCTTTGACACCTCTGGATGAATTCGACAAGACTTTCGTTCTCTTCTGGGTAAACCAGCTTCTGATACTTCTCTTGACGTTTCTTTCCCTTATTGGTGTCTGGTCCTACCTTCTGAGTGACTTCCACCATATGAATCCCAGCATTCCGTTCAGTTGTGATTTCTAATTTGTTCATTTTTTCGACTAGCATCATTTCCTCCGGGATATTCTCCTTTAACTGATTCATACTGCCTTTTGGGTGTAAACCCTTATAGATGTATTTGCAGCACTGTGCAACACCTTCGACAGAATCTTCTTCAGTTTTGATGGTACTACTGTTTATTGGTTCGACAATGAGGGCATTGTCATCAGTCTCTGTTCTTTTGATCTTGTCCTAGCTAAGGCCCTCAATGGCCTCTTTTTGGACAATGAGGGTTTTGTTATCCTCCTCTTCATTATCATTTTTGAAAGAATCTCCCCATCCTGTGGGTTTGATTTTGCTGATATCCGTTTTGGAGCTTGGTGGTGCTGAATATTTCACCATGAATTCGAACTTCCCATTTGATTCTCCTAGAGTGTCCCAGATCACCCCTTGCTCAGCATCTCTTTTATAGTTTTTCTTGTCGAAGCTTCTGCCCGCCTTGACTGTATTTCTTCCGTCGAAAACTTCAGTAGTTTCAATGGTATTCTCTCTGTCGAAGTCCTCAGAGGCTTTGTCTTCTTCCTCCTCAGCCTGGTCTGCAAGGTCATCAGCCCCCTCCACCACATTTACATGGGTGTCGAAGCCCTCAGCAGCCTCTATCATGTTGAAGTTGGTGTCGAAACCTTCAGTGGCTTCTACTATCTCAAAGCTTTCCTCAAACATGACTTCCAATTCGACCATATTCACCATTTCAGGTTCAGCATAATTGGCTTCCACCACTTGCATGGGATTGGAGTCAATTCTCATCTGTTACTTAGCTTTGTCTCCAAACTTCAGCCTTCCATTCTGGATTGCATTCTGGACCAGATCCCTGAAAAGGTAACATTGAGAAGTTTTATGACCCAAAAAATTATGGTATTTGCAAAAACCTCTCTTTTTCTGTTGGTCTACAGGAGGCTCCTTAGTGCCTGCTGGTTTTATTAACTGACCATCTTTGACTAATAAATCAAAAATTTCATCACACTTGGTGATGTCGAATGTATAGGTCCTTTTAGGGAACCTGTCATTCTTTTCCACTTCGACTGGATTTTTTCCATTCGACGGGGCTAAAACTTTACAGGAATATGGAGGGCCTTGTTTTAGTTATGCCAGATCAATTTCTTGCTGGTCGAAAATGACTGGTTCGTTTTCGTCATAATCATCTTCATGAACTACTCCCACATAGGCCACTCTTTCCTTCTTGTTTTTATTTGATCTAAATTTTTCATTTTTTAGTCTTTCTATTTGCCTTACTCTATCCGCCAGTTGTGCCATGTCTCTCAAGTACTAGGTATCTAGTTTTTTCCTTATGGAATAATCCAGACCCCCTGCAGCCATTTCGACTAGTTCTTGTTCCGGCACTTGTGTAAAGCATCTGGCTTTTAATAATCTAAACTTATTCAAGTAATCATCTATAGGTTCAGAGAATTTTCTTTTGACACTTGCCAACTCTTTCAAACTTATCTTCGTTTGTCCCATATAGAATTGTTCATGGAACAATCTTTCTAATTGGGCCCATGTGAATATTGAAGTTGCAGGAAGAGAAGTAAACCAAGTGAAAGCATTTTTTGTCAAAGAACTTGGGAAATATTTCATCCTTAAGTTCTCATTATTAGCAATCTCTCCTGCCTCTATCAAATAACGCGCTACGTGTTCTATGGTGGACTCACTAGTATCCCCTGAGAATTTGGTGAATTTGGGGACTTTCCACCTTGGTGGTAATTCTTGTTGTAAAACAAATTCAGACAAGGGGAAGTATAACTAGGCCTTTGTAGTCCTACATTTACTCCATTTTGCGCCATTATTCTCTCAACCATGGTTGCAATATTATTTTCGACCGGCAGGTTGTTGTAACGCATTCTCTGCTGTAATATTTCATCAGCATTTTGGTCTCTTTGGACTATTATTCTTCTTGGTTCCTGTCGAATGGGTTCCTCTACATTAGGCTGTTCAACTACTACCTCTTGGCCCCTGGGATTTTCATGAGGGTTTCCTAATGGCCTTTGGTTTATAGTAAGTTCCTCTTCGACAGGCCTATTGGCAGGATTTTGATTCAATTGCATTCTTTGCTGTGCCTAAGGGACTCCAAAAAAGTCAGCAATGCATGCCATCTGTTCTGCCAATATTTGGTTTGTTTGGGTAGTGTTTTGTATTAAAGGATTGAACACTTCCCCCATTTGTTGTGTCAATGCATGCACCATATCATGATTGCTTTCATCCATCTGTTGACGAATTACTTGTGCGGAATGGTTTGTCATAGTGGGCATATGGAAACCTGGTGGAACTTGATTTATTCTATTTCCATTTCCACCATATCCTGATCCCTGCAACGGTGATGACATTTGAACCATTGCATCAGAGAATAATGGTGACGAATTATGTAGGCTTGCCATCATTGAAGTTGGCATTCCATATGGTTGTTCCCTCCAAGTCAAGGGCTGAGAATAATTCAGATATGGCCTGAAGGTGTTTCCTCCAGGGGGAGGGGTTCCAATGGGTCTGGCGTGTCCCATGGTGGAAGAACTAGGCGCATTCTGGGACCCTGAACCCGTTGGTATTGAATCCCCTAATGGAGGCCTAATTTGTTCTAAAACAGGGCCAGAAACTGGTATTCCTCCTGACGAAGGGATGGGATTGGAAACTGGAATGGTTTCGTCAGGATTGTTTGAAGTATTTGGCAAGTTAGCCATCCTTCTTCCTCTTGTTCTCTTTGGTCTTTCTACGTCGGTTACGGCTAGTTTACCGCTTCTAAGAATCATACAACGCAGCAAGGAACAATTTGTCTAAGAAAGTTCTCTCTGGATTTTATTAACTGCACTGGTCCCACCGGGCGTGCCAATTTGTTCGCAGTGATTTCTGGCGAACAACCTCTGGTTAACCAATCTCTTACAAAACTGGGTTACTTGCAGGACCAACCAAACAAGTCCTAGGACACATGTGCAATTTTTTGTCGAAACACTCTTAGTATGGATAATGATTTATGGTTTGTTTTGTTAATGATGTCAAAGTATTCAATGCTTTGAGTTTAAAATTAAAATAAGTGAAGTTTTAAACAAAAGTAAGAAAAGTGTCGAAAGATGTAACTTGCAGAAAAGTAAATAAAGCTTGAAAATGAAATAAACTTGATGAACAAACTAGCAATTTAAATAACTTAAAAGATAAATGGTGTTCAAACATACATGGTTCCAAATATCAAACTCATTTTCTCTCACACTGGGTACTTAGAGTATTTACAGGAATTTTGTATAAGTTTTCACACACACATTCTAAACACAAACTATTCTATTTATATACAAACAAAGTAACTGCCTAGAACGGAAAAATCATAATTATATGACAAGTGTCAGCCTGCATGCAATTTCCTTCTCTGAAACTTCCATGTGTCCAACTGTCAAAGGTTGCAACTTTTAAATTTTGAACTCTTTTCTTTTGGTGATGAAACAATACACCTCTTCAATCTGTCGAAGTCCCAAAGAAGAAAAACCCTTTCAAAATCTGCCAAATACTGCTTCTGTCCAACAACTCTTCTCTGTCGAAGCGTCGCAAGATACAGTCATCTTGTCAAAGGTTCAGCTATACAGAATTTTCCAAACTTGTCTTGCCAGAACAATACGTATCCTTCTGTCGAAACATTGGAGCTTTTAACCTTGTCAACATTTCTTGAATTTCTTCACTTTCATTATTCTTTAACAGAAATGACTTCAAGTCCCAAATTTCAACATGTCGAAATCATGAGCTTACAACCTCTAACCAACATACTTAAAGGTTGACTTCCAGTTGGTTTTGTGCATGATCTTTTTGTAGTCCGACTCCCCATCGTGCACTTACCATGCTCTCACTGTGAAGGATCACAATGAACATCATTTTCCAGCTGCTACCACTTGGTACATATCTCAGACTAAAAGAACATTTAACTTTCATATTATAAATACCTTTTAATGAATTATTTCTTTCAAGTGTATTCTTCCTTTTGTAGTTTCCTCCACACTCACAATCCATAATCAGTTTATCTTTCCTCCCCCACTTCCCATTTATAGTATTATAACGAACAATCACAATAATAATATCATGTTAATTACCAATAGTTTGTATCCATGATAATACTTTGGACTAGGACTCAAATATTTGTCATTTACAACATATAAAAATAAATTATCAAAATCATAGAGACGAGAGTACTTTTAAATTAAAATTGTTACATATGAAACATACAACGTCAATGATGAAAAACTACATAAAATTTGTACATGAATCTAGAAGACCCTGTCGATTCTGAAACACACAAGTAAAACATTATTCTGAACTACAAAAATTATGTGTACATGCAAAATTTCCGATATACCGAAAAATATGAAATTTTCAGAAGTTTTAGTAACTATCCGGAAATTTCGATAATTGTCGATATGTTTTTGTTTTTTTCCTGAACAATACCGAAATTTTCAAAATTCACGGTATTTCTTCATCCGAAATATACAAAATACCGGTAAAAATGTCTGATTTTCAAAAAAATGCGGAAAAAAATCCGTATCGGAAGTTTCGTTTACACTATCGAAAATTTTGTTATTTAGTAAGATTGAAAATTTTAAAATAAAAATGATTTTTAATTGATAAATAATACTAGGGACAATTTAGACAATATAAAATTATAGAGGGTGTCAGATATAAAAGAGAGGGTGAAAGGTTAACTACTAGAGTTTAAGGTATGTATGACAATAAAGTGGAGGCAGAAACAAGTTTAAGCATTATTGACTCCACCTTCGTTCCAACCTCCAAACTTAGTCGGAATAACAATTAAGCACCTATTGTAACGTCCCGGTTTATTTATTTAATTTAAATAATTGGAAATTATTTTGTGTTGTGTGAATTGTGAAGTTGGTGGTGTGTTGAGGGAAGGGATGATGTTATTTTAATTTATATGAGTTTAAATAATTTATATTATATTGAAATAAATATTGGAATATGAAGTGAAAGGTTATGTTGGTAATTAGACGAGGGAATAGTGAGGGCAAGATGGGGATTTCTTATTAGGGGTCTGAGGGTTATGTTGGGATTTTGGAGAAAAGAGAAGTCAGTTCGTAGAAACTGATCGTGAATAGAGAAAAACTTGAGCAGAGGGAGAAAGAAGGAGCTATGGCAAGAACTAGAAGAGTAGAATTCCGGCAAGGGAGAGAAATCGTCCGTCGAATTAAGGTAAGGGTGGGATTTATTTCATCTCCTAAGGGTATTATAATACGAGTATTGAGCATAGAATTGTTAAGTGAGAATCTATGAGGATGGAAAAAAATTTGATGAAAAGTATGATAGAACGATTAGGAATGGTTGAAATCGTTGAAACTATTTGACTTAGACGAATAATTGTATGAGGAATGGATCGTATGGATGATTTTCTGTATTTTTCTGGAATTAGGAAGGGTTTTGGAAAATAAAAATCGTAGCAGAATTGGACTGAATTCGTAGAGGAATTTTGCAGAATTCACAGTTCTCACTTAGTGAGCCTTTGCGAATTTTGACCCTTCTAGGAAGAAGCTCGTGCGCTTAGCGAGCGGAAAGGTCACTTAGCGAGACCTGGAGTGAAAATAAATTATTTTTATTCTGAAAAATTCCATAACTTTTTATTTCATACACTAGTGGATTTTGGTTAACGTAGTGACATTAGGGGCATGTGTTGAGAGGTTACGTGCTTGTTTTGCAGGATGTTGAAAATCACATTGTAAACACATGAGTTAACATGTATATATGTACAATGATGTTGTTATATGTTGTTGTTGTCATTTTTGTTACATGATATAGTTGTCGTTATATGTTGTGGGAGTTGTTGTTCCATGTTGTTGATGTTGTTATTTGTTGTTGTAATTATTGTTATATGTTGTTGTTGATATTGTGGCATGAGGTCGTTGCTGTAGATATTGGATATTGTCATTGATGGTGCATGGCGTGTGCATAGTTGTGGATGGTGTACCAAGATAGGGTAACAATATCCATCTGAATTCCAAAGGTAATCGTTGTTGGTGCGGTCATGAAATAGGGATCGTATGTGACCATGAAACAAGGGTCGTGGGTGTGATTATGAAAAAGGGATCATTCTTGACCATGATATAGGGGTCGAGAGTTCCGAAGGGAACTGGATCATGAAACTGAGATCGTTAAATGGTACCACATTAATTGAGTCTGGTGGGATCTCATTTCCATTGATTGTTGTTTGTGTGCTTAGTATTGTTGGGTGTTTCAGCGTGAGTCTTTAATTTGTTGATCGGTGAGAAGTGGTGAATACTTGATGATACTTAGATTTTATTTGTATTAATTTTCTCTTTTGTTGGTGTAAGTGTCGCATCCCTTATATTTGAATGTTACCATATGTTGGTAACATGTAGGTGATCAGGAATAGTAGAGTCCAATGTCGGTGAAGTCGATGCACTTCACGTTACAGGAGTCAGCTCTGATACATACTTTAGGGTGTCGGGAACGATGATTGACATTTTCTTGTTTATTTTTTTTAGAAAAATATGTTGTTATTGAACCTTTATTCTTATGTTTCCTTTGAGTTTACCGCTGCAAGTATACTATTTGTGTTACGTATCAGTTTATCCGTATTTTGGAGGTGAATGTAACACTCGAATTTCATTTTATATTTTTACTACTTTGATTTTAAACTGGAATTTTGTGGGGAATAATTTGGGTGTTACAAAATGGTATCAGAGCAGGTCGGTCCGTCCGACCAAGTAGTTGAGTTGTCGAGTCGTTGTTGATTGTTGTTGTAGATTTCTTAATCGTTGTTTTGGTTGTTGTTGCATGGCAGATTTATAATGGTTGGGAGGAATGATGTCGCACTTGCCGCCGCTATGTAGGCTATGGCTCAAGTTGTGCAGAATTCGATGAATGCGAGGGATCGTAAGAATGATGAGTTTCGAAAGAATGATCCACCTATGTTCAAGGGAAAGTATGACCCGGATGGAGCACAAGAGTGGCTCAAGGAGATCGAGAGAATCTTCCAAGTGATGGAATGTTCTGAAGGCCGAAAAGTGCAGTTGGGTGCTCACAAGTTAGTGGGAGAAGCTGATGACTAGTGGGTTGGCACTCGTCAGCGGTTGGAACCGTCTGGTGAGGCAATTACCTTGAATGTGTTTAGAAGGGAATTATTGAGGAAGTAATTTCCTGAAGATGTTCGATGAAAGAAAGAAATTGAGTTCCTGGAATTGAAGCAAGGGAATATGTCGATTATAGAGTATGCTTCCAAATTTTCTAAACTGGAAAAGTTCTATCCGCACTATAGTGAAGCGACTGCAAAGTTCTCGAAGTATGTTAAGTTCGAGAATGGTTTGAGGCCTGAAATCAAGCTGGAAATTGGTTATCAAAGGCTCAGAAGATTCTCGAATTTAGTTGATTACTCTAGAATCTTTGAAGAAGAAAGCAAGGCTCGATCAGATCATTTTAAGAGTTTGGCTGAGAGAAGAGGAAAGCAAAAGATGCATTGTGGGAAGCCTTATGCAGCTCCAGCTGATAAAGGTAAGTAGAAACATGTTAAGGGTAAGAAGTTAAATGGGGGATGTGCCCCTACTTCTCTGAAGTGTTATCGGTGTGGTGAACTGGGTCATCGTATCAGTGAATGTACAAGTGACATGAAGAAGTGTTTCAAATATGGCGAACCTGGACATTTGATTTCAGAGTGCAAGACTGATCTTGTGACTTGCTACAATTGTGGAGAGCACTCATTGTCAAAAACCAAAGAAAGTCGCGACTGGAGGAAAGGTGTTTGCTTTGATAGGAACACAAACTTCCAGTGAGGATCGACTGATCAGAGGTACTTGCTATATTAATAATACGCCTTTGATTGCTATGATTGATACAGGCGCTACACATTACTTTATTTCTATTGACTGCGTGAGAAGATTAGATCTTATTGGTTTCCCTATGAAAGGAGAAATGGTTATCGAGATCCTAGCTGATGGATCGTTAACTACTTCTCTAATTTGTTTGAACTGTCCCCTATCGATATATGGAAAAGATTTTCTTGTGGATCTAATCTGTTTTCCATTGGGAGGTTTAGATGTGATTCTGGGAATGAACTGGTTGGAATTAAATCATGTTCATATTAATTGTTTCAGCAAGTCAGTTCGATTTTTTACTCCTGATGAAGAGGAAGAAGAAGTTGGTTATCTATCTGCTAGAGAGTTAAGAGAAATTTTGAATGAAGAAGTTCAAGCATTGGCATTGTTTGTATCTCTATCGGTGGAAAATGAAATAGCAATTGGAGAATTGCTAGTGGTTAGAGAATTTTCGGAAGTATTCCCAGATGACATTGTGGATGTTCCGCTAGAGAGTGAGGTGAAATTCAGTATTGATTTTATGCCTGAAACTAGACCTATTTCGATGGCACCATATCGCATGTCGGCTTCTGAGTTATCTGAATTGAAGAAATAGTTAGAGGAACTGTTAGAAAAGAAGCTTGTGAGGTCGAGCGTGTCTCCTTGGGGAGCTCCAGTATTATTAGTGGAAAAAAAGATGATAGTATGAGATTGTGTATTGATTACAGACAGCTGAATAAAGTGAAAATTAAGAACAAGTACCCACTTCCAAGGATATATGATCTGATGGATCAGTTGGTAGGTGCTCGTATGTTTAACAAGATTGACCTGCGAACGGGTTATCATCATATAAGAGTAAAAGATGAAGACGTGCATAAAACAACTTTTAGGACTCGGTATGGACACTATGAATATGTAATGATGTCGTTTGGAGTTACTAATGCACCTAGAGTATTCATGGAATATATGAATCAAATTTTCCATGACTATTTGGATCAGTTTGTTGTTGTCTTTATAAATTATATTCTGATTTACTCTAAGTCGGAAGAAGAGAATGTTGAACATCTGCAGATTGTGTTGCAAGTGTTGAAAGAGAAGAAGTTGTATGCTAAGTTATGAAAGTGCGAGTTTTGGTTGAAGGAAGTGAGTTTTCTTGGCCATGCAATTTCAGGAGAATGGATTGTTATGGATCCATCCAAGGTAGATGCAGTTCTACAGTGGGAGACTTCGAAGTCGGTGACGAAAATTAGAAGCTTTTTGGGGTTAACATGTTATTATCGAAGATTAATTGAAGGTTTTTCAAAGTTGGTACTTCCATTGACTTAATTAACTTGTAAGGATAAGGAGTTTGTGTGGGCCATCCAGTGTGAACAGAGTTTCATCGAGCTAAAGAAGAGGTTGATTACCGCTCCAGTTTTAACTTTACCTAAACCTGATGAACCATTGTGGTTTATTGCGATGCTTCTATGATGGGTTTGGGTGGAGTGTTAATGCAAGACGGTCAAGTGGCGGCGTATGCTTCATGAAAGTTGAGAATTCATGAGAGAAATTATCCTACCCATGATTTGGAACTAGCATCCGTGGAACTTGTATTAAAGATTTGGAGGCATTATCTGTACGGTTCGAGATTTGAAGTATATAGTGATCATAAGACTTTGAAGTATCTTTTTGACCAGAAAGAGTTAAACATGAGAAAGAGGCGTTGGTTGAAATTCTTGAAGGACTATGATTTTAGTTTGAATTATCATCCCGGTAAAGCCAATGTTGTGGCTGATGCCTTAAGTCGGAAGACATTGCATATGTTGATCATGATGGCTAGGGAATTGGAATTGATCTAACAATTTAGAGATATGAGTTTGGGTTGCAAGCAGACACCTCACAGTGTAATGTTGGGAATTCTGAAGGTTAACAATGACTTTCTTGATCATATATAGGAGAGTCAGAATTCGGATGTGAAATTGCTAGACTTGATGGTCAGTGATGAACGGGCTGGCGGTAATGAATTCTGAGTCGATGAACATGGAGTACTAAGGTTTCGGGAGCGTATTTGTATTCCCGATGACCTCGAGTTGAAGAGAGTGATTCTTGAAAGGGACATAGAAGTAGTATGGGTATTCACCCGGGAGCTACAAAGATGTTTCAAGATTTGAAGAAGATATTTTGGTGACCTGGGATGAAGCGTGATATGGCTCAGTTTGTTTATGCGTGTTTGACTTGTCAGAAGTCGGAAGTAGAACATCAGAAACCTGCTGGTTTGATGCAACTGTTGGATATTCCATAGTAGAAATGAGATATTATCTCGATGGATTTCGTTACGAGGTTATCCAATACTCCGAGAGGGCATGATGTTATTTGGGTAATTGATGATAGATTGACAAAGTCATTACATTTTATTCTGATTGGTATTACTTTTTCCTTGCAGAAATTGGCATAGATTTATTTCAATGTGATTGTAAGGTTACATGGGATTCCTTTGAGGATTGTGTCAGATAGAGATCCGAGATTTACTTCTAGATTTATTATGGTGTGTTGTGTGAATTGTGAAGTTGGTGGTGTATTGAGGGAATGGATGATGTTATTTTAATTTATATGAGCTTAAATAGTTTATATTATATTGAAATAAATATTGGAATATGAAGTGAAAGGGTAGGTTGGTAATTAGATGAGGGAATAGTGAGGGAAAGACGTGGATTTCTTATTAGGGATATAAAGGTTATGTTGGGAATTTGGAGAAAAGAGAAGTCAATTCGTAGAAACTGATTGTGAATTGAGAAAAGCTAAAGTAGAGGGAGAAAGAATGAGCTGGGGCAAGAACTAGAAGAGGAGAATTCCGACAAGGGAGAGAAATCGTCCGTCGAATTAAGGTAAGGGTGGGATTTCTTTCATCTCCTAAGGGTATTATAATACGAGTATTGAACATATAATTGTTAAGTGAGAATCCATAAGGATGGAGAAAAATTTGATGAAAAGTATGATAGAACGATTAAGAATGGTTGAAATCATTGAAACTATTTGACTTTGACGAATAATTGTAGGAGGAATGGATCGTATGAATGATTTTCTGTGTTTTTCTGGAATTAAGAAGGGTTTTAGAAAAGAAAAATCGTAGCAGAATTGGACTGATTTCGCAGAGGAATTCTACAAAATTCACAATTCTCGCTTAGCGAGCCTTTGAGAATTTTTTACCCTTCTAGGCACAAGCTCGCGCGCTTAGCGAGCGGAGAGGTCGCTTAGCGAGACTTGGAGTGAAAAAAAATTATTTGTATTCTGAAAAATTCCATAAAACTTTTTATTTCATACTGTGGAATATTGGAACAAACCCTAGTACGAATAACATGTCGTCGAAGTCTGCTCACATGTTGTTGTTTAATTGGGCCTTGTGTTATGAATCCAATTGTTTTAGTTAGCTTGTACCCTAAGTTAGCTTCTAATGGGTAATTGTTAAAAAGCTCATTAGGTTAGTATGTTAGTTTTATTATAAATAGCATACTAGTCTCTCATATTTTATATAAATGAAAATAGGAAGATAAAACCCTAATTCAATCATGAGAGAGGTTATTTGTTATTCTTATATACTTGTAATCTTGTTTTAAGAGAAATGAAAGAATAACAGTTTATAACCAATCCTTATTGTTTTCTTTGGTAACCCTAAACACTAACCCTTGTGGGTTTCTTGAGAAACCTATTATACTTTATTTCTAAGGTATCTAATTCGCAACACATACACTAATGAATTTTGGTTGACATAGTGACGTTATGGGCATATATTGAGAGGTTACGTGCTTGTTTTGCAGGATGTTGAAAATCACTTTATTGACACATGAGTTAACATGTATATATTTACACTGATGTTATTATATGTTGTTGTTGCTGTTACATGATATAATTGTCGTTATATGATGTTGGAGTTGTTGTTACATGTTGTTGATGTTGTTATTTGTTGTTGTAATTGTTGTTATATGTTGTTATTGATGTTGTGGCATGAGGTCATTGTTGCAGACATTGCATATTGTCATTGATGGTGCATGGCATGTTCATAGTTGTGGATGGTTTACCAAGGTAGGGTAACAATATCCATCCGAATTCTAAAGGGAATCGTTGTTGGCGCGGTCATGAAATAGGGATCGTACGTGACCATGAAACAGAGGTCTTGGGTGTGATCATGAAAGAGGAATCATACTGAACCATGAAATAGGGGTCGAGAGTTCCAACGGGAACTGGATCATGAAACAAGGATCGTTAAATGGTACCACATGCATTGAGTCTGGTGGGGTCTCATTTGCATTGATTGTTGTTTGTGTGCATAGTATTGTTGGGTGTTTCGGCGTGAGTGTTTAATTTATTGATTGATGAAAAGTGGTGAATACTTGATGATACTTAGATTTTATTTGTATTATTTTTCTCTTTTGTTGGTGTAAGTATCTCACCCGTTCTGTTTGAATGTTACCCTATATTGGTAACGTGCAGGTGATCAGGAATAGTAGAGTCAAATATCGATGAAGTCGGTGCACTTCATGTTAGAGGAGTCGGCTAAATCCGCCGAATATTATTTTTTTGTCTATGGATGTCTAGATGTTGTTTAAAGACACAAAATTACATTTCAAGCCCTCAAAACTACAATCATCATCATTCCATGAATTTGTGTATCACTTTCATCAAAGCTCTCTCCCTTTTGTTTATGGTGCGAGTTGAAAGAAAGGAAAAGTTAATTATTGCATCTTAACCCAAACTTTATATAAATTGGCAGCTATTACCACCTTTACCACCACTCAACAAAAAAATAAGAGGAAAAGTATAGATTCGAGGGTCATTTCGTTATCATTTTCCATTTTAATATACTAGTTTAGATGGCAAATTATTTGATTAAGATGCTAATCAAAACAAAATCTCTTATCTTGTTATGTCCTTTATCATACTATTCTTTTCACATACTTTTGTTGCTTCTTAGACAGCTTAATTAATCCAAGTCGGCTGTGCAAAATCACAAACTTCAATTTGATAGGATCATGATAATTATTATACTATAAAGTAAAAGAAAGTACTGATTGGATGAGCACAAGAATAATAAGAAAATTCTAGGAAGATGTTAAAAAGACATGGATATTTAGATTGAAATTGAAGTGATACATTCAAACAATTAACATGAATTAACATTTATGAAATGTAATTAATATTTTGAACTCTGGTCGAGAGTTCAGTGCTAACTATTGGATCTACATTATCCACTTCACGGGTGGACTATTAGGATAGATATGATCTAATAAATCTCTGCGTTCTACACCCAAAAACGAGGTGGGTATAATCGTCTCCCATATATAACGTATTTTTAGTCAAATGTGCATGTATATTTTTAACAATAGTTTGCTCTATTATTATTTGAATTTATAAACTAACTTGGATTCATATTTTTTCAATTATAATAACTTATAAATGTTGTAACATTGTTTGGTTTATTGCTTGTCAAATGAACATATTTAAGGAGGACTGTCCTTATCATGTCATGGACATGTCCAGCTAAAATATTATACTTTACTAACTTTGCTTCAATCATCATGAAAAAGATGGTAAATTGTGTGATATCCCACTTCAAGTATATGATTCCAATCTCATAAAGAAATTTGGAAATACCTCAAAAACAAACCTATTAGCGAAAGACTATGACTATACCTAAAGATTCCATATTCAAGATTTAAGTGTCCTACTTCATGATCTTTCTTTACTATTATTAAACAAAAAGGGTCTACACCTCCTCTACATAGATCTTCATAAAGAAAAATCCAAACCTATTGTGATAACTTAATTAAATATCTTGTCTTTTTCTTTGTCACCTTTGGCTCTCTTGAGGTATGGAGAACTTATAAATTCACAACTATCTTCGAAGAAGTCGGGAGCAACATTATCTTAAATTTAATATTTTACCTATTTATAGTTGATGTGATGTCTGATCGTTTACACTTGAATTTAGCATGTTGGTATCTGACATTGATGAGTAAGAAACATATACGTGTTTAATCCGACGTATAAAATTATACGGTTTATATGAATGCAAAAATGTTAATGTTGCTTTTATTTTTGAAGAAAATAAAAGGGAAAGAGACCTCTAAATCAATCTATGATTAGACTTTTAATCTAAGATTTGCAAAATAAGGAAAAGCAAGATCATAATCATAAAGAAGTTGAACACTTAAAATTAAAGAAATGTTTGTCCAAAGGTGAATATGATAGGAAGAATATCTTTAAAGAATGAGAATGATTAAAGTACATCCAATTAACTGAATAAACAGAAAATTAATATTGAAGTTTAGTGGTACATAACAACATATTGTATGCTATATGAACACTTGTACAACATTTATTTTTTATACGAGAACGACGATCATGACAATATAATTTGCATTCTAAGTCCATTAATTTTATACCAGTTCTTTTGTTACCAAATTTTTCCTAAGAGTCGATCCAAGAGATGTCAGTGTTTAGACGTAAAAGTTTAACTTATATCATACACGACACTGGCAAAAAATCAGTTATAAAAAGTCATCTTGATTGTTTTTCAGGAGCTCAGCTATGTTTAACTAACTTAGCTACGCGTAATTGTAAAATTAATGCATAAACTCTATATATATTGTGGTGATTAAGGAGAATTGCAAGTGAAGATAACCTTAATGATAATTAAAGGCAAAAATGTGAGTTTAATTGGTAATTAAGATGTTGGATTAGTAGGTAAGTAAAAGGGTAAAGGAAGTTAGATTCTCATTTGGTTGTTTATGTATGAGACAGAGACTAGATGACAGATTGGTCTGTGATATGCAATCATCAAAGAGTGATTGAAGCCCACAAGAGACTAAAAGAGATAGCATGTGGGTCATTTATGTTTTCTTTTCCTTATTTTTTCCTTTTAAAAGGATGAGTTAATTAGAAGATGAGAAATGTTACAAAAATAATAATAGAGACTCTAACTTTACATTGCACTTGATTTGACTATTCAGTCACCAAATGGCAAATAGATATTCTTAGATGATCATCCTTGTCATTTTTCATAATACATCATACTCCATTGCACAGGTTGTTATTCCATGTGATGTTTGTTTTGTGTTTTTTGGTGTGAAAATGAAGGTTGATTAACATATATGGACCCCTCATTTTTTATTGTAGAATAATTTGAAAATATCAGAGGGATCATAATAAACATGGAGCATAAAACATGTGATTGAACTATTATTACATTAGTAATCTTTGTGAAAAAGCAATTGGGCTTGCTCAAGTGGGTAAGAATTAGGGAACTAACACTTCACTCTCAAGGCTCAGGGCTTCATCAATCATAAAACAACGTTTATTAAATGAGAGATAAAAAATCTTAAATTAAGTTAAGGGATTTTGAAACTAATTAAACCTCGATTTTTTGTGCTTTAACTCTTCTAAAAGTGAATTTAAATATGTACTAAAAATTTATATGTGGACATCCCTATTCTAAGAGATCCTCTGGCAACCGAAGGCGTGAATATGAACAGAGACTTCACAATATTGTCTGATATGAGCTTGTGTAGTGTTAAGAAAATCATATAGTATGTTCTTGGTGCGTTGTTTGACTATTAGAAAAAGCTCCTGACACCGGATAAGAGTTTATAAAGAATAGATTCTCTTTTGAGTTATGTGAAAAATCAATATATTATTGAATTCTATCTTTGATTAATGAAAAACCAAAATCTTATATTAACTATAGATATGGTGTATTAACTACATAAAAAGTTTTCAATCTTAACCGTTCGATTTCATATCGACGGTCGAGATAATTAAAGACTAATTTTGATATTCTATAATTTTAGTCATCCTGTCTCAAATTAATAGTCAAGTTCATTTATCTAAAAAATTAGTTATATTGGTAAAATGGCCTTCAACTTGAAGATGCTTGGTGACATGAAAATTGAAGCAAGAAAAAGGGCATGGAGTAATAAGTAGGGTGGAATTGGATTGAATAGATCCAAGAGTAATGAATGAGAATTGGTAGGTAAGATTTTAGTTACATAGAGCAAAATGGTGTACATTGTATATGTGTGTCCTATTGCATTGTGTATTATGTACTAGTTAGTAGTAGTGAGGCAAGTTATGGGACCAGTCCTTTTCATGAATCCTGACCATGAGAGCTTCTGCACAAAAGATCACTCACACTACAATCAGATGGCTATAATTATCTGCAAATTCTGTCTCATTGTTAAAGGACATTTTGGTTATTTGTCTGATTGATAGACACCACAACTAGTCATCAAGATGCAACATGGGACCCCATCATTGGTACAATTTTCATGTGATGATTCTTTTACAGTCTTAGCCAGCTCATTTATTGTCTCACTTTCTCACTAGCTAGAATTCAATGCTTTTCTATTCTACTACTACTACTACTACTACTTCCTTTAACTTAATTAAGTGCTTTCTTTGGAATGAAAAGAGATTTTGATACATAAACCTCATTATCACTTGCCTACAAGCTATATTTTATGGGACCAATTGTGATATAGAGAGGTAGGGTATGTAGCATTTAAGTAGAGGAGAGTACTAGAATTTGATAACATGACAAGAAGGACACATAAGCCTGACCAGTTGACAAGCCATATTTCATTTCATAGATGAATGAACAACCGTATTTGGTGGATCATGTTCTTTGCATTGATGCAAGTGAAAGCCAGAAAACACACATGGAGGAGGAGAAGATGCTATGGAAATAGATTCCCTTCCGTCACGCATATACACGCAATAATCAATCTCGACACTTCAATGCGAGTTTCTTTGTTACAAAATTTTAGACTTATTGAACCATGAGTATTCGTTAGAGTGGAGTATTTCTCGAAGTTCAAAAAACGTTTACACAAATAATTACAAATTATTCACTAAAAAGATTTGAGTTGAATTTAGATAGCTTTTCAGATGAGACAATTTCTTACTAATTAAGTCAACTTTCAATGGCTAAGATGCGATTTAATCGAGAACATCCAAACATGTTATATTCAAGTTTTTACACGTAAAGAATCCATTTTAACTTCTTTCAAAATGGTACCAATCATACATAAAACCATTCATCATTTTGAGGCACTTAAATATCAATTTCGATTGTCTGATCTCAAATTGATTATCATATCAAACTCTAAACTCTATGATACTTTGACCACACAAAATTTGAGATTAAGATAGAATCTTTGAAGATTAAGATATAGATTAATTTAAGCAAAGTAAAGTACACTCATAAATGAAGAGATAAATAAATATTTGGAGAAACTTTCCTTCAAGTAGTACAAACAAGCTTAATGTCTACATTTTTCACTATTCATCTTGACCCTTCTAATATTCATATTCTTTCCCCAATCACTCACTACTACTTAACAACAAAGACCTTTTTTTTCTTAAAGTTGAAAATAGAAATAATAATAATAATAATAATATTCAAAAATTAAAAAACAAAAAATAATAATAATACTAATTGTTCAAAATCCCAACACAATGATAATGTTGAAGAAGCCTATTAGCTTCCCTAAGACCACTGAAATAAGCTCCATGAGTTGTTGAATAATGAGTTCTATGAGTTGCTTCTCCTGCAAACAAAATCTGAAGGGGATCATATGAAAAACTATTGTTATCATCTTTCATCTTCATCGGCAAAGGCTCCGCCATTGTATCCAAATCTTCACCACTCGATCCAACCGCGACATAACTGTATGATCCTAAAAACAAAGGATCTGTTCCCCATTTACTCGTCAAAACTTTGCTTATTGATTTCGAATGAGGTGGTACAAAGTTTGACACGGTTGATGCAACGCCTTTCATAATCTCTTCGTCTTTGAGCGATTCAAGCGCCAATGCTTCTTCGCCAGCAAACCACGACAAAAGAACACTTGAGTCGTTGTAAATAGGAAAAAGTGTCGCGGTTTTTCTCATCCACCATGGTATTTTCGTGTCCCTTGATTCGTTTTGAGGCGAATGAAACACCATTTGAAGAAATGGAAATGCCCCTTTTGAAGAAACATCATGTTTTGTTGTGGTTGAATTACTCAATTGCATAAACAACTTGTTAACAACACCAAAACCAAGCCGGGAAATCGCTTCAACTTTTGAATTCGGAAGCTTAGGACAGAATAACATACCTTTAACATCATCGTCGTCATCATGAGAAATCGAAGCTTTTAAAACTCCGAGTGAAACAGTAACAATAACATGATCTGCATACATAACAGATCCATCACAGAAATGTAACTTAACCGGCCTAAAAAAATTATTTCGCTCATACTCATCAGCGCACAATTTCTGCGGCTGCCATTCGATTTTTCGGACTTTTCTACCTAATTGAACCAAACCAGGTGGCAAAACAGAAGCTATAGAATCAATTATACTCAAATAGCCCTTAGCAATTGTGATTTCTTCACCTGGAAACATTCTATACTCACTTTCAGCTTCATAATCCAAACACTCCAAATCACCGGCCGACGTATAAGTCCTTTCGGTATTCTCATACATTGCGAAAATCGCTTCTTCCAGCGACTTCTTGCTCCAATCATTATTCTCATTAACTTCATCTCCTTCTTTCACCGACTCGAAATAAGCCTCAAGACCTTGTCTCAAGAAAGAACCAATACTAAGATTCTTCTTCGAGCCAAAGCTTTGGCTCGAAGAAGCTTTAGCAGCCATGTTATAATAACTCAAAACCTCACCTTTCAGAGTCTCTTTAGTTAACTTCCCTTGTGAATACTCCATGAGGCTCTTGAAAAGCTTTGAAACAGGCTCAACAATGGAAGATTGAACATGAAAACCACCTTCCGCGACTGTAATAATCGATTCGTCGTTGTTGTTTCCGTCCATGCACTCCCAAGGTTGTTCAGAATGAAGTGAGTTTGTTTCCATAGCTATTTTGTGAATTGGACTATTACCAATTCCATGGATCCATGTAGCTCCCATCTCGATTCTGTCACCGCCGAATTCGGAGGTGTTGATTCTCCCGCCGATTCTTGTTCCGCCATCGACGATACAGAGTTCGAATAAGTCCTTTGAAGCTGTTGAAGTGTAGAGCTTGTTTGCAGCTGTTAGGCCTGCCATTCCGGCTCCAATTATCACAATCTTTGGTTTTTTCACCACCATTGTTGATTTGATTTCGCTACAACTTTGTTTTGGTTATGATTAAACTTCAATTCTATTTCAATATAAGAGATGATATAATATAGGAAAAAGTGATGGAATTGAATAGAATAGAAAGGGGGGGTGTGAAGAAGTGTGAAGTGTGAAGGTGAGATTTGAGTTACTGACAATGAATTTATAACTTGTTTCTGCTTTGTGAAATATATGGCTTTTTTTTATTGGAAGTTATAATTATTATTTATTTATTTTTTGGAGTAAAGTGTGTGACCAACTTGGTCCTTTATTGTAAATAATTATAAGTAGGACAAAAATATTAAATACTGCAAGGTAAATAAATAAATAAATAAAACAGTAACAGTATTCAATGTATAGAATATATTGATTATAAATGGATTGATTTTGATTAAGAGTAAATTGAAAATAAATTGATTTATATTTGAATAAATTATTGTAAAATAATTAAAGTAAATTTTAATATAAAAATTAAATTAATCTTTTTATTATTAAAAATGAAATTTATTCATTCAAATGGATAAAATACATCCAATAATACATAGTCAGAATCTAAATCGTTGTAAATCAAAAATGATGAATTTGCAAACAAACTCAAAGCATACACATTTATAAATGGATTGATTTTATAAAATTGATTTTGATTAAAAGTAAATTGAAAATAAATTGATTTATATTTGAATAAATTATTGTAAAATAATTAAATAATAAATTTTAATATAAAAATATAATATAATTTTTTTTTATTAAAAACGAAATTCATTCATTCAAATAGATAAAATACATCCAATAATATAAATTCAAAATCAAAATCGTTATAAATCGAAAATGATGAATTTGAGAACAAACTCAAAACACACATATTTATAATTTATAATGACAACGTTAAAATTATTAATTGAATATTCATTAAGTCAAAACTAATACGTTAATCTGAATTAATAAGATGATGATCAATTTAATATAAAGACAAAATCAAATATATGTGAAATCATTTGAATGAAAAGGAAATGAAAAATAATTTAGAGGATGATTTTGAATAAAAAAAATTGATCTTAAGATCATCCATCTTTAGTGGACGAAGAAAAAAAGAAAATTAGAGAGTTGAAGAAAGAAAACAGACTGTTTATATTTTAGTAGAATCAATTTCAAAATCCAATAATCAATTTTATCACAAACCCTAAACTGATCACTCTTCTTATAACCCTCAATAACTGAACTACACACAATAAACACAAAAACTAATTCTATTAAAAAATTAATTTGAAAATAAATTGATTATGTAAATTAATTTTGATATAAGTATGAGTTAAAAATAAATTAAATAAAATTTTGCAAAAATAAATTGAAGAGTAAATTTGTAAAAAAAAAAAAAAAAAAAAAAAAAAAGTTTTAAACTCCTATACTATATAAATTATAGTCTAAAATAAAATCAGTTTTAGAAACCATAATCCATTGAACTCAAAACAACCAAAACATCAAAATCAATTATAATATAGAACCAACTCATACATTTTACCACATACCCAAAATTCATCACACTCTTTTCAAACCTAAAAAAACTCAACTACACACAATAAATACCAAAATTGATTCAATTGAAAAACTGAACTATACTACCCTACAACCATAAATGCCCACAACTTCCTAATAATTCAGAGACAAACACTGAGCTACAAGAAGAGTGAATAGTGAAGATGACAATAACCTAGACCCAATTTGACATTGTTGTAATAAGAAGAAGAAAAAAATGAGAAAAAATAAAAATAAAAAAAAGGTTGACAGTGCCTCTCACCAACCTCACATGTAAATTGAGATTTGGGACTCCCCACCAAAACAAGTCAATGGTCCTGATCAGCTGATGGGCTGTCCTTACATGAGGTATATGGTGGAGACCAAATCAATCTAGCCATTATACTAATATAAAGTTAAACTTGTTCAATGATTCACTACTCAATTTTTTTTATGTGATAGTACCAATTTTTAGGGTACCCCTATTCATTCGTACTTTTATAGCAACCATGTTGGAGTTTTCATCATCATATATTTCTTTTTTGAATCCCATATCCCATGATATTCTTATGCAATTAAGACATTTTCGATAATACTTTTCTTTTCGGAGATATAATTTTGGAAGTATCTTTGTTATACTTAATATTGACTTTTATGGAGATATATTTTTTATTTGTTTTTAAGTAAGATTTTTAAATTTATTCATTTTTAAGTCAATCTCCTAAAACATTATAAAATATATATTTAATTCATTTTTAAGTCTGACTCTCAAATTTATTTGATTTTTTTCTCTTTTCTCTGACACATTTTGAAATACATGACATTATAATTTGAGTTTCTTTCTATAATGAAATGAAATGTTTTTTTATTTAATTTCTTTTTATAGAATATAAATTGTTTTTGATTTCATGAGGTTGACAAGCCTTTATATTTTTGCATACTTTATATTTTTGCATATTTTTGTTTACAAGATCGATGCCAAGATGAGATGCTCGTAGAAATTTATTGTGTTATAAACATTGGTGTTTGAATTGATTTTAAATTAATTTTAAGGGTAAGTTTATGATGATATTAACCGCAGTCTAGTCCATGAGTGGATCGTCCATGGGGCACACCACCTAGATTTATCCTAGAGGGATATAATCCCTGATTGATTGAAGAATTGAGGAACGCGCAGGACCGTCTTAATTTGAAGGTTACAAACTTCAAACTCTTCAAGATGCACTAGCAAAAAATTCCATACCAGGAGGTTACAAACTCTCGGTCTCTGAAGTTCCGACTGCAGTACAAATTGTACCATCTCCACTGGTACGCATCACCTCGGAAACCGAAGGTAGTCACTTGCTCCAAGTGAAAGGGGAGGAATCAACAAAAGGATGGACGAATTCCAAAAACAGTTCGCAGCAATGCGACAGGAATTATAGTCTCTCAGAGGACAAGAGTTGTTTGGAAGCAACACAACAGATATAAGTTTGGTCTCAAATGTTCAAATACCGCACAAATTCAAAGTTCCTGATTTTAAGAAATACAAGGGTGATTCTTGCCCTCAAAGTCATTTGACAATGTACACCCGGAAAATGTCCACTCAAATGGGCAATCCAAAGCTACTGATTCAATTCTTTCAAGATAGCTTGACCGGGGCAGCGCTTCGTTAATACATAAAGCTTAACCGTATGAATATCAACAGCTTCCGAGATCTCAGAAATGCTTTCATAGAATAATATAAATTCAATTTAGATATGGATCCCGATCGGGACCAACTCAGAGCAATGTCTCAAAAGGGTAATGAAACCTTGAAAGAGTACGTGCAAAGATGGCCTGAAATCGCTGCTCAAATTTCTCCTCCTCTTGGAGAGAAAGAAATAACAAAAATCTTCCTCAAGACATTGATTTCATTCTACTATGAACGGATGGTTGTAAGCGTGCCCAATGATTTCACCGAGACTTTAAACATGGGAGTACGCTTAGAAGAGATAGTTAGAGAAAGACGTTTAGCCAAAGACGTTGAACCTTCAAGTTCCAACAAAAGATATGGAAGTTCCTTTCAGAAGAAAAAGGAACAAGATATAAACAACATATCTCTGGGCAAACAGCGACCAAGATTTTCACCTCGTCAAGCGGCGACGATATCTCTTGTTATTACCTCAGTTGTAGCTCCGACGTATCAACCTCAGATCGTAACTCTTCTAATCAACAACAATATCAGCAAAGGCAACAACCTCCTCAACAGGCTTGTCCACAATTTAACAACAATGGGTATCCAAGGTCTCCAACAATTGACCCTATGCCTATAATATATGTTGATTTGTTTCCCTTATTACTAAGAAAGGGGCACATTCAGACCAGAACTCCTGTTGCGATTCCTGCTGATCCCCATCCATGTCATAAAGCTGATTAATCATGTCCTTATCATCAAGGAGGGAAATGGCATAACATTGAAAATTTCCTAGTTTTCAAGTACAACGTCCAAAGACTCGTCAAGAATATATTTTTATCCTTCAGAGATACTAATCCAAATGTTCAAACAAATTTGTTACCATAGCATGAGAAAGCGTCGATCAACTGGATTCAAGATCAGGAAATTCGAGGAGTCAATTTACTTGACGATCCTCCAAGAATTGTTCAAAACTTTGACATTCGAGCAATGAATGTCAATTTGGTTGCAATGCATTCCAGACAAGTCTACATAATAATTTTCCACGACACGACTACCAAAGTTGCTATGTCTACTCAACAAATGATCAAGGGTTCTCTTTTATACAAGAAGCCCTTCAACGACAAATGAATTTAGATTGGATTCAAGATTACCGTGAAGTTAATGATCCTCATATCAACATGGTTTAAATATTCGACATTCACATAATGAATACTAGTTTAGTCAAATTGCACTCCAAGCACGTCAGACTTGGATTCTTATCAATGCACGATTATCGGAACTACAGAGGTTTCTCTAAAGGTAATCAAGGGTGTGGAACAGTGCAAAGAGATCTTCAAGATTTATTGGACCATTGGTGGCTTCCAATTTACATGGACGAAGAAACTGGTCAGATTAGTCTCAACAACGATACTCCGGCTAGAAGACAAACTTTCGACGCCAAAATACAACACTCAGACAAAGTTAAGATTCATTGTACATAAAGTGGATACGATCTTTTGCCACCTTACAGTTATGAAAATTTTGAAGTCTTCTCAACGGATAAACGAGGATGTATCATAGTTTGTATGGATCTCCGAGATCCAATGGAGCAAGGTGTTACTCGTCTGCAAGAGTAGGAGCAGATCAACATGATATAGGAAGTTCCAGCGATTGAACTTATGGACTGTGAAACTGACGAAGAGATTCTAAATATAATCCCTTTGGTCGAAGAAAAGAAATGCTTGGAAGTTCCCTTTGACAACGGAAAAACTCACTAGACAACATCGATAGAGGTTACTTTCGACAGCCAAAAGTCTCGTCTAACCCCTTTGGTCATCTATTTCTCAGGATCAATGCCTTATGCTTCAGAGAAATCAATTATGTATAAGTACGGACTAACAATCATGGAAGGAGGGAAAGAAGTACCCCTACCATCTCTTGTCAGCATCTCTAATATTAGTCGAGTCACTAGAAGTGGACAAGTATTCAACCTAGGAGTTGAAGATACTAAAAAGGTAAAGGAACCTCAAGCCGAGGTCATCGACCTTCCAGTGGGTCAGACAAGTAATCCAGAGCCTGCAACAAAGGATAAAGATGAAATCCTTAGGCTCGTCCATAGAAACGAGTATAAGATTGTGGATCAATTACTACAAACTGCTTCGAGAGTGTTGTAACCCAAAATTTTCCCTCCCATATTCAATATAATATATCTCAAGAGGTCTCCTGATGGTCATAAGATTCACAATTGCTCACAAGGATTCAAGGTTTCATCAAACAAAGCCTATTCCTAAGCAATGGATCTTCAACTAGGGTTTTGATGTTCTCAAGACAGAATGGACTTCCAAAGCCTCAAGTGGACTTCATAACATCCCATATACCTCAAAGAATCCTCATGTCAAGTTTCAAAGTTTTCCTTACAAGTTTGGTCAATCAGATGCTTAGATACTTAAAAATCAGTTAATTTGGTCAACAAGTCAATTGTGGTCAACACAAAGTCAAACTTTAATATTTTTGGCCAACATCAATATTATGAGGTGAAATTCATCATTTGATCAAGGGTTGATCATTATTCATCAAGAAAACCTCAGAATCATCAAGAATCAGGAGTTATTAAATTAGGGTTTTTGTAGGAAAAGTCAACTGAACTTTGATCAGCCATAACTTTCACATGCTTCATCAAACATTTCCCATCCAAATCTCATTCTTAAGGAAATTCAATTCTCTACAACTTTGTATCTCACAAGCCAAGTCCAAAAATGCTTCATTTGAGAGGTATGAGCCAAGACATTAAAGGTCCTTTTAAAAGTCAACAAAAAGTCAACTTATTCCAAAGCTCATAACTTAAAAATGGAAAATGATATGGACATGGGACCAAAATTATAAGTTATAATACACTCTAAGATTTCTAAAAAGTCCTAGAAAACCTTCATGGGATAAAAATTGTGGGAGTTATGCATTGTTGAAGTTGGACAATTTTGAAGAGGTGTATGAAGCAAAAAGGGCCAAAACTCAAGATTTCTCAAATGGACCCATAATACTTCAACCCAAACTAAAAGATGAGACTATTCACGACCCAATGATTAATTTTTATGATTTTTATTATTTATTTTATATTATATTTAATTTTAATCATTTAAATTCAATTTTAATTGAAATAATTCATAAAAAATCAAATATTTGATTCCAAAATTATTTTGGGTTCAAATATTTGATGAGTAAGATGATTGATCATGTCCAAATTCGTACAAGACAAAAATAGCATGATCTTATATGATTTTTTGACAATTTTGGTAACTTGGTTTCTTCACCCACAAGCAATCACAAATTCATCTCTCAAAGCCCAAAAATCTTGACCTAATTACACTACTACATAAACACAACAAGACCACAAGACCTGAGACGAAATTCAGAGGCATAAGAACACTTTTCAAAACTCAAATTTTTTCAAGAAACTTGATTTTAGGTTTTCTCGTTCAAGCCCATTCCAAGGAATTCTAAAGGTTGCAATTGGTTTATTGAAGTACCTTGAACATGTTTCCATCATTATCATCCTAAAAAACATCAAGAATCGGTCAAACCGAATTCATGTTTACACAATATTTACATTTTTTTAATTTCATGAATTTATGTGTTTTTAATTGATTTTGATTGTCTAACCTTGTTTGTTTCATTGCATTGAAGCTTTCTGGGCAATTAGAATGAAGTTTCATGGATGAATACGCAAATCACGATTGTTAGGGTTTAGGGTTTGAATTTGGGGTTTCACGATTTAGACGGTTGCAAAGACTTTTGATGACATTGTAACACAGTGGGAGAACTGACTTGGTGTTTTTGTTTGACAAAAACATGTGCGAATAGCAAGAGTCGCCACCGACTTTTACTTTATCCAATATGATAGGTTATAAAAGAACAGGAAAGACCTTTTAAAAAAATTGAGTTCGGGGGGTAAGTTATATAAAGGGAAGGTGTTAGCACCCTTTATGTACATGGTTATCCATGGGCCCTTAGTTACTTAGCTCACTTGTTTGTTTGAAAAGTTTGAAGTGTGTATTTAGAAATTTTCATAAGTCTTTGTAATGATCCTCATATGGATGTATACAAAGCTTTGAGTTTTGTGAAAATTGTTTGAAAGTGAGGTGTGAAAAAATGTTTTGAAATATGGGCAAGTAACTAAGAACTACCAACCCTAGACTGGTCTTTCACGTTTCTTTATTTCCTTTCAAGGGTAAGACTGTCCTTAATATTAAGGAGTAAGTAGTCATTTACCTTGGATTTATTAAGGGATAGGCGTAGGGTCATCGTATAGTCAAAGAAAATAACTTGTAAGAGTGTCTTTAGCAATTCGTAAGGACTATCATCATTTTTCCGTAGGGTCATCGAAGGACGAGATCATTTGTTTCGTAGGCAACTTCAAAGGGACTATGATCTTTTTAACTTTGAAGAGACTTGATGATTTATCTGTAGGAACATTTTCTTAAGACACCCCCATTTTTGAGGGACTTGACCATTTATTAAGGCAACCAAGAGGGGAACCATAGAAAGTGCAGATGACGATCGTAGAACGATCGACTTACATGTGTGAATCCTGTTTTCTGATATTTATCTTGATAATTAATTTTCTAAGTCCTTATTATTCAGTTAATTCTTTTCACACCCTAAGTTACTATCCATGTAGTTAATATAAAAATAAGGGCAGAAATTAAAAGGCAGAAAATAAAGATTCCTACAATATTACATGGCTTCGAGGCAGTTACATAATAATAAGGGTGGAAAATAAAACCTAAATATTACAAATGCGAAACAGTTACATAATCAGGCGAAGTAAATGAATAACATAAAAATGAGTGAAAAATAGGAAATAAAAAAAAAGTTTGCAAATTAGATTAAGGTTTAAAATTAAGGTAATTTTTTTTAGGGTTTTGAGATTTGAGAAAAAGTTTTAGGGTTTAAAGGTTGGAGAAAAAGTTTTAGGGTTTATGTTTATAAAAAATTTAGTGTTTTAGGGCGAAGTCAGGGTTTAAGATAAAGATTAGGGCTAAATTAAAAAATCAACCTAATAAATTAAATAATTTTTTTTAGAGAAAATAAATAAAAAAAATTATTGAATTATTATAAAGTTATTTTATTTTTTTAAAAGATATTAGTGAAGGTTAATTAATTTGATTTTAAGTTAATTGGGATTAATGGTTAATTATTAATTAATTGATTAATAAAGTTTAATTAAAATAATAATAAGAAGAAACATGAAATTCGCTCAAAAATAAAGGGGTGAAGGTTGGAATCGAACCCTCACCTCTTACCTCATACGCATGCGTCCTTTCCACTAGGTCAATCATGCGCTGGTGATAAAGAATGGGAACTAATTGGTTTTATTATGTATTTTCTCCAGCTTCCGGAAACAACCAATCGCGCCATGCCACGTCTTGTCTTCAACCTCTCGTCCTGCGCGTTTTCCTGCGACTTTTGCTATAATATTTCCTACGAAATTTTGCGTAGCTAAACCTGCAATTTTTGTAAACATCAACAAACATCAATTTAAACGTATCAAACATATGTGATCATACTAAATCAAGTCGTGTGAGTCCAATGATGGTGTTATTCTGGTCTGAAAATGACTGATTTATTAAGGGATAGGCGTAGGGTCATCGTATAGTCAAAGAAAATAACTTGTAAGAGTGTCTTTAGCAATTCGTAAGGACTATCATCATTTTTCCGTAGGGTCATCGAAGGACGAGATCATTTGTTTCGTAGGCAACTTCAAAGGGACTATGATCTTTTTAACTTTGAAGAGACTTGATGATTTATCTGTAGGAACATTTTCTTAAGACACCCCCATTTTTGAGGGACTTGACCATTTATTAAGGCAACCAAGAGGGGAACCATAGAAAGTGCAGATGACGATCGTAGAACGATCGACTTACATGTGTGAATCCTGTTTTCTGATATTTATCTTGATAATTAATTTTCTAAGTCCTTATTATTCAGTTAATTCTTTTCACACCCTAAGTTACTATCCATGTAGTTAATATAAAAATAAGGGCAGAAATTAAAAGGCAGAAAATAAAGATTCCTACAATATTACATGGCTTCGAGGCAGTTACATAATAATAAGGGTGGAAAATAAAACCTAAATATTACAAATGCGAAACAGTTACATAATCAGGCGAAGTAAATGAATAACATAAAAATGAGTGAAAAATAGGAAATAAAAAAAAAGTTTGCAAATTAGATTAAGGTTTAAAATTAAGGTAATTTTTTTTAGGGTTTTGAGATTTGAGAAAAAGTTTTAGGGTTTAAAGGTTGGAGAAAAAGTTTTAGGGTTTATGTTTATAAAAAATTTAGTGTTTTAGGGCGAAGTCAGGGTTTAAGATAAAGATTAGGGCTAAATTAAAAAATCAACCTAATAAATTAAATAATTTTTTTTAGAGAAAATAAATAAAAAAAATTATTGAATTATTATAAAGTTATTTTATTTTTTTAAAAGATATTAGTGAAGGTTAATTAATTTGATTTTAAGTTAATTGGGATTAATGGTTAATTATTAATTAATTGATTAATAAAGTTTAATTAAAATAATAATAAGAAGAAACATGAAATTCGCTCAAAAATAAAGGGGTGAAGGTTGGAATCGAACCCTCACCTCTTACCTCATACGCATGCGTCCTTTCCACTAGGTCAATCATGCGCTGGTGATAAAGAATGGGAACTAATTGGTTTTATTATGTATTTTCTCCAGCTTCCGGAAACAACCAATCGCGCCATGCCACGTCTTGTCTTCAACCTCTCGTCCTGCGCGTTTTCCTGCGACTTTTGCTATAATATTTCCTACGAAATTTTGCGTAGCTAAACCTGCAATTTTTGTAAACATCAACAAACATCAATTTAAACGTATCAAACATATGTGATCATACTAAATCAAGTCGTGTGAGTCCAATGATGGTGTTATTCTGGCCTGAAAATGACTGATTTATTAAGGGATAGGCGTAGGGTCATCGTATAGTCAAAGAAAATAACTTGTAAGAGTGTCTTTAGCAATTCGTAAGGACTATCATCATTTTTCCGTAGGGTCATCGAAGGACGAGATCATTTGTTTCGTAGGCAACTTCAAAGGGACTATGATCTTTTTAACTTTGAAGAGACTTGATGATTTATCTGTAGGAACATTTTCTTAAGACACCCCCATTTTTGAGGGACTTGACCATTTATTAAGGCAACCAAGAGGGGAACCATAGAAAGTGCAGATGACGATCGTAGAACGATCGACTTACATGTGTGAATCCTGTTTTCTGATATTTATCTTGATAATTAATTTTCTAAGTCCTTATTATTCAGTTAATTCTTTTCACACCCTAAGTTACTATCCATGTAGTTAATATAAAAATAAGGGCAGAAATTAAAAGGCAGAAAATAAAGATTCCTACAATATTACATGGCTTCGAGGCAGTTACATAATAATAAGGGTGGAAAATAAAACCTAAATATTACAAATGCGAAACAGTTACATAATCAGGCGAAGTAAATGAATAACATAAAAATGAGTGAAAAATAGGAAATAAAAAAAAAGTTTGCAAATTAGATTAAGGTTTAAAATTAAGGTAATTTTTTTTAGGGTTTTGAGATTTGAGAAAAAGTTTTAGGGTTTAAAGGTTGGAGAAAAAGTTTTAGGGTTTATGTTTATAAAAAATTTAGTGTTTTAGGGCGAAGTCAGGGTTTAAGATAAAGATTAGGGCTAAATTAAAAAATCAACCTAATAAATTAAATAATTTTTTTTAGAGAAAATAAATAAAAAAAATTATTGAATTATTATAAAGTTATTTTATTTTTTTAAAAGATATTAGTGAAGGTTAATTAATTTGATTTTAAGTTAATTGGGATTAATGGTTAATTATTAATTAATTGATTAATAAAGTTTAATTAAAATAATAATAAGAAGAAACATGAAATTCGCTCAAAAATAAAGGGGTGAAGGTTGGAATCGAACCCTCACCTCTTACCTCATACGCATGCGTCCTTTCCACTAGGTCAATCATGCGCTGGTGATAAAGAATGGGAACTAATTGGTTTTATTATGTATTTTCTCCAGCTTCCGGAAACAACCAATCGCGCCATGCCACGTCTTGTCTTCAACCTCTCGTCCTGCGCGTTTTCCTGCGACTTTTGCTATAATATTTCCTACGAAATTTTGCGTAGCTAAACCTGCAATTTTTGTAAACATCAACAAACATCAATTTAAACGTATCAAACATATGTGATCATACTAAATCAAGTCGTGTGAGTCCAATGATGGTGTTATTCTGGCCTGAAAATGACTGTATCATGCACTTTCATGGAGGATCCATCTTATGCCCTAACCATGGCACCCTTCGAAATCTTCAAATCTTTGTGGGATAGAGTCTTGGGATCTTGAGGGATGTGAATGGACATGAAGAATTGATTAAATCTTGTTGCAAAGTTGTCTATGGTTTTGCCCTAATTTTAACAAAATTTTGAAATTTTTCTAAGGTCATTATGGCATGGAATCCCTCCCCTCTCATTATGGTCTTGTGGTATATATATATATATATATATATATATATATATATATATATATATATATATATATATATATATATATATATATATATATATATATATATATTAGTGTAAATTAGGGTGAAATTTGGGCCTTTGGTTCAGCTTTATGGATTGCTTGAAGATGAAGAAACCAATTTGTCTTAATTACCCAAAAATCAAATTAAATCATGCTAAATTGTTCTTACACGAATTTGGAATGTATCAATCACTTTGAATATCATATATTTGATCCCAAAATAAATTTCAAATCAAATATTTGATTTTCATAATTTATTTTAAGTAAAAATGATTTTAAATGATTAAAATAAAAAATAATAAAAAATAAATAATAAAAATCAGAAAATATGGTCATTGGGTCGTGAATAGACTTATCTCTTTGAGTTTGGATTGAAATATTGTAGGCCCATTTGGAAAGAATTGGAGTTATGGCCTTTTTTGCTTCATACACCTCTTAAAAATATCTCAACTTTGATAATGCATAACTTCCTCAATTTTGATCACAGGAAGGTGTTCTAGGACTTTTTAGAAAGCTTAGAGTGTCCTCTAATCAACCCTTTTGGTCCCATATCCATATCATTTACCATTTCTAAATTATGAGCTTTGGAAAAAGTTGACTTTTTATTGACTTTCAAAAAGACCTATAATGTCTTAGCTCATATCTTTCAAATGAAACATTTTTGGACTTGGCTTGTGAGACACAAAGTTATAGAGAATTGGATTTCCTTCAAAATGAGCTTTGGATGGGTAATTTTTTAAGAAGTATGTGAATGTTATGGCTGCTCAAAGTTCAGTTGACTATTCCTGCACAAAACCCTAATTTAGCAACTTCTGATTCTTGATGATTCTTAGGTTTCCTTGATGAATCATGATCAACCCTTGGTCATATAATGAATTTTACCTCATAATATTAATGTTGACCAGAAATCTTGAAGTTTGACTTTAGGTTGACCACGGTTGACTTGTTGACCAAGTTATCTGAATTTTAGGTATCTGAGCATCTGACTGACCAAACTTGTGAGGAAAGCTTGGCAACTTGACATGAGGATTCTTTAATTAGCTACAAAAATTTCGTAGCTAATTCGAAGCAAAACCGTAGCTAAAGTTTGAAGCTGGAGGATGAAGAAGGTACATGCCGCGCGCACAAAATTCAGGATTCAAAATTTTCTTTTATTTTATTATCATTTGTTTGTGTTTTATTAACACCACAACGCAAGTGGTCTAGTGGAAGGAGGAGGCGCATATGATGTGTAGGGTGTGGGTTCGAACCTGACCTCCAGAATTTTTACAAACTAGTTTTGTTCTTATTTTATTTTCTTAACTTTTTTTAATCTTAATTAATAACTAATTATAATTATAATTAATTTTAAATTAACCATTAAACCTTTAAAACTAATTTCTTCTAAGTAATTTCTTAAAATAACTTTTGAAAATAATTTTTTTCTAATCTTATTTTTTTCTCTCACATATTTTCTTTTCTTTTAATAAAAAAAATTAATTAGTTAATTAATTAGATTTAGGTTTTTCTTAATCAAACCCTAATTTTTGTTATTAACCCTAATTTAAAAAAAAAAACTAATTTTCAAACCTGATTTTTTCAACCCTAATTCTCTAAGACCTTAATTTAACAAAAAAAAACTTAATTTATTTTTCATAAAACAATAATTCCTTTTCTTTTTAATTTAAATTGCTTTATTTATTTCCTTAGAAAATTGTATAGGTCGTCTTCTATGTAATTTATTTTTGCTTTTATTATGTAATTGCTCCTATTTTGTAATAGCGTAGGTTTAAATTTCTGCTTTTATTTTTCTGCATCTATTATTATGTAACTGCCCCGAAGCCATGTAATAGCGTAGGACCTTTTAAATTCCGCTTTTAAATTTCTGTAAATATTAATATGTGTTTAGTAATTTAGGGAGTGTAAAGAATAAATGAAAATTAATTTGGACTTAGATCACTAATCATAAGATAAATATTTGAAATTGATATTCACATACATAAGTCGATCGTTCTATGATCGCCATATGCACCTCCTAGGGTTTCTCCTCTTGGTTGCCTTCAATACAATGGTCAAGTTCCTTGAATGTTGGGGTGTCTTAGCAAATGTCCCTACAGATTAAAAATCATCATAGTCCCTTCAAGATTTAAAATATCATAGCCCCTTCGAAGTTGCCTACGAAATAATGATCTTGTCCCTCGATGAACTTACGGAAAAAATGATGATTGTCCCTTCGAATTACTAAGACACCCCTACAAGTTGTCTTCTATGACCATGCGATGACCATACGCCCATACCTTAACAAATCCAAGGTAATGACTACTTACTCCTTAATAGTAAGGATAGTCTTACCCTTGAAAAGAAATAGAAAAACATGAAAGACCAACTTAGGATAGGTATCACTTAATTACTTGCTCACTCTTTCAAAAACTCTTTTCACATCCCACTTTTAAATATTTTTAAACCAAACACTTTGTATATATCCATACGAGGATCATTACAAAGTCAAAGACTTCTGGAAAATTTTCTAAACACACACTATAAATTTTTTTCAAACAAGTTAAAGTGAGCTAAGTAATTAAGAGCCCATGGATAACCATGGATATAAAGGGTGCTAACATCTTCCTTTTATATAACCTACCCCCCCCCCCCCCCAAACTCAAATCTTTTTAAGGTATTTCCTGTTCTTTTATACCTTTCCTAAGTTGGATAAAATAAAAGTTGGTGGCGACTCTTGCTATCCGCCCATGTTTTTGTCAAACAAAAACACCTAAGTCAGTTGTCCCACCGTGTTACAAAACTGGCTTAGAAAAGGAACCTAAACTTGAAGTCATTGTTGCAGCCCTACATTTGAAGAAATCAGACATTATCCTAGAAACAAGAAGTGGAGTTAAAGGTATTCTTGCTAAGGTATTGATAGAGAAAGCTCAAGTGTTCTTGGATTCTATGAGTTATGATGATTTTGAGGAGATCTTGGCTTTTTTATTTATGGTTTGGTGTTATTCCCTAATCGAGACCAATTCATAGATGTGCGTGCAATCAACATATTTTTGACTCACAATCATGTGCCTACCTTGCTTGGAGATATCTTATACTCTCTTCACACTCGTACTACGAAGGCGTGAGGAACTCTGGTGTGTTGCATATCTCTACTATCAAGGTGGTTTATTTCACACCTTCATCGACCTGTGATGAAAAATGAACAAGGTTTGAGATGGTCTAAAAGGATAATGTCAGTCTCTCATTCAAACATTCAATGGTGTTCCCGATCTATGAAGAATATTATTATCATTGACCATTGTGGAGAGCTCCCTAATGTGCCACTCCTTGGCATAAAAGGGGGCATTACCTAAAATCCTTCTTTAGCACTACGTCAGTTTGGTTATGCTCGGAGTAATGTTCCCCATGATATGATCATTCAAGGCATTATGTTTGATTATGACAACGATCTTCAAGGTTATCGTCAAAGGTTTATACGATATTAGAGCATGGTGAACAAGATCAACAACAAGACTCTGGAACCAAAATACTTCATTCCTATGGAACCTTACCTCAGATGGGTGCGGTCTCGTGCTCAGACTTTTATGATGCCATATCCTGCTATTCTACCGGTGACTGTTGAGTGTAAACACCCCAAATCTGCCCTCACCCATTCACACCATGGCTTGTGATCATCTCATATGCATAAACACCATCATATCATCTCATAGTACATTTTGATTCACTGGATAGTTTCTAAGGCATCTGCACCTAGGGTTTGTGATCTGAGCAACCTCAAGGCTTCTTGAGCCATTTCAAAGGCTACCAATCAACTCAAAGGGGTCCATGTGTGTATTTATATCATATTCCATCTCCTCAAAGTCAAAATTGCAGAGGAATCACAAGAGCTAGGGTTTGAGTGGATGCAGAGCCAGGCTAGACTGCACAGTTGACTGAAAATTAGGGTTTTGGTTTCAGAGGCCATAACTCCAAATTTTTTGGTCATTCTTGTTTCCATTGATCTCTATATGGTATAGGGAGTATGCATATCAATTTTCATGAAGAAATTCCATGGGGAAGTCATCTGATCAAGGGTTGACTTTTCAGACAAGTCAGTGTAAAATCAGGGCATCTGAGGCCCCCAATGACCCAACCAATGGGTGATCTTCATCATTTTGAGTGTATATGATCTTTATTTGATCATGGAAGAAGGTTTAAGTTCATAAAAATCAAGAATTTAGGGTTTTTGCAAATGTTGACTTTTTGGGCATAGTTGACTTTTCAAGAATGCATCATTTTAGGTCATTTTTCAAGCCTTGATTCATGATTCAAAAAGGCTTCAAATGGAAAAACTTTGGTCATGAAAGTTGTAGATCTCATCTTTCCCTTTTCAAAAAGTACAAGAACATGACCTAATTCATTTTGGATCAAAAGTTATGGTGCATCAAAGTTGGCAAAAATCACTAAATTTCAAGACATGCACCAAATGGGAAACTTGCAAAATCATGCACCAAGTCAAATTGCAGCTTCTAATTGGTATCAAACCTTCACATAAACATTCTCTAAGTCCTAAAATTCAGAATGAACTAGGCATTGCTCATGTTTCATGACTTTTGGAACAAGATCTTCACATGTGAACCAAAAAGTCACAACTTGCAAAAGCACTCATAACATTTCACCAACTTGCTGCCTTGAATGCTGGACCAAGCCTAGCCTTTCCCTTCACTTTGCTGCGCCAGAACCAGCCCATGTACTTGCCTAGCACCTCACCATACTTGCCTTACACAAAAGTTGACCTTTATGCAAAAGCAAACATCCCAATCACCACAGGCCATGTCACATCTTCTGGCCACTTGGATTAAAATAACATATCACTTTGCAAGCCATTCCATGTACTAAGCAGGCCTGAAACACTCTACACAATTACATTCACAAAAAACCTACCAAGTTGCAAGTTGCTTCGAATTCCTCTCCACAGCCTGAAAACACTTCAACCATTTTCTCCATTCAACTCACCATGTATCACTGAGTAGAAACCACCAAGAACCCAAGCCTGAAACAGCCAGAATACTCCATAGCCATTTCTCACCCCAAGCTGCATTTTCTATCGAATCTCCTTCCACAAACCACAAACACACCAACAAACACCACATACCTTCTCCATTCATCCTCAGGATCACAAACCATCATTCACAATGGCCTGAAACCTCCAGAAACTCCATTGCCATTTCTGACCAAGCTTGAGCAGGAGCTTTCGAATCTCATTATCCAGCCAACATAAACTTCTTTTGAGCATTCAAACATCTTCTGGGGACCAATTGGAGCAGTTTGCACTGAAGGAAGTGGCCAGAAAGTCCTTAAACTGAAAGCTTCGAATCTCAGGTAGCCTGAAATTTATTTTTCCAAAAATCATTTTTCTTGTTACAAACTTGTTCTATGTGATTCACTGATCATCCTGATGTTCTTAGTTTTTGAAATGGTTTTGATTTGAGAGTTTAATTTGTCTCTGAAGCTTGCGTGCCCTAGTTTTTCTTTCTTTCGATTCAGCTTGTTTAGGAAGAATAAATTTGTTTTGAGAGAGGGGTTTGATTCGTGAGAGGCTGGAGATCATTTCCCAATTCATAGATTTTGTTTTTGTTACGTTTTGAGGGGTTTTGAGGTTTCTCAGGTGAGAGCTGGCCGGAGAAGACGAACGGAAGTCTTCTCCGGCAGCCTGAAAGTAATTAGTGAGGTTAATTAGGGTTAGGGCAAAGTTTGAATGTGAGCCACTGGATTTCATCTCCCGCGCGTGTACGAAGGGTCAGGATCATTTCATTAAGTGATAATCAGGATTAATTAATTTAATTAATTGAGTTTTAGAAGTTTGAATATGGGCCTTTGATCTGCGCGCGCAGTCAACCCATCCACTGCCAGAATCAATCTCAGCCATCCTTTCTGTTTACTTTTATTTTATTTGATTTTTAATTCTTTTTATTTCATTAAACTTGCATAATTATTTTAAAATAGTTAAAATTTCTTAAAAATTATGAAACTTTTTCCTAAAAGTTTTATTAATTTTTAAGACCCAAAAACATTTTTATTTTATTTTTTATCATTAAAAAAGAATTTTTAAATATTTAAAAGATTATTTTTAATTGATTAATGGGAATTAATTAATTAAAAATACTTTTAGGTATTTAAAAATTACAAAAAAATTCATGAAATGTTCTAAGACATTTAGAAACATTGTCCAACCTTCAAACCAAATTTCTTTTTTGATCTTGATGCATTTTAAGAATTTTTCATTGAATTAAATCCTATTTTGTGCATTAATTTGATCATAAGTTTAAAAATCCATTTCTGCCTATTGGAGAAGGTTGAGACATTGGTTCTTCTTGCATTGTTTTCTATTTAGAATGTAGTTTCTAGGGTTAAATGGCCATGATTTGATTCCTCATTTTCAATTTGTTTGTTATTTCTTGTGTTTAGGAACCCTAAAAACCCTAATAACTTAGAAAATTCATAACTTGAGTTTGGTTAAGAGTTGGGACCTCCCCTTTGAACCTTGGTTTAGCATAGGTTTAGGGTTTCTTTGAGTGCCATTTTCCATTTTTATCTTAGGGTTTTGTTTCTGTTTTGGGTTTTTGTTTGATGTTTGGTCCATGAACCCTAATTTGGGCTTTCTTTTGCATCCTTCTTGCATTCTCTTGCATAACTTGACTTGTCATTGCATTTTGTGCATTCTTGTGATTCATTTGACATCTTAAGACATGTAGGAAGCATGTTTGATCATTGCATTACATATTTTCCATGTCATTTGTCTTGTATGCTTCATAACTTTCCATGCTTGTTCATGCTCCTTAACTTGCATCATTTGCATCCATAGTCTTGTATGAACATCCCCATGTCTTGCCTCATGTTTGCAGCATCTCATAGCATCATAATCATCATCAACATGCTTCTGGTTTTGTCTAGCATCATGCCATTTCATGTCATCTAGCATTGCATTGCATTTCTTTCTAACATTTCAGGTGGTAAGTAACTTGAGAAGTGAATTTGCCTTCACTTCTCATAACTTTTCTTTTCATCTCTCTTGCATCCATTGCTGCATTTCTATTGGTGTTTGAGATTGAGCTTGCTCATTCTTGTTCCTCCCACCTTCATTCTTCAAGTGACTTGACTTCTTGAATGAAGCAAGTCACTTTGCTTCTCTTGATCTTATTCATCTGCTTCCTGGTGGCTCCTTTGAAGACTTGTTCTTGAAAGCCTCACAAACCTTAGGATCAACCAAGCATGACAATGAATTAGGGTTTTGATTAGTCCCCCCATAGTTTTGCCTTTGTGTCTCTCTTTGAGTCCTCTCTTCTCACCTCATAATCAGGGACCAAACCCTAAAGGCTTTAAGACTTTGTGATTAAGCTTATGCCTGCATCCTTCTTTTAGGATGGAGTGTATAACTTTAATCCTAAGTATTAAACCCTTAAGGTGTTTAGATCTCTTAATCAATTCACCTAATAATCATCAAGACATCATACTTGTAACTTGGGCCTTGCATTAGGGTTCTAATTCTTCCTTAAGTGGTTAAGAAGGACTAACCCTAGTGTTAATGGACAAGTCCCCCTCAAGTTGTCTTACAAATCATAAAAAACACTTCATCATCATATCATTAAATAAAATCCACTTAATCAAAGGCTTGTTTTGTCATGAGTTTAATCCCTAATCATGGATTAAGTTGAGGAGTTTTCCTCAGCTTAAACATTCTCATCTATTATCCTTCTATTAGGATGGTGTAATGAGTCTGTTTAATCCCTGATTATGACTTAATCTCATTACTTAACACTAAACAAAAACACCAAAAACATCCAAATAATCACAAGTAGGTTAATGATCTTAATCCTGCATCAAAGGTGATTAAGTGTGAGAATCTGACTTCACACTTAAGGTACTCTCATTACCCCTAATCAGAGGGAAGATGTGATGAGTTTACTAAATCCATTGGTTTAGACTTAAGCTCATTAACTTATGACAAACTTTCCAAAGCAATAAAAGACTGAAAACTCAAAAACAAACAATAATCGTCTCCTTCGGGATTCTTTTCTCATCACACTCATTCACAAACGAGAACTCGCTTCTTCCGTCTAATGCAAGACAGTTTGCACCTGAGCCAGACAGGTCATACACTTGAGCATAGGCAAGCAAGCAGTTCATCAAGTCAATTCATATTTCGGTCTCTTTGGGTCGAACTACGGTGTTCTGACTTCCTCATTGCACGAGAGGATACGTAGGCATAACTTAACAGTTATCGAACAAAAGTCTCTGTATATTCCCCCTCTTTCCAACAATCATTCTCTTAGCCTCATTATCATGAGCAATTCACTCTCATTCTTACACTGACACTTCACTTATACACTTCACACTTCCTTTACACTGACACCTGTACATTTTGTTTTCCAGCTCTTTTACACACAAATTGCACTGACACTACCCCTTTAAAACACAAATCTTTTAAGCGTGGATCCCGTCGAGTACGGCGGACAATCTGGGTGCTAATACCTTCCCAGGTTGTAACCAACCCCCTTTCTCAGTCTCTCTGGTTCGCAACCGTCTTATCCATTTCTTTCTAGGTCTATGCAACATTGCCTTTCCTCCGGGATAAAAATGCCTAGCTGGCGACTCTTTTCATCTCCAGTGAGTTCACGGCTGTGTGTTCTCACTGTTCCCTTCGCCGACCGTTCGCGTCTGTACCTTTATTTGACCCTGTTCACTTATCGGGAGCGACAGCTTGGCGACTCTGCTGGGGAACCTTATACTGCAACCAGGGCTTCTGGTTCTTTTTGTGGGTTCCTCCTAGCGCTTGTTTGATTTGTGTTTACTGGGGTGTTATGTGCTTGTTTGTGCTTGTATTTATTTTTGTTTATTGCTTTATGTACAGTTACTTTACTGCTTTCTTTACTGCATTTATATATCATATTATCATTGTTGCTGGCTGGATCTGTTGTTTGCCTTGGTGGGTGGGTGATTCATTGAGAGTTAAGGTCCTATACCTGGGACCTGAGTGACACCTAGGCTAGAGTGAATCATATTCTTTCCCATTCCATTTCGGTCTGGTGCGGGAATATGAAACACGGTTCAGATATGGGTTTCTTCTTGAGAACTCTGTGTTGCAGATTTCCTGCAATGCTAGGGCTATCTGGGAAGCCTGCTAAGTCTGGATGACCTTTTAGTATTGACCTTCAGAAACTGAGGTGAATTAGAGGAGGAATTGTTATGGTTATTGTAAACACTGTACCTCCGGGTTAGAAGTGTTTACACTTCTCATAACTGATCCAAGTCTGAGGATCCTTGTTCTAGATCACCACCTGTGAGGGGGTTGGGCTGTTTACAGGTTTGCAGGTACCTTGACCTCAGAATACCCTGTTACTTTGACTTTGTTAAGAATACTCCATGTTGGACAGTTCTTGTGATTCTAAACCCTGGACATGTGGCTCTTTATTTGAGCCCCCTACCCTGGTTACTGGATTTTTAGACCTCCAACTGGAATTCTTGAACATACTTGGACCTATATCAGAGCATTTTGATCAGATCCAGCTCAGTCACAAACCCCTTGCATATCATTTGCATACATAATCATTGCATCATATTGACATTTGCTTATTTGTTTCAGGGTATCCACCTTCATTTGGTTTTGGTTTTGACCCTATCTGCAGTACTGACCTGTCTTCACCAGCACCTGCTTCAGCTATCACCAGCACTAGCCAGTCAGTGGCCCACTCCTCAGCATCTTCATCAGCACTTATCCTCAGCATCATGACTCCAAAGAAAAGCAATATCACCTATCATTTCTTCCAGCCAGACTTATCAGACATCAGGAGGATCCAAACCCTGATCACTCCAGATCACATACCCTTGTTCAGGGAGAGTTATGGAGATATACTTGACTTGGTTATGGATTTGGACCCATCTCAGAGGAGCCTCATCCACACCTGCATTCAGTTTTATGATCCCCCATTGAGGTGTTTCACCTTTCAAGACTTTCAGTTGGGTCCTCTTCTGGAAGAATACTCATCATTGATTGGTTTGCTTATCAAGAGGGAAATCCCTTTCAACCCTGAAATGGTCTTTCCCAGCAATGGAGAGATAGCAAAAGCTTTGCACCTGGAACCTGCTTTGGTTGAGCAGCATATGGCCTCTAAAGCTGGGATCCCTGGATTTCATCTGGACTTCCTTATTTCTCAAGCTAGTCAGAAAGCCTCCCTGGGGGATTGGAAAGCTGTTTGTGCTCTGTTGGCCTTAAGTGTATATGGAATTGTGTTGTTTGCAGATGAGCCACGATTCATTAGCAAGAATGCCATCCATTTGTTCATCCTGAAGAACCCAGTGCCAACTTTGCTAGGAGATCTCTATTACTCAGTACATCAGAAGAATGAGAAGCAGAGGGGAAGGCTAGTGAGGTGTTGTGCTCCATTATTCCATGCTTGGCTTCTTAAGCATCTACCCAGGACAGATGCATTCCTAAATCCTTATCAGCAAAGCAACTGGGCTAAGAGGCTCACTACTCTCACTTCAGCAGACATCAGATGGTGTACTCAAAGCACCAAGGGCAGAGAAATCATTACAAGCTGTGGGCACTTTCCCAATGTGCCTTTAATAGGGGTCAAGGGAAGTATCAATTACAACCCTCTACTGTTCAGGAGGCAACTAGGCTATGCACTGGTCCATACTCCCAGGGAGCAAGACTTGTTTGAGACCCTCTACTGTGAGAACAAGATTAGTCTGGCAACTGTTAGGCAGGCTGCTTGGGCCTGGGATCATGTTCAAACCAAGGGAATCACCACTCTGGGGAAATGCAATAATGTGGCATCAGTCCAATATTATGAGTGGTCCCATGCCAGGGCCCAATTCTCTGGAATGCCCTTCACCATAGAAGACATGCCTGAGTCATCTTCAGCACCACCCCCTGCCACTATCAGTCTGGAGGAGTTTGAAAGCTTGAAGGAAAGAAATGAGAAGTTAACCCAAGCCTTGCAGAAGACCCTCAGGGAGAGGAGTGAAGGTGCGAGGGAGATTGAGAGATTGGAGAAGTTGAGGGTGGAACACTTGACTAAAATTGAGAAGTCTGGAGATTATATCAACAAGTCTAAAGCTGGTGAGCAGATTCTGAAGAATGCTTGTAAAGAAGCCCAGTTCCAGAGAGCAAGGACAGACTTGTATTTGAAAGAGAGTCAGGCCAGGTGGGTCCGGATCACTGAGGCCCGTACTCTAGAAGACAAGAGAGTCCAGGACAAGATGGAGCAGATGGAAAGAGCCCTGGCAGCAGCCCAGAAGGAAATATCAGAGCTGGAAATCAGAGCTGGAGTGAAGAGGTCTAAGGACCAAAGTCAGAACAAGAAGTTGACTGCAGCTGTTGCAACAAGAAACCTTCTCATCAGAGGTCTCACGGAGCGTCCGGCTGATCCTGTGACCGAAGCACTTCTTAAGGAAGTTCGTGAGGATGAGTTTGGCCTTGGAGTTTGATCATTTGCTTGTTGTTGTTCCTATTCTATGTACTTTTGCTTTTTTGTGATGTATTTTGACCCCTTTGAGGGCTTGTGTTGTAAAAATGAACAAGTTGTATTATTTCATCTTATGTAATATATTTGTTAGTTCGTTCCATCCAAGTTCACTTCAAAAGCAACTTCAACAGCATCATCTTCAAGGGTCTGGAAGGGTCAAAACTGAATGCCAAACCGGATACCTTGAGAGCAAATAAGCATAACTGCATTGCATACTAACCCTTTTGTTTGTTTTGTAGGTTTTTGTTTTGTTGTTACTAACCTCTGTTGTGAATCTCAGGAATTATTGCTCGCCGCCGGGTATTTCCCCTCAACAGGCCACACAGGTACCCAACTAGAAACAACCTTCCGGGAATTCAGATGGATCAGATGCAGCAGGACCTTACGGAGGTCAGAAACCAGATGGCCAACGAAAGGTTGGAGATGAGAACGCAGATAACACAATTCATGGAAGTGATGAACAATTTAGCTCAAAGCCAGGAGAGGCTCAGAGCTTTGGTAGAAGGGAGGAATCAAGAGGAACCCCATGTGGGGACTGCTGGCACAAGTAACAATGAACGGGTGCAACCCCATGTTAACCCTCCTGTGTTTGGCCCACATCTACATCCTGAGATTAACATTCCTGCAAATGTTCAAGGGACAGCCACTGCAGCCAGGGTACTTCAAGAAGACCCTCAGGAGGACCAATTTACAGTAATGGGTGCTGGAGAGGAAACTTATGATAGACGGTTGGAAGAAATAGCTGAGAAGTTGAGGTCCTTAGAATCTCAAAACTCTTTGGGCTTCGACGTTATGGACATGGGTTTGGTAGACGGGGTCAGGATCCCCCATAAGTTCAAGCCTCCTTGTTTCGAAAATTATAATGGGACTTCATGCCCCCGGACTCATCTACAATCATTTCTGGGAAGGCTGAAGGCCTATACAATGGATGAGAAACTTTGGATGTTTTACTTCGAAGATAGCTTGACTGGAGCTTCGAGGGAGTGGTATTCCCATCTGACAAGAGCAACAATTAGATGCTGGAAGGACCTGGCAGAGGCCTTCATCAGGCAGTATCAGTATAATCTAGACATGGCACCCAACAGGACTCTCCTGATGGGAATGTCACAGTCTTTGAGGGAGAGCTTCAGAGAATATGCTCAAAGATGGAGGCAACTGGCTGCTGCCGTTCAACCACCGATGTCTGAACGGGAAATGGCAGATATGTTCATGAACACCCTTCAGGGAACATATATTGACAGGTTGGCTGCTTTCTCTTCCACTAGCTTTGCAGATGTTGTCATAGCTGGGGAGAGAATTGAAAGCCTGTTAAAAATGGGAAAGATCTCAGACAACGGTGCCAGCTCGTCCAGTAGTACAAGGAAGCCTTTTGCAGGCCCGAGAAGAACTGGCGAGACCAATGCCATTCACACCAACAGGGGTAGGCCCCAATATGTTCAGAGGTCAATAGCAGCAGTCACCATTCCTGCTCCAGCTCATCCACAGCCAGTCTATCAACCTCCGCAACAAAACTTCCGACAACAACCTCAGTATCACCAGGATCAGTATCCTCTAAGGAACTTCAACAACAACAACACCAACAACAATCAACAGAGGCCATTCCATCAAAGACCATCCCAAGCTAACTGAGTGATCGACCCGATCCCAATGCCGTATGCTGCCTTGCTGCCACAACTTCTGAAGCTCAACCTAGTTGAGCTAAGAACGTTGGCACCTCCGGACCCCAACAGTCTACCAAGGAACTATGACTCCAATGCTAGGTGTGCTTTTCATTCCAACGCACCTGGTCACAGTAGAGAAAAATGCAGGGCTCTGCATATGAAGGTACAAGACTTGGTAGACTCCAAGGCTCTGAATTTTGCACCTCCGCCCAATGTCAATAAAAACCCAATGCCAAACCATGGTGGTCCCCGAATTAATGCTATTGAAGAAGACCAACCGTCTTATTTAATAACTAGTGTGGATCAGATCAGGACACCGTTGGTGGAAATCAAAGCTCAACTCCGAGAAAACCAAATATTTCCGGGGTGTGAACTAGGGTGTCCCTACTGCAATATTTCATGGAACGGGTGTGAGGACCTGAGGAATGGCATTGACAGCTTATTCAGAGTGGCTTGCTACAGATCACTACATCATTCCCGACAAACCCAACAACTTCATCAACAACGGTTCCAGAACCTCCTACAACCGCAGCAACTATGGTTCCCGACAATTCACCAGCAACATCAACAAGTACTTCACCTGTCCTTCCAAATGACCAGTTTTCAACAGTTTCTCCTGCTACAACTTCAGCTTCATTCCATTTCGAATCTCCATCAACAGCAACATCAGTCCTTTCAACAGTACCTCCTACAACACCACCAATCAATCATGAAGATGTCTCCACTGTTACCATATTCTACGATCCTGAAAACAACTCTGCCTACCATTCAGAAGGTGCTGCTCCCACCAGAGCGCCAGTTACAATCTTTTATGATCCACAGACAATTACAGTCCCTTCAGCAGCAGCAATCAGTCCAGTCACTGTCACGGTGCCTGGACCAGTACCATATGAAAGCAATAGGGCCATCCCTTGGCACTATGGCTCTGACGTGTACTGCGAAGGAAAAAGAATCACTCTTGAAACGTCAACACCTGCACCACAAGTAGATAATGTGGGGGGAGGCGGAGGCTTCACTCGAAGCGGACGTCTCTTTGCTTCACAAGTGCAAAGACCTACTGCCGAAGCAGAAGCTGCTGCCAAGGCAAAGGGTAAAGGCCCGGTGCAGGAAGATCCAGCTGCCAAAGAAGCCTTGAAGACTCCATTCGATCAGGAAGTTGATGAGTTTATGAGAATCATCAAAAAGAGTGATTACAAAATTGTGGATCAACTTCACCAGACGCCATCCAAAATCTCTATCCTCTCACTGCTTATGTGCTCCGAAGCCCATCGGAATGCACTACTCAAGGTCTTGCACGCAGCTTACGTGCCTGAAGAGATTACTGTCAACCAGTTGGAAACCGTGGTTGGAAATGTTACTGCTAGCAATGGGCTAGGGTTTACCAATTCTGACTTGACAGCTGATGGCCGCAACCACAACAAAGCCTTGCACATAACCATGGAATGCAAAGGAGCTGTCCTTTCTCATGTGCTGGTGGACACAGGATCTTCCCTGAATGTCTTACCAAAGAAGGCTCTGGTGAAGTTAGAATATGACGGATTGGCATTGAGACCCAACAACCTGGTGGTAAGAGCCTTTGATGGTTCGAAGAGATCGGTTCTGGGAGAGATTGAGCTGCCTGTGACAATTGGCCCACAGACTTTTAAAACTATCTTTTATGTGATGGACATTCAGCCCGCTTACAGCTGTTTGTTGGGTAGACCCTGGATTCACGCCGCCGGCGCAATAACGTCTACCCTTCACCAAAAGTTAAAATTTGAGTGGGAAGGCCAAGTTGTCACAATCTGTGGAGAGGAGGACATTTTTGTCAGCCACCTGGCAACATATAAGTACATTGAAATGGATGGAGAGATCCATGAAACAATGAGCCAAGGGTTTGAAGCTTTGAATGTGAATGAAGCATCTGTTGTATCTGGTACTCCAATGTCATCTTACCAACAAGCCCGGAAGGTTGTTGAAGAAGGAACTGCCCTAGGCTGGGGCAAGGTTTTAGCTGTGGAGGAGAAGAAGGACAAATTTGGGTTGGGTTACAGACCAACTCAACATCAAGCAAAGGCTGCTGCAGAGCCAGGTTTTGTCAGTGGGGGAATGCTTACCCCTGATGCTATCAACTGTCTGGAAGACGAGCTGGAAGAGGAGCGCAATCTGGAGGATTGGATTCGTCCAAGGATCCCGGGGAGCAGTGTCTCGAACTGGTCTTCCCAGGAAATTATAAGAGTTACTCATGCAGAGTAATTATTATTTCCTGCATTTTTATAGCATGCATCAAAGTCTTGCATCTTGCCCAAGATGACAAGACTCATTTTGTAATCAGGGCCATCTGTACTTTTGTGCAAACAAGATTAAATTAATGAAATATCAGACATCTTTTTGCAAACAAGTCTTTTTCTTTTCTGCTCACTGTTTTTCCATCTCTCTTTTTGTACAAAAAATAAATGGCGGTGTTTTCAAAATGATAACTTCATTTCACTTTTTTCTAAAGCAAGATTAAAATCAATCACTAAAATGAACAAACTTAACCCTTGCAGAGAGTGCCTTCCAGACAGCACCGACAACAGCACGGCTATGACATCGTATGACTTTGACAATCCAATCAATCAAGCTGATGAAGGGGTTGATGAAGAATATGAGCTTCCTGAAGAGCTAGCCAGGTTGTTAAGGCAAGAGGAAAAGGTTATTACTCCTCACCAGGAGGAGATTGAAGTGATTAATCTTGGTACGGAGGAAGACGTGAAAGAAGTTAAAATCGGGGCCTGCCTGCAAGACTCAGTGAAGAGACAGCTGATAGATCTGCTTCAAGAGTATGTTGATGTGTTTGCTTGGTCGTATCAAGACATGCCAGGGTTGGATACCGACATTGTTGTGCACAAACTACCTCTAAGGGAAGAATGCCCACCAGTCAAACAGAAACTGCGCCGAACTCGCCCAGACATGGCTATGAAAATCAAGGAAGAGGTACAGAAGCAATGGGACGCCGGGTTCCTTGCTGTAACTAGCTATCCGCCGTGGGTTGCTAATATAGTACCTGTGCCTAAGAAAGACGGCAAAGTAAGAATGTGTGTTGACTACCGGGATCTGAACAGAGCCAGCCCGAAAGATGACTTCCCATTACCTCACATTGATGTATTGGTGGATAACACGGCTCAGTTCTCGGTATTCTCCTTCATGGATGGATTTTCAGGGTATAATCAGATCAAGATGTCACCTGAAGACATGGAGAAGACAACATTCATTACACCTTGGGGAACGTTCTGTTACAAAGTGATGCCATTCGGACTGAAGAATGCTGGTGCCACATATCAACGGGCTATGGTGACATTGTTCCACGATATGATCCACAAGGAAATAGAATGTTATGTGGATGATATGATCGCCAAGTCCCTTACTGAAGAAGATCATCTGGTGAATCTGCTCAAGCTGTTCAAGCGTCTGAGAAAGTACCAACTGAAGTTGAACCCCAACAAATGCACATTCGGGGTGCGATCCGGTAAACTGCTGGGATTTATTGTAAGCGAAAAAGGGATTGAAGTTGACCCTGATAAAGTCAAAGCCATCCAAGAGATGCCTGCACCGAAAACTGAGAAAGAAGTTCGAGGGTTCTTAGGCCGATTGAACTACATTTCGCGGTTCATATCTCACCTCACAGCAACCTGTGAACCTTTATTCAAGCTGTTAAGAAAAGAACAGACGGTCAGGTGGAACGAAGATTGCCAGAAGGCTTTTGACAAGATCAAAGAGTACTTACAAGAACCTCCAATCCTCATGCCTCCAGTAGAAGGAAGACCTCTGATTATGTACTTGACAGTGTTAGAAGAGTCGATGGGGTGTGTACTAGGTCAGCATGACGAGTCTGGTCGAAAAGAGTATGCAATATACTACCTAAGCAAAAAGTTTACCGACTGCGAACAACGTTATTCGCTGCTCGAGAAAACTTGCTGTGCTTTAGCGTGGGCTGCTCGCCGACTGAGGCAGTATATGTTGACCCACACTACCTTATTAATCTCAAAAATGGATCCAGTTAAGTACATTTTCGAGAAGCCAGCTCTTACCGGACGGGTTGCAAGATGGCAGATGATTCTCACAGAATACGACATACAGTACACATCTCAGAAAGCCATCAAGGGCAGTGTACTATCTGAATATCTTGCTGAGCAACCCATTGATGACTACCAGCCTATGAGGTTTGACTTCCCTGATGAAGACATCATGTTCATTAAATCAAAAGATCATGAAGAGCCTATTCACACTGAAGGGCCTGACCCGGAGGAAGAATGGACTATGATGTTTGATGGGGCTGTTAACATGAATGGTCGTGGTGTTGGTGCAGTACTCATTACACCTAAAGGGGTTCACATGCCTTTCTCGGCAAAACTCACTTTCAACTGCACTAACAACGAAGCTGAATACGAAGCTTGCATTATGGGTCTTGAGGAAGCCATTGACCTCAGGATCAAGACATTGACCGTATTCGGGGATTCAGCTTTGGTAGTCAATCAAACCAACGGAAAATGGTATACCCATCAGGATCATCTGATACCTTACAGGGATTATACAAGGAGGTTATTGACTTTCTTCACAACAGTCAAACTTGAGTATATCCCTCGGGACGAGAATCAGTTTGCAGATGCTCTTGCTACCATTTCATCCATGATCAAGGTTCAAGCTGCTAACTTTGTACCCCAGATTTCAGTGTCTAGACTTGATAGACCAGCATATGTATTTGCAGCGGATGTTGTAAAAGATGATAAGCCTTGGTTCCATGACATTAAGTGCTTCTTGGAGGATCAAACATACCCGCCTGGGGCATCTTCCAATGATAAGAAGACTTTGAGAAGGCTTGCTGGTAGTTTCTTCCTGAACACTGATGGGTCTTTATACAAAAGGAACTTTGACATGATACTCCTCAGATGTGTTGACAAGACGGAAGCAGATTTGTTGATGCATGAAGTGCACGAAGGATCTTTTGGTACCCATGCAGGAGGGCATGCCATGGCTAAGAAGTTGTTAAGATCGGGTTATTACTGGATCACAATGGATGCAGACTGTTGTGCTTACGCCAGAAAATGCCACAAATGCCAGATCTACGCAGATAAGGTGCATGTGCCTCCCAATCCTTTGAACATCATGTCTTCACCTTGGCCTTTTGCCATGTGGGGCATTGACATGATTGGCAAGATTGAGCCAACTGCTTCAAATGGCCACAGATTCATCCTGGTCGCCATTGACTATTTCACCAAGTGGGTTGAAGCAGCCTCATATGCAAATGTTACAAGACAAGTGGTAGCCAGATTTCTGAAAAGAGATATCATCTGTCGATATGGAGTTCCCGAGCGAATCATTACTGATAATGGTTCCAACTTAAACAACAAAATGATGGCTGAATTATGCCGGGACTTCAAGATCCAACATCACAATTCTTCTCCTTACAGGACAAAGATGAATGGCGCTGTTGAGGCAGCAAATAAGAATATTAAGAAGATTGTGCAGAAGATGGTAATCACTTACAAAGACTGGCATGAGATGCTACCATTTGCTTTGCATGGGTACCGCACATCAATCAGAACATCCACTGGGGCAACACCGTATCAGCTTGTGTATGGTATGGAAGCAGTCCTACCTGTTGAAGTTGAATTACCCTCCTTGCGGGTACTGATGGATGTTAAGCTGAACGAAGCAGAGTGGGTCCGATCCCGATACGAACAACTGAGTCTGATCGAAGAGAAGAGATTGGCTGCAATCTGCCACGGGCAGTTATATCAAAAGAGAATGAAGAAGGCCTTCGACCAGAAAGTCAGGCACCGAGAGTACCAAGTAGGGGATCTTGTTTTGAAAAGAATCCTCCCTCCTCATACAGACCACAGGGGCAAATGGACTCCAAACTATGAAGGACCATTTGTTGTAAAGAAAGTTTTCTCTGGTGGAGCGCTGATGCTCAGCACCATGGACGGTGAAGATTTCCCGTCCCCTGTGAATTCAGATGCAGTTAAAAAATACTTCGCATAAAATGACCCGCTGGACATAAAAACAGAATGTAAGTCCAGGCAAAAATAGGGCATCCCGGCGAGTCAAAAACAGAATAAAAGACTCGGGCAAAAATAAGGGAAATAAACAAAAAAGTGTACACCCGCTGAGTTGAAAAGCCGCGTTGGACAACTCAGGCAAAAATGGGTGTCCCGATGGATTGAAAACCCGAAAGGGCGATCCATGCAAAATAGGGGAATAAGCGAACAACTGCATTCTGAATTCGTCTGTATTATCCACGACTTGGTAAGCTCCAAAAGATCAAGCTTCAATCAGAATCAACTCACTCCAGAAAGCAAGACGAGAAGAACGTCATTGTCATACGAGTCATAGCAGAAGAGGAAGCTCCTTGGAAGCATCGTCAACACCGCCAGCACTTTATTTCTCAATTTGTAACAATCTCCTCATTTCAGGAGATATGTTTCTCTGACTGTATCTTTCCAATTCAGGGCACATGAATTAATAAAATCGGATTCTCAGTCATGTCTCGCTTTTACATTTATGTTTTGCAAAGAATTGTCTGATATCTCTGGAAAAAAACAATTGCATAAGTACAGATGCCTTTCTCTAAAAATAAAACACATGCTTACAGGGAATGTGCTTACTCTCGAAAGTACTTATCTCCTATGACGGAATCCAGTAAAGGATACCTCGGGACCATTTGCGCGTTTCCTTATCTTTGCAGGATTGCAGGTATCCAGAACGCAACTTGGGGCATGCAAGATGCATCCCAGCAAAGTTGCCAAATCAACATACACTCAATCTCAGCATCCGAAATGCTCTATCCCCAGCCGAGTTGCCTCTCATTACTCTCCCCAGCTGAGTTACCGACAGCATTCCCCAGCTGTAGTACCAACCACTATTCCTCAGCAAGGTGCAAGAATCAGGGAATCATCTCCCCACAGAGCTTCAAGTCTCTATTCAGAAGAGCAACGCACGAAGAAGTCACAACAGAGAGGGAGAAAGCTTCTACAAACCCCAGCTGGGTCCCGTATTATAAGGATATGTCAATCAGTGACCTGTATCCCCAGGCAGATACATCCTTAGATCTACCAATGATCTCATCCCCAGCTGGGATGTTCACTTCAAGCAGATCAACCAGAGATCTTCGCAGCAGCAGGATCCGAATTCCGGATCGGTGCCTCTTTGCATAATCATAGCATTCGCATCATATTATACCCTCAGAGCGTAGCATTCCGTCTAATACGGAGCATTACGGCAAAAATCAAATGCATAGCATAATCATAAGTCATGTTGCGAATCGAATACTTGTGAATAATGACAACCTGTCGGCATACAGAATATATACAAAAAAAATCCCACCAGGGTCCCAGCAAAAGCAGTTGCCTCACAAATCACAAACACCAGTATATACACCTTTTGGCACCCGTCCGTGTCATCACTCCCCAGTAAAGTCGCCTGAACACTCTTTACAAACAAGACCCCCGTATTTCAGATACTACCTGACACCCGTCCGTGTCAAAACACCAGCAAAAAGCCAAAGACATCCTCTTTGCACTCACATATACTTGTATATACACTTCTCTTGACACCCGTTCGTGTCATATCCCCAGCGCAGTCGCTTACACTTTTATCAACCCATATACTTGTCAATATCATACTTTTCTCTCTTGACATTCGTCCGTGTCACTCTCCCCAGCAGATAAACACTTATACATACATACTCACTACTCATTGGTACACTTATACAGATACTCGTCCGTATCTTGTATACATCAGCACTCATATCCCCACAGATTCGACAATAGTCCTTGTTCTTTGTTAACCAGTTGGTACTCGTCCGTACCATCATCTCAGAACATTGCGTCTAGTGTTTGTTTCTACATGATACTCGTCCGTATCATAGTCTTAAGGATGCTCGTCCGCATCTTTAATCCATACACCGTGTCAAACACTTATGTCTTCTTGAATATGGATACTCGTCTGTGTCTATTATTCTCCAGAAGGATTCTTTCAGATGCAACACTCGTCTGTGTTCTTTGTTAACCAGTTGATACTCGTCCGTATCATCATCTCTGAACATGTGTCAGTTTGTTTCTACATGATACTCGTCCGTATCATAGTCTTGAGGATGCTCGTCCGCATCTTTAATCTATACACAATACCAAACACTCATACTTTCCTTTCTTGGTTGTGAACGCTCGTCCGTGTTTACTATATCCCCAGTAGATCGCCAACAAATTTTCTTTTATCTAACACTCGTCCTGTGTTATGATAACTCTGAGAGCAGCCGTACCCTGCTAAGTGGTCGTCCTCCACTTCTTGATGGTCGTCCTCCATCATGCTCATCCGATGGCCGTCCCCATCGTTGATTTTTAGCAGCCGTCCCCTGCTAGGTGGTCGTCCTCCACCCTTTGATGATCGTCCTTCATCACTTTATCCAATGGCCGTCCCCATTGTTGATTTTGGTTATCTGACATTCGTCCTATGTCATGACAAACCTTGAGAGCAGCCGTACCCTGCTGAGTGGTCGTCCTCCACTTCTTGATGGTCGTCCTCCATCATGCTCGTCCGATGGCCGTCCCCATCGTTGATATTTTCGGCAGCCGTACCCTGCCAGGTGGTCGTCCTCCACCTTTGATGGCCGTCCCCATCATATTTCTTTTATTCCCAACAGAGCAGCCGTCCCCTGCTAGGTGATCGTCCTTCACCTTTGATGGCCGTACCCCATCATCTGTTCTTTTCATTTATTCTTTAACCCGATGGCCGTCCCCGTCGTGGTCCCTTTTCCTTTTTTAGCCCGATGGCCGTCCCCATCGTTGGTTACTTTGCTTTATGAACTTGATGGCCGTCCCCGTCATGTTTCATTAATCCCCAGAGAATTTTACAACTTTATCTTGATGGTCGTCCCCATCATATTATCACTTTCCCCAGCTAGTCGGCCGTCCCCGTCTTGGCTTTACTTTTTATCCCCAGCATGTCGGCCGTCCCCGTCATTGCTTTATTTTCTGCACTTTCCCCCAGCATGTCGGCCGTCCCCGTCATTGCTATTTACCCAGCAGTCGTCCTCTGCTCGACGGTCGTCCTCCGTCGCCCACACTTTACAATATACTTTATTTGCTTTTACAATCTATATCCCTTTTCTTCTTCATTCTGTGAGTGCAAATTTTGGACTGTCTTTGGTATTCAACCACAAGTTATCTGGTTTGCCTGTTAAGCCGTTGCTTACATCCTGCACAGCTAACTCATGTTTGAATAGGGGCAGCTGTAAACACCCCAAATCTGCCCTCACCCATTCACACCATGGCTTGTGATCATCTCATATGCATAAACACCATCATATCATCTCATAGTACATTTTGATTCACTGGATAGTTTCTAAGGCATCTGCACCTAGGGTTTGTGATCTGAGCAACCTCAAGGCTTCTTGAGCCATTTCAAAGGCTACCAATCAACTCAAAGGGGTCCATGTGTGTATTTATATCATATTCCATCTCCTCAAAGTCAAAATTGCAGAGGAATCACAAGAGCTAGGGTTTGAGTGGATGCAGAGCCAGGCTAGACTGCACAGTTGACTGAAAATTAGGGTTTTGGTTTCAGAGGCCATAACTCCAAATTTTTTGGTCATTCTTGTTTCCATTGATCTCTATATGGTATAGGGAGTATGCATATCAATTTTCATGAAGAAATTCCATGGGGAAGTCATCTGATCAAGGGTTGACTTTTCAGACAAGTCAGTGTAAAATCAGGGCATCTGAGGCCCCCAATGACCCAACCAATGGGTGATCTTCATCATTTTGAGTGTATATGATCTTTATTTGATCATGGAAGAAGGTTGAAGTTCATAAAAATCAAGAATTTAGGGTTTTTGCAAATGTTGACTTTTTGGGCATAGTTGACTTTTCAAGAATGCATCATTTTAGGTCATTTTTCAAGCCTTGATTCATGATTCAAAAAGGCTTCAAATGGAAAAACTTTGGTCATGAAAGTTGTAGATCTCATCTTTCCCTTTTCAAAAAGTACAAGAACATGACCTAATTTATTTTGGATCAAAAGTTATGGTGCATCAAAGTTGGCAAAAATCACTAAATTTCAAGACATGCACCAAATGGGAAACTTGCAAAATCATGCACCAAGTCAAATTGCAGCTTCTAATTGGTATCAAACCTTCACATAAACATTCTCTAAGTCCTAAAATTCAGAATGAACTAGGCATTGCTCATGTTTCATGACTTTTGGAACAAGATCTTCACATGTGAACCAAAAAGTCACAACTTGCAAAAGCACTCATAACATTTCACCAACTTGCTGCCTTGAATGCTGGACCAAGCCTAGCCTTTCCCTTCACTTTGCTGCGCCAGAACCAGCCCATGTACTTGCCTAGCACCTCACCATACTTGCCTTACACAAAAGTTGACCTTTATGCAAAAGCAAACATCCCAATCACCACAGGCCATGTCACATCTTCTGGCCACTTGGATTAAAATAACATATCACTTTGCAAGTCATTCCATGTACTAAGCAGGCCTGAAACACTCTACACAATTACATTCACAAAAAACCTACCAAGTTGCAAGTTGCTTCGAATTCCTCTCCACAGCCTGAAAACACTTCAACCATTTTCTCCATTCAACTCACCATGTATCACTGAGTAGAAACCACCAAGAACCCAAGCCTGAAACAGCCAGAATACTCCATAGCCATTTCTCACCCCAAGCTGCATTTTCTATCGAATCTCCTTCCACAAACCACAAACACACCAACAAACACCACATACCTTCTCCATTCATCCTCAGGATCACAAACCATCATTCACAATGGCCTGAAACCTCCAGAAACTCCATTGCCATTTCTGACCAAGCTTGAGCAGGAGCTTTCGAATCTCATTATCCAGCCAACATAAACTTCTTTTGAGCATTCAAACATCTTCTGGGGACCAATTGGAGCAGTTTGCACTGAAGGAAGTGGCCAGAAAGTCCTTAAACTGAAAGCTTCGAATCTCAGGTAGCCTGAAATTTATTTTTCCAGAAATCATTTTTCTTGTTACAAACTTGTTCTATGTGATTCACTGATCATCCTGATGTTCTTAGTTTTTGAAATGGTTTTGATTTGAGAGTTTAATTTGTCTCTGAAGCTTGCGTGCCCTAGTTTTTCTTTCTTTCGATTCAGCTTGTTTAGGAAGAATAAATTTGTTTTGAGAGAGGGGTTTGATTCGTGAGAGGCTGGAGATCATTTCCCAATTCATAGATTTTGTTTTTGTTACGTTTTGAGGGGTTTTGAGGTTTCTCAGGTGAGAGCTGGCCGGAGAAGACGAACGGAAGTCTTCTCCGGCAGCCTGAAAGTAATTAGTGAGGTTAATTAGGGTTAGGGCAAAGTTTGAATGTGAGCCACTGGATTTCATCTCCCGCGCGTGTACGAAGGGTCAGGATCATTTCATTAAGTGATAATCAGGATTAATTAATTTAATTAATTGAGTTTTAGAAGTTTGAATATGGGCCTTTGATCTGCGCGCGCAGTCAACCCATCCACTGCCAGAATCAATCTCAGCCATCCTTTCTGTTTACTTTTATTTTATTTGATTTTTAATTCTTTTTATTTCATTAAACTTGCATAATTATTTTAAAATAGTTAAAATTTCTTAAAAATTATGAAACTTTTTCCTAAAAGTTTTATTAATTTTTAAGACCCAAAAACATTTTTATTTTATTTTTTATCATTAAAAAAGAATTTTTAAATATTTAAAAGATTATTTTTAATTGATTAATGGGAATTAATTAATTAAAAATACTTTTAGGTATTTAAAAATTACAAAAAAATTCATGAAATGTTCTAAGACATTTAGAAACATTGTCCAACCTTCAAACCAAATTTCTTTTTTGATCTTGATGCATTTTAAGAATTTTTCATTGAATTAAATCCTATTTTGTGCATTAATTTGATCATAAGTTTAAAAATCCATTTCTGCCTATTGGAGAAGGTTGAGACATTGGTTCTTCTTGCATTGTTTTCTATTTAGCATGTAGTTTCTAGGGTTAAATGGCCATGATTTGATTCCTCATTTTCAATTTGTTTGTTATTTCTTGTGTTTAGGAACCCTAAAAACCCTAATAACTTAGAAAATTCATAACTTGAGTTTGGTTAAGAGTTGGGACCTCCCCTTTGAACCTTGGTTTAGCATAGGTTTAGGGTTTCTTTGAGTGCCATTTTCCATTTTTATCTTAGGGTTTTGTTTCTGTTTTGGGTTTTTGTTTGATGTTTGGTCCATGAACCCTAATTTGGGCTTTCTTTTGCATCCTTCTTGCATTCTCTTGCATAACTTGACTTGTCATTGCATTTTGTGCATTCTTGTGATTCATTTGACATCTTAAGACATGTAGGAAGCATGTTTGATCATTGCATTACATATTTGCCATGTCATTTGTCTTGTATGCTTCATAACTTTCCATGCTTGTTCATGCTCCTTAACTTGCATCATTTGCATCCATAGTCTTGTATGAACATCCCCATGTCTTGCCTCATGTTTGCAGCATCTCATAGCATCATAATCATCATCAACATGCTTCTGGTTTTGTCTAGCATCATGCCATTTCATGTCATCTAGCATTGCATTGCATTTCTTTCTAACATTTCAGGTGGTAAGTAACTTGAGAAGTGAATTTGCCTTCACTTCTCATAACTTTTCTTTTCATCTCTCTTGCATCCATTGCTGCATTTCTATTGGTGTTTGAGATTGAGCTTGCTCATTCTTGTTCCTCCCACCTTCATTCTTCAAGTGACTTGACTTCTTGAATGAAGCAAGTCACTTTGCTTCTCTTGATCTTATTCATCTGCTTCCTGGTGGCTCCTTTGAAGACTTGTTCTTGAAAGCCTCACAAACCTTAGGATCAACCAAGCATGACAATGAATTAGGGTTTTGATTAGTCCCCCCATAGTTTTGCCTTTGTGTCTCTCTTTGAGTCCTCTCTTCTCACCTCATAATCAGGGACCAAACCCTAAAGGCTTTAAGACTTTGTGATTAAGCTTATGCCTGCATCCTTCTTTTAGGATGGAGTGTATAACTTTAATCCTAAGTATTAAACCCTTAAGGTGTTTAGATCTCTTAATCAATTCACCTAATAATCATCAAGACATCATACTTGTAACTTGGGCCTTGCATTAGGGTTCTAATTCTTCCTTAAGTGGTTAAGAAGGACTAACCCTAGTGTTAATGGACAAGTCCCCCTCAAGTTGTCTTACAAATCATAAAAAACACTTCATCATCATATCATTAAATAAAATCCACTTAATCAAAGGCTTGTTTTGTCATGAGTTTAATCCCTAATCATGGATTAAGTTGAGGAGTTTTCCTCAGCTTAAACATTCTCATCTATTATCCTTCTATTAGGATGGTGTAATGAGTCTGTTTAATCCCTGATTATGACTTAATCTCATTACTTAACACTAAACAAAAACACCAAAAACATCCAAATAATCACAAGTAGGTTAATGATCTTAATCCTGCATCAAAGGTGATTAAGTGTGAGAATCTGACTTCACACTTAAGGTACTCTCATTACCCCTAATCAGAGGGAAGATGTGATGAGTTTACTAAATCCATTGGTTTAGACTTAAGCTCATTAACTTATGACAAACTTTCCAAAGCAATAAAAGACTGAAAACTCAAAAACAAACAATAATCGTCTCCTTCGGGATTCTTTTCTCATCACACTCATTCACAAACGAGAACTCGCTTCTTCCGTCTAATGCAAGACAGTTTGCACCTGAGCCAGACAGGTCATACACTTGAGCATAGGCAAGCAAGCAGTTCATCAAGTCAATTCATATTTCGGTCTCTTTGGGTCGAACTACGGTGTTCTGACTTCCTCATTGCACGAGAGGATACGTAGGCATAACTTAACAGTTATCGAACAAAAGTCTCTGTATATTCCCCCTCTTTCCAACAATCATTCTCTTAGCCTCATTATCATGAGCAATTCACTCTCATTCTTACACTGACACTTCACTTATACACTTCACACTTCCTTTACACTGACACCTGTACATTTTGTTTTCCAGCTCTTTTACACACAAATTGCACTGACACTACCCCTTTAAAACACAAATCTTTTAAGCGTGGATCCCGTCGAGTACGGCGGACAATCTGGGTGCTAATACCTTCCCAGGTTGTAACCAACCCCCTTTCTCAGTCTCTCTGGTTCGCAACCGTCTTATCCATTTCTTTCTAGGTCTATGCAGCATTGCCTTTCCTCCGGGATAAAAATGCCTAGCTGGCGACTCTTTTCATCTCCAGTGAGTTCACGGCTGTGTGTTCTCACTGTTCCCTTCGCCGACCGTTCGCGTCTGTACCTTTATTTGACCCTGTTCACTTATCGGGAGCGACATTGAGCCTATTGTTGAAGGAGATATTCCTTATACCATTCTTCATCCTGATATTCCTACTGACTTGGAAGAGATGCAGAAGTCTTGGATCCAGCTGAAGGAGCAAAGGGATACCTTTAAGGCTCAGTTCAATGCTAGAAAAGAAAGAGTGTTTGAGCTGATAAAGCAACTTCACGAAGAGCGGAACCTCAATACATATCTCAGCACAAAGAGGAAACGTCCATGGGAGACTTAAGTCTCATATGTTTATTTTCTTTGTACCTTCTTCTTATTTTCTTTTATTGTAAGCCCAAGGGGAAATTATATTTATTTACTAATGAAAGTTTTTGTTTTTGTCTTCCTTTAAACAAATTTAAATCATACTTGGTCCTTGAAAACATTGCATATGCATCTACATACAATATCATTGCATGGAAGGTTTTCATAGCAGGTTTCTCATCTTCTCGCTGTTTATTTCAGCAGAAATGGCTCTCGAACAATTTGTCAAGGATCTTCAATCTCAGAACACCCAATTCCAAGAGATGATCCTGAACTTATCCAAAGGACAAGAAGAACTGAAGGCACTCCTGGCCAAGAAGAAGAAGAAGAAGAAGACCAGAAAAACAAGTTGGCTTCATCAACCTGGGTAGAAGGTTCAAAGCTCCAATCAAGACAGATGATGAGGTTGAAAATCCTGAAGATGAAGATTCTGCGAAAGAAGAAGAAAGTCTACGTGGTACTACTGGGAATTCTGATTATGAGGAGAATTATTACCGTGATTTGACTAGTGATGAGAAATATAAGTTACTAGAAGACCGTGTGAATGTTATGGAATTGCAGAAGACTTCTGGGTTAGATTTTGAAGATCTGAGTTTGATTTTTGGAGTTGTCATCCCTATTGGTTGCAAGGTTCCTACTTTTGTGGTATATGATGGTGTTTCATGTCCAAAGCTAAATTTGAGATCTTATGTCTGAAGGATCCAACCACATACTATTAATAAGAAGTTGTGGATTCATTTCTTCCAGGAGAGTTTATCTGGAGCTCAATTGGAATGGTACTATCAACTTGAGAGTACCAACATTCGCACTTGGAATGATCTTGTCGAGGCCTTCTATAGGAAATACCAATATAACTCTGATTTAGTGGCGACTCACATGCAACTCCAAAGCATGTCCATGGGTTCCAAAGAAAGTTTCAAGGAGTATGCCTAAAAGTGGAGAGATCTTGCAAGCATAGTTCAACCTCCTTTGACTAATAGGGAATTGGTTGACATGTTTATGAGTACGCTGACTGGTCCTTTCTACAATCACTTAATTGGAAGTTCATCATCTGGTTTCACTGAGCTGATAATGACTGGAGAACGTGTGGAAAGTGGAATACGAAGTGGTAAAATACAAATGGTTGCCTCTTCAAGTTCCCCCAAGAAGCCTTCTAATGGAAAGAAAGAATCTAATGTTGTGTATGGCCAACAAGGTCGTAATAGAAATAACCAATATGTGGGAGCATTCCTAATCTCTAATTTTGCACATGCACAATAAGATCAGCTACAGAATAGTCCGCCTAAGCAAGGTACGCCTAGGAGACAATTAACCAAGATTAATATGTCATTGGCTCAGGCTCTACAACACATGTTGAAGGGAGAGTTTATTACTTTGAGGGACCCTCCCCAGAATCCCAATACTACTTCTCCTCGTTATAATCCCAATGCAAGGTGTGCATATCACTCCAACTGCCCAGGCCATGATACTAATAACTGTTGGGCGTTGAAGAATAAGATTCAGGATATGATTGATGCTGGAGAAATTGAGTTTGATCCTCCTGAAACTCCTGATGTTATTACTGCTCATATGCCCAAGCATGAGAAGACTATTAATGTTGTGGATGATAGTTCTTATATTTCTACTGTGACTAATTTGACTACTCCTCTGTACATTATTAAGAAGAAGCTGTTGCAAGCCGGTTTATTTTCGGGCTTCAATGAAGATTGTTTTTAATGTGCCTCTCAATCCAATGTTTGTTGGAAGCTGAAAGAAGGTATTCAGCATTTGATGGAAAACCGTACTATATTGTTTGAGAAGATCCCTTATATGGAGAGTTTATGTGAAGGTCTGTCTCAAGATCTGAAACTTGAAGACGTGTCTGTGGTTACTAAAAGCCCTGTGAGAATCACTTATAAGGGTCTTGTGAAGATTACTGCTGAGCCAAAGATGGCTCCCCTGATTATTACTACTCCTGGTCCGATCCCATATTCTTCTAACAAGGCTATTCCTTGGAATCATGGTTCTGATGTTTATATCCATGGTGTCAAGCAAGAGCCTCAAATTGATATACCTGTTGTAGATACTAATCCTGATGTCGACAATATTGTTGGGACTAGTAAAGTTACTAGGATTGGAAGAATTTTATCTCCAGAAGACACTTCAAAGACTGCTGCTGCTCCGACTCGTATTCCTAACTCTGGGCCAAGTATTGAAGCTCGGGGCAAAGGACCAGTGATTGAGCTTGTTCAGGTTGAAACACCGGCTACTGAAGATCTCTCTAAGCAGATGGAAGAAGTACTGAAGATCATCCGCAAGAGTGATTATAATATAGTTGAACAATTGGGGCATACCCCCTCTAAGATTTCTATGTTATCTCTGTTATTATGCTCTGAAGCCCATGCTAAGGCTTTGGTAAAATTCCTGAAGTTTGCTCATGTACCACCTGAAATATCTGTGGACCAGATTGAAAATTGTGTTGTTAATTTAACGGCTGACAATGGCTTAGGCTTTTCTGATGTTGATTTAACTCCCGCCAAGAGAAACTACAATAGAGCTATGCATATCTCCATTGAGTGTAGGGGCATTACTTTGTCTTATGTTTTGGTGGATAAAGGTTCCTCATTAAATGTGTTACCAAAGGATGTTCTAGACAAACTTAATTTTGAAGATGTTGTGCTAAGACCTAGTAACGTAGTGGTGAGAGCATTTGATGGCTCAAGAAGAATGGGGCACAAAGAAGTTGATCTTCCAATCAAAGTAGGTTCTCAATTCTTTGATTCTACTTTCTATGTGATGGATATTTGTCCTACATATTCCTTCTTGCTCAGGCACCCCTGGATACATGGGGCAGGTGTTGTGACTTCCACTTTACACCAGAAGCTGAAATATCCAGTGAAAAGTAAGATTGTCACTATTTACGATGAAGAAGAGTATATGGTCAGTCATGTGAATACTTTCAAGTATGTTGAGATGGAGGGTGAATTTGTTGAGACTCCTTGCCAAACATTTGAAGTGATTCCTTAGATTGTTCCCACTGCTGAGTTTGTCCCTGCTACTAAACCAGTTCCTGTTATTACTAGAGTACCTCCTGCAATGGCCTCTCTGAAGGATGCTAGAGCTGTAGATGAAGAACGTGGTTGTACTATTTGGTGTTAGCTTCCTGACATTCCTTACAAGTATGACAAGTTTGGTTTAGGTTTTACTATAGAGGCTCAGAAGGTTGTTTATCATGCTTGTGCTATTTGTATCACCAACAAGGGAGTTTAGAAGGATAAAGTCAGTGTTGTGGAAGATTCTGATGAAGAATGAAACCTAGACAGTTGGATCTTTCCTACCATTGGCAGTGGTCTCAATAATTGGAAGGATGGAGATGTTATTCCTATCTCCTTTAGTCAGGAATAAATGCTATTTTTTCTTTTCTTGTTTTTGATTTTGCAATTTTGAACAATTAAAAACTTTTAAGCCTTGTGCCTTTCCCGGGGAACAATGGTATGTTTGTTAGAGATGCCATTTCATTTGCATATTTTCATTCAATAAAATCAATGGACGTTTTTGCTTTTGTAAATATCGCTCTCTTTGTCTTTCTTTTATTTTTCCTTTATAAAAATGCTATGTGTTCTTACACATACCCACATCATTAAAATGCAGATCCTCATCCACTCTGGATCCTATTGATAACAGTTCCGCTATTGCCAATTATAACTTCGAGAATCTAATCTATCAAGCCGAGGATGGAAATGAGGAAGATTTTGAAGTGCCTGTAGAGCTTGCTAGGTTGCCACAACAAGAAGAGAAAGTTATACAGTCGCATGAGGAACCAATCGAAGTTGTGAATCTGGGAACTAAGAAAAACATGAAAGAGGTCAAGATAGGAGCTGAATTAGAAGACATTGTTAAGAACCGGTTAATTCAGATGCTACATGACTACGTGGAAATCTTCGCTTTGTCTTATCAAGATATGTCAGGGCTTGATACTGATATTGTGGTTCACCGGATACCAATAAAGGAAGGTTGTCGCCCAATAAAGCAGAAAGTTCGTCATATGCGTCCTGAAATGTCAGAAAAGATCAAAGCTGTAGTGATGAAACAATTTGATACAGGGTTCCTAGTTGTCACTTCTTATCCCCAATGGGTTGCAAATGTGGTATCGGTGCCTAAGAAAGATGGTAAAGTACGCATGTGCGTGGATTATAGGGATTTGAATAAATCCAACCCCAAAGATGATTTTCTGCTTCCATATATTGATGTTCTGGTAGACAACATTGTTCAGCATAAGGTATTCTCTTTTATGGATGGTTTCTCTGGTTACAATCAAATTAAGATGGCACACGAAGATACGAAGAAGACTACGTTTGTCACACAGGGGGACACCTTTTGTTACAAAGTAATGCCATTTGGTTTGAAGAAGTTGGGGCAACATATCAGCGTGCTATGGTAGCTTTGTTTCATGATATGATTCATCACGGGATAGAGGTATATGTTGATGACATGATAGCTAGATCCCAAACTGAAGAAGAGCATCTTGATCATCTGCACAATTTGTTTGAGAGGTTAAAGAGATATAAGATGAGATTGAATCCAAACAAATGTACCTTTGGGGTTAGATCTAGTAAGCTGTTGGGTTTTGTTGTCAGTGGTAAAGGTATTGAAGTTGACCCTGCAAAGGTAAAAGCTATACACGAAATGACCACTCCCCATACTGAGAAAGAAGTCAGAGGTTTCTTGGGACGCCTAAATTACATTGCAAGATTTATTTTCCAATTAGCTACTAATTGTGAGCCAATCTTCAAATTATTGGAGAAAGATCAAGTAATGGAATGGAACGGCAAATGCCAGGTAGTTTTTGATGAGATCAAGAAATACCTCCAAGAACCTCCAATATTGATGCCACCAGTTGCTGGAAGACCCTTGATTATGTACTTGACAGTGCTGGACAATTAAATGGGGTGTGTGTTAGGGAAACATGACGAGTCTGGTCGAAAAGAGCGAGCAATATACTACCTTAGCAAAAAATTTACCGACTGTGAAACAAGATACTCACTGCTCGAGAAAACTTGTTGTGCTTTGGCGTGGGCTGCTCGCCGACTAAGACAATACATGTTGACTCATACCACTTTATTGATTTCGAAGATGGATCCTATTAAATACATATTTGAGAAACCTGCTCTCTCCGAACGAATAGAAAGATGGCAAATGATTTTGATAGAATATGACATACAATACACTACTCAGAAGGAAATTAAAGGAAGTGTGGTAGCTGATCATTTGGCTCATCAAGAAGTGGATGATTATCAGTCTATGAATTTTGAGTTTCCAGATGAAGATATTATGCTTGTTACTTATCGTAAAGAACTTAGACCGTATGAAGGACCTAAACAGGGATCCCGATGGATTGTGGTTTTTGATGGAGCTTCTAATGCACTTGGTAATGGTGTTGGTGTTGTGATTATCTCGCTTGAGGGTTGTTATACATCGTTTACTGCAAGAATTTGTTTTGATTGCACCAATATGGCTGAATATAAAGCGTGTATCATGGGTATCAAGGCTGCCATTGAGATGAAGATCCAATTCTTGAATGTATACGGAGATTCAGCTTTAGTTGTTAGTCAGATTAAATGTGAATGGGACACAAAGCATCCAAATCTCATTCCTTACAGAGAGCATGTGTTGTCTTTGATTCCATACTTTGAAGAGGTTACTTTTGAACATATTCCACGAGAAGAGAATCAATTGGCAGATGCATTAGCCACTATGTCATCTATGTTTGAAATCAGTTGGGATGATGAAGTTCCTAGAATTACTATTGATCGATTAGATGAGCCGGCATATTGTTATGAGGTTGATATGGAGGGGGTGGAAGAGAAACCTTGGTTCCATGAAGTGAAAAGATATCTCTAAGCTCAGGAATATCCTAAAGGGGCATCTATCAACGACAAGAAATTTCTGAGGAGATTTTCTTCCAAGTTTTTCCTGAGTAATGGAATTTTGTACAAGCGCAATAACGATTCGACTTTGCTTCGTTGTGTGAACAAGAAGGAAGCAAGAGAGATTATGGAAGACATGCATGATGGGATCTTTGATACTCATTCTAGTGGGCATACAATGACTGAGAAGATATTGAGAGCAGGTTACTATTGGTCTACCATGGAAGCTGACTGCTATCAGCACTCTAAAACTTGTCATAAGTGCCAGATCTATGCTGATAAAGTACATGTGCCTCCAGTTCCATTGAATGTTCTGACTTCTCCTTGGTCTTTTTCCATGTGGGGCATTGATATGATTTGTGAGATCAAACCTACCGCTTCTAATGGACATCGTTTCATTCTCGTTGTTATTGATTACTTTACGAAGTGGGTAGAAGCAGCCTCGTTTGCTTCTATTACCAATAATGTTATGGCTCGATTTATCAAGCATAATCTTATATGTAGATATGGCATCCCTGAAAGGATTATCACAAACAATGGTACTAATCTGAACAATACTATGATTACTGAACTCTGTACGCAGTTCAAGATTAAACATCACAATTCTTCTCCATATCGACCAAAGATGAATGGCGCAGTGGAAGTCACCAACAATAATATTAAGAAGATCTTGTAGAAGATGATAGTGACATACAAATATTGGCATGAGATGTTACCATTTACTCTCCATGGTTACTGTATACAATACGTACTTCAACCGGGGCAACCCCATTCTTTCTTGTCTATGGTATGAAAGCAGTGCTACCTATTGTCGCTCCCAAAGATTTGCATCCCGGTACAAGCACGAATGGTCGGCGAAAGGAGAAGATGAAGTGAAATGAATAGAGTCACCAGCTAGGCATTTTTATCCCGAAGGAAAGGTAATGCTACATAAACCTAGGAGGGTATGGATAAGACAGTCGCGAACCAGAGAAACTGAGAAAGGGGGTTGGTTACAACATGGGAAGGTATTAGCACCCAAATTGTCCGTCGTACTCGACGGGATCCGCGCTTAAAAGATTGTGTTTAAAAGGGTAGGGTATGTGCTATCTGTGTGCAAAAGCTAGAAAAGAAATATACAAGTGTCAGTGCAAAAGGTGAATGCTCAAGAACTGAGGCTTAAAAAGAATGCTGAAAGAGGGGGAAGACACATAGACTTTTGTTCGATAACTGTTAAGTTATGCCTACGTATCCTCTCGTGCAATGAGGAAGTCAGAACATCGTAGTTCGACTCAAAGAAACTGAAAATAAATTGATTGTGAACTGATTGCTTATCTATGCTCAAGTGTATGACTCGTCTGGCTCGAGTGCTAACTGTCTTGCATTAGACGGAGGAAGCGAGTTCTCGTTTATGAATGAGTGTGATGAGAAAAGAATCCCGAAGGAGACGATTATTGTTTGTTTTTGTATTTTTCAGTTTTGTTATTGTTTTTGGTTTTGCATAAGATAATGAGCTTAAGCCTTAATCAAGGGTCACAAACTCATTATATCACCCCTGATTAGGGATAATGAGCCTACTTAAGTGTGAGATAAGCATCTCAACTTAATTACCTTTATGATGAAGGATTAAGATCATTAACTTACTTGTGATTATTTAGATGTTTTGGCTTTTTGTTTAGTGTTAAGTAATGATTTTAATCTCCAATCACAGATTAGTGAACTCATTACACCATCCTAATAGAAGGATGATAGATGAGAGCACTTAAGCTGAGGAAGATACCTTAACTTAATCCATGGTTAGGGATTAAATTCATTATATAACAAACCTTTATTAAATGGATTTTAATTAAAGGATGAGATTAAGAAAGTGGATTTTAAGTTTGTAAGACAACTTGAGGGGGACTTGTCCATTAAACACTGGGGTTAGTCCCTCTTAACCATATGGAAGAGATAGAACCCTAATGTAAGGCCCAAGTTACAAGATAAAATCTTAGTGATTATTAATGTGTTTTGATTAAGAGGAGTAAACAAATTAAAGGTTTAACACTAAGGATTAAAGTTATACACTCCATCCTAAGATAAGGATACAAGCATAACCCTAATTCCAAAGTCCTAAAGCTTTAAGATTTTAACCTCTAATTAAGAGATGAGAAGAGAGACACAAAGAAGACTCAAAGGTAAAAACTAAGGGGGGACTAATCACAACCCTAATTATTATCATGCTTGGATGTTCCTATGGTTTGTAAGGCTTGAGAAAGATCTACAAGTAAGCCACCAATGGAAGAAGCAGATGGAAGGAGGAAGAAGCAGAAGAAATAAATTACTTACTTCATTGAAGAAGATAAGTAACTTAAAGAATGTAAGTGAGAGATGAACACAAGTGAACAAGTTCACTTAAAAGAAACCAGAAAGATGCATATGAAAGAGATGAAGAGAAATGAGAAGTGAAGGCAAATCCACTTCTCAAAGTAACTTACCACCTGAAAATGTTAGCATGAATGCATAAAATATAAAGCATAAAGAAATGAAATGAAATGAGATGAGATGAGATGAAATGACCAAAGTCAGAAGTGTTTATGCAATGTTAGTGTCATGTGAGATGATGCAAAGGCATACAAAGTGCATATATATGGTCATACAAAGAATGAGATGTCATGTAGGCATGCTTTGAAGTTTGAAAGTTCATGAAAGTTAATGAAAGGAAATGAATGCAAATCATGGCAAATGTATGAATAAATGATCAAGCATGATTCTAACATGTCCTAATATGTCTAAGATGACATATGAATGCATGAAATGTCATGGCAAGTTCATGTATGGATGCATATGCAAGATGAATGCAAGTGAAGATGCAAAATTAGGGTTACATGAAAGGATGAGATGCAAATGGCAAAGACAGAAGCAAATGACATGATAAAAAATTGAAAATGTACTCAAAGGAACCCTAAACCTATACTAGGTTACCATCCAAAGGGGGAGGTCATAAGCTAAACCTAGAAGGAGTTATGAATTTCCTAAGTTTCTAGGGTTTTTTTGGGTGATCCTCAATGTAAAATGCCAAACAAATTGAAAATGAAAGATAAATTCATGCCAAACATATCCTAGAAACTACATGATGTGTGTGAAACAATGCAAAAAGAACCAACTTCAAACCCTTCATGGTTAGGTAGAAAAGATTTTTCAAAGGTTAGGGTTTAAAAATGTGATTTTATGAACCCTAAATTCAAAGAAAATTGTCAAATGATGATCAAAACCAAAAATAAATTTATATGAGGGGTTTGAAAATGTTTCTAAATGTGTTAAGATGCAACATGAATTTTTGGGTGATTTTTAGAAACTTAAATGATATTTTAATTAATTAATTTCCATTAATTAATTAAAATAAACATTTAAATATTTTAAAAATACTTTTTTTATACAAAAAATAAAATAAAAATCATTTTATGATTAAGAAAAATATTTGGAATAAAAATGCAAAGGGAAATATTTTTGGGATTTTTCTAAGTATTTTAAATAAATTCGTAAAATAAAATACAAAGAAAAATCAAATAAAAATAAAAGTATGCTAAATGAGAGGCTGAGATTGCAAGTTGAATGATCCAGGGGTCAGGAATCAAAGTCCACGTGACTTGAGGTATTCAGATCCAAAGGCCATGACTTAATCCTATCACTTAAATGAAATCCAATGGCTGTGTTTTAATCTGATCTAATTTAATTAATTAATTAGGTTTAGGATTTTAATGACTGGTCCTGACCCTTCAAAACGCGCGGCAAGCACTCATCTAACGGCCCAAATTCAAACTCACTTAATCACCTGAGATTAGCCCTAATTAACTTCAGACGGCCGGAATAGTGTTCCGGTCGTCTTCTCCGGCAGGGTCCTTACCTCATCTCTCTCCCCTGGCCATAAAAAACTCCCCAAATCTCCAGTAATGATCCCCAAGCATCATGGAACAAGAATCCAGCAACACATTTCATTTATTTTGCATCATGATCAAGATTCGAACAAAAACATAAAAATGGACAAAATTTCAAAACACGCATACACAGTCAATTCTCAACCATTCTTCAAAAATAAATGCTCATTGTGATCAGGAGAGCAAACTTTATCATTTTGTAACTAAAGAAACGATTTCTGGAAAAATGTTTCAAGAAGGTACCTGAGATGAAGCTTTGCCAATGGAGCTGTTTGGGCCTTTTTCTTGATGCAAACACCCTCCTCTGATCACCCTTGAGCTTCTTTGATGCTTTGCTAGAGTGTATGTGGTCTCTTTTTGAAGTTCAGTTTAGGGGGATGAAAAATCATATTTGGTGTATGGTGTGTTTCAGGCCATTTTAATGGTTGGGTTTTGTTCTATGAGTGATGATGAGTTGAATGGTGAAGGTTGCTTGAAGTTTTGATGGTTGGTTTATGAATTTCGAAGAGGTGAAGTTTGAGAGAGATTTTTGTGTTCTTTAGTTGTGGGATGATTCAGGGTAATGTGTTATATGAAATGAGTCCCTTGAGACATGTATGTGAAGTTGTGATAGGTCAGAATAGTTGGTGTGGGCTATGCTGATTGGTATGGGGTGATTTGCAAAAAGTCAAGGTTGGTTGTACTTGAGGTATGGGCACATGGCAGGCCTGGATTTGGGCATGGCTTGGCTCATCAGAGATCAAGGAAGGCTTATGGATCAGATTTGATGAGCTGGAACAAGTGTATAGAAAGATTCATATCATTTTGCAAATTTGAGAAGTCTTGGCCCTTTTAAGATTTCTTGAAGTTCAAGGCATGAAAGTGTATGATTCTTGGGCCAATTTTGATCAAAATGAGTTGTATTATGATGGTATGATGTTTAGAGATGCATTAGAGGTCATGAAATGGCTTGGCAAGTTGTTTTGCAAAAAATCCTCTTTGGTGTATTCTTGAAAATTATAGGATTTTTGCCAACTTTGAAGGATCATAACTTGAGTTCCATAATGAATTAGAACATGTTCTTGTACTTTTTGAAAAGGGAAAGACCTAATCTACAACTTTCATGACCAAGAATTTTTCATTTGAAGCATTTTTTATCAAGAAAGAGGAGGTTGAAGAACTTTCCCAAAATGGAAAGTTTCCATTACAAGTCATTTCCATTTTTGGCAACTTTTGGTTTAGCTCAAATTTATTCAATTTTGTGAACTTACAAGAATTTCAATGATCAAATAAAGATCATATAACCTCAATTTGATGAAAATACCCTTTTGTTTCCATTGTTGGGGGCCTCAGATGCCCTGATTTTACTCTGACTTGCTCAAGAAGTTACCCAGTGAACAGATGACTTCCACAATGAATTTATTCATCAAACTTGGTACATATGATCCTTATAATATCTTAAGAACATTAGAAACAAGAATGGCCCAAAAAATTGGAGTTAAGGCCTCTGAAACCAAAACCCTAATTTTGGTCATCTGTGTAGTGAAAACCCTAGCTCTGCTTCCATGCCTTGCCAGTTCTTGTGATTTCTTGACTTCCTTGAACTTTGAGGGATATAATATGATGATAGAGCACACATGGACCCTCTTGGAACAATTGGAGACCTTTGGAGTGGCTCAGATGGATCCTTGGATTATGCAGATGAACTTGAACTAAGCAGTGAAATAAAAATACAATATGAGATGGTATGCTTATACTAATGCAAACATGAAAGATCACAAGACAATGGTGTGAAATTAGTGAGGGAAAATTTGGGGTATTTATAGCTGCCCCTATTCAAGCATGAGTTAGCTGTGCAGGATGTAAGCGCTTGGCTTAACAGACAAACAAGATAACTTGTGGTTGAATACCAAAGACAGTCCAGAATTTGCACTCACTGGGGAGAAGAAGAGAAGGGATATAAATTATAAAAGGTAGTATAGCATGATTATCAATTGAATGAGATGGAGGACGAACATCGAGCAGAGGACGGCTGTTGGGGATAAAGCGGTAAGTAAAGCAATGACGAGGACGACCGACAAGCTGGGGAAATAAAGAGACCACGACGGGGACGGCCATCGAGTAAAGAAACAAGATTCTCTAGGGGTTAAAGTAAAGGCAATGATGGGGACGGCCATCAGGTTTGAAGAGTAACGTAAACAATGATAGGGACGATCATCAAAGGTGAAGGACGATCACCTAGCAGGGGATAGCTGCTCTTTATCATGACATAGGACGAATGTCAGATAGAAAAGGTCGACGATGGGGACGGCCATCGGATAAGCATGATGAAGGACGATCATCAAGAGGTGAAGGACGATCACTTAGCAGGGTACGACTGCTCTCGGGGTTTATCACGACATAGGACGAATGTCGGATAACAAAATCAACGATGGGGACGACCATCAGATGAAATGATGAGGGACGGTCATCAAGATGTGAAGGACGATCACCTAGCAGGGGACGGCTGCTCTTTATCACGACATAGGACGAATGCCGGATAGGGAAGGGTTCCAATAATGGAGACTCCACTGGGGAAAGGATGAGGGACGGTCATCCAAAGGTGAAGGACGATCACCTGGCAGGGTACGGTTGCCGAAAGTACCACGACATAGGACGAATGTCGGATAGAGGAAGATTGTTCTATCGGGGAATGGTAAACACGGACGAGTGCTCACGCTTAAAAGATATAAGTGTTTTGATGTTGTGTGTAGATTAAAGATGAGGACGAGCATCCTTAAGACCATGATATGGGCGAGTATCAGTAGAAACAAACGCTGACGCGTGTTCAGAGATGATGATACGGACGAGTACCAACTGGTTAACAAAGAACACGGACGAGTGTCGAATCTATGGGGATGATATATATACAGGATATGGACGAGTATCTTCTGTATAAGTGAGTACGAATTATTTTGTTGGTGATGTGTGAGCGAGACACGTACGAGTGTTCGACTTGCTGAGGAAAGTACGACACAGACGGATGTCAAAAGAGAATGTGTTATAAATAGGTGTTTGATTGGCAACAAGTGTTTTGGCAACTGTGCTGGGGAAAAGTGACACGGACGAGTGTCAAAAAGGTATGTATAGGTATTTGTATGCAAAGAGGATGTTTTGGCTTATATCTGCAGGGGAATGATATGACACGGACGAGTGTTAAAAGAGTATATATAACAGGCATTGGTGTTGGAGAGTGCAAAGGGGACGCTTTGGATTTTATTTGCAGGGGATGTGAGTTTTTATATTCATTGCTGATGAAATACTTATGGTATATGCAGGTGACTGGCTCGAACCTAACTTGCGATCATGCAAATGTTTAATTTTGGCCGTAATGCTCCGTATTAGACGAAATGCTACGCTCTGTGGGAAAAAATGATGTGAATGCCATGATTATGCAAAAGATAAACCGATTCGGGGTTCGAATCCTACTGAAGAAAAGATCTCTGGTTGATCTTCTTGAAGAGATATCCCAGCTGAGGGAGATCATTGGTAGATCTGTCTTGTAAGGAGAAACCCAACTGGGGATAATGAAGCTTCCGTCACTTTGTTGTGTGAGAGTTTCAAGCATTGCTCTTCTGGGGAGAGGCTGGAACTTCTGTGGGGAGATTGGCTGGGGATGCTCCTGTTGAGTAGACCTGTGCCAGGGATGAGGAGGCTTTGACAACTCTGCTGGAAAAAAGCATCCCAGATACTGTTCGGGGAGGAGGTATGTTAGGGAAGTGTACTTGGCCTGCCCCATGTTGTGTATCGAATACCTGTAACTTGTTAAGACAAAGAAACATACAAGTATCCCGAGGTATTCCTTACCAGATTTCGTCATAGGAGTTAGATATTCCTGAGAGTAAATATATTTCCTGCAAGCATTTATTAAGAATGGCTCATTTGTTTTATGCAAATATTATATCATGGATATTGGACATTTTGCAAACGAAACAAAAATGTACGAAACGAGGTGTGACTGAAAACTCTGATTTTATTAATCTGGGTGCCCAGAATTGGCAGATACAATCAAAGAAACAGATCCCTTGGAATGAGCAGATTGTTACAAATTGAAAAAGTAAAAGTGCTGGCAATGTTGACGATGCTCCGGTGAGCTTCCTTTGCGATTACATGTATGACCTTGACGTTCTTCTTATCTTGCTTTCTGAAAACGGTTGATTCTGACTGATGCTTTGTCCTTTCGAAGCTTGCCGTCTTGCAAATGATACAGACGAATTCAGAATGCAGTTGTTCCCTTATTCCCTGATTTTGCGTGGATCGTCCTTTCAGGTTTTCGATCCACCGGGATACCCATTTTTGCCTGAACTTTCCAATATGGCTTTTCAACTCAGCTGGTGTACACATTTTTTTTTAATTTTCCCTTATTTTTTCCCGAGTCTTTTATTCTGTTTTTGACTCGCCGGGATGCCCTATTTTTTCCTGGACTTACATTCTATTTTTATGTCCAACGGGTCTCTTTATGCGAAGTATTTTTTAACTGCATCTGAATTCACAGGGGATAAGAAATCTTCACCATCCATAGTAGAGAGCATCAGTGCTCCACCAGAGAAAACTTTCTTTAATATGAATGGACCATCGTAATTAGGAGTCCACTTGCCCTTGTGGTCTTTATGAGGAGGAAGAAGTCTTTTCAGCACAAGATCTCCCACTTGGTATTCCCGAAGCCTGACTTTCTGATCGAAGGATTTCTTCATTCTTTTCTGATATAACTGCCCATGACAGATTTCAGCTAATCTCTTTTCTTCGATCAGATTCAATTGATTGTACCGTGACCGGACCCATTCTGCTTCACTCAGCTTTACATCCATCAGTACCCGTAAGGAGGGTAATTCAACTTCCACAGGTAGGACAACTTCCATACCATATACCAGTTGATAAGGTGTTGCCCCAGTAGACGTTCTGATTGATGTTCGATACCCATGCAAGGCAAATGGTAGCATCTCATGCCAGTATTTGTAAGTAACCACCATCTTCTGCACAATCTTTTTGATGTTTTTGTTAGCTTCCTCAACATCGCCATTCATCTTGGGCATGTAAGGAGAAGAGTTGTGATGTTGAATTTTGAAGTCCCGGCAAAGTTCTTCCATCATTTTGTTGTTCAAATTGGAACCATTGTCAGTAATGATTCGCTCGGGTACTCCATATCGACAGATTATGTCTCTTTTCAGGAATCTGGCTACCACTTGTCTGGTGACGTTTGCATACGAAGCTGCCTCGACCCACTTGGTGAAGTAATCAATGGCTACCAGGATGAATCGGTGGCCATTTGAAGCAGCCGGATCAATCTTTCCAATCACGTCAATGCCCCACATGGAAAAAGGCCAAGGTGAAGACATCACGTTCAAAGGATTTGGAGGTACATGCACTTTATCTGCATAGATCTGGCACTTGTGGCATTTTCTGGCATAGGCACAACAGTCTGCATCCATTGTGATCCAGTAGTAACCTAGTCTTAACAACTTCTTTGTCATTTCATGTGCTCCGGCATGGGTACCAAAAGAACCTTCGTGCACCTCGTGCATCAGCAGGTATGCTTCCTTCTTGTTAACACATCTGAGCAGAACCATGTCGAAGTTTCGCTTGTATAATGAACCGTCAGCATTAAGGAAGAAACTACCGGCCAACCTTCTTAATGTATTCTTATCATTGGATGATCCCCCAGGTGGGTATGTTTGATCCTCTAAGAAGCTTTTGATATCATGGAACCAATGCTTGTCATCTTTAGCAATGTCCACAGAGAATACGTATGCTGGTCGATCTAGTCTGGATACCAAAATCTGAGGCACATTATTTGCAGTTTGAACCTTGATCATGGAGGAAATGGTAGCCAAAGCATCTGCGAACTGATTTTCGTCCCGAGGGATATACTCAAGTTTGACTGTTGTGAAGAAAGTCAATAATCTCCTCGTATAGTCACGGTATGGAATCAGATGCTCTTGGTGAGTGTACCATTTGTCGTTGGTCTGATTGATTACCAAAGCTGAATCTTCGAATACAATTAATGTCTTGATCCTGAGGTCAATGGCTTCCTCAAGACCCATGATACAGGCTTTGTATTCAGCTTCGTAGTTAGTGCATGCAAAGGTGAGTTTCACCGAGAAAGGCATATGAACTCCTTTAGGTGTAATGAGCATTGCACCAACCCCACGACCATTCATATTGACAGCCCCATCAAACATCATTGTCCATTCTTCTTCTGGGTCAGGCCCTTCAATGTGAACAGGCTCTTCATGATCTTTTGCTTTTAGAAACATGATGTCTTCATCAGGGAAGTCAAATCTCATGGGCTGGTAATCATCAATGGGTTGCTCAGCCAGATAGTCAGACAATACACTGCCCTTGATGGCCTTTTGAGATGTGTACTGAATGTCATATTCTGTCAGAATCATTTGCCATCTTATAAACCTTCCGGTAAGTGTTGGCTTCTCAAATATGTACTTGACTGGATCCATTTTTGAGATCAACAAGGTAGTATGAGTCAACATATATTGTCTTAGTCGGCGAGTAGCCCACGCTAAAGCACAGCAAGTTTTCTCGAGCAGTGAATAACGTTGTTCACAGTCGGTAAACGTTTTGCTTAGGTAGTATATTGCATACTCTTTTCGACCAGACTCGTCATGCTGGCCCAACACATACCCCATTGATCCTTCTAATACTGTCAGGTACATTATTATAGGTTTTCCTTCAACTGGAGGCATAAGAATTGGAGGTTCTTGTAGGTACTCCTTGATTTTGTCAAAAGCCTTCTGACAATCTTCGTTCCACCTGACCGTTTGTTCCTTTCTTAATAATTTGAACAAGGGCTCACAGGTTGCAGTAAGGTGAGATATGAACCTTGATATGTAGTTCAATCTACCTAAGAAACCCCTAACTTCCTTTTCAGTCCTAGGTGCAGGCATCTCCTAAATGGCTTTGACTTTGTCGGGATAAACGTCAATTCCTTTTTCACTTACGATAAATCCCAGCAGCTTACCGGACCGTACCCCAAATGTGCATTTGTTGGGGTTTAGCTTTAGCTCAAACTTTCTCAGACGCTTGAACAACTTCAGCAGATTTACCAGATGATCTTCTTCGGTGAGGGACTTGGCAATCATGTCATCCACGTAGAATTCAATTTCTTTATGGATCATATCATGGAATAACGTTAACATAGCCCGTTGATAGGTTGCGTTGGCATTCTTCAATCCAAATGGCATTACCTTGTAACAAAATATGCCCCAAGGTGTGATGAAGGTTGTTTTCTCCATGTCTTCGGGTGACATTCTGATCTGATTATACCCTGAAAAACCATCCATGAAGGAAAACACCGAGAACTGAGCTGTGTTGTCGACAAATACATCAATGTGAGGTAATGGGAAATCATCTTTCGGGATAGCTCTATTCAGATCTCAGTAATCCACACACATTCGTACTTTTCCATCCTTCTTAGGCACTGGTACAATGTTAGCAACCCACGGCGGGTAACTAGTTACAGCAAGGAAACCAGCGTCCCACTATTTTTGTACTTCTTCTTTTATCTTCATGGCCATATGTGGGCGAGTACGGCGTAGCTTTTGTTTTATTGGAGGGCAATCTTCCTTTAACGGCAGCTTATGCATAACAATATCTGTATCTAGACCTGGCATGTCTTGATAGGACCAAGCAAAGACGTCGATGTATTCTCAAAGCATGTCAATGAGTTGTCCTTTTACTGAAGCCTGCAGACTGGCCCCAATCTTCACTTCTTTCAAATCCTCTTCGGTACCAAGATTAACTGTCCCAACCTCCTCCTGATGAGGAGTGATCACTTTCTCTTCTTGCCTCAACAACCTAGCTAACTCTTCAGGTAACTCATAGTCTTCTTCAACCCCTTCATCAACTTGATTAATTGGATTGTCGAAGTCATACAAGGTCATAGCAGTGCTGTTGTCGGTGCAATCTGGAGGGTAATCTCTGCAAGGGTTGAGATTGGTTCATTTTAGTGATCAGTTTTAACCTTGTTTAGAAAAAGTGAAAATGAAATTATTTATTTTGAAAACATTTCCATTTTATTATTTTGTACAAAAGTAAAAAATGAAAAGACAGTGAGCGAAAAAGAGACTTGTTTGCAAAAGATGTCTGATATTCATTGATAATTCATTTGCACAAAATTATAATATGGCCCTATTACAAAATGAGTCCTGACACCTTGGGCAAGATGCAAGACTTGATGCATGCTAAAGAAGACAGGAAATAATAATTACTCTGCAGGAGTAACCCTTATAATTTTCTGGGAAGACCAGTTAAGGACTTGGGGACCCGGGAACCTTGGACGAATCTAGCTCCCCAGGTTGCGGTCGCTTTCCGCCTCGTCTTCCAGGTTGTTAACAGCATCTGGGGTGAGCACCCCCACACTGATGAACTTGGGCTTCTTAGCAGCCTCTGATTGATCTTGTCAGAATGGTTTGTAACCCAAACCGAATCTGTCCTCCTTCTTTTCCACTGGCAACAGCTTGCCCCAGCCTAGGGCATTACCATTTTCAACAACCTTCCGGGCTTGCTGATAGGAGACAATTGAAGTACCCATCCTATCTTCCTGGGATGCAACAAATACTTCAGTTGTCGCCTCATTGACATTAAGGGCCTCAAACCCTTGGCTCATAGTTTCATGGATTTCACGGTCCATCTCAATATACTTGTATGTAGCTAGATGGCTAACAAATATGTCCTCTTCACCACAGATGGTGATAATCTGCCTTTCCCACTCATATTTCAATTTCTGGTGAAGGGTCGACGTTACTGCGCCTGCGGCGTGAATCCATGGTCGACCCAAAAAACAATTGTAGGCCAGCTGAATGTCCATCACATAGAAAGTAGTCTTAAAGACCTGCGGACCGATTATCACTGGTAGCTCCACCTCTCCAAGAACAGATCTTTTGGAGCCATCAAAAGCCCTGACCACAAGGTTGCTTGATCGGAGAGCTATTCCATCATATTCGAGCTTGACAAGAGCTTTCTTTGGCAGGACATTGAGTGAGGACCCAGTGTCTACAAGAACATGAGAGAGTACAGCTCCTTTGCACTCCAGGGTGATGTGCAAAGCTTTGTTGTGGTGACGTCCTTCTGTTGTCAAATCAGCATTAGTGAAACCTAGCCCATGGCTAGTATTGACATTTGAAACCACTGTTTACAGCTGATTCACTATGATCTCTTCTGGCACGTAGGCAGCGTGCAGAACTTTGAGTAATGCATCTCGATGGGCTTCGGAACACAACAACAGGGATAGTATAGAGATCTTAGAAGAAGTCTGGTGGAGCTGATCCACAACTTTATAGTCACTTCTTTTAATTATCCTCATAAATTCATCCACATCCTGATCAAAGGATGATTTATGAGTTTCTTTTAATGCAAATTCTTCAGGTGCCACACTTTTCCCTTTGGCTTTGGCGACTGCATCTGCCTCAGTACTAGTTCTCGGAGCTTGTGACGCGAAGAGGCGTCCGCTTCGGGTGAAGCCTCCGCCTCCCCCGACATTATCCACTTGGGGAGTGTGAACCAAATAATCAAGAAGGACTTTTTCTCCGTTGCAGTAAAGGTCAGCACCATAATGCCATGGTACAACACTATCTTTATCATATGGAATTGGCCCTGGCACCGTGATGTTGACTGGGCTCACTGCAGCAGATGTTGGAACCGTAATTGTCTGTGGATCGTAGAAGATAGTGATAGGACTTCGGGTGGATGTTGGAGGTGGTGAATTGAAGCTTGATTGTTGCTGAAACTGTTGTTGAGGTTGTTGAAAGTTGCTGGAATTTGGGACCGTTGTAAGGTCGTAATAAATAGTAACAGTGGAGACATCATTGTTGGTGGTTGCTGGAGTTGTAGAAGGAGGTGAAATGGAACTGTTATTTGTTGAAGTGATGGAAGAAATGGTTGCTGAAGTTGTAGATGAATCAGTAGGAACAATTGTTGTTGCAGTTGTAGAAGAATCATTTGTTGTTGTAAAAGGGGTTGCTGGTGTTGTAGAAGCGGTTGTGGTTATTTGCAGAATGCCTTCTTTAATCAAGCCATTAATGTCATTCCTCAAGCCTGCACACCCATTCTCGGAAAGTTTGCATGATTCACAACATGCCTCACAACCTGGAAACACTTGGCATTTCAAAAGCTGGGCTTTAACCTCCGCCAGAGGTGTCTGAATACTTGTAATATCTTCTATTAAACTTATGGGTGAGCCTTACTCTATAGCATTAATCCTTGACCCACTGTGGCTTGGCATAGAATTTTTCATGACATTGGGAGGTGGTGCAAAGTTCAGGGCTTTTGAATCTACCAGATCCTGGACCTTCATATGCAGAGCCCTGCATTTTTCCGTGGAGTGACCAGGTGCATTAGAATGAAAAGCACACCTAGCATTGACATCGTAGTTTCTCGGAAGGTTCTGAGGATCAGGTGGAGCCAATGTCCTCAACTCAACAAGATTGAGCTTTAGGAGGTGTGCCAGCAGTGTAGCATATGGCATTGGAATAGGGCCAATCACCCTGTTGATCTGAGATGGCCGCTGTTGAAAAGGGCGTTGTTGTTGATTGTTGTTGTATGATCTCTGTTGAGGGAACTGTGGTTGTTGCGGAAAGTGCTTTGATTATTGAGTATACTGAGGAGGTGGAGTAGGGATAGTAACAGCAACAACTGATCTGGGCAGATACTGGGGTCTCCCTCTTCCCATGTGCACAAAGTTTGTTTCACCAGATCTACGGGGCCCAGCAAATGGCTTCGTTGCACTGCTTGAACTGGCACCGTTGTCGGAGATCTTTCCCATCTTTAGTAGGCTCTCTATTCTTTCCCCAGCTATCACCACATATGCAAAGCTGTTGGAAGAAAATGCAGCCAATCTGTCAATATAAGTACCCTGGAGAGTATTCATGAACATGTCTGCCATCTCCCTTTCAGACATCGGGGGTTGAACGGCAGCAGCTAGTTGCCTCCACCTTTGGGCAAACTCTCTAAAGCTTTCATGGGAAGACTGAGACATTCCCATTAGAAAGGTCCTATTTGGAGCCATATCCAAATTATATTGATATTGACAAATGAAAGCTTCTGCCAAGTCTTTCCAATTCCTTATTGTGGCCCTGGTCAAGTGGGAGTACCATTCCCGAGATGCCCCTCTCAAGCTATCCTCAAAGTAAAACATCCCTAGTTTCTCATCCATGGTGTAGGCTTTCAATCTCCCCAGGAAAGATTGGAGATGGGTACGTGGGCAGGATGTGCCATTGTATCTTTCAAAACAAGGAGGTTTGAACTTATGAAGAATTCTAACCCCCTCCACTAATCTCATGTCCATGACATCAAACCTCAGAGAGTTTTGGGATTCAAGATACCTTAGCTTTTCTGCTATTTCATCCAACCGACGGTCGTAAACTTCGTCTCCAGCCCCTGTCGCTCCCACCAAATGACACCTGGCCAAGAGGGGTATAGACGCGAACGGTCGGCGAAGGAAAAGAATGAAAAGAGTCGCCAGCTAGGCATTTTTATCCCGAAGGAAAGGTAATGTTGCATAAACCTAAGAAAAGATGGATAAGACGGTTGCGAACCAGAGAAACTGAGAAAGGGGGTTGGTTACAACCTGGGAAGGTATTAGCACCCAGATTGTCCGTCGTACTCGATGGGATCCACGCTTAAAAGATTTGTGTTTAAAAGGGGTAGTGTCTGTGTTATTTTGTATGCAAGAAACTGGAAAAGGATACAAGTGTCAGTGTAAAAGAAATGTGAGGTGAAAAAAAAAAGTGTCAGTGTAAGGAAAGAGTGCAAAGCTCAAGACTATGAGGCTTAAAGAATAATGCTGGAAGAGGGGGGGGGGGAATATACAGAGACTTTTGTTCGATAACAGTTAAGTTATGCCTACGTATCCTCTCATGCAATGAGGAAGTCAGAACACCGTAGTTCGACTCAAAGAGACTGAAGGATAAATTGACTGATGAACTGCTTACTTGTCTATGCTCAAGTGTATGACCTGTCTGGCTCAGGTGCTAACTGTCTTGCATTAGACGGAAGAAGCAAGTTCTCGTTTGTGAGTGAATGAGGTGAGAAAAGAATCTCGGAGGAGACGATTATTGTTTGCTTTTGATGTTTTCAGTCTTTTATTGCTTTTTGTGTTTGTCATAAGAGAATGAGCTTAAGCCTACACCGAGGATTAATAAACTCCTCACATCTTCCCTCTGATTAGGGGTAATGAGAATACCTTAAGTATGAAGTAAGCACCTCACACTTAATCACCATGATGTAGGATTAAGATCATTAACCTACTTGTGATTATTTAAATGTTTTTGGAGTTTTGTTTGGTGTTAAGTAGTGAGTTTAAGCCATAATCAAGGATTTAATGGACCCATTACACCTAGCAGGGTACGGCTGCTAAAAATATCACGACATAGGACGAATGTCGGATAGGAAAGGGTTCCAATAATGGAGACTCCGCTGGGGGATGATGAAGGACGATCATCAAAAGGTGAAGGACGATCACCTGGCAGGGTACGATTGCCGGAAGTATCACGACATAGGATGAACGTTGGATAGAAAGGAAATAATTTATTGGGATTTGCCGGGGACTCTTCTGGGGAATGGTAGACACAGACGAGTGTCTGAATTCAAGAAAGAAAAGGTATAAGTGTTTGACACTGTATATAGATTAAAGATGCAGACGAGCATCCTTAAGACTTCGATATGGACGAGTATCGGTAGAAACAAATGAAGGAAAATTGCGATCAAAACGCAGCGGAAAACAAAATTTTCCTTTAGTGATCCTTACGAATGAGCATGGTCAGTGATAGAATCGTTACCTCTTTGTGGCGATTCAGATCTTTGATGCAGCGATCACAAGCGTTGATGAAGTGCAACGCCTCTACTCAGTCCACACGAACAGCTTCCGGTCACAGTGCTAGCTGCTTACGAACGGAATTATTTGAGTGAGAAAAGAGAATCAAAAACGAAATTGCATCAAGTGAAAGCTTCATCACAAGGGTTCCTTTTATAGACTCTCTTGTGGGCTGCGGGCTAAAAGCCCAATTCACATGATCCATAATAATATTATATATATTATTATAATAACTATTATTATAATAAATATATTTCTTTTATTATTATTTTATAACCATTATAAAATAACAATAATTATTATTATATTATCCGAATTTCTATTTTCACTTAAGTGCACCGTACCTTACGGTGTTCCTTTGATTTCTCTATCTCTCATCAAACTGTCCTTATGTGTGTGACCCTGTAGGATTTCGTAACGTTGGTAATTATATTAAATTATATATATTTAACATAATAAACAGTGAGCGGTATCTAGCAACACATCACTGCTACCCAAGTCACGAAAATGTCATGTGATCTGACAAAACCTTTTTCGTGATAATATATGTTTGTACAATTACCCTTTTGCCCCTATGTCTATATTGAACACAAGGCATACACTGTGTCATCCTTGTCCAGTTCAATATTGGGCCCTTAGACATTTCTCCTGTTATGCAGGATTGGCAAATTCCATCTAGGACACTCATGTCCCTCAGCATGCTTCGTGGAGTGCCCATCAACTGTCTTTATGATCATCCAGTTACGGATAATGTTTGATCAGCAATAAAGCACCCGACTCTACATCTAGGGTCCATAGTGGTTTCAGGTCGAAGGGTGGTAATACACCATTATCACCATGAGAATAACTTATGACACTTTGCATAACATACTATGTAGTATTCTCATAGCGGGTCAATCCGGTATAAATATTACTCCTAATATTTATACCTATGTCAAGACTTGATAACTCTTTACCCATGATCCATGAGATGTGATCATCAGTCTATCTTCATAATAGTCTCAATGCTTTAATGTTATCCCACTTTGCAATAAAGCTTGACTACGGATATTTTAAGAATAATGTCTTTATGTTTAATGGGATCTCATGATTAAGTCACACTTAACATTTCATTAAACAGACTAACTATTCTAGGGACTTTATTATTCTGAAGACAAACATAATAAAGAAATGCCTTTTATTATTAAACGAATAATCCGATACAAGTACCAAAAAGTATTGGCCTCTAGGGCTTACACCAACAATCTCCCACTAGCACTAGAGCCAATTAGGCATACCCTTAATACCCATAGATCTAGTATGACCATCATGCTTCTGTTGCGCAAGAGGCTTTGTTAATGGGTCAGCGATATTATCAAGTGTAGGTACTCTGCATATCTTCACATCTCCCCGATCGATTATCTCTCGAATGAGGTGATAACGCCTAAGTATGTGTTTGGATCGTTGGTGAGATCTAGGCTCCTTAGCTTGTGCGATAGCACCATTGTTATCACAATATAAACCAATGGGATCCACAATGCTAGGGACTATGCCAAGTTCACTAATGAACTTCTTGATCCAAACAGCTTCCTTTGCTGCATTTGAGGCAGCAATATACTCGGCCTCAGTTGTAGAATCAGCAACTGTTTCCTGCTTTGAACTTTTCCAGCTCACAGCGCCACCATTGAGACAGAACACATAACCAGATTGTGATCTAAAATCATCCTTATCTGTCTGGAAGCTAGCATCAGTGTAACCAATTACATCAAGCTCTTCCTGACCTCCATATATCAAGAATGAATCCTTAGTCCTTCTCAAGTACTTAAGGATATTCTTGACAGCTACCCAGTGAGCATCACCGGGATCAGATTGGTACCTACTCGTTGCACTTAATGCATACGAGACATCTGGTCGAGTACATAACATGGCATACATGATAGATCCTATTGCAGATGCATATGGAATCTTATTCATGCGATCCCTTTCTTCCTTAGTTGAAGGGGATTGTGTTTTTGATAAACACAGACCATGTTGCATAGGTATGAATCCTTTCTTGGAATCATGCATATTAAAGCGTCTCAACACTTTATCTATGTATGTACTCTGACTTAGGCCAAGCAGTTTTTGTGATCTATCTCTATAGATCCTAATTCCTAATATATAGGCTGCTTCACCTAGGTCTTTCATAGAAAAACAATTCCCTAACCAAGTCTTCACTTGTTGCAAGGTAGGGACATCGTTTCCAATGAGTAATATGTCATCTACATATAATACCAGAAACACGATCATGCTCCCACTAACCTTCTTGTAGACACAAGGTTCATCTTCATTTTTGATGAATCCATATTGTTTTACGGTTTCATCAAAACGAAGATTCCAGCTTCTGGAAGCTTGCTTCAATCCATAGATTGATCGCTGTAACTTGCATATCTTTTGGGCATCTTGTGGTATGTCAAATCCTTCAGGTTGTGTCATGTACACATCCTCAAGAAGATTCCCATTAAGGAAAGCAGTTTTGACATCCATCTGCCATATTTCATAATCATGATATGCAGCGATGGCAAGTAAAATCCGAACAGATTTAAGCATTGCAACTGGTGAAAAGGTTTCATCATAGTCAACCCCATGAATTTGTTTATAGCCTTTTGCAACCAGTCTTGCTTTATAGGTATGTACCTTACCATCCATGTCAGTCTTCTTCTTGAAGACCCACTTGCATCCTATAGGGTTAACTCCTATAGGAGGTTCTACCAAGGTCCAAACCTGGTTTGTGTACATGGAATCCATTTCAGATTTCATGGCTTCTAGCCACTTCTCAGACTCAGGACCAGTTATGGCCTCTTTGTAGGTCGCAGGCTCATCTTGATCCATGAGTAATACATCACCCTGATCACTTATGAGATATCCATATCTCTCAGGTTGGTGACGTGTCCTGCTTGACCTACGCTGGTCTTGTTCTACTTGAGCAGGTTGCTCTTCCACAACTACTTGTGTTTCCTGCTCTAGTTCCTCCATAGGTGTTTCAATGTTTTGTGATTCTTGAATTTCTTCAAGCTCTATTTTCCTCCCACTGTTTCCTTTGGAAATAAAATCCCTTTCCAGAAAGACTCCAGTTCGAGCGACAAACACTTTGCCCTCAGAAGGATTGTAGAAGTAATATCCTCTTGTTTCTTTAGGATACCCCACAAATAAGCATTTGTCAGATTTGGGCTCAAGCTTGGTTGAAATTTGTCGTTTGACGTAAACTTCGCAACCCCAAATCTTCATGTAAGACATATGTGGTTTCTTACCACTCCATATCTCATATGGTGTCTTATCAACCTTTTTGGATGGAACACGGTTAAGTGTGTAAGCTGCTGTTAATAATGCATGTCCCCAAAAGGAGTTTGGAAGATCGGCGTGACTCATCATGGATCGGACCATGTCTAACAAGGTTCGATTTCTTCTCTCAGATACACCATTCCATTGTGGTGTTCCAGGAGGAGTAAGTTGGGATAGAATCCCATACTCTTTTAGATGGTCATCAAATTCTAGGCTTAAATATTCACCGCCTCGATCTGATCGAAGAACTTTAATATTCTTCCCTAGTTGGTTTTGTACTTCATTCTTGAATTCCTTGAACTTTTCAAAGGACTCAGATTTGTGTTTCATTAAATACACATATCCGTATCTACTGAAGTCATCAGTGAAAGTGATGAAGTACTGAAAACCTCCTCTGGCTGGTATGTTCAGTGGTCCACATACATCAGTATGTATGAGTGCCAAAAGATCATTAGCCCTTTCACCTTTTCCTGTGAATGGGGACTTTGTCATCTTTCCAATTAAACAAGATCTGCATGTCTCATATGATTCATAATCAAAAGAGTCCAAGAGTCCATCTTTATGGAGTTTGGAAATGCGTTTCTCATTTATGTGGCCTAATCGACAGTGCCAAAGGTAAGTTGGATTCAACTCATTAGGTTTCAACCTTTTAGTATTAATGTTATAAATTGGCATTTCAAGATCAAGGACATATAGTCCATTATTCATTTTTGCAGTAGCATAGAATATATCATTCAAATAAATTGAGCAACAATTGTTCTTTATTATGAATGAAAAACCAAACTTGTCCAAACAAGAAACGGAAATAATATTCCTGCTAATTGCAGGTACATAATAACAGTTCTCTAACTGAATTATTAAACCACTAGGTAAAGTTAAAACATAAGTTCCTACAGCTAAAGCAGCAACCTTTGCTCCATTGCCAACTCGTAGGTCAACTTCACCTTTTGCCAAATCTCTACTCCTTTTTAGCCCCTGCACATTAGTACAAATGTGAGAACCGCATCCAGTATCTAATACCCATGATGCAGAAGTAGATAAATTAATTTCAATAACAAAAATACCTGAATTTGAAGTCTCTACTCCATTTTTCTTATCTTCCAGGTACTTTGGGCAATTTCTCTTCCAATGTCCGGTCTTACCGCAATGGAAGCAAGTGCCCTCCTTTGCTATTCCTCCACTAGGCTTCAAAACAGGAGGAGTGGGTTTGGGTTTGGCAACTTCCTTGCCTTTCCCTCTACCACCCTGTTTGATGGGCCTCTTGTTCTGTTTCTTTCCATTACTGACCATCAGAATAGATTTCCCTTTTGTCTTCATATTCTGCTCAGCAGTTCTCAACATGCCTAGCAGTTCTGGAAGACTTTTGTCCAAGTCATTCATATTGAAATTCAGGACAAACTGACTGAAGCTCTCTGGCAACGATTGCAAGATCAGATCAATCGCAAGTTCTTTTCCAAGGGGAAACCCTAATCTGTCAAGATTCTCCACATACCCAATCATCTTGAGTACATGGGGACTTACAGGGGCTCCCTCAGCTAACTTGCTGTTAAAAAGGGACTTTGAAACCTGAAACCTCTCATTTCTTGCTTGCTCTTGATAAAGCATTTTCAGATGTCCGATCATATCGAACGCAGACATGTTCTCATGTTGCTTTTGCAACTCAGAGTTCATGGTAGCAAGCATGAGGCAAGCGGTTTCATTGGCATCATCGAAATGCTTCTTATAAGCATCTCTTTCTGCCTTTGATGCAGAACTAGGAGGTTCCTCCTCAGGAACTGGTGTCTCCAAGACATACAGCTTCTTATCGTGCTTGAGGACAATCCTCAGATTACGGTGCCAATCCAGGAAATTTGTCCCAGACAATTTTTCCTTATCTAGGATGGATCGCAAAATATTGTTCGATGTGTTTGTTGTCATGGTAATCTACAAGAGAAATATGAAAATATAAGTATCATTAAAACAACATATTTAATTAGGCCTTTAATCAAATATGCTCCCACTATTTTATTCAAAACAAATGACCCTCATCATTTGATTCGGAAAATCCCGTTGGAAGACTTTCTAGTGGGTCGAGATCCATGTTTCACTTTGTTTTAAGTCAGCGTTAGGCTGATTACACAAAACTAAGTTATTTAAGTAGGAACTCCTTCCAATTGTATCTCATACAACTCTCGAATATTTTCAATTGGGTGAATAACTCCTTATTCTGATCCATCACATGAATCATTCCCAATTCTTGCTTCTAAACATGTATAATCTTATTATAATTTGTTTAGTTAAGTTTGACCCATTGTTTTAGCAATTGGATATTACAATTATCCCATCACACCTTACTAATATAGAACATGCACCTCGCGTAGGCGAAACCTACAATGCTCGATACTAGTCTTGATGAGTGCTAAAAATTGGAAAGCATAAACTTAATATTTAATTTTGAGGGATTTTGTTATTAGTTTGATCTCACCGGCTTAACATGCAAAACGTCTCTCACATGCATCAACATACAATTACATGCATCAACATACATATAAAAAGATACAATTATGGCCCCTAACGCAATTGTTCTCTCAAGCCAATGAGAGAACCTAAGCTAACCTAATAACGATCTAAGCTTCTCCAAGCATGATCTCCAAGGTTGTCCTCCTTTAATATTGAATACTTCCTTTTTATTCATAACATAATATTACATTACATATAAGAAAACTCGTTTTACATACGAGGGAGTGAGATGAGAAAAGAAGTTACATAAAGAGATTGAGAGAGAGGCACGACACGCAGGCCGTATTTAAAAATCCCAAAACAATAATAAAGGATAAACTAAGGCCATAACTGATCACCACAAATAAATAATAATAAACACACTTTTATTATTAGTTTAAAATTCCGATAATTAAATAAACTAAATTAAATTTCGGCTGATTGATCACACTTTGCAGACTTAGCCGGGGGTTCCGCTGCCCGGTCAGCGGACGGTGGTTCCGCTGACCGTTCAGCGGACGGGGGTCAAGGGGGCAGCGCCTCCTTGCGGGGTCGTCAGGGGCAGCGCCCCGGCGAAAAATTTTATGAACACTTCATTATATTTCATGTCGTTTCCTGCACAACTTTTGTGCATTTACAACCCCAACCGGAAAAGTCTGCGGCAATACAACACTTGTACTGCCATTAATCCTAATGCAACAATTTCATGCCGTCAAACACAACTCGATTGATAACTCAATATGATAGATCAACATGTCATTGCTTCACCATACTAACGTCGGATTCCGAAGCGAATGAAAATGATGATCTTTCAAAAGAATTACAATCCTTATGTGATTGAATGGATGAAATCAAAAACAGTATATCCCATATACCATCTTTGCATCAGAATTTCTTATATCTTATATAAAAGTGATCGATCTAATTGTGTAACCTATGGATGATCAATGTATCGCACAACTTCACCATACTAATGTCGGTTTCTGAAGCATAATCAACATCAATCATCCAAATCGTACACAACAGATGCCAAATTTAATTAATCGTTTATTGTTAAATTCATTCTGTGTTTTAATCGAATCAAATACAGAAAAGACGGAAATTTAACAGCTATCAGATCCATGGTTTCGTAAGTGGCTCTGATACCACTGAAGGAAAATTGCGATCAAAACGCAGCGGAAAACAAAATTTTCCTTTAGTGATCCTTACGAATGAGCATGGTCAGTGATAGAATCGTTACCTCTTTGTGGCGATTCAGATCTTTGATGCAGCGATCACAAGCGTTGATGAAGTGCAACGCCTCTACTCAGTCCACACGAACAGCTTCCGGTCACAGTGCTAGCTGCTTACGAACGGAATTATTTGAGTGAGAAAAGAGAATCAAAAACGAAATTGCATCAAGTGAAAGCTTCATCACAAGGGTTCCTTTTATAGACTCTCTTGTGGGCTGCGGGCTAAAAGCCCAATTCACATGATCCATAATAATATTATATATATTATTATAATAACTATTATTATAATAAATATATTTCTTTTATTATTATTTTATAACCATTATAAAATAACAATAATTATTATTATATTATCCGAATTTCTATTTTCACTTAAGTGCACCGTACCTTACGGTGTTCCTTTGATTTCTCTATCTCTCATCAAACTGTCCTTATGTGTGTGACCCTGTAGGATTTCGTAACGTTGGTAATTATATTAAATTATATATATTTAACATAATAAACAGTGAGCGGTATCTAGCAACACATCACTGCTACCCAAGTCACGAAAATGTCATGTGATCTGACAAAACCTTTTTCGTGATAATATATGTTTGTACAATTACCCTTTTGCCCCTATGTCTATATTGAACACAAGGCATACACTGTGTCATCCTTGTCCAGTTCAATATTGGGCCCTTAGACATTTCTCCTGTTATGCAGGATTGGCAAATTCCATCTAGGACACTCATGTCCCTCAGCATGCTTCGTGGAGTGCCCATCAACTGTCTTTATGATCATCCAGTTACGGATAATGTTTGATCAGCAATAAAGCACCCGACTCTACATCTAGGGTCCATAGTGGTTTCAGGTCGAAGGGTGGTAATACACCATTATCACCATGAGAATAACTTATGACACTTTGCATAACATACTATGTAGTATTCTCATAGCGGGTCAATCCGGTATAAATATTACTCCTAATATTTATACCTATGTCAAGACTTGATAACTCTTTACCCATGATCCATGAGATGTGATCATCAGTCTATCTTCATAATAGTCTCAATGCTTTAATGTTATCCCACTTTGCAATAAAGCTTGACTACGGATATTTTAAGAATAATGTCTTTATGTTTAATGGGATCTCATGATTAAGTCACACTTAACATTTCATTAAACAGACTAACTATTCTAGGGACTTTATTATTCTGAAGACAAACATAATAAAGAAATGCCTTTTATTATTAAACGAATAATCCGATACAAGTACCAAAAAGTATTGGCCTCTAGGGCTTACACCAACAACAAACGCTGACGCATGTTCAGAGATGATGGTACGGACGAGTACCAACCGGTTAACAAAGAACACGGTCGAGTGTCGAATCTGGGGAAGATAAGTGGTGTATACAAGATACGGACGAGTATCTGTATGAGTAAGATAAACATGAGTGAGACACAGACGAGTGTTCAACTTACTGGGGAGAGTATGATACGGACGAGTATCATAAAGGGAAGTGTATAAGTTATAAGAGATATTTCTGAAGATCTGTGGGGATAAGATGACACGGACAGGTGTCGGAAGAAGTGTGTTATAAACAGGTGTTTGGTTTACGATAAGTGTTTAGGTAATCATGTTGGGGAATGGTGACACGGACGGGTGTCGATGGAGAAAGAGTATACATATGTGTCTGTCTGTAGAGAATGTTCGGGCGACTTTACTGGGGAATGATGACACGGACGAGTGCCAAAAGGAGCATGTATCTGTATTTTGAGAGTGCAAAGGGGATGCTTTGGCTTTCTTTTGTGACTGTGGGTCTTTGTATACATTGCTGATGGAATGTCGGTATAAACAGGTGTTTGATTCAAAACATGGCTTATGATTATGCAATATGTTTGACTTTTGTCGTAATTCTTCGTATTAGACGGAATGCTACGCTCTGGGGGGAGAATATGATGCGAATGCTATGATTATGCAAAAGATACCGATCCGGGATTCGGATCCTGTTGCTGTGAAGATTTCCGATTGATCTGCTTGCAGTGGTATCCCAGTTGGGCATGAGATCATTGGTAGATCTGATATATGATTCTGCCTAGGGAAATAAATCACTGATAGACCTATCTTGGTAATGAGAAGTCCAGCTGGGGTCTGTGGAAGCTTCTGTCACTTTGTTGTGAGATCTTCAGACATTGTTCTTTCGGATAGAGGTTGGAGCTCTGCGGGGAGATGATTCCCTGTCTTTGCACTTGGCTGGGGAGGAACGATCACTGAACGATCTTCCTAGTGATTTTTGTAGAGGCCCTGCTGAGGGTGATGGACTTAGCTGGGGAAATGAGCCCCTACTGATGTTGTCCTGGAGAAAGTGCTGAGGAAGTATTGATTTGGCATCCTACTGGGGAGAAGCTTTCATGCCCCATGTTGCACTTTGAGCACCTGCAATCATGTTATAACAAAGAGATGTACAAGTACCCCGAGGTATCCCTTACTGGATTCCAGCATAGGAATTTAGACACTCCCGGGAGAAAATATATTTCATGCAAGCATGTAATTTAGAAAAGACGCATCTGTATTTATGCAACCATTATATTAAGGACATCGGACATTTTTGCAAATAAAGATAAAATGTACGAGACAAAATGTGACTGAAGATCTGATTTTATTAATTTGGGGTGCCCTGAATTGGAAAGTACAGTCAAAGAAACAAATCCCCTGAAATGAGGAGATTGTCACAAATTGAGAAACAAAAAGATGCTGGAAATGTTGATGACGCTTCAGTGTGTTTCCCTTTTGCTATGACTTGTATGACATTGACGTTCTTCTACTCTCGCTTTTGAAGAAGGTTGATTCTGACCAATGCTTTAACCTTTCGAGCTTGCCATGTTGTGAGTGATACAGACAAATTCAGAATGCAGTTGTTCGCTTATTCCCTTATTTTGCGTGGATCGCCCTTTCAGGTTTTCAATCCACCGGGATACCCATTTTTTCCTGAGCTGTCCAATGCGGCTTTTCAACTCAGCGGGTGTACATACATTTTTTATTTATTTTCCCTTATTTTTGCCCGAGTCTTTTATTCTGTTTTTGACTCGCCGAGATGCCCTATTTTTTCCTGGACTTACATTCTGTTTTTATATCCAGCGGGTCATTTATGCGAAGTATTTTTTAACTGCATCTGAATTCACAGGGGACAAGAAATCTTCACCGTCCATAGTACCGAGCATCAGTGCTCCACCAGAGAATACTTTCTTCACTATGAATGGACCATCGTAATTCGGAGTCCACTTGCCCCTGTGGTCTGTATGAGGAGGGAGGAGTCTTTTCAGCACAAGATCTCCTACTTGGTATTCCCGAAGCCTGAATTTCTGATCGAAGGCTTTCTTCATTCTTTTCTGATACAACTGCCCATGACAAATTGCAGCTAATCTCTTCTCTTCGATCAGACTCAGTTATTCGTACCGGGATCGGACCCATTCTGCTTCATCCAGTTTGACATCCATTAGTACCCGCAAGGAGGGTAATTTAACTTCAACAGGTAGGACTGCCTCCATACCATACACAAGTTGATACGGCGTTTCCCTAATGGATGTTCTGATTGATGTACGGTACCCATGCACGGAAAATGGTAGCATTTCATGCCAGTCTTTGTATGTGACCACCATCTTTTGCACAATCTTCTTGATATTCTTGTTAGCTGCCTCAACAGCGCCATTCATCTTTGGCCTGTAAGGAGAAGAATTATGGTGTTGGATCTTGAAGTCCCGACACAGTTCTGCCATCATTTTATTGTTTAAGTTGGAACCATTATCAGTAATGATTCGCTCGGGCACTCCATACCGACAGATGATGTCTCTCTTCAGGAATCGGGCTACCACTTTCCTGGTGACATTTGCATATGAAGCTGCTTCAACCCACTTGGTAAAATAGTCAATAGCTACCAGGATGAATCTGTGGCCGTTTGAAGCAGTCGGTTCAATCTTGCCAATCATATCAATTCCCCACATGGTGAAGGGCCAAGGTGAAGACATCACATTCAAAGGATTCGGAGGCACATGCACTTTATCTGCATAAATCTGGCATTTATGACATTTCCTGGCATAAGCACAACAGTCTGCATCCATTGTGATCCAGTAATAGCCTGATCTTAGCAACTTTTTAGCCATAGCATGCCCTCCAGCATGGGTACCAAAAGATCCTTCGTGCACCTCGTGCATCAACAAGTCTGCTTCTGTCTTATCAACACATCTGAGAAGTACCATGTCAAAGTTTCTCTTGTACAAGGAACCATCAGTATTCAAGAAGAAACTACCAGACATCCTTCTTAGTGTCTTCTTGTCATTGGATGATGCCCCAGGTGGGTATGCTTGATCCTCCAAGAAGCATTTGATGTCATTGAACCAAGGCTTATCATCTTTAATAAGGACTGCTGAGAATACATATGTTGGTCTATCAAGTCTGGATACTGAAATCTGAGGCACAAAGTTGGCAGCTTGAACTTTGATCATGGATGAAATGGTAGCCAGAGCATCTGCAAATTGATTTTCATCTCGAGGGATATACTCAAGCTTGACTGTTGTGAAGAATGTAAGTAACCTCCTTGTATAGTCCCGGTAAGGTATCAGATGCTCCTGGTGAGTATACCATTTGCCATTGGTTTGATTGATTACCAGAGCTGAATCTCCGAATACAATTAAAGTCTTGATCCCGAGGTCAATGGCTTCCTCAAGACCCATGATACAGGCTTCGTATTTAGCTTCGTTATTAGTGCAGTTAAAAGTGAGTTTTGCCGAGAAAGGCATGTGAACTCCCTTAGGTGTAATGAGTACTGCACCAACGCCACGACCATTCATATTAACAGCCCCATCAAACATCATTGTCCATTCTTCTTCTGGGTCAGGCCCTTCAGTGTGAATAGGCTCTTCATGATCTTTTGCTTTTATGAACATGATGTCTTCATCAGGAAAGTCAAATCTCATAGGCTGGTAATCATCAATGGGTTACTCAGCTAGATAATCAGACAATACACTGCCTTTGATGGCTTTTTGGGATGTGTATTGAATGTCATATTCTGTGAAAATCATTTTCCATCTTGCAACCCGTCCGGTAAGAGCTGGCTTCTCAAATATATACTTGACTGGATCCATCTTGGAGATCAACAAGGTAGTGTGGGTCAACATATACTGCCTTAGTTGGCGAGCAGCCCACGCTAAAGCACAGCAAGTTTTCTCGAGCAGTGAATAACGTTGTTCACTGTTGGTAAACTTTTTGCTTAGGTAGTATATTGCATACTCTTTTCGACCAGACTCGTCATGCTGACCCAACACACACCCCATTGACTCTTCTAATACTGTCAAAGTATGATCAAAACCAAAAAGAAATTTGTCTTGTGAGTTTGTAAATGTTTGTAAATGTTTTAAAATGCTCTCTGAATTTTTTTGTGATTTTTAAATACTTAAATGCATTTTTAATTAATTAATTTCCATTAATTAATTAAAAATAAACATTTAAATGATTTAAAAATAATTTTTAATGCAAAAAATAAAACAAAAATTATTTTCAGAATGAGAAAAATATTTAAAGTCATGATGCAAAAAATAAAATTTTTTGAAAGCTTCTAGCTATTTTAAATAAAATGCACAAAGAAATGCAAAATAAAATGAAATAAATTCAATTTAAATGAGAAGTCAACAGATCCAAGGGCCATGGTTTAAACTGGGGACGCGGGAATTGACTGGCGCCTTATCCTGTGGTCCAAATTCAAACTGAGCTAATCCTATTTAATTAAATAAATAAACCTAATTAATTACTAATCACGTGATCCAGGCCCTTCAAACACGCGCGGGAGAATCAATCCAAGGGCCCAGATTCAAATACGAAGCCCTAACCCTAATTAGCCTTAATTACTTTCAGGTGGCCGGAAATGACCTCCGGTCATCTTCTCCGGCCACACCTCCCCTGATATTTTTCTAAAACGCTCCCTAGGTCATTTCTGGAGCTCTAAAGCTCCAGATTGCTTCCTCTCACCTCCCTAAGCTCATCTCTAACCTCAAACCTCATTTATTTTCACTCACCAGCCAAATACGAATCAAAGAACAAAAATGGTGAAACTTTCAAACAAGCCATACATACTCAATTCTCCATCATTTTCAAAAATAAAAGGTTCAGTGTGTTCAGGGAAGCAAGCTTAAGCATTTAGAAACTTAAAACAAGAGTTCTGGAAAAATAAATTCCATGGCTACCTGAAACGAAGCTTTCAACCCAAGAGCTTTCTAGCTGTGTCCTTGCTTTCAATCACCTCCAATGATCTTCCCCAAGAGTTTGCAATGCTTGGCTGGAGTTTATATGGCCTCTATGTGAAGTTTGCTGAAGCTCAGGTCAAGGATGGTGAAAATCGTATTTTTGATTGTTGCACCCCAAAATTTGCCCTCACAATACAAGACTTTGTGTTCTAAGAAGGTTCACAAGGTTCACAAGTTCTCCAACACTTGCATAACCTTTCATGAGGTTCATGAAGTCTACAAGTTACTTTATGAAGGTTCACAAGGTTCACAAGTTTCTCAATACTTATATAACCTTTCATGAGGTTCATGAAGTCTACAAGTCACTTCTTGAAGGTTCACAAGGTTCACAAGCTTCTCAACATTTACAAGACCTTTCATGAGGCTCATGAAGTCCATAGGTTGCTTCTTGAAGGTTCACAAGGTTCACAAATTCCACAATGCTTTCAATACCTTTCATGAGGTTCATGAAGTCTACAAGCCACTTCATGAGGTTCACAAGGTTCACAAGCTTCACAATACCTCCCATGAGGTTCACAAGACAGTTTATGAAGATTCACAAGGTTCACAAAGTTCACAATTGGTCAAAGAAGTTGACAATTCCCTCAGACAATGCACCTCCTAAGCAGTGCATCCAAAACTAGGGTTTTGACTTTAATCAGGCTAAATGGACTTCCAATACCTCAAGTGAGTTTCATAACATCTTATATGTGTATAAGAACCCCCATGTCAAGTTTCAAGACTTTTCTCAAAAGTTTGCTCAGTCAGATGATCAGATAAGTCAAAATCAGTCAATGCAGTTAAAAAGTCAAACTGAGGTCAACTGTGGTCAAACCAAAGTCAAACTTCATGATTTTTTGCCAACATCAAGTATATTAAGTAAAATTCATCATTTGATCAAGGGTTGATCATGATTCATCAAGGAGATTCCAGATCCTCAATAATCAGGAGTTTCTAAATTAGGGTTTCCTCAGTAAAAGTCAACTGAACTTTGACCAGGCATAACTTTCACATACTTCATCACCAAGTCTCCATCCAAAGCTCATTTTAAAGGAAATTTAATTCTCTACAACTTTGATGTTGAAAGTTAAGCCCAAAAATGCTTCATTTGAAAGATGTGATCAAAGACATTATAGGTCATTTCAAAAGTCAACAAAAAGTCAACAACTTCAAAAGGGCATAACTTGAGATTGGTAAATGATATGAACCTAAAACCAATGGGGTTGTTTATAGGACTCTTCAAGCTTTCCAAAAAGTCCAAGAACACCCTCATACCTTTAAAATTGAGGGAGATGTGCCTTTGCAAAGTTGGGAAATTTTGTGATGGTTTATGTTGAAAATGGAGGCTTAAAAGTATTTCTTTCCAAATGGGCTGCCCAAGTCATGACCCAACCCATACAATAATAACATGCACGAAATTTCCATGATATTTTCATATTTTTTATTTTATTTAATTAATTTATTATGATTTATTACATTTAAAATCATTTTAAATTAAAATAAAATATTAAACATGAAGATATATTTTTGTGATTGAATCTAGAAAGTCTTAAAGGGTGATTGGAGTCAAAGAGGAATGAAATCATGTGAATTATCCCAAAATAGCAAGAACTCATGATCAAATATTTGAAATTTACACTATGATCTTTTTGAATATTTTTTGGATCAAATTTTCATATAACCCACCCATGTTTCTGACCTAAATCAATCACACATATATACTAAGCATAACCCTAGTCCTCATTCACGAATTCAGCAGCTCAAAGGTAAGTTTCACTTCAAAAAAATTTCAAGCAAAATTCAATTTTCGGATTCATCATCAAGGAGTGTTTAAAGGTATTTTGCAGACATAGGAGGTTGCTTTGGACCTTACCAAACCTATCTCAATCATCAAGAACATCTGAAAGTCACTCATATGCCATGGCCGAACGCATTTACATCACCATAATATTTTTTTTCGATTCTGTTTGTTTATGCACTATTAATAAATTTTGTTTGTGTTTTTGTGTTTGTGGTGATACAAGGAACAATTCTGGACAAATCAATTGGATTTCCCTGGCCTAGAACCGATTCGGCCATGTTAGGGTTCATGACCTCCAATTAGGGTTTATCATTTGAATACATATAAATAAATTATGAAAACATAGAACTGTTGTGTGAATTGTGAGAATCATAAATCATTGACCAATTTCATGAATCAATGTGGTTTTGGTTGAGTTTCGTTTTCGTAGGTTTTGTTAGGGTTTCATTTTCGCAGGAAAATTCGTGGAGTATTTCGCAGCAAATTTTGAAGGTCTTGAGGTTGAAGATGAAGCTTCCCGCGCCCTGGAAATTCAAAAATTTGTTTAAAATATTTTATGAATTATTGTTAGTTTACTTATCACAAGCGTGCCTGTGATCTGGTGGTAAGGCTGGAACATATATGCTATAAAGGCCTTGGTTCGATTCTTGGCCATGGCATTGTTTTGTTTTATTTTTGCAGGATAAAAGACAACATAATATATAATATGTTATTGTCGTTCCATGACCAGAAGGGCTCTCCCAGCCAGGTGGTCAAGCATGCGCGCATATATCCTAAAGGTCCTGGGTTCAATCCTCCCCCAGGCCTTTTTTGTTCTTTTATTTTTTTCTGAATTTTCAAGATCAAGGCACAAAACAAAATGAAGCTGTTTCCTTATCACCTGTGTTTGGCTGGCCCAGTGGTCCTTGTTGCTGCCTGTAAGTAAGAGGTCTTGGGATCAAATCCCACCAGGTTCCTTTTCTTCCTTTCTTTTTTTTATTTTCTTGTTCTCCATTTAATTTAATTAATTTAAATAATTAAAATGTTATTATTTTCTATATCATAATATGTATATATATTATATAGTCTAATTACTCTTAAAATAATTTTCTAGAAAAAATATAAAACTCTTGATTTTTTGTTATTTAAATTTTATTTGTATAGTTTATATTAATTAAGATAATTTGGTATGATCATTAAAAAATAAATTTTTGTATACCCTTAAAAAATTATTTCTCACATAAAACCCTAATTTTATAAAACTCTAAAAAATATTTTTTAAATACAAATCTAATTCTATTTTTTTTAATTTTATTTTCTAATATAATTATTATATACATATGTCTACTATAATTCTTACAAATTTTGTAAATATACTTATAAGTTATTTTTCTCTTTATATATTAAATAAACATTTTTTATAACTTTTGTTTAGAAATAATTGTGTTTATAATAATTAGACTTTTGTAGTAACTTTATAATTAAAATATAACTTAATAAATTGCAAATTAAGATAATTGTTTATTCATATTTGTTTTTTAGTTGTTTATATTAAAAATTGTTAATTTCTTATTATTATACTATTTTGATTAATTTTGTTTATTCTTATTTACTAACCATATTATTATTTATTATTTTTCTAACCTTGTTTATTATTTCTAACTTATTATTATTATTATTGCTACTAACCCCTAATTATAATTTGCTTATTTATTTATTTATTATTTATATCTTGCTATTATATTTATTTATTTGCTATTTATTTTATAATTATTATGTAATTGTTCCTGGATGTAAATTTGTAATTATTTAATTATTATTGTTATGGTTAGTAATTAGGGAGTGACAAAACCTGTTTGTTATTTAAAAATAAATTTAGATAATTTTTAATATAAGATAATTAAATTAAACACGTCACACACGTAAGTCGATTTTAAATCGCCGTCTCACTTTCTAAGGTTATCCCTCAGGTTGCCTACGAATAATGGTTAAGTGGGGTGTATAAAGCAAGTCCCTCGAAAGAAAATCATCAAAGTCCCTCATGGTTGCCTATACGAATCGAGTCCCTTCGAAATAAATGATGATAGTCCCTTCCTTATGCTTATTACACCCCACAATGGCCTTCAAAATCAAATTGTCCCTCACATGTCCCTTAACATCCAAAGTAAGGACTACCTACTCCATTATAGTAGGGATAGTCTTACCAAGGAAAGGATAAAGAATAAGAAAGACCTTAAACATTAGGGTAGGTTACTCCTAGATACTTGCTCACTTCAAAACTTTTTCACACTTAAACAAATTTCCAATAAATTTTCAAACAAGTTTTTTACACATCCGTACATGGATTATTTATTAAACTATTCTGAAAATTTTCTATTCACACACTACACTTTCAAAAACAATTTAAAGTGAGCTTAAGTACCTAAGAGCCCATGGATAACCATGGATGAAAAGGATGCTAATACCTTCCCTTTTCATAACCTACCCCCCGAACCCAAAATATTCTCTAAGGTCTTTCCTGTTCTTTTATAACCTTTCCTTATGGATAAAATAAAAGTCGGTGGCGACTCTTGCTATCCGCAACATTGCTTAAAGTCAGTTCTCCCACCGTGTTACAGAACTGGCGACTCTGCTGGGGATCTAAATTAAAGAGGGGTACCCTTAGGAATTAAGATCACTTTAAATTGTTTGCCTTGTTTGTTTTATATTACTTGTTGGGGTGCTCTTATGTGTGAAAGGTCCTAACCCGGATCTAGTGTACCTTAGGTAAATGGCAATAGACCAAGGAAACTGTACGACGTATATCGATACGGTTGATCTGGTGGCCATAGTTAGTGCGACTTCTTGGTTGGTGCTTATATTCCTTAAGTCAAGTTGAGGATAATATTGAGGCTGCCATATGTTGTCAATGCACTAACTAACTTTTAGAACCCTAGTTAACTCATCTTGGCCTTTAGAAAAGTAGTGAGGTAACCGGCTTTGGTGCAGACTGAAGTTGGTCGACACTCGATGCTACGCTCATTGAGATCTTAAACTTGGAGGGTTTTGGTTGGCAAGTAAGTTGCCTTCTGATCAACCACCCTTGTGAAGGATCAATGATATTGAGATCCCTTAGAACCTGGTTACTTTTGTAGGACAGGATGAACCAACTAACTTTAGGGGAGGGTACTTACCTTAAACCTCATGCAAGCCTTTAAACCTAGGGCTATGGTGTGACTTGTTTGTGTGTGCCACATGTTTGTGATTGAACATAACATCGTGACATCATCATGCATCATAAGCATACCATTTTCCCTAACCATTTCAAGGACCAAGGGATTTATCTTTGTTCTTTGTTGCAGGTCATGGCTTCTGCTCGTAGAAACACCATCAGGATCAACTTTGTAGGGATACCTCCCAAGCTTAAAGAGTTGGTTTCTCAAGTGTCTGATCACTCCCGGTTCAACAAGAGACATGGTCACCTATTGGATCTAGTTACTTCAGGGTTCAGTGAAGACATGATGAGTGTCCTGTTTCAGTTCTTTGATCCTAAGCACCACTGCTTTACATTCCCTGACTACCAGTTGGTTCCAACCATGGAGGAGTTCTCCAAACTTCTGGGCATACCTGTTCTTGATCAAAGACCCTTCATAGGTCTGGAGAAGGAGCTTAAACCAGAGGTTATTGCTGCAGCTCTACATCTGAAGAAGTCTGACATTGTTCTAGAGACGAGAAGCGGAGTTAAGGGTATTCTTGCCAAGGTACTAATGGATAAAGCTCAAATGTTCTTGAAGGCCATGAGCTATGATGCTTTTGAGGAGATCTTAGCCTTGCTGATATATGGCTTAGTATTGTTCCCCAATCCAGATCAGTTCATAGATGTTCATGCCATCAACATTTTCCTGAGTCACAATCCAGTGCCTACATTGCTTGGAGACATACTACATTCTCTTCACACCCGTACTACAAGGGCAAGAGGAACTTTGATGTGCTGCATACCGTTACTTTCTAGGTGGTTTATTTCTCACCTTCCTCGCTCAGTAATGAAGAATGAGCAGGGGTTCAGATGGTCCAAGAGGATTATGTCACTTTCTCACTCAGACATCCATTGGTGCTCCAGATCTATGGAGAATGTCACCATCATTGACCGTTGTGGGGAGTTTCCTAATGTGCCACTTCTAGGCATAAGAGGAGGCATCACCTACAACCCCTCTCTAGCTTTACGACAGTTTGGTTACGCTCGGAGCGATGGTCCACATGACATGTTGATTCAGGGCATTGTGTTTGATTACGACAACGATCTTCAGGGTTACCGTCAGAGATTCATACGAGCTTGGGGAAAAGTAAACAGGATTGACAGCAAGACACTGGAGCCTAAGTACACTATTCCTATGGAGGCTTATCTCAGATGGGTACGATCTCGTGCTCAGACACTTATGATGCCATATCCTGCCGTCCTACCAGTTACCATGGAACCTGTTGCTGAAGGAGACACTGCTTATACCATCCTTCACCCAGACATGCCTACTGATATGAAAGACTTGCAGAGGTCATGGATCCAACTGAAGGAGCAAAGGGATACTTTCGAGGCTCATTACAAAGCAAGCCAAGCAAGAATCCTAGAGCTAACAAAGCTACTTCACGAGGAACGAAACCTCAACTCATACCTCAACACAAAGAGGAAACGTCCATGGGAGACTTAAAACCCCATCTTTTGTACTTATTTCACTTTCATTTTTTGTAAGCATAAAAGGCAAAACAAGTTATTACTAATAAAAAGTTACTTTCTTGTTTGTTTAAGCAAATTTAAATCCTGCGGTCTTTGAAAACATTGCATATGCATTCCCATATCATTTCATTGCATCACAGGTTTATAATTGTGCACAGGTTTCTCATCTTCTCGCTGTTTATTTCAGCAATGGCTCTTGAACAATCAGTTAAGGATCTTCAGGCACAGAATGCACAGTTCCGAGAGCTGATCCTGAACCTAACCAAGGGGCAGGATGAATTGAAGACACTGCTGGCTAAGAAGAAGAGTCCTGAGGACAACAAGGATGGTCAGTTGGAACAATTGCAAGCTGAAATAACAGAAATGAGGATCCAGATGAATGGCCAGGTGGCTCTTATCCAAAGTTTAGCTCAGGGGCAAGAAGAGCTGAGAACCTTTGTCCAAAAACTTCAAAGTGATAGAGTCAGGGATCTAATTGTCAGTCAACCTCCGTCAAAACAAGCTGATTTGGTTGAAAGGAAGATGAGGATTAAAGAGGGTAAGAGACAGGTTGCCATTGATTATTCTTCAATTGAAGAAGAAAGACCTGGTAAGGTTAATCCACCTCAACACAAGGGATGTAGAAGACAGTTTATCAAGTTCAACACTCCAATGTCACAAGTTCTGCAATGCTTGTTGGAGATGAAACTAATTTCCTTGAAAAATTCTCCTCAAAATCCTAAAACCTCTTCTCCTCGCTATAATCCCAAGGCAAGGTGTGAGTATTACTCCAACAGTCCTGGACATGATACTAACAACTGCTGGATGTTGAAGAATAAGATTCAAGACCTAATTGACGAAGGAATACTCGAGGTTACTCCAGAAGGTCAAGTTGAATTTTACTATCGTCCATCAAACACCGAAGCTGCAAGACAAGTAGCCCAAAGTAACAAAAAAGGAAGAATACCTATGCCTAAGATATGGGGCACCTTGGGGCATCCAAGTGGAAAATTTGATTTCATGGTGAAGTATACTGCTCCTCAAAGTTCACAGATTGCAATTGAAGACATTCAGCCAACTGGATGGGACAACATTTGAATTTTCATTTGTAATTTCTTTTATTTGTTTGAACACTTACTATTATGTTAAACTTTTGTCTTCTTTAATGCATTGCATATGTTTGTCTTGAATTAATCCATTCGTTCCACTATATTTTGAATTATGCTTTTTATTTCTATCTTGTGATATTTAACTCCTGATAAAGCTATAAGCCTGTAGAGGGAGGATGACGAAAACAATACCATAATCTTATGCAGTATGCTTTTGAATAGACTATGCTGACGATGTACAGGCATTGTTTCAATTCCTAAACGGTGGAGATATAAGGAAGTTAATCCCTAGTCAGCCCTTTTGAGCCTATGAAGTAGGAGTTTTTATTCTCGCACAAATTAAAACCCTTATTCATAACCTGGGGCAGGGTAGTTACTCAGTTAACTCAAAAATGCCAATTATCTGTGTTGTACACAACTAATGATGGTTCTCTGTAATCATGAAACCTGACAGTCAATATCCAGCAAAGGAACAATTCACTAAGTCAAAACCTATGAAGGAGACTTAGTAAAACATTAAGACATCCCACTGACTGTAATCTTGAAATAAGCAGTTCAGGCAAAAAGAAGGGATAATAAAGTCAAAAAGAAAAAAAAGAGGTCACTATGAATCCTCAACAAAGAAAGATGACTGAAGGTTCAAATAAACTTTTGGTTGCCAAACCATCACAAAATATCAATGTTACAATACCACACTTCTGTGAAATCTCAATGCATAAGTTAACTGAGCATAGGACTGAAGAACATCATGGAGATTGGGTTGGGTACAAATAAAATTTGAGCCTTTATCCTTTGTTTCTTAAACCGTGAACCAGGCCACGTTATAACCCTTTAAAAGTCCTAACTGAAGCAGGGTTAGTTCGAAAGCGTACTGCTACAAAAGGTATCCTGACTCCTTTAGGGCTTGTCATAAAATTTGAGTTAATATCGCAGTTTTCAAAAAAATAAAAATAAAAAATAAACAGTTTTTCAAAAAAAATTGTTTTCAAGACAGACATAAGCATTGCATTTTTGAATATATTTGTTTGCATATACCTGAGTGTTTGACAAATGGAGAAGTTTACAAGACGAATGTTCAATGAACCAAAGTCCTTCCGATAAACAAAGTTGCTTCCTGGATCAAAGTCCATGTATACAAAGGGGCATAGTCATGACCTCCCAAATCAAGGGGGCAGGCCATGATATTTCCTAACTCATTTGGGGCAATCAGGACAAGATGCAACTATGTTTAAGCAGCCAGAGGCAGATCTCCTCATCTATCTGAAATGCCAAGGGCATAGTCACTGTTTCCCAGTCAAGAGGCATACCAAGTTACTGTTCAATTCAGTTGGGGCAATTAAGTCCAGACTCAGCTGTGCTTAAAAGCTAGGGGCATTTTTCCTCGTACAGTTGAGTTACCAAAGGTGACATTACAGAGTTTACAATGCTTATGGGGCATTCTGTTTGTTTCTCTTGAGGTAGCTCACTGCAGATACTTCCATTATAGGACAATTCATCCTCAACCAAGGGGCAATGCTTTCTCTTCAAATCTAATACCTGGAGCGTATATGGTCCATTACAGTTTGAAGACACATTCCTCTCATTGTATTACTTTGATTCTCAGCTGAAACCATGATGGAAATTAATTGTCTACGCCGGTAGTATCAGATGGTGTCAGTATCATGTCTTCAGATCCAGCCATGAGGATTTCTGGGAAGATACTCAGGAAAGTTAAAAAATTTCAGGAGTTCCAAATCCAATTGGTTATACACTCTCGAAGTTGAAATAATCTTGTGTTCAAAGTTCAGCTTTACTTTTCCCTCTGAATCCAGATTTACTTTTACCCTATTTACATAAGCGAAACGTCCATTGGTTGTGTTTGAATGCATGTATGCTTTTAATATGATTAATGTTTACCAGAAATGCATGAAAATGCAGTAATAGTATTTACTAAGGACGAATGAGGGAAGGATTTCAACGAAGCTTCGCCGGTTCACCTTTATAAGACAGTTACAAACCCTCAGTAGGACTAATCCCTCTTCACAAAGTCTAATCTCCCCTGGAATTTATATCCATCTCTTTTATCCTCATACAGATGTACGGGAAGTTACTTTCCAATGAGGGTACGACGAACGAAGACGGGATGTTATACTTATTCTACTATCAAACGAAGACGAAGGTTATATATACCTTACTATCCCCAACAACGGGAGGTTATATCTATACCTTGCTATCCCCAGCATACGGGAGGTTATCTATACCCTGTTATCCCCAACAGACAGAGGGTTATATATTCTTCAACAAGGAATCGGGATTTATTTTCCCTGGCCAGCAGTTGTTATACAAAGATATCCAGACTCTTCCGGCAGTATCATGCCATACATACATCATTTACATCATACCATAACATACATATCCATAAGTACATAACACATTTACTTAAGTGCATCATATCATACATGCATACACAATGCATAAACTAACATTATTATACAAAAGCTACATTGTTTCAGGTTAATTATCCAACAAACAAGCTTATGAGCTTTGGGACTGCTTTACCGTAACCTCAGGGTTACTTTATCCTCCTGATAAGCTATTTATTACTTTGGGACTGCTTTATTGTAACCTCAGGGTTGCTTTATCCTCCTGATAAGCTATTTATTACTTCGGGACTGCTTTATCGTCACCTCAGGGTTACTTTATCCTCCTGATAACTTCTCATGATTTCAAGACTGCTTTGGAGTTGTCATTATTGATGGCTCTATCCTCCTGAAATCATTACTTCAAGACTGCTTTGGAGTTATCACTATTGATTTCTCTATCCTCCTGAAATCATTACTTCAAGACTGCTTTGGAGTTATCATTATTGATTGCTCTATCCTCCTGAAGACATATCACATTATTATTTCAGAACTGCTTTAGAGTCATCATTATTGATTGCTCTATCCTCCTGAAATCATATCATTACTTCAAGACTGCTTTGGAGTTATCATTATTGATTGCTCTATCCTCCTGAAGACATATCACATTATTATTTCAGAACTGCTTTAGAGTCATCATTATTGATTGCTCTATCCTCCTGAAATCATATCATTACTTCAAGACTGCTTTGGAGTTATCATTATTGATTGCTCTATCCTCCTGAAGACATATCACATTATTATTTCAAGACTGCTTTGGAGTTGTCATTATTGATAGCTCTATCCTCCTGAAATCATTACTTCAAGACTGCTTTGGAGTTATCATTATTGATTGCTCTATCCTCCTGAAGACATATCACATTATTATTTCAAGACTGCTTTGGAGTTGTCATTATTGATGGCTCTATCCTCCTGAAATCATTACTTCAGAACTGCTTTAGAGTCATCATTATTGATTGCTCTATCCTCCTGAAATCATATTATTACTTCAAGACTGCTTTAGGATTGCTCTATCCTCATGAAGACATACTGTTACATCAATATTACTCCAGACTCCTGACAGCTCTCATTATACTGCTGAAGAATTTTCCCCTAGTGGCATCTTTAAGCCCACTCAATCATGTTCAACCAATCATCAATATCACTCTAGGCACTGGTGAGTGCAAATTTTTGGGCTTTTGTGTTCAATCCCCTTCAACCTTCCAGGTTACGACTGGCAAATATACCAATCTAACCCCTCAGGTTTCAGAAAATTGAACAGGGGCAGCTGTTGCACCCCAAAATTTGCCCTCACAATACAAGACTTTGTGTTCTAAGAAGGTTCACAAGGTTCACAAGTTCTCCAACACTTGCATAACCTTTCATGAGGTTCATGAAGTCTACAAGTTACTTTATGAAGGTTCACAAGGTTCACAAGTTTCTCAATACTTATATAACCTTTCATGAGGTTCATGAAGTCTACAAGTCACTTCTTGAAGGTTCACAAGGTTCACAAGCTTCTCAACATTTACAAGACCTTTCATGAGGTTCATGAAGTCCATAGGTTGCTTCTTGAAGGTTCACAAGGTTCACAAATTCCACAATGCTTTCAATACCTTTCATGAGGTTCATGAAGTCTACAAGCCACTTCATGAGGTTCACAAGGTTCAAAAGCTTCACAATACCTCCCATGAGGTTCACAAGACAGTTTATGAAGATTCACAAGGTTCACAAAGTTCACAATTGGTCAAAGAAGTTGACAATTCCCTCAGACAATGCACCTCCTAAGCAGTGCATCCAAAACTAGGGTTTTGACTTTAATCAGGCTAAATGGACTTCCAATACCTCAAGTGAGTTTCATAACATCTTATATGTGTATAAGAACCCCCATGTCAAGTTTCAAGACTTTTCTCAAAAGTTTGCTCAGTCAGATGATCAGATAAGTCAAAATCAGTCAATGCAGTTAAAAAGTCAAACTGAGGTCAACTGTGGTCAAACCAAAGTCAAACTTCATGATTTTTTGCCAACATCAAGTATATGAAGTAAAATTCATCATTTGATCAAGGGTTGATCATGATTCATCAAGGAGATTCCAGATCCTCAATAATCAGGAGTTTCTAAATTAGGGTTTCCTCAGTAAAAGTCAACTGAACTTTGACCAGGCATAACTTTCACATACTTCATCACCAAGTCTCCATCCAAAGCTCATTTTAAAGGAAATTGAATTCTCTACAACTTTGATGTTGAAAGTTAATCCCAAAAATGCTTCATTTGAAAGATGTGATCAAAGACATTATAGGTCATTTCAAAAGTCAACAAAAAGTCAACAACTTCAAAAGGGCATAACTTGAGATTGGTAAATGATATGAACCTAAAACCAATGGGGTTGTTTAGAGGACTCTTCAAGCTTTCCAAAAAGTCTAAGAACACCCTCATACCTTTAAAATTGAGGGAGATGTGCCTTTGCAAAGTTGGGAAATTTTGTGATGGTTTATGTTGAAAATGGAGGCTTAAAAGTATTTCTTTCCAAATGGGCTGCCCAAGTCATGACCCAACCCATACAATAATAACATGCACGAAATTTCCATGATATTTTCATATTTTTTATTTTATTTAATTAATTTATTATGATTTATTACATTTAAAATCATTTTAAATTAAAATAAAATATTAAACATGAAGATATATTTTTGTGATTGAATCTAGAAAGTCTTAAAGGGTGATTGGAGTCAAAGAGGAATGAAATCATGTGAATTATCCCAAAATAGCAAGCACTCATGATCAAATATTTGAAATTTACACTATGATCTTTTTGAATATTTTTTGGATCAAATTTTCATATAACCCACCCATGTTTCTGACCTAAATCAATCACACATATATACTAAGCATAACCCTAGTCCTCATTCACGAATTCAGCAGCTCAAAGGTAAGTTTCACTTCAAAAAAATTTCAAGCAAAATTCAATTTTCGGATTCATCATCAAGGAGTGTTTAAAGGTATTTTGCAGACATAGGAGGTTGCTTTGGACCTTACCAAACCTATCTCAATCATCAAGAACATCTGAAAGTCACTCATATGCCATGGCCGAACGCATTTACATCACCATAATATTTTTTTTCGATTCTGTTTGTTTATGCACTATTAATAAATTTTGTTTGTGTTTTTGTGTTTGTGGTGATACAAGGAACAATTCTGGACAAATCAATTGGATTTCCCTGGCCTAGAACCGATTCGGCCATGTTAGGGTTCATGACCTCCAATTAGGGTTTATCATTTGAATACATATAAATAAATTATGAAAACATAGAACTGTTGTGTGAATTGTGAGAATCATAAATCATTGACCAATTTCATGAATCAATGTGGTTTTGGTTGAGTTTCGTTTTCGTAGGTTTTGTTAGGGTTTCATTTTCGCAGGAAAATTCGTGGAGTATTTCGCAGCAAATTTTGAAGGTCTTGAGGTTGAAGATGAAGCTTCCCGCGCCCTGGAAATTCAAAAATTTGTTTAAAATATTTTATGAATTATTGTTAGTTTACTTATCACAAGCGTGCCTGTGATCTGGTGGTAAGGCTGGAACATATATGCTATAAAGGCCTTGGTTCGATTCTTGGCCATGGCATTGTTTTGTTTTATTTTTGCAGGATAAAAGACAACATAATATATAATATGTTATTGCCGTTCCATGACCAGAAGGGCTCTCCCAGCCAGGTGGTCAAGCATGCGCGCATATATCCTAAAGGTCCTGGGTTCAATCCTCCCCCAGGCCTTTTTTGTTCTTTTATTTTTTTCTGAATTTTCAAGATCAAGGCACAAAACAAAATGAAGCTGTTTCCTTATCACCTGTGTTTGGCTGGCCCAGTGGTCCTTGTTGCTGCCTGTAAGTAAGAGGTCTTGGGATCAAATCCCACCAGGTTCCTTTTCTTCCTTTCTTTTTTTTATTTTCTTGTTCTCCATTTAATTTAATTAATTAAAATAATTAAAATGTTATTATTTTCTATATCATAATATGTATATATATTATATAGTCTAATTACTCTTAAAATAATTTTCTAGAAAAAATATAAAACTCTTGATTTTTTGTTATTTAAATTTTATTTGTATAGTTTATATTAATTAAGATAATTTGGTATGATCATTAAAAAATAAATTTTTGTATACCCTTAAAAAATTATTTCTCACATAAAACCCTAATTTTATAAAACTCTAAAAAATATTTTTTAAATACAAATCTAATTCTATTTTTTTTAATTTTATTTTCTAATATAATTATTATATACATATGTCTACTATAATTCTTACAAATTTTGTAAATATACTTATAAGTTATTTTTCTCTTTATATATTAAATAAACATTTTTTATAACTTTTGTTTAGAAATAATTGTGTTTATAATAATTAGACTTTTGTAGTAACTTTATAATTAAAATATAACTTAATAAATTGCAAATTAAGATAATTGTTTATTCATATTTGTTTTTTAGTTGTTTATATTAAAAATTGTTAATTTCTTATTATTATACTATTTTGATTAATTTTGTTTATTCTTATTTACTAACCATATTATTATTTATTATTTTTCTAACCTTGTTTATTATTTCTAACTTATTATTATTATTATTGCTACTAACCCCTAATTATAATTTGCTTATTTATTTATTTATTATTTATATCTTGCTATTATATTTATTTATTTGCTATTTATTTTATAATTATTATGTAATTGTTCCTGGATGTAAATTTGTAATTATTTAATTATTATTGTTATGGTTAGTAATTAGGGAGTGACAAAACCTGTTTGTTATTTAAAAATAAATTTAGATAATTTTTAATATAAGATAATTAAATTAAACACGTCACACACGTAAGTCGATTTTAAATCGTCGTCTCACTTTCTAAGGTTATCCCTCAGGTTGCCTACGAATAATGGTTAAGTGGGGTGTATAAAGCAAGTCCCTCGAAAGAAAATCATCAAAGTCCCTCATGGTTGCCTATACGAATCGAGTCCCTTCGAAATAAATGATGATAGTCCCTTCCTTATGCTTATTACACCCCACAATGGCCTTCAAAATCAAATTGTCCCTCACATGTCCCTTAACATCCAAAGTAAGGACTACCTACTCCATTATAGTAGGGATAGTCTTACCAAGGAAAGGATAAAGAATAAGAAAGACCTTAAACATTAGGGTAGGTTACTCCTAGATACTTGCTCACTTCAAAACTTTTTCACACTTAAACAAATTTCCAATAAATTTTCAAACAAGTTTTTTACACATCCGTACATGGATTATTTATTAAACTATTCTGAAAATTTTCTATTCACACACTACACTTTCAAAAACAATTTAAAGTGAGCTTAAGTACCTAAGAGCCCATGGATAACCATGGATGAAAAGGATGCTAATACCTTCCCTTTTCATAACCTACCCCCCGAACCCAAAATATTCTCTAAGGTCTTTCCTGTTCTTTTATAACCTTTCCTTATGGATAAAATAAAAGTCGGTGGCGACTCTTGCTATCCGCAACATTGCTTAAAGTCAGTTCTCCCACCGTGTTACATTGATATGGGGTGTTTAAAGGCAAAATGAAGGGTGGGAAATGATCAGTGATGAGTGTGAAGTTGAATGGTGGAAAAAGTTTTAAGTTTTGTTGGCTGAGCTATGAGTTTCGAAGAGAAATGCAAAAGAGGAAGTTTTGATGAATGCTAAGTTGTGGGAGGATTCAGCTTGTGTTGTTATGTGAAATGGCTTGCTTGAGGTCCACAAAACATGTTCTGATTGGGCAGAGAGTTGTTGTGGAGCAGTGTGATTGGTATGGCTCATTTTGCATAAAGTCAACAAAGTTGTCTTTGGAGGTATGGGCTCATGGCAGGCCAAGGACAGGGGGGTGTCCTGCGCACCTGGCTTTAGGGAGGTCCATGTTATTCAGATTGAGGCAAGATAGCAAGTGGGATGAAGTTTGTGGGCGATTTTGCAAATTGTGAAGGTTTTGGCCCCTTTTGAAAAACTTGATGATCAAGGCATGAAACTTGAGAATTCTTTGGGCAATTCTGAATTATAGGTCATGTATGATGTTTGTGTAATGGTTAGAAGTCACTTTGAGGTCACACTTTTCCTTGGTATGAGTTTTTGCAAGTTTCCCTCTTTGGTACATAAGTGAAATTTTGTGATTTTTCCCAACTTTGCAAGGCCATAACTTGAGTTCTATGATGAATTAGATCAAGTTATTGTACTTTTTGAAAAGGGAATGATCCAATCTACAACTTTCATGACCAAGAATTTTTCATTTGAAGCATTTTTGAATCAAAAAGAGGAGGTTGAAAAACTTTCCCAAAATGGCAAGTTTGCATTACAAGTCACTTTCCCAAAATGGAAACTTTGCAAATGGCTTGAAATTCTTCAATTTTGTGAACTTATAACTTCTTCTAAGATCAAATAAAGATCATATACACCTAAAATGATGGAGAAGCCCCTTTGTTTGGATGATTGAGGGCCTCAGATGCCCTGATTTTGCACTGACTTGCTCAAGAAGTCATCTATTGATCAGATGCCTTCCCCATTGAATTTCTTCATGAAAATTGGTATGCATGATCCTTATATCATATAGAGACCAATAGAAACAAGAATGGCCAAAAAATTTGGAGTTATGGCCTCTGAACCCAAAACCCTAATTTTAGGTCATTTGTAGTTAAACCTGGCTCTGCTTCCATGCCTTTCTCAGTTCTTGTGATTTTCTGACTTCCTTGATCTTGGGAGGATATAATATGATGCTTGAACATACATGGACCCTCTTGAGATGATTGAAGACCTTTGGAGTGGCTCAGATGACTCAGGGATTGCTCAGATCACAAACCCTAGATGCAGATGACTTTGAACCAATGCAGTGAAGAAAAAATGCAATATGAGATGATATAATTAAACTTATGCAAATGAAAAGATCATAAGCCATGGTGAAATGAGTGAGGGCAAATTTGGGGTGTTTATAGCCCCTACCACAGTAAACTGCTCTTCTTGAGGATCCTCCTGCAAGACCCTTCCTCCAGTAGTGTTACCATGGGTATTTCTTATGGCATTGATGTCTGGGTTCAGATGAGGTCCAAACTCTGGTGGATTATTGTGAGGCTGCACGTGATCGTTGTTACTAGTACCTCCTATACCTGGATGGTGTTCCTCAGGAGTTTGTCGTTCAACCAACTCCCTCAGTCTTTCCTGGCTCTGAGCTAGACCAATCATCACTGTCATAAATTGATTCATTTGATTTCTCATCTTAACCCTTTCATTGGCCATATGGGACCTCACTTCATTCAGGTCTTGTTGAACTTGATCCATCTGTAGTCCCGGAAGGTTGTTTCTTGTCGGGTACCGGTGTACTCTGTTGACATGGAACATCTTCTGCGAGCAATGTTTCCTGAAACCACAACAAAGTGAGAAACGACAAAAACAAAAACCTACAAAACAAAAAAAATGTTAGTATGCAATACAGGATGCCTATTTGTCTTCCAAGGGTATCCGGTTTGGTTCTTTGGTTTTGACCTTTTTAGACCTCAAGGAAATGCTGATGATGTTGCAGAGAGAGATAAAGCCCACAAAAAAAAATACAAACCATATATATATTACAAAGAGTGAAGATACATAGTTTGATTACAACAAAGTCCCCATGGTGGGTCAAAAATACAACAACAAAATCAAAAGTACAAACAAAAGGAAAGTACAAGTACAAGGAAATCAAACATCCAATCCAAAGTCATCTTCTCTGACTTCCTTCAGGAGGGCCTCAGTCACTGGACCCACTGGGTGCTCTGTGATAGTCGTGATGAGGAGGTTCCTGGTAGCAATGGCACTGGTCAACTTCTTGTGCTTATCCTGATCCTTTGACCTCTTCAACCCCGCTCGGAGTTTCAACTCAGAGATCTCCTTCTGTGCTGCTATCAAAGCTTCCTGATTCTTCTTCTCACTAGCCTCCATTTGCTATATCTTAGCTTGAGTCCTTTGATCTCCTTGTGCACGGTCCTAAGTGATCCTGATCCACCTAGCCTGGCTCTCCTCTAAGTAGTGCTCTGCCCTAGCCTTCTGAGTCTTTGCTTCCTTGCAAGCATTCTTCAGTACTAACTCCCCTGCCCTAGCCTTTCTGATGTAGTCGTCTGTCTTCTCAATCTTGGTCAAGTGCTCAATCCGGAGCTTCTCTAACCTCTCATTATCTAGACGAATGTCATTCCTCTCCCAGAGGGTCTTCTTCAAGGCTTAAGAGAGCTGAGTATTCCTCTCTTTCAGTTTCTCAAACTCTTCCAAACTGACAGTGGCTGCAGGTTGCACTGTTGAAGGTCCAGGTGCATCTTCTAAGGTGAATGGCATCCGGGTGATCTGTCCCCTGACACAAGACCAATCAAGATACTGTGCTGAAGCTATATTGTTGCATTTGCCCAAAATAGTGTCCCTTTAGTCTGAATGTTATCCCATGCCCAGGATGCCTGTCTAACAATAACAAAGTTGTGCTGGATGTCACAATAGAGGGTCTCTGTCAAATCTTGCCCTCTTGGGGGATGAACCAAAGCATACCCTAATTGCCTCTTAAAAAGTAAAGGGTTGTAATTGATGCAACCTTTTACTCCAATCAAAGGCACATTAGGATACTGCCCACAACTAGTAATGATGTCCTTACCATTGGTGTTCTGAGTGCACCATCTGATGTCTTCTGATGTCAGGGCGATCAATCTCTTAGCCCAATTCTTTGGCTGGTGAGGGTTCAGGAAAGTGTCTGACTTTGGCAAATGTCTTAACAACCAACAGTAGTAGAGGGGAGCACAGCATCTGACTAGTCTTCCTATTTGCCACTCATTCCTCTGGTGTACTGAATAATAGAAGTCTCCAAGCAAGGTAGGAACTGGGTTCCTCAGTAAAAACAGGTGAATAGCATTCTGCTCACAAACTTTTGCTCGTCTGCAAACAAGATAACTCCATATATACTGAGGGCTAAGAGTGCACAAACAACATCCCACTTCCCTGCTGCAGCATGCAGGGTGGCCTGGGAAATCAAGAAATCCAAGTGAAGGCCTGGAACCCCAGCCTTAGTGGTCATGCTCTGATCAATGAGGGCAGGCTGTAAATGCAATGCCTTAGCTATGTCTTCATTCTTGGGAGAAACCATCTCAGGGTTGAAAGGAATCCCTCTCCTGATAGGAACTCCTAACAACATGGAAAATTCTTCTAGCAGAGGTCCCAACTGAAAATCAGGGAATGTGAAGCATCTAACCATAAAATATCCTCCTCTAATTCACCTCAGATGCTGAAGGTCATAAAAGGTCATCCAGACTTAGCAAGCTTCCCAGATAGCCCTAGTACTACAGGAAATCCGTAGCACAGAGTTCTCAAGAAGAAACCCATGTCTGAATCGTGTTTCATATTCCCGCACCAGACCGAAATGGAATGGGAAAAAATATGAAGCCACTCTAGCCTATGTGTCACTCAGGTCCCCGGTATGGAACCTTAATCACTCAATGATCCCCCACCCACCAAGGAAACAGCAGATCCAGCACAAATGATAATGACAGTATGAAATGCATAAAAACTGTAAATGAAAGCAATAAATAAAGTTGTACAGAAAGAAATAAATAAAGCAATAAATAAGCACAAGTAGCACATAACACCCCCGTAAACACAAATCAAACGAGCGCTAGGAGGAACCCACAAAAAGAACCAGAAGCCCTGGTTGCAATATAAGGGTCCCTAGCAGAGTCGCAAAGTTGTCGCTCCCAAAGATTTGCATCCCGGTACAAGCGCGAACGGTCGGTGAAAGGAGAAGATGAAGTGAAATGAATAGAGTCGCCAGCTAGGCATTTTTATCCCGAAGGAAAGGTAATGCTGCATAAACCTAGGAGGGTATGGATAAGACGGTCGCGAACCAGAGAAACTGAGAAAGGGGGTTGGTTACAACCTGGGAAGGTATTAGCACCCAGATTGTCCGTCGTACTCGACGGGATCCACGCTTAAAAGATTGTGTTTAAAAGGGTAGGGTGTGTGATATCTGTGTGCAAAAGCTGGAAAAGAAATATACAAGTGTCAGTGCAAAAGGTGAATGCTCGGGAACTGAGGCTTAAAAAGAATGCTGAAAGAGGGGGAAGACACAAAGACTTTTGTTCGATAACTGTTAAGTTATGCCTACGTATCCTCTCATGCAATGAGGAAGTCAGAACATCGTAGTTCGACTCAAAGAGACTGAAAATAAATTGATTGTGAACTGCTTTCTTATCTATGCTCAAGTGTATGACTCGTTTGGCTCGAGTGCTAACTGTCTTGCATTAGACGGAAGAAGCGAGTTCTCGTTTATGAATGAGTGTGATGAGAAAAGAATCCTGAAGGAGACGATTATTGTTTGTTTTTGTATTTTCAGTTTTGTTATTGTTTTTGGTGTTTTGCATAGGATAATGAGCTTAAGCCTTAATTAAGGGTCGCAAACTCATTATATCCCCCCTGATTAGGGATAATGAGCCTACTTAAGTGTGAGATAAACATCTCAACTTAATTACCTTTATGATGAAGGATTAAGATCATTAACCTACTTGTGATTATTTAGATGTTTTGGTTTTTTGTTTAGTGTTAAGTAATGAGTTTAATCTCCAATCACAGATTAGTGAACTCATTACACCATCCTAATAGAAGGATGATAGATGAGAGCACTTAAGCTGAGGAAGATACCTCAACTTAATCCATGGTTAAGGATTAAATTCATTATATAACAAACCTTTATTAAATGGATTTTAATTAAAGGATGAGATTAAGAAAGTGGATTTTAAGTTTGTAAGACAACTTGAGGGGGACTTGTCCATTAAACACTAGGGTTAGTCCCTCTTAACCATATGGAAGAGATAGAACCCTAATGTAAGGCCCAAGTTACAAGATAAATTCTTAGTGATTATTAATGTGTTTTGATTAAGAGGTGTAAAAAAATTAAAGGTTTAACACTAAGGATTAAAGTTATACACTCCATCCTAAGATAAGGATACAAGCATAACCCTAATTCCAAAGTCCTAAAGCTTTAAGAGTTTAACCTCTGATTAAGAGATGAGAAGAGAGACACAAAGAATAATCAAAGGTGAAAACTAAGGGGGGACTTATCACAACCCTAATTATTATCATGCTTGGATGTTCATATGGTTTGTAAGGCTTGAGAAAGATCTTCAAGGAAGCCACCAATGGAAGAAGCATATGGAAGGAGGAAGAAGCAGAAGAAATAAGTTACTTACTTCATTGAAGAAGATAAGTAACTTAAAGAAAGAAAGTGAGAGATGAACACAAGTGAACAAGTTCACTTCAAAGAAACCAGCAAGATGCATATGAAAGAGATGAAGAGAAATGAGAAGTGAAGGAAAATCCACTTCTCAAAGTAACTTACCACCTGAAAATGTTAGCATGAATGCATAAAATATAAAGCATAAAGAAATGAAATGAGATGATATGAGATGAAATGACCAAAGTCAGAAGTGTTTATTAAATGTTAGTGTCATGTGAGATGATGCAAAGGCATACAAAGTGCATATGTATGGTCATACAAAGAATGAGATGTCATGTAGGCATGCTTTAAAGTTTGAAAGTTCATAAAAGTTAATGAAAGGAAATGAATGCAAATCATGGACAATGTATGAATAAATGATCAAGCATGATTCTAACATGTCCTAATATGTCTAAGATGACATATGAATGCATGAAATGTCATGGCAAGTTCATGTATGGATGCATATGCAAGATGAATGCAAGTGAAGATGCAAAATTAGGGTTACATGAAAGGATGAGATGCAAATGGCAAAGACAGAAGCAAATGACATGATAAAAAATTGAAAATGCACTCAAAGGAACCCTAAACCTATACTAGGTTACCATCCAAAGGGGGAGGTCAGATGCTAAACCTAGAAGGAGTTATGAATTTCCTAAGTTTCTAGGTTTTTTTTGGGTGATCCTCAATGTAAAATGCCAAACAAATTGAAAATGAAAGATAAATTCATGCCAAACATATCCTAGAAACTACATGATGTGTGTGAAACAATGCAAAAAGAATCAACTTCAAACCCTTCATGGTTAGGTAGAAAAGATTTTTCAAAGGTTAGGGTTTAAAAATGTGATTTTATGAACCCTAAATTCAAAGAAAATTGTCAAATGATGATCAAAACCAAAAATAAATTTATATGAGGGGTTTGAAAATGTTTCTAAATGTGTTAAGATGCAACATGAATTTTTGGGTGATTTTTAGAAACTTAAATGATATTTTAATTAATTAATTTCCATTAATTAATTAAAATAAACATTTAAATATTTTAAAAATACTTTTTTTATACAAAAAATAAAATAAAAATCATTTTCTGATTAAGAAAAATATTTGGAATAAAAATGCAAAGGGAAATATTTTTGGGATTTTTCTAAGTATTTTAAATAAATTCGTAAAATAAAATACAAAGAAAAATCAAATAAAAATAAAAGTATGCTAAATGAGAGGCTGAGATTGCAAGTTGAATGATCCAGGGGTCAGGAATCAAAATCCACGTGACTTGAGGTATTCAGATCCAAAGGCCATGACTTAATCCTATCACTTAAATGAAATCCAATGGCTGTGTTTTAATCTGATCTAATTTAATTAATTAATTAGGTTTAGGATTTTAATGACTGATCTTGACCCTTCAAAACGCACGACAAGCACTCATCTAACGGCCCAAATTCAAACTCACTTAATCACCTGAGATTAGCCCTAATTAACTTCAGACGGCCAGAACAGTGTTCCGGTCGTCTTCTCCGGCAGGGTCCTTACCTCATCTCTCTCCCCTGGCCATAAAAAACTCCCCAAATCTCCAGAAATGATCCCCAAGCATCATGGAACAAGAATCCAGCAACACATTTCATTTATTTTGCATCATGATCAAGATTCGAACAAAAACATAAAAATGGACAAAATTTCAAAACACGCATACACAGTCAATTCTCAACCATTCTTCAAAAATAAATGCTCATTGTGATCAGGAAAGCAAACTTTATCATTTTGTAACTAAAGAAACGATTTCTGGAAAAATGTTTCAAGAAGGTACCTGAGATGAAGCTTTGCCAATGGAGCTGTTTGGGCCTTCTTCTTGATGCAAACACCCTCCTCTGATCACCCTTGAGCTTCTTTGATGCTTTGCTAGAGTGTATGTGGTCTCTTTTTGAAGTTCAGTTTAGGGGGATGAAAAATCATATTTGGTGTATGGTGTGTTTCAGGCCATTTTAATGGTTGGGTTTTGTTCTATGAGTGATGATGAGTTGAATGGTGAAGGTTGCTTGAAGTTTTGATGGCTGGTTTATGAATTTCGAAGAGGTGAAGTTTGAGAGAGATTTTTGTGTTCTTGAGTTGTGGGATGATTCAGGGTAATGTGTTGTATGAAATGAGTCCCTTGAGACATGTATGTTAAGTTGTGATAGGTCAGAATAGTTGGTGTGGGCTATGCTGATTGGTATGGGGTGATTTGCAAAAAGTCAAGGTTGGTTGTACTTGAGGTATGGGCACATGGCAGGCCTGGATTTGGGCATGGCTTGGCTCAGCAGAGATCAAGGAAGGCTTATGGATCAGATTTGATGAGCTGGAACAAGTGTATAGAAAGATTCATACCATTTTGCAAATTTGAGAAGTCTTGGCCCTTTTAAGATTTCTTGAAGTTCAAGGCATGAAAGTGTATGATTCTTGGGCCAATTCTGATCAAAATGAGTTGTTTTATGATGGTATGATGTTTAGAGATGCATTAGAGGTCATGAAATGGCTTGGCAAGTTGTTTTGCAAAAAATCCTCTTTGGTGTATTCTTGAAAATTATAGGATTTTTGCCAACTTTGAAGGATCATAACTTGAGTTCCATAATGAATTAGAACATGTTCTTGTACTTTTTGAAAAGGGAAAGACTTAATCTACAACTTTCATGACCAAGAATTTTTCATTTGAAGCATTTTTGATCAAGAAAGAGGAGGTTGAAGAACTTTCCCAAAATGGAAAGTTTCCATTACAAGTCATTTCCATTTTTGGCAACTTTTGGTTTAGCTCAAATTCTTCAATTTTGTGAACTTCCAAGCACTTAAATGATCAAATAAATATCATATAACCTCAATTTGATGAAAATACCCCTTTGGTTCCATTGTTGTGGGCCTCAGATGCCCTGATTTTGCTCTGACTTACTCAAGAAGTTACCCAGTGAACAAATGACTTCCACAATGAATTTCTACATCAAACTTGGTACATATGATCCTTATAACATCTTAAGAACATTAGAAACAAGAATGGCCCAAAAATTTGGAGTTAAGGCCTCTGAAATCAAAACCCTAATTTTGGTCATTTGTGTAGTGAAAACCCTAACTCTGCTTCCATGCCTTGCTAGTTCTTGTGATTTCTTGACTTCCTTGAACTTTGAGGGATATAATATGATGATAGAGCACACATGGACCATCTTGGAACAATTGGAGACCTTTGGAGTGGCTCAGATGGATCCTTGGATTGCTCAGATCACAAACCCTAGATGCAGATGAACTTGAACTATTCAGTGAAATAAAAATACAATATGAGATGGTATGCTTATACTAATGCAAACATGAAAGATCACAAGTCAATGGTGTGAAATTATTGAGGGCAAATTTGGGTTGTTTACACCTATTGAAGTCCAGATCCCTTCTTTGAGAATCATGAAAGATGCAGATTTAGATGAAGATGAATGGATTCAGACTCGACTCGACCAGATAAACTTGATTGATGAAAAGAGGTTTGAAACTGTTTGTCATGGTCAGATTTATCAGAAGCGTATGATCAAAGCCTTTAATAAGAAGGTCAAACATCAAGTATACCAGGATGGAGACTTGCTAATCAAGTGTATCATATTACCACAGGGTGATCTTACGGGAAAATGGAATCCCACATATGAAGGGCCATTTGTAGTCAAAAGGGTATTTTCTGGAGGTGCTATGATGCTTACAACTATGGATGGTGAAGATCTGTGAACGCAGACACGGTCAAAAATACTACGCATAAAAAGAGACCCGCTAGGTTGACTGGCCTAGGCAAAAATAAGGGCCTCCCGGCGAACCAAAAGGGTTCAGGCAAAAATTAGGGATATATATAAAAAAAATTGTACACCCGGCAAGTCGAAAACCTGAAAAGGCGGCTTGGGCAAAAAAGGGTATCCCGGTGGACTGAAAACCTAAGAGGGCAGTCCATGTAAAAGTTAGGGATTAAAGCGTACGACTATGTCTCGTTAGATCACCCAAGTAACCTCAACTAGTTGTGCTACCTATATCAAGTTCAAATAGGTGCAGATCAGTCCAATCGTTTCTCATCCGATAGCAAAAGATGAGATACTTGAAGATAATGGCAATAACAGAGTTGAAACTTGATGGGATCACTTACACATAGTTGTTTTTTCCTTGTTTGGTACTCTTTTAAATTTTCTACGACGAATTCCTCTTACTAGGATTTTCATCTCTTTGTTCAAACTTGTCTATTTATAGGATACTTTCAAAATTAATACAATTCTATTTTCGAATTCAGGTTTACTTTTCCCTTTTTACTTAAATGAAAATGTCAGTTGATTATGTTTGAATGTATATATGCTTTTGAATATGATTTATGTTTATAAAAAATGCATAAAATAGTATAGAATTACAATAATAGCCTTTATTAAGGATAATCGGAGGTAGGAATCCCCAGTAAAGTTCATATCCAACGAATCTTTGCAGGTTCATCCCCACAGAGTAACCTTTACGGATTTATTTCAGCGAAGTATTCCAAGTAGTCTATTGAACTTCCAACTCTATGAGATCCCCAAGCATATTTCTCTCAAGATTGATGTCCTCTGAAGAATTGACACTTGGTCGGATAACTCATTTAGGGGAATATCCGTCTCTTTTATCCCCAGTCAGGGTATTTAGGAATTTAATCTTCCAAAAGAAGAACGACGAACGAGAATCGAAAGATCCTAAGTATAATATTCCGAAACAAGACGGGAATGATGTCTTCATACTCTTCAACAAACGAATTAGGATTTATTTTCCCCATCTAGCAGTTATTACATGAAGCTGCTGATGAGCTTCAACTACATAATTCATACATACATCATTTACATCATATTATAGCATAAGCATTCATAATGCATACGACATATTCATTTACATTAAGAACGTTATGCCATGCATGCATACATCAAATAATCTTGCATAAAAACTAATCTTTCTTTTTCAGGATAGTTTATAGTTAGATAAACATTACCAACTCCCTGAGACAATTTAGAGACGATCTATACGAAGATCTAGTGTTGATACTTAGTGCATGATACTTTCCAGAAGCAATTCAGAGACGATCTAAACGAAGACCTAGTACTGATGTTTAATACAAGATATAGTCCTTGAGACAGTTCAGAGACGATCTATATAAAGATCTAGTGTTGATACTTAGTGTAGGATATTTTTAGAGATAATCGAAATGAAGATTTAATTCTGATGCTTAAATCAAGATATTTTCCTCGAGACAATTTAGAGACGATCTATACGAAGATCTAGTACTGATACTTAGTAAGGGATGTCTTTCCCCCCAGATATAATTCAGAAATGATACCGAGTGTAGTATCGTGTGACAACCACCCTAGTTTTACACCTTAGTAGCTTCCGCACAACGTTCATAAAATGGCTTGGATGGGTTAAGGGTTCTACGGTCCTCAACATGATCATCTCTAGGTTGGAAAAGTAATTCCATCGATTACTCGCCATGACACCAATAATCCAAGAGAGCCTAATTGAGTGGAGATTATCGAATTGATATCGCATTGGATTACTCCCCGCGTATCTCCTCGAATATCGCCATCCTATCATAAGTTCACTCAGATCAGGGTACATGATTTATCTCGCTCACAGAGGATCACAAACCAGAACAGAACAAGCAATAACAAATAAATAAAACCAAAGCAATAAATAAATCAAAGTAGGCCGAACCCGCTTAGAGATTAGTCCCCAGCAGAGTCACTACTTTTATGTAGTGGTAAAAGTAATGAGTGTGAGCTATTGCTTAACTTAATTCAAAATAAACAGAGTCGCCACTACGCTTTTATTTTATTCCAAAAGGAAAAGAAAAAAAGAACGAATAAATCATAATGAATCTAAAAGCAAAAAGCTAAAATAATCAAGCAGAGAACGGGTAAGGGGGTTGGTTACATAATGGGAAAGTTTTAAGCACCCAAAATGTTTGTGATAGTCCATGGAAGCCCATTGAAAAATTTATTGATTTTGGTTTGAAAGTGGTTTGTTAAATGAGATTGAAGAGATGAGAAGAGAAATGATTTTTTAAGATTTTTTGTGTTTGACGAGACTTTCATCTCATGCCTACATACCCACAATGTGCAATGTAAGATATAAAACACTGTAGTTCGTGGTACAAATAGTGAAAGTTGATGTGTTGGATTGATTTTAAAATGTAAAGAGAAATCATCATTCTTTAGCGAATAATTCCACTAGAAAGAATGAATCATGTATAAACATATGCAAATGATTAAAAGGAAAAGCGCACAAGGGCACAAAAAGGATTGAATGAGTTTTTCATTTTTTGAAGTCTTTTGAAAATGGCGTCAATATGCTTATATGGTATAAAATTTATTAAGAAATGAAAGAAAAGGTAAAATCGCTTGATCGAAGTCAAGGTTTGAATTATGAAAGTGGTTAAAGTTTGAAAAAAAGAAATTTTGAAAAGATGGAGAAGTTTTGAAAATTAAAGAAGGGGAAGATATGAATAGGCTATCCTAAAAAAAATAAAAGAGATAAAGTAGGAAAGATCTAACCAAACTTGATGATATTTTAGGGCATAAGCACAAGAGTTCCATCCTTAAAATCATAAGCTAGCAAATGGCCAAATAAAGGCTAAAGTACCAACTCCATGATGATCAAAGCAAAGGGAAGGTGTCCTAGAATCTAAGTTAAGAACTCCAATTCCAATGTAAAGGATAGTAACCATAGTACAAAATCAAAGATCACAAGTTTTTTAGAAGTTTAATCCTTTATTAATATTTTTGTGTCCAAATGGACAAAGGAAAAAGCACAAGTATATAAATGTAACGCCCATACAATATATATCTTGAATAATATCATACAAGTGTCAATTTTTGCTACTGACACCATCATAAGATACCTAATAGCATAATTCACATTTTTGACCAATTCTAAAACAAATACTAAAATGGCACAAGACATGGAAATTATACTAAAACAAAATACTAAGATCAATACAATATCCATTATTGTACAAAGATACATAAATACACAGCGAAAGACTAAAAATATGCTTCACTTGAAACATCCCGAGCCTTGCTCCACTTGTAAATCAACCTGCAAAAGAAACCTGGAAAACAACAAAATAGTGGGGTGAGATAACAACATCTCAGTGGGTTCCCTATCTTAGAGTTCTCTCGGCTCTAAGGGTTCTATCAAACCTAACTCAAGTCTTAACTTTACCTCTCAAAGGGATCCGATACGAGATGGAACAAACAGTTCATACAAATCTCACACCACTAAACGAGTGAAACACCTACCTCAATTCTTTACAGATACTTCACGTGGGACTCAGAATAACCCAACTCAAGACTTACTCAAGACTTCACGCGTAACCCAGTGTAGTACTCACTTCAAGCCTTTACGGATGTTTCTCGTGGGACTAAGGATAACCCACCTCAAGACTTACTCAAGACTTTATGGAGGGTCTAGTAACATACACACCTCTAGTCCTTACGGATGCTTCTCGTGGGACTAAAGATAACCCACCTCAAGACTTACACAAGACTATTCCAGAGGTCCCAATGTAATACATGCCTCAAGTCTTTACGGATGCTTCCCGTGGGACTCAGAATAACCCACCTCAAGACTTACTCAAGACTTTACGGAGGACCTAGCGTATTACATAAATCAACCACTATCCCCGTCTCACTAAGCGGTACCTCAAGCCTTCACGGATGCTTCTCGTGAGACTAAGGATAACCCACCTCAAGACTTACTCAAGACCTTACGGAGGACCTCGTGTCATACACACCTCTAGTCCTTACGGATGTTTCTCCTGGGACTAAAGATAACCCACCTCAAGACTTACACAAGACTATTCCGGAGGCCTAGTGTATAGCACGCTAACGATTCGCAACAACCTAGGTAAAACTAGGCAGCTCACAACTCATACCATCTAACCAATTCTAGTTACAATACTAGGCCACACTATTGGTTTATGATAATATTTCCTCACTTTTCTCCATTCTTGATGCTTTTAATTATAGTTCTCAATTACATAATTCTAACATTTTAGTTTAATTATCACCATTAAACAATTCTCACAATAATCTCATGTATCTACTCTCAATCAATCCTCATGATTAGGCATACCTTTCACAATAGGTTACTACCCCAAATCCTTAACTTTACAAAATTACAGTTCATTAGAAAAGTCGGGTAAAAATAATATTAGTCAGTATCATGTGAAAGTACATAATTTTAACTTTCAAACGGTATAATGAACACTTAATCCGGATAACCGAGTAAAAAGTTATGAATTTCAAAGTTTGGAATTAAAAACATTTTCTCTCATACTTACAGTGTTAACCGGTTAACGGATCGGTTAACCGGTTAACCAAGCCAAACCAGAGGCATGCTGCACAAGTTCAAGACGCGTTAATCGGTTAACAGATCGGTTAACCGGTTAACCAAACACAAAATGCATAAAAATACGTTTTTCCCCATAACAGAACTTCCCAAACTCTTACTAACCATCATCAAACATCAAAACAACATAGCAACAAGGTTCCTACACATATAGGAAACATACTCGAGCATTTATATCGATTTCTAACCGTTTAATTCACCGATTTTAGGATTTTTTTCATAAATTACTCCAAAGCTCATAAACCCTAAAACTCTACCAAACAAAAAGTAAAAGTTTCTAGCTATGAACCCACATCTACAACGACGAGAAGTTTGATGAAGAAGAAGAACGATTCTAGCTCTTGAGCTTCCATGAGTTTCATCTTTTCCATTTTCATTTTCTATTCCCTTTTCTTATCTTTTCATTCTCTTCTTTCTTTCTTTTCCTTCCTACAAACTTTCTCTTCTTTCCCTTTTTATAATAAATACCACAATAACTATCAGTTAGTAACACTAACTGGTCCAAATTAAGAGTATCCAAAAATGTCTCTGAGTCGAATATTTAATAAAACCTCTGAGTCAAATAATACTTAATTAATTAATTTAAGTTCATCAGTTGCTCTAATTTATTTTAATTGAAAACTCTTAGAGCACACCAGAACCTTATTAAATTCAATTAATATTATCCAGAACATTTAATTAAATACGGGGAATTACAATAAACATAATCATGATAATGGATGATAAAACATAATAAAAATAAAGGAGTTAAAGGAGCAAGAAGGAAATTAAAGAGGATAAGGTGCAAGAAGAAAAATTAAAATGTTAGTATAATAATAGCAGTAATAATATGTACGAAATAATGGTATGGTGAACTTAATCATTCACAACCAAAAGAGTAACAAGGTACTTAATACCCAAAACCGAGAAGGAAACCAATTTCGCGTAGTATCTTACACTATAATGATTAATTGATGCGATTAAACCCAAATTCAATGAAACTTGAAAGAAGATTGGAATACCCAAAACAACTTTGCATCAAACTTCAAAAGTCGTGAATCTAACGCAGACGATAAACCAGTTTGGGATGACGCGACCAACATGAGGTCCGGTCCAGGAAAGTGCAAGTATCGAATTGGATTTTTATTCCGATGTAGGGACACATTTAGGTCTATGTTAAGTAATCGCTGAGTAATTTACGAAGTAATTATCCTACAAATGAGGCCGACCAAAACCAATTAAGGTTAATGATATTAGTGCTAATACATATTAGAGAAATGATATAATGAATCATCCTCCAAAAACATGTCACACGAAAAGAAAAATGGTAATGGTCTAATCTTAATCAAGATTTCACATTGATTCTTCAAAGGCAACCTATCGTCCATAGATTTGAAATAATGAAGATTAAACATCTTTAAAAATCAATAATCATCGAATTAGAGATCTCATCGACCAAAAGAAAAGAGATGAAAAAATAAAAATGGATCTAATATTTATGATCCAGTTAACAACCAACCAAAAAAAATAAAATCAAGTTGAAATAGACATAAAGAAAATAAAAAAAAGAAAGTCACTAAAATATTTATCTCAATGTTTCTTAAAATGACCTTACAATTGAAATATAAATTCTATGAACAAATTTCCTTTAGATTTTTTTTTTTAAAAACAAATAAACTAAGAAAACAAAGTTAAAATAATAAATAAAAAAAATAATAATAACAAGAGAGGGAGTATGCGTAGGAATCAGGTAGTGTGTAAGTAAAAATGAATCCAAATTTTTTAAGGCCCAAACACACAAGCTCTTATTAAACTAAAGTTATAAAAAAAAGGAAAATCAGAAAATCAAACTTCTTCTTCGTGGAAGTACATTTTCTTCGTGGAAGTACATCGGCGATGCTACTATTCATCATCATGCTAGCACTTTCGGAGCTCCACCGAATCGGAGCGGCGGAGCTCCGTTGTGGTATCGCTTCGACCGGGAAGACGAGAGGAATTTAACTATGTAATCGATTTCAACCGAAGAAGTTTGTACGAGATGAATTTCAGAGACGAAGATTTGTCGGCAAAAACTCACTACCTTCAAAAATGGTGAAATTAATTCAATCCTCTTCTCTGTTCTTCTTCTTCTCTTTCTAAAACGCGATTGTTGTTTTTGAAGTGATGGATTTGGAAGGTGAATCGAATGTGAAAATTCGATTATGAAGTTAGTTTAGAAAATTGAATGTTAATTAAGCTTTGAATTGGTGTAATTTGTGCAGGGTAATTGGAGGCTCTCAAAACTTGAATTGAAGTGTGAATTATGGTCTTATTTATAGAGATGGAAGTGAGAAATTGATGTAGCCGTTTTGCTCATTTGCAACGCGTTTTGATGTCACGAGTTGTGTGTTGCTGCGTGTGGATACTTGCGTGGTATCTGACTGATGGTGTTTTGTGTTGTTCTGTTGTCGTTTTGATGTAATGAGGGTATGCGATGTGCGTGAGCAGCTGGCTTTTTGTGTGTGATGCTCGCGCCTTGGAGAGTATGCAGCAGCTTCAACCGTGTAATGTAATAGCAGCTTGGGAATTGACTGAAGGCGTAATGTGTGTAGTTGAACTGATGTATTGGCTAGTAGTGTAAGAAGCTTATTTGTGGCGTGAGGTAGTCTACAAGAGTTCCTCTTTTTTTTTCCATGGGTTAATGTAATGGGCATCATGAAAAAAAAAAGAATTAGTAATCAAAAGTGGATTTGGAAATTGATATGAAATTTGGAGAATTAAAATGGAATTTGGATAATTTGAATATGAGATTAGAATTAAAAATATGAAGAAAAAAAAATAGTGATAGATAAAGAGTTTCTAGAAAAATGGATAATGGAAATTGAAAAGAATCGGATATTAATGGATAAAATCGAAATATGATTTAAAAAAAAAGGTAATTAAGATAATAATGAATGGAATTAGAAAAATGAAATTGGTTTAGAAAGAAAATGATTTATGAGATGGATATAAACTGATATTTTATGCAAATGAACTGACTACCACCAACACGCATACAACCATGAAATCTCGATTTTAACCCAAAATCGGTCTTGAACCTCTGAGTCTCTAATCAAAATGAACCATGAATCACTTCAAATTTGTCTGAATCGTTCTCTGTGGAAAATAAATCTACATGTGAACCACTAATGAACTGATGAACACTCAATCAAGACAATATGGACCAAACTTCTCACACATAACCTGATGACCTTCAGCACACGACAACTTGATTTTGAACACATTGCTTGAGAAACAAACCACTGGCACAAACAACTTGCAGTTGAAACAATCTCTTGATAGTTTGACTAAAATTAGGTCAAACTTCCATCAGATCATAACTGAACAACCAAATTTGTCTTGAAAACATTGTCTTGCCTTTTACAATCCTGCAACACCTGAACATACAGAGAGAAAAGAAGAGAACTGTGACATATTTTTGGTATTTTCATTAGAGGTTAGTAAATACAAACAAATACAAAGTAAGTAAGAAAATAAATAGGTGTCTGGTGATCTTGTTTGTATGCAAGATGCAGATGAAAATATGGAAAATATTAGGGGCAAAAAATAGGGTATGACAATTACCCTTCTGAGACATTACTCTAAGATGGTCCCGATCGGGAGCCATATCCAAATTGAATTTATACTATTCAATGAATGCATTTCCGAGATCTCGGAAGCTGTTGATATTTGTACGGTTGAGCTTCATGTACCAACGAAGCACTGCCCCAGTTAAGCCATCCTGAAAGTAGTGAATCAGTAGCTTTGGATTGTCCGTCTGAGTGGACATTTTCTGAGTGTACATTGTCAAATGACTTTGAGGGCATGAATCACCCTTGTATTTCTCAAAATGCCGCACTTTGAATTTGTGCAGAATTTGAACATTTGGGACCAAGCAGAGATCTGCTGAGTTGCTTCCAAACAACTCTTGTCCTCTGAGAGACTGTAATTCCTATTGCATGGCTGCAAACTGTTTCTGGAATTCATCCATCCTTTTGTTGATTCCTCCCCCTTCACTTGGAGAATGAGAGTACCTTCGGTTTTCCGAGGTAATGTGTACCAGGGGAGATGATACAACTTGTACCGTAGTTAGACCTTCAGATTTCGGGAGTTTGTAACCTCCTAGTATGGCATTCTTTACTAGTAAGAGCTTCGAACATTTCTTTGAGTCTTTCCATAGTTGAATTCATACTAGAGAGATCTTATTTTTCTCTCTCTATTCTCTTCCTTGTGGTCTTCCATTCTTTTAAGGCGATCGGCCCAAGTATTGTACGGATGAGACAGTTTGACTTCTAAAAGAAGTACAAAATAAGACTCGATAAAAGAGAAATGCAAATGATGAATGATAATGCAATGATTAAAAACAATATTTGTTAATTTTCCCCTTTATTTAAAGAAAGAACTGATTGAACACATTGTTGCAAAGTATCATACATAAATTTTTATTGAACTGAAACAAGTTACATCCATGGTAAATTATTTAAATGCGGGAAAGAAAGTTTAAAACTCTAAAGATCTCTTTGCCGGGACTTTAGTTTCTTGACGATCTATTTTTTGTCTCTTGAGCGGGACTTCTTGTCACTCCCGGGATTTTCATCCTAGTACAAACGCGAAAGTGGCGCGAAAAAGGTAGAGTCGCCAGCCAGGCATTTTTTATCTGAATGAATGGGAAAGGTAACATTGCACAAACCTAAGGAAAAAGGAAAGAACAAGATCTTGCGAACCAAAGATCTGGGTTCGGGAGTCGATTACGACCTGGGAAGGTATTAGCACCCCAGACCGTCTGCCGTACCCGACGGGATCCATGCTTGTAAGTTTGTTTCAAAGGGTGAGAAATAAGATGCAGCTGAACAAAAATCTCTAACTGGAACTGGGATGAGAAAGGGAAATGGAAAAGAGAATGGAAAGAAAAGGGGAAATGTAGGGAAAATAAAGAATGTGCTCGAACGGGCCCTACCCCGTTGCCTACGTACCTCATCGAGAAAATGAGGATCAGAGTCGACGTAGTTCGCCTAACTAAGGCGGGAACTGTTTTGTGTTTTTTATAACTGGAACTGCTTATGTCTATGCTCAGGTGTTGCAGGCTCGCCTTGAACGAGTGTGTTTACCGTCTTGCAAATGAGACAAGTCGTCGCAAGTTCGCATTTAGAGGGAGTGAGATGAGAAGAGAATTCCCACAAGAAAGTCTCTTAGTGTTTGTTGTTTGCTTTTTAAGATTTTTCTATGAATTTGGCACACGGAAGTGAATTCAATCTCTTTTCCATGGAATGTGTACTTGCTACTACATTCCAATGTGGAATAGTAGAACAAGCACACCAAGTAAGGAGAATTTATCCAAGACTTGTTTCCAAGGAGTAGGGTCTAAGCTCACTAGCTTGTAGAACTTATTACATGTTTTTGAAGCTTTTGAAGAAATGTCTTTTATGTTTTCTCCGTGAAGATAGTCTCATGATCAGACTTGTACGTCATGCTAGACAAGCTCACACTATTCCAAGATGGAATGAACATGAGTTCCCCATGGAATAAGGCTATACAAAAGATACTACTTCCATCCTTTATTAAGTGTCTTTTGGATTTTTGTTTGAAGATGAGAGAAGAAGACTCAAATGAGAAAGGACAAACACTAAGGGGACTAAGACACAACCCTAAGTTATTTATTGTATACAAAAAGGGGCCCTAATGGTTTATTAGGTTTCCAAACCCTACTGAATAAAGGAAAAGAAGAAAAGAAAATTAGAACTCAACTTACTTCCTAAGGAAGTTAAGTTGTTTCTAAGAAAGGGGAAAGCCTATACAAGCAAAGCACAAAATGATAAGGCAACAACAATTAGAAAGCATAAAGAGACGAGGAAGAAGTTATATAAACAAAGCTTACCTCAACCTCCCTACAAAACAAAGATTAGTTTTACAAAGCATATTGAACACATAAAGCATGTCAAAAACTCAAATAAAGCTCAAACTAGCTAAGGAAATGCAATAAAGGATCTTCTGGGGTTAGGACCTATGTCTAGGGCATCCTACATGATGACAATAATCTAAAGTCAGTAGCTAAACCCTATTTAAGCATTATAAATTTATAAGGACAAACAATTACAAACCATGCACTAAATGGTACTAAACCCTAATAGGAATCAAGGTGAAGTTAAATGAAGTATCCACATGGTTAAGCATGTCAAACTTGAATGAGGTCAAAGGTGAATGTAAAATACAGAACTAAACACTAAATGGGAGTGTCTTAAAGTGTGAAACCAAGTGGGAATAAAGAGATTCAATTTAGAGAGACTCAAACATAAGATTGATACATGAAGGAATAATCATTGAACATATGGCTTCAAAGGAAGGAAAAGACTTAGAAAGAAAAAGTCAAACATGGTCAAAGGAACTTAAACTTCCCATACAAAAACCAGGGGCTTGATGAAATGTTAAGATGGAGTTCAAACTCAAAGAATTAGTCACAAATGAATTAGAGTGAATGGAATTAAGGTTGGAGAACCAAAAGTATGATTTTGAAGTTTTATGACACCACATGACACTAAAAGGATCACAAAGTCTTACAACTTGAGATGAAGGCATGGAAATGGGTACAAGAAACTTATAAGATGTCTAACAATGATTTAACATGACCATCCCCCACAAAGTTGGTTTAGAAGTGAGATGAAGGAGAAGAATGAAAATTAGGGCACACATGAACATATATGACACATTAAGATCAAATGACCTGAAAATTCAAACCACAAAGACCTAAAATGGACACACATCATCTAAAGACTTCTAATAGGACTTTAGAGACTCAAAATGGGGACCTCAAATGAATGGAATGAATGCCTTACCAAAATGAAAATGATAAAAATAAGGACCAAAATATGACTTATAAGCCATGGCACTAAAAGAAAATACCAAATGACATGATAAAAATATTAAAATTGACACTCAAGGTTACAAACCAAGGAAAAATATACCTCTAAAAAATTCCACAAAAATTCCTTTTTTGACTCACTAAAATGAAGGTGTAATGTGAATTAGGGTTTTGGATTATCAAGATCAAAGGAAAGGTTCAAAATAGTACCAAACTTTACCTAAAAATTGAGGCAAAAATATTTTTAGGATCCTCAAAGTGTCCTCTGGATAGGGCAAAAAGAATGGGATCAATATCAATTTTAGTTTGAGAGAAAAAAATTGGGGACGAAAAAGTGCTCAAAATGAGAATAAACCAAAAGAAATTAAATGGAAATTCAATTCTGGATGAAAAATAAATGGAAAATAAAAATAAAAAATGTGGAAAATTTGGTAAAATGTAAAAGATAGTCCCTTAATTATTTGTTGATATTTAGAAGTCATTTGGTATTTTTATAGAATGGAAATTTAAGTGGGAATAATTGAAAAAAGAAAAGAAATTGGCCAAGGGGTGCAAACAGCATAAAAGTCTAGTTCATAACCTTTGGGCTTATGAGACTGGGGGCGTGAAAAGCACATGGAATCAAAGTCAAAGTATGCCTATCCTATGGACCTGATGGAAGCACATGGAAATAATAATGGAATGTACACACAAGAACACTCAGACACAATTAGAGGGCACATGAGGAGCATGAGGATATTTAATGTGTTAGCAAGTTGGTGAACGTTGGATGGAGAAGATCCTAAGGTTGGGATATAAAGTTGAAGAAATATTAGGGCAACTGTTCAGGTGACCGGAGCTAGTCTCCTATCACCTTCCCCGATGAGTCTTGGTTAGGGCAAAGTTCAAAAACCCATGTAAGTGAAATCTAAAACCATATAAATGTTCTCAAGGTTGAGGACAACAAGAATCCAAGATCACAATTCATTTATCATTCTTAATCAGTGTGAATCGAAGCAAACAAATTCCACCTAAGAAATTGAATCTAAGTATCTAATATGCCTATCAACTAGCCATAATATGCACAACTTCTATCAAGCTTTAAACCACACAAATCAAATAAAATGGAAGGAAATTGTGCCAATTGAATTTTAGAAGAAACCTGAAAATGCATATATGTAGAGGTTGAAGAAATCCAGAGGTGAGATTCCTTATGTACTTGCTAATTGTCTATGATCCTTAGTGGAGTGAAATAAACACTCACTGGATGATGAATCTTGGAGAAACTTGGAGTAATGTAGTGATGATGGAACAACTGAATCTTGAAGTTTCAAACTTCTCATGCCATGGAACTTGTGCCTTGGATGATGGTGAAGCTGCAATGATGATGATTGATGCAAGATTGATGAAGATCAGTGAGAATCTTAGCAATTTGCAGAGGTATGCATTGGTGCAATGTTGAAACTCCCACTGAATTCAGCCATGGAAATGGAGCTTGAGTTGATGATAATGATGAGAAATGAATAATGGAGTGTGTTGATGAAGAACAATGCAAGCTGAGAGCAAAATGCAGAGTGAAATCTTCAATTTGCAGAGAGAATTTTCAGAGCATTTTGAAGTATGATTCGAGCAAATGGCAAAGTTGGTTATGATTCAGTTATGAGAAGCATCTTATAAGTGTGGTTAGAAGTTAACTACTCTAGTTAACAGTTAGAACTAGAGTTGAGTTAATTTGAGGTGAAATAAGTAAAATGCAAGTGTTTGAATCAATGGAATGAAGCTGAATTCATGTAACTCGTGGCTAGTGTTAATGTGTGATGTAGATCATGGAAATTATGGTGAGGTTGAGTGATATATGGTAAAGCTGAGATCAATGTAGCACAAGTTCAATGCATAAGCTTTTCACTTGTTTGGATTCTTCATGATAGTTCATGGCAGTTGGTGTGTATGGTCATACATGTGATGACTTACACTCTAAAAATGAAGCATTGTGATCATAACATGGTAACTAAAGTTTGCAAGCCTGAATTGAATAAAACCAGTTCATGATTCAATGCCTTAGCCTACAAGAAATCAGGATGCAAACTATGATCTTCCCTTATGCAAAACTTCAAGCTCAAGGCATTAATTGAAGAAATTCGTGTGATCAAATTGAAGATAATGCAACATAGAGCAAGTTGATGTTTACTCCAAGATGAGATATGACCTCTAGGTACTTCAAAATTGTCATTGAAATCAATGCATAAGACTGTATACATGGGCCTGCAGAGATTGGGCATTCCTTGGGAAACATGCACATGGGATGATCAGTGTGAGGTTTCCACTTTGACCCCTCATATCTCTCAAACCATTGATCAAACAAAAATTCTTTAAACATCAAAGTTGTAGAGGACATGCCAACGAACAACTTTGATGTTCAAAGAAAATTCATTTGAAATCTCCTTGATGGATTAATTTTGCTTTACATGTTACACATCACATGTTTGATGAAAAGCCTTTCCTGGCACGCGCGCAGGATGCAAGGCATGCCTTGGTTTGCCCTAGCTTGCCTTAATTTGCACCAACTTTGAATAATCATAAATTTTTCAATTTTAATGCTATGGGCATGTTACACCTATGGATTTGAAGCTTAGGATGCCCTCTTTCAAACATCCCAAGTTTAATTTTCATTTGACTTTTATTTTGGGAGAAGGCCTCTCTTGAAGTTGGCTGCAAAATGGCCAAAACTTGCCATTTTTGGAAACCCTAATTTTCCAAAAATGGTAAGTTTTGATTTTCTTGATTTATCATGATCCCTCCATCATTTATTGATCCAATTTAATCCATAGACTCCTTGTAGCCTTAATTTCATGAATTTGACCTCAAAAAGTCAGGAGTTAACTTTTTTACTCAGCATGGTTAACGTTTCCCCAATTCCTTGATTTTCAAGTAACTGATCAATTGAAGGCCCTCCAAAATGATCCAATGAGTGAACTTTCAACCTTAGATACTTAATATCATGTAGGAAACAATGAGATAAAGTTTGCATCAAAATATCCTTGGGAAGTTCATTTAATCAGAAACCCTAATTTGGCCCCTCTTTTGTCGGGAGATGTTGCACTGCTTGAGTGTTTGAATCAATTCACTTCTTTCTATAACTTGTGGCCTCAAATGAAAACTCGTGGGATGTTGTGAACCATTTGAAAAATGTTGAGAAGCCATGTTGCCTTTTGATTGTCTTTGGATGACCACCAATCTCCTCAATCACTGATCACAACCCTTATATGCCTCAGTTATGATGGTTATGATGCAATGCTTTAGGTCATGATGTGTATTTCTATATGCAATGTGATATGCTAAATGCCATGAAAATGAGAGGGAAAATTTTGAGGTATTACAGTTGCCCCTATGACAGGACAAATAAGGGAAATGAGCTTATCGTACTTAGATGATAACTGGAAGAACACGAGGCCATCATACTTAGATGGACTCGAAGATGAAACCATTGTACTAAAATAGTATCAGAAAGAATGAGATCATTGTACTTAAATGATTACCCATGACGTGTCCGTTGTACTGAAACAGAGACGCAGAAAGTGAGCCTGTTGTACTTAAACAAGACTCAGAGACGAGACCATTGTACTTAAACGGAACTCGAAGGGAAATGGATCGTTGTACTTAAACAATGACCCGTGACGCGACCGTTGTACTTAAACGGGACACGAAAAATGAGCCTATTGTACTTAAAAAAGACTCAAGAATGAAACCATTGTACTTAAATGGAATCGAGGGGTTGAAATCATCGTACTTAGATTAAGTCAAAGAAATGGGATCGTTGTACTTAATGAAAACCCAACACGACACCGTTGTACTAAAACGAGATGTGAAAACTGAGTCTGTTGTACTTAAACAAGACTCAAAAGCGATACCATTGTACTTAAATGGAGACTCGACAAATACGAAACCATTGTACTTAAACGGAATCGTAGAAATGACATGAAGTCAATGGAACATGATCGTTGTACTTAAACGATGACCTACGACGCGACCACTGTACTGAAATGAGACGCAAAAAATGAGATCGTTGTACTTAAACGAGACTCAAAGATGAGGCCATTGTACTTAAATGGGATCTCGAAAGAAAAAGAGATCGTTGTACTTAAATGATGACTCGCGACGCGACCATTGTACTGAAATGAAGACGCGAAAAAATGAGACAGTTATACTTAAACGAGACTCAAAAGGAAAGAGATCGTTGCAATTAAACGAGAGCCCGAGACGTGACCGTTGTACTTAAACGGAGACGCGAAAAAATGAGACTGTTGTACTGAAACAAGACTCAATTGGGGATAACAAACATTTACTTGGAAGAGCAATGATGTCTAGAAAATAAACTTGGCATTCTCTGTGGGGAATACTTCAGGTTGAAAAGATGTTATGGGTTTTTGTGTAATATACCCCAAAACTGGCCCATGCTGGTATGCACATGCTGGAATTTTTCATGGCACAATGCTCCATAAATGGAAATGCTACACCTTTGAGGATGCAAATTTAATGATGATTACTAAATGCAAATGCAGATGCAAAGAGGATCTCCCGATGAGGAGATGACATGTATCTCCAATAGCTTGACTGGGGATAAATAATCACTGGATTGACTTGGTGAATCCCTGTGGGGAAGTGCAACTCTGCGGGAGATATTAACATTTGTACCTGCACCTGCATGAACACAATTGAGAGTGTCTGCATCATGGAGAGTTATTTTGGCTTGTATGCCCATGGCTTATGGTATAAATCACCATCCCCGTTGTCGTACCTCGAAAAATACGATCCTTGCGATGGGACGCACAAAAAACAACAAAGTCGCCACCTAATTCTATTTATTCTACGAGATAAAAGGGAGATATAGATACAACCTAAACAGGATAAGAAATGGTCAACAAAACCAAATTCTAAGTTCGGGAGTCGCTTACGCAAGGTGAATGTATTAGCACCCCTCATGTTCGTTGTACTCAACGGGGACCTCTTAGTCTAACTATGCGATTAAATGTTGATTTAAGTCCTTGTCTTCTAAATGTTTGTTAAAATGTTTGTCCTAAGGAAATAAGTTTTTAAATTATTATTATCATGGAGAAAGGATTAAAAGTTTTTATTATTGTGCCCGCGAAGGATTAAAATCCTTGTGCCTACATATTCCCTTGTGCAATGGGAAAGTCAGAGCTTCATAGTTCGTGTATACGGTTTGTGTTTTTTAATGAACAATTGTTTGAAATGCTTTCTAACTGCTAAGCGTTGGCTTATTTACTCGCGGTGGAGGCTGAAGTGCTAGCTTGTTTGCGAGGTAGAAAGTTTTAAACAATGTTCGTTTAGAGAAAAGTGTTTGACCTTTGTTAAGGTGTTTTAAAACGAAAGGGCGAATGAACCACAACGCGTGGGGCTAGCCCAAGAGTGATTTCATTCAAGAACCCTAGGAATGCTAAATTCCTGAGTTCAGTTCCTCCGTTAATTAATTGTGAAAATGATTTGTATTTGTTGGTAGATTTTAAGTTGTATTTTGAAGAAAGAGACAAGTCGTCATCTTTAAGGGAGATATCTCACCTGAAATTCTGTGATCAGGTAAGAGATGTCCTAAGAGATGTCCCAACACTTAATAGGACATTTGACAAATTTAACCAAAACTTAAATAGCAAGAAAAGTAAACAACACAGAAGTTTGTTAACCCAGTTCAGTGTATAACCACACCTACATCTGGAGGCTACCAAGCCAGGAGGAAATCCACTATTAGTAATATTAATTCTAGACTTAAACCACCCTGTTTAATCTATCACTTAATACTTACCCAATGCAATTTCTACCTAAGACTCACTTAGATAAGAGTACCCTACTCACTCCCCCTCAATCACACAGTGATCAAGTTTACAAGTTTACAGAAATTGAAGACATCCTTCAAACAATACAGCTTGATCTTACTTAACAGTTTCAATCAAGTCACAAATGCACTTTTGCTTAAAAGCTCATAAAGTGGTACATTAAAAAAACAACCTGCTATTAAAACTCTAGACACCCTATTTGGTCTTCTGAAATTCGTACTCAATTCTATGAGTTTCTGTTGCTTAAATAGGTATCTGAATTTTGGGCTTTCTGTAGAATGATCCAGCCCTAATGTGCAGCAGCTGTCACCTTGAATTTAGGGTTTGTTACCTCCTATATTCTAGGTGATTTAGGTCTTCTGTTTTAATCTGAATCTTCAATATAAAACACCCTACAGATGCGCCTAGTTCTGTTTTTATCCATCATTAATTAATTCCAGATACTTCTCCTTAAATATCTCTGATCAGTTAATCATTAATTAATTCTGGTAGCAGGTCTGAGATGTCTCAACATCTGTTGGGACATCCTGAAAAACTGAACTGAAGTTATTTATATAATGTCCCAACATCTGGTAGGACATCCTGAAATAAATTCACATACTCTGTTTGATAATGTCCCAACATTTGATAGGACATTCTAAACTGAATTCAACATTTCTTGTTGGTCAAAATTCTGCCAATTCTTAAACATCTACAAACTCCCCCTTTGGCTAATTTTTGGCTAACATATTTTCTGGTTTTCAGAGTGCAGCAGAAGTTCTTTTTATCAGAGTATAGCATTACTTTTCTGTTGATTCTTATTTGAGATTACTCCCCCTCAAACATATATGTATCCAATTTTGTTGCAACACTATTCAGTTCAGAAGCAAACAAACAGATTTTTTTTTTATTCATACTTAAACAGCAATTACATTTGATACATTTGATGTTGTTCTCCCCCTTGGTAGACACAAAATTAGGGGCCAAAGAGACTATTACATTGCTGTCATTACATTTCCTCACATACATTGATCACTCAGATTCATCACTCTCAGATTCTTCCTCCACTTCAGTGTCTTCATCTTTATCAGCTTCACTTTCTTCATCAGCCTCACTGTCTTCACCAGCTTCACTGTCTTCATCAGATGCAACATTCTGATCTTCTTCACTTTCCAATCTTTTAATTATTTCTTCAAGCTTCTGCTTTCTAGCTTCAAGCTCTTTGCAGGTGATTTTGAGTTCAGCAATTAAAGTCTTCCTGGAGATTGGATTCTTAGCAGTGGAGGGACCAGCAGATGTCCCAGAAGGTGCTTCAACATCTGCAGCATGGTGACTGAGAAATAATTTGTAGTGAAAAGCCAGGGGGCTCTCTCTCTTGCAAACTGTGTCCTTCTCATTTAAAATCCCAGGGTATTGACTTAGAACAATACCACACAGCAATGAAGGAGAAGCTATTGGTAGCTTTGTTGCAGAAGAGCTGGCATGCTTCATGGTTTGATCAAAGATGAAAGCTCCATAGTCCATTTTGGTTTGAGTTCCAACAGCATATATAAATTTTGCTAGACCAGTTGAGATTGAGGAAGTGTGGTTGGTAGGCACCCAGTTAGCAGTTCCAATCCTGTTCAGCATGGCATACTTTCTGGTAAGCATGCTCACAGAGAGCTTTCCTTTCACAGGCCAAGCCTTGACCTGATTTGCAGTGATCACCTTACAGATTTGATTATCTGTCTTGCCTAACTCATTTGGTCCATCTGTTTCTCTTCCTAGATATTGATTTATGATTTGAGGAGAGAATTCAACACACTTACCTCTCACAAATACTTTTCTGAACTCTGAGGACTTACCATTTGAGCAATCCTCCTGAAGGTTCACAATGAACTCTTTGACAAGAAGTTCATAGCAGGGAGAGAACTCTGAGACTGTCTTGAATAGTCCTGCAGCAGAGATGAGGTCTATCAGTTCTGTGCACTCAAGTGCATTGCTGCTTAGTTCTCTTTCCAGGGCAACCCTTCTTTGGTACACATATTTCCACCTGTTGACACTGGAGACATGATGGAATGATATGTTGTCCAAAGGAGCTTCTGGAACAGCAGTTGAAGCTCTGGAAGGTGCTGGTCTCTTCTTGGGAGGAGATGTTGGGACATCTGATCCAACATCTGAATCTGATGGTGTGGCAGCTTTTCTCTTCTGAGTTTGGACTTTGCTCCATTGTTTTGATGGCCCAAAAGTGACTTTAGCCTTCCCTTTCTTTGGAGAGGCTTTCTTCTTTTCAGGAATTGCAGCTTCAGCTTGCAGCTTGCCCTTCCTGGACCTGAGTCTTTTAGCAATGCTGGGTTTCACAGATGCTATGATCTCTGCATCAGAGTCCTGCTCCAGATTGACCACTGGAGGAGATTGAGCAGCCTCCTCTTCAGCTGGTTGATCAGCAGGGATTTGATCTTCATTTGAGCCTTGAGCCTGTTCTTCAGAGACCTCTTCATCATTTTCATTTGAGGCTTTGTCCTCAGTTTGTTTTAGATCAACATCAGATGAGTTCTTTTTCTTATCTTCAGATGTTCCAACATCTGTTGGGACATCTTGTTCTGCAGCAGTGTCCTCTGTATCTTGAGCTGGTTCTTCTTGAGGTGCAGGAATGGTGTTCAAAGGAACAGAGATCCCTCTCACCACTCTTTGTTCAGAAAAGACTTGGTTGACAATCTCCTTGATGGAATCATCAACATATTTGGAGTATTTTGAGGACATGTTAGCAGGAGAGGGAATGCCTTTAGCTTTGCTTCTGATTTGATCTTTACATCTCTTTGGTGCTCTTGCCTTTTTAGTGTGAGAGGCGCTTCCCCTGAGCTCGTCCAATGGTGTTGATGGCATTGGCACAACAGAGATTGGAGTGGCATGAACCACGTCTTCCTTGTTGAGAATTTCCTCAGCTGTTTTAGGGTTTTGAGACATTGTAGAGGAAGAAGGATGAACAACTTTAGGGTTTATGATTTCTGAAGAATTGAGAGTTAATGTGATTCGCTTGTGATGATATGATGAGAATCTTGATAGCTTCTTATAAGTAGTTACTAAATAAGTAGCCGTTACAGTCTAAATGATTAAGGATGGAATTCCCAAGGATCTTGTCCAGACTAGCTTTGCCATCTGGAACTTATGCCATGCAATGTCATATGACATGTTGGCACATCTCATTAACTGCTAAATATCACATAGACAGATTCCAAGTTTGCCCCTTAAGTTCTCAAATTGTGTAGCATCCAATGCTTTGGTGAAGATATCAGCTAATTGCAAATCTGTAGCTACATGCTCCAATGAAATCACCTTTTCTTCTACAAGATCTCTGATGAAATGATGTCTGATATCAATATGCTTAGTCCTGCTGTGTTGGATAGGATTCTTAGATATGTTGATTGCACTTAAGTTGTCACAGTACAATGTCATGACATCCTGTGGGACATTGTACTCAGTGAGCATTTGCTTCATCCAAACCAACTGAGAACAACTGCTACCTGCTGCTATGTACTCAGCTTCAGCTGTAGATAAGGATACACAATTCTGTTTCTTACTGAACCAAGAAATCAGATTGTTTCCTAGAAAGAAGCATCCTCCTGAAGTGCTTTTTCTGTCATCAGCACTTCCTGCCCAATCAGCATCACAGAAGCCAGTGAGAATTGGTTTGCAACCATGAAAGTACATTATGCCATAGTCACAAGTACCATTAACATATTTAAGGATTCTCTTGACTTGATTGAGATGACTGACTTTTGGATCAGCTTGATATCTTGCACAAACTCCTACTGCAAATGCAATGTCTGGTCTGCTAGCAGTCAAGTATAACAAGCTTCCAATCATGCTTCTATATAAACTTTGATCTACATTCTCACCCTTTTCATCTTTAGTCAGCTTTAAATGTGTGGGAGCAGGAGTTCTTTTATGAGAAGCATTTTCCATTCCAAATTTCTTCACTATGTTCTTGGAGTATTTACTTTGGGAAATAAACATTGAGTCTTCCATTTGCTTTACTTGCAGACCAAGAAAGTAGGTTAATTCACCTACTAGACTCATTTCAAATTCAGATTCCATCTGCTTGACAAAATGTTTGACCATCTTATCAGACATCCCACCAAACACAATGTCATCAACATATATTTGTGCAATCATGACATTTCCTTCTTCATCTTTAACAAACAGGGTTTTATCAATCCCACCTTTTCTGTATCCTTGCTTGATAAGAAATGTGGTCAGTCTTTCATACCATGCCCTTGGAGCTTGCTTCAGACCATAAAGTGCTTTCTTTAATTTGTATACATGATTTGGACAGATTGGATCAACAAATCCTTTAGGCTGTTCTACATATACCTCTTCATTAAGATAACCATTAAGAAAGGCACTTTTCACATCCATTTGAAATAGCTTGAACTTTAAGATACAAGCAATTCCCAACAGTAGTCTTATTGATTCAAGCCTTGCTACTGGTGCAAAGGTTTCATCAAAGTCTACCCCTTCAATTTGAGTGTATCCTTGAGCCACAAGTCTAGCTTTGTTCTTTGTAACAATTCCTTGTTCATTTGACTTGTTCTTATACACCCATTTTGTACCAATCACATTTATGTCATCAGGTCTAGGTACAAGATTCCACACTTCATTCCTTGTGAATTGACCTAATTCCTCTTGCATAGCACAAATCCAGTATTCATCAGTGAGAGCTTCCTTGACATTTTTAGGTTCTATTTTGGAAACAAAACAAGAACCTGAAATCACTTCTCTTGATCTAGTGCTTACACCTCTGTTGGGATCACCAATTATTAAGTCTTTGGGATGATCCTTCTGTATTCTGATGGAGGGAGGTTTGCTTGAATCTTCTGACCTTGTATCATTTTGAGTGAAGTTATATTGATCATTCTTTTCTTCAGCTTCAATCTTGATATCAGCAGATGTTCCAACATCTTCTGGGACATCTGTAGAAGCATCATCAATTATCACATTTATGGACTCCATGATAACCTTTGTTCTGTAATTAAATACTCTATATGCTCTGCTGTTTATAGAGTATCCAAGGAAAATCCCTTCATCACTTTTAGGATCCATTTTTCTCCTTTGCTCCCTATCTGCCAGAATATAGCATTTACTTCCAAACACATGAAAGTACTTCACAGTGGGTTTTCTGCCCTTCCAGACTTCATATATTGTGGACAAGGTTCCTTTTCTCAAGGTAACTCTGTTATGGATGTAGCAGGCAGTGTTCATAGCTTCAGCCCAGAAATACAGAGGTAACTTTTTAGCATGGATCATAGCTCTTGCTGATTCTTGAATAGTTCTATTCTTTCTTTCAACAATCCCATTCTGTTGAGGAGTGATAGGAGAAGAATATTCATGATTGATTCCTTCTGAAGAGCAGAAATCTAAGAACTTTTGATTCTCAAATTCCTTTCCATGATCACTTCTAATTCTGATCACACAGCTGGATTTTTCCTTTTGTAATCTTTGACATAATTCTTTGAATACATCAAATACATCTGACTTTTCTTTGATAAAATTTATCCATGTATATCTTGAAAAGTCATCAACCACCACATAAGCATACCTCTTACCACCAAGACTTTCAACCTGCATAGGTCCCATAAGATCCATATGTAGAAGTTCCAAAACTTTGGAAGTTGTCAGATGTTGGAGCTTTGGATGGGACATCTTGGTTTGCTTGCCTATTTGACATTCACCACATATTTTGCCATCATCAATCTTCAGTTTAGGAATACCTCTTACAGCATCCATAGATATGATCTTCTTTATGCCTCTGAAATGAAGATGACCTAGTCTTTGATGCCACAGTTTCACTTCTTCTTCTTTAGCTAGAGAGCAGGTTGAAGTGAGACTGAGATTTTGGGATTCCCACATGTAACAGTTGTCTTTAGATCTGGCTCCTTTCATGACAACCTCCTGTTCTTTGTTAGTCACTATACATTCAGATTTGGTAAAGTTTACACTGTATCCTTGATCACATAGTTGACTTATGCTGATCAGGTTAGCAGTTAAACCTTTAACTAGCAGCACATCATCTAGTCTTGGAACATCTTGACAATTCAAGGTTCCAACTCCCTTGATTTCTCCTTTAGCTCCATCTCCAAAGGTAACATACCTGGATGAATGAGATTTTAAATTCACTAGTAAATTCTTCAATCCAGTCATGTGTCTTGAGCATCCACTGTCAAAATACCAGTCTTCTTTAGCTGATACTCTCAGAGATGTATGTGCTATGTATGCAGTACTTTTCTTTGACCAGATGGGCTGAGATTTCATCTGCCCTGTGTGTTGTTCAGCTGATCTCCAAGCTTGATTGTTGATCTTGTTCTTGGGTATGTAGCTTTGATCAGTCTGAATGTCAGCTTTTGGTCTCCAAACCTTCTTGATGACCTCTGTCTTCTGCATAGGAAGTTGCTGATTTCTTTGAGGTCTGTGCAGCACTTTCTTGGTACCTTCTACTTTCTGCTTGAAAAATTGCTGATACATCTGATTTGGATATCCATGTAGCTTATAACAGTGAGGTTTGATATGCCCAAATCTTCCACAGTGATGGCATCTCCATCTTTGATACTTCTTCTTCATTTTGTTCTTTCCAGAATGTTGAGACATCTGTTGGAACATTATGTTTGTCTTTGTGTTCTGATGTTGGAGCATCTGTTGGGACATCTTGTTTGACTGTGTAGTTTTTGAAGTAGTTTTGCTAGAGCTGGCTTCATCTCTGTTATATCCCAGTCCACTTTTGTCCCCTGAATGTTTATTATTGCTGAGAATAACATCCAGTGTGTTTGAGCTGCTGTTCAACATTCTAACAGATTTGGACATATGTTCCAACTTAGAGTTGAGAAGGCTTACTTCACTTTTTAAGGTGTCAATGATCTCCTGATCATTTGCTTTATCATCTTCTAAAGCCTTATTCTGCTTCTTTAGCTTTATAACTTCACTGCATATTTCAGAGCTTCTTTTGTATAGATCTTTGAAAGCTTGCTCAAGTTCTTCATAAGTAAGTTCTTCACAACTGGAATCACTATCATATTCACACAGTCCAGCTAAAGCAGTAATATGCTTAGCTGATTCTTCTTCTGACTCTCCTGAGTCTTCATCAGACCAGGTCACAGAGAGTCCTTTCTTTTGCCTCTTTAAGTAGGTAGGACATTCAAACTTGATGTGTCCATATCCTTCACATTCATGGCATTTGACTCCTTTATCTTGACTGATCTTTTCAGCATATTTTAACCTTTTGTTAGCATCATAAGGTCTTCTGTTCTCAGAGTTTGTGTTTCTTCCACTAGGTTTGGATTTGCCTTCCATTCCTCTGAGAATCTGTTTGAATTGTCTTCCAAGCAAGGCAAGATTTTCTGATAAGCTTTTATCATTTGCTGGTTCATCATCTTCTTCTTCATCTGTATTTGACACCAAGGCAATGCTTTTGTTCTTTTTGGCATTTGTGTCATTCATTCCCATCTCAAAAGTTTGAAGTGAACCAATGAGTTCTTCAACTTTCATGGAGCATATGTCTTGAGCTTCTTCTATTGCAGTGACTTTCATGTCAAATCTTTTTGGCAAAGATCTGAGAATCTTTCTTACAAGCTTTTCATCAGTCATCTTTTCTCCCAAAGCTCCAGAAGTATTGGCTATATCCAAGATGTTCATATAGAACTCATGAATTGATTCATCTTCCTTCATTCTCAAGTTTTCAAACTTGGTGGTGAGAAGTTGAAGTCTTGACATTTTTACTTTTGATGTTCCTTCATGAGTTGTTTTGAGAGTATCCCAAACATCTTTGGCCAGCTCACAATGATGTACAAGTCTGAAAATGTTCCTATCAATGCCATTGAATAAAGCATTTAAGGCTTTTGAGTTGCCTAGTGCTGAGTCTTCTTCCTCCTTACTCCATTCTTCTTCAGGTTTCAGCACTTTTGATCCATCTTTGGTGTCTTGGACAGGATGATCCCATCCAACATTGACTGCTCTCCATGCCCTGTTGTCAAGTGACCTTAAGAATGAAATCATTCTTGGCTTCCAGTAGTCATAATTAGATCCATCCAGTATAGGTGGTCTATTTACTGACCCTAAATCTCTGTCCATGTTACAGAATTTGTATTCCCTAGATCTCACCCAGTATAAACAGGCAGGGTGCCTGCTCTGATGCCAATTGAAATTCTGTGATCAGGTAAGAGATGTCCTAAGAGATGTCCCAACATTTAATAGGACATTTGACAAATTTAACCAAAACTTAAATAGCAAGAAAAGTAAACAACACAGAAGTTTGTTAACCCAGTTCAGTGTATAACCACACCTACATCTGGAGGCTACCAAGCCAGGAGGAAATCCACTATTAGTAATATTAATTCTAGACTTAAACCACCCTGTTTAATCTATCACTTAATACTTACCCAATGCAATTTCTACCTAAGACTCACTTAGATAAGAGTACCCTACTCACTCCCCCTCAATCACACAGTGATCAAGTTTACAAGTTTACAGAAATTGAAGACATCCTTCAAACAATACATCTTGATCTTACTTAACAGTTTCAATCAAGTCACAAATGCACTTTTGCTTAAAAGCTCATAAAGTGGTACATTAAAAAAACAACCTGCTATTAAAACTCTAGACACCCTATTTGGTCTTCTGAAATTCGTACTCAATTCTATGAGTTTCTGTTGCTTAAATAGGTATCTGAATTTTGGGCTTTCTGTAGAATGATCCAGCCCTAATGTGCAGCAGCTGTCACCTTGAATTTAGGGTTTGTTACCTCCTATATTATAGGTGATTTAGGTCTTCTGTTTTAATCTGAATCTTCAATATAAAACACCCTACAGATGCGCCTAGTTCTGTTTTTATCCATCATTAATTAATTCCAGATACTTCTCCTTAAATATCTCTGATCAGTTAATCATTAATTAATTCTGGTAGCAGGTCTGAGATGTCTCAACATCTGTTGGGACATCCTGAAAAACTGAACTGAAGTTATTTATATAATGTCCCAACATCTGGTAGGACATCCTGAAATAAATTCACATACTCTGTTTGATAATGTCCCAACATTTGATAGGACATTCTAAACTGAATTCAACATTTCTTGTTGGTCAAAAATTCTGCCAATTCTTAAACATCTACATCACCTATTTCACCACAAACATTTGAGGAAATGAAATCGAAAGAAGCTTTAAACTTGGATACGAGGATCGACAAGCAATGCCATATTCTTTCTTTGAGAAATCAAATCAGAAGAAGCTTCGAACATGGATATATGATCAACAAGTGATTGCCACATTCTTCCATGATAGAATTTGTTTGAGAAAATTAATTTGTTTGTGTTTGTGGGAATAGTAGAAATATCTTTCCTATGGAAATGAATCATGTCTCATCTTTTCGAGGAAGTTTGAATGTTTTTAAGTGTTTTGAATAAGAAAGGGCGAATGAACCACAACAGGTGGGGCTAGCCCATGAGTGATTTCATTCAAGAACCCGAGGAATGCTAGATTTCTGAGTTCAGTTATTCTGTATAATTACATTGTAATAATTAGGTATTTTAGGAAAGAGAGAGTGAATAAACCACAACTTGAAGGCTAGCCACAAGAATGATTTATTCAAGAACTATGTGGAGTGCTAGACTCCAGAATTCAGTTCCTCCGTTATTTGATATGTGAATTAAGTATTTGCATTTGTTTTGGATGATTTTAGGGTTTATAATTTTAGAAACGAAGGAGTAAATGAAGCACAACTCGAAGGCTTGCCTCAAGAGTGGTTCATTAAAGAACCCGAGGAATGCTATATTCCTGAGTTCAATTCCTCTTTTATTAAATTTGAATGATTATTAGATGGCGAGACGCGAAGCACTCGACTTACGGGTAGAATAAAAATGGAGGTTGGTTGTTTGATTGATTATGCGGGTTCAAATCCTAGTCCCTAGGGGTGCTCCTAGTAATACAAAACCCTAACCGTATGGAATATGTGAGTGTGAGAGTGAAACCGCTCGGTGTTGGACTGAGGGTTCGCGAGTGAAATAAAAGCGATAAATACAAAGAAATAAATGAATTGCGTACAATGTAATCGGGAGAGGGATACAAATAAGTTACACGGGATTGCGATGAAATAAAGTATCTCGTTGTAATTTGCCCAAGAGAAAGTGTGTGTGCATTGTATTAATTATTCGGAACCGTTAGAACTTGATATTGTATTAAAATGCGAAAATAAAATAAATAAACTAAACAGACTAAATAAAATAAAATAAACTATGAAACAAAATAAATTAAATAAAATGGCCTCATATTAGTCATAATTTGTCGATTTATCGGAATCGACTTAATCGCGGCTTTTTATTATATCATCGGACCAAATAATATATATAAGAAATGAAATAATAGGAAAATTACATAAAATATAAAAATCTAGATCTAAACATAACAAAAATCAAAATAAATCAATAAAGTGAAGAAGTTTTTATTTTTATTTTAAGAAGACAAGATGATAAACAAAATAAAAAAACATAGTGACATGTGCAGAGCTGAAAAAAAATGTGCAATGAGCAAATATTCGTGTGGGCTGAGCCCAGTTAGAAAAACAGAATGATAATAATAAAAAATCAATAGTAAGGGAATGAAAGAAGGGTAAGGTCGCTGGAAAAAATAATAAGGTGTGTGCATAGCAAACAAACTAAAAGCGCCAAGGCCCACCAAATCATACTAAAATCCCTTAAATTAATTTTTTTTAACAAAAACGCAAACTAAAAAAACACAAAAGACAAAGTCCTCTTCTTTTTCTAAAACAACGAATCTGAGAAAAAAAACAAAAGACACAAACCCATCATTTCAACGTTAAAATACAAGTCGTCGCCGCCGATAAGCACTTTTAATATCAAATTTCACAAGGGTTCAGTTGTGTCTCTTGTTCTCACTCGATCGACTCTGCTTCTGGGTTTTGCGATGGCATATTTTCGGATCCGCGGTGGTGGTGTTGAGTTTGCGATTTCTCATAGGTTTTTGGCGGTGGATTCACGGTTTGGCTTGGTTGTTACTCGGTTTCCGGTCTGTTTGTATTCTTCTGGTGTTTGACAGTTTATGTGGTGGTTTATTGAGGGAGGTTCGTTTTATGCAGATTTCCACTCGGTTGGTGGTTGTCTCAGGTTTCGGTTTCTCTCATCTCAACTCTTAATCGCTCGCTCTCTTTTGATTTCTCAGACTCATCGCGGCTCGTCGGATTTTTGCTCGGAATCTCTCTCTGTTTTCGTCTTGGTCTGTGTTTATGGTTTTGATGGTTTGCGATTGGTTTTCACGGTGGTGAAGGCGAGTGTTTCGGTGGTTGTGCAGTTTAGGTGGTGAAGGTGATGGGTTAAAATGTGATGGGAGGTTGAGGCCGGTGGTAGTGATAGAGAAGGGATTACTGTGACGAATTTGAAGATGGTTTTCAAAATGTATTTTGCAGAGTGTTTTTTTCGCAGACTACCTCCCCTCCCTTTATTCATTTTCTCTCTTTTTATGTTGTTCTTCCCTTTTTTTTAAACTAACACAAGCTTTTTGGTCAAGTTTTATTTTGTCTTGTTGTTTTGATATACCCCTTTCATGGCAGGGTTGTGCAGGGTGTATTGGTTGCTGTGTTTTAAGTACAACAATGGTATTTGTTGTTTTGGTTCATAATATCTTTTGCCTTTTGCTTGCAGGTTTGACTTTGGCCTATTTGATGAAATTTTGGATGAAGTGTATGGATAGTTAATTAGACCAAAAAAACTAAACACATGAACTGTTTCAAATAAATAAATAAAAATAAATCCAATTAACATAAATTAATTCTAATATACTAATAAAAATAAGCTAAATAAAAAAATTAAATTAATTAAAATTAAACTTAAACTATATAAAATATTAAATTGACTAAACTAAATTTAAATTAAATTGAATGGAAAATAAAATGAAACTAAGTAAAATAAACTAAGCTAAATACTAAAAGATTAAAAACGAGACAAATACTCGAAACAAAATTCTAAAAAACATTTATGACATGAAATGATAAGATTGACTAAAAAAATGCATGGTTAAGGATTAAATGACTAAAATGTAGAAATGACTGACTATTTATATTGCTATGAAATGCGTCGAATAAAAAGATCTAAAAAAAACTCGGTCAAAATTTAGGGTGTGACACCCATCACTAAACGCTTTAGAGTGGTATCATATAGTTTCGTTCTCCTGTATGAGTTTTAAGGTATTCAAATGTTCATAATGCCATTTTTATCACAGTTTGCTGGACGTTTTTGCAATCAATCATTGTTAGATGAAAAAACATAAACACATGGACACAAATTTGAACGAAATTGCATTTTATTTATTGGACAATGGCCCGGAATAGGCATTACATAAGGAAGCAATCCCTGGAAAGAGGAAATTGCTCAAAAGGAAAACAAACTATCCTATTGGCAATGTGAAGAATGGATCTCATCAAGCTCTGACCCGACTATGACTTGTATATCTCCATGACTCACCACTTGCTTCACCTTTGAGGAAAGTGATTAAATTGGTCTTCAACCCTTGGGATGCCCTTAGTTTCAAATGGATCACAAACCTCGTAGACCGCAGTCGTTCGTGTTAGTCCCTCTTTTGCATGGATCGCCATTTCGGGTTTTCAATCCACCGGGATACCCTTTTTTGCCTGAGCTGTCCAATGTTGTTTTTCAGCTTAGCGGGTGTACATTTTTTCCCTATATTTCCCTAATTTTTTCCCGAGCCTTTTATTCTGTTTTTGGCTCGCCGGGATGCCCTTTTTTGCCTGGATCTTCATTCTGTTTTTATCCAGCGGATCTTTTTACACAAAGTATTTTCTTACTGCGCCTGTGTTGACGGGGGATTGGAAGTCTTCACCATCCATGGTCGTTAACATCAAGGCTCCGCCCGAGAAGACCTTTTTAACCACGAATGAACCTTCATAATTGGGTGTCCACTTGCCCTTGTGATCATTGAGAGGAGAAAGAATCCTTTTCAACACTAAGTCACCTGGTATATAGCACTGAGGTCGTACTTTCTTGTTGAAAGCATGTTTCATTCGCCGTTGATACAGTTGTCAATGGTATACAACTGCTAGGTGTTTCTCTTCGATGAGGCTCAGTTAGTTGTACCTGGCTTGGAGCCATTTAACTTCATCCAACTTGACATCCACCATTATTCTCAATGAGGGGGTCTCAACTTCGACCGGTAGGACTGCCTCCATACCATATACCAGTGAGAACGGGGTTGCCCCTGTCGAGGTACACACAGACATTCGATACCCATGTAGTGCAAATGGTAGCATCTCATGCCAATCCTTATATGTCACAACCATCTTCTGAATGAGTTTCTTGATATTCTTGTTGGCTGCCTCGATGGCGCCATTCATCTTCGGTCAATACAGCGAAGACTTGTGATGCTCTATTTTGAAATCCCGACATAAATCGGCCATCATCTTATTGTTGAGGTTAGGACCATTATCAGTAATGATCCTCTCGGGAATTCCATATCGGCAAATGATATCCCTTTTGATGAATCGGGCGACCACTAGCTTTGTGACATTGGCATAAGATGCCGCTTCAACCCACTTTGTGAAGTAATCTATAGCAACCAGGATGAAGCGGTGACCGTTGAAAGTCGTTGGCTCAATCTTACCAATCATGTCAATGCCCCACATGGAGAAAGACCAAGGTGATAACATGACGCTCAATGTATTTGGAGGTACATGGACCTTGTCAGCATAGATCTGGCACTTGTGGCATTTGCGGGAATATTTGCAGCAATCAAATTCCATGGTGATCCAATAATACCCCGATCTTAATAACTTATTTGCCATAGCATGCCCTCCAACATGGGTACCGAAGGAGCCTTCGTGAACCTCTTGCATCAACACGCCTGCTTCGTGTCTATCCACGCATTTGAGCAGGACCATGTCGAAGTTTCGTATGTATAGTACATCATCTTGATTCAAGAAGAACCCGCCTCCTAGCCTCCAGAGAGTCTTCTTATCCTTAATGGATGCCCTAGCTGAATACTCCTGGGTCTTCAGAAATTTCTTGATATCATACTACCAAGGTTTGCTATCCTTAACACCGTCAACTGCAAACACATAGGCAGGTCTTTCGAGACGAGAAACGTTGATTTGAGGCACATAGTTCTCTTGATGCACCTTGATCATGGAAGATAGAGTTTCCAAAGCATCGGAAAATTGGTTCTCATCTTGAGGTATGTAGTGCAATTTGACTTTGGTGAAGAAAGTTAACAACCTCCTGGTGTAATCCATGTATGGAGCTAAGTGAGGTTGATGAACCAACCACTTGCCATTGACTTGGTTGATAACTAGAGCAGAATCACCAAAGATCTCAAGGTTCTTGTTTCTCATACCGATTGCTTCTTCTATACCCATTATGCATGCTTCATACTCTGCTTCGTTATTGGTGTATTCAAATGTCAGCTGAGCGGTGAAAGGCATGCGTGTCCCCTCTGGTGAGATAAGGACAACACCTACTCCACTACCATTCATGTTCACAGCTCCATCAAACATCAATCTCCCTTTGGATTCGGGGTCTGGTCCCTCCTCCGGGAGTGGTTCTTCACAGTCTTTCGACTTGAGGAACATGATGTCCTCATCCGGAAACTCAAACATCATCGGCTGGTAATCGTCAATTGGTTGCTGGGCCAGATACTCCAAAAATACACTCCATTTGATGGATTTTTGCGAAGTGTATTGGATATCATATTCTGTCAGAATCATCTGCCATCGGGCTACTCTTCTGGTTAAAGTCGGCTTCTCGAAGATATACTTTACAGGGTCCATCTTGGAAATTAGGAAAGTTGTGTGAGTCAACATGTATTGTCTTAGTCGCCGAGTAACCCATGCCAAAGCGCAACAAGTTTTCTCGAGTAGTGAGTAGCGTGTCTCACAATCGGTAAAAAAATTTCTAAGGTAGTCGTGCTCTTTTCAACCAGACTCGTCCTACTGACCCAACATACATCCCATTGATCCTTCGAGTATGGTGAGGAACATGATTAGGGGTCTCCCTGGCACTGGAGGCATGAGAATTGAAGGTTCTTACAAGTACTCCTTGATTCGGTCGAAGGCTTATTGGCAGTCATCATCCCATTTGATAGCCTGATTCTTCCTCAGAAGCTTGAAAATAGGCTCACACGTGGCTATTAGGTGTGAGATGAACCGTGCAATGTAGTTCAATCCCCCTAAGAAGCCTGTTGCACCCCAAAATTTTCCCTCACCAAGATAAGACATTGTGTAACAAGGTGTCCCAAGAGATTCACAAGGTTCACAAGGTATCCTAAGAGGTTCACAAGGTTCACAATTAGTCAAAAAGGTTGACAATTCCCTCAGACAAAGCATCCTCTTAAGCAATGCATCATAAACTAGGGTTTTGAGTTTCATCAGGCTAAATGGATTTCCAAGGCTTCAAGTGAGCTTAATAGCATCCTATATGTCTTCAAGAATCCCTATGTCAAGTTTCAAGGCTTTCCCAAAAGGTTTGCTCAGTCAGATGATCAGATAAGTCAAAATCAGTCAAAGTAGTTAAAAAGTCAAACTGAGGTCAACTGTGGTCAAACCAAAGTCAAACTTCATGATTTTTTTTGCCAATATCAAGTATATGAAGTAAAATTCATCATTTGATCAAGGGTTGATCATGATTCATCAAGGAGATTTCAGATCATCAAGAATCAGGGGTTTCTAAATTAGGGTTTCCTCAGGAAAAGTCAACTGAACTTTGACCAGCCATAACTTTCACATGCTTCATCAAATTTTTCCCATACATAGCTCATTTTTAAGGAAATTGAATTCTCTACAACTTTGTGTCTCACAAGCCAAGCCCAAAAATGCTTCATTTGGAAGGTATGAGCTAAGACATTATAGGTCCTTTTAAAAGTCAACAAAAAGTCAACAACTTCAAAAGAGCATAACTTGAGAATGGTAAACGATATGGACATGAAACCAATGGGGTTGGTTAGAGGACTATTTAATATTTCCAAAATGTCCAAGAACACCCTCATAGTATTAAAATTTAAGGATTTGTGCCCTTGCAAAGTTGGGAAATTTTTGGGTGGTTTATGAAGTAAATGGGGTCTTAAAACCATAATTCTTCAAATGGGCTGAACTTTTTGTGACCCAAGGTGTTCCATGACATCATGCACGAAATTTATTTAATATTTTCATAATTTTATTTATTTTATTTTATTTATTATGATTTTTTATATTAAAAATCATTTTAAATTCAAATAAAATATAAAATATGAAGATTTAAAAAATATTTTGATTCTAGAAGGTCATGAAAGTTAATTGGATCAGATTGGTATGCAATTTATGGTGATTGTCTTAAGATAGAAAGGTTACATTCAAGAATATATGAAATTCAAGGCATGATCTTTTTCAATCTCTTGGATCCAAAAAGTCCAAAGAATAATCACATGTTTTGACCTAATTTCATCAAGTGATATATATACAACATAAACACAAGCATTGGACACGAATTTGCAGCCTCAAACCATAATTTCAAACTTCAAAAAATCCTTCAAAAATCAATTTTAGGGTTTCACATTGCAAAGAGTTATAAGGTATTTTAAGAACACAAAGAGGTTCCCTGGACATCCCTGAATCGAAACCAATACTCATATGTCTCTGAATCATACTCATATGCCATAACCGAATCAAGTTTCTCTTGATTTTTTCAAATTTTCGTTTCCTTAAATTCATGCAATATTATTGTGTTTTGACTTTGAAATATTGTTTGTGATAGTATGTAGATCGTTTATGGATAAAAAACTTGCAGGTTCATGGACAAATGCGTGAGAAGCCATTGTTAGGGTTTGAACCTTTGAATTAGGGTTTCTTCATATACTTAATTTAAATAAATTATAAGACCATGACAGGAATGTATGAACTATAAATGATTGATCTGGGTTGCTAATTGTTAAGATTGGTACGATTTTCATGGTGTTTCGAAATCTAGGTTTTCTGTGAAATTCGTGTGCAGGTAAATTCGCAGGAAATTCTGTGGATAATTTCGCAGCTAAATTGGCAAGTCTCAAGGAAGAAGATGGAGTCTTGGCGCGCAGCTGAGATTTGAATTTTTGTTTTAATATTTTATGAAATCATGTGCATTTTATTTCACAGATGGATTGGTGGCTCAGTTGGTTGAGGCGCATGTGTGATGGATGAGGAGTCCTGGGTTCGAATCGTCCCCAGCCCCTTTTGTTTTTTGGTAATTTTCAACATATTTGTAATATAAGGCACAAAACGAATGCAACCTGTATCACCTACACAAGCGCAGGCTTGTCCCAGTGGTTGGCGTGCTAGTCTTGGGGGAATGAAGCCTAGGGCCTGGGTTCGAATCCCAGCCCCAGGTATGTTTTATTCATATTTTTTCCATTTTATTTTTGTTTAATATATATTATAATTGATTTAATTAAATTATAAATAATTAAAATAAAATGTTTATATTATTTTGTATGATTTCAAATTCATATTTTGTTTTCTTAAATTTAAACTTTATTAAAATTACTTAATATTAATCTTATTATATATATTATATTATTTTGTATAAATAAATTAATTATATTAAAACCTAATTATTTTTATATAAACCCTAATATTTCATATAAAACCCTAATTCTATTTTCTAAACTCATGAACCCTAATTTATTTTGAAAAACCCTAATTATTTTATAAATATTAATATTTGTATATATATGTTAATCATGTTTATTTATTTTTATTATTTGTTTATATTATCATTATACATAGTTTTATATAAATAATGTAAATGGTTTAATTAAGTAATTATTCCTAACTTATTTTTCTAAATAATAAAAAAAAACTTAATTTTATTTTTATGAATATAATGTATTATTTGTACATGTTTATTTAATTATAATTAACAAGGATTTTTATGCATATAAATTTAAATCATTGAGTATATATTACTTATTATTTATTTCTTTTATTAAATTCTCTTAAAAAAATATTATTTACCTAATTTAGAACTTTAAATTTATTTATTTTCATTATGCCAATTCTTTCATCTTATTCTTATTTATTTTATTACTACTAACCCCCTTTATTTATTTATTTATTTATATATTATATGATTGTTTATTTTATTATTATTATTGTTACTAACCCACTTAATTATTCATTTATTTGCTTATTTAATTTATTTTAATTATTATTATTATGTAATTGTACCCTTTATGTAATAGTTGTAGTAATTTTTATTATTTATTTTTAAATGCTATGGTTAGTAAAATAGGGAGTGTAAAACATGTTTGTATGTAAATTTGAATTTAGATCATTAACTTAAAGATAAATATCTGAATTGGTACACTCACACACGTAAGTCGATCCTGGATCGCCATCTCACTTCTTAAGGGTTACCTCTCAAGTTGCCTAAACAAAAGGTCAAGTAGGGTGTATAAAGCAAAGTCCCTCATCTCATATCATCTAGTCCCTTAACAGATAAAAAGATCAAGTCCCTTCATGGTTGCCTTCGTAATGATCTTGTCCCTTTCGAATAAAGATGATAAGTCCCTTCGAATTGCTTATACACCTCACAGTTGCCTAAATAACAGATGTCCCTTCACTTGTCCCTCACACATCCAAGGTAATGACTACCTATTCCTTAATAATAGGGATAGTCTTACCACTTAAAGGATATTTAAGAACAGAAAAGACTTAACTTAGGGTAGGTTCCTCTTATGTACTTGCTCACTTTTCAAAAACATTTCAAACACTTCACATTTTTCAAGCAATTTTCAAAACAAAGGCTTTATATATATCCGTACATGGATCATTATAAAGTACTTAAGAAAATTTCTATTCACACACTTCACATTTCAAAAACATTTTAAAGTGAGCTAAGTAACTAAGAGCCCATGGATAACCATGAATGTAAAGGGTGCTAACACCTTCCCTTTACATAACCTACCCCCTGAACCCAAAAATCTTTTTAAAGGTCTTTACTGTTCTTTTATTCCTTTCCTTTGGATAAAATAAAAGTCGGTGGCGACTCTTGCTATCCGCAACATTTCACTAAAGTCAGTTCTCCCACCGTGTTACAGAACTGACGACTCTGCTGGGGATTTAATAAAAGAGGGGTACCCTTAGGAATTAGATCACTTTAAAATTGTTTGCCTTGTTTGCTTTATACTTATATTGTTGGGTGCTCTTATGTGTGAAAGATCCTAACCCGGATCTAGTGTACCTTAGGTAAATGGCAATAGACCAAGGAAATTGTACGGCGTATACCGATATGGTTGATCTGGTGGCCATAGTTAGTGTGACTTCTTGGTTGGTGCTTATGTTCCTTAAGTCAAGTTGAGGATAATATGAGGCTGCCATATGTTGTCAATGCACTAACTAACTTTTAGAACCCTAGTTATCCCATCTTGGCCTTTAGAAAGTAGTGAGATAACCGACTTTGGTGCAGACTGAAGTTGGTTGATACTCGATACTACGCTCATTGAGATTCTGAACTTGGAGGGTTTTGGTTGGCAAGTAAGTTGCCTACTGAACAACCACCCTTGTGAAGGATCAATGATTTTGAGATCCCTTAGAACCTGGTTACTTTTGTAGGACAGGATGAACCATCTAAACTTCAGGGGAGGGTACTTACCTTTAAACCTCATGCAAGCCTTTAAACTTAGGGCTATTGTGTGACTTGTTTGTGTGTGCCACATGTTTGTGATTGAGCATAACATCATAACATCATAGCATCATCTTGCATCATAAGCATAACATTTTCACTAACCATTTCAAGGACCAAAGGATTTATCTTTGTTCTTTGTTGCAGGTCATGGCTTCTGCTCGTAGAAACACTATCCGGATCAACTTTGTAGGAATACCTCCTAAGCTTAAGGAGTTGGTTTCTCAAGTGTCTGAAAACTCCCAGTTCATCAAGAGACATGTTCAGCTACTGGATCTAGTCACTTCAGGGTTCAATGAAGACATGATGAGTGTTCTGTTTCAGTTCTTTGACCCTAAGCACCATTGCTTCACATTCCCCGACTATCAGCTGGTTCCTACAATGGAAGAGTTCTCTAAACTTCTGGGTATACCTGTTCTTGATCAAAAACCATTCACAGGCTTGGAAAAAAAGCCTAAATTTGAGGTTATTGCTGCAACTCTACATCTGAAGAAGTCAGACATTGTTCTAGAAACGAGAAGCGGAGTTAAGGGTATTCTTGCTAAGGTGTTGATAGAAAAGGCTCAAGTGTTCTTGAAGGCTATGAGCTATGATGCTTTTGAGGAGATCTTAGCCATGCTGATCTATGGCTTAGTGTTGTTCCCCAATCCAGATCAGTTCATAGACATTCATGCCATCAACATATTCCTGAGTCACAATCCAATGCCTACATTGCTTGGAGACATCCTATATTCTCTTCATACTCGTACTACAAAGGCACGAGGAACTCTGATGTGCTGCATTCCTCTCTTGTCTAGGTGGTTAATTTCTCACCTTCCTCGATCAGTGATGAAGAATGAACAAGGGTTCAGGTGGTCCAAGAGGATTATGTCACTCTCTCATTCAAATATTCATTGGTGCTCTCGATCTATGGAGAATGTCACTATCATTGACCGTTGTGGGGAGTTTCCTAATGTGCCACTTCTAGGCATAAGAGGAGGCATTACTTACAACCCTTCTTTAGCTTTACGACAGTTTGGTTATGCTCGGAGTGATGGTCCTCATGACATGTTGATTCAGGGTATTGTGTTTGACTACGACAACGATCTGCAAGGTTACCGTCAAAGGTTCATACGAGCATGGGGAAAAGTGAACAAGGTGGACAGCAAGACTCTAGAGCCCAAGTACATTATTCCTATGGAAGCTTACCTCAGATGGGAGCGATCTCGTGCTCAGACTCTCATGATGCCATATCCTGCCATCCTGCCAGTTACTATGGAGCCTGTTGCTAAAGGAGATACTTCTTATACCATCCTTCACCCAGACATGCCCACTGACATGGAAGACTTACAGAGGTCCTGGATCCAGTTGAAGGAGCAAAGGGATACTTGAAGGAAAATTGCGATCTAAACGCAGCGGAAAACAAAAATTTTCCTTTAGTGATCCTTACGAATGAGCATGGTCAGTGATAGAATCGTTACCTCTTTGTGGCGATTCAGATCTTTGATGCAGCGATCACAAGCGTTGATGAAGTGCAACGCCTCTACTCAGTCCACACGAACAGCTTCCGGTCACAGTGCTAGCTGCTTACGAACGGAATTATTTGAGTGAGAAAAGAGAATCAAAAACGAAATTGCATCAAGTGAAAGCTTCATCACAAGGGTTCCTTTTATAGACTCTCTTGTGGGCTGCGGGCTAAAAGCCCAATTCACATGATCCATAATAATATTATATATTATTATAATAACTATTATTATAATAAATATATTTATTTTATTATTATTTTATAACCATTATAAAATAACAATAATTATTATTATATTATCCGAATTTCTATTTTCACTTAAGTGCACCGTACCTTACGGTGTTCCTTTGATTTCTCTATCTCTCATCAAACTGTCCTTATGTGTGTGACCCTGTAGGATTTCGTAACGTTGGTAATTATATTAAATTATATATTTAACATAATAAACAATGAGCGGTATCTAGCAACACATCACTGCTACCCAAGTCACGAAAATGTCATGTGATCTGACAAAACCTTTTTCGTGATAATATATGTTTGTACAATTACCCTTTTGCCCCTATGTCTATATTGAACACAAGGCATACACTGTGTCATCCTTGTCCAGTTCAATATTGGGCCCTTAGACATTTCTCCTGTTATGCAGGATTGGCAAATTCCATCTAGGACACTCATGTCCCTCAGCATGCTTCGTGGAGTGCCCATCAACTGTCTTTATGATCATCCAGTTACGGATAATGTTTGATCAGCAATAAAGCACCCGACTCTACATCTAGGGTCCATAGTGGTTTCAGGTCGAAGGGTGGTAATACACCATTATCACCATGAGAATAACTTATGACACTTTGCATAACATACTATGTAGTATTCTCATAGCGGGTCAATCCGGTATAAATATTACTCCTAATATTTATACCTATGTCAAGACTTGATAACTCTTTATCCATGATCCATGAGATGTGATCATCAGTCTATCTTCATAATAGTCTCAATGCTTTAATGTTATCCCACTTTGCAATAAAGCTTGACTACGGATATTTTAAGAATAATGTCTTTATGTTTAATGGGATCTCATGATTAAGCCACACTTAACATTTCATTAAACAGACTAACTATTCTAGGGACTTTATTATTCTGAAAGACAAACATAATAAAGAAATGCCTTTTATTATTAAACGAATAATCCGATACAAGTACCAAAAAGTATTGGCCTCTAGGGCTTACACCAACAATACTTTCGAGGCTCATTACAAAACAAGTCAAGAAAGAATCTTGGAGCTAACAAAACAACTTCACGAGGAGCGGAATCTCAACTCATACCTCAACACAAAGAGGAAACATCCATGGGAGACTTAAAACCCCATCTTTTGTATTTATTTCATTTCATTTTTATTGTAAGCCCAAGGGGCAAACAAACTTATTACTAATAAAAGTTTACTTTTTTGGTCGTTTAAACAAATTTAAATCCTGCGGTCCTTGAAAACATTGCATACGCATTTATACACCATATCATTGCATCACAGGTTTCTTATGTACAGGTTTCTTATCTTCTCGCTGTTTATTTCAGCAATGGCTCTTGAACAAATAGTCAAAGATCTCCAGGCACAAAATGCACAGTTCCAAGAGCTAATCCTGAACTTGTCCAAGGGGCAGGATGAATTGAAGACACTGCTGGCCAAGAAGACTAAGAAGACTAGAAGGTCAGGAGGCCTAATCAACATGGGAAGAAGGTTCAGAGGTCCTGTCAAGACCAAAGAACAGGTTGAAGATTATGAGTCTGAAGAGTCTGATAAAGAGGGAGGCAGTCTCCATAATACAATGGGGGATTCTGATTCTGAAGCTAACTACTATCATGAGCCTAGTGAAGATAAGTTCAAGATGCTGGTGGATAGAATGGATGCTATGGAATTGCAAAAGTCTTCTGGGATGGATTTTGAAGACCTGAGTTTGATATCTGGGGTGGTCATACCCATTGGTTTCAAGGTTCCTACTTTCGTAGTTTATGATGGTGTCTCTTGTCCCAAGCTGCATCTGAGGTCCTATGTCCGGAGAATCCAACCCCATACTGCTGATAAGAAGTTGTGGATCCATTTCTTCCAAGAGAGCTTATCTGGAGCTCAATTGGAGTGGTACTATCAGTTGGAGAGTGTCAACATCCGTGATTGGAATGATCTTGTTGAAGCCTTTTATAAGCAGTATCATTACAATGCTGATCTAGCCCCTACCCGCATGCAACTACAAAGTATGTCTATGGGTGCTAAAGAAAGTTTCAAGGAGTATGCCCAGAAGTGGAGAGATTTGGCTGGAAGAGTGCAACCCCCTCTAACTGACAGGGAGTTAGTTGATATTTTCATGTGTACGTTGAATGGTCCCTTTTACAGTCATCTCATTGGAAGCTCATCATCTGGCTTCACTGAGTTGATAATGACAGGAGAGCGCGTAGAAAGTGGTATAAGGAGTGGCAAGATACAAGTGGGTGCTTCTTCATCAAGTACTACAAAGAAGCCTCCCAGTGGGAAGAAAGAGTCAAATGCTGTTTATGGTCAACCTGATCGTAATAGGAGGCATCAGTCTGTGAGTGCAGTTCATATCTCCAATCCAACTCCTGCAACACCAGAGCCACCACAGGGAAATCAACAGAGGGCTAGAAGACAGTTCACTAAGCTCAACATGTCAATGGCCCAAGCCTTGAAACATTTGTTGAAGGGTGAACTTATCACTTTGAGGACCCTCCTCAGAATCCCAATGTTACCTCTCCCAGGTATAATCCTAATGCACGATGTGAATATCATTCAAATTGCCAGGGACATGATACCAATAGTTGTTGGGTATTGAAGAATAAAATTCAGGATATGATTGATGCTGGAGAGATTGAGTTTGACCCCCCGGGCACTCCAAATGTGATTACTGCTCCCATGCCAAATCATGAGAAGACTGTCAATGCCATTGATGAAGTTTCACATATTTCATCAGTTGCAGATTTGACTACACCATTGTCTGTTATTAAGAAGAAGTTAGTACAAGGTGGGTTCTTTCCAGGTTGTTGTGAAGATTGTTTATATTGTGCCTATAATCCGGATAGCTGCTGGAGGTTGAAGGACGAAATTCAACGCCTCATGAATAATTACACCATAGTATTTGAGAGGACCCCACCTTCTGTGGAGAGCATGGTTGAACATATAACTAAAGGTGCGAAGGTTGAAGAAGTGGATATGGTTGATAAAGTGCCGGTAAGGATTACTTCCAAGGGTCCTGTCAAAATCACTCATAAGGGTCCAATTAAGATTACTGCTGAAGGCCTTGTGAAGATTGTTGCTGAAGCTAGAGTGGCTCCTATGATCATTACCACTCCTGGTCCTATTCCATATACTTCTGATAAAGCTGTGCCTTGGCATTATGGGTCCGATGTTTATATTCATGGTGTTAAGCAGGAACCCTTAGCTGAGACACCTGTTGCTGATGAAAACCTTGATGTTGAAAATATTGCTGGATCTAGTAAGATCACACGAAGTGGAAGAGTTTTCTCTTCTCCGGCTGTTTCCAAGAATACAGTTACTCCAGTTACTACCTCTACTGTTGATGCTCGGGGCAAAGGTCCTGTTATTGAACCTATACAAACTGATGTGCCAGCTGCTGATGATCTTGCTAAGCAGATGGAAGAAGTATTGAAAATCATTCGCAAGAGTGATTATGACATTGTGGATCAATTGGGGCATACTCCCTCCAAGATTTCTATGTTGTCTTTATTGTTGTGTTCTGAGGCTCATGCCAAGGCCTTGATTAAATTCTTGAAGACTGCTCACGTACCAAATGAGATTTCTGTATACCAGTTTGAAAATTGTGTTGCACACTTGACCTATGATAATGGGTTAGGTTTCTCCGATGCTGATTTGACTCCTGCCAAGAGGGATCATAATAGGGCTCTACATATCTCTATTGAATGTAGGGGCACTACCCTGTCACATGTGTTAATAGACAATGGTTCCTCGCTGAATGTGTTGCCCAAAGAAGTTCTGAATAAGCTTAGTCCTGAAGACGCTGTGTTGAAACCCAGTAATATAGTGGTGAAGGCTTTTGATGGCTCGAGAAGAGTGGTGCATGGAGAAATTGATCTTCCAATAAAAGTAGGTTCTCAGGTCTTCAATGCTACTTTTTATGTGATGGATATTCGTCCTTCGTATTCTTGTTTGCTTGGGCGTCTCTGGATCCATGGGGCAGGTGTTGTAACCTCCACTTTGCATCAGAAGCTGAGATATCCAGTAGAAGGAAAAGTTGTCACTATTTACGGAGAGGAAGGATATATAGTTAGCCATGTGAATACCTATAAATATCTAGAAGTGGAAGGTGAATATGTTGAAACTCCGTGCCAAACATTTGAAGTGGTTCCTTGGGTTGTTAACAATTATGAAGCTCCTCTTGTCGTCAAGAAAGTTCCTATGGTCACCAGAGTACCTCCAACAATGGCCTCCCTCAAAGATGCTAGAGCTGTGGTGGATGAAGGTGGTTGTACTATTTGGGGTCAACTTCCTGACATCCCTTACAAATCTGACAAATTTGGTTTGGGTTTCACTGCAGAGTCCCAGAAGGCTGTTCGTCATGCTCGTGCTGTTCGTATCACCAATCAAGGGATTACGAAAGATCAGATCAATGTTGTGGGTGACTATGATGAAGATTATAATTTGGATGCTTGGATTTTTCCTACTGTGGGTGCTGGGCTCAATAATTGGAAAGCTGAAGATGTTGTTCCTATCTCCTTTAGTCAAGAGTAAATACTATTACTGTGTTGTTACTTTTAAAGTTTGTAATTTTTGAACAATTAAACTTTCAAGCCTTGTGCCTAACCCGGGGAACAATGGTATGCTTGTTTCGGGATGCCATTTCATTTGCATACTTCATTCAATAAAAATCAGTGGATGTTTCGTTTTCGTAAATATTGTGTTCCTTGTCTTTCTTTCCTTTTATTTTTGTTTTATCAGCTATATGTTCTTACACACACCCACATCACTAAAATGCAGATCCTTATCCACTCTGGATCCTGTTGATAACAGTTCTACTATTGCCAATTATAATTTCGAGAATCCGATCTATCAAGCTGAAGACGGAAATGAGGACGATTGTGAAGTACCTGTAGAACTTGCTAGGTTGTTACAACAAGAAGAAAAAGTTATACAGCCACATGAAGAGCCAGTCGAAGTTGTGAATTTGGGAACTGAAGAAAACAGGAAAGAGGTCAAGATAGGGACTGAATTAGAGGATAGTGTCAAGAGCAGATTGATTCATATGTTACATGACTATGTGGAGATCTTTGCTTGGTCCTACGAAGATATGCCAGGGTTGGATACAGACATTGTGGTTCACCGTTTACCAGTAAAAGAAGATTGTCGTCCAAAGAGCAGAAGGTTCGTCGTATGCGTCCTGAAATGTCAGAGAAGATTAAAGCAGAGGTGATGAAAGAGTTTGATGCAGGTTTCCTAGCTGTTACTTCTTATCCTCAGTGGGTTGCAAATGTGGTGCCGGTACCTAAGAAAGATGGTAAGGTACGTATGTGTGTAGATTACAGGGATTTGAACAAGGCCAGCCCCAAAGATGACTTTCCACTTCCTCATATTGATGTTCTGGTAGACAACACTGCTCAACACAAGGTATTCTCTTTTATGGATGGTTTCTCTGGTTACAATCAGATCAAGATGGCACCTGAAGATATGGAGAAAACAACATTTGTTACACAGTGGGGCACTTTTTGCTATAAGGTGATGCCATTTGGTTTGAAGAATGCAGGGGCAACATATCAGCGTGCTATGGTGGCTTTGTTTCATGATATGATTCATCATGAGATAGAGGTATATGTGGATGATATGATAGCCAGGTCCCAGAATGAAGAGCAACATCTTGATCACCTGCATAAGTTGTTTGAGAGATTGAAGAAATACAAGTTGAGATTGAACCCAAACAAGTGTACTTTTGGAGTTAGATCTGGTAAACTCCTGGGTTTCATTGTCAGTGGAAAAGGTATTGAAGTGGATACTGTAAAAGTGAAAGCTATACAAGAGATGCCAGCTCCCCGTACTGAGAAGGAAGTTAGAGGTTTCTTGGGACGATTGAATTACATTGCAAGATTTATTTCCCAATTGACTGCTACCTGTGAGCCTATCTTCAAATTATTGAAGAAAGATCAGGTGATGGAATGGAGTGATGAGTGCCAGACTGCCTTTGATGAAATCAAGAAGTATTTGTTAGAACCTCCAATTTTGATGCCACCAGTTGATGGAAGACCCTTGATTATGTACTTAACAGTATTAGACAACTCAATAGGGTGTGTGTTGGGGCAACATGACGAGTCTGGTCGAAAAGAGCAGGCAATATACTACCTTAGCAAAAAGTTTACCGACTGTGAAACAAGATACTCACTGCTCGAGAAAACTTGCTGCACTTTGGCATGGGCTGCTCGCCGACTAAGACAGTATATGTTGACCCATACTACCTTGTTGATTTCGAAGATGGATCCAATCAAGTACATATTTGAGAAACCTGCTCTCTCCGGAAGAATTGCAAGATGGAAAATGATCTTAACAGAATATGATATACAATATACTACTCAGAAGGCCATTAAGGGAAGTGTTGTAGCTGATCATTTGGCTCATCAAGCAGTGGATGATTATCAGTCAATGAGTTTTGAGTTCCCTGATGAAGACATTATGATTATTACCAAAGAACCTGGACAATATGACAGACCTGAACCAGGATCCCGATGGACTATGGTTTTTGATGGAGCTTCTAATGCACTTGGTAATGGAGTTGGTGTTGTGATTAGTTCCCCTGAAGGTTGTCATACCCCGATTACTGCCAGACTTTGTTTCTATTGTACCAATAACATGGCTGAGTATGAGGCATGTATCTTGGGTATTAAAACTGCCATTGATATGAAGATTAAGTTCCTAGACGTGTATGAAGATTCAACTCTGGTAGTAAGTCAGATTAAAGGAGATTGGGATACCAAGCATGATAATCTCATTCCTTACAGAGAGCATGTGTTGTCTTTGATCCCACATTTCAAAGAGATTACCTTTGGACACATTCCACGAAGAGAGAATCAGTTGGCAGATGCATTAGCCACCATGGCATCTATGTTTGAGATTAGCTGGGATGATGAAGCTCCCAAGATTACTATTGATAGATTTGAAAAGCCTGCATACTGCAATGAGATTGGCACGGAAGAAGCAGAAGAGAAGCCTTGGTTTTATGAAGTGAAAAGATATCTTGAAGCTCAGGAGTTCCCTGAAGGGGCATCTGTCAAAGATAGGAAGTTCCTGAGAAGGTTTTCTGCTAAGTTCTTTTTGAGTAATGGAATTCTGTACAAACGCAATCATGATTCAACTATGCTTCGTCGTGTGGATAAGAAGGAAGCAACAAAGATTATGGAAGACATGCATGATGGGATCTTTTGCACTCATTCTAGTGGTCATACTATGGCAAAGAAGATATTGAGAGCAGGTTACTATTGGTCTACCATGGAAGCTGATTGCTATCAACATTCCAAAACGTGTCACAAGTGTTAAATTTATGCTGATAAAGTACATATACCTCCATCACCACTGAATGTGTTGACTGCTCCTTGGCCTTTTGCCATGTGGGGCATTGATATGATTGGTGAGATCAAGCCTACTGCTTCTAATGGGCATCGTTTCATCCTGGTCGCTATTGATTACTTCATGAAGTGGGTGGAGGCAGCTTCATTTGCATCTGTTACCAAGAATGTTGTGGCTCGATTCATTAAGAATAATCTTATATGTAGGTATGGCATCCCTGAAAGGATTATTACTGACAATGGCTCTAATCTGAACAACACTATGATTACTAACCTCTGTACGCAGTTCAAGATTAAGCATCACAACTCTTCTCCATATCGTCCAAAGATGAATGGGGCAGTAGAAGCTGCTAATAAGAACATTAAGAAGATTCTACAGAAGATGACTGTGACTTATAAGGATTGACATGAGATGTTACCATTTGCTCTTCATGGTTATTGTACTACAATACGTACTTCAACAGGGGCAACCCCATTCTCCTTAGTATACGGTATGGAAGCAGTTCTGCCCATTGAAGTTCAGATCCCCTCCTTAAGAATTATGAAGGATGCAGGCTTGGATGAAGATGAGTGGATTCAGACTCGACTTGACCAGATAAATTTGATTAATGAGAAGAGGTTAGCAGCAGTTTGTCATGGCCAGATGTACCAGAAACGAATGATCAAAGCTTTTAACAAGAAGGTTAAGCCAAAGGTATATCAGGCTGGTGACTTGGTAATCAAGCGTATCATATTACCACAGGGTGATCCTAGGGGCAAGTGGACTCCTACATATGAAGGACCATTTGTGGTCAAAACAGTATTCTCACGAGGTGCCATGATACTTACTACTATGGATGGTGAAGACTTCCTGCAGCCTGTAAACGCAGACATAGTTAAAAAATACTACGCATGAAAAGAGACCTGCTAGGTTGACTGGCCTAGGCAAAAATAAGGGCATCCCGGCGAACCAAAAGGGTTCGGGCAAAAGTTAGGGATATATATATAAAAAAATGTACACCCGGCAAGTCGAAAACCTGAAAAGGCGGCTTGGGCAAAAAAGGGTATCCCGGTGGATTGAAAACCTGAAAGGGCAATCCAGGCAAAAGTTAGGGATTAAAGCGTATGACTATGTCTCGTTTGGATCACCCATGAAACTACTACCAGTTGTGCTACTTACTCAAGCTCGAACAGATAAAGCTCAATCCAATCATTCTGTCTCAATAGCAGAAGATGAGATACTTGAAGATAATGGCAATAGTAGAATTGAAACTCAATAGGATTATTTCCCACATAGCTGATTTTCTTTGTTTTATAAAAACTTTATGACAAATTCCTCTTACTAGGATTTCTGTCTCCTTGTATGAACTTACCCATATACGGGTCACTTTGTGATATAAATAAAATTCTATCTTTGAATCCAGATTTACTTTTACCCTATTTACATAAGCGAAACGTCCATTGGTTGTGTTTGAATGTATGTATGCTTTTGAATATGATTGATGTTTACCAGAAATGCATAAATGCTTAATATGATTGATGTTTACCAGAAATGCATGAAAATGCAGTAATAGTATTTACTAAGAACGAACGAGGGAAGGAATTCAACGAAGCTTCGCCGGTTCATTCCCACAAGACAGCTACAAGTCCCCCAGTAGGGCAAATCCATCTTCATAAATACTTCAAGTTACATCTCCCCTGGAATTTATGTCCATCTCTTTTATCCTCAGAAGGATAATCGGGAATTTATTCTTCCAATAGGAGTATGAAGAACGAGGACGGGAGGTTATGAATACTATATTATCAAACGAGACGGGAGGTTATGAATACTATATTATCAAACGAGACGGGAGCAAGTTCCTCATATTCTTTAGCAACAAATCGGGATTTATTTTCCCTGGCCAGCAGTTGTTATATAAAGATATCCAGACGCTTCAGCCTGCATGATACATACATCATTTACATCATACCATAACATATATATCCATAAATACATAATACATTACTTCAGTGCATCATACTATGCATGCATACATAGTGCATAAACTAATATTATCTTGCAGAATGTTATATACATCGAACTAATCTTGTTTTCAGATTAATTCTCCAGCAGACAAACTACATCAACAACTTATACCTCAGGACGTTGTTTATCCTCCTGAAAGCTATCATGACTTTGGGCCGTTGTTTATCTTCCCAAAAGTTATACTTATACCTCAGGACGTTGTTTATCCTCTTGAAAGCTGTCTTGACTTTGGGCCGTTGTTTATCCTCCCAAAATTCATACTCTTACCTTGGGCCGTTGTTTATCTTCCCAAAGGTTATCTCATTACATTGGGACGTCGTTTATCTTCCCAAAAGCTATCTTGAGACGTCGTTTATCTTCTCAAAAGCCATATCCTTACCTTGGGCCGTTGTTTATCTTCCCAAGCACCCTATTATAACTCAGGACGTTGTTTATCCTCCTGAAAGCTATCATGACTTTGGGCCGTCGTTCATCTTCCCAAAAGTCATTCCATTACCTTGGGCCGTTGTTTATCTTCCCAAAGGTAATGTTGGGACGTCGTTTATCTTCCCAAAAGCTATATCTTCATACTTTGGACTACCTTATTCTCCAAGAAGTACATTTGAAGAACCTTTCTTCTGATGGCATCTCTAAGCCCATCTCCAAGTGGCATCTTTAAGCCCACTCAAGCATATACAACATATCATCAGTATTACTCTATGCACTGGTGAGTGCAAATTTTTGGGCTTTTGTGTTCAATCCCCTTCAACCTTCCAGGTCACGAATGGCACATATACCAATCTAACCCCTCAGGTTTTAGAAAATTGAACAGGGGCAGCTGTTGCACCCCAAAATTTGCCCTCACCAAGATAAGACATTGTGTACCAAGGTGTCACAAGAGATTCATAAGGTTCACAAGGTATCCTAAGAGGTTCACAAGGTTCATAATTAGTCAAAAAGTTTGACAATTCCCTCAGACAAAGCATCCTCCTAAGCAATGCATCATAAACTAGGGTTTTGAGTTTCATCAGGCTAAATGGATTTCCAAGGCTTCAAGTGAGCTTCATAGCATCCTATATGTCTTCAAGAATCCCTATGTCAAGTTTCAAGGCTTTCCCAAAGGGTTTGCTCAGTCAGATGATCAGATAAGTCAAAATCAATCAAAGTAGTTAAAAAGTCAAACTGAGGTCAACTGTGGTCAAACCAAAGTCAAACTTCATTATTTTTTGCCAACATCAAGTATATGAAGTAAAATTCATCATTTGATCAAGGGTTGATCATGATTCATCAAGGAGATTTCAGATCATCAAGAATCAGGGGTTTCTAAATTAGGGTTTCCTTAGGAAAAGTCAACTGAACTTTGACCAGCCATAACTTTCACATGCTTCATCAAATTTTTCCCATCCAAATCTCATTTTGAAGGAAATTTAATTCTCTACAACTTTGTGTCTCACAAGCCAAGCCCAAAAATGCTTCATTTGGAAGGTATGAGCTAAGACATTATAGGTCCTTTTAAAAGTCAACAAAAAGTCAACAACTTCAAAAGAGCATAACTTGAGAATGGTAAACGATATGGACATGAAACCAATGGGGTTAGTTAGAGGACTATTTAATATTTCCAAAATTTCCAAGAACACCCTCATAGTATTAAAATTGAAGGATTTGTGCCCTTGCAAAGTTGGGAAATTTTTGGGTGGTTTATGAAGTAAATGGGGTCTTAAAACCATAATTCTTCAAATGGGCTGAACTCTTTGTGACCCAAGGTGTTCCATGACATCATGCACGAAATTTATTTAATATTTTCATAATTTTATTTATTTTATTTTATTTATTATGATTTTTTATATTAAAAATCATTTTAAATTCAAATAAAATATAAAATATGAAGATTTAAAAAATATTTTGATTCTAGAAGGTCATGAAAGTTAATTGGATCAGATTGGTATGCAATTTATGGTGATTGTCTTAAGATAGAAAGGTTACATTCAAGAATATATGAAATTCAAGGCATGATCTTTTTCAATCTCTTGGATCCAAAAAGTCCAAAGAATAATCACATGTTTTAACCTAATTTCATCAAGTGATATATATACAACATAAACACAAGCATTGGACACGAATTTGCAGCCTCAAACCATAATTTCAAACTTCAAAAAATCCTTCAAAAATCAATTTTCGGGTTTCACATTGCAAAGAGTTATAAGGTATTTTAAGAACACAAAGAGGTTCCCTAGACATCCCTGAATCGAAACCAATACTCATATGTCTCTGAATCATACTCATATGCCATAACCGAATCAAGTTGCTCTTGATTTTTTCAAATTTTCGATTCCTTAAATTCATGCAATATTATTGTGTTTTGACTTTGAAATATTGTTTGTGATAGTATGTAGATCGTTTATGGATAAAAAACTTGCAGGTTCATGGACAAATGCGTGAGAAGCCATTGTTAGGGTTTGAACCTTTGAATTAGGGTTTCTTCATATACTTAATTTAAATAAATTATAAGACCATGACAGGAATGTATGAACTATAAATGATTGATCTGGGTTGCTAATTGTTAAGATTGGTACGATTTTCATGGTGTTTCGAAATCTAGGTTTTCTGTGAAATTCGTGTGCAGGTAAATTCGCAGGAAATTCTGTGGATAATTTCGCAGCTAAATTGGCAAGTCTCAAGGAAGAAGATGGAGTCTTGGCGCGCAGCTGAGATTTGAATTTTTGTTTTAATATTTTATGAAATCATGTGCATTTTATTTCACAGATGGATTGGTGGCTCAGTTGGTTGAGGCGCATGTGTGATGGATGAGGAGTCCTGGGTTCGAATCGTCCCCAGGCCCTTTTGTTTTTTGGTAATTTTCAACATATTTCTAATATAAGGCACAAAACGAATGCAACCTGTATCACCTACACAAGCGCAGGCTTGTCCCAGTGGTTGGCGTGCTAGTCTTGGGGGAATGAAGCCTAGGGCCTGGGTTCGAATCCCAGCCCCAGGTATGTTTTATTCATATTTTTTCCATTTTATTTTTGTTTAATATATATTATAATTGATTTAATTAAATGATAAATAATTAAAATAAAATGTTTATATTATTTTGTATGATTTCAAATTCATATTTTGTTTTCTTAAATTTAAACTTTATTAAAATTACTTAATATTTATCTTATTATATATATTATATTATTTTGTATAAATAAATTAATTATATTAAAACCTAATTATTTTTATATAAACCCTAATATTTCATATAAAACCCTAATTCTATTTTCTAAACTCATGAACCCTAATTTATTTTGAAAAACCCTAATTATTTTATAAATATTAATATTTGTATATAGATGTTAATCATGTTTATTTATTTTTATTATTTGTTTATATTATCATTATACATAGTTTTATATAAATAATGTAAATGGTTTAATTAAGTAATTAACCCTAACTTATTTTTCTAAATAATAAAAAAAAACTTAATTTTATTTTTATGAATATAATGTATTATTTGTACATGTTTATTTAATTATAATTAACAAGGATTTTTATGCATATAAATTTAAATCATTGAGTATATATTACTTATTATTTATTTCTTTTATTAAATTCTCTTAAAAAAATATTATTTACCTAATTTAGAACTTTAAATTTATTTATTTTCATTATGCCAATTCTTTCATCTTATTCTTATTTATTTTATTACTACTAACCCCCTTTATTTATTTATTTATTTATATATTATATGATTGTTTATTTTATTATTATTATTGTTACTAACCCACTTAATTATTCATTTATTTGCTTATTTAATTTATTTTAATTATTATTATTATGTAATTGTACCCTTTATGTAATAGTTGTAGTAATTTTTATTATTTATTTTTAAATGCTATGGTTAGTAAAATAGGGAGTGTAAAACATGTTTGTATGTAAATTTGAATTTAGATCATTAACTTAAAGATAAATATCTGAATTGGTACACTCACACACGTAAGTCGATCCTGGATCGCCATCTCACTTCTTAAGGGTTACCTCTCAAGTTGCCTAAACAAAAGGTCAAGTAGGGTGTATAAAGCAAAGTCCCTCATCTCATATCATCTAGTCCCTTAACAGATAAAAAGATCAAGTCCCTTCATGGTTGCCTTCGTAATGATCTTGTCCCTTTCGAATAAAGATGATAAGTCCCTTCGAATTGCTTATACACCTCACAGTTGCCTAAATAACAGATGTCCCTTCACTTGTCCCTCACACATCCAAGGTAATGACTACCTATTCCTTAATAATAGGGATAGTCTTACCACTTAAAGGATATTTAAGAACAGAAAAGACTTAACTTAGGGTAGGTTCCTCTTATGTACTTGCTCACTTTTCAAAAACATTTCAAACACTTCACATTTTTCAAGCAATTTTCAAAACAAAGGCTTTATATATATCCGTACATGGATCATTATAAAGTACTTAAGAAAATTTCTATTCACACACTTCACATTTCAAAAACATTTTAAAGTGAGCTAAGTAACTAAGAGCCCATGGATAACCATGGATGTAAAGGGTGCTAACACCTTCCCTTTACATAACCTACCCCCCGAACCCAAAAATCTTTTTAAAGGTCTTTCGTGTTCTTTTATGCCTTTCCTTTGGATAAAATAAAAGTCGGTGGCGACTCTTGCTATCCGCAACATTTCACTAAAGTTAGTTCTCCCACCGTGTTACAAAGCCCCGTACTTCTTTTTCAGTTCTCGGTTCAGGCATCTCTTGGATGGCCTTTACTTTTGCAGGGTCAACCTCAATTCCCTGTTCACTGACAATGAAGCCCAGCAACTTACCGGAACGTACCATGAAGGTGCATTTGTTCGGGTTTAACCTTAGTCTGAATTTCCGAAGCCTGTCAAATAGTTTAGCTAAGTTGACTAGATGTTCTTTTTCTGTGTGTGACTTCTTAATCCTTTCATCAACGTAGACCTCAATCTTGTGATGAATCATATCATGGAAAAATGTCACCATTGCACGTTGGTAGGTTGCTCCGGTATTTTTCAAACCAAACGACATGACTTTATAATAGAAGGTGCTCCAAGGTGTAATGAACGTAGTCTTCTCCATGTCCTCTGGCGCCATTTTGATCTGATTATAGCCTGAGAAGCCATCCATGAAGGAGAATACAGAAAATTGAGCAGTGTTGTCAACTAGCACATAAATGTGAGGTAAAGGGAAATCATCTTTAGGGATGGCCCGATTCAAATCCCTATAGTCCACGCACATTCTAACCTTACCATCCTTTTTAGGTACTGGTACACTATTTGCGACCCATGAGGGATAACTTGTTACGGCCAAGAATCCGACATCAAACTGTTTCTGCACCTCCTCTTTAATTTTGATGGCCATGTCAAGGTGTGTTCGTCTCAACTTTTGCTTTACAGGTGGCACTCTTCCCTAAGAGGTAGTTTATGCACCACAATGTCAGTGTCCAATCCAAGCATGTCTTGATAAGACCAGGCGAAGACATCAACATACTCTCGAAGCATGGAAATTAGACGACTCTTGATAGATTCTTCTAACACATCCCTAATCTTTACCTCTTTCTTGTCTTCCTCAGTACCCATATTTATCACTTCAATAACTTCCTCATGTGGCTAAATCATCTTCTCCTCTTGTTTAAGCAACCTGGCTAGCTCTTCGGGCAGTTCACAATCATCTTCACCTTCCCCATCAGCTAGGTAAATTGGATTGTCGAAGTCATACTAAGTCATAACAAGGTCTTCGTTGATGAGACCCGATGAGGAGCATCTGCATGAATGATGATTCATGCTAGATTTAGAAACAGTTTGAAGAAACATTGCCATTTATTTTGTATAAAATTTGCATTTTTCCAAAAATAAAAAACAACATGAAAATGAAAGACAAGGAGAAACATGCATGAATGCAAAAACGTCTGCTTTATTGATGATTATGAAATTATATCATGAACAAAAGAACCCTTACAATGAGTTGCTATGCCCCGGGTAAGGCATAAAGCTTGAATACAAGAAAGCAAAAACATAAACTATTACTCTCCAGGCTGAGTGACAGAGATGAGCTTTTCATCCGACCAGTTGTTGAGTTGTGTCCACGGAGCACAAGGCTTAATCCACTCATCAAGATCACAGTCACAATCAATAGTATCCTCTTGTGCAGCACAGACGTTTCCATGATCAACCCACCCATAACTGGTGAAGGTAATTGGGCCTTTCCGACCTCCAGCACTTTGTCCAGGTGTTGACTGCCCAGGATGGTAGCCAACTCCATACATGTCTTTCTTTTCTGGGATCTTAATTGTCTTTCCCCAGCCTTCCTAGACACTTGACTCTACCACCTCTAAGGCCTGTTTGTAAGAAGCTATAGAAGCTCCTTTTTTTGGGTCTTTAGATAAAGCAGCTGATGATGATGCATTCTCAGACTTGATGGGCTCAAACGCTTGGCTAAGAGTCTCGATGATTTCTCCATCCATCTCCACGTATTTGAACGAGGCTAGGTGGCTGATGAAGATGTCTTTTTCTCCTGCCAATGTTACAATCTGCCCTTCCCAAACAAACTTTAACTTTTGATGAAGGGTGGAGGATACTGCCCCTGCTGAATGGATCCACGGCCGCCCCAACAAGCAGCTATAGGCTGGTTAGATGCCCATCACATAGAAAGTAGCATTTAAGACTCGTGGTCCCACCTTGATAGGCAACTCCACTTCTCCGAACACTGACCTCCTTGAGCCATCGAATGCCCGTACGACTAAGTCTCTTGGCCTCAGCACAACCCCATTATAATTCAGCTTCATGAGGGCTTTCTTGGGAAGCACATTCAATGACGACCTTGTGTCAACCAACACGTGGGAGAGTACAACCCCTTTGCATTCCATGGAGATGTGCAAGGCGCGGTTGTGACTGCGTCCCTCGGATGTTAAGTCCATATCTGTGAATCCTAAGCCATAGCTAGAGTTTACACTTGACACCACTATTTCAAATTGATTTACTATCATATCATGCGGTACATACGCGTTGTTCAAAATCTTCAGTAGGGTATTCCTATGCGAATCCGAACACATTAATAAGGATAAGATTGAGATCTTAGAGGGAGTCTGCTGTAAGTGGTCTACAATCATGTAGTCACTTTTCTTGATGATTCTTAGGAATTCCTCCGCTTCCTTATCAAAAGCGATGTCAGGGTCTATTGTTGGCGCAGGTGAATCATTAGTCATGTGTTGTTTGCCCCTGGCTTTCGCTTGAGCCTCGGCAGTATCTTTTGGTGGCAATGCATTACCTCTCAATGTTTCTGGCGCAAATAATCTACCGCTTATGGTAAATCCCTCAACTCTAACATTTTCAATTTGGCACGGAGAGGAACTAGACGCAATCATGTCTTGTTTTTTACCATTATAGTACACTTCACCCCCATAATTCCGGGGAATGGCCCTGTCACTCTGGTATGGGATAGGTCCAGAGGTAGTGATGGTTATTGGTGCCACCCTTGCTGCGGCAGGGACCTGTGTTAGGTTGTAATAAATTGTATACTTCCTTCATTGATCATTTTCTGTATCCCCGATCTCAGTTGATCGCAACCATCAGGGGAACTGACATAATCTGGACAACTTTCTCCACAACCCGGGAACATGTTCCTTTTGGCCAAGTAAGCTTTCACTTCCATCAATGGAGTCTTCACATCTTTGACATCGGATACTAAATTCAAACCTTCATCGCTATCAACAACCCCCACAGTCCTTCCATGAGGAGGCATAGGATTCTGGATTACATTGGGAGTAGGAGCAAAATTGATTGCTTTGGAGTCAATCAAGTCCTGCACAACGTGCTTCAAAGCCTTACAATTCTCTGTGCTGTGACCGGGGGCCCTGGAATGGAACTTACAGCGAGCATTGGCATCATACCCCTTAGGGATTTCCTAGGTCTTGGAGGTTGTAGGGTCCTTAATTGGTTCATCTGCAGTTGCAGAAGATTTTGGAGGAGCTGGTAATATGACATGGGTGGCGTCTCAAGATGTCTGTCTTTTGATTGGGGAGGATAATATGGCCTGGAAGCCCTTTGCTTTTGGTAGTTTGGTTGACGTTGTTGTTGCTGAACTTGTGGTTGGTTTTCTGGAGCAGCAATGGTGACAGGAGCTGCTTGTTGATACACATTCTGGTTTCCTCTTCTGTTTTGAGTATACACAGCCCCAGTTTCTCCTTCTCGGCGCTTCACAAAAGGCTTTTTTTCACTGGAGGTTAACGCTCTGCTATTCTGGATTTTGCCTTGTTTCATCCAATTTTCTATCCTTTCACCCTCCAGAATGATGTCCGAAGTAATACATCCATAGTTTTTCATCTTTAGTGTGAGCGGCTATCTTTCGGTAAAAAGCCTATAAGTGTGTCTTGGGGCAGGAGTTGCCATTATACTTATCATTCTTCACAACTTTAGTGTATGCGTGACAAGGCTACCAAGGAGCAATTTCAATTCGACCCCGAAATTGAAATAAAGCTCAATAGAAAAACATGAAGAAGGAAGAAACTAGCCGAAGAGAGGAACCGGAGAGAAGAAAAATCTACTTCTTCACTTGTTCACATTGAAGGAGTGAGGGTAGAGACTTTTGAAGGGAACATGGTGGAAGGAGTCTGTACGGAGATGTCCGCTAATAGTCCTAGACGGACCACTCAATTTTCCCGTGGTGGAAGAAACACAGAAATGAAGACCGAAATCCTCCAACTCCTTTATACTAATTCATTCACCGGAATGGACCATGAAGATCCGTATACCCATCTCACCAAATTCTATGAGATTGCGGGATCTACGGGAATAGAGGAAGCGGAAGAGGAAGGATTATTCAAAAGAATGTTCCCACACTCTTTAGTGGGGAAGGAAAAAGAGTGGTACCTAGACCAAGCTCCGAGGGTGATGACGAATTGGAACTTGTTGGAAGAGAAATTTCTTGAAAGATATTTTCCTCAATCCCGATTCATGGGAGCAAAGACGGCAATTTCAGTTTTCAATCAAGGAAGCAACAAGTCTTTAAACGAGGCTTGGGAGAGATATAAATCAATGTTGAGAAAATGCAAAGGCCATGGATTTGATGATCTTGCACAAATCCACATTTTTCTCAATGGGCTTCAATCGCAACACAAGACACTTTTGGATGCTACCGTGGGTGGTTCTCTCATGTCAAAGATCGCGGATGAGGCTATAGTCATTATTGACCGTATGGTTCTCAATGATCTTCAAAGTCAACATGATCGTAGTCATTCACTAAGGAAGCCGAGAGTTCTTGAATCAAATACAAATGATGCTCTCCTTGCCCAAAACAAGGTGCTTTCTCAACAAGTGGAGTTGCTAACTCAACAAATGGCCAAGCTTCCACAACAAATGAAAGAGATTCAAGGTTTTCAATCAAGACATCAAGTGGCAAGGTGCGAACTGTTCCAAGGAGATCATCCTACCGGTTATTGTCCTCCTTTTGAAGAAGTGAGTTATGTGAACAACAATAATCAAGGTTATAAAGGACCCCTCAACAATACAACAATTCTTATCCAAGGAACAACCAAGGTTACCAACAACAATCAAGATTCAACAACAATAATTTTCAACACCAAAATCCATATCAAAACCCCAATCCTCAAATCCAACAACCACAAGGTGGAAGTTCAAAGTTATAGGACACCCTTACTCAATTCATGCAAGCCTCCATGGCTAATCAAAAAAGTAATGAGGCCGCCATCAAAAACCTTGAAAATCAAGTTGTGCAACTTGCTAAGCAACTAGCCAAAAATCAAGTGGGACCATCTTTTTCTGCAAACACTCATGTTAATCTGAAGGAGCATTGCAAGGCCATTGTTCTTAGAAGCGGGAAGGAGATGAGTCAACCAAAAGAGAAGAAAAATGGTGTTGTGGAGGAATATAGTGATGAAGAGGAGGTTGTGACGAAGAAAAAAATTGAGGAAGTAGTTGAAAAGGAGTTTGATAATTTGGAAGTAGTTGAAAATACACAAGTGGGGGATGAGAAAATAAAGGAGGTGAGCAAAAGAGTGAGGAATAGAAAAGAAATGATGACACAAATTCCTACCAACATGCCTTACCCTCATGTGCCATCAAAGAGAGATAATGAGAGGCAATATGCTCGGTTCATGGACATTTTCAAACAACTTCAAATTAATTTTCCATTTTCCGAAGCACTTGAGCAAATGCCCAAATATGCCAAGTTTTTGAAAGATATTCTCTCAAAGAGATGGAAGTACATGAAACCGGAAATGGTTATTCTAGCGGAAAATTGTAGTGCTATCATCCAACGCACTCTTCCTAAGAAAGAAGCCGATCCGGGACGTGTCACTTTGCCAGTCACCATTAGGAACATGTTTGTCGGGAATGGTATAATTGATTTGGGCTCAAGAATTAACCTTATATCTCTCTTTATTGTTAAAAAGCTTGGCAACATTGATATCAAAGGAATAAGAATTACTTTGCAACTAGCCGACAAATCTACCACTCACCCAATTGGGTGGCTAGAGATATTTTGGTGAAAGTGGACATATTTTTCTTTCCAGTTGATTTTATTGTTATTGATATGGAAGAGGATGATGATGCTCCTTTGATTCTTGGCCGACCATTCATGAAAACAGCCTGTATGATGATAGATGTGGATGAATGTCTCATGAAAGTGAGGGTGTTAAATGAAGAAGTTACTTTCAACTTGTTTGAAACAATGAAGCATTCAAAATAAAAACATGATAGCTTCCAAATTGATGCTTCCGATATGGCTATTTTGGAGGTCGCAACACATATTCACGTGGACACTCCATTAGATCTAGCCTTAAATGAAGGAGTTAACACACTCAATAGTGAATAAGAAAGTGAGCTTGAAGAGTGTTTGAAGGAATTGGAAGTTTTAAAGGAGTTAAAACCTTGGGAGGTGGCCATAGAAGAATTGACAAGAGAGAAAAATGATGATAAAGTTGAAGTTGAGTTGAAGGTGCTACCTTCGAACCTAAAATATGCCTTCTTGGATGATAGTGGAAGAAAATAGGTGATTATTAGCAATGAATTGTCTTCCGATGAAGAATCTCGTTTGGTAGAGGTGCTCAAGAAAAATCAAGAGGCTTTGGGGTGGGTTCTTTCCGATTTAAAGGGAATAAGCCCATCTTATTGTATGCACAAGATCCTTATGGAAGATGATTTCAAAGCGGTGGCACAACCTCAACGTCGGTTAAACCCAACAATGAAAGAGGTGGTTAGGAAGGAGGTAGTTAAGCTACTTGATGTGGGGATGATTTACCCGATTTCGGATAGCCCTTGGGTGAGTCTCGTTCATGTAGTACCAAAGAAAGGAGGCATAACCGTTGTGAGAAATGAAAAGAATGAGCTCATACCAACAAAATTTGTGAAGTGTTGGTGGATGTGTATAGACTATAGGCGTTTGAACACGGTTACTAGAAAATATCATTTCCGACTACCGTTCATGGATCAAATGCTTGGGAGGTTATCCAGGCAAGATTTCTATTGTTTTTTGGATGTGTATTCGGGCTACAACCAAATTGCGGTTGACCCGACGGACCACGAGAAGACGGAATTCACATGTTCGTTTGGAATTTTTGCATAAAGGAAAATGTCCTTTGGGTTGTGTAATGCGCCGGAAACTTTCCAACGGTGTGTACAAGCTATCTTTTCCGATTTGATTGAAAAGACAATGCAAGTGTTTATGGATGATTTTTCGGTGTTTGGAGTGTCATTCGATTTGTGCTTGAGAAATTTGGAGGAAGTGCTAGAGAGGTGTGTGAAGACGAACTTGGTCCTAAATTGGGAAAAATGCCATTTATGGTGAAAGAAGGAATTGTGCTTGGACAGAAGGTGTCTTCAAGAGGTTTAGAGGTAGATAGGGCAAAGGTGGAAGTTATCTCAAAGTTGTCGCATCCAACAAATGTGAAAGGAATACAGAGCTTTTTGGGTCATGCGGGGTTCTATAGGAGATTTATCAAAGACTTTTCTAGAGTGGCCAAGCCACTTAGCAACTTGTTGAACAAAGACCAGATATTTCTCTTTGACGAACCTTGTCTTTTATCATTCCAAACTTTGAAAGAAAACCTAGTTACTGCTCCAATAATCATAGCACCTAATTGGACTTGGGATTTTGAACTTATGTGTGATGCTAGTGATTATGCTATTGGAGTGGTACTTGGGCAAAGAAAAGAAATTTTTTTCCATGTAATACACTACGCTAGCAAAGTGCTTGATGAAGCACAAGTGAATTATGCCACAACTGAAAAAGAATTGCTAGCGATAGTGTATGCACTTGAAATTTTTTGTTCATACTTGATCGGTTCAAAGTTTTTTGTTTTTACCGACCATGCCGCAATAAAGTTTCTGCTCACCAAACCAGATTCTAAGCAAAGGCTTATCCGATGGATCCTCCTTCTTCAAGAATTTGATTTAGAAATAAAAGATAAGAAGGGATCGAAAAATTTGGTGGCGGATCACTTGTCGCGGTTAGTTAATGTGGACATAACCAAGAAGGAAAATGAGATCTGAGAAGAATTTACGGATGAAAATCTATTTATGGTGCAAGTTAGGCCTTGGTTTGCCGATTTTGCTAATCAAAAGGCAACAAGTTGGATACTCGAAGACCTAACTTAGAACCAAAAGAGGAAATTCTTAGCGGATGCCCAATACTACGTATGGGATGAACCGTATCTTTTCAAGGTTTGTAGGGATAATTTGTTGAGGAGGTGTGTGACTAGCAATGAGGCTAACAATATACTTTGGCATTGTCATAATTCTCCATATGGAGGGCACTTTAACGAACCAATAGTGGCCACAAAATCCTCCAATCGGGATTTTATTGGCCCACAATTTTCAAGGATTCCAACCTCCATGCAAGGAGTTGTGACATTTGCCAAAGGTCCGGTAGAATAGGTAAGCAGGATGAAATGCCCCTCCAAAATATACAGGAGGTTGAGGTTTTTGATTGTTGAGGCATTGATTTCTTTGGCCCATTTCCACCATCTTTTACCAACGAATACATTTTGGTTGTTGTGGATTATTTTTCTAAGTGGGTGGAAGCGATTGCTTCACCGAAGGCGGATGGCAAAACGGTGATTAAGTTCCTTAAGAAATTTTTTTTACCCGTTCTGGCACGCCTCGTGTGTTGATTAGCGATGGAGGGTCGCACTTTTGTAATGCACCGTTAGAAAGCATTTTGAAACATTACAGTGTATCGCACAAAGTAGCAACTCCCTACCACCCCCAATCAAACGGGAAAGTCGAGGTGTCGAATTGAGAAGTGAAAAGGATTTTAGAAAAAACTGTTTCGGGATCGCGGAAGGATTGGTCTAAAAAATTGGACGAAGCTTTGTGGGCTTATCACACCACATACAAAGCTCCGATAGGTTTAACTCCATTCCAAATGGTTTATGGAAAAACATGCCATTTATCAGTTGAAATGGATTACAAAGCTCTATGGGCTTTGAAGTTTCTTAATTTTGATCCTACCGAGGCCAGAACAAAAAGAAAAGTTCAATTGAGTGAATTGGAAGAGATGAGAGAAGCAGCTTACCATTCAAGTTGGCTTTACAAAGAAAAAACAAAGAAATACCATGACAAGAAGATCAAGATTAAAGAGTTTGAAGAGGGTCAGCTTGTATTGCTTTTCAACTCTCGGTTTAAGCTTTTTCCCGGAAAATTGAAAAGTAAGTGGTCGGGACCGTTTCGTGTGAAAGAGGTTAAAGAGTATAGTGCTATAGTGATCGAGGATTTGGAAAAGAAGGATAGTTGGACTGTTAATGGCCAAAGCCTTAAAATCTATCTTGGAGGTAATTTCGATCGAGAAAGAGAATATGTCACCCTCAATGATCGTTGATCATTATGGACCGTCGAGCTTATCCGATGTTAAACAAGCGCTTGTTGGGAGGCACCCCAATTTTTTAATTTTTACTGCTTTTTATGTTGAAAATGTGTTGTAGGCGTATTTTAGAAGTTGTTGGTGGTGTTACATTGCTGCTGGAAGTGTTTGTAGATTACCTGCACTCATTGAGCGAAGGATTTTCAAAGCTTCTTCTTTGTTCTTCCCATACTCTTTGCTAATTCTCATTTGTGGTGCTTCAAAGCTTCAACTTTTTGCAACTTCAAACATCAAGGTAACCATGTTCTTCATCTTTGTTCTTAAATTTTGTAATTTTGAGTTTTGTAAATTTTCAATTCCTATAGAAATCAATTTCCCTAAGAAAATTATTATCCCAATATTTAAGTTTGTTGTTCTTTGTTCTTTTTGGTTTAAGAAATTTCTGATTTAGGGCAATGTTTTTGAAATTGTGAGTAAATGTTGAGGAATTGTGTGTTTTGATTAGGTTTTAGGAATTGTAAGCCTCTGCTGTGTTAAATTAGTGTTGTTGGATTAGTTTTTAGTAAGGAATTGGCCCCTGCTGAGAGGAGAGAGTTCTGCAATTTGCAGAGCTCGCTAAGCGAGCCATTGCTCGCTGAGCGAGTTTTCCAGAAAGTTTTTCGCTCAGCGAGACCTGTTTTGGGCAGAATTTTTCCCCTTTCCAGAATTTGCTTAAACTTTATGGGGGTGTTCCTTATGTTTTATTATTAATTTAGGTAATTTTTATTCGTGTTTTTATCGGCTAATTTGATCGGATCACTCGTGTTTCGATCTTTTGGTGTGTTTATTATTTTGTTTCAGATGTCAAACTGTTCCAAGCGAGGCCGAATTGGAAGCTCTTCCGCGAGGCCACCTGATGCTCAAACCTTTGACCGCAGTCGATTCTTGACACCCTCTCATCACGAGTGTTATTTTGTTCTTGAACAAAGGAATGTTTGGCCGAATCGGATTGTGGATTTGAATCCGGAGGGGGAGTATAGGTTTGTTCAGTGCACTATGGATGAAGGAGATTATGTGAGGCTTTGCAAGCCACATCTAGAGTATCACTTAGATATTGTAAGGGAGTTTTTCGCAAACGCCCTTCCGACCGGTCTTGAGGGAACTGCTTTTGAGTATAAGACATGGGTAAGAGGCAAACACATTGACCTTTCGGAGGCTAGCCTCAATGAATATTTGGGCATAAATGTTCAGCTGCCATAGGACAGTCTTTGTGATTTTGTTAGGATGAAGAAAAGAAAAACTTTGGATGTCGAACTCATAAAGGAGCACATTTGTACCCGAGATCAAACTTATGAGGTTAGTCCTGCTGGAATTCCTGTGCGCTTCAAGCGGAGCTCTCTGAACAACCGGGCTAGGGTGATAATGACCATTGTGCTGCATAAACTTATTCCTCGGAGCCATGTTTCAGATGTTACACTTGATGTGGCTGCTCTGATTTTTTGCATTTTGAAGAACAAGGTTGTGGATCTTGCCTCGATTATTGCTAAGGAGCTTATGAGAGTGGCTACCAGTGGGACGGAATATGGTTCCCGTGCTTCGTGTGCTATTTCTCATTCGGGCTTGGTTATGGCTTTGTGCAAAAAAAGCAGATGTAGTTCTTCCTTCCCATGGAAATGTGAGGTTGAAAAAAATTGATGAGGAGTATTGCCGCACCTTCTGTGAGCCACCTCTTCACCCACCTCCATTTGCTTCAGCTCCTCCGCGTAGTTTGGGTTTTAATGCTGCCACCAACATGGCAATGCATGCTTTCCTCCGTGTAGTTTGGGTTTTGATGCTGCCACTAACATTGCAATGCATGCTTTTCACTACCACTCTTTGTACATCATCTATGAGAGCATGCTTCCGCTTCAGCTGATGATCAGGGAGCCTTAGGCGGGGCATTCTCTGCGGAGTATGGATGACTTCAGGGCTTATTTTGCATGGCCTGGGGACATGCCATCGTCTTCAGGGGGTGTTGGTGCTGGTGCACATACAAATGCGGGTGCAGGTGCTGGTTCCGAAGATGCAGTTGATGATGATGATGACAACTCGAGCTCCTTTGAGTGATGTCTACTGGACGGTTTGACGGACTGATTTATGTTGTTTTAGTGTTTTTCTTTATTTTATGTTATTTCCTTTATGTTGAGATATTTTGAATTCTGAACATTCGGGCGGATGTGTTATTACTTTTTATTTTGAATCTTTGACCATCTGGGCGGATGTGTCTTGTTTTATTTGTTGGTTTGAATTTGTTTCCCATCCGAGCGGATGGTGTACTTTAACATTTTGGATTAATGAACATCTGGGAGGATGCATTTTGATTTTTAATTTTTGTCTTAGTTAACATCCGGGAGGATGCATTATTATTATTACTTGGTGTACAGATTTTTTGTGTTTGTCTTATCCTTAAGGTGGAATTTTGACAGAAGCGAGTGCATTTTTGTGATCTAAGTGTGTAGCTTCACCTTTCTTGGATGGTGATGATAAAATTCTATAAGTTGCGCGAGAAAGATACTCCGTTCACACCTTTTAGAAAATAACATATTTATGAACTTGTTGCTTTTCACAAATTTATAGTTTACTTCACTTTGCATAAATGTTCATTTGAGAATCAATTAGGACAAAACCACATAGTGAACGACTTCCATTGTTCATAATTTTTAGTGTGATTGTAATTATTGAGAACTCGTTCGATTCATGCTTGTATTGTGTATTCTTTGGTTAATTTTGGAAACATGGAAATGATCTAAGCATTGCTTGAAAACTGAGAAAAACCATTCATTACCTTAGGCTTTAGTCATCGGTGAGTAGTGCGAGAATTTGTTAGCCGACTTTGAGCCTTCACACAACTAGAATGAATCATAATTGTCGGTAAAAATACCGAATTATCATCTTTTGGTAATCATTGTCGTGAAATTGAAAAGAAAAATTCATTGCGATTCATTCTAGTTTGTTGTATTTTCTTTTGTTTACACTTTCACACCCTTGCTTGAACACTTTTTGAGAAGACCATTGTCCAATTTTATAGTGTTATTTAAAGTTGGGGAGAGTTGTTGGTGGAAAATAGGATGGATGATATTGGTGCCTCTTGTGAAATGATAAAAAAAATTGATGAATGAATGAATTGAGAATTGAATTGCACTCGTTGTTAGAGTTGCGTGAAAATGAAAGAAAATATTCATTCGATTAAGAGGAAAACTCTTGAATAGGGGAACCACATATAAAAAAATAGAGGAAAAAGAAAAGAGAAGAAGAAATAAATGTGTATAGGAGAAGTTAGGGGGGACCAAACAATTTTTGGTTGTTGTGATTTTGACGTGTTCTTTGTTTTTCAAAAACCTTTGAACCCATTTTTGAATCATTGGACTTAAACATTTATCCCTTTTTGTGTAACCCTTGCCTCATTATAACATTGAAAAGCCCTTTTGATCTTGGTTTCCTTGTGAATTTGAAGATACTTGCATGAATTGTTCTGGATGTTAGCAATATTACAAATGAAAGTGAGTTGTCCCTTTTTGATATTGATTCTCTTATGGACATTCCATTGCATTTGTTGATAGCTTGCCATTTGTGTTTAGAAATTATTTCATGATTATGTTGTAGTTCTTTGAGAAGCCGGTTGTTACTCGTAAGCAAAACCTTCGGTTTGAACCATTTTGTTTGGTGTGTTTCACTTGTTTAGTTTGAGCTTGTTTATTTTAAAAGAATTCACCTTTGTTTGAGGACAAACAATGAAGCAAGTTGGGGAGAGTTGATAAGTGCATATTAGTGTTATTATTTAGTAGATGTTTTGGCACTTTTCAAGGGTTATTTTGATCTCTAATGCTTTTCCCCCTTTGTTTCTTATACTTATTCATAGTTTAGTTTTAGCATTTTCAAAGCATCATTTATTTAACTTTCATTTTTGTAATTTTAGGTTACATTGTGGAAATATGGAGCAAATTTCATCAAGACCTTCTTTGGAAAATTTAGGAAGAAATTGATGGATTCTTGCTCGCTTCAAACACTTTTAATGAATTCAGCAAGCTGTGGCTTTTAATGAATTCTCGCTTGGTGAGACCTGCGATTTTAGCTTCTTTATAAGCATTTGTTTCGCAATTTTCTTAGAATGTAACTTTTGACATTAGACCTAAATACACTTTAAACACTTTTCACCTTGTTCTAAGAAGATTTGGTGCATTTAAAGTCAAGAGATTGTCATTAATGCTCCATCTTCTTCATCTTCATCTTTTGTTGGAAGCTTCCATGGAAATGGAGAGCTAAAATCATAGTATGTCAAGGTTAGAAGGTAGATAGGTTCTATTTTGTATGTATAGGCCTTGATCCTTTTGCATAAACTCTTGATGATGAATATATGATGAAAACTTTGATTTTTATGACAAACCCTTTGTGTTGCTTCATGATTGAGAGATATGACCAACATTTGACCTAGGTTTTCATCACCCAAACACCATAAGCTAGAGATAGTTATGGGGCTTTGGAATTCACTTTGTATTGACCCTAAATGTTACCATTTTGATATATTAAGTGAGAAATCATCAATGGATCAAAATGGTAAAGCTCACATTTTGTGTTAGAAATAAACATTATGAGAGGATATTGTGAATGTGTTCATTATTGAAATGAGTTTATCTTTTGATCAAAACTATATATGCAAATAAACCTATCAAACCCTAACTTTGACATATGCTTTTTAAGAATCTTTTACAAACCAATACTTTTAACTCTTAGAATTTATTTGAATGAAAAAGTCTACTTTCGTTACCAACACTAAAACCCCTTTTGTTACCATTATCTTTTGAAGTCATCTAAAACCTTGTCACTCACCAAACTGGTCATCTTTTGAATACTCTCAGTTTCTGGTTGCAGGAAAGTGTAATGTACATTCTTCTTCCTTGGAGTTTCCATCCTGAAGTAGCAATACGACCGGGAAACGGGAGTAATATGAACCCTGAGAATAAAAAGAACACATATGATTAATGATGTCATGATGCTTATGTAAGGCAAGGCATGTGATCAGTGATGTGTCTGTGTAGTGTCAATCATATAAGCAAGTGTCTGTGCAAGCTCACAACATCACCACATTATGATAATCATCTCTCTGATTAAGGATTCAGATCTCAGAGTCAATGTATAAGAGAACATATCACAATACTGAATCATGCTGGTACAGTGGGTGTGTTGAAGGTCTTAAGGTTCTTGAAAACCTGTAAACCCCTCACATCTCCTGAGTGTGTTACTCGGGTCAAAATCACGGACTCTCAAAGCCAAATAGAAATAATACGTTCAACATCACGGACTCTCAAAGCCAAATAGCAATAATACGTTCACCAAATCAGGGAATCAGTTTGGCATTATGTCTACTCAGGGAGGTCTCAGCTAAGTCTTAGGAAACAAGCATCCCTCATAAGTCCCCAGCTTTAAGCTCTGAATCGAGAAACAATAGTACATTCATCCCTTGGGATACAGTACTATCGTCATACGAACAGTTTGCTTCAACTGGATTCTTATGAGAGAACCAGGCCATCCTATGCGAGTTCCCAGTGGGCCCTCGGATGCGAGTGGGTTTGCCAACAAATGTGGTATGCCAATGACATCACCTGAGAGGGATGTTTCCACAAAGGTCCTCAATGATCGGTCCCCAGCTGCACGTAACTATCGAGGTCTTGTAATGATCCAAGAAAGATTCCTGCATAAAAACACTTCCAAGATGGTCGCAAGTCTGGGTGTGGAACTCATTACTACCAACACAACAAAGTGCCATGAAGCCAAAGTGATTGTCCACTCTAAGCCCTAGGGTGAACTTGAACCCTGGTTACGAGCTCATCTCACAGTAACCCCATCCCACAGAAAAAGCCAAACCAGACAGTCCAGTATATATGATGCATGGAAAATAAATACTGAAAGCGGTAAATAAATGTTGTAAAATAAGACTGTAAATGAAAACAGTAAATAAACACACAACACCACACATATAAACACCCAAAGAAACAAAGGCAAACAGGCATTGGGATTGACTCTCAAAGGGGAAACCAGAGATTCTAGGTTCGATCCCCAGTAGAGTCTCTAGTTGTCGCTTCCGGGATTTTCATCCCAGTACAAACACGAAAGTGGCGCGGAAAAGGTAGAGTCGCCAGCCAGGCATTTTTATCTCGAATGAATGGGAAAGGTAATGCTGCACAAACCAAAGGGAAAAGGAAAGGATAAGGTATTGCAAACCAAAGATCTGGTTCGGGATATGGTTACGACTTAGGAAGGTATTAGCACCCCAGACCGTTCGCCGTACCTGATAGGATCCACACTTGTAAGTCTGTTTCAAAGGGTGAGAAATAAGATGATGCTGAACAAAAACTGCTAACTGGAACTGGGATGAGAAAGGGAAATGGAAAAGAGAATGGAAAGAAAGGGGGAAATGTAGGGAAAATAAAGAATGTGCTCGAACGGGCCCTACCCCGCTGCCTACGTACCTCATCGGGAAAATGAGGATCAGAGTCGACGTAGTTCGCCTAACTAAGGCAGGAACTGTTTTGTGTTTTTTATAACTGGAACTGCTTATATCTATGCTCAGGTGTTGCAGGCTCTCCTTGATCGAATGTGTTTACCATCTTGCAAATGAGACAAGTCGTCGCAAGTTCGCGTTTAGAGTGAGTGAGATGAGAAGAGAATTCCTGCAGGAAAATCGCTTATTGTTTGTTGTTTGCTTTTTAAGAGTTTTCTATGAATTTGGCACAAGGAAGTGAATTCAAACTCTTTTCCATGGAATGTGTACTTTCTACTACATTCCAAGATGGAATAGTAGAACAAGCACACACAGCAAGGAGAATTTATCCAAGACTTATTTCCAAGGATTAGGGTCTAAGTTCACTAGCTTGTTGAACTTATTACATGTTTTTATAGCTTTTGAAGAAATATCTTTTATGTTTTCTTTGTGAAGATAGTCTCATGATCAGACTTGTACGTCATGCTAGACAAACTCACACTATTCCAAGATGGAATGAATATGAGTGCCCCATGGAATAAGGCTATACACAAGAGACTACTACCATCCTTTATTAAGTGTCTTTTGGATTTTTGTTTGAAGATGAGAGACGAAGACTCAAATGAGAAAGAACAAAAACTAAGGGGACTAATACACAACCCTAAGTTATTTATTGTATACAAAAAGGGGCCCTAATGGTTTTTGAGGTTTCCTAACCCTAATGAAGAAAGGAAAAGAAGAAAAGAAAATTAGAACTCAACTTACTTCCTAAGGAAGTTAAGTTGTTTCTAAGAAAGGGGAAAGCCTATACAAGCAAAGCACAAAATGCTAAGGAAACCATAATTAGAAAGAATAAAGAGATGAGGAAGAAGTTATATAAACAAAGCTTACCTCAACCTCTCTACAAAACAAAGATTAGCTTTAAAAAGCATATTGAACACATAAAGCATGGAAAAAACTCAAATAAAGCTCAAACTAGCTAAGGAAAATGCAATAAAGGATCTTCTAGGGTTAAGACCTAAGTCTAGCGTGTAGGATGACAATCTTCTAAAGTCAGTAGCTAAACCCTATTTAAGCATTCTAAAGTTATAAGGACAAACAATTACAAACCATGCACTAAATGGTACTAAACCCTAATAGGAATCAAGGTGAAGTTAGATGAAGTATCCACATGGTTAAGCATGGAAAACTTGAATGAGGTCAAAGGTGAATGTAAAATCCAGAAATAAACACTAAATGTGAGTGTCTTAAAGTGTGAAACCAAGTGGGAAGAAAGATATTCAAGTTAGAGAGACTCAAACATAAGATTGGTACATGAAGGAAAAAGCATTGAATATATGGCTTCAAAGGAAGGAAAAAACTTAGAAAGAAAAAGTCAAACATGGTCAAAGGAACTTGAAAATCCCATACAAAAACCAGGGGCTTGATGAAATGTTAAGATGGAGTTAGGACTCAAAGAATTAGTCATAAATGAATTAGAGTGAATGACATTAAGGTTGGAGAACCAAAAGTATGATTTTGAAGTTTTATGACACCACATGATACTAAAAGGATCACAAAGTCCTACAACTTGAGATGAAGATATTACAATGGATACAAGACACTTATAAGATGTCTAAAAATGATGTAACATGGCCATCCCCCACAAAGTTGGTTTAGAAGTGAGATGAAGGAGAAGAATGAAAATTAGGGCACACATGAATATATATGACACATTAAGATCAAATGACCTAAAAATTCAAACCACAAGGACCTAAAATGGACACACATCATCTAAATACTTCTAATAGGACTTGAGAGACTCAAAATGGGGACCTCAAATGAATGGCATGGATGCCTTACCAAAATGAAACGGGAAGAAGTAAGAAATAAGGACCAAAATATGACTTATAAGCCATGGCACTAAAAAAAAATACCAAATGACATGATAAAAATAATAAAATTGACGCTCAAGGTCACAAGCCAGGGACAAACATACCTCTAAAAAATCCCACAAAAATTCCTATTTTAACTCACAAAAATGAAGGTGTAGTGTGAATTAGGGTTTTGGATAATCAAGCTCAAAGGAAAGGTTCAAAATAGTACCAAACATAACCTAAAAATTGAGATAAAAATATTTTTAGGATCCTCAAAGTGTCCTCTGGATAGGGCAAAAATAATAGGATCAATATCAATTTTAGTTTAAGAGAAACAAATTAGGGAAGACAAAGTGCTCAAAATGAGAATAAACCAAAAGAAATTAAATGGAAATTCAATTATGGATGAAAAATAAATGGAAAATAAAAATAAAAAATTACGAAAAATTTGGTAAAATGTCAAAGATAGTCCCTGAATTATTTGGTGATTTTTAGAAGTCATTAGGTATTTTTATAAAATGGAAACTGAAGTGTGAATTAATTGAAAAAAGAAAAGAAAAGAAATTGGCCAAAGGGTGCAAACAACCTAAAAGTCTAGTTCAGAACCTTTGGACTTATGAGATCGGGGGCGTGAAAAACAATTGGAAGCCCACCCCAAAATGCGCTGAATACAAACTTATGGTAGACCTTGGTCAACTAATTGACTCCATCTGGACCCATTGATTAATCCGACATATGCAATCAAAGTCAAAGTATGCTTATCCTATGGACATGATGGAAGCACATGGAAAGAATAATGGAATGTACACACAAGAAAACTCATACACAATTAGAGGGAACTTGAGGAGAATGAGGATCATTAATGTGTTGGCAAGTTGGTGAACGTTGGATGGAGAAGATCCTAAGGTTGGGATATAAAGTTGAAGAAATATTAGGGCAACTGTTCAGGTGATCGGAGCTAGTCTCCGATCACCTTCTCCGGTGAGTCCTGGTTAGGGCAAAGTTCAAAACCTCATGGAAGTGAAATCTAAAACCATAGAAATGTTCGCAAGGTTGAGGACAACAAGAATCCAGGATCACAATTCATTTATCATGCTTAATCAGTGTGAATCGAAGCAAACAAATTCCACCTAAGAAACTGAATCTAAGCATCTATTATGCCTATCAACTAACTAGAGTATGCATAGCTTCTATCAAGTTTTTAACCACACAAATCAAATAAAATGGAAGGAAATCGTGCCAATTTAATTTCAGAAGAAACCTGAAAATGCAGATATGCAAAGGTTGAAGAAATCAAGAGGTGAGGTTCCTTCTGTGCTTGCTAATTGTCTCTGATCCTTTATGGAGTGAAATAAACACTCACTGGATGATGAATCTTGGAGAAACTTGGAGTAATGTAATGATGATGCAGCAATTGAATCTTGAAGTTTCAAACAGCTCGTGCCATGGATCTTGTGCCTTGGATGATGGTGAAGCTACAATGATGATGATTGATGCAAGATTGATGAAGATCAGTGAGAATCTTAGCAATTTGTAGAGGTATGCATTGGTGCAATGTTGAAACTCCCACTGAATTCAGCCATGGAAATGGAGCTTGAGTTGATGATAATGATGAGCAATAAATAATGGAGTGTGTTGATGAAGAACAATGCAAGCTGAGAGCAAAATGCAGAGTGAAATCTTTAATTTGCAGAGAGAATTTTCAGAGCATTTTGAAGTATGATTCGAGCAAATGGCAAAGTTGGTTATGATTCAGTTATGAGAAGCCTCTTATAGGTGTGGTTAGAAGTTAACTACTCTAGTTAACAGTTAGAACTAGAGTTGAGTTAATTTGAGGTGAAATAAGTAAAATGCAGGTGTTTGAATCAATGGAATGAAGCTGAATTCGTGTAACTCGTGGCTAGTGTTAATGTGTGATGTAGATCATGGAAATTAGGTGAGGTTGAGTGATATATGGTGAAGCTGAGATCAATGCAACACAAGTTCAATTCATAAGCTTTTCACTTGTTTGGATTCCTCATGATAGTGCATGGCAGTTGGTGTGTATGGTCATACCTGGGTTGACTTACACTTGTCGCCCAATGGTTAAGTGTTATGTATCCATGTTGATATGCGATAAATGTTGTTTTTTAAATTTGAAAATGTGGCATCCTATTTCAATGTTGAATTTTGAAAACTCTGATTTATGAATTTCCGTTGGGTAGAAACGGGATGTTACAATTAAACCCACTTGACATTGTCCTTTGTTTCAAAAAATCAGATTTCAAAAGTTTGTGAAAATCTGTTTTTTGCAAAACAGTTTGGGATGGCCACTTTGATCCATGATTTCTTCATATACAAGCAAGATATTTTCATGCCAATTGGTTCTTTGAATTTTTGGCAATATTTGCAACAACATTAATATTTTGAGAAGGATCTGAATCAACTTGGATCTTAGTGAAAAATCCTTCCAAGTTTTGGTGTATTTCTGATTTTGTACTTAGACAAATTTTGTCTAAGTGTTGAACATCAGTATTTTTCTTGATTTTGATTCAATCACAATTTAAAATCCATGAAGAGTTGGATTTTCTTATAGTTGAATCATTTGTATTTTGTGATGAGATATTTTATTTGAGCTTTGGTTCACCAAAATATGATGCTTGGAAGTAGGCCATTTGAACACTTTTTTCCATAACTTAGAAAAATTTCTAAGTTTCAAAGGTTGCCCCTTTAACAAGTTATCTTCAAATTTCTGATTTTTTGTGATCAAATGCATTCATGGTCCATATATTCTTGTAATATAGGTCATGAGGATCATTTTGGGTGAAAAAGTCAAACTTTGACTTTTTGGTCCAGGTGGAAATTACACTAGATACCCTTGGTTTTTCTGATTTTTTGACTGGACATCTTCTAAGGTATTTTGACCTTATGAATGGACTTACATGATGTATATGAGATATTTAAATCATTTCCTATGGTATAGGCTCTTGTCTAGATGAAAATCTTGACTTTTGGTTCCCAGATTAGTCAAAAACCCTAATTTGGGCACTGTGAAACCCTAATCTTGCAGTCTTTGATCTCTGCACCTCTTGTACTTGTAAATGGCTTGTCAAAGTCATGTAAACATTTTTTATTATATATGGAGTTATTGGCTCCTTTATCTATGAAAAATTTCATCTGGAGTGCATACGTTGACTAAAAGCCTAATTGGTGTTTGTGATGGCTCGGGGCCCAGATCACTAAAACTTTTGTATAGTCCTTAAAAGATTTTCCATAATTTGAGATTCCTTAACCCTTTGATTTGTGATTGAAAGGTTGAAAATCTTATGTATTAATGAAAGGTCCTTTGTCTGAATCCACTGAGGGACTCAGGAATCCCGATCCATTGCGGGGATACTGTTCAAACTAGTCTGGAACAGTCCTTTGGTCAGTGGATTCCCTTTAATGAGGAATATATATTAGTGTCAAAACTTAGGTTATGACAGCGTCCATGACCCCAGTGTTACATATCAGAGCAGACACCGGCATAAGGCACAAACGAAAGACTCCATCTTCCACTCACAACAGATCTCCTACTACGGATTATCTGCACATTACCCACGTGGAGGCAACATTCAAACAGAAGGGTGAGATTCTCAAATCAATCAAAAGAAATAGATTATATAAATATGAAAGCATAAAATCATCAAGCAATTCACCATTCATCACAACCACTAACCAAAATCATTAATCATACACATAGATAATCATACGTTTCATAATGCACACAACTCTTATATAATACAATGAGACACAAAATCGACTCAATGCACGTGGTATCAAATTCAATCTTTTTTTCATGATCACAATTCCCGTCGGAATTTCTATATAGGTCACTCACACCCCACATGGGCACACGACATCTGTGATTTCCCACACCCCATATGGGCACACAATCACCTCAACAACTACAACAACACGATTCCCTTACAAAGAATCTGAATAAATGCTCACACCCCAAATGGACACACATATTATCCTACAACTCATGCAACATGTTATGCACTTCAACAACAACATACAACTACACAATAAGTAACAACTATTGAATTTACAAGTTATTCTATAACATAACATGCCATAACTAATCAGCAACATCATGAAACATCATAATCAACAACTATTGCACTAAAAAAACAATTTGATTCTATAATGTAGATTCCGGATAAACGCTCACACACCACATGGGCACACGTCTTATCCCACAACTCCTACAACAACATACCACTACAAAAAAGTGCACAAGACTAGCATATAATTAATATATTACCTCACTACTACTTAACATATGGTAGACACCTGTTCCAATATGCAAACACAATAATTCACAACAACAACATGCATCGCACACCCGTAATACACATTCCATAGTTCAATATATCATAACAAACAATAAAATACAATTAACACATTAAATCGTTGTATTTCTAGCGTTGAAAATATTTTTAATGGAAAGTACATAAAATCAGCTTTCCAACGATTCAAACGGCGACTGAAACAGACTTACCGTTTGAAAGTTATGAATTTTCGAAAATTTAGAAACACTGTCACGTTCAGTGGTAACCAGTTACTACCACAAGGGTAACCGATTACTCTATGTAATTTTCCCTAAAATCCCATTTTTGTACGTAGTAACCATTACTACCTATATGGTAACCGGTTACTTGACATGCAGAATCAATTTATGTTATTTTCTGCTACGGGAACTCAATTTTCATCCCATTCCAATACCCCAACTCATCACATATATCAGAATTCGACCCATAAACATCACACAATCATCATACATGCCTCTGACACTCTTATAACATCATAAAACACAATTTTAACCAAGCAAATTACATAATTAGAGCGTTCTTATTATTACTGACACGCAACTCCAACTTTTCACCGAACACATCAAACAATCAACAGACACGGAACATAATACCTAATGATCTATCTACCCTCATACAAGTATCATATATCCCTTAAGAGAATTGAAGAACCCCACCCTTACCTTAGAGTTCTTTCCCAAAATCTCTTCTTCTCCCTTAAGCCCTAACTCTCTCTTCCTTTTGCTCTTTCTCTTGTTTTCACGTTGAATGAAATCCCTCTCTTTTAACTCCTTATTTTATTATTATTATTATTATTATTATTATTATTATTATTATTATTTTCACTTAACCCAACTAATGATTTAATAATAATAAAATAATTTTCATCAAATTTTTAATTTAAAATAATATTCACTTAATATTATAATTAACTAAATATTACTACTATAATTAGATTAATCTTACTCACCACACCACCAATCTCTACATTTTTACTCATACACCCTTACCACCTTAAAGTCTCATTCTCAAGGCCAATACTCCTTACTAAGGGTAACTCCAACACCAACGAAAGTAGAAAATCACACACACAACTACACAACATCATATCTTCAAATTATGAAAATAATTAAATTAAATCGGGGTGTTACACTGCTACTTTATCGCATTTATACATAAATTTGTGTAGATGCGCTAAAATAATGTGCATAATTTTGCTAGCCATGGAGTCTTACTTCAATCTTTGGGTTGGTCCAAAATTCCAAGACAGTCACCAACAAACCCCAATCCATTCCAGTTTCCATATGCGACCAAGTATGTATAAAAAAATTATATGTTTTTTATATATAATTTTTACTAACTATTTATTTTTAAGGTGGTTCGCATATGGGATGAATTATGAAAAAAAATTCCTCACCATTGTGCTCCTGGATATCGGGCATTGTTCAATCATTTCAAGGCGGATGATGTATTATCTCTAAGACTTATACTACTAACATTAAAGTTTATATATAATTTTTAACTAATCCTTTTTACTACTACGTTTAAGTTTCTATGGAGGCCCGATCTTGGACTTGAAGATGAGGATCCGACTGAAAGTGACATGTTGAGTTCAATAACACTTTTAATTTGTTTCACTTATGTTGAAATGTGTAACACCCCGATAATTACATTTGTGTTTGATTGGTGATTATTAGTGTTTAATTTCGCGTATTTGTGATTTATGTGATATGTGATATGTTTTGGTGAGATCATGTGTTGGGTAATGTAGAATTATGCGAGTATTGTGACTTAATCTTAATTTAGATAATTTAAATGAGATTATTTAGATTTAAAAACAATTAGTTGGAATATTAGTAATAGTAATTAGATAATGATTTTATTTAAATAATTTAGTTGTAATTATTTAGATTTAAATAATTAGTTTAATTATTTTACCTATTTAAAAATTGGATATTATGAGTAGAGAATTAGTAAGGGTAGAGTGGACCATTCATGAGGTTTGTCTCCCACTAAATGAAGCTAGGTCAAATAGGGTACAGACGCGAACGGTCGGCGAGAGGGACAATGAGAACACACAGCAGTGGACTCACTGGAGATGAAAAGAGTCGCCAGCTAGGCATTTTTATCCCAGAGGAAAGGCAATGCTGCATAGACCTAGAAAAAGATGGATAAGACGGTTGCGAACCAGAGAGACTGAGAAAGGGGGTTGGTTACAACCTGGGAAGGTATTAGCACCCAGATTTTCCGTCGTACTCGACGGGATCCACGCTTAAAAGATTTGTGTTTTAGAGGGGTAGTGTCAGTGCAATTTGTGTATAGAATAGCTGGAAAAGGATGTACAGGTGTCATTGTAAGAGAAGTGAAGTGCATATGTATAGTGTCAGTGTAAGAACAAAAATGAAATGCTCATGATAATGAGGCTAAAGAATGGGGCTAGAAGGAGGAGGAATATACAGAGACTTTTGTTCGATAACTGTTAAGTTATGCCTACGTATCCTCTCGTGCAATGAGGAAGTTAGAACACCGTAGTTCGACCCAAAGAGACTGAAAGATGAATTGACTTGTGAACTGCTTACTTGTCTATGCTCAAGTGTATGACCTGTCTGGCTCAGGTGCAAACTGTCTTGCATTAGACGGAAGAAGCAAGTTCTCGCTTATGAGTGAATGTGATGAGAAGAGAATCCCGGAGGAGACGATTATTGTTTGTTTTTGCATTTTCAGTCTTTTATTGCTTTTGAAAGTTTGTCATAAGTTAATGAGCTTAAGCCTAAACCAATGGATTTAGTAAACTCATCACATCTTCCCTCTGATTAGGGGTAATGAGAATACCTTAAGTGTGAAGTCAGCTTCTCACACTTAATCACCTTTGATGCAGGATTAAGATCATTAACCTACTTGTGATTATTTAGATGTTTTTGGTGTTTTTGTTTAGTGTTGAGTAATGAGGTTAAGCCATAATCAGGGATTAAACAGACTCATTACACCATCCTAATAGAAGGATAATAGATGAGAATGTTTAAGCTGAGGAAAGCTCCTCAACTTAATCCATGATTAGGGATTAAACTCATGACAAAACAAGCCTTTGGTTAAGTGGATTTTATTTTATGATATGATGATGAAGTGATTTTTATGATTTGTAAGACAACTTGAGGGGGACTTGTCCATTAACACTAGGGTTAGTCCTTCTTAACCAATTAAGGAAGAATTAGAACCCTAATGCAAGGCCCAAGTTACAAGTGTGATGTCTTGATAGTTATTAAGTGAATTGATTAAGAGATTTAAACACATTAAGGGTTTAACACTTAGGATTAAAGTTATACATTCCATCCTAAGAGAAGGATGCAGGCATAAGCTTAATCACAAAGCCTTAAAGCCTTTAGGGTTTAGTCCCTGATTATGAGATGAGAAGAGGAGACTCAAAAGAGACACAAAGGTAAAAGCTAAGTGGGGGACTAATCAAACCCTAATTATTGTCATGCTTGGTTGTTCCTAAGGTTTGTGAGGTTTACAAGAGAAGTCTTCAAAGGAACCACCAGGAAGCAGATGAAAGGATCAGGAGAAGCAAAGTAACTTGCTTCATTCAAGAAGTCAAGTCACTTGAGGAAAGAAAGTAAGGAGGAGAAGAATGAGCAAGCTCAATCTCAAGCACATACAAAAATGCAGCAAGGATGCATAAAAAGAGATGAAGAGAAGTTATGAGAAGTGAAGGCAAATTCACTTCTCAAAGTCACTTACCACCTGAAAGGTTAGAAAAGAAATGCCATGCAATGCAAAATGGGATGGAATGACATGATGCAAACCAAGATCAGAAAACCATACATGATTCTAATGATGCTATGATATGCTACAAACATGAAACAACACATGGAGATGATCATACAAGCTTATGAATGCAAATGGTGCAAGTTAAGAACCATGATCATACATGAAAAGTTATGAAGTGCATATGTCATACAACATGGCAAATGCAAGGTGCAATGATCAAACATGCTTTCAATATGTCTTATGATGTTAAATGAATCAAATGGAGGCATGGAATGTCATGCTATGCAAGAGAATGCAAGATGGATGCATATGGAAGCCCAAATTAGGGTTTATGAACAATACATCAAACAAAAACCAAAATCAGAAGCAAACATCAACATAAAAAATTGAAAATGCACTCAAAGGACCCCTAATCCTATACTAACCCAATGCCCAAAGGAGAGGTTTCAACTCTTTACCAAATTCAAGTTATGGTTTTCTTTAGATTTCTAGGGTTTTAGGGTTCCTTAACAAGAAAAATACCAAACAAATGGAAAATGAAAGATCAAATCATGGCCAGTTAATCTCACAAACTACATGCTAAACACAATGCAATGCAAAAAGAATCAAGGTCCAACTCTTCATGGATAGGCAGAAATGATTTTTTTGAAGTTTGGATCAAAATAATGCATCAAAATGATTTTAATTCAATGAAAAATTCTCAAAATGCATCAAGATCAAAAAATAAATTTGGTTTGAAGGTTGGACAATGATTCTAAATGTCTTAAAACATTTCATGAATTTTTTGGTGATTTTTAAATACCTAAAAGTATTTTTAATAAATTAATTTTCATTAATCAATTAAAAATAAACTTTTAAATATTTAAAAATACTTTTTTTAATGCTAAAAATGAAAATAAAAATATTTTTGTGTTTTAAAAATTAATGAAACTCTTGACAAAAAGTTTCATAATTTTTAAAACATTTTTGCTATTTTAAATAAATTGCACAAAACAAATGAATTAAAAATGAAATAAAAATTAAAATAACTGAAGTATGCAGGATGGAAGGCCAGGATTCATTCTGGGTTTAAAGCTGTTGACTGCGCGCCAGATCTAGTGGCCTATATTCAAACTTGGTTAATCTGAATTAATTAATTAAATTAAACCTAATTAAACTAATGACAAGATCTGAGCCATTGGATGCACGCGGGAAAAGACTTAGTCAACTCATCCAACGCCTGAAATTCAAACTGGAAGCCCTAACCCTAATCACACATTAATGACTCTCAGGTCACCGGAGACGAGCTCCGGTCGTCTTCTCCGGTGACCTCCCTCCCTGAGAATTTTCAAATCCTTCCCTAGGTCATTTCTGGAGCTCTAAAGCTCCAGATTTGTTCCTTTCACTCTCCTAAACTCAACCCCACCCTCATTTCTCATTTATTTCCAGCCATAATCATGAATCGAAGCAAAGAACAAAAACTGCCAAAATTTCAGACAATCAATACAGCTTCATTTCTCAACCATTTTCAATAATTTTTAGTTCAGTGTGATCAGTGAGGCATGCTTAATCATTTTGTAACATAAAATAGAGGTTCTGGAAAAATTAATTCGAAAGGCTACCTGAGATGGAGCTTTCACCCTTTGAGCTTGCTGGCTGCTTTCTTGGTGCAAAAAGCTTCTAATGACCCTCCTGATGAGTTTGCAATGCTTGGACAACTTTGAATGTGGCTGGTTTGGGAGCTTGCACTTCAACTGGTCCAAAATCGTATCTGGCTTGTGATGTGTTCTTGGCTGTTCTGATGGGTGGTTTTGAGTCAGTGGATGATCCTGAGGTGAATGGTGGTGTTTGTTTGAAGGTTGAGTGATTGAGTTGGGAAAATCGAAGGCTCTTGCAAGAGGGAGAGTTTTTGTGAATGTGTGTTGTGTTCTGTTTCAGCCTTGCTTCATGTATGAAATGGCCAGCAATTGATCCACAAAAACAACTCTCATTGGTCAGATGATGTGACTTGCCCTTTATTGATTGGTATGGCCACTTTTGCAAAATGTCAACTTTGGTGTAAGGAAAGCATGGGTTGAACCCTAGGCTAGTACAAACATGTGGGCTGGCGCAGCATGGTGTGTGAGAGATGCTAGAATGGTTCAGCAGCCAAGGCAACAAGTGGGTGAGGTGTGATGATGGTTTTTGCAAGTTGATCACTTTTGGTTCATGTGAAACTTTCTTGCTCCCAAAGCCATGAAACATGAGAAGTTTTGGTTCAAATCTGATTTTTAGAACTTGTATGATGCTTTCATATTGGTTAGACATGAACTAGAAGTCACAAATGCCTTGGTACAAAGTTTTTGCAAGTTTCTCATTTGGTGCATATTTTGAAAATTAGTGATTTTTGCCAACTTTGACACACCATAACTTTTGATCCAAAATGAATTAGGTCATGTTCTTGTACTTTTTGAAAAGGGAAAGATCTAATCTACAACTTTCATGACCAAAGTTTTTCCATTTGAAGCATTTTTGGATCAAAAAGCAAGGGTTGAAAAAGTGGCAAAAAATGACATTTCATGAAAAGTCAACCATGCCCTAAAAAGTCAACTTTGCAAAAACTTGTAATTCTTGAATTTTGTGAACTTCAACCTTCTTCCATGATCAAATAAAGATCATATACACTCAAAATGATGAAGATCACCCCTTGTTTAGGTCATTGGGGGCCTCAGATGCCCTGATTTTGCACTGACCTGTCCAGAAAGTCAACTCTTGATCAGATGACTTCCCCATGGAATTTCTTCATGAAAATTGATATGCATACTCCCTATACCATATAGAGACCAATAGAAACAAGAATGACCAAAAAATTTGAAGTTATGGCCTCTGAAACCAAAACCCTAATTTTAGGTCATCTGTGCAGTTAAACCTGGCTCTGCTTCCATACCATTCCCAGTTCTTGTGATTCTTTGGCATTTTTGACTTTGAGAGGATGTAATATGATATAAGAACACACATGGACCCCTTTGAAATGATTGGTAGCCTTTGGAGTGGCTCAAGAAGCTCTTGGGTTGCTCAGATCACAAACCCTAGGTGCAGATGACTTTGAATCCATGCAGTGAATCAAAATGTGATATGAGATGGTATGATTGAGTTTATGCATATGAAAATGATCACAAGCCATGGTGTGAATGGGTGAGGGCAAATTTGGGGTGTTTACAAGGTTTAATAAGGGTAAGGAAGGAAGATCATATTAGGTATCTAAGGGTTATAGTAGGAAAAGAAGAAAATTAGAAAGAAAAGTCATTGTAGAACGATCATATTTTGGAGAAAAGAGGAATGGAAGAGAGAAGTAGAGTTAGGGCTTAGAGAACCTCCATTAGAGACTTTGAAGAATCATCACTAAGGTAATGGCGAGGCTCTTTGAACACTAGAGGGATGTATAATATATGTATGAGGGTGTATAAATCATTAGGTTCATCTCTATGCATCTCTCTAATTATTTTGATTGTTTTCGGTGAAAAATTGAAGTTGTGTGTCGGTATTCGCAATAATGTGTATATTACGTAAATTGATCATTTGGATTGTGGTATTTGTGTTATAAGAGGTTCTAATTTATGTGTGTTGATATATATTTATTTGATAATTCGAATTCTGTGATATATGATTTTTGGGGATGTTTGGATGGGTTGAATAAGTTCTTTTTCGTGACAAAATAGCAGAAAATCAATTTTGTAGATAAGGTAACCGATTACACGGTTTATAATAACCGATTACATATTTAAAAAATCTGTAACACCCCAAATTTTCTCTCTTCTTTTTAAGCATCATCATCATGTCATATTCATCATAAGTATGTCATATCCTTAGCATTTTGCATAGAAAAATGAAGCATAACACTCACATGTTCTAGCATAAGGCATATGATCAACCATCCAGAAGATTTGAAGCACTGCAAGTTAAAATCAAGAGCCTGTGGATCTAGCAAGATTCTCACAGGATCATTTTGCACAAGCCTGGTATCATGTTCGGAGCCCTAAAAAAGAGAGGGAAGAGGATCAAAAATCAGCTTGAAACGGTCGGCATCAGGATATTCCTGATGTTTCCCACCAAGAGGAGGGAAATTCAAATTTTTCCTGCATTAACCTATTAACGCATATGGTTAACTGGTTAACGACTGCGAAATTTGAATTTCAGCAGCAAGTTCAGCATGTGTGTTTTGGCTCCATTTTCCATTTTTTTGATTTTTATTCATTTGAATTAATTTGAATTTGGGAGAAGGATCTAGAGCATTTATCCAAGCCTCATTCCAATTCTAAATCCTAATCACTTTCTAAGCTAATGCCAAGCCATATTTTTGGATCCCAAACCAAAATTTTGGGCCCCAAACCTAAACCATATTTATTCCATTTCCCTCCAAACCAAGGGACCTCTCCCTCATTTTTCACTCTCATTTTCTGAATTTTCATTCTTCTCACTCACAATTCTCTCACTTTTCTCTCCCAATTTTCCAAATCACTCAAAGTTCCTCTTTGAAGATCACATAACCTTGCCTTGAGGTGTGTAGATCTTGGAACTAAACCTCCATTCATAGCTTATTTGCATATTTTTGTTGGTTTTATTGGAGATTCAGATCTTGTTTGAGATCTAGAAGTGCTTTTGGATCCAAAATTCTGCATCAAGAGCTTGTTCTTGCATTTATTTTGCATGGAGTGCGGAGCTTAGCATCAGATCTTCAAAGTTTTGTGCGAGATCTACCGTTTTCAGCTCAATTAACAACTACCAAAGCATACCTCAGCTTTGTAGGTTGGTTAAATTCAGATCTAGCTCTGTTTTAGCTTATTTGCATGCTTGTGCTTTAGATCTACCATGTGTTTGCATATTTGCTTGTGTTGCTTGATTTGATTGGTTGATTTGTAATCGGATCCGTTTGTTAATGTTTATGAGCTTAATGGTATGGATCAATGTGAATTGATCTAATTTTTCCATGTGTAACTGATTGTTGGTCTGGTGCAATATTATTTGAATAAGCTGTTTCGAGTTGCTGTTTTCTGCAGGATTGTTGTTGTTTTAACAGTGTTAACCGGTTAACGCATATGGTTAACCGGTTAACGCATTTGGTTAACCGGTTAACACTGAAGCAGAATGACTTTTTAGGGTTGTTTCGAGCTTGTTTGATCCCTTTGCTTGTTTTAATTGCCTTGGATCATTGTATGATCATTAAACATGATATTTTAGGGTGATTTGCTTGTTGGTTGATGTTTGCTTTCATGTTTTCGACGCGTAAGTCGTGTATTTGCAACGCTTGGCATGTTGTTTGATTCTTGTTTGCAAGAACCTTTGAGCATGATTAATTCCATGATTGTGTTGGTCAATTTGCTGGATTTTTGCTAACATTTCAGGGGCTCATGGTAAGAGAAGTGTGGATGTTTATCCACATTTCAACTCTTCATCTTTCCTCTTTTGCTTTGCTTTTTTTTCTTTGTGATGTTTGATGTGCTTTGTGCCATCATGTGGTTCTCTTTCTCCTCTCTAGTCTTTTTCTCCTGTTCTTCTTTCTCCTCTTTCTATTCATATCTCTTCCTCCTTTAGGATAGTAAACCTCACTAACCTAGGATTTTCCCATGCATGATAACGTTAGGAGTAGTCTTCCCCTTAAGATTTCACCTTTGAGTCCCTTTATTGCTTTCTCTTCTCATCTTCAAACTCAATTCTAATTCACTTAATAAAGGTTGAGTACTTTCATGTAACATGAGACTTTGCTATGAGATACTTGCACGCGTTCCATTTCGGGGCGAGGTGTGAGTCATCACTCGTGGTGGATAGGTCTTAGCATGAGTACCTCACAAAGAAAAGCTAAAAAACACTTCTTAACCAAAAAAACACAAAAACATTTAATAATGGTAATAGGCCAGTGTGCTTAAGCCTTCACTTGTGGGACTAGTTTTGGGGATTTCCTCCATAGATAGGTGTGCCTCTTGCGCATTCCATTTCGGGATGATGTGAGATATACACATCCCATTGAGTAAGACTTAGGTACACTCACCTATGCAAACTTTCATTCATAAAAGCTTCTAAAAAACACCAAACAAACAATAAGCGTCTTTCCTTCGGGAATTCTTTTCTCACCTCATTCATTCCGTCCGCGAACTTGCTCCTACTTGTCACTTTGCAAGACGGTTACGCACTCGTCGTCCGAGTCTGCAACACCTGAGCAATGGCATAGGCAGTTCAAGCCTTAATTCACAAGCAATTTCCTTTTAGTACCCCTAGTTAGGGGAACTACGGCGTCTCTGATCCTCATTATCCTGATGAGGTACGTATACAGCAGGGTAGGGCCCGTTCGAGCACAATCTTTATTTTTCCTACATTTTTCTCTTTATCTCATTTTTCCTTTTCAGTTCTTTTCTCAGTTTCTTTTCCAGTTCATTTTCATTTCTTTTACTGCAGCTTTCATACCCTCACCCTTTGAAACAGTTGTCTTTGCAAGCGTGGATCCCGTCGGGTACGGCGGACGATCTGGGTGCTAATACCTTCCCAGGTCGTAACCGACTACCGAACTCAGTCTCTTTGGTTCACAGGACCTGTGTCCTTCCTCTTTCTTTCTTCTGGTTTGTGCAGCATTACCATTCCCTTTCTTCGGGATAAAAATGTCTGGCTGGCGACTCTATTCTTTTTCCGCGCCACTTTCGCGTTTGTACCAGGATGGAAATCCGGGGAGCGACAAAATCAAATTACGAGTTTTGATTATAGTGAAGTAACGAGTCACGTCAATTGATGTAACTGGTTACATGTTTCAAAATTTGAGGTAATCGGTTACCACTAGCACAAACAAAAAATTTATAAACTTTGAAAACTCATATCTTTTGATCTCTAAGTCTGTTTCAGTCATCGTTCGAATTGTTGGAAAGTCGGTTTCGTATAATTTCATTTTAAATTATTTTCATTACCATAATTCTAATAATTCGATGCACTATATGTATTTATGTGTATGTTGAGACATGTTTAATTGTGGAATGATGAATTCGGTTGTGTGAATTCTTGTTGTGGATATGGATTGCAATTGTTGCATGTTCAGGAAGGTATATGATGCATGTTGGCCAGTTGTGATGTGATGTATTGGTTTTTGTGATAGTCATGTGCATTTTTCTTTGATTTATGTTGTCATTAAAATGCATATCATGTTTGCATAAGTTGTGGGATATGTCGTGTGCCCATGTGGGGTGTGAGCGCCTTATCCAGTTTCTATGTAACGGAATCATGTTGTTGTAATTGTTGTTGAGGTAATCGTGTGCCCATGTGAGGTGTGAGAAATTATGGATTTCGTGTGCCTATATGGGGTGTGAGCGACTTCAATGGAAATTCTGATGGGAATTATGTTTAAGAAAAAGGGATCGAATGGTACCACATGCATTGATTCGAAGTTGTGAGTCTCATTATATTGCATTGTATTTATGTTGTAAATAGTATGGTTATATTCTTGTGTTGGAAATGGTATGAGTTGATTTGATGATAGGGTGAATTGCGTAGTGAATATGTGCTTTTATATTTACATTATGAATTTCTTTTGTTGATTGAGAATCTCACCCTTTTGTTGGAATGATGTTTTATACGACATCGTGCATATAATCAAGGATAGTGTAGAGCCAAATTTAGTGAAGATGGAGTCTTATGCTTTATTTTTAGAGTCGGCGTTTGCTATGATGTGTAACAATAGGGATAAGGAACACTTGATGTTATTTGTTTTATGAAGTGTTATTGCTTTTATTTTAGTTGATGTTAAAAATGTGATTTAAACATGTTATGTTTTGGTTGTTGATTTGAAGAAGTTTCTGCTGCATAAAAAGATGATTATTTAACTATTATTTGTTATTACAGTTGGTAATAATTTATGTGTTACATGTCATATGTATGAGCAGGTTTATATTGGGAAGTAACATCCTATGTGATAATTTTTTCATGAATTTTAAACTGATAATTGAATTATTTTACGTGGGGATTTAGGGTGTTACATAGTGGCATCAGAGACGGTCAGTCTGTCAGTCCAAGTTGTTGAGTGGTTGTCATGTGACAGTTGATTACTGACGATGTTGTCTTCTTAACCATTATGCTCTATTGTTGATGTGTAACTAATATAGAATGGCTGGAAGAAACATTGTTGTTATTGATGCTGCTTTGCAGGCTATTGCTAAGGCAGTGCAGAATCCGCCTAATGCTGGTGAAAATGATGAGTTTCAGAAGAATATATCGCCTACCTTCAAGGAAACATACGATCCGAATGGAGCGCAGGCTTGGCTCAAGGAGATCAAGAGAATCTTTTGGGTTATGGAATGTTTTGAGGCACATAACACTACTACAAAATGCGCAAAGAACAATGTCAGGCTTACAACGAGGCCATATACACAGTTGTAATAGGCTAAAAATTTCGCACCCAGTCAATAGCTGGATGTATAAACAGTAATTTAATGACAATTGACTAAAAAACCATAGTAATAAATGAAATGTAGCAAGCTTCGATTCCATGCAACTACATTTTTTCCATTTTTTAGAGTACATTAAGCATGTGTCACTTAAGTCCATTATTTAAAATATAAATTGTAAATGATTTTACAACGGTAAAATTAAACAACCGTTGTTAGTGGACTTAAAATTCCACTACGGTTGGTTTCTCCGACCGAGATTAAAACCTTTACTGATAAGTTAAAACAAAACTTATTAAGTATTTCTTTCATAAGACGCCATAATCGAACAAGCAAGCCAAAGATGACAATGGTGGTGTAATCTTTACCCTCTATGTATCCATTCATATGGAGCTCAAATATTCACCATCTTCGTTCATTTGATTCTTCAGCTTCGAAGTATCGTACTCTTTAACATCTTCATTCCTTTTTCCTTGGTTTATGTTGTACATGATCAAATATTCACTATCTTTATTCATTTGATTCTTCAGCTTCGAAGTACGGTACTCTTCAACATCTTCATTCCTTACATTCATTTGATTACAACTTCGAAGTACGGTATTCTTCAACATCTTCATTCCTTTTTTTCTTTGTTCATATTTTATATGCTCAAGTTAGTATGAAATTATATGTTTCTTATGCTTTAGGTTTTGTATGAGAGTACATATTTATTCCTTTTTTCTTTGTTCATATTCTATGTGCATATGCTTAAGTTTTTGGATTAGATTTTAGTGTGTCATTCACATTATTATACATGTATAAATTTTAGAATTTGTAATTGATCGTAGTTGGATGGAAGCCAATAGATTAGGTCCAGTTAATAATAACGGAGTTCGTGAATTTCTTGAATTCATTGATAAATATCTTCCCGACAATAATGGTATCTTTTATTGTCCTTGTGTTGTTTGCGTGAATATCAAAAAGGGTTTAAAGAAAGAAATATACCATCACCTTTGTTGTGATGGTATATGTCAAAATTATATAATATGGACGTGGCATGGTGAGGTGGATAAAAAGGAAAGTCGGGTGTCACAGAGTCAAAGAGTGAATGAAGACGAATATATGAAAGATCAACTAGAGGATATGTTATGTGATATTAGGGAATCTTCTTTAATGCTCATATTTATGATAATTTATGCAGTGATAAAAACACCCCTTTATATAAGGGATGCACAAATTTTACACGATTGTCGGCGGTGTTAAAGGTTTTTAATCTGAAGGAAAAAAATGGATCGTCGGATAAAAGTTTCATATAATTACTTGAATTGCTACAACAAATGTTACCAGAAAATAACAAATTATCGGATTGTTGTTATACTAAAATACATGCTTGCCCTAATGATTGAATATTATACCGGAAAGAGTATGAAGACATGTATCAATGTCCAAAATGTGGTGTGGCGCGTTACAAGCGAAAAACCAACAATGCCGATTATGAAAATGTTAGTAGGAAGCATCATCCTGCTAAAGTGTTATGGTACTTGCTAATAATTTCATGATTAAATAGACTTTTTGCTAATTCGAATGACACAAAGTGTAATGCCCCGATTTTATAAAATATTTTTATAAAATAAATATCAAGAGTATGATGGTGTAGTTGGAATAATAAGTGGATGATGTATTTTATTTAAATAATGATAATATAATGAGGTGGTATTATTATTATAATATTGTTATTTAATAAATAAAATAAAATATAAGTTGGAGGTTTGAGGGGCAAGGTTGTAATTTGATTCTGTTATGAAAAGGGGAGAACACAATACATTTTCTCATTTATCGTATTTTGACGAAGGAAAGAGGGCTCTGGAGAAAAAGGGAAAGGAGAAGGGAAGTCAAGGATCGTAAAGCTTCAAGATCAAGGCTTTGCAAGGAATTTGTCAAATTCGAGATAAGGGGGAGAAAGGGTTCTTTATTGGTGATCTAACATGAAAGGAATTTGGGAGTTCCTTACTCCCTTAGGGATTGTCTAATGTTGTTGATTATGATGAAATTGTGATATGATGTATATATATGTTATGATGATTGATTATGTTTGTGTGAAATTGATTTCGAATTATATGCTTGATTGTTGTAATTGGAATGATGATGATTTGAGTTATATGATAAGTTTGGAGATAATTATGTTAATGATGATGTAAACGGAGAATTGGAAACAAACGTAGGATCTTTCTTAATTTGATTAGTAATATTAGGTTGTGAAGATTATAAGGATTTAGAGGTATAAAATAAGTATAAGAATAACATTTGGACTGTTTTGAGTGATAAAAGTGAGAGATAAGCAATAGAATTTGAACTGGTATCAAAGAAGAAAGAAGAAGTGATTTTTTTGGAAAAGTTGATGTATGGATGCAGGTGCCCTGACACAGGCTGTGTCACACGACACGGGTGGCCATGTCAGGCTACGAGAAAGGGGTTTTGGGGGAGTTTTGGGAAGGGGGAGCTTCAGAGGGACTGGCACGGGCCGTGTCGCACGACACGAGCGGCCGTATCAGCCTTCTGTGTTGGATATAAGTGTGATTGTGAGGGGCACGTTCAGGCCACCTGACACGGTCCATGTCATAGGACACAGGGGGTCGTGTCAAGCCTCTGTTTTGCGGAATTTTTCTGTATTTTAAGTGGTTTAATCTCGAGTTCTTGTTCGATACTTGTACCATTAGTCTAGGGCCTTGATGATGACATCCATGTTTAACTATAGGGCTCGACGATCGATAATAAGAGTGTGCGTGTTATGTGATTATTGTGGATAGTATACCTCTATTAATATGTCGATTATAAGGTGTTGATGATGGAAATGTTTACTATAAGCCTTGCACAATTATATGAAGGAATAGTGATAAACGAAGAGGATCGTGGTGATTGGTAACATAGTTGATTATATGTCTTGCTTAGACCCCATGATGTAAGGGTTGGTAGCAGTGAGGATCGGAAGGATCGCGTTGTATTAGAATATATGTATAAGAAATGATTGAGAGGGGAATTAATGAGGAGTTCATAGGCTATAATAATCGGAAATTTGTGTGTAGGAATATATGTGCTTATGTTGATTTACATGACTCTTGATGATGAACCATATGAGTTATATTGATAATATGTGTGAATATTGTCTGATTATTTATGTGACCCATGTGATGGGATGTGTGATAATTGAGGAAGATCACGAGGATCGTGTTGGCATGATTGTATTAGAGGCATAAGTGTGCTAATATTGCAATTGAGTTGTGTGAATTATGAGCATGTGTTATATATTTAACATAATGATATGATGATATGATTGATAATTGATGAGATCATTTGGATCGTGAAGGAATGACTATTGTCATGTGTACTTGTATTATGGTGTATGTGTTGAGTCTGCATATGCATACACGTTTGGTGGAATGATCATGTCTCGGTTGAGCGTAAGTGATCATTCGGATTCATTGTGGATCGTTGGTGCAGGGATGATCGTGTCTCGGTGGAGCGTAAGCAATACATCAGGGTTCAAATTAATGAACCATTGTTGAAATTCGGTACCGCATTTGCATTGTGTCATTGAGTCACTTTGCATTGATAAATTGATGATATATAATATATGTTGATGAACTATTTGAGATATTAATTAATTGTATGATGTATGATGGGTATTTGGTGAATAGAGGTGAGATTACCCTGTAAGATGTTATCTGCACCGTTAATATATTGAATTGTTTTCACACCCCTTTGTTGTTTGGTTGCGTCTGTGCCTCTTCGGAAGTACAGATAATTCAGGTACTTGAGTACGCTCGGAGTACAAGTTGTTGGTCGAGTCATAGGAGTCGCTCTGATACGTAACATGGGAAATGGGGATACTTGTTGTTTAATTACTCTTGTTAATAATAATTACGTATCATGTTTTCTTGAAATTTGTAAATCAAGGGTATTGATGAATATTGTGGAATTGTGGTGAATTGTCATTTGTTGAATAAATGAGATTTTCCGTTGTTTTAATGAAAAGAGTTATGAGGAATTAAGTACTTCCGCTTTTTTTGTAAAGACTATGATATTGTTGGTTTTTGGTGAAAAACTAGCATTCCACTTTTGATAAAAACTCTGATTTTCTTAATAAAATAGTTGTTTTATTTAAATTGGGAATATTGGGTGTTACAATTGGTATCAGAGTAGGTCGGTCCGTCCGGCCAGGATGTCGTGTGTCGTTTGTCCTAGAGTATACGATATGTGTGTGAAACACTATTGGTACTTGCTTGTTTGCTAGCTGTTTGTTTGCAGATGTTTGTTGAATATAATTGGGGGATGAGTTATGGCTTCTCCTGAGAGTTGGCTTGTGGTGTGTTGGAATTGCGGTGTGGCAGAGGTTGCTAAGGTGGGCGTTGACTAAGGATTCGCTCGTGAAGCAACTTAGCTCGCAAGATGCAAGGAACACTATTAAAGTTGAGAAATATGGCTTATGACCATCAAGATTGTCGGCTATCTATTGGCAAATTGAGGAACTGATCACCCTCAATCCCTTGTTAATATTAGAATCGTGTTGGATGCAAAAGACATATCTTTCAGCTGAGATAGTATGTTCAGTTGACCAGTTGGAGTGGAGTCGGAGTTATTAGTGGTTTAAAAGAGAAGATGCGGATTCCGGTATCTGAAAAAGAGATGGATTTAAGATTGATTATTTTGATTAGATATTACTAATGGTTACTCCTCAGTGAGTAGGAAGTGATTTTGGAATGGGAGATTGCGAAAAGTTGAACGTTATATCTATGGAGTGCGTGGAGGAACTTTTGAGAGAGGAGTCTGATGTCTGATTGAGTTGTTTATATGGTATTGATTGGGAGTAAGGTTACAATGATGGGTTGTTTGTAGAGCCTGAATTATATTTGAGTTTTGAAGAATATTTTAGCGGTGTGGTTATAAGTAAAGATGGGACTATTCCTTGGTCGGCCATGGTGCTAAGAGGAATAGTTGAAAGAATCATCGACAAAAGGGATTGTGAGAGCAAGGGTGCCTTCTGGGAAAAACTTTGGTGTTATTGATACAGTAAGATGAGGATGTGAAGTTGCATGTCGATTAGTGAATATTATGAGGATTCACAATTATGAAGGGAATAAATTGGACTAGATTGATGAAGGGTCAAGAGTGAGCTGGTATTCATTCGTAGTATTGATGTTGTTGTGAGTTGGATTATAGTGCCTACCAGGACCTTGAGTTAGTTGGAATTTCGTAAGCATGTTATAAAGAGAGGGTGATAATTGGAACCAAATGTTAACAGGTCATGTTGGATGAATTTACTTCGTTGAAGGTTGTAGAAGAGAGATTGAGGAAGTAAGTATTGAACTATGTTTTGGTATAGTATGATAAGACGTGGATGAGTTTTTGAAAGTATGAAGGTATAATATTTGTCGAAATAAATTATAACCAAGTGTCTTCACAATGTAGTGATGTTGAGCTATTGCCTTAGTAGTATGGTGTACGTTGATACAACAGAGTATGGATAGTTTCATAGATGTTTGAAACGGTGAACTGTGAGTTATGGGATGAAGCAAGGGAAATATAAGTATCACTGTATGTGTTGGACTATTAAGACAAAGGTAAAATAATAAGTGTGCAATATTTATTTTTCTGGAATTTATGAAATCAGAGTCTAGTTAATGTGGAATTTGAAACGTTGGAAGGATGATCCAACGAGAGAGTAAAAGCAATGTCTAACTGTGAAATGATCATAGATGTTGCGTAGAAGATAGTGATGACTAGTATGTATTAAGGTGGGTATGGAGTATGGATTGTGCCTTTCAAGGTGGCTTGGATAATTTCGAGATGGTAACTTTTGGATGTTCTTGTCTATAATGAGTATTTGGACTTAGTTAGTTGTTATTGCAGGGTATAGAAAGTTTGCCCAAGTTCGCATTTTTTGGTTCGGATAACTTGTGAAAGATAAGTTGTTCGTCGAGAAAGGTTATTTTGAGGTAGAATGTTGGAGAGCCGGAGTAAGAATTAGTTACGGTTATAGTATGATTTGGTTGATTATGACAAGCGGTGGATAGAATGTTGGATAATGTTGTGATAAGTTGATAAGTTATTAGTACTTGATCGTAAAGTCATAGTTGGTATTATACGATGAGAGAGGAATTATGGAAGTATCTATCTTACCCATGGATTGAAAATGGATGAGAGTAAAATTGTGGGAATATCCGATAGTATTGTTGTTATGATTGAAGATTGAAGTGTTTGGTAATCTTATGAACACACGGTTCTGATTTGATCGGAAAGGGGGGAAGATAAGACGACTAAGATGATTGGAAGGTTTGAGGTAGGAAGTCGAGAATTTTTCCTATGTTTGCATTAATGGTTGAAGATTTGGAATATAGTTAACCACTAAGAGACTTGCATTCAGATTTTGGAGTATGCTAAGTGAATTATTATGATAATTGTGGTGATGGTTGGAAATGATTAAAGTTAGAACGCAAACTTCATGGAATAAATAGCTGCGGATAATCAGAGTGAGCAGCGGAAGAGTGGAGTGGTGTAATTGATTATAAGTGAATGATTAGTAAGGACTCAAGATATTGAGTGATAAGATTTGTTGAGGTATTGAGACTATTGGGCGTTCCGAAATGGATAATGGTAAGCGAGTATCTACATAGCGCGGATGGCGATATGTAGAGATATTAATATGAATGAGGTATGTGCTTCCTTGATGGGTTATAATTATGTTGTTTTGGTAGAGGAAACTAAAAGGTTAGTCCGTTATTAGTGTTGTTGTATCTAGACGATGTATAGTGTGAAATTTTGAGTTTGTCCTAGTTGTCGCCTCGTTACCTACGGTGATGGTACGAGTGCAGTTGACTAATTCCTACGATAGGGAATTAGGAGAGTGTTACCTATGGTGATGGTAGCGACTTTTTTTGTGTTCTTTTTCAGATGTATACTTGCATTTTGAGAAATGAGAATGGTGCTGCTTGTTGTTGGGGTGGTTGTCCTGACACTAGTATGGTTGTTTTGAGTTGTTTGCGGAGTTGCTGGCTTTGGCAAGGGAGTGATTAGTCAGGTGCAAGAGTATATCTAAGTAATACCATTGAGTACTATTTTCGAGGACGAAAATAAAATAAGTGGGGGAGAGTTGTAATGCCCCGATTTTATAAAATATTTTTATAAAATAAATATCAAGAGTATGATGGTGTAGTTGGAATAATAAGTGGAAGAGGTATTTTATTTAAATAATGATAATATAATGAGGTGGTATTATTTTTATAATATTGTTATTTAATAAATAAAATACAATATAAGTTGGAGGTTTGAGGGGAAAGGTTGTAATTTGATTCTGTTATGAAAAGGGGAGAACATGATACATTTTATCATTTATCGTATTTTGACGAAGGAAAGAGGTCTCTGGAGAAAAAGGGAAAGGAGAAGGGAAGTCAAGGATTGTAAAGCTTCAAGATCAAGGCTTTGCAAGGAATTTGTCAAATTCGAGGTAAGGGGGGGAGAAAGGGTTCTTTATTGGTGATCTAACATGAAAGGGTAATTGGGAGTTCCTTACTCCCTTAGGGATTGTCTAATATTGTTGATTATGATGAAATTGTGATATGATGTATATATATGTTATGATGATTGATTATGGTTGTGTGAAATTGATGTCGAATTATATGCTTGATTGTTGTAATTGTAATGGTGATGATTTAAGTTATATGAGAAGTTTGGAGATAATTATGTTGATGATGCTGTAAACGGAGAATTGGAAACAAACCTAGGATCTTTCTTAATTTTATTAATAATATTAGGTTGTGAAGATTATAAGGATTTAGAGGTATAAAATAAGTATAAGAATAAAATTTGGACCGTTTTGAGTGATAAAAGTGAGAGATAAGCAATAGAATCCGAACTGGTATCAAAGAAGAAAGAAGAAGTGATTTTTGGGAAAAGTTGATGTTTGGACGCAGGTGCCCTGACACGGGCTGTGTCAGGCTACGAGAAAGGGGTTTTGGAGGAGTTTTGGGAAGGGGGAGCTTCAGAGGGCCTGACACGGGCCGTGTCAGCCTTCTGTGTTGGATATAAGTGTGATTGTGAGGGGCACGTTCAGGCCACCTGACACGGGCCGTGTCATGGGACACGGGGGGCCGTCTCAGGCCTCTGTTTTGAGGAACTTTTCTGTATTTTAAGTGGTTTAATCTCGAGTTCTTGTTCGATACTTCTACCATTAGTCTAGGGCCTTGATGATGACATCCATGTTTAACTATATGGCCCGACGACCGATAATAAGAGTGTGCGTGTCATGTTATTATTGTGGATACTATACCTTTATTAATATGTCGATTAGAATGTGTTGATGATGGAAATATTTACTATAAGTCTTGCACAATTATATGAAGGAATAGTGATAAACGAAGAGGATCATGGTGATTGGTAACATAGTTGATTATATGTCTTACTTAGACCCCATGATGTAAGGGGTGGTAGCAGTGAGGATCAGAAGGATCGTTTTGTATTAGAATATATGTATAAGAAATGATTAAGAGGGGAATTAATGAGGAGTTCATAGCCTATGAATATATTTTCTGATTTTTTATGTGACCCATGTGATGGGATGTGTGATAATTGAGGAAGATCATGAGGATCATGTTGGCATGATTATATTAGAGGAATAAGTGTGCTAATATTGCAATTGAGTTGTGTGAATTATGAGCATGTGTTATATATTTAACATAATGATATGATGATGTGATTGATAATTGATGAGATCATTTGGATCGTGAAGGCATGACTATTGTCATGCGTATTTGTATTATGGTGTATGTGTTGATTCCGCATATGTATACACATTTGGTGGAATAATCATGTCTCGGTGGAACGTAAGTAATCATTCAGATTCATTGTGAATCGTTGGTGTAGGGATGAACGTGTCTCGGTGGAGTGTAAGCGATACATCCGGGTTCAAATTAATGAACCATTGTTGAAAGTCGGTACCGCATTTGCATTGTGTCATTAAGTTACTTTGCATTGATTGAATTGATGATGTATAATATATGTTAATGAACTATTTGAGATATTGATTAATTGTATGATGTATGATGGGTATTTGGTGAATAGAGGTGAGATTACCCTGTAAGATGTTATCTGCATCGTTAATATATTGAATTATTTTCTCACCCATTTGTTGTTTGGTTGTGTCTGTGCTTCTTCGGAAGTACAAATGATTCAGGTACTTGAGTACACTCGGAGTACAAGTTGTTGGTCGAGTCTAGGAGTCGCTTTGATACGTAACATGGGAAATGGGGATAATTGTTGTTTAATTACTCTTGTTAATAATAGTTATGTATCATGTTTTCTTGAAATTTGTAAATCAAGATTATTGATGAATATTGTGGAATTGTGGCGAATTGCGTCTGTTGAATAAATAATATTTTTCCGTTGTTTTAATGAAAAGAGTTATGAGGAATTAAGTACTTCCGCTATTTTTGTAAAGACTATGATATTGTTGGTGTTTGGTGAAAAAGTAGCATTCCACTTTTGATAAAAACTCTGATTTTCTTAATAAAATAGTTGTTCTATTTAAATTGGGAATAGTGGGTGTTACACAAAGAATCTTAGATGGCATGCAGATGAAAGGACTTGTGATGGAGACATTTTCCATGTAGTTGATTCGTTGCAATGTAAGAAAATTGATTCATCGTTTCCAGATTTTGGAGTTGAGCCAAGAAAGCTTAGGCTTGGGCTTGCCACTGATGGAATGAACCCATTTGGTAATCTGAGCACTAGTCATACTTCGTAGCATGTTCTTCTCACAATTTACAACCTATTTCCTTGGTTGTGCATAAAGCGTAAGTATATACTGTTATGTATGATGATTTCTAGACCACAAAAACTTGGTAACGGCATATATGTTTATATAAGTCCATTAATTGATGATTTACGACTCTTGTGAGATGAAGGCGTTGAAGTTGATGATGCATATTCTGGGGAAAAGTTTAAGATGCGTGCAATGTTATTTTACAGAATCAACGAATTTTCCGCTTACAGTAACTTGGTTGAATACAATGTCAAAGGACATAGAGTGTGTCCTATATGTGAAAATGATACTTGTTATCACCAACTTGAGTTTGGAAAAAATACTATTTACCTTGGGCATATAAAATTTCTAAAATAGGGTCATCCTTATCGTAGATTGTGAAAGGCTTTTAATAGAGAGCAAGAGTTTAATGAGGCTTCTGAATCTTTAATCGGGGATGAAGTTTATCAATGGTAGAAACACATCAATGTTGTCTTTGGAAGAGAGAAAAAGAAAAAGGGGCAGTTGCAAAAAATATATGGAAAAAGAGGTCAATATTCTTTGATCTTCCATATTGGTCAAGTCTTGATGTTAGACATTTTCTTGATGTGATGCACATGGAGAAAAATGTGTGTGATAGTTTGATTGTCACACTTCTAAACATTCCAGGCAAGACTAAAGATAATAAGACTTCTCGTCTTGATACGGAGAAGATGGGTATATGAAAATAATTGGCTCCAATAGAGAAAGTTAAAAGAACTTATCTTCCTTCAGTATGTCACACGTTATCTAAAAAGGAAACGAAAATGTTCTGCGAGTGTTTACAAGGTATTAAAGTTCCGTAAGGTTACTCATCAAACATCAAGAAACTTGTATCAATGAAAGATCTCAAGTTACTTGGTTTAAACTATCATGATTGTCATGTATTGATGCAACAACTTCTACCCGTGGCTATCTGTGATCCTTCCAAAAAATGTGAGAGTAACTATAATGAGACTGTGTTTATTCTTCAAAGCCATATGAATAAAGTTCTTGGTTTCAAAAAGTTATATGAATTAGAAGATGAGGCTGCCATAATCTTGTGTCAATTGGAGATGTATTTTCCTCCATCATTTTTTGACATTATGGTTCACTTACTTGTTCATATAGTTAGAGAAATCATAATTTATGGTCCCGTTTATTTAAGGTGGATGTATCCTATAGAGCAATATATGAAGATCTTTAAAGGATATACGAAGAACCATCACCAACCGGAAGCTTCAATTGTTGAAAGGTACATCATAGAAAAAGTTGTTGAGTTTTGTACAAACTATTTGTCGGATGCAAATTCTATAGGAATTCCAAAGTCTTGTCATTCTGACACATACAAAAGAGGTATTCAAGGACTAAATGTTAATTCAATGGCTTAGGATGTCTCTATTCAAGCATATTTCTATATATTTAATAATATAGATGAGGTTCAATCGTTCTCCAAGGAAAGCACATATCAAGGAAATGGTCAATCGTTCTCCAAGGAAAGCACATTTCTATTAGTGATGAAATTCTTAATATTTCGTCCACCTTCTTACACAACTCAAGTTCCTGCCTCATATGACGAGGTTGATATAGATGTCGTGCATGATATATGACTCGATCATGAAGAAGGCATATGGGAAAATTAACAAGTACACAATTTATTATTTATTCATAATATATTAAATGTATGCTATAGTTTATAAGTATTTTTACTAATAAGTATAATTATTTGAAATTAAAGGTATTTAGAGTCAAGACACCAAGAGACAAGAAACTAATACACCAAGTTACAATTATGTGAAGTAATGGAATGTGTGTAAACTGTAGGTTATTTGTTCTGATAAATTGTTGGATGTTTGTTCCCATATAATTGAATATGATACAATTATGTGATATTATGAATATGATATGATTAATATTATTATGTTACAAAGATATGATAATGGCAAGAAGACGAATGGGGGAGGTTCCCTTACACCTCTTAAGTGTTACAGGTATGGTGAGCTAGGTCATCATGTTCATAAGTGCACAAGTGATGTAAAGAAATATTTCAAGTATGGATAGGCAGGACATCTGATTGCTGATTACAAGGTTAATGTGGTGACTTGTTACAACTGTGGAGAATAAGGCCATATTAGTACTTGTTGCCAAAAGTCAAAGCAAACTTCAACTGGAGGAAAGGTTTTCGCTTTGACAAGGACTCAAACTTCCAATGATGATAGATTGATCAGAGGTATATGTTATATTAATAATACGACTTTGATTGCTATTATTGATATTGGTGCTACTCATTCTTTTATTGTTGTTAATTGTGTGAAAAGGATAGGCCTTTTTGTTTCTCCTATGAAGGGAGAGATGGTTGTCGAAACTCTTGCAAAGGGATCGATAATTACTTCCCTAATGTGAACTAATAAAATATGCGATTCCTTAATTCTTCACTGATCTTCATTAATGTATATATGAAATAATATAATATGTGATTCCTTATGTTTTATATGCATAGTAGTGTCAACAATACCACAAGTGAATCCTTTCTTAAGTGAGAAGCCACTAAGGTGTTCATACTAAGCTCTATGAACATGTTTGTGACCACACAAAAACTTGTTTTAATTTAAAAATATATTTAGGATTTTCATGGTCATCAAAGATGGATGGTTGTTAGACATACACTTCTTTGTTTATAAATTTGTTAAAGAATGCATATTTAACATTCATTTGATACAATTTAAAGTTCATGCAACATGCAAATGTCAAAAGAAGTCAAATCGCTTTAAAACAGACTACGAGAACATATGCCTCCTCTTAGCAACCCCCTTTAACTTGATTGTATTCTTTCACCACTAATATTACTGTATTATCTATAATCATATCATGTTCATCAAACTTGTTCTAAAAATCCTTAATACCTTTTTTAGTCCCTTATTTATACCCCTGGGTCCATTTTGGTCCTCTTTCAAATAAAAAGTCCAATTTGGTCCCTTACATTGTAAAATAGAATTAAACAAGTCATTTCTATCAAATAATTATAAACGACATTAGACAAAAAGGACTTAGCATCTGAAGTGGTTATTTTTCTTCTTCATTATTGAAATAATTTACTAGTTACCCCCAATCTAAACCTAATGTGAATAGTATAAGAAATCCCCAAATTGAAACCTAATTAGTATACATTAGTGCATTGATCATGAGTGCTTCCTGTGGTTCATCATCATCATCGGAAAAAAGAAGTGATTTGCAGGTATTTAGCAGCTCTAATCTTCCATGGAAGCATTTTTTTCGTTGTCGAGACACTGTTGTACTTCGAAGGGCAAGAATTGTCAACAATTATGGAAAAAAAATTTGGGTTGTCAACAATTTAAGGTAAGCTTTAGTCTGAATATTATAGGTTGAAATGTATTTTTATTACATTGTAATTTTCTTTCTTAATCTCTACAGGGATATAATAATGTTGGGTGTGGATTCTTTGAATGGTTCTACGAAGAAGTTAGAGATAAAAATGAGAAAATTATGATGAAGCAACAAAGTAAGATATATGTGCTAATTCAAGATATGAAGGAATCCAAAAATGAGGTTGAAGTATCCAGGCTCAGTAATATGAAATTAGAATATGCTTTAAAGAACACCATCAAGTGGAATTTTTTTTGGAAGTTTATGTTTTATGTTGTGTTCTTTGTTTCAGTATTCAAGTTGTTGTAAAAGTTGGAGGTTTATATTCAATGTCGTGTTCTATGTGTTAGTATTCAAGTTGTTGTAACAGTTGGAAGTTTGTGTTCTATGTTGTGTTCATGAATGTGTTATGTAAAAGTTAATTTTGGTATTCTTTAGTTGCACCTGTTCAAACTTGCAGTGTTCAAACATGAATGTTTTATGCAGTGTTCAAACTTGCATGATTTTTGGCATTATTTAATTACATTAATGTTTTATGCAATGTTCAAACTTGCATATACTTGTATAAATTGAATGATAAATGTGCAAAACAAACATAACATAATAACATTAAATGATAAACTTCCACTTGATTAAACCTTGTTCAAAATAACATTGTTGAAACCTTGCATAAACCTTTTTCAAAATAGACATGACATAATTTGTTACAGACATAACATAAACCTTGTCTCAAAAACCGACATGACATAAACCTTGTCTCAAAACAAACATGACAAACCGTGTTTTCAAAACAAAAATTACATAAGATTGTTACAATACAAACATGACTAAATGCTTTTCTTTGGATTGTTTCTTTTTGTTGGAGTGGTCATCCTAGTGGTAGGTCCAACTGCATTTTGTGATGCACTTAGCCTGGTAGTTGGACCCTTTGTAACAGATGACAAAACTGGTTTCCTAACATGCAACTTCTTTGGTCTCCCTCCTTGTTGAGATGACTATGTAACAAATGACTAAGTTGTTTGAGATGGTGGTTGAGATGGGTGTGTAGCCCTTGCTTGAGTTGTTTGAGTTGGTGGGTGAGATGATTGTGTAGCCCTTGCTAGAGTTGTTTGACTTGGTGGTTGAGATGACTGTGTAGCCCTTGTTTGAGTGGTTTTACTTGGTGGCTAAGATGACTATGTAGCCCTTGATTGGTCATTAAGAACCTTCATCCCAAAAGTGGGGTCATTATATAGATGGTGTCTACCTCAGTATAACATAGATCTTTCAGTATACTAACCAATTCAAAGTAACTCCACATATCCACAACTACTTTTAAATCATTGCATTTCCCCCCACATACCCAGTTTTTTCAGAGTCCAGAAACTCAGCACTATGATGAATTTTCAAACACAAATTTTCATCCATTTCTACCTAAGACAAGAAAACGCAAAATTATATAATAGATTACAAAAGGGGTGAAAACCCTTGATTTCTAACCCAACTAACGAAATAACGAAAGAGGGACGAAGACTATGAACATACATTGACAGTACGAAAACTAAATCCAAATAAAGACATTGTTATAACTAACCTCGATTGAAACCTTTGTCGTCTTCAATGCCTTCATCGTCTACAATGCCTTCTTTGTTCTCTCTGATAGGGTTTCTCTTTCAACTTTTCTGAGAAAGAGAAATGAAATGTGAAAGATAATCTAACTTACCCACCACCAAATCATTCCTTTCCTGCCACCTAAGCAATAATTTATCACATCAACAAAGTTTATAAGACTAATCTAACGTTTCTAATAATAATAAAAAATGTGGTACACTTTTAATAACGTAATGGACTAAACTGAACGTTTTAAAATAAGATGATCAAAATGAACCTAAAATATAAATAACAGACTAAAAAGATATTAAATCTTCTAAAACCATCTCTCAAAGGCATTTCTGATCTTCCCTAATTCTAATAATAGTACTTAAAGAGCAATAGAAAAAAAAAACATAATCAATCAATAAAAAAAAAATCAAGAACAGAAGAGATAGGTAGAGAACTACTTTAGGTTTAGCATCTGAAAATATATTCAATCATACATCGACAACGTGACCAATAAAATTAGTGGAAAGTAGGGTTCAGCAATCACACCATACACAGTTTGTCTAAATTAGATTCTTACAAAATCATATTTGGTACCCCTCAAATGTAATGCACCATTATCAAAGCTTAATAAATCGGGTACAAGTCAAAGCCTCAAGTACTCTATCCAACATCGTGAAAATATTTTCTTCAATCAAATGGGTCCACACTTGTCGTCTGTCTCGTCGGGTTTTAATATTATTATTAACAAACATACTCAAAATTAGCTATATTGATATTGTTGGGTTGAACATAAGAAAATAATGTATCACCTTAAAATCAAAACTAATATGACATATATATTTTTTATACATATTGATTGTTATATAATTCATTTATTATTTTATTTTATTTTATTTTTATGTTTGGGAAATTTTTAATACATTTTAAATAAAAATAAAAATAAAAGATAAATTATATTTTATTATTAAAATCATACATGAAATAAATATTTATAACTAAAAAAATTAACTGGCATTAATATTTTATACAATGTTAACATAAAAATTAAAATAAGAATAATTATAACAAATTTATTATAATTTTGACAAATTATTTTTTCATAAATGAGCAACTAAAAAAAATCGTTGGAGCATGAAAAGATGAACGTGGATAATGGTAAATAATAATTAGTTAAAATTTGTATTTTTGTATATAGCTATCAACAAAAATGAAAATAATTATATTATATTAATTGTAATTTCTTAAATTTATTTTTGAAAATCAATTAAAAAATCAATGAAATTTGTAGTTCATACATATAATAAATGCTAAGTCACTAATTAATTTATAAATTTTTTGTTTTTTTATAAATATTTTTTAAATTAAAATGAGAACAATTATAATATAGATTTTGTTTTTAAATGAATACTAACTATAATATGTTTTTCCATGAAGTATACATAGAACAAATTCTTTTAACACTACAAATTTGATTAAAATTAATAATTTGTGTAATATTGTCGAAAGAAAATAAAAAATTATAATTCATAGACTAACTTTTCCATATTTTAGTTTTATCACATTTTTGTTGTTGTTGAGAAAATGAGTAGATTAATAAACCGTTAGAACATACATTAGATAAATATTTGTGACTAATTAATTAAATTTAATATTTTTCTAAACATCCTCCACATAAAAATGATAAAACATATTCTTTAAGGTTTAGATTAACTCCAAAATTTCAATGTTATTGTTGTGAATCGATGCCCTAGAAACAAAATATAATTGATTCCTTGATCAGTCAAGAAATCCACAAGAGTTATGGTAACTAAGGATAACAACAAGGGTTGCTTAGAAACTGTTATTCTTTTTTTTTTCTTGAAATAAAATTACAAGTATACAATAATAAATAAACTCTCGCACTTTTGAATTATGATTTTATCTTCCTATTTTTCCTTATGCAAAAGATGAAAGACTAATATGTTATTTATAAGAAAACTAACATACTGACCTAATGAGCTTTTTAACAATTACCCATTACAAGCTAACTTAGGGTACAAACTAACTTAAACAATTGGATCAATAATACAATGCCCAATTTGACAACAACATATGAACAAACTTCGACTACATGCTAAACCTAGAATTTGTTCCAATATCTCACAAATCTCCACCTTGGAACAAACTCAACAAGAAACAAACTAGCTTTCTTCATGCAGCTTTATCAACTACATACAGTAGAAAAACTTGCAATTGGACAACTTCTTGGTGATCATATCAACGACATTATGATATGTCAAAACCTTCAGCACTTGGACTTCTGCATACTCGATTATCCCCCTGACGAAATGCAGCCTCACATCAATGTGCTTGGTTCGCTCATGATAGGCTGAGTTCTTCGACATGTGTATTGCACTTTGACTATCACATTTAACAGTGATACCTCGACCTTGAAGTTTTAGCTCCTTTGCAAAACCTTCAAGCCATAATAATTCCTTTACAGCTTCAGTTAAGGCGATATATTCCGCTTCAGTGGTTGATAAGAAAACAACCTTCTAAAGTGTTATTTTCCAACTAATTGTTGTGTCAAACATAATGAAAACATATCCAGAAATAGATTTTCTGGAATCCATACAACCTGCATAATCAGAGTCGACATATCCTTCGATTGCTGATTTACTACTTCACCCAAGGCTCCTCCATAAATTAGGAATATACTCAGAGACTCATTTATGTACCTTATAATCCACTTCAGTGCTTGCTAGTGAGCCTTTCCAAGATTCTCCATGTACCTGCTCACAAGACTTACTGCATATGCTATGTCAGGTCTAGTACATATCATAACATACATCAAAGAACCTACTATATTAGCTTATATAATGTTACCCATATAAGTTCTTTCGACATCGGTATTGGGACTCTGATCTGTACTCAACTTGAATTGAGGGTTTGTCGGAGTTACAACAGGCTTTGAATTTGACCTAGCAAACTTTTCGAGAATCTTCCTTAGGTATGCCTATTGAGATAAGCATAAATTCGACTGCTTTCTATCTCTTCGGATGTTAATCCCAAGAATTCTGGGCGCAACTCCCAGATCCTTCATATCGAACTCCTTATTGAGTTCAGCCTTCGCCCTCTTTACATCTTCGAAATTGTTGCTTGCTATTAGAATATCATCCACATAAGGCAACAAAATAAAAAATGAATTATCTGGTCGAAATCATAAGTAAATAAAGTGGTCGAACTGACTTCTGATGAAACTTATGTGTGCCATGAATTTGTTGAATCTCTTATTCCACTGTCGAGGAGATTGTTTCATCCCATATAAGGATCTCTTCAATTTGCACACATACTCTTCTTTCCCATCTTCGACATACCCTTCAGGTTGCCTCATCGGGATTGTTTCATCATGATCACCATACAAGAACGCAATTTTCACATCTATTTATTCCAGTTCAAGGTCGAACTGTGCCACCATGACAAGTAACATTCGAATGGATATGTGCTTTACAACAGGAGAGAACACCTCATTAACGCCGACACCTTATTTCTGAGTGAAACCCCTTGCAACCAACCTTGCCTTGTATCTCTTTGATGCCACTCTTTCGATTCCTTCCCTAATTTTGAAAATCCATCTACAACTGAATAACCTGGCTCCAACAGGTTTTTCGACCAGTTCTCATGTGTTTTTATCATGAAAATATTTCATCTCATCAACCATGGCCTTCAGTCATTCAGTCTTATTTCGACTCCTCATAACTTCCTTATAGTTTCTCGGTTCTTCGTCTAGAACCTCACTTGCAGAGATTAAGGAATAAGTTATAAGATCTGCATAATCAAGTCTCTGAGGTGGCTTGATGACTCTTCTAGACCAGTCTCTTGCCAATAGGTAGTCATTATCAGTCTCCTCATCTTATATAGTAGTTTCTACTTCTTCTTGACTTCATATGGGTCATGCAATTTAACATCACTTTGCTTCACCTCAAAAGGAATTTCTCCATGTTCCAGCTCTTTGTTAACATAATCAGTTTTCTTTAAAGCCATCCCAGCTTCATTGAAAACTACATCTCGACTGGTGATACACCTTCTGTGACCTAGATCTAGACACCATAACCTATAAGCCTTGACTCCTTCATGGTATCCCATGAACATGCATTTCAAAGCTCTAGGTTCGACCTTGTCTTGCCTAATATGAACATAGGTCACACAACCAAATACTCTCAGTTTGTCGAGATCTGGTGGATGTCCCGACCAAACTTCTTCAGATATATTCATATCTAACGCAATCGAAGGACATCTGTTTATCAAATATGTTTATGTCGAAACAGCCTCAGCCCAAAACACCTTCTTCAATCCAGCAATAACCAACATGCATCTAACCCTTTCAAGGATTGTTTGATAGAATCTTTCAGCTAGACCATTTTGTTGAGGAGTACCTACTACATTCTTATGTCTTGCAATCCCAGACTCGACACAATAACTGTCAAAAGCTTCATTGTAGAATTCAAGGCCATTGTCGATTCTCAACCTCTTGACCTTTCTGCCTATTTTAGTTTCGACCAGAACCTTCCAACTCTTGAAATTATCAAAAGTTTCATCCTTAGTCTTCTGAATGAATACCCATAACTTTCTGGAATAGTCATCAACTATGGATAGAAAGTACCTTGCACCAGAATGTGAAGGATTCCTTGCAGGCCCCCAAAGACCAGCATGGATGTAATAAAGGGATCCATGTGTTCTTTGTTTACCTTTGTTAAACTTCACCCTATAGGATTTACCAAATACACAAGGTTTACAAAACTCCAACTTCTCGACTTTGTCACCACCTAACAGGTTCTGTTTCCCTAGTTCGACCAGGCCTCTCTCACTGACATGGCCCAATCTCATGTGCCATAATGTTTTCTTCGACAACAGTTTTGTGGATGCAACATTTGTCAAACCACTTACAACTTCAACCTCAAGGGTATACAAGCCTTGTTTCTTCATGCCTCTCAAGACTTCCTTCGACCCCTTCATGACTCTTAGGATACTTTTCTCTCCTTGAAAAACATATCCCTTATTGTCGAATTCACCAAGAGAAATCATATTTCTCTTCAAGTAAGGTACATACCTAACTTCAGTCAATAGCCTTATTGACTCATCATGGAGCTTGAATCTCACAGATCCAATACATGCAATTTTGCAAGCATTGTTGTTTCCCAGCAGCACTAATCCTCCACCTTGATCACATAGTTCCTCGAACAAATTTTTGTTTTGAGTCATGTGTCAAGTGCAACCTAAATCCATAATCCACTATTTTCTTGAGTCGCTGCTTGAAATCATAAAAACATCAGATGAGTCGAAATTATCTTGAACAATGGCATCATTTCCATTATCCTTACCTCCATGATCTTTCAGGCATTCAAGACACACCTTTAAAATGTGACCCTCCTTCTTAAAATGAAAGCATCGAACACTAGATGATTCACCACTATAAGACTTATGGTGACTATTACACTTCTTATTGTCGAACTTACCATCCTTCTGCAAGAATTTTGCCTTAAAGGCCAAACATTTACCAACCGTCGAAGGTTTATGCTCCTTTCGTTCGTTCAAGTACTTATAGTACAAGGCAGATTGAACATCTTCAAAGGTCAGAGACTTTCTTCCATACAAGAGGGTTTCTTTAAAGTGAGCACGTGTTATGGGCAAAACGCATAACAACAACAACGCTTGATCTTCATCATCAATCTTCAGATTAATATTTTCAAGATCAAGAATCAGCTTGTTGAACATATCCAATAGCTCATCCAACACTTTGTCTTCACTCATCTTGAATGAATACAAAGCTTGCTTCAGGTAGAGTCTATTCACCAGTGATTTGGTCATGTACAAACCTTCAAGTTTCAACCATAACCCTGACACCGTTGACCCCTTTGATACCTGTCGGAGAACCTTATCGCCAAGACTCAACAATATTGTGTTGTGTGTTTTCTCAATCATGGACATCTTTTCAGCTGCCCTTAACGTATCATTCATGTCCACCTCTCTGTTCAATGCTTTAAAGCAACTCTGGTGAACAAGTAGGGCTTTCATCTTCAAGCGCCATAGACCGAAATCGTTCTCTTCGGTGAAATTTTCAATCTCATACTTTGTTGAAGGCATCTTATCCACGCTCACCACACTAATTTGTTATGAATCGGATGCCCTGGAAACAAAGTATAATTGGTTCCTTGATCAGTCAAGAAATCCACAAGGGTTAGGGTTTAAGGTAACCAAGGATAACAACAAGGATTGATTATAAACTGTTATTCTTTCCTTTCTCTTGAAACAAGATTACAAGTATACAAGAATAACAAATAACCTCTTTCACTTTTGAATTAGGGTTTTATCTTCCTATTTTTCCTTATACAAAAGATGAGAGACTAGTTTGTTATTTATAAGAAAACTAACATACTAACCTAATGGGATTTTTAAAAATTACCCATTAGAAACTAACTTATGGTACAAGCTAACTTAAACAATTGGATCCATAACACAAGATCCAATTTAACAACATCATGTGAACGGACTTCGACGACATGCTAAACCTAGAATTTGTTCCAATATCTCACAGTTATTATATGAATATGTGTCCTAAATTCAAACACGAACCCAATAGTCATGTATGGGATTTTGGTATCCCAAATTAAAAACGAAAATAATAATACTTATATTAAAATAATTATAATTTATGATAAATGTCATACATGACAAGTATTAATCATCATTAAATAATTAGTGTTTTTTTTAATATTATCAACATGAAAATGAGAATAATTATATTACACTAGCTCTTACTTTAGCATACTTTATCAATCTATTTTTTTTTAAATAATTAAACTAAGAACATATTGGATTGAACAATTCATCCACAAGTCAAATACTTTATGACAAATCAATTAGTTAAATTTAATATTTATTAAATAACAATGTGAAAAGTTATAATATGTGAATTATAATTTTTCATAAAAATCATACATGAGACATTGATATAATTTATAAATTTAAAAAGACATTGATATATGTTCCCATCTCGGCCGAAACTATACTCCTAACCTAAAATTGCACACATCCTAATAAACCATATCGACCGAGACTATTCTCTTGACCTAAAAACGCATGCAATCCAATAAACCATCGTCCAATTAACGTTCGATTTAATAATGAGTAATCAAATCCAAGATAGGCCGTTCTCCATTATGATGAGAGATCATTGAGGTAAGGTAAACGATGTTATACTTTTAACTATAGACTTAAGGAAGGTTCTAGGACCTCAGGAATAAGCATAGACCTGTCATAGGAAAGCACCTGATTCGGGAAAATAATTGAAGGAGGACTGTCAAATGACAAAACAAATTATACTCTAATAAATATCTATTTAACAAATGATCTTACATTGGAATATTCTAGGACCCTAAAAATCCTAGAAAACTCCTCTAAAAGAAGTAATAAAACGTCAAATCACGATATACAAATCTTGTACGTAGATTGTATCTCACATGTGATAGAAATCTACTTGGATGGTGAATTGTTTACATGCACCAACCCATCAAAGCGACATACCCCAAAAAATTCCAAACTTGGTCATATCTCACCAACTTCACAACTACGTGAACTATTCTTTACAAAAAATGATCAATATATTTAAAAATAATGACGTTGACATTTATGATACAGTTAACTTATCATGAATCAATTTGTTGGATTTAATATTTTCTTAAATAGTATTTTCGCCCTTGTAAATCGATGAGTTTTTATATTTGTAATTTTTGGACCTAAATTTTTTTTATGGAGTCCATGTATGTTAATTTCTTGTTGGTGTTAGTCATTGATGTCAAACTTCTGTTTAAAAAAGCTTAGGTGGCTAACATTGCTGACCTGGATTTTATTTTTTTATTTTTCATTATGACACAAGTTATTTACATGGAAATGCAACATGAAGGTTTTAAAAATGAGGGATGAAATCTAAAATTTATTTGATTTTGCAACTTCTTTTCCCTCTCTCTCTCTCTCCAACATTGTTGCATTCTTATTCCTCTCTTCAACACATCCACCTTATTCTTCCTCTGCACATTCATTTATGCATCCATGGCTACTTCCTCAATTGGCAACTTTAATACGTTCCAAATCCAAGTTTGTGGTTGCAATAGATCAATGAAAATGTTCATCTCAAACTCGAGAGAGAACCTTAAACGTAGATATTGAAAATATATAAATTCGGGGTTAGTGTCAAGTTGCAAGCTATTCATATGAGATAATGAACTTGAACAAAATTTATCAAGTAAAATAAAAAATTCAAGTGGATGCAATTGGTCAGAGGTTGTGAATGATTTAGGTTGCAGTATTAAACACCTTGATGCTAGTAAAAAGAGAAGATGGAGATGAAGTTGGAAAACAAAAGGAAAAAAACCAATTTGTTCAAGCTTTTGTTGATTGTATCATGGTGTTTGTTCATTGCTTACCAGAAATGGTGGTGATTGTCATTTGAATATGTCTGTGTTTTTTCATCCCTCTATCAATCACTCTTTATGAATTTTGGCCTTGTTTCCCCGTGTAATGCTTATTTAATGGATGAATATGACATTTTGAATCTGTATGATTTTGGTCCCTATATGTTTGTGTAATTTTTTTGTGTTTTTTTCATCCATGTTTCTTAATGAAAAAAAAAGATATGAACTTGTGTAAATATAAAAGGTTGTGTTGGATCAATTCCTTCTCCCTTTAGTTTTTTGCATTTAAGTACCCTTGTTATATCACTTCTCCTCAACTCCAACTTCCTTGAAACTTTTGGTTTGGTTTGTTTTTCTGCATAACATAAGCATCAGAATGCATGCAAGAAACCTAATAGTTTTAATAAACTAAATTGGTTTAAGTAACTCAACTGGTTTAATATTAGTTAGAGTTGCAGATACATCTACTTTAGGAACAAGTTCAACAGTTGGAATAGGTGTAGACAAAATATAATCAGGTTGAGAACCACTTATACCATTATCATATGCAGCTTGGGCATTTTGAACATGTGCATTTTGAGCATTTGGAACAAGTGTAGTTTGGAATGTAACATCATTCACATTTGTTAAAGGTTGAGTTGCATCAAATGTTGCTGCAAGATTTGCAGCAAGCATTTCAAATTTAGAATCAACTTTAATTTGAGATTCAAAAGGTTGTTTTTTCTCTTGGTTACAACTCCAGAATCACTAGGCTGCGGTTATTTTTGGGTTGTATTCCCAAATGCAACTCATGTTACTATTTTCATTGGTTTTCTCTGCATATAAAATTATATAATTAATATGAAATCAATGAAATTGACACTAATATAGTTTTCAAAGTATGGGCATAGTGAAATACCTTTCTTTTTTAGCTTCGGGGTCAACCATAAAACAAGTATAACTTCTGGCATTATGGTCATTGATACCAAATTTTATGAGCAATAACATGTTTGTGTCTTTACCTTATTAGGTTATTCATCAGGTTCCCTCCTTCTCAATTTGTTTGGCCTTCCAGATCCTCTTTCATATGTTAAAGGTAACATTTCTTCAATGTCAACCTCTGGCTACATGTCTTGCCCAATAATTGAACTTACATTATAACTATAACATGTCACATAGGTTTCCTTAGAGTAGTAATCATCAATAAATTATCCAGGGCATTAGTTCCTAATACCTAATGCATATACTTCATGTCTACAAGGTATACCTACTAATTCCCAGAAATTACAAGTGCGTGTACTTTTTGAAGTGTCTATAGTGAAACTATATCTCATATATGAACATGTTCAACTTACCATATTGTTTCACCAGACTACTTTAGGATCCAATTGCCAACATGTTCTACTTCCTTATCTAACTTAAGTCTAGGTATAGGCATTATCATATGTTGCCACCTATAAACTATTTCTATAGAGCTATCATTACTATTCATGATGTATTTTCTTATCCATTCACATATGGTTAAGATTGGTTTATCCATGGCTACTAATATTGTGTTATTAAATGCTTCAGATACATTATTCATAAGTATATCACATTTGGGATAAAAATAATATGCATACTTACACCATGCTTTGGTGGGTATTTTGTTCAACCACTACCAAGCCTTAACATTAATCTCCTTAAATTCTTTCATCTTAGCTTCCCATGCTTGAATATATGTTGTTTTTATTGCTTCCATCATCAAATCCCTAATATGTTTGCCTCCTCCAAACTTCTTTTGAAATTGACATGTATCATGGACGAAATCCTCTCAAACATTTATTGACCCTCTCAAACATCTCTTCAAACACAAGGATTAAATCCTGCAAATTCAATTTCAAAAAAATAAATAGGTATCAAATTCAAAAGAAACAAACATGTATCATGGACGTAATCCAAAAGTAATAACTATTTTAGGGATGAAATCCAAAAGTAATATTTGTATCTAGGATGTAATCCAAAAAGAAAACCGGTAATGAAATGTTTGAGAAAGTACCTTTTGTTGGTCAAAGAAGAAAACCCATATTTTTTCTTGCCCAATATCCTCTAAAAGAAAAGTAAGGAAACACCTCAATGGCCCCTTTATTTCAGTTTCACAAACACCAAAAGCAAAAGGATAATATTGGTCATTTGGATCTCTCCCAAGATAAATTAGCAAAGTCCTTGCATACTTTGTCTTAAGATGACATCCATAAACTCCAATGAATTACCTACACGGTGTTGTGAACCCCTTCTTAAGTCCATCAAAGTAAAAGTAAGAACTCCCAAATCTTGGTTGTATTGTTGCTCTAACCCTTGTCACATTAATTTTAATTGTTTCATAAAGTTACCCTTCTTAATTCTGCAGAATATCTCCGCAATAGGTTAAATTGTTTGGAAGCATCTTCAACCAAAATTTTATTTTCCTTCCATTCCATATTTATAGTTATACCAATAGAAAAATTAATCCTAATCTCATAAACAATATCACAAATCTTAACTCCATCAGAAGAAGCCATCCTAGCCGCCACATTCTTAGTAATCCTTTTGGAGTTAAGATTTGTGATATTGTCCAACTCCTCCATCTTAAACTTATGATACTTTGGTTCCTTCTTTTGATCCAAAGCATCAGGGTTATTACTTCCAAGATCGTCACTATTATAATTAATGTCCATATCATTATCCATACCACTAGATGAACCTATATTATTACCACCAATTCTTAATTTCTTCGGAGTACTTTTGTGCTTCATTGCTATAACTTTTACCCTTCTTTTTTTGTTCCCTTAACCTCATCTTCTTTACCAATTGAATCAAATACATCATCCCATCCAAGATCCCTCTCATCCTCACTATCATCAAATGATATACCATCAGCTTTAAAGTCACTATCATCATTATCCTCATGTTCACCTTCTTCAACATTATCTTCATCATGCTCTACCTCATATACTTGAACATTAACAACACCATTATTCTTAACATTAACAACACCATCACTATCATTAATAGTACCTTCATCCTCAACATTAACTCCTTCATCATCATTAACACCACATTCATCCTCAACATTAGCACCAACATCAACACAATCATCACCTACTACATCTTCCTAAACATTAACAACATTGTCATCAACTACTTCGTCTTGTACAAAATTAACTCTAACATTGCCTTTAATTTATACTCAACATATATGTCCACTACTTATTTCATTTCAACAACATATTTATATACTCCTATAATATCACTATCAATAACCATTCAATTGTACAAGTGTGAATCATTGTTATACCACAATAAACAATATTTGTAATGCTCAATCTGACTAAGGTGTTTCACAATATTAGTAGCTTCAAAGAAGCTCCATTAATCAGGATCAATATCTATTATATGTTCACGCCTATCTATGTAATATATTACATAATCCCTTTTTTACATTGTCTTAAGTTGACCAATTTAATTATGACTTTCTTTCTTATCGAAAGACCACTACACTTCAGTGTTTTAGTACTTATTTTTATTTTGGGATTGATTATGCTACAATGGCTTAACATCAAGCTCTCACATTCTTATCATACCATCTAGTAGATACTCTCAACAATGAGGTCCCCCATATTATTATCCTCGCTTCTTAGAATGGAGAGAATAGAGATTGCGTGATGTATGATATACTAAGAGGCATTGGAGAAGCTCTCTGTTATGGCTACCAAGAGCTCGTCCTAGGACTTTGGAATCACATTCATATAAAAAGGAAGATACCAATATGGTGTTATAAAAATTGGGAAAAAACTAACTTTTTCTTAAAATATTAAAAGCTTTTATGCATTTGTCGTTCAACTATTATAAAGTCTTTTATAAACTTCTTATAAAAAATAGGATGGATTATGCATGCATCTAATAACTTTATATTTTATTTTAGTACCACATCTTTCATAGTTGGATTTAGTCTTTGATGTAGATGAAATATCATTTTATGTCCATGTTCCATTATACTATTATGCATTCATAAAGTCTTAATAATTTCTTTAAGATCTCAAATGGACGACCATATTGCACCACAACAATTTCTTTAAGAATCTTCAACATTTTTCCTCTTCCAATGTTCTCAACCTAGTTCTATTAATGGTTGGAAATTCATCCTTCGCACCTAGGGACACATGATTTAGATGAGATAGTAGTGGTTTGAGCTACCCATTGTGTTTGTTTGAATACCCACTTCTTATTTTTCAATAATTGGTCTTGATTCTTTCTATATGGTATTTGGAAGGCCCCGTCCAAACGAGTATTTTAAAAATAAGCTGACAAGGATTTCCTTAGTTTTTTTGTGTGTGATAAATATCATCAATGCAGTTCATTAACTATAAACCTAATTTGATGAAACCTTCACCACTTGGACTTCTCCATGCTCGATTACCCCTCTGACGAAATACATCCTCACATCAATGTGCTTGGTTCGGTCATGATAGGATGAGTTCTTTGACATGTGTATTGCACTTTGACTATCACACTTAATAGTGATACCTCAAAATTGAAGTTTCAACTCCTTTGTAAAACCTTCAAGCCACAATGTTTCCTTTACAGCTTCAGTTAGAGCGATATATTCCAGTTCAGTGGTTGAAAAGGCAACAACCTTCTAAAGTGTTGCTTTCCAACTAATTGATGTGTCAAACATATTGAAACATATCTAAAAATAGATTTTCTAAAATCCATACAACCTGCATAATCAGAGTCGACATATCCTTTGATTGTTGTTTTACTATCTTCACCCAAGGCTCCACTATAAATTAGGACTCTACTCAGAGACCCATTATGTACCTTATAATCCACTCCAATGCTTGCCAGTGAGCCTTTCCAGTATTCTCCATGTACCTTCTTACAAGACTTACTACATATGTTATGTCAGGTCTAGTACAAACCATAACATACATCAAAGAACCTACTATATTAGCTATAGAATGCTATCCATATAAGTTTTTTCGACATCATTACTAGGACACTGATCTATACTTAGGTTGAATTGAGGATTTATCGGAGTTATAACAAACTTTAAATTCGACATACCAAACTTTTCGAGAATATTCTGTAGGTATGCCTCTTGAGATAAGCATAATTTCGAATTCTTTCTATCTCTTCGGATGTCAATCCCAAGAATCCTGGACACAGCTCCCAGATCCTTCATATTGAACTCCTTATTGAGTTCAACCTTCACCCTTTTTACATCTTCGACATTGTTACTCTATATTAGAATGTTATCCACATAAAGCAACAAAATAACAAGTGAATTACTCGGTCGAAATCAGAAGGAAATAGAGTGGTCGAACTGACTTCTATTGAAACTTATGTGTGTCATGAACTTGTCGAGTCTCCTATTCCACTATCGAGGAGATTGTTTCATCCTGTAACACGGTGGGAGAACTGACTTTTTTATTTATGTTGCGGATAGCAAGAGTCGCCACCAACTTTTATTTTATCCAATAGGAAAGGTTATAAAAGAACAGGAAAGACCTTTTAAAATTTTTGAGTTCGGGGGGTTGGTTATACAAAGGGAAGGTGTAAGAACCCTTTGTATCCATGGTTATCCATGGGCTCTTATTTACTTAGCTCACTTATTTGCTTGAAAAGTGTGAAGTATGTGTTTAGAAATTTTCATAAGTCTTTGTAATGATCCTCGTATGGATGTATACAAAGCTTTGAGTTTTGAAAATGTTTGAAAGTGAGGTGTGAAAAAGAGTTTTTAAAATGTGAGCAAGTAACTAAGAACTAACTACCCTAGACTAGTATTTCATGTTTCTTTATTTCCTTTCAAGGGTAAGACTGCCCCTACTATTAAGGAGTAGGTAGTCATTACCTTGGATTTAGTTAAGGGACGGACGTAGGGTCATCGTATGGTCAATGAAGGCAACTTGTTAGGGGTGTCTTTAGCAATTTGTAGGAACAATCATCATTTATTCATATGGACGAGATCATTATTTCATAGGCAACCTCGAAGGGACTTATGATCTTTTGAATCTGAAGGGACTATGATGATTTTTAATATGTAGGGACTTTGCTTTTAAGACACCCCCACTTTCGAGGGACTTGACCATATTAAAGGCAACCATGAGGAGAACCCATAGGAGGTGCAGATGGAGATCGTAGAACGATTGACTTACGTGTGTGAATATTAATTTCAGATATTTATTTTAGAAGTTAGTGGGCTAGATCCAATTATTTTTTGCATACATTCTTTCCACACCCTAGGTTTACTAACCACACATTTAATATTTAACGGAAAATAAAAAACAAAAAAATAAAATCCTACACTATTACATCATGGGAGAGGGGTACCTTTGTCTTTTTTAGGAGGGATTGCGGAAAATAAAAGACGGAAAATTAAACCTAAACTATTACATGAGAGAAGCAATTACATAATTGAGCGGAAAAGTAAATTACATAAGAATGAATATCCTATACAATTTTCTAAAAAATATAAATACGAAAAATTAAATAAAAATTAAGAAACAATAATTATTATTTTATGAAAAATTAGGGTTTTTTTAAAGAGAATCAGGATTCGATTAATGAAAAAAAAGGTTAATTAGGGTTTGAGAATTAAAGTTTGAAAATTAGGGTTTTAGAGAAATTAATCTAACCTTAATTAATTTGTAAAAAAAAACTAATAAAATTAATTTTATTTACATGAAAAGCATTATTTAAAAAAATAATTTGAAATTTATTAAGGAAATTGTTTGATTTTAAAAAAGAAGTGATTAATTATATGAGTTTTATGGTTAATTATGAATAATTGATTAAGACAATAAAAATAATAATTAATTATGAAATAAAAGAAAGAAAAAAAAAGGAAAAGAAATTAGTGCAAAAAAAGATATGGGTTCGAATGCGAACCCCGGTCTCCCAACTTCTAGGCCCTGCGTTTTAGCCACTTGGCCATGCACCACCTGCGTTAACCAAATTACAAATAATAGTATATATTTTAAAAATGAATTTTAAGAATCCAGAAGTGCACGTTTCATCATCTTCTTCAGCCGTCAGCTTGCTTTGTCTTTACCTACGGTTTTTCGTAACTAAAGGTTTGAGTGACGGATTTTCGTCGTCACTATAAGACCTGCGTAATCAAACATTAACAATAAAAAAAATGCATTCCAAGGATTCAAACCAATCAATATCAGTTCATTAGGTCCAAATAGCCCATCAATTTAGTCTAAAATTGGCTTTTTATCGAATCCCCAATTTTCAATTTCAAGAACCTTAACCATGGCGTTTTGCGCGTTTGGCCATGAAGCTTCAATCTAATCATCCAGAAACATTCTTTGCTTCATCACAAACAACATTAAACAATCAAAAATAATTTATAATGAGTAAATTATTGAAATCGAAAAAATCAAGAACAAGCATAAAAAGTGATTCAGTTCATGAGTTCCATAATGTTTTGGATGATGGTGATGCTTGCAATATGTTCAGAATCCTTCAAGGATGCGAAAGAAACCTTTGGAATGCTTTGAAAGTGCTTGGAATGCCAAAATCGAAAATTGAATTTCTTGAAATTTTTTGAATGTGAAAGTGTCCCTTTTGCCTCTGAATTCATGTCCTCTCCTTATGCTCTTGTTATGTATATATAATAGAATGATTTTAGGTTAAAATTTGGGCTTTTTGGCAATGGATTTGAGTTTCTTGATTATGAAGAAACTACCTTTCCAAATTTGTCAAAAAATCAAATATATTCATGTTATAATGGTCTTGCATGATTTTTGAATGATTTCAATCATCTTAATCAAAAAATATTTGATCCAAAAATAGGTATTAGATCAAATATTTGATTTTCATATTTGATTTCAATTAAAATTGAATTTTAATGATTAAAATCCAAAATAATATAAAATAAATAATAAAAATCAGAAAAATTGTTCATTGGGTCGTGCATGACCTCATCTTTAAGTTTGGATTAGAATATTATGGGCCCATTTGAAAAAATCTTGAGTTTAGACCTTTTTTGCTTCAGAAACCTCCTCAAAATTGTCCAACTTCCACAATGCATAACTTCTTCAATTTTGACCCCATGAAGGTATTATTGGACTTTTTAGAAATCTTAGAGTGTCCTATAATCAAACTCTTTGGTCCCATGTCCATATCATTTACCATTTTTAAATTATGAGCTTTGGAAAAAAGTTGACTTTTTGTTGACTTTCAAAAAAACCTATAATGTTTTAGCTCGTATCTTTCAAATGAAACATTTTTGGACTTGGCTTGTGAGACACAAAGTTTTAGAGAATTGGATTTCTTCCAAAATGAGCTTTGGATGGGAAATGTTTGATGAAGTGTGAAAGTTATGGCTGGTCAAAGTTCAGTTGACTTTTTCTACACAAAACCCTAATTTAGCAACTCTTGATTCTTGATGATTCTAAGGTTTCCTTGATGAATCATGATCAAACCTTGATCAAATGATGAATTTAACCTCATAATCTTGATGTTTACTAAAAATCTTGAAGTTTGACTTTGTGTTGGCCACAAATGACTTTTTGACCAAGTTAACTACTTTTTGGGTATCTGAGCATCTGATTGGCCAAACTTGTTGGGAAAGCTTTGAAATTTATTATGGAGATTATTTAAGGTATGTGGGATGTTATGAAGTCCATTGAGGCTTTATAAGTCCACTTTTCTTGGGGAAACTCAAAACCCTAGTTCTAAGATCCATTGTTCAGGAGGAGGCATTGTCTGGTGAAACCTTCAATCCCTTTGACCAATTGGGAATCTTGTGACTATTGATAGACCTCTTGAGACACATCATCTTGAAGATGGGAGGACAAATTTTGGGGTACAACAGCTGCCCTGTTCAATTTTCTGAAACCTGAGGATTAGATTGGCATGTACGCCATTCGTGGCTTGAAAGTTGAAGGGGGTTGAACACTAAAGCCCAAAAATTTGCACTCGTTGGTGCGCAAAATAATACCATTGGTTGATTTTATTGCTTGAATAGGCTTAGAGATGCCACTCGTAGTATTCGGAGATGGGCTTATATATACCATCCAAAGTACCAGAAGGTATGAGTATTTACGTGTTGTTACTACACTAAGTATCAGTACTAGATCTTCGTATAGATCGTCTCTGAACTGTTTCTGTAACATGACTGAGTTAAACATCAACACTAGATCTTTGTGTAGATCGTCTCTGAATTATCTCTGGGGGAAAAAAATATCCTGCACTAAGTATCAGTACTAGATCTTCATATAGATCGTCTCTGAACTGTCTCGGGAAAATATCTTGATTGAAGTATCAGAAGTAAACCTCTTAAGACATCATGCACTAAGTATCAACACTTAAATCTTCGTATAGATCGTTTCTGAACTGTTTCATGGAGAAAAATATGTCATGTACTAAGTATCAGCACTAGATCTTCGTATTGATCGTCTCTGAACTGTCTCAAGGACTTGGTAACATTTATCTGACTTATAAACTTTCCTGAAAAAGAAAGATTAGTTTATGCAGGATTGCATGACATGAAATGAGGATGTCGTATGCGTTATGGATGTGTATTCCATGATGTTAATGATGTATGAATGAGTTATGTAGTCGAAGCATTTTAGTAGCTTCATGTAATAACTGCTAGCTGGGGAAAATAAATCCCAATTCTTTGTTGAGGAGTATGAAGACACCGTTCCCGTCTTGTTTCGGAATATTGTACTTTGGATTCTTTGACTCTCGTTTGTCGTACTTTTTATTGGAATATGAAATTCCTAAATACCTCCACTCGGGATAAAAGAGATGGAAATTCTCCTGGGAGATTTATCTGACCAAGTGTCAATTCTTTGGAGGATATAAAGTTTGAGAGAAACTTGCTTGAGGATATTGTAGAGTTGGAGATACAAGAATATATTCGTAAGGATTACTCTGTGGGGATGAGTTTGCGAAGCTCCGTTGAATATGAACTTTACTGGGGATTCCTACCTCCGATCGTCCTTTGTAAATGCTATTATTGTAATTCTATATATGAATTTTTGGTAAACATCAATCATATTAAAAAGCATATATACAAACAAACATAATCAACTGACGTTTTTCGTTTTAGTAAAAGGGGAAAAGTAAACCGGAATTCGGAAAATAGAATTTTATTGATTTAGAAAGTGGCCTATAAAAAGGTAAGCTTGAACAAAGAGACGGAAATCATAGTAAGAGGAATTCGTCGTAGAAAATTTAAAAAGAGTACAAAAATAAGGAAAAACAACTATGTGGTAGTGATCTTATTGGGTTCCAACTCTGCTATTGCCATTATCCTTAATTATCTCATCTTTTGTTGTCGGAAGAGAAACAATTGGACTGATCTACACCTGTTTGAACTTTATATATGTAGCACAACTAGTTGAGGTTACATGGCTGATCCAACGAGACATAGTCGTATGCTTTAATCCCTAACTTTTTCCTGGACTACCCTTTCAGGTTTTCAGTCCACCAGGATACCTTTTTTTCCCAAGCCTCCCTTTCGGGTTTTTGACTTGCCGGGTGTACAATTTTTTATATATATATATATATATATATATATATATATATATATATATATATATATATATATATATATATATATATATATATATATCCCTAATTTTTGCGTGAACCGTTTTGGTTCGCCGGGATGCCCTTATTTTTGCCTAGGCCAGTCAACCTAGCGGGCCTCTTTTTATGCGTAGTATCTTTTGACTATGTCTGAGTTTACAGGTTGTGGGAAATCTTCACCATCCATAGTAGTAAACATCATTGCACCTCTATAAAATACCCTTTTGACTACAAATGTCCCTTCATAGGTAGGAGTCCATTTTCCCCTAGGATCACCCTGTGGTAATTTGATACGTTTGATTACCAAGTCTCCAGCCTGATATACTTGTTGCTTGACTTTCTTATTAAAGGCCTTAATTATACGCTTCTGATACATATGACCATGACAAACAGCTGCAAGCCTCTTTTCATAAATCAAGTTTATCTGGTCAAGTCGAGTTTGAATCCACTCATCTTCATCTAAGTCTATATCCTTCATAATTTTCAAGGAGGAAATCTGAACTTCAATGGGTAAAACTACTTCCAAACCGACTTCCCCAGTTGAGGTACGTACTGTGGTACGGTAACCATGAAGAGAAAATTGTAACATCTCATGCCAATCTTTATATGTAACTGTCATCTTCTGCAAGATCTTCTTAATATTCTTGTTGGCGGCTTCCACTGCGCCATTCATCTTTGGTCGATATGGAGAAGAATTGTGAAGCTTAATCTTGAAATACATGCAGAGTTTAGTAATCATAGTATTGTTTAGATTAGTATCGTTATCTATGATAATCCTTTCAGGGATGCCATACCTACATATAAGATTATGCTTGATGAATCGAGCCACAACATTCTTGGTAACAGAAGCAAACGAGGCTTCCTCTACCCACTTTGTAAAGTAATCAATAGCAACGAGATTGAAACGATGTCCATTGGAAGCAGTCGGTTTGATCTCACCAATCATATCAATGCCCCACATGGAAAAAGGCCAAGGAGCAGTCAGAACATTCAACGGAACTGGAGGCACATGTACTTTATTAGCATAGATCTGGAACTTATGACAAGTTTTGGAGTGTTGATAACAATCAACTTCCATGGTAGACCAATATTAACCTGCTCTCAAAATATTCTTAGCCATTGTATGCCCACTATAATGAGTACCAAAGATCCCATCATGCATGTCTTCCATAATCTCTTTTCCTTCCTTCTTATCCACACAATGAAGCAAAGTCGAACCGTGATTGCATTTGTATAGGATTCCATTACTCAGGAAAAACTTGGCATAAAATCTCCTCAGAAACTTCTTGTCATTGATAGATGCCCCTTCAGGATATTCCTGAGCTTCGAGATATCTTTTCACTTCATGGTACCAAGGTTTCTCTTCCACTCCCTTAGTATCAACCTCGTAACAGTATGTTGGTTCATCTAACCGATCAATAGTAATTCAAGGAGCTTCATCATCCCAACTGATTTCAAACATTAATGACATAGTGGCTAATGCATCTGCCAACTGATTCTCTTCTCGTGGAATATGTTCAAAAGTAATCTCTTCAAAGTATGGAATTAAAGACAACACATGCTCTCTGTAAGGAATTAGATTTGGATGTTTTGTGTCCCATTCCCCTTTAACCTGACTAACTACCAAGGTTGAATCTCCATACACGTTCAAGAATTGGATCTTCATCTCAATGGCAACCTTGATACCCATAATACATGCTTCATATTCAACCATATTGTTGGTATAGTCGAAACAAAGTCTTGTAGTAAATGGTGTGTAACATCCTTTAGGAGAGATTATAACAACTCCTACACCATTGCCAAGCTCATTAGAAGCTCCATCAAAAACCATAGTCCATCGGGATCCCTTTTCAGGTCCTTCATATTGTATAGGCTCTTTAGTAACAAGCATAATATCTTCATCCGGAAACTCAAAATTCATAGACTGATAGTCATCCACTGCCCGATGAGCCAAATGATCTGCTACCACACTTCCTTTAATTGCCTTCTGAGTAGTATACTGTATGTTATATTCTGTCAAGATCATTTGCCATCTTGCTATTTGTATGGAGAGAGCAGGTTTCTCAAATATATACTTGATAGGATCCATTTTTGAAATCAATAAAGTGGTACGAGTCAACATATATTGTCTTAGTCGGCGAGCAGCCCAATCCAAAGCACAACAAGTTTTCTTGAGCAGTGAGTATCTTGTTTCACAGTCGGTAAACTTTTTGATAAGGTAGTATATTGCTTGCTCCTTTTGACCAGACTTGTCATGTTTCCCCAACACACACCCCATTGAGTTGTCCAATACTATCAGGTACATAATCAAGGGTCTTCCTTCAACTGGTGGCATCAATATTGGAGGTTCCTGGAGGTATTTCTTGATCTCTTCAAAAGCTACATGGCATTCGTCATTCCATTCCATTACTTGATCTTTCTTCATTAGTTTGAAGATTAGCTCACAAGTAGCAGTTAACTGGAAAATAAATATTGCAATGTAATTCAGTCATCCCAGGAAACCTCTGACTTCCTTCTCAGTATGGGGAGCAGGCATTTCTTGTATAGCTTTTACTTTTGCAGGGTCAACTTCAATACCTTTACCACTGACAACGAAACCCATAAGTTTACCAGATCTAACTCCAAATGTACATTTTTTTGGATTCACTCTCAGCTTGTATTTATTCAGCCTCTCAAACAACTTGTGTAGATGATTAAGATGTTCTTCTTCAGTCTTGGATCTGGCTACCATATCATCAACATATACCTTTATCTCATGGTGAATCATATCATGGAACAAAGCTACCATAGCACACTGATATGTTTCCCCAGCATTCTTCAAACCAAATGGCATTACCTTATAACAGAAGGTTCCCCATTGTGTGACAAACATAGTCTTCTCCATATCTTCAGGTGTCATCTTAATCTGATTGTAACCAGAGAAACCATCCATAAAAGAGAATACCTTATGCTGAGCAGTGTTGTCTACCAGAACATCAATATGTGGAAGTGGAAAATCATATTTGGGGCTGGATTTGTTCAAATCCCTGTAATCTATGCACATGCGTACTTTACCATCTTTCTTAGGTACCGTTTGTAATACCTCAAAATTTGCCCTCTCATTTTAATGTCATTTAGCATATCCTTTCATACATTGCATTGCATTTAGATCATAATTGCATCATAAACATACATGAACATATATCTCCATTTGAGCTTTCATAGGTTGCAACTGACCTTTATTTCTTCATGCGACACGTGCATAAGAATCTCAGAAGAAGCCAAAAGTTCTCGGTTGATTCAGAGGAGTTTAAGAAGAATATCAGTTTTATGATGCAGTTTGCAAAAGTTGTAACTTATGCTCGGAAACTCATTTTGGCTTGAAACTCAATAGTTTATACCATTTAAGTATTCTCTACAACTTTTGTGTTCGGCTCTGAGGCCAATTCATCAAGGAAAATGGCGGGAATTATTTGTTTTTGAAATTTCGGTTTCGTCGATTAACTGTGCTAGCGGTATTCAAGAGTTCGTAACTTCTGATTGGGTTAACATGTCTGAGAGATTCATATGCCAAAGGTTCCGTCTTGATATCCTTTTCAACTTTTGGGTTTTGACCAAGAACTAATTCTTTGAAGAATATCTCCGAATGTGCGAGTTTTTAGAGTCGACATAGTGAAAACAGTGCTGAACCGATGAGTTTTGAACACTAAAAAAATTCATAACTCTTGGATCGTTCATCGGATTGATGTTGTTCCGGTGCCTAAAATTCCGTTTAGATGTTATCTTCATTATGTGAATTCATTTTAGGTTAAGTCCGAGCGGAAGGATCTCGAAAATGCGAATTACCAGTAAGGTTCTTTGATGCAGTGCACTATTTGTCAGATTTTGTAAAATTCATAACTCGGTCAATTTTCATCGGATTTCACACGTTCTTGAAGAGTTGGTTCACAAATTTTATCCTTTTCAAGTTCAAAGACAAACTAGAGTTCAAACAGTGCTCCAAAGATTGTCGTTTTGGTTTATTTCACAAAATTGAAGGGTTGAACCGAAGAAAAAGGCTGAAAGTGGTTTCACGAGAAAATTCATATCTCCCTCATAGATCTACAACTTTGCTGACAAAGTCGAGTCGATATTATGCTCCGAAGAGGTTGACCTCGTCACATTTTCTAGTAGCGGACACCAAATAAGCCAAAAAAAAACAACTTATTCAATGACGTCTTGTGGCTTAAACGTATCGATCACACTCGATTTTGATCGTATGACGTCCGTTCTTTTTGCATTGCAACCGTGATTCAGAGGCGGACGATGTTGTGGAAGGCTCAGAGTTGAAATTTCATGCCGAAGATATTGTTATTTTCACTTAAGCCGAAATTCTACCTTTTGTCTTTCATTTTACACTCCACTATATATTCTTTTGACCCACAATTTGTCTCAAACTTCAATCATAATTTACAAACACCAAAAAAACTCTCACAAACTCTCTCTAAAGGATCGAAGTTCATTCTCTCAACTCTTTCTCAAGATCACAACAACAACTTCATCAAGAACTCAAGAACACAACAATTCCGATCAAGCTTCCGGTAGCCGAGCCGCCACGAGCCACCACCTCCGGTCAACTTCACCACCGTGCGACCACCATCTTCCGCCGCCGGCAGCCACGCGGCCTCTCCTCCGCCCACAATTGCGTCTCACTCCCTCCGGATTCGCAATTTCTCCGTCGATTCTTCATTCGGTAAGCTTCTTAAACTTTAATTCATGAATAATTGTTGAATTGTTTCTTGAATTGAATTTTGAAGTTGAATTAATCTTGTGGAGATTATGTGTATTGATTCATGATTTTATTATTGATTGATTCTTGATTAATTTATCCTAATAATTGTTGTGGCGCATAATTGAAAAAGCTTTGTAAAGTTGACATAGAATAATCGGTGCATGTTAGGTGTTTGATAAAATTCCTAAGAGAACTAATTATTATGACTTTATATTGATTGAAGTGCTTGACTTTTGAATTCATGCTTGTTTCAATGTGTAAATTCGGAATAGGATAGGTTGAGACTTAATTGTTGATGTTGTTCATGTGCCGCGTGTCGAAAATGCGTTTTGGTCATAACTTCCTAACCGTAGCGTGTTTTCGCGAATGTGAATAATGTAATTTGACTTTATTGATTATTTCGGAGCCATTGGTGAACTTTTTAGTCGATTTCGAACAACTTTTTTCGGCTATTTTGCTACTGCCAGCCGATGCAATTGGCCAAAAAGTCACATTTCCGAGCGGAATTTTCAAAAACCGATTGCATATTTGAATCTATTGGCACGTTTGCTAGTTACCATGCGCTTTTCGTTCAATTCCGAGTCGGTGATTTTTGACGCGTTTTTTCCGTTTTAAGGCTTTTTAAGTTCGGTTTGGTACGATTTTGATGCATTGATCTTTTTTGACTTGTACTTATGTTTGTTGATCATTTTCCATTCATTGCATGTAAATTTGTTCGATATCGGTTTGAGTTTGCATATTGTTCATGTTAGAGCATAAGTGCTGCCCCGTTTTGAAACGTAAATTTCAATGCATGTCCATGACTCGTATATTCATCTTTCTACTTGATTTTGAGTTGTGAGGCATAGGTGCAACTTCCGGTTGCACATATTTTTGGTTTCTAATGCGTTTGTTGATTTCATGCAAGGTTCTCGCAAAGATCTTAACGACGGTCGTTTGGTTGGTATTCCACTTTATTTGTGGGATACCTTTGGATTCATATGATATTATTTGTCGCTGTTTTTGTTTCGATTATGGTGGATCTTCACAAAGCTAATATGGAAGATAAGCATTTATTTTGATCATGGGAGATTACATGACCTGGCAAGGAGTTTTTGGATTTTTTTTATATGAAGAATCGGTACTTCGACCAAGTAAGTAATCTCGATGCTCCACTTTTACGCATCATTCTAGTTGTATGTGGCTTAGGATCATATAACTTAAGGTGCATATTGAGCCCTCCCATATGAGGCACTGGATTTATTTATGATTTTTGATTATATGTGTCGATTTCAGAGCTTAGGGATTAGGTTACGGATTGTAGAATTCATTTCCTCTCGCTTTCCCTTAAAACATCATTTTTTGCCCGTTTCGTCGCAATTATTAAAAATCGTTTTAGGTGGGATAAAATTCTGGAAATATTCATGAGTGATCCTCATCCTCTTAATTAATTTGTCATATTTTTTGATTCCAGGTTTGATTGGTTTTAGTAATTAATTTGGATTTTTCATTCCAAGCTATCCCAAAAGGAATTGTATTGATATAAGAGACCAAAACCATTTTTCCCCATAGGTGTGAGACCTATTTTTTGTGTGATAAAACACTAGAATTTGTGACATTTTGATGCTCCTTAGGCCTTTTTTTCCATAATTTTTTGTTCCCTTTTTGATCCACTTTGTGGAGTTGTTTTTCGACGATCATGCCTTGTTATCTTAACCATCAAGTAATTGTTTTGGCACTTTGGTGCATAATTTTGTAGAATCCTTTTAGAACATACAAGTTATTGACTTTATAATTCCAGGGATTTAATTTCATAATTTTTCAATCCTTTTTGCTATTTTTTCATGCCACCTAGATTGTAGGTCCAAATATGTGTTTATTTGCTCCATGACCTAGATGTTAGGAAGACATTCATGCCACTTGCTTGAGGTAATTTTTGGTAATTTTTAGCAGTTTATTATAGTTTATTTATAGGTCCTTAATTCCAGTTATAGGTCACTTTTTGAACCATATTCATTTGGTTTGTTTTGGTGTTCCAAAGTGCACACTTATGTGAACTAATTTTGCTTGAAACTAGTTTCTCTTCTCCTCTAAATAATAACATGAATTATGTGGATATCATTAATTCCTATCCATGCACTCTAATTGCATCTCATATCTTGTATGCTACTGACCCATAATAATCTCATGCATATTCACATGACATTCATCCTTAACTTGCATCCTTTGTGATCTTATGCGATGTTTGCTCATTTGTTCTCACATCTTCTTCTCCTTACTCCATAGGACTAAACCATTGCATCCATGATAGTATGTTCATTCATCCACATTCTTAAGCATTCACTACTGAATTTGATGCTCATTTCATGTATTAATTCATGATTTTAAGCCATATGCACTCATACTTCATCCATAAACCCTAATTTGAATTCATGTAAACTTAGGTGAACTTTTTGTACATAGTTAGACATAGTTTGAATTTGAGAGGTATCTAGCATCCTTAGGGACCTATATCATGAAGATACTGACTTTAGAAGTCATATAACCTTTAGGTACCTTCACCTTTAGACTTAGGTCTTACTTTGAACCCTAGTTCCATTCTAGGACGTTTATGGTACTTAATCACTTTTATGCTTTGATTTTACTTTCAATATGCATTTTCATGCTAACTTTTGTTTTATAGGGGGGAAGATTGAGGTAAGCCTCACTTCATTCCTATCTCTTATGTATTATAATTGTGTTTTCCTTAGCACCTTGTGCTTTGCTCATAGGCTTTCCCCTTTCTTAGAACAACTTAACTTCCTTAGGAAGTAAGTTGAGTTCTAATTCTCTTTTCTTCTTTTCCTTTTCTTCCTTAGGATTAAAAAACTACACAAATCATTAGGATCTCCCTTTTGCATATAATAAATAACTTAGGGTTGTGTCTTAGTCCCCCTTAGTTTGTCCTTTCTCAACTTGAGTCTTTCTTTCTCATCTCACAAAGAAAAACAATAAAACACCTAATAAAGCTTGGATGTTCTTATCCGCCATGAGACTTTGTTGCGGAGTACTTATACGCGTCCTGTTTCGGGGCGAGGTGTAAGTATTTACCACGATGGATAGGTCTTAGTATGAGAATGTTCACAAAAAAATTCAAAACATTTCTCATAAAAGACAAAAACAAACAATAAGCGACTATCCTGCGGGAACTTCTCTTTCTCATCTCATTCATTCTGAACGCGAACTTGGGACGACTTGTCTCGCATGCTAGACGGTAAATGCACTCGTACCAGACGAGCCTGCAACACCTGAGCATAGACATACGCAGTTCCAGCATAAAAAACACAAACAAGTAGTTCCCTCCTTAGTTAGGCGAATTACGTCGACTCTGATCCTCATTTTCCCGATGAGGTACGTAGGCAGCGGGGTAGGGCCCGTTCGAGCACATTCTTTATTTTCCTTACATTTTCCCCTTTCCTTTCATTCTCTTTTCCAACTCCTTTTCCCTTCCTCATTTCCAGTTCCAGTAGCAGTTTTATTCAGCAGCAGCTTTATTCTATCTCACCCTTTGAAACAAACAAGCAAGCATGGATCCCGCGGGTACGGCAGACGGTCTGGGGTGCTAATACCTTCCAAGTTCGTAACCGACTCCCGAAACCAGATCTTTGGTTCGTAGGACCTTGTCCTGTCCTTCTTTCTCAGGTTTGTGCAGCATTATCTTTCTCGTTCCTTCGGGATAAAAATGTCTGGCTGGCGACTCTACCCTTTCCGCGCCACTTTCGCGTTTGTACTAGGATGAAAATCTCGGGAGCGACAACTGGCGACTCTGTTAGGGATCAAACCCAAAATCTCTAGTTTCCCTCGTAGACAATCCTAGCGTCTGTTTGGTTTTGTTTCTTTGGGTGTTTATCTGTTTGCTGTTGTGTGCTTTAGTTTAGATTTACTGTTTTTATTTACAGTTTTACTTTACAGCTTTACTTTACCGCATTTATTTACTGCTTTCAGTATTTATTTTCCATGCATCATATTATACTGGACTGTGTGGCTGTGTTGGTTATCATTTTTTCTGCGGGGATGGAAGTTACTGTGAGATAAGCCAAATACCCGACTTGAGTGCACTATAGGATTAACGTGGACACGTTGTACTCGCATGGTGTCTCAACATGATGAGTGGCGATGTGTTCCACACCCAGGTTGCGACCGTCTTGGAACTATCTTGTGTGGGGGTTTTGCCCCACTTCGGGATACGACCTTGATAGTTATATGCAGCTGGGGACCAATCATTAATAACCTTAGTGGAAACAACCCTCTCCAGTGATGACAGTGGCAGACCACATTTCTTGGAAAACCCACTCGCATCCGAGGGCCCATTGGGAACTCGCATAGGATGGCCTAGTTCTCTCATAGGAACCCAGTCAAGGCAAACTGTTCGTATGACGATAGTATTGTACCCTTCGGGATGAATGTACTATTGTTTCTCAATTCAGTGCTTGAAGCTGGGGACTGATGAGGGATACTTGTTTCCTTGGACTCAGCTGAGACCTCCCTGAGTAGTACATAATGCCAAACCGATTCCCTGATTTGGTCATGAGCCATTTCTCGGAAATGGTGAACGTATTATTGCTATTCAGCTTTGAGAGTCCGTGATGTTGACTCGAGTAGCACACCCGTGAGATTGGGAGGGGTTTACAGGTTTGCAGGAACCCTAAACTTCAACATACCCACTTTTCCAGTATTGTTCAGTGTTCTATGGTTCTTTGATTCTGAGATCCGGGATTTCTATTCAGATAAATTGTTAATGTGATTACCATTGTGACCTTGATATTGTGACTGTTATTATGACTCTCCATAGACACTTGGCTCGTTGTTCAACTTCAACACCATCAGTGACTGTTCTATTGTGTGATCCAGTTCTACAGTTATTGGGTTCTCAGTTATGGGGTTCTATACAGAGATGGTGCTGCTATTGTGGTTCTATACAGACAGTTGGTTCACTGCTCAACACTGACATCTGACCATTGATCACATGCTTGTTGCATACATGACATCATAGCATTTCTGCACACATATTCATTTATTTCCGAGGATCACATATATGAATCATGCTGTTGGATTTTTCTGTGTCAAAACTTGAATCAAGGCAGATAGATTCCTTAGAAATAACTGAACATGACATTTGCATACATCCTTGCATTCTTGACGGGTGTTCAAAGACAAATTAGTATCATGAGTCGGTTTCCCGTCACAATGGCCAACTTGAATCACAACTATCAAGGTACAACTCTGGGCGGAGGTAATCAAAGGAAGACCCAGCTGGGGAAATTCAGGGCAGATGTGCAAGCTTTATTTCAGAATCAGAAACTGCTGAAAGTGGAAATCAACCAGATGAAGACTCAAATGAGTTTGGTTATGGAATTTCTGAACGAAGCTATTTTCATCCCTAGTAAGGGGAACTACGCTTCTCTGATTCTCCATTGGTCAATGGAGATACGTAGGCAGGAGATCGTGCAAGATCTTTCTGAGCAACCTTGTCTATTAACTTTATCAACCTCTTCCCTCTAGATGTCGTTATCAGCATCCAACCTGAGCTTCCCAAGAGAGTCCTAGGGGAAGAGCATAAGGATAAAGGCTAGAACAACTTGAGAAGAAGTTTGATCATGTTCCTATGTCGTACACGCAACAGGTTTCCTCATTTACTCAAATTCAAACTGGTTGAGCTAGTCGTATCAGGATCATCTCCGACAAAGCTTCCTTTGGGGTTTCAATGCCAAGTATGACTACCATTCTGAGGCACCTGGTCGTTTAATTGAAGATTTCAAGTCTTTCATAGGCAAAGTTAAAGACAAGGGTGCGAATTTGATTGACTCCAAGACTATTATGTTCACACCAAGTAAAAGTGAGAATATGGCACCAAAACAGTAATGGAATGAATATCCAGACTGCTGACTGCTGAAAGTCTCCGAGAGCAATAAATCCAGACAGAAACAGGCCTCCTTAATAATGGAAACCACGATATGAATGCTAGATGCAAGTACCACTCAGGGACATTTAGGCATACCGTTGACAACTGTGAGGTGTTCAAGTACAAGGTGCAAAATTTGATCGACTCAAAGGTCATCATGCCCGAAAGTCTGCCCAGATATTGAAGTTTCCTCATCAAATTGACATACTAGTTTGCAAGGGCATCTTTAGAAGCAATAAGTCCAGACAGAGTCAAGTCTCCTCAATGACGGCAATGTTCAGCTTCTTTACTGCATTTTCATTTGTAGTTTTTGTTGTTTGTTTAAACATTTGTATGCATGCATGAAACTTATTTGTTTTTTGAATGTTAATCATAATAAAATGCACATGTTTTTCTTGAAGTAATCCATTCGTATTCACTCATGATTTTGTGTATGTGCATTGCAATACCAACTGTTGTGCTTAAACTCTGTGAGGGAGGATGACGAAATGAAAACGCAAAATCTCTAATTGTGTGCTTTTGAGAAAGACCCTGTTGACGATGTACATGCATTGTTTCAAATCCTAAACACCAGAGATATAAGGGCGATAGACCCTCGCCAACCCATTTGAGCCTTGAAGTAGGAGTTTCTTTTCACATGAAAACAAAAACTTTGCATTTAACCCAGGGGCAGGGTAAGCGTCAATTAGTTTGACCGAGCTTTCGAATTTCAAAAAGGAGTGTACATCTGAGGATCCATTACCTTTCGTTGTACCAAATCAAGAGGTCCAAAGACCAGAAACCACAATGGTTATCTCAATCAAGAGGTCCAAAAACCACAATGGTTATCCCAATCAAGAGGTCCAAAGACCGGAAACCACAATGGTTATCCCTCATCAATTTAGAAGTGAGACAGTCACGACCCTTTCAAAGCAATCAAAACAACCAATGTCACACGATTTGTTCAAAAAAGAGAATAAAAAAAATGAAAAAGCCCGCTAAGGCGAAACTTGAAAACAAGCGACTTAGGCAAAAATTAGGGCATCCCGCTGGACTTTGCAATCAAAGATTCACAAGAATCAGTCCGGGCAAAAGTTAGGGATAAGCAAAATAATGCAAAAGCGAAAGACAAAAAGGATTACACAAGAAAGATCCTTAAATAATAACAAAGTCGTGTCGAACAGACACCAAAGATAAGAGGGGTGACTGACTCCAAACGACAACCTGATTGGTGCTTAAACCGTTAGTGTAATTGGTTCCTCAACCATCACAACACCCTTTTTGAGAGGTGAGCGCTTGTGAAAGATAGCTAAACATAGGAATGGAGAACATCACGAAGAGGGGTGGGCACAAATAAACTTCGAGCCTATATCTTTTGTTTCTATAACCATGAACCAGGACACGATACAACCCTCAAAAGTCCTAATTGAAACAAGGTTGTTTTGAGAGCGTACTACCACGAGACCGCGTTCCTGACTCCTATGAGTTGTGCTAAAATTTCTTTGTTGGTGTTGCATGTGCATACTTTCGTTTATTAAAGATCAATGTCGTATTTCAACCAGTGATTCACTTACAAAGGTTTTCGATATCTTTTTCAGTAAAACTTCAAGATTAACACGTGTTTTGCATTAGAATTTTCATTCTCAAAATGAACATTTTCTGCTTGCATACATTTGTTTGGCATCATAAAAGTTCATGTATGGAATCGCAGTCCAGAAGCTTAATCTTGCCAAGTTGAGAAGTCTGAAACTTCCGAAGGTCAATCTGTTGATATGCACTTTTCCAAGAAACTCCATTGAATGGGGACTTTCCCGACAGTCGTGGTAAGATCCAACTAATCTGGGGCAATCACGTTAAGCAATCTCTTCATAATTTAGCCAAGCTGGGGCAATCACTTAGAGATTCAAATCTCTCCAAGAGTATTTAGTCTAGGTATTCACTCGAAGATCATCCATTCAGGGACGAAACTACTCAAAGGCTCGTACTGGGGCATGCCACCCCAAGAGCAAGAGAAGTACTCTCTCCCGAAGATGGTTAACACCTACTCAAGGTTCAAAATACTGAGGCGGAATATCTCACAGTGATATGAGGTTTTTCATGAATCCTCACAAGGAAAATTCTTGCACAGACCATGCAGTCTGGGGCAGTTATTTCGGGATCCGATGAATCTCTCCAAGAGTTTGAAGACACTGAGGCATTTCGTATGTCATGTTTTCTGTAAAATCCTCTTGAGACATTTTCTTCCGATGGACCTGGTATGAGGCGAGTTGGAAATTGCAAATAACCATTGTTCACTCATGATTAGTAGGCAATATATCAACCCAGAGGCTGGAAGCAAAGTCGTTGTCAACACGGTACTTCAAGAGTTGTTTCATCAACAGGCTTCATTGATCAGAATTCCTTAGCAAGTCTCATTAGACAATCCCTTCTCCAGCAGTGCAGCAAAGGGAAGGATACTTCTTGAGCAGAAGGATATCATCATCTCTCATTCCCAACATGAGACACTCTACACCTCTCGTCCCCAGCGAGGGTCAACTTAAACTCTTATCTTCAGCAGGAAGCTTTATCATTGACATCCTCCATCATCCCCAGTAGAGTTGGAAGTTGAAATCTCCCCCAACAAGACAGTAGAAGGTTGGTGTCCTTCCCAAGCAGAGAGTTCCCTTCAACACAGGGGAAATTCCTAGCAGTACAAGGAGTGTCTTTCCTCCCCATCAGGTTGCTTCCTTAGCAGTGCCATACTTCTGGTTCCCAGCTAAGTCAGAAGGTTTTCACTTCCCCAACAGAGTTCAACGGGTAGCGTGCCTAGCAAGAAAAGTCCATCTCCAGCAGGGTCTTGGTTCTCCAATCTCAAAGTCCAATTTATTTTTGGCAATGGCGGCAGTCCAGAACCGGTGTATCATTAACAACATTCCCCACAGAGTTGTTTTCTCCTCGCAAGGATTAACCAGATCAATGCAGTGATCATCATTTCTCCCCAATCAAGCCACCTGGGATACTTGTAGTCTCCTTGTCAGGAGATCTCTTCGCATTTGCATATGCATAATCATCATTACATTTGCATCCTCAAACGCTTAGCATTTTCATCATCATGGAGCATTACGCCATAAACCCAAGCATACGCATATGCCAGCATGGGCTAGTTTTGAGGTACATTACATATGACCCGGAGCATCTTCTCAACCTGAGATATTCCCCACAGAAGATACTTATACCATTTTCCAGACATCTTTGTCTTTCCAAGTTAATGTTGTCATTTTTCCAGTGGCTTGATTCGCTCAGCAGTCGCGTGTTTTTCTTTGTGGCTTGATTCGCTCAACAGTCACATCTCCGAGTTCCGTTTTGTACAATGGTCTCGTTCCAAGCCCTGTTTTGTACAACAGGCTCCCTTTCCGTGGCTTGATTCGCTCAGCAGTCGCATGTTTTTCTTTGTGGCTTGATTCGCTCAGCAGTCACATCTCCGAGTTTCGTTTTGTACAATGGTCTCGTTCCAAGCCCTGTTTTGTACAACAGGCTCCCTTTCCGTGGCTTGATTCGCTCAACAGTCGCGTGTTTTCTTTGTGGCTTTATTCGCTCAGCAGTCACATCGCCGAGTTCCGTTTTGTACAATGGTCTCGTTCCAAGCCCTATTTTTTTACAACAGGCTCCCTTTCCGTGGCTTGATTCGCTCAGCAGTCGTGTGTTTTCTTTGTGGCTTAATTCGCTCAGCAATCATATCGTCGAGTTCCGTTTTATACAATGGTCTCGTTCCAAGCCCTGTTTTGTACAACAAGCTCCCTTTTCGTGGCTTGATTCGCTTAGCAATCGCGTCGCAGGTTATCGTTTTGTACAATGATCCTATTTTCATGGGATCTCATTTATGTACAACGATCCCGTTCCACCTTGTTCTTTTCCCGCTACCTATTCAGAGGTCAAAACAAAAGAAAAAAAGAAAATAAAAAGCAGATGGCATTTCTATTATCCACCGAGTTTAAATTTTCAGGTTTTATTCGAGTATTCAATCACTCCACACCCTGAACGTCTAAAAATCTGTTGCTATTATTCATTCAAGTCTGCAGATGATTGAATAGGGGCAGCTGTAATACCTCAAAATTTGCCCTCTCATTTTCATGTCATTTAGCATATCCTTTCATACATTGCATTGCATTTAGATCATAATTGCATCATAAACATACATGAACATATTCTCCATTTGAGCTTTCATAGGTTGCAACTGGCCTTTATTTCTTCATGCGGCACATGCATAAGAATCTCAGAAGAAGCCAAAAATTCTCGGTTGATTCAAAGGAGTTTAAGCAGAATATCAGTTTTATGATGCAGTTTGCAAAATTTGTAACTTATGCTCGGAAACTCATTTTGGCTTGAAACTCAATAGTTTAGACCATTTCGGTATTCTCTACAACTCTTGTGTTCGGCTCGGAGGCCAATTCATCAAGGAAAATGGCGGGAGTTATTTGTTTTTGAAATTTCGGTTTCGCCGATTAACTGTGCTAGCGGTATTCAAGAGTTCGTAACTTCTGATTGGGTCAACATGTCTGAGAGATTCATATGCCAAAAGTTCCGTCTTGATATCCTTTCCAACTTTTGGGTTTTGGCCGAGAACTAATTCTTTGAAGAATATCTCCGAATGTGCGAGTTTTTAGAGTCGACATAGTGAAAAACAGTGTTGAACCGATGAGTTTTGAACACTAAAAAAATTCATAACTCTTGGATCGTTCATCGGATTGATGTCATTCCGATGCCTAAAATTTCGTTTAGATGTTATCCTCATTATGTGAATTCAGTTTGGGTTAGGTCCAAGCGGAAGGATCTCGAAAATACGAATTATCAGTAAGGTTCTTTGATGCAGTGCACTGTCTGTCAGATTTTGTAAAATTCATAACTCGGTCAATTTTCATCGGATTGCACCCGTTGTTGAAGTGTTGGTTCACAAATTTTATCCTCTTCAAGTTCAAAGACAAACGCGAGTTCGAACAGTGCTCCAAAGATTGTCGTTTTGGTTTATTTCACAAATTGAAGTGCTGAACCGAAGAAAAAGGCTGAAAGTGGTTTCATGAGAAAATTCATATCTCCCTCTTCGTTTGTCCGATTGAGCTTAAATTTTAATACCAGGTCACTGACTCATAGATCTACAACTTTGCTGACAAAGTCGAGTTGATATTATGCTCCAAAGAGGTTGACCTCGTCACATTTTCTAGTAGCAGACACCAAATAAGCCTAAAAAACAACTTATTCAGTGACGTCTTGCGGCTTAAACGTATCGATCACACTCGATTTTGATCATATGATGTCCGTTCTTTTTGCGTTGCAACCGTGATTCAGAGGCGAACGATGTTGTGGACGGCTCAGAGTTGAAATTTTTTACACCTCGCTATATATTCTTTTGTCCCACAATTTGTCTCAAACTTCAATCATAATCTACAAACACCAAAAAAACTCTCATAAACTCTCTCTAAAGCATCGAAGTTCATTCTCTCAACTCTTTCTCAAGAACATAACAACAACTTCATCAAGAACTCAAGAACACAACAATTCCGATCAAGCTTCTGGTAGCCGAGCCACCACGAACCACCACCTCCGGTCAACTTAACCACCGTGCGACCACCATCTTCTGCCGTCGGCAGCCAAGCGGCCTCTCCTCCTCTCCTCCGCCCATGATCGTGTCTCACTCCCTCCGGATTCGCAATTTCTCCGTCGATTCTTTATTCGGTAAGCTTCTTAAACTTTAATTCAAGAATAATTGTTGAATTGTTTCTTGAATTGAATTTTGAAGTTGAATTAATCTTGTGGAGATTATGTGTATTGATTCATGATTTGATTATTGATTGATTCTTGATTAATTTATCCTAATAATTGTTGTGGTGCATAATTGAAAAAGCTTGGTAAAGTTAACATAGAATAATCGGTGCATGTTAGGTGTTTGACAAAATTCCTAAGAGAGCTAATTATTATGACTTGATATTGATTGAAGTGCTTGACTTTTGAATTCATGCTTGTTTCAATGTGTAAATTCGGAATAGGATAGGTTGAGGCTTAATTGTTGATGTTGTTCATGTGCCGCGTGTCGAAAAATGCGTTTTGGTCATTACTTCCTAACCGTAACGCGTTTTCACGAATGTGAATAATGTAATTTGACTTTGTTGATTATTTCGGAGCCATTGGTGAACTTTTTAGTTGATTTCGAACAACTTTTTTCGGCTATTTTGCTACTGCCAGCCGATGAAATTGGCCAAAAAGTCACATTTCCAAGCGGAATTTTCAAAAACCGATTGCATATTTGAATCCATTGGCACGTTTGCTAGTTACCATGCGATTTTCGGTCAATTCCGAGTCGGTGATTTTTGACGCATTTTTTTCCGTTTTAAGGCTTTTTAAGTTCGGTTTGGTACGATTTTGATGCATTGATCTTTTTTTGACTTGTACTTATGTTTGTTGATCATTTTCCATTCATTGCATGTAAATTTGTTCGATTTCAGTTTGAGTTTGCATGTTGTTCATGTTAGAGCATAAGTGCTGCCCCGTTTTGAAACGTGAATTTCAATGCATGTCCATGACTTATATATTCATCTTTCTACTTGATTTTGAGTTATGAGGCATAGGTGCAACTTCCGGTTGCACCTCTTTTTGGTTTCTAATGCGTTTGTTGAGTTCATGCAAGGTTCTCGCAAAGATCTTAACGACGGTCATTTGGTTGGTATTCCACTTTATTTGTGGGATACCTTTGGATTCATATGATATTTTGTGTCGTTGTTTTTTTCTCCCGATTATGGTGGATCTTCACAAAACTAATATGGAAGATAAGCATTTATTTTTCTCATGGGAGATTACAAGACTTGGCAAGGAGTTTTTGGATTTCTTTTATATGAAGAATCGGTACTTTGATCAAGTAAGTAATCTCGATGCTCCACTTTTATGCATCATTCTAGTTGTATGTGGCTTAGGATCATATAACTTAAGGTGCATATTGAGCCCTCCCACCTAAGGCACTGGATTTATTTATGATTTTTGATTATATGTGTCAATTTCGGAGCTTAGGGATCATATAATTTATAGGAGTTGATTATAGGTCATTTATAGGAGTTGATTATATAATTTTAGGAGTTGATTATAGGTCATTTATAGTTCATATAATTTTTAGGAGTTGATTATAGGTCATTTATAGGTCCTTAATTCCAGTTATAGGTCACTTTTTGAACCATATTCATTTGGTTTGTTTTGGTGTTCCAAAATGCACACTTATGTGAACTAATTTTGCTTAAAACTAGTTTCTCTTCTCCTCTAAATAATAACATGAATTATGTGGAAATCATTAATGCCTATCCATGCACTATAATTTCATCTCATACCTTGTATGCTACTTACCCGTAATCATCTCATGCATATTCACATGACATTCATCCTTAACTTGCATCCTTTTTGATCTTATGCGATGTTTGCTCATTTGTTCTCACATCTTCTTCTCCTTACTCCATAGGACTAAACCATTGCATCCATGATGGTATGTTCATTCATCCATATTCATAAGCATTCACTACTGACTTTGATGCTCATTTCATGTATTAATTCATGCTTTTAAGCCATATGCACTCATACTTCATCCATAAACCCTAATTTGCATTCATGTGAACTTAGGTGAACTTTTTGTACATAGTTAGACATAGTTTGAATTTGTGAGGTATCCTAGCATCCTTAGGGACCTATAGCATTTACCTACTTACTTTAGAAGTCATATAACCTTTAGGTACCTTCACCTTTAGACTTAGGTCTTACTTTGAACCCTAGTTCCATTCTAGGACGTTTATGGTACTTAATCGCTTTTATGCTTTATTTTACCTTCAATATGCATTGTCATGCTAACTTTTGTTTTGTAGGGGGGAAGATTGAGGTAAGCCTCACTTCATTCCTATATCTTATGCATTATAATTGTGTTTGCCTTAGCACCTTGTGTTTTTGTCATAGGCTTTCCCCTTTCTTAGAACAACTTAACTTCCTTAGGAAGTAAGTTGAGTTCTAATTCTCTTTTCTTCTTTTCCTTTTCTTCCTTAGGATTAGAAAACTTCACAAACCATTAGGATCTCCCTTTTGCATATAATAAATAACTTAGGGATGTGTCTTAGTCCCCCCTTAGTTTGTCCTTTCTCAACTTGAGTCTTTCTTTCTCATCTCCCAAAGAAAAACAATAAAACACCTAATAAAGGTTGGATGTTCTTATATGCCATAAGATTTTGTTGCGGAGTACTTATACGCGTCCTGTTTCGGGGAGGGGTGTAAGTATTTACCACGATGGATAGGTCTTAGTATGAGAATGTTCACAAACAAATTCAAAACATTTCTCATAAAAGACAAAAACAAACAATAAGCGACTATCTTGCGGGAACTTCTCTTTCTCATCTCATTCATTCTGAACACGAACTTGCGATAACTTGTGTCGCCTGCAAGACGGTAAACGCACTCGTACCAGATGAGCCTGCAACACCTGAGCATAGACATACACAGTTCCAGCATAAAAAACACAAACAAACAGTTCCCGCCTTAGTTAGGCGAACTACGTCGACTCTGATCCTCATTTTCCCGATGAGGTACGTAGCAGCGGGGTTGGGCCCGTTCGAGCACATTCTTTATTTTCCCTACATTTTCCCATTTCCTTTCATTCTCTTTTCCAATTCCTTTTCCCTTCCTCATTTCCAGTTCCAGTAGCAGTTTTATTCAGCAGCAACTTTATTCTTTCTCACCCTTTGAAACAAACAAGCAAGCGTGGATCCGTCGGGTACGGAGGACGGTCTGGGGTGCTAATACCTTCCCAGGTCGTAACCAACTCCCGAACCCAGATCTTTGGTTCGCAGGACCTTGTCCTTTCCTTCTTCCTCAGGTTTGTGCAGCATTACCTTTCCCGTTCCTTCGGGATAAAAATGCCTGGCTGGCGACTCTACCCTTTCCGCGCCACTTTCGCGTTTGTACTAGGATGAAAATCCCGGGAGCGACACCAGTACCACATTTGCAACCCATTGAGGATAGGAAGTGACTGCTAGGAACCCTGCATCAAATTGTTTCATCACTTATGCTTTAATCTTTTCTGATATTTCAAGACGCATACGACGAACTTTCTGCTTTATTGGGCGACAACCTTCCTTCATTGGTAGATGATGAACCACAATATCAGTATCAAGTCCCAACATATCCTTATAAGACCAAGCAAATATCTCCACATAGTCATGTAACATCTGAATCAATCTGTTCGTAACACCATCTTCTAATTCAGCCCTTATCTTGACTTCTTTCATGTCTTTCTCAGTTCCCAAATTCACAACTTCAATTGGTTCTTCATGTGGTTTTATAACTTTCTCTTCTTGTTGTAGCAACCTAGCAAGCTCTATAGGCATTTCACAATCTTCCTCATTTCCATCCTCAACTAGATAGATCGGATTCTCGAAGTTATAATTGGAAATAGTAGAACTGTTATCAATATGATCCATAATGGATGAGGATCTGCATTTTAGTGACGTGGGTGTGTGTAAGAACACATAGCTTTTGATAAAGGAAAAATAAAAGAAAGACAGACAGCGCAATATTTACAAAAGCAAAAACGTCCATTGATTTTATTGAATGGAAATATGCAAATGAAATGATATCCATAACAAGCCTACCATTGTGCCCCGGGTAAGGCACAAGGCTTAAAAGTTTTTAATTGTTCAAAATTACAAACTTAAAAACAATAAAAATAGTAATAGCATTTACTCATGACTAAAGGAGATAGGAATAACGTCTTCAGCTTTCTAATTATTGAGCCTACTGCCAATGGTTGGAAAGATCTAATTATCCAGGTTGTAGTCTTCACCAGAGTCCTCCACAACATTGACCTGATCCTTTTGAACTCCCTTATTGGTGATACAAATAACACGAGCACGACGAACAACCTTCTGAGATTTTGCAGTAAAACCCAAACCAAACTTGCTAGATTTGTAAGGAATGTCGGGAAGCTGACCCCAAATAGTACAACCACCTTCTTCAACTACAGCACTAGCATCCTTCAGAGAGGCCATTGTAGGAGGTACTCTAGTAATAACAGGAACTGGTTTAGCAGAAGGGACATGATGAGTAGCAGGAAAAATATGAGGAACCACTTCAAATGTCTGGCAAGGAATCTCAATAAATTCACCCTCTTGTAAACACCCCAAATTTGCCCTCACCCATTCACACCATGGCTTGTGATCATTTCATATGCATAAACATAATCATAACATCTCATACCTCAATTTTGATTCACTGCATAGATTCAAAGTCATCTGCACCTAGGGTTTGTGATATGAGCAATCAAAGGGGTTCTTGAGTCACCCCAAAGGTCATCAATCACTTCAAAGGGGTCCATGTGTGTTCTTATATCACATTACATCCTCCCAAAGTCAAGAATGCCAAAGAATCACAAGAACTGGGGTTTGTATGGAAGCAGAGCCAGGCTAGACTCCACAGATGACCTAAAATTAGGGTTTTGGTTTCAGAGGCCATAACTCCAAATTTTGGTCATTCTTGTTTCTATTGGTCTTTATATGGTATAGGGAGTGTGCATATCAATTTTCATGAAGAAATTCCATGGGGAAGTCATCTGATCAAGAGTTGACTTTCTGGACAAGTCAGTGCAAAATCAGGGCATCTGAGGCCCCCAATGACCCAGCCAAGGGGTGATCTTCATCATTTTGAATGTATATGATCTTTATTTGATCATGGAAGAAGGTTGAAGTTCACAAAATTCAAGAATTACAAGTTTTTGCAAAGTTGACTTTTTAGGGCATGGTTGACTTTTCATGAAATGTCATTTTATGCCACTTTTTCAACCCTTGCTTTTTGATCCAAAAATGCTTCAAATGGAAAAACTTTGGTCATGAAAGTTGTAGATTAGATCTTTCCCTTTTCAAAAAGTACAAGAACATGATCTAATTCATTTTGGATCAAAAGTTATGGTGTGATAAAGTTGGCAAAAATCACTAATTTTTAAGTTATGCACCAAATGGGGAATTTGCAAAATCATGTACCAAGCATTCTAGTGACTTCAAAATGACTTCAAAACTTCATCATATGATCATATATGACCCCAAAAACAGAATTGGCCCAAGGAATTTTGTATTGCTTGCCTTGATTTCCAAAGTTCCCTAAGGCATTTTTCATCACAAGTGCAAAAAGTGGATTCTGGGCAAAACCATTCTTCAATGAGTTATGTGATCACTAGCTGACTTCTATACATTGCCATGACTAAATGTAACATTGTGCAACAAAATTCAGCAAGAGTTTTTCATGTACATGGCATAAAATCATGAGGAAACATCAAGTGGGCAAGTTGCAAAAGCTAGCATAGCTTGTCATCCATATGTTGCAGTCATCTACAAACAATCCAAGGGCCCTCCTCAACTCAAGCTGGAGCAAGACATGACTTGGAACTGCTGCTGCCATGACCCATGCTTCTAGTACAAGCTCACTTGACTTTTTGGCAAAAGTTCCCATACTCTTGGCACAGTAAACAGCCACCCTACTGACCTGCCCCACAGGCTATCCACACAACTTGGAGAGGTTATAGCAAAGCATTGAGCATTGAGGCAGGCCAGAACATAGCATATCCAAAAACCTGCAAAAACTTTCCTCTCTTCGAATCACCTTCCACAGTCATCAAACACTCATTCTACCTTCACCAATCAACTAGAAAACATCCATAGAACCAATACCACCCCTCACAATGATCTGAAACAGCCTATATACAGACCTCATTTTCTGATATATCAGATTCGAATCTCTCAAAACAGCTTGTTTAAGCTCATTCCAAGCCTTCCATTAGCACCACGGGAATCAGTGGAGCAAGCCTGCATCAAAGAATAGCTCTGAAAGCCCAGAAACAGGAGTCTCCATCTCAGGTATGGCCATGAACATTTTTTCTCAGAGCTTGCATTTTGAGTTATAATCTGGTTATGTATGTCTTGCTGATCATGGGGGTGGGTTTAGATTTTAAAATGAGTGAGAAATGAGGATTTACCAGGGTTCTGAAATTTTGCCCGTGAATCTTCATGGCTTCGATTCTCTTAGTTTAAGCATGAGAAATTTAGTTTGAGAGATGATTTGAGTGAGGTTTGAGTAGAGGAACGTTTCCCTGGCTTTAATTTGAAGAATGGTTGCCTGAATCATGACTTAGGGTTTTGACGTTGCCGGAGAAGATGACCGGAGCTTCCCTCCGGTCACCTGAAAGTACTTAACCCTAATCCTGTAATTAAATGGCATTTGAATCTTGAGCGTTGGATCGTTTGACTGCCTTGACTTCCCGCGTGCATGTATGGCCCAGATTTGTTCATTTAGCCATAATCCCCTTTAGTTAGTTTAATTAATCATAATTAATTTAATTTAATCAGGACCAACCTCAGCCCTTGGATGACGCGCTAGTCAACCATTTCAAACCCAGTTCAAATCTCCACCATCAGATCTGAATACTTTCCATTTATTTATTTTATTTTTCATTTTCTTTGTATTAAACTTCCATAATTTATTTAAAATAGCAAAAATGTTTTAAAAATTATGAAACTTTTTGTCAAGAGTTTCATTAATTTTTAAGACACAAAAATATTTTTATTTTCATTTTTAGCATTAAAAAAAGTATTTTTAAATATTTAAAAGCCTATTTTTAATTGATTAATGAAAATTAATTTATTAAAAATACTTTTAGGTATTTAAAAATCACCAAAAAATTCATGAAATGTTTTAAGACATTTAAAAACATTGTCCAACCTTCAAACCAAATTTATTTTTTGATCTTGATGCATTTTGAGAATTTTTCATTGAATTAAAATCATTTTGATGCATTATTTTGATCCAAACTTCAAAAAATCATTTCTGCCTATCCATGAAGAGTTGGACCTTGGTTCTTTTTGCATTGCATTGTGTTTAACATGTAGTTTGTGAGATTAAATGGCCATGATTTGATCTTTCATTTTCATTTTGTTTGGTGATTTTCTTGTTAAGGAACCCTAAAACCCTAGAAATCTTAAGAAAACCATAACTTGAAATTGGTGAAGAGTTGAAACCTCTCCTTTGGGCATTGGGTTAGTATAGGATTAGGGGTCCTTTGAGTGCATTTTCAATTTTTTATGTTGATGTATGCTTCTGATTTTGGTTTTTGTTTGATGTATTGTTCATAAACCCTAATTTGGGCTTCCATAGGCATCCATCTTGCATTCTCTTGCATAACATGACTTGCCATGACATTCCATGCTTCCATTTGATTCATTTAACATCATAAGACATATTGAAAGCATGCTTGATCATTGCATCTTGCATTTGCCATGTTGTATGCCATATGCATCTCATTACTTTTCATGTATGTTCATTTGTCTTAACTTGCTCCATTTGCATCCCTAAGCTTGTATGATCATCTCCATTTGTTGTCTCATGTTTGTAGCATCTCATAGCATCATTAGCATCATGTAATTGCTTCTGGTTTTGTCCCTCATCATGTCATCTCATCCCATTTTTGCATTGCATTGCATCTCCTTCACTAACTTTTCAGGTGGTAAGTTATCTTGAGAAGTGAATTTGCCTTCACTTCTCATAACTTCTCTTCATCTCCTTTTATGCATCCTTGCTGCATTTTTGTATGTGCTTGAGACTGAGCTTGCTCATTCTTCTTCTTCTTACTTTCTTTCTTCAAGTGACTTGACTTCTTGAATGAAGCAAGTTACTTTGCTTCTCCTGATCCTTTCATCTGCTTTCTGGTGGCTCCTCTGAAGATTTCTCTTGTAAACCTCACAAACCTTAGGAACAACCAAGCATGACAATGATTAGGGTTTTGATTAGTCCCCCTCTTAGTTTTACCTTTGTGTCTCTTTGAGTCTTCTCTTCTCACCTCATAATCAGGGACTAAACCCTAAAGGTTTTAAGGCTTTGTGATTAAGCTTATGCCTGCATCCTTCTATTAGGATGGAGTGTATGACTTTAATCCTAAGTGTTAAACCCTTAATGTGTTTAAATCCTTTAATCAATCCACCTAATAATCATCAAGACATCACACTTGTAACTTGGGCCTTGCATTAGGGTTCTAATTCTTCCTTAATTGGTTAAGAAGGACTAACCCTAGTGTTAATGGACAAGTCCCCCTCAAGTTGTCTTACAAACCCTAAAAAATCATTTCTTCATCATATCATTAAATAAAATCCACTTAATAAAGGCTTTGTTTTGTCATGAGTTTAATCCCTAATCATGGATTAAGTTGAGGAGCTTTCCTCAGCTTAAACACTCTCATCTATTATCCTTCTATTAGGATGGTGTAATGAGTCTGTTTAATCCCTGATTATGGCTTAACCTCATTACTTAACACTAAACAAAAACACCAAAAACATCTAAATAATCACAAGTAGGTTAATGATCTTAATCCTACATCAAAGGTGATTAAGTGTGAGAAGCTGACTTCACACTTAAGGTATTCTCATTACCCCTAATCAGAGGGAGGATATGATGAGTTTACCAAATCCATTGGTTTAGGCCTAAGCTCATTAACTTATGACAAACTTTCAAAAGCAATAAAATACTGAAAACACAAAAACAAACAATAATCGTCTTCTCTGGGATTCTTTTCTCATCATCTTCACTCATAAACGAGAACTTGCTTCTTCCGTCTAATGCAAGACAGTTTGCACCTGAGCCAGACAGGTCATACACTTGAGCATAGATAAGTAAGCAGTTCATCAGTCAATTCATCTTTCAGTCTCTTTGGGTCGAACTACGGTGTTCTGACTTCCTCATTGCACGAGAGGATACGTAGGCATAACTTAACGGTTATCGAACAAAAGTCTCTGTATATCCCCCCTCTTCTAGCCTTATTCTTTAAGCCTCATGATCTTGAGCAATTCATTCTCATTCTTACACTGACACTTCATTTATACACTTCACTTCTCTTACACTGACACCTGTACATCCTTTTCCAGCTCTTTTATACACAAATTGCACTGACACTACCCCTTTAAAACACAAATCTTTCAAGCGTGGATCCCGTCGAGTACGACGGACAATCTGGGTGCTAATACCTTCCCAGGTTGTAACCAACCCCCTTTCTCAGTCTCTCTGGTTCGCAACCGTCTTATCCATGTCTTTCTAGGTCTATGCAGCATTGCCTTTCCTCCGGGATAAAAATGCATAGCTGGCGACTCTATTCATCTCCAGTGAGTTCACAGCTGTGTGTTCTCATTGTCCCTTTCGCCGACCGTTCGCGTCTGTACCCTATTTGACCCGGCTTCATTTAGTGGGAGCGACAGCTTGGTGACTCTGCTGGGGACCCTTATACTGCAACCAGGGCTTCTGGTTCTTTTTGTGGGTATCTCCTAGCGCTTGTTTGATTTGTGTTTACTGGGGTGTTATGTGTTTATTTGTGTTTGTATATATGTTTTTATTGTTGGTTTATGTACAGTTTGTTTACTGCTTTCTTTATAGCTTTGCATTATATCATATTGTCATACTGTGCTGCTGGCTGGATCTGTTTGTTTGCTTTGGTGGGTGGGTGTTCCATTGAGAGTTAAGGTCCTATACCTGGGACCTGAGTGACACCTAGGCTAGAGTGGTTCATATTCTTTCCCATTCCATCTCGGTCTGGTGCGGGAATATGAAACACGGTTCAGATATGGGTTTCTTCTTGAGAACTCTGTGTTGCAGATTTCCTGCAATGCTAGGGCTATCTGGGAAGCCTGCTAAGTCTGGATGACCTTTTAGTATTGACCTTCAGAAACTGAGGAGAATTAGAGGAGGAACTTTTATGGTTATTGTAAACATTGTACCTCCGGGTAAGAAGTGTTTACACTTCTCATAACTGATCCAAGTCTGAGGATCCTTGTTTTAGAACCTCACCTGTGAGGGGGTTGGGCTGTTTACAGGTTTGCAGGTACCCTTGGCCTCATCATACCCTGTTACTTTGTTTGAATAAGAGTACTCCATTTTGGAACAGTTCTTGTGATTCTAAAACCCTGGACATGTGGCTCTTTATTTGAGTCCCCCACCTTGGTTACTGGACTTATAGACCTCCATCTGGATTTCTTGAACATACTTGGACCTATATCAGAGCACTTGATCAGATCCAGCTCAGTCACAAACCCTTGCATATCATTTGCATACATCCTCATTGCATCATTCTAACATGTGTTTATCCGTTTTTCAGGGTATCCATCCCATCATTTTGGCTTGGTTTTGACCCCATCATCAGCTTAGACCCATCTACATCAGCACTTACACCAGCTATCAGTCACCTGCTTCAGTCACTTGCATCCTCAGTCTCAGCCTATCAGTGGCCTATCTTCAGTGTTGACCTCAGTCATCATCATCATCAATACCTATTCTTCATCAACATGGCACCTAAGAAGAGCAACATCTCCTATCACTTCTTTGAGCCTGAGCTAGCCAGCATCAGGAGGATTCAGACCCTGATTACTCCAGACCACATACCATATTTCAGAGAACATTATGGAGGAATCCTTGATATGGTATTGGATTTGGACCCTTCACAGAGGAGCCTGATACATACTTGCCTGCAGTTCTATGACCCTCCCCTGAGGTGCTTTACATTTCAGAATTTCCAGTTGGGACCTTTGCTGGAGGAATATTCATCTTTGGTTGGTATACCCATCAGGGGTGGAATCCCTTTCAACCCTGAGATGACTTTCCCAAGTAATGAGGAGATAGCCAAAGCATTACATCTGGAACCAGTTTTGATTGGGCAGAGTTTGACATCTAAAGCTGGAATCACTGGTTTTCATCTGGATTTCTTGACTTCTCAGGCTAGTCTGAAGGCTTCCCTAGGGGAATGGAAGGCAGTCTGTGCCCTGTTGGCCCTTAGCATATATGGGGTCATACTTTTTGCAGATGAGCCTAGGTTTGTTAGCAAGAATGCAGTCCATCTTTTCATCCTGAGAAACCCAGTGCCCACCTTGCTAGGAGACCTTTACTACTCAGTTCATCAGAGGAATGAAAAGCAAAGGGGGAGATTAGTGAGATGTTGTGCACCTTTGTTCTATACTTTGCTGCTCAGACATTTGCCAAAGACTGATGCATTCCTGAACCCTCACCAGCAGAAGAACTGGGCTAGGAGGCTTGTGGCTCTAACCTCAGATGATATCAGATGGTGTACTCAGAGTACTAAGGGCAGAGATATCATTACAAGTTGTGGGCAATTTCCCAATGTGCCCCTGATTGGAGTGAAGGGTTGCATCAATTACAACCCTCTGCTTTTCAAAAGACAACTGGGCTATGCACTAGTCCATCCTCCTAGGGCACAGGATCTGACTGAGACCCTTTATGTTGAAATCAAACCTAATCTGGCTGTTGTCAGGCAGGCAGCCTGGGCCTGGGACAATGTGCAGACTAAAGGGGTAACCATCCTTGGGAAATGCAATAATGTAGCCTCTTCCCAGTACTATGAGTGGTCTCATGCCAGGGCTCAGTTATCTGGAATGCCCTTCACTATTGAAGATATGCCTGGACCTTCCACAGTACCACCTCCAGCAACTGTCAGCTTAGAGGAGTTTGAGAAATTGAAAGAGAGAAATGAGAAGTTGACTCAAGCTCTACAGAAGACCCTCTGGGAGAGGAGTGATGGCAGACTGGATATTGAGAGGTTGGAGAAGTTGAAGGTGGAGCATCTGGCTAGAATTGAGAAGTCTGAAGATTACATTAAGAAGTCTAGGGCTGGAGAACAAATCTTGAAGAATTCCTGCAAGGAAGCTCAGTTCCAGAAAGCCATGACTGATTTGTATTTGAAGGAGAGTCAGGCTAGGTGGGTCAGGATCACCGAAGCTCGTACTCAAGAGGACAAAAGGACTCAGGATAAGATGGAGCAGATGGAAGCTAGTGCAAAAGAACAACAGGAAGCTTTGGCAGCAGCCCAGAGGGAGGTTTCAGAGATGAAGATCAGAGCTGGAGTGAAGAGGTCAAAGGACCAGAGTCAGCACAAGAAGCTAACTGCAGCTGTTACTACAAGGAATCTCCTCATCAGGAACCTTACGGAGCGTCCGGCTGATCCTGTGACCGAAGCACTTCTCAAGGAAGTCCGGGAGGATGAGTTTGGTCTTGGTGTTTGACTTCTGTTTGTTGTTGCTCTCATTCTATGTACTTTTATTTTCTTATGATGTATTTTGACCCCTTAGAGGGCTTGTGTTGTAAAAAGAACAAGTTGTATTATTTTACTTTCTGTAATATATATTTGTGTTGGTTTGTTTCATCCGAGTTTTCTTCAAGCAATATCACAAGCATCTTCAAGGGTCTGGAAGGGTCAAAACCAAGTGCCAAGCCGGATACCTTGGAAACAAATAGACACACTGCATTGCATACTAACCTTTTGTTTTGTTTTGTAGGTTTTGTTTATTTGATACTAACTCTGTTGCCATCTCAGGAATTATTGCTCGACGACGAGGGTTTCCACTCAACCGACCACACAGGTACCCCACCCGCAGTAACCTTCCGGGCATACAAATGGATCAGATGCAGCAGGACCTTACAGAGGTCAGGAACCAGATGACCAACGAGAGGTTGGAAATGAGAACTCAAATGACACAATTTATGGAGGTAATAAACAACATGGCTCAAAGCCAGGAGAGGCTCAGAGCACTGGTGGAAGGGAGAAATCAGGAAGATCATCAACCAGGGACTGCTGGGACCAGCAACAATGAAAGAGTTCAACCTCATGCCAATCCCCCAGTCTTTGGACCCCACCTCCATCCAGAGGCCAACATCCCTGCCAATATACAAGGGCCTGCCACAGCAGGAAGGGTACTGCAAGAAGACCCCCAGGAAGATCAGTTCATAGTAATGGGAGATGGGGAGGAGGCTTATGATAGAAGGTTGGATGAGATAACCGAGAAGTTAAGATCCTTGGAGTCTCAAAACTCTTTGGGTTTTGATGTTATGGATATGGGCTTGGTAGACGGGGTCAGGATTCCCCACAAGTTTAAGCCACCATGCTTTGAGAAGTATAATGGGACTTCCTGTCCCCGGACCCACTTGCAATCTTTTCTCGGGAGGCTGAAAGCCTATACCATGGACGAGAAGCTGTGGATGTTCTATTTTGAGGACAGCTTGACTGGAGCTTCGAGGGAATGGTATTCCCATCTGACAAGAGCAACTATTAGATGCTGGAAGGACCTGGCAGAAGCCTTCATCAGACAGTATCAGTATAATATGGATATGGCACCATACAGGACCCTCCTAATGGGAATGTCACAGTCATCTAGAGAGAGCTTCCGTGAGTATGCTCAAAGATGGAGACAGCTTGCTGCTGCTGTCCAACCACCTATGTCAGAAAGGGAGATGGCTGATATGTTCATGAACACCCTTCAGGGGACTTACATTGATAGGCTAGCTGCCTTCTCATCTACCAGCTTTGCAGATGTAGTCATAGCCGGGGAGAGAATTGAAAGCCTACTGAAGATGGGTAAGATCTCAGACAGCGGTGCAAGCTCATCCAGTAATGCAAGAAAGCCTTTTGCGGGCCCAAGAAGGACTGGTGAGACCAATGCCATCCACACCAACAGGGGCAGGCCCCAATATGTTCATAGATCTGTGGCAGCAGTCACCATTCCCGCTCCAGCTCATCCACAACCAACTTATCAACCACCGCAGCAAAACTATCAGCAACAACCTCAGTACCATCAACAAGCTCAGTATCCTCCGAGAAATTACAACAACAGCAACACCAACAGCAATAATCAGCAGAGGCCATTCCAACAGAGGCCGTCTCAAGCCAACAGGGTGATCGATCCGATCCCTATGCCATATGCTACGTTGCTGCCACAACTCCTGAAACTCAACCTAGTTGAGCTAAGGACATTGGCACCTCCAGATCCCAACAGTCTACCCAGGAATTATGACTCCAACGCCAGATGTGCTTTTCATTCAAATGCACCTGGCCACAGTACAGAAAAGTGCAGAGCCTTGCACATGAAGGTACAAGACCTGGTAGACTCTAAGGCCCTGAATTTCGCACCACCACCCAATGTCAATAAGAACCCCATGCCAAACCACGGTGGTCCCAGAATCAACGCAATTGAAGAAGACAAGCCGTCTTATTTACTAACCAGTGTGGGTCAGATTCGGACACCGTTGGTAGAAATTAAAGCTCAGCTCCTCGAATGTCGAATGTTCCCGGGATGTGAGTTAGGGTGTGCTTACTGCAATATTTCAGTAAATGGGTGCGATAACCTGAGGAATGGCATAGATGGTCTCATCCGGAGTGGCCAACTTCAAATCACCACATCATTTCCAACAAATCCAGCAATCTCATCAGCAGCAATTCCTGTATCTCCTACAGCTGCAACAACCGTTGTTCCCGACAACTCTTCGGCTTCATCAACAAGTACTTCATCTGTCATTTCCACTGACCAGATATCAACAAATGTTCCTTCTACAACTTCAGCATCACTCCATTTTGAATCTCCTACAACAACAACGCCCATCCTTCCAACAATGTCTCCTACAACACCAGCAACAAATCATGAAGATGTCTCAACTGTCACAATATTTTATGATCCTGAAAGTAACTCTGCCTACAACTCAGAAAGTGCTGCTCCCATCAGAGCACCAGTCACAATTTATTATGATCCACAAACTGTCACAATCCCTTCTGCAGCTGTCATCAGTCCGGTCACTGTCACAGTGCCTGGACCAGTACCTTATGAAAGCAGTAGGGCCATCCCTTGGCACTACGGCTCTGACATATACTGCGAGGGACAGAGAATCACTCTTGATACATCGACCCCTGCACCACAAATAGACAATGTAGGAGGAGGCAGAGGCTTCACTCGAAGCGGACGTCTCTTTGCTCCACAAATTCAAAGACCCACAGCCGAAGCAGAAGCTGCTGCCAAGGCAAAAGGAAAGAGCCCGGTGCAGGAAGATCAAGCTATTAAGGAAGCTTTGAAAACACCATTCGATCAAGAAGTTGATGAGTTCATGAGAATCATCAAAAAGAGTGATTACAAAATAGTGGATCAGCTTCATCAGACGCCTTCCAAGATCTCAATCCTATCATTGCTTATGTGCTCCGAAGCCCATCGGAATGCACTACTCAAAGTCCTGCACGCAGCTTACGTACCTGAAGAGATCACTGTCAATCAGTTGGAAACTGTAGTTGGAAATGTTACTGCTAGCAATGGGCTAGGGTTCACCAATACTGATTTGACTACGGAAGGCTGCAACCATAACAAGGCCTTGCACATCACCATGGAATGTAAAGGTGCAGTCCTTTCCCATGTGCTGGTAGACACAGGATCATCTCTTAATGTCTTACCGAAAAAGGCCCTGGTGAAGCTAGAGTATGAAGGATTGGCATTGCGTCCCAGTAACCTGGTGGTGAGAGCCTTTGACGGCTCTAAGAGATCGGTTCTGGGAGAAATTGAGCTGCCTATAACGATTGGCCCACAAACTTTTAAAACGACCTTCTATGTGATGGACATTCAGCCTGCCTACAGCTGTTTGTTGGGTAGACCATGGATTCATGCCGCTGGCGCAGTAACGTCTACCCTTCACCAGAAGTTAAAATTTGAGTGGGAAGGCCAAGTCGTTACTATCTGTGGGTAGGAGGATATATTTGTTAGCCATCTGGCTACTTATAAGTATATTGAGATGGATGGGGAGATCCACGAAACAATGAGCCAAGGGTTTGAGGCCCTGAATGTTAATGAAGCATCTACTGTATCTAGAATCTCCATGTCATCCTATCAACAAGCCCGGAAGGTTGTTGAGGAAGGAACTGCCCAAGGCTGGGGCAAGGTTTTATCTGTGGAGGAGAAGAAAGACAAATTTGGGTTGGGTTACAGACCAACTCAACAAAGTCAAGCAGAGGCTGCTGAGAAGCCCGGTTTTGTCAGTGGGGGGATGCTCACCCCTGATGCTATCAACAATTTGGAAGACGAGCTGGAAGAAGAACGCAATCTGGAGAATTGGATTCGTCCAAAGATCCCGGGGAGCAGTACCTCAAACTGGTCTTCCCAGGAAATTATAAGAGTTACTCATGCAGAGTAATTATTATTTCCTGTATTTTTTATAGCATGCATCAAAGTCTTGCATCTTGCCCTAGATGACAAGATTCATTTTGTAATCGGGCCATCTGTACTTTTTGTGCAAACAAGATTAATCAATGAAATATCAGACATCTTTTTGCAAATGAGTCCTTTTCTTTTCCGCTCACTGTTTTTCCATTTTTCTTTTTGTACAAAAAATAAATGGCGATGTTTTCAAAATGACAACTTTATTTCACTTTTTCTAAACAAGATTAAAATCAATCACTAAAATGAACAAACTGAACCCTTGCAGAGAGTGCCTTCCAGACAGCACCGACAACAGCACGGCTATGACTTCGTATGACTCTGACAATCCGATCAATCAAGCTGATGAAGGGGTTGAAGAAGATTACGAGCTTCCTGAAGAGCTAGCCAGATTGTTGAGACAAGAGGAGAAGGTTATCACTCCTCATCAGGAGGAGGTGGAAACGATTAATCTTGGTACAGATGAAGATGTGAAAGAAGTTAAGATCGGGGCCTGCTTACAAGACTCAGTGAAGAGACAACTGATTGACCTACTTCAGGAATATGTGGACGTGTTTGCCTGGTCTTATCAAGACATGCCAGGGCTGGACACCGACATTGTTGTACACAAGCTGCCTTTAAGAGAAGAATGCCCACCGGTCAAACAGAAACTGCGCCGTACTCGCCCAGACATGGCAATGAAAATCAAGGAAGAGGTACAAAGGCAATGGGACGCCGGGTTCCTTGCTGTAACTAGCTATCCACCGTGGGTTGCTAACATAGTACCTGTGCCTAAGAAAGACGGCAAAGTGAGGATGTGTGTTGACTACCGGGATCTGAACAGAGCCAGCCCGAAAGATGATTTCCCATTACCTCACATTGATGTATTGGTCGATAACACGGCCCAGTTCTCGGTATTCTCCTTCATGGACGGATTTTCAGGATATAATCAGATCAAGATGTCACCTGAAGACATGGAGAAGACAACATTCATCACACCTTGGGGCACGTTCTGTTACAAGGTAATGCCATTCGGACTAAAGAATGCTGGTGCAACATATCAACGGGCTATGGTGACACTATTCCACGATATGATTCATAAAGAAATCGAGTGCTATGTGGATGACATGATTGCCAAGTCCCTCACAGAGGAAGACCACCTGGTAAATCTGCTCAAGTTGTTCAAACGCCTGAGGAAGTACCAATTGAAGTTGAACCCCAACAAGTGCACATTCGGGGTGCGATCCGGTAAGCTGCTGGGATTTATTGTGAGTGAAAAAGGGATTGAAGTTGACCCTGATAAAGTCAAAGCCATTCAAGAAATGCCTGCACCGAAGTCTGAAAAAGAAGTTCGGGGGTTCTTAGGACGATTGAACTACATTTCACGGTTCATATCTCACCTTACGGCGACCTGTGAACCCTTGTTAAAATTGTTAAGAAAAGAACAGACGGTCAGGTGGAACGAAGACTGCCAGAAGGCTTTTGACAAGATCAAAGAATATTTGCAAGAACCTCCAATCCTTATGCCTCCAGTTGAAGGAAGACCTATGATAATGTACTTAACAGTATTAGAAGAGTCAATGGGGTGTGTGCTGGGCCAGCATGACGAGTCTGGTCGAAAAGAGTATGCAATATACTACCTGAGCAAAACGTTTACCGACTGTGAACAACGTTATTCACTGCTTGAGAAAACTTGTTGTGCTTTAGCGTGGGCTGCTCGCCGACTGAGACAGTATATGTTGACCCACACTACTTTGTTAATCTCAAGGATGGACCCAGTTAAGTACATTTTCGAGAAACCAGCTCTTACCGGACGGGTTGCAAGATGGCAGATGATTCTCACAGAATATGACATCCAGTACACCTCTCAGAAAGCCATCAAGGGCAGTGTACTATCTGAATATCTTGCTGAGCAACCTATTGATGACTACCAGCCTATGAGATTTGACTTCCCTGATGAAGACATCATCTTCATTAAAGCAAAAGATCATGAAGAGCCTATTCACACTGAAGGGCCTGACCCGGAAGAAGAATGGACTATGATGTTTGATGGGGCTGTTAATATGAATGGTCGTGGTGTTGGTGCAGTACTCATTACACCCAAAGGAGTTCACATGCCTTTCTCGGCAAAACTCACTTTCAACTGCACTAACAACGAAGCTGAATATGAAGCCTGCATCATGGGTCTTGAGGAAGCCATTGACCTCAGGATCAAGACTTTAACTGTATTCGGAGATTCAGCTCTAGTAGTTAATCAAACCAACGGCAAATGGTACACTCACCAGGACCATCTGATACCTTACAGGGATTATACAAGGAAGTTATTGACTTTCTTCACAACAGTCAAGCTTGAGTATATCCCTCGGGACGAGAATCAGTTCGCAGATGCTCTGGCTACCATTTCATCCATGATCAAAGTTCAAACGGGCAACTTCGTACCTCAGATTTCAGTGTCCAGACTTGATAGACCAGCATATGTGTTTGCAGCAGGAGTTGTCAAGGATGAAAAGCCTTGGTTCCATGACATTAAGTGCTTCTTGGAGGATCAAACATACCCACCTGGGGCATCTTCCAATGATAAGAAGACTTTGAGAAGGCTCGCTGGTAGTTTCTTTCTGAACACTGATGGGTCTCTATACAAAAGGAACTTTGACATGGTACTCCTCCGATGTGTTGATAAGACAGAAGCAGACTTATTGATGCACGAAGTGCATGAAGGATCCTTTGGTACCCATGCTGGAGGACATGCCATGGCTAAGAAATTGCTAAGATCAGGCTATTACTGGATCACAATGGATGCAGACTGTTGTGCTTACGCCAGAAAGTGCCATAAATGCCAGATCTATGCAGATAAGGTGCATGTGCCTCCCAATCCTTTGAACATAATATCTTCACCGTGGCCCTTTGCTATGTGGGGCATTGACATGATTGGCAAGATTGAACCGACTGCTTCGAATGGCCACAGATTCATCCTGGTCGCCATTGACTATTTTACCAAGTGGGTTGAAGCAGCTTCCTATGCAAATGTTACAAGGCAAGTAGTAGCCAGATTTCTGAAGAGAGATATCATCTGTCGATACGGAGTGCCCGAGCGAATCATTACTGATAATGGTTCCAATCTAAACAACAAAATGATGGAAGAGCTATGCCGGGACTTCAAGATCCAACACCACAATTCTTCTCCTTACAGGCCAAAGATGAACGACGCTGTTGAGGCAGCTAATAAGAATATCAAGAAGATTGTGCAGAAGATGGTAGTCACTTACAGAGACTGGCATGAGATGCTACCATTTGCCTTGCATGGGTACCGCACGTCAATCAGAACATCCACTGGGGCAACGCCGTATCAGCTTGTGTATGGTATGGAGGCAGTCCTACCAGTTGAAGTTGAATTACCCTCTTTACGAGTATTGATGGATGTTAAGCTGAGTGAAGCAGAATGGGTTCGGTCCCGATACGAACAACTGAGTCTGATTGAAGAGAAAAGATTGGCTGCAATCTGTCATGGGCAGTTATATCAGAGAAGAATGAAGAAAGCCTTCGATCAGAAAGTCAGGCACCGAGAGTACCAAGTAGGAGATCTTGTTTTGAAAAGAATCATCCCTCCTCATACAGACCACAGGGGCAAGTGGACTCCGAATTATGAAGGACCATTTGTAGTAAAGAAAGTTTTCTCTGGTGGAGCACTGATGCTCAGCACCATGGATGGTGAAGATTTCCCGTCCCCTGTGAATTCAGATGTAGTTAAAAAATACTTCGCATAAAAAATGACCCGCTGGACATAAAAACAGAATGTAAGTCCAGGCAAAAACAGGGCATCCCGGCAAGTCAAAAACAAAATAAGAGACTTGGGCAAAAATAAGGGAAAAAAAACAAAAAAAAAACGTACACCCGCTGAGTTGAAAAGCCGCATTGGACAACTCAGGCAAAAATGGGTATCCCGATGGATTGAAAACCCGAAAGGGCGATCCATGCAAAATAAGGGAATAAGCGAACAACTGCATGCTGAATTCGTCTGTATCACTTGCAGCTTGATAAGCTTCGGAAGGATCAAGCTTCAATCAGAATCAGCCTTCTCCAGAAAGCAAGACGAGAAGAGCGTCAAAAGTCATGCGAGTCATAGCAAAAGAGGAAGCTCTTTGAAAGCGTCATCAACATCGCCAGCATTTTGTTTCTCAATTTGTAACAGTCTCTTCATTTTAGGAGATTTGTTTCCTCGACTGTATCTTGCCAATTCAGGGCACATAAATTAATAAAATCGGATTTTTCAGTCATGTCTCGTCTTATACATTTTTATTTGCAAAGAATGTCTGATGTCTCTAAAAAACTAATTGCATGAGTACAGATGTTTTTCTCTAAAAAATAAATAATAAAAACACGTGCTTACAGGGAACATACTTACTCTCAGAAGTGTATAACTCCTATGACGGAATCCGGTAAGGGTTACCTCGGGGATACGTGTGCGTTTCTCTGTCTTTTCAGGATTGCAGGTATCCGAAGCACAGCTTGGGGCATGAAAGCCTCATCTCAGCAAGCTGACAAATCAATACTCACTCAGTCTTAGCACCCAGGTGTTTTCTCCCCAGCTGAGTTGCCAACAACTTTCCCCAGCTAGTTTGCCACTTGTCACTCCTCCCAGTAGAGATGTCGAGCATTCTTCCTCAACAGAATACAAAGTCAGGGAATCATCCCCCCACAGAGTTTCAGCCTCTATTCGGAAGAGCGGCGCATGAAGGAGTCACAACAGAGTACGAAAGGCTTCTACAAACCCCAGCTGGGTCCTATAGGATATGTCAATCAGTGACCTATATCCCCAAGCGAATACATCTCATCAGATCTATCAATGATCTTATCCCCAGCTGGGATCTTCATTTCAAGCAGATCAGCCAGAGATCTTCGCGGCAGTGGGATCCGAATCCCGGTTTGGTATCTTTGCACAATCATAGCATTCGCATCATATTCACCCACAAAGCGTAGCATTCCGTCTAATGCGGAGCATTACGGCAAAAATCAAATACATAGCATAATCATAAGTCATGTTGTGAATCGAACACCTGTGAATATGACAATCCGTCAATATACAAAATACTTTCCCCAAAATCCCCACCAGAGTCCCCAGCAAAAGCAGTTGCCCCACGATTCACAAACACCAGAATATACTCATTTTGACAACCCGTCCGTGTCATCACTCCCAGTAAAATCGCCTGAACACTCTTTACAAACAAGACCACCCGTATTGCAGATACCTCCTGACACCCGTCCGTGTCAAACTACCAGCAAAAAGCCAAAGACATCATCTTTGAACTCACCTACTTGTATATACATTATCTGGACACCCGTCCGTGTCAATCCCCAGCGCAGTCACCTACACTTTTACAACCCATATACTTGTTAATACTATGCTTTTCTTTTTCTGACACTCGTCCGTGTCACTTTCCCCAGCATTTAAAATATTCATCTACACAATACTCATACCCACTACTCATGCTACAGATACTCGTCTGTATCTTGTATATACCATTTATATCCCCACAGATTCGACATTGGTCCATGTTCTTTGTTAACCAGTTGGTACTCGTTCGTATCATCATCTCTGAACATGTGTCTAGCGTTTGTTTCTACATGATACTCGCCCGTATCATAGTCTTAAGGGTGCTCGTCCGCATCTTTAATCCAAATACTTATGTCTTCTCGAATATAGATACTCGTCTGTGTCTACCATTCCCCAGAAGAGTCCCTTCAGATGCAACACTCGTCCGTGTTCTTTGTTAACCCGTTGATACTCGTCCGTATCATCATCTCTGAACATGTGTCGGTACTTGTTTCTACCTGATACTCGTCCGTATCGTAGTCTTAAGGATGCTCGTCCGCATCTTTAATCTATACACTAACATCTGAACATTTATACCTTTTGTTTCTTGGATATAAACACTCGTCCGTGTTTACTTTCCCCAGCAAAGCAAATTTTCCTTCTTATCTGACACTCGTCCTGTGTCATGATAAACCCTGAGAGCAGCCGTACCCTGCTGGGTGGTCGTCCTCCACCTCTTGATGGTCGTCCTCCATCATGCTCATCCGATGGCCGTCCCCATCGTTGATTTTAGCAGTCGTCCCCTGCTAGGTGGTCGTCCTCCACCTCTTGATGATCGTCCTTCATCATTTTATCCAATGGCCGTCCCCATTGTTGATTTTTGGTTATCTGACATTCGTCCTATGTCATGATAAACCTTGAGAGCAGCCGTCCCCTGCTAGGTGGTCGTCCTCCACATCTTGATGGTCGTCCTCCATCATGCTCGTCCGATGGCCGTCCCCATCGTTGACCTTTTATCCGGCATTCGTCCTATGTCGCGATATTTTCGGCAGCCGTACCCTGCCTGGTGGTCGTCCTCCACCTAAGATGACCGTCCCTCATCTTATCCCCAACAGAGCAGCCGTCCCCTGCTAGGTGATCGTCCTTCACCTTTGATGACCGTACCTCATCATCTGTTTATTTCATTTATTCTTTAACCCGATGGCCGTCCCCGTCGTGGTCCCTTTTCTTTTTAGCCCGATGGCCGTCCCCATCGTCGGTTACCTTACCTTTATGAACTTGGTGGCCGTCCCCGTCATGTTTCATTCAATCCCCAGAAAATCTTGCAGCTTTACTTGATGGTCGTCCCCATCATAATATCTTATTTTTCCCAGCTAGTCGGTCGTCCCCGTCTTGGCTTTACCTTTTGCCCAGCATGTCGGCCGTCCCCGTCATTGCTCTTTATCCAGCAGTCGTCCTCTGCTAGACGGTCGTCCTCCGTCGCCCACACTTTACAATATACCTTATTTTCTTTTACAATCTATATCCCTTTTCTTCTTCATTTTGTGAGTGCAAATTTTGGACTGTCTTTGGTATTCAACCACAAGTTATCTTGTTTGCCTGTTAAGTCGTTGCTTACATCCGGCACAGCTACCTCATGTTTGAATAGGGGCAGCTGTAAACACCCCAAATTTGCCCTCACCCATTCACACCATGTCTTGTGATCATTTCATATGCATAAACACAATCATAACATCTCATACCTCAATTTTGATTCACTGCATAGATTCAAAGTCATCTGCACCTAGGGTTTGTGATCTGAGCAATCAAAGGGGTTCTTGAGTCACCCCAAAGGTCATCAATCACTTCAAAGGGGTCCATGTGTGTTCTTATATCACATTACATCCTCCCAAAGTCAAGAATGCCAAAGAATCACAAGAACTGGGGTTTGTATGGAAGCAGAGCCAGGCTAGACTGCACAGATGACCTAAAATTAGGGTTTTGGTTTCAGAGGCCATAACTCCAAATTTTTTGGTCATTCTTGTTTCTATTGGTCTTTATATGGTATAGGGAGTGTGCATATCAATTTTCATGAAGAAATTCCATGGGGAAGTCATCTGATCAAGAGTTGACTTTCTGGACAAGTCAGTGCAAAATCAGGGCATCTGAGGCCCCCAATGACCCAGCCAAGGGGTGATCTTCATCATTTTGAATGTATATGATCTTTATTTGATCATGGAAGAAGGTTGAAGTTCACAAAATTCAAGAATTACAAGTTTTTGCAAAGTTGACTTTTTAGGGCATGGTTGACTTTTCATGAAATGTCATTTTATGCCACTTTTTCAACCCTTGCTTTTTGATCCAAAAATGCTTCAAATGGAAAAACTTTGGTCATGAAAGTTGTAGATTAGATCTTTCCCTTTTCAAAAAGTACAATAACATGATCTAATTCATTTTGGATCAAAAGTTATGGTGTGATAAAGTTGGCAAAAATCACTAATTTTTAAGTTATGCACCAAATGGGGAATTTGCAAAATCATGTACCAAGCATTCTAGTGACTTCAAAATGACTTCAAAACTTCATCATATGATCATATATATGACCCCAAAAACAGAATTGGCCCAAGGAATTTTGCATTGCTTGCCTTGATTTCCAAAGTTCCCTAAGGCATTTTTCATCACAAGTGCAAAAAGTGGATTCTGGGCAAAACCATTCTTCAATGAGTTATGTGATCACTAGCTGACTTCTATACATTGCCATGACTAAATGTAACATTGTGCAACAAAATTCAGCAAGAGTTTTTCATGTACATGGCATAAAATCATGAGGAAACATCAAGTGGGCAAGTTGCAAAAGCTAGCATAGCTTGTCATCCATATGTTGCAGTCATCTACAAACAATCCAAGGGCCCTCCTCAACTCAAGCTGGAGCAAGACATGACTTGGAACTGCTGCTGCCATGACCCATGCTTCTAGTACAAGCTCACTTGACTTTTTGGCAAAAGTTCCCATACTCTTGGCACAGTAAACAGCCACCCTACTGACCTGCCCCACAGGCTATCCACACAACTTGGAGAGGTTATAGCAAAGCATTGAGCATTGAGGAAGGCCAGAACATAGCATATCCAAAAACCTGCAAAAACTTTCCTCTCTTCGAATCACCTTCCACAGTCATCAAACACTCATTCTACCTTCACCAATCAACTAGAAAACATCCATAGAACCAATACCACCCCTCACAATGATCTGAAACAGCCTATATACAGACCTCATTTTCTGATATATCAGATTCGAATCTCTCAAAACAGCTTGTTTAAGCTCATTCCAAGCCTTCCATTAGCACCACGGGAATCAGTGGAGCAAGCCTGCATCAAAGAATAGCTCTGAAAGCCCAGAAACAGGAGTCTCCATCTCAGGTATGGCCATGAACATTTTTTCTCAGAGCTTGCATTTTGAGTTATAATCTGGTTGTGTATGTCTTGCTGATCATGGGGGTGGGTTTAGATTTTAAAATGAGTGAGAAATGAGGATTTACCAGGGTTCTGAAATTTTGCCCGTGAATCTTCATGGCTTCGATTCTCTTAGTTTAAGCATGAGAAATTTAGTTTGAGAGATGATTTGAGTGAGGTTTGAGTAGAGGAACGTTTCCCTGGCTTTAATTTGAAGAATGGTTGCCTGAATCATGACTTAGGGTTTTGACGTTGCCGGAGAAGATGACCGGAGCTTCCCTCCGGTCACCTGAAAGTACTTAACCCTAATCCTGTAATTAAATGGCATTTGAATCTTGAGCGTTGGATCGTTTGACTGCCTTGACTTCCCGCGTGCATGTATGGCCCAGATTCGTTCATTTAGCCCTAATCCCCTTTAGTTGGTTTAATTAATCATAATTAATTTAATTTAATCAGGACCAACCTCAGCCCTTGGATGACGCGCTAGTCAACCATTTCAAACCCAGTTCAAATCTCCACCATCAGATCTGAATACTTTCCATTTATTTATTTTATTTTTCATTTTCTTTGTATTAAACTTCCATAATTTATTTAAAATAGCAAAAATGTTTTAAAAATTATGAAACTTTTTGTCAAGAGTTTCATTAATTTTTAAGACACAAAAATATTTTTATTTTCATTTTTAGCATTAAAAAAAGTATTTTTAAATATTTAAAAGCCTATTTTTAATTGATTAATGAAAATTAATTTATTAAAAATACTTTTAGGTATTTAAAAATCACCAAAAAATTCATGAAATGTTTTAAGACATTTAAAAACATTGTCCAACCTTCAAACCAAATTCATTTTTTGATCTTGATGCATTTTGAGAATTTTTCATTGAATTAAAATCATTTTGATGCATTATTTTGATCCAAACTTCAAAAAATCATTTCTGCCTATCCATGAAGAGTTGGACCTTGGTTCTTTTTGCATTGCATTGTGTTTAACATGTAGTTTGTGAGATTAAATGGCCATAATTTGATCTTTCATTTTCATTTTGTTTGGTGATTTTCTTGTTAAGGAACCCTAAAACCCTAGAAATCTTAAGAAAACCATAACTTGAAATTGGTGAAGAGTTGAAACCTCTCCTTTGGGCATTGGGTTAGTATAGGATTAGGGGTCCTTTGAGTGCATTTTCAATTTTTTATGTTGATGTTTGCTTCTGATTTTGGTTTTTGTTTGATGTATTGTTCATAAACCCTAATTTGGGCTTCCATAGGCATCCATCTTGCATTCTCTTGCATAACATGACTTGCCATGACATTCCATGCTTCCATTTGATTCATTTAACATCATAAGACATATTGAAAGCATGCTTGATCATTGCATCTTGCATTTTCCATGTTGTATGCCATATGCATCTCATTACTTTTCATGTATGTTCATTTGTCTTAACTTGCTCCATTTGCATCCCTAAGCTTGTATGATCATCTCCATTTGTTGTCTCATGTTTGTAGCATCTCATAGCATCATTAGCATCATGTAATTGCTTCTGGTTTTGTCCCTCATCATGTCATCTCATCCCATTTTTGCATTGCATTGCATCTCCTTCACTAACTTTTCAGGTGGTAAGTTATCTTGAGAAGTGAATTTGCCTTCACTTCTCATAACTTCTCTTCATCTCCTTTTATGCATCCTTGCTGAATTTTTGTATGTGCTTGAGACTGAGCTTGCTCATTCTTCTTCTTCTTACTTTCTTTCTTCAAGTGACTTGACTTCTTGAATGAAGCAAGTTACTTTGCTTCTCCTGATCCTTTCATCTGCTTTCTGGTGGCTCCTCTGAAGATTTCTCTTGTAAACCTCACAAACCTTAGGAACAACCAAGCATGACAATGATTAGGGTTTTGATTAGTCCCCCTCTTAGTTTTACCTTTGTGTCTCTTTGAGTCTTCTCTTCTCACCTCATAATCAGGGACTAAACCCTAAAGGTTTTAAGGCTTTGTGATTAAGCTTATGCCTGCATCCTTCTATTAGGATGGAGTGTATGACTTTAATCCTAAGTGTTAAACCCTTAATGTGTTTAAATCCTTTAATCAATCCACCTAATAATCATCAAGACATCACACTTGTAACTTGGGCCTTGCATTAGGGTTCTAATTCTTCCTTAATTGGTTAAGAAGGACTAACCCTAGTGTTAATGGACAAGTCCCCCTCAAGTTGTCTTACAAACCCTAAAAAATCATTTCTTCATCATATCATTAAATAAAATCCACTTAATAAAGGCTTTGTTTTGTCATGAGTTTAATCCCTAATCATGGATTAAGTTGAGGAGCTTTCCTCAGCTTAAACACTCTCATCTATTATCCTTCTATTAGGATGGTGTAATGAGTCTGTTTAATCCCTGAATATGGCTTAACCTCATTACTTAACACTAAACAAAAACACCAAAAACATCTAAATAATCACAAGTAGGTTAATGATCTTAATCCTACATCAAAGGTGATTAAGTGTGAGAAGCTGACTTCACACTTAAGGTATTCTCATTACCCCTAATCAGAGGGAGGATATGATGAGTTTACCAAATCCATTGGTTTAGGCCTAAGCTCATTAACTTATGACAAACTTTCAAAAGCAATAAAATACTGAAAACACAAAAACAAACAATAATCGTCTTCTCTGTGATTCTTTTCTCATCATCTTCACTCATAAACGAGAACTTGCTTCTTCCGTATAATGCAAGACAGTTTGCACCTGAGCCAGACAGGTCATACACTTGAGCATAGATAAGTAAGCAGTTCATCAGTCAATTCATCTTTCAGTCTCTTTGGGTCGAACTACGGTGTTCTGACTTCCTCATTGCACGAGAGGATACGTAGGCATAACTTAACGGTTATCGAACAAAAGTCTCTGTATATCCCCCCTCTTCTAGCCTTATTCTTTAAGCCTCATGATCTTGAGCAATTCATTCTCATTCTTACACTGACACTTCATTTATACACTTCACTTCTCTTACACTGACACCTGTACATCCTTTTCCAGCTCTTTTATACACAAATTGCACTGACACTACCCCTTTAAAACACAAATCTTTCAAGCGTGGATCCCGTCGAGTACGACGGACAATCTGGGTGCTAATACCTTCCCAGGTTGTAACCAACCCCCTTTCTCAGTCTCTCTGGTTCGCAACCGTCTTATCCATGTCTTTCTAGGTCTATGCAGCATTGCCTTTCCTCCGGGATAAAAATGCATAGCTGGCGACTCTATTCATCTCCAGTGAGTTCACGGCTGTGTGTTCTCATTGTCCCTTTCGCCGACCGTTCGCGTCTGTACCCTATTTGACCCGGCTTCATTTAGTGGGAGCGACAGCTTGGTGACTCTGCTGGGGACCCTTATACTGCAACCAGGGCTTCTGGTTCTTTTTGTGGGTATCTCCTAGCGCTTGTTTGATTTGTGTTTACTGGGGTGTTATGTGTTTATTTGTGTTTGTATATATGTTTTTATTGTTGGTTTATGTACAGTTTGTTTACTGCTTTCTTTATAGCTTTGCATTATATCATATTGTCATACTGTGCTGCTGGCTGGATCTGTTTGTTTGCTTTGGTGGGTGGGTGTTCCATTGAGAGTTAAGGTCCTATACCTGGGACCTGAGTGACACCTAGGCTAGAGTGGTTCATATTCTTTCCCATTCCATCTCGGTCTGGTGCGGGAATATGAAACACGGTTCAGATATGGGTTTCTTCTTGAGAACTCTGTGTTGCAGATTTCCTGCAATGCTAGGGCTATCTGGGAAGCCTGCTAAGTCTGGATGACCTTTTAGTATTGACCTTCAGAAACTGAGGAGAATTAGAGGAGGAACTTTTATGGTTATTGTAAACATTGTACCTCCGGGTAAGAAGTGTTTACACTTCTCATAACTGATCCAAGTCTGAGGATCCTTGTTTTAGAACCTCACCTGTGAGGGGGTTGGGCTGTTTACAGGTTTGCAGGTACCCTTGGCCTCATCATACCCTGTTACTTTGTTTGAATAAGAGTACTCCATTTTGGAACAGTTCTTGTGATTCTAAAACCCTGGACATGTGGCTCTTTATTTGAGTCCCCCACCTTGGTTACTGGACTTATAGACCTCCATCTGGATTTCTTGAACATACTTGGACCTATATCAGAGCACTTGATCAGATCCAGCTCAGTCACAAACCCTTGCATATCATTTGCATACATCCTCATTGCATCATTCTAACATGTGTTTATCCGTTTTTCAGGGTATCCATCCCATCATTTTGGCTTGGTTTTGACCCCATCATCAGCTTAGACCCATCTACATCAGCACTTACACCAGCTATCAGTCACCTGCTTCAGTCACTTGCATCCTCAGTCTCAGCCTATCAGTGGCCTATCTTCAGTGTTGACCTCAGTCATCATCATCATCAATACCTATTCTTCATCAACATGGCACCTAAGAAGAGCAACATCTCCTATCACTTCTTTGAGCCTGAGCTAGCCAGCATCAGGAGGATTCAGACCCTGATTACTCCAGACCACATACCATATTTCAGAGAACATTATGGAGGGATCCTTGATATGGTATTGGATTTGGACCCTTCACAGAGGAGCCTGATACATACTTGCCTGCAGTTCTATGACCCTCCCCTGAGGTGCTTTACATTTCAGAATTTCCAGTTGGGACCTTTGCTGGAGGAATATTCATCTTTGGTTGGTATACCCATCAGGGGTGGAATCCCTTTCAACCCTGAGATGACTTTCCCAAGTAATGAGGAGATAGCCAAAGCATTACATCTGGAACCAGTTTTGATTGGGCAGAGTTTGACATCTAAAGCTGGAATCACTGGTTTTCATCTGGATTTCTTGACTTCTCAGGCTAGTCTGAAGGCTTCCCTAGGGGAATGGAAGGCAGTCTGTGCCCTGTTGGCCCTTAGCATATATGGGGTCATACTTTTTGCAGATGAGCCTAGGTTTGTTAGCAAGAATGCAGTCCATCTTTTCATCCTGAGAAACCCAGTGCCCACCTTGCTAGGAGACCTTTACTACTCAGTTCATCAGAGGAATGAAAAGCAAAGGGGGAGATTAGTGAGATGTTGTGCACCTTTGTTCTATACTTGGCTGCTCAGACATTTGCCAAAGACTGATGCATTCCTGAACCCTCACCAGCAGAAGAACTGGGCTAGGAGGCTTGTGGCTCTAACCTCAGATGATATCAGATGGTGTACTCAGAGTACTAAGGGCAGAGATATCATTACAAGTTGTGGGCAATTTCCCAATGTGCCCCTGATTGGAGTGAAGGGTTGCATCAATTACAACCCTCTGCTTTTCAAAAGACAACTGGGCTATGCACTAGTCCATCCTCCTAGGGCACAGGATCTGACTGAGACCCTTTATGTTGAAATCAAACCTAATCTGGCTGTTGTCAGGCAGGCAGCCTGGGCCTGGGACAATGTGCAGACTAAAGGGGTAACCATCCTTGGGAAATGCAATAATGTAGCCTCTGCCCAGTACTATGAGTGGTCTCATGCCAGGGCTCAGTTATCTGGAATGCCCTTCACTATTGAAGATATGCCTGGACCTTCCACAGTACCACCTCCAGCAACTGTCAGCTTAGAGGAGTTTGAGAAATTGAAAGAGAGAAATGAGAAGTTGACTCAAGCTCTACAGAAGACCCTCTGGGAGAGGAGTGATGGCAGACTGGATATTGAGAGGTTGGAGAAGTTGAAGGTGGAGCATCTGGCTAGAATTGAGAAGTCTGAAGATTACATTAAGAAGTCTAGGGCTGGAGAACAAATCTTGAAGAATTCCTGCAAGGAAGCTCAGTTCCAGAAAGCCATGACTGATTTGTATTTGAAGGAGAGTCAGGCTAGGTGGGTCAGGATCACCGAAGCTCGTACTCAAGAGGACAAAAGGACTCAGGATAAGATGGAGCAGATGGAAGCTAGTGCAAAAGAACAACAGGAAGCTTTGGCAGCAGCCCAGAGGGAGGTTTCAGAGATGAAGATCAGAGCTGGAGTGAAGAGGTCAAAGGACCAGAGTCAGCACAAGAAGCTAACTGCAGCTGTTACTACAAGGAATCTCCTCATCAGGAACCTTACGGAGCGTCCGGCTGATCCTGTGACCGAAACACTTCTCAAGGAAGTCCGGGAGGATGAGTTTGGTCTTGGTGTTTGACTTCTGTTTGTTGTTGCTCTCATTCTATGTACTTTTATTTTCTTATGATGTATTTTGACCCCTTAGAGGGCTTGTGTTGTAAAAAGAACAAGTTGTATTATTTTACTTTCTGTAATATATATTTGTGTTGGTTTGTTTCATCCGAGTTTTCTTCAAGCAATATCACAAGCATCTTCAAGGGTCTGGAAGGGTCAAAACCAAGTGCCAAGCCGGATACCTTGGAAACAAATAGACACACTGCATTGCATACTAACCTTTTGTTTTGTTTTGTAGGTTTTGTTTATTTGATACTAACTCTGTTGCCATCTCAGGAATTATTGCTCGACGACGAGGGTTTCCACTCAACCGACCACACAGGTACCCCACCCGCAGTAACCTTCCGGGCATACAAATGGATCAGATGCAGCAGGACCTTACAGAGGTCAGGAACCAGATGACCAACGAGAGGTTGGAAATGAGAACTCAAATGACACAATTTATGGAGGTAATAAACAACATGGCTCAAAGCCAGGAGAGGCTCAGAGCACTGGTGGAAGGGAGAAATCAGGAAGATCATCAACCAGGGACTGCTGGGACCAGCAACAATGAAAGAGTTCAACCTCATGCCAATCCCCCAGTCTTTGGACCCCACCTCCATCCAGAGGCCAACATCCCTGCCAATATACAAGGGCCTGCCACAGCAGGAAGGGTACTGCAAGAAGACCCCCAGGAAGATCAGTTCATAGTAATGGGAGATGGGGAGGAGGCTTATGATAGAAGGTTGGATGAGATAGCCGAGAAGTTAAGATCCTTGGAGTCTCAAAACTCTTTGGGTTTTGATGTTATGGATATGGGCTTGGTAGACGGGGTCAGGATTCCCCACAAGTTTAAGCCACCATGCTTTGAGAAGTATAATGGGACTTCCTGTCCCCGGACCCACTTGCAATCTTTTCTCGGGAGGCTGAAAGCCTATACCATGGACGAGAAGCTGTGGATGTTCTATTTTGAGGACAGCTTGACTGGAGCTTCGAGGGAATGGTATTCCCATCTGACAAGAGCAACTATTAGATGCTGGAAGGACCTGGCAGAAGCCTTCATCAGACAGTATCAGTATAATATGGATATGGCACCATACAGGACCCTCCTAATGGGAATGTCACAGTCATCTAGAGAGAGCTTCCGTGAGTATGCTCAAAGATGGAGACAGCTTGCTGCTGCTGTCCAACCACCTATGTCAGAAAGGGAGATGGCTGATATGTTCATGAACACCCTTCAGGGGACTTACATTGATAGGCTAGCTGCCTTCTCATCTACCAGCTTTGCAGATGTAGTCATAGCCGGGGAGAGAATTGAAAGCCTACTGAAGATGGGTAAGATCTCAGACAGCGGTGCAAGCTCATCCAGTAATGCAAGAAAGCCTTTTGCGGGCCCAAGAAGGACTGGTGAGACCAATGCCATCCACACCAACAGGGGCAGGCCCCAATATGTTCATAGATCTGTGGCAGCAGTCACCATTCCCGCTCCAGCTCATCCACAACCAACTTATCAACCACCGCAGCAAAACTATCAGCAACAACCTCAGTACCATCAACAAGCTCAGTATCCTCCGAGAAATTACAACAACAGCAACACCAACAGCAATAATCAGCAGAGGCCATTCCAACAGAGGCCGTCTCAAGCCAACAGGGTGATCGATCCGATCCCTATGCCATATGCTACGTTGCTGCCACAACTCCTGAAACTCAACCTAGTTGAGCTAAGGACATTGGCACCTCCAGATCCCAACAGTCTACCCAGGAATTATGACTCCAACGCCAGATGTGCTTTTCATTCAAATGCACCTGGCCACAGTACAGAAAAGTGCAGAGCCTTGCACATGAAGGTACAAGACCTGGTAGACTCTAAGGCCCTGAATTTCGCACCACCACCCAATGTCAATAAGAACCCCATGCCAAACCACGGTGGTCCCAGAATCAACGCAATTGAAGAAGACAAGCCGTCTTATTTACTAACCAGTGTGGGTCAGATTCGGACACCGTTGGTAGAAATTAAAGCTCAGCTCCTCGAATGTCGAATGTTCCCGGGATGTGAGTTAGGGTGTGCTTACTGCAATATTTCAGTAAATGGGTGCGATAACCTGAGGAATGGCATAGATGGTCTCATCCGGAGTGGCCAACTTCAAATCACCACATCATTTCCAACAAATCCAGCAATCTCATCAGCAGCAATTCCTGTATCTCCTACAGCTGCAACAACCGTTGTTTCCGACAACTCTTCGGCTTCATCAACAAGTACTTCATCTGTCATTTCCACTGACCAGATATCAACAAATGTTCCTTCTACAACTTCAGGCTAGTCTGAAGGCTTCCCTAGGGGAATGGAAGGCAGTCTGTGCCCTGTTGGCCCTTAGCATATATGGGGTCATACTTTTTGCAGATGAGCCTAGGTTTGTTAGCAAGAATGCAGTCCATCTTTTCATCCTGAGAAACCCAGTGCCCACCTTGCTAGGAGACCTTTACTACTCAGTTCATCAGAGGAATGAAAAGCAAAGGGGGAGATTAGTGAGATGTTGTGCACCTTTGTTCTATACTTGGCTGCTCAGACATTTGCCAAAGACTGATGCATTCCTGAACCCTCACCAGCAGAAGAACTGGGCTAGGAGGCTTGTGGCTCTAACCTCAGATGATATCAGATGGTGTACTCAGAGTACTAAGGGCAGAGATATCATTACAAGTTGTGGGCAATTTCCCAATGTGCCCCTGATTGGAGTGAAGGGTTGCATCAATTACAACCCTCTACTTTTCAAAAGACAACTGGGCTATGCACTAGTCCATCCTCCTAGGGCACAGGATCTGACTGAGACCCTTTATGTTGAAATCAAACCTCTATCTCAACATACTTGAAAGTATTCACATGATTTACCATATACTCTTCTTCACCATAAACAGTGACAATCTTTCTTTTCACTGGATATTTCAACTTCTGGTGTAGAGTGGAAGTTACAGCACCTGCCCCATGTATCCAAGGGCACCCAAGTAAGCAGGAATAGGAAGGACGAATATTTGTCACATAGAAAGTAGAATCAAAGACTTGAGAACCTACTTTGACTGGAAGATCAACTTCTCCATTCACCATTCTTCTTGAACCATCAAAGGCTCTCACTACCACATTACTAGGTCTTAGCACAACATCTTCAAAGTGAAGTTTGTCCAGAAACTCCTTGAGTAACACATTTAATGAAGAATCGTTATCTACCAGAACATGAGACAGAGTAGTGCCCCTACACTCAATGGAGATATGCAGAGCTCTGTTGTGGTTTCTTTTGGCATGAGTTAGATCAGCATCAGAAAAGCCTAAGCCATTATCAATAGTCAGATTGGCAATACAATTTTCAAACTGATCCAAAGAGATTTCATGTGGTACATAAGCAAACTTCAGGAACTTTACTAAAGCCTTATCATGGGCTTCAGAGCATAACAACAAAGACAGCATAGAAATCTTGGAGGGAGTATGCCCCAACTGTTCAACAATATTATAATCACTCTTGCGAATGATCTTCAATACTTCATCCATCTGCTTAGAGAGGTCTTCAGTAGCTGGTGTTTCAGCCTGAACAGGTTCAATCATAGGTCCTTTTCCCCAAGCTTAAGTACTTGGCCCAGGATTGGAGATATGAACTGGAGCAGTAGCAGTCTTTGAAGTGTCTTCTGGAGAGAAAATTCTTCCACTCCTAGTAACCTTACTAGTCCCAACAATATTTTCGATATCAGGATTAGTATCTGCAGCAGGTATATCAGTTAGAGGCTCTTTCTTGACACCATGGATATAAACATCAGAACCATAATACCAAGGGATAGCCTTGTCAGAAGAATATGGAATTGGACCAGGAGTAGTAATAATCAGGGGAGCCACCTTTGGCTCAGCAGTAATCTTCACAGGACCTTTAGATGTAATCCTTATAAGGCCCTTAGAATTGATCTTCACAGGAGTATTAGTAACCACAAACACATCTTCAAGCTTCAAGTCTTGGGACAGGCCTTCACATAAACTTTCTACATAAGGTATCTTCTCAAACAGTATAGTACGGTTGTTCACTAAACACTGAATACCTTCTTTCAGCTTTAAACAATCATTGGGTTGAGAGGCACAGTAAAAACAATCTTCATTACAACCCGGAAATAAACCGTCTTGTTGTAGCTTCTTCTTAATAATGGACAGAGGAGTAGTCAAATCAGCCATAGTAGAAACATAAGAAACATCATCAACAACATTAACAGTCAGTTTTCTCATGCTTGGGAATAGGAGCAGTAATCACGTTAGGAGTCTCAGGAGGATCAAACTCAATTTCTCCAGCATCAATCATATCCTGAATCTTATTCTTCAATGCCCAACAATTATTAGTATCATGACCTGGGAAGTTGGAGTGATATGCACACCTTGCATTGGGATTATAACGAAGAGAGATAGTATTGGGATTCTGAGGAGGTTCCCTCAAATTAATCAACTCTCCTTTCAACATGTGTTGCAGAGCCTGAGCCAACGACATATTGATCTTTGTAAACTTCCTCCTAGGCGTACTTTGCTTAGGCTGATTATTCTACTGCTGATATTGTTGTGCAAGTGCAGGATTAGAGATTAGGATAACTCCCACATATTGGTTATTCATATTACGACCCTGTTGGCCATACACATCATTAGATTATTTCTTTCCATTAGAGGGCTTCTTAGTGGTACTTGAAGAGGCAACCATCTATATCTTACCACTTCGTATTCCATTCTCCACATGTTCTCCAATCATTATCAGCTCAGTAAAACTAGATGATGAACTTCCAATGAGATGACTGTAGAAAGGACCAGTTAGTGTACTCATGAACATATCAACCAATTCCCTGTCAGTTAAAGGAGGTTGAACTCTGCTTGCAATATCTCTCCATTTCTGGGCATACTCCTTGAAACTTTCTTTAGAACCCATAGACATGCTTTGGAGTTGCATGCAAGTTGTTGCTAAATCAGAGTTATATTGATACTGCCTATAGAAGGCCTCAGCAAGATCATTCCAAGTACGAATATTGGTCCTCTCAAGTTGATAATACAATTCCAATTGAGCTCCAAATAAACTCTCTTAGAAGAAATAAATCCACAGCTTCCTGTCAGCAGTATGTGGCTAGATCCCCCGGACATAAGATCTCAAATGCAGCTTAGGACATGAAACACCATCATATACCACAAAAGTGGGAACCTTGAAACCAATAGGGATAACAACTCCAGAAATCAAACTCAGATCTTCAAAATCCAACCCAGAAGACTTTTGTAATTCCATAACATTCACCCGGTCCTCCAGCAACTTATACTTCTCATCACCAGTTGAATCATGATAGTAATTCTCCTCACAGTCAGAATTCCCAGTTGTTCCATGTAAGCTATCCTCTTCTTTTGCGGAATCTTCATCCCCGGGGTTTTCAACCTCCTCATCTATCTTGATTGGACCTCTGAACCTCCTACCCAGGTTGATGATGCCAACTGGTTTTTTGGTCTTCTTTTTCTTCTTAGTCAGGAGTACCTTCAACTCTTCTTGTCCCTTGGACAAATTCAATATCATTTTCTGGAATGAGCATTCTGAGCTTGAAGATCTTTGATAGATTGTTCGAGAGCCATTTCTGCTAAAATAAACAGCGAGAAGATAAGAAACATATTGAGATAACCTTTTATGCAATGATATGGTATGAAGATGCATATGCAATGTTTTCAAGGACCACATAGGATTTAAATTTGTTTAAAGGAAAACAAAAACAAAACTTTCAATAGTATGGTCTTTTTACATATAATTGTCCCTTGGGCTTACAATGAAATAAAAATAAGCTGAGGTGCAAAGAAAATAAATATGTGAGACTTAAGTCTCCCATGGACGCTTCCTCTTTGTGTTGAGGTAGGTGTTGAGAATCCGCTCTTCGTAAAGTTGCTTTGTCAACTCCAACACCTTTTCTTGGCTAACCCTAAATTTATCTTCAAAGGTATCTCTTTGATCTTTCAGTTGGATCCAGGATTTCTGCAACTCTTCCAGATCAGTAGGCATGTTAGGATGAAATATGGTATAAGGAACATCTCCTTCAACAATAGGCTCCATAGTAACCGGTAGAACAGCAGGATATGGCATCATAAGAGTCTGAGCACGATACCGCATCCATCTGAGGTAAGGTTCCATAGGGATAGAGTATTTTGGTTCCAGAGTTTTACTATCAACCTTGTTCACCTTACTCCAAGCTCGTATAAACCTTTGACGGTAAATTTGAAGATCGTTGTCATAATCAAACACAATACCTTGAATAAGCATGTCATAAGGACCATTACTCCGAGCATAACCAAACGGACGTAGTGCTAAAGAAGGATTGTAGGTAATTCCCCCTCTTATGCCAAGGAGTGGCACATTAGGGAATTTCCCACAACGGTCAATGATAGTTATATTCTCCATAGATTAGGAACACCAATGAATGTATGAGTGAGAGAGTGACATTATCCTTTTAGACCACCTCAAACCTTGTTCATTCTTCATCACAGATCGAGGAAAGCGATAAATAAACCACCTAGATAGTAGAGGTATGCAACACATCAGAGTTCCTCGCGCCTTTGTAGTACGAGTGTGAAGAAAGTGTAAGATATCTCCCAGCAATGTAGGCACATGATTGTGAGTCAGAAATATGTTGATGGTGTGTACATCTATGAATTGGTCTGGATTAGGGAATAACACCAAACCATAAATCACCAAAGCTAAGATCTCCTCAAAAGCATCATAACTCATAACATCCAAGAACACATGAGCTTTCTCTATCGATACTTTGGCAAGAATACCCTTAACTCCACTTCTTGTTTATAGGACAATAACTGATTTTTTCAAATGTAGGGCTGTAGCAATAACTTCAGATTTAGGCTCCTTCTCTAAGCTTGTGAAAGGTTTTTGATTAAGGATAAGTGTACCAAGTAGTTTGGAGAATTCTTCCATTGTATGTACCAGTTGATAATCGGGAAATGAGAAGTAATGATGTTTGGGATCAAAGAATTGGAATAGGACACTCATCATATCTTCATCAAATCCTTAGGTAACCAAGTCAAGTAGATAACCACGCTTCTTGATGAATTGAGAACTTTCAGGAACTTTAGAGACAAACTCCTTAAGCTTGGAAGGTATCCCTACAAAGTTGATCTGGATAGTATTCCTAAGAGTGGAATCCATAACCTGCAACAAAGAACAAAGATAAATCCTCTGGTCCTTGAAATGGTTAGTGAAAATTCTATGCTTATGATGTCATGATGTTATGTTTAATCACAAACATGTGGCACACACAAGCAAGTCACACAATAGTCCTAGGTTTAGAGGCTTGCATGAGGTTTAAAGGAAAGTACCCTCCCCCTGAAGTTTAGTTGGTTTATCCTATCCTAGTAATAGTAACCGAGTTCTAAGGGATCTCAATATCACTGATCCTTCTCAAAGGTTGTTGTTCAGTAGGCAACTGACTTGCCAACCAAAACCTCCCAAGATTAGAATCACAATGAGCGTAGCATCGAGTATCAACCAACTTTAGACTTCACCAAAGCCGGTTATCTCACTACTTTCTAAAGGCCACGATGGGTTAATTAGGGTTCTAAAGGGTAGTTAGTGTTAATGACAATGTTGTCTATTAGTGATTAATATTAAATTTATTAATTTAATATCTAGTTAATTTGATTAAAGTAAAATAAATATTCTAATTAATTAAAATATATGTACAACAATTAAAATAAACGAACCGGATAACCCAGCCTTGCTACTTCCGATTAAGAAATTCCACAACCGAATAACACATGCGTGCTACTTCCGGTTTGGAAATTTTCTGAACCGGAAAACATAACAATGCTACTTCCGGATTGTAATTTTTTAAACCGGATAACTCATCATTGCTACTTCCGGTTTGTAAATTTCTCAACCGGATAACTTACCCATTGTACTTCCGGTTCGTCTCGTCAAATGTTAAAAAATATTATTTTCTTACTCTGACTTCGTGGTAAAAAATTTAAATTAATAATTAAATATTGAAAGGGCAAAATTGGAATTTATAAATTATGTAGGGGTACCAGGATGATTGTAGGGCTATATGGCAGCCTCATATTATCCTTAACTTACTTAAGGAACATAAACACCAACCAAGAAGTTACATTAACTGTAGCCACCAGATCAACCATATCGGTATACGCCGTACAATTTCCTTGGTCTATTGCTACTTACCTAAGGTACACTAGATCCGGGTTAGGATCTTTCTCACAGTAACTCCACAACAATCCCTTAAAAATAAAGCAAGCAAATCAAACAAGTAAGTGATCTAATTCCTAAGGTAAACCTTCTTTTACTTAGAAGTCCCCAGCAGAGTCGCCAGTTCTGTAACACGGTGGGAGAACTGACTTTTTTATTTATGTTGCAGATAGCAAGAGTTGCCACCGACTTTTATTTTATCCAATAGGAAAGGTTGTAAAAGAACATGAAAAACCTTTTAAAATTTTTGAGTTCGGGGGGTAGGTTATACAAAGGGAAGCTGTAAATAAGACAAATTAAATAAAAATTAAGAAAAAAGAATTGTTGTTTTATGAAAAATTAGGGTTTTTAAAGAGAATCAGGATTCAATTAATGAAAAAATAGGGTTAATTAGGGTTTGAGAATTAAAGTTTGAAAATTAGGGTTTTAGAGAAATTAATCTAACCTTAATTAATTTGTAAAATAAAACTAATAAAATTAATTTTATTTACATGAAAAGCATTATTTTAAAAAAATAATTTGAAATTTATTAAGGAAACTGTTTGATTTTTAAAAAGAAGTGATTAATTATATGAGTTTTATGGTTAATTATGATTAATTGATTAATATAATAAAAATAATAATTAATTATGAAATAAAAGAGAAAAAAGGAAAATAAATTAGTGCGAAAAAAGATACGGGGAACCTAGGATTCGAACCCAAGTCTCCCAACTTCCAGCCCTTGCGTTTTAGCCACTAGGCCAAGCACCACCTACGTTAACCAAATTACAAATAATAGTATATATTTTAAAAACGAATTTTAAAAATCCAAAAGCGCGCGTTTTATCATCTTCTTCAGCCGTCCATCTGCTTTGCCTTTACCTACGGTTTTCCGTCACTAAAGGTTTTAGTGACGGATTTTCGTCGTCACTATAAGACCTGCGTAATCAAACATTAACAATACAAAAAATAAATGCATTCCAAGGATTCAAACCAATCAATATCAGTCCATTAGGTCCAAATAACCCATCAATTTAGTCTAAAATTGGTTTTTTATCGAATCCCCAATTTGCGATTTCAAGAACCCTAACCATGGCGTTTTGCGCGTTTGGCCCTGAAGCTTCAATCTAATAATCCAGAAACGTTATTTGCCTCATCACAAACAACATTAAATAATCAAAAACAATTTTTAATGAGTAAATTACTGAAATCGAAAAAAATCAAGAACAAGCATAAAAAGTGATTCGGTTCATGAGTTCCATAATATTTTGGATGATGATGATGCTTGCAATATGTTCAGAATCCTTCAAGGATGTGAAAGCAACCTTTGGAATGCTTTGAAAGTGCTTGGAATGCCAAAACCGAAAATTGAATTTCTTAAAAAAAATTGAATGTGAAAGTGTCCCTCTTGCCTTTGAATTCGTGCCCTCTCTTTATGCTTTTGTTAGGTATATATAATAGAATGATTTTATGTTAAAATTTGGGCTTTTTGGCAGTGGATTTGAGTTGCTTGATTGTGAAGAAACTACCTTGCCAAATTTGTCAAAAAATCAAATATATCCATGCTATAATGGTCTTGCACGATTTTTGAATGATTTCAATCATCTTAATCACAAAATATTTGATCCAAAAATAAGTATTAGATCAAATATTTTATTTTCATATTTTATTTCAATTAAAATTGAATTTTAATGATTAAAATCCAAAATAATATAAAATAAATAATAAAAATCATAACAATTGATCATTGGGTCTTGCATGACCTCATCTTTAATTTTGGATTAGAATATTATGGGTCCATTTGAAAAAATCTTGAGTTTATACCCTTTTTGCTTCATAAACCTCCTCAAAATTGTCCAACTTCCACAATGCATAAATTCTTCAATTTTGACCCCCATGAAGGTGTTCTTGGACTTTTTAGAAAGCTTAAAGTGTCCTCTTATCAACCCCTTTGGTCCCATGTCAATATTATTTACCATTTTTAAATTATGAGCTTTGGAAAAAGTTGACTTTTGTTGACTTTCAAAAAGACCTATAATGTTTTAGCTCATATCTTTCAAATGAAGCATTTTTGGACTTGGCTTGTGTGACACAAAGTTTTAGAGAATTGGATTTCTTCCAAAATGAGATTTGGATGGAAATTTTTTTATGAAGTATGTGAAAATTATGGCTGGTCAAAGATCAATTGACTTTTCCTGCACAAAACCCTAATTTAGCAACTCCTGATTCTTGATGATTCTGAGGTTTCCTTGATGAATCATTATCAACCCTTGATAAAATGATGAATTTCACCTCATAATCTTGATGTTGACCAAAAATCTTGAATTTTGACTTTGTGTTGACCACAACTGACTTTTTGACCAAGTTAACTACTTTTTGGGTATCTGAGCATCTGATTGGCCAAACTTGTTGGGAAAGCTTTGAAACTTATCATGGAGATTCTTTAAGGTGTGTAAGATGTTATGAAGTCCACTTGAGGCTTTAGAAGTCCACTTTTCTTTGGGAAACTCAAAACCCTAGTTCTAAGATCCATTGTTCAGGAGGAGGCTTTGTCTGGTGAAACCTTCAATCCCTTTGACCAATTGGGAATCTTGTGACTATTGATAGACCTCTTGAGACACATCATCTTGAAGATGGGAGGGAAAATTTTGGGGTACAATACATCCCATATAAGGATCTCTTCAGTTTGCACACATACTCTTATTTCCCTTCTTCGACATACCCTTCAGGTTGTCTCATCGGGATTGTTTCATCAAGATAACCCTACAAGAACGCAATCTTCACATCCATTTATTCCAGTTCAAGATAAAAATGTGCCACTATAGTAAGCAACATTCTAATGGACCCGTGCTTCACAACAGGAGAGAACACATCATTGAAGTCGACACCCTCTTTCTGAGTGACTCCATCAGAAGATGCCATCCTAGCTGCCACAGTCTTAGCAATCCCACTTTGAACTTGTAATTCATGTCCAACTCCTCAATCTTAAACCTATGATACTTTAATTCCTTCTCTTGATCTAAAGCATCAGGATTATTGTTGCCAAGCTCATCACTATTATAATTAATGTCCATCTCACTATCCATACCACTAGATACTCTCAACAATGAGGTCCCCCATATTATTATCCTCGTTTCTTAGAATGGAGAGAATAGAGATTGTGTGATGTATGATATACTAAGAGGCATTGGAGAAACTCTCTATTGTGGATACCAAGATCTCTTCCTAGGCCTTTGGAATCACATTCATATAAAAAGGAAGAAACCAATATGGTGTTATAAAAATTGGGAAAAACCTAACTTTTGCTTAACATATTAAAAGCTTATATGCATTCGTCGTTCAACTATTATAAAATTCTTTTATAAACTTGTTATATAAACGTTGATTTTCTTAAAAAGCTTATAACGCCTTTTTTCATTTATAGTAGGGGATGTTTCTCAATATATTCATCATTTTCTCAGTCTTCGATACTCTTATGGTAGATCGTCTGACTCAAAACAATTTCCTCTTCACCGTGAAATGAAAATCTCCCAATTCAGGACCTAATTGAGTTTTTTTACACCTTTTAAATTCAAGAGACAAATTAATCAAAAAATTATCGTAAGAAGAAGCAAAAATATAAAAAATCTTCCATGAACACTTTGACATGTTTTTCAATCATATCAAAGAATACAAATGGATTTAGTCTTTGATGTAGATGAAATATCATTTTATTACCACATCTTTCATAGTTGGATTTAGTCTTTGATGTAGATGAAATTTCATTTTGTATCCATGTTCCATTAGAATATCATGCATTCATAAAGTTTTAATAATTTCTTTAAGATCTCAAATGGACCACCCTATTGCACCACAATAATTCTTGAGAATTCAACATTTTTCCTCTTCAAATGTTCTCAAACTAGTACTATAAATGGTTGGAAATTCATCCTATGCACATAGACACACATGATTTAGATGAGATATTAGTGGTTTGAGCTACCCATTGTATTTGTTTGAATATTCACTTCTTATTTTTCAATAATTGGTCTTGATTCTTCCAATATGGTATTTGGAAGGCTCCGTCCAAACCAGTATTTTACAAAAAGCTAACAAGGAGGAAAGTATGATTGACACACACATACTTAAAAGTTTTTTAAACCTCATTTTAACTATAAAAAATCTTAAAAGTATTTTCAAACCAGATTCAGTTAATTAGGAAACTGTCAATATCCTTTTGAACTACCCAATCGATTGAGACCTTAAGCAAACCAATTGGAAGAAGGATAATTAATTTTATAATCAATTATGAAAGTGTCTTAATGATGGGAAACATCTCTCTATTCCAATTTTCCAAAATGGGAAATTACAATAAATTATTTTGATCATTCAATCGATTGGAATAAGGAGTCAATTGATTGGACCATTAATATGGCCCACAAATTGTTTCCTTTTTTAGCTTTCTCTTCTCCTATATATAAGAAGGATCCATCCTCCTTATTTCACAAAAAAAAACTTTGAATCTCTCTATTTCTTTCAAATTTATCTCTTCTCTCTCTCTCTATCTAAAATAATTTTCTTTTCACCTATATTGCCTTAGTACATTTGAGTGAAAACTAATTATGAGGAATAAATTGTATTGGTGTTGTGTTGTTGTTATTACTCTCAAGAGTGAAATATTGTTGGGAAATCAAGTTCGGTTCTTGAGATTGACTAGTCTTAAAATCTCTGGGAAAAAGTTTTATTTGGTTATTGAGATTAATCTGAAAAATATTTAATTGGTTTGTTACCTCAACCCAGGTAAAAGCACTTTATTTGATTGGGATAAGCCATTGTAAAATCTCGAAATTTTATTATATTGAAGGTTCGTGGGAATAATCTGTAAAGCTCAAGTTAATAGTCAAACTATCAAGAAGATATCTTGGAGATAAGATTAGGGTTCAGTCGAACCTGGATAAATCACTAGTGAAATATCTCTAAGAACTTATCTCTTTATTTCTATAATCAACTTTATAGTTTTATTTTCCGATGCTCACTTTATTTGATCTTAAAGAATACTAACACAATTCACTTCTTAAGTAACAAAAACTTAAATTTAATCATGAATTTTGAATACCACAATTCTCCCTCCCTTTTATGTTTGAATTCATTTTTCCAACACAAACATCTATAAATCATAATGCAATATCTCTATCCATATCTCTTTTATTTTTGTTGACTTATTTTCTTTCATCTCTAACCCCGTCTTTCTATTTTCCGTTGCTTTATCTCTAGACTAACATAAATTATTAAAATAAAATAATGTTTTTAAAATGAATCACAAATTCTAAATTTCATAATTCACTATCTCTTTTTTTTTAGAGTCACTTATTCAACAAGTGGTATCAAATTCCAACTCTTGTTCAAGAATAATCATCCAATGAGGAAGGAAATAACTTCAAATGATTCACTTAACAAATCTTCATCCTTTAATGGAGAATGATACACTTTATTTAAAGAGAAGATGAGAATCTTCATATAAGGGATGCAACTTAAAATGTGGACGACTATGAAAAGTTGTCCATTATTTAATGGTCTATTTATTCCCACATAAGAAGTCAATGATTTTGTGGTAAGCAAAAAAAGAAATATGATTGGACCAAAGAGAAAAGAAAAAAAGTGCAACGTCTGAATGTATATACAATCATTATTATGACTCTAGGTTTTAATGAGTTTTTATGTGTTTCACACTACAAGACTGCTAAAGAAATGTGGGACACCCTCCAATTTACCCACTAAGATATATCGAGATAAAGAGGACAAGTATGAACATAGTTACTCACAAATATAGGCTCTTCAAAATGAAGTCTGAAAAAATATTTATAATATACAAAAAGGTTTTATCCATATTTTTAATCACATGAGAACCCTTGGAAAAGTATTTCAAAACATGGACTTGGTTTTAAGAGTCTTTAGTTGCCTAAATCACATTTGGCAACCCAAAGTCACTGTAATTTCTAAATCTAAGTATTTGTCATTCATGGACTTGGCTACTCTCTTTGGTAAATTACATGAACATGTGATGGAGATAAAAATACTCACAGATGATGAAGAATGTGACAAGAAGAAGAATAAAAATCATTGTAAGAGTATGGATTTGAGATAATGACATTTTCTTATTGGGATGAAGATAATAGGGATTTGAAGGTGGAAAAATCAATGTAAGTGTTTTCCTCCATTGATGAGTAAGAGAAAAGACGAAGGCTCTTATGAGAATATTTCTATGAATCATAGGGAGGAGGATGAAATTGAGATTGGGGTTCTAAGGAGGAATAAGGGGAAAAAGAAAGAAAAAGAAAAAGAAAAAAGAAAAGGGTAAAGAGGTAAATATTTAATTTGATACTATATTAGATATTATATAATAGAACATATAGATGAAATATACTGGGTAATTCCTCATGGATATTCATTGAAAGTATAATCAAATGCAATATATATATATATATATATATATATATATATATATATATATATATATATATATATATATATATATATATATATATATATATATATATATATATATATATATATATATATATATGAGAATTCAAGATAACCCAATAACAAACAAACAAACTTTCTAACTACTAAACTAGAATGCATAAGAGAGAAAGCTAATTCAAAGCATTATTGCATTCATTGAATGAGTTCATTAAATTATTTAGATATAATATGTTTCTATATATTCAAGTTAGCATTGTAATGAAGTTAGTTACACTTCCAAACATATATAACTAATTGTCCAAACACCTAACTAACTTTTTCTAACTAACATTCCAAAAGTAGTATAACTACTTCTGTTTGAAAATCACATAGGGGTTGAAGTGAAGAAACTTTGAGTTGGACCGCAACTTATGGAAAAGATTGTATGGTAGAGGTTCAGTAAGAGCATCAGTTATTAGTGCATGGCTAGAAACATGTTGAATTCACAGCTTGCATGTTACCACTCTTTCATGAACAAAGTGAAGGTCAAGATTTTTGTGTTTTTCCTAGAAATTAAAGTAGGATTATGAGAAATCTTGACTTCACTGCGGTTATCACATAGTAATATAGGTGCAAAATAACTTATATGCAGTTCTGACAAAAGTGATTTATGAATAACTTTTTTGCAGTTTTGCGAAATAACTTATATGAAGTTCTGAAAAAATGACTTGTGTGAGATAAGGCTAGATACTCTACTTTAGTATTTACCCATGCCAAATATAATACTCCCTCCGTAAAATAATAAGCGATCCTTTTGAAATAAAATAGTGTCTCAAAATGAATGATTAATTTCAATTTTCAGTTAATCTTTTTTAATTTTATCCTCTAATTATTATTAATTACTATCATCACTCCCAATATATCATAATGATACTTTAGTAAAAATATTATTTTTTCTTTCATTTATTCTTTATTCTTAAACTGTGTGAAATGGTTAACTAAGTCACGCATTATGGGACGGATGAGTAGCTTCTTTGAGTTTCAAAAAACCAATTTAGAACCAAAATAAACACAAGATCCTGAAGTTGGTCTTCTATCTTCAGGATCACTGGCCCAATATGAATCACTGTAGGCCATTATCGAAATTTTTTTAAATGGATTAGACGGTGAAAAGTATCAAGCCATGAGTGAGTTTCTCACTAAAGTACCTAGGAATCCATTTGAGTACACTTTAGTGAGTTTCAAGAGGATTTGACATGAATTGGGAAGCTCTATTGATACAAAATGCAATGTCAGGTTGAGTAAGTGTGACATATTGTAATGCTCTAATTGTAGATCTATAATGATGAGGATATTCCAATGTATTACTAACATTCTTGCGTAACTTGAAGTGACTGGACATTAGTGTACTCATTTCATTGGCATTAGTCATGTTAAGTTTAGACTTCAGGTCTTTGATGTACTTTGTTTGTGTAAAGTGCATATAACCATTTAGAGGATGTACCATTAAGTAAAATGCCATCAACATGAGCTAATTAATACAAAGTAATGTCTTGATGGTTGTAAATAAAGAATGATTGGTCACATTTGCCGGAGGAGAAACCAAACTGAATTAAGGCTTGACAATGTTTCTCATACCATGCCATTGGAGTATGGTTAAGACCATATATTAACATTTTTAACTTGTATAGAAAATTAGAGTTGGATTTTACATAGCCAGGTGATTACTGCATATATATTTCTTCTCGAAAGTCACCATTGAGAAAGTCAGTATTGATGTCAATTTGATGAATTTCCCATTTATATTCCATAAAAAAAGATAAGATGACTCTAATGGCCCTTGGAAGTCAAATCCTTGTTGATGATAAAACCCTTTTGCTACAAGTCTTTATTTATACTTGTTAACACTCTCATATGGATATGGATTGTCCTTAACCTTGTTCCAGGATATATATTTTCCATAAGGAGGTAGTATTGTAAGAATTTAATTACTATTCTTAAGAAGTGAGTTATACATCAACCTTCATATTTGTTGGAGCGGTATAGCGGCAAGTAACAAAATTTTTGGAAGTATTTTTCTGGGAATTTATCGTGTCCATAGAGATCGGTTCTACTGAACTTCCGTTCGACAATATCTAAGTTTATGAGTTTGGATTAAAATGGTTTTAAGGTAAAATATGGGAAAGAAAATAAGAACATAAAAATTATACATTCTTCGGAGAAAAGAAACTTATCAAGAATGTATATAATTGACTCGTAACAAATATAAACTTATCGATCATTTTCACTCTCCTACAATACTCGTCAAAATCATCAAGTATCGCTCACAATAGTGTCCATCTATGGCACACTGAGCTGAGAGAGCAACCGTATCACTCTCGTCGACACTCTCACACACGACGCCTCGAAACACGGAAGACATTAAGTTCCGACACCAAAAAGATTATTATCTAAATCTATCTTTAGCATCTAGACAATAGATATTAATCCCTAACCAAGATTTATGATGTTTATCTCTAACACAATCCAAATCCAAACAGAAATGCAAATAGATCAAGGAAGAGATCGATAATGATTTGTAATGCAGATTTATAAATTATTATGATCAACAAAGATACATATGTTCATAGTAACTATACAACACTCAACAAATAGAATTTACAAAGAGAAGAGAAGAAGAAGAACCAAACATTTATTGGTTTGTCAACACCAATCAACGAGAGATTCGACTTCGGATCATCCAAACGCAAGCTCCAATGTTGTTTTCTAAGCTAAATCTATGAAGAAATGAAGTTTGATGAAATGAGAGCAAAAAATACCCAAAACATAACCTAAAAATTTTGTTTTCTTCCATATTTATAAGTTGTCATGATCGCATACCTTGCTTAACGAGCTCTTACTCGCTAAGCGAGCCCTCAAAATTTGTTAAACCGCTTTAACACCTCGCTAAGTCAGCTCAGGCAGCGCTTAACAGGAAACCTACTAGAATTTATTGTTGTCTTGGGCTAGGAGATCACTAAGAGCTCGCTAAGCGAGCTCCTAGCTAGCTCAAAATTCCAAAAATTGTTTTCTTCATATCTTTTGAACCGTAACTCCGCTTTTCGCCCGGTTCGAAGCTTTGGAAAGCTTATTCAATGCTCTCTTTAACAATGCTCAAATATCAATAATTTAAAACCTACAAAAATAAATGGAAAACAATTAAATTCAATGATATTTATGTAATACCCGTATATTAAAGACATACTTCAAAGCATATTTTTCATATATAAAATCAAGTTTGGTATTGAAATACACAAGTTCTTAGCAACACATTGGATAAGTATAGCCACTACAACATAAGGTACTAAGACAAGGCTATAAATTATACAAGATGTTCAAAAAAATACAAAAGTCTAAGAACTAGATCTGAAGATCTCAAAACTCTACAGCGGAAGACAAGACCATCAAACAAGTAAAGATAATCAAATCGCCTTATCTTTACCCTTTGCGGAACCTGAAGTACCTGAAATAATAACATCAACGTGGGGTGAGATAAAACATCTCAGTGAGTTCCCTATCTTAGAGTTCTCTCGGATCTAAGGGTTCGTTTCTAAATAAATCTCATAAGTTCCTCAAACCATTTCACATAAGGACCGATAACAAAAATGAAATTAAGATCCATACATGATCTCAATAAACAAAAAGAGAAACTTCTACCTCAAGTCCTTACGGATGCTTCTCGTGGGACTAAGGAAAATCCACCTCAAGGCGTACTCAAAACCTTACGAAGGATTCGACATAAAAATCTCTTCAATCTTTACAGATGCTTCTCGTGGGACTAAAGGTAACCCACCTCAAGACTTACTCAAGATTATCACATAACTAGTATAGCACTCGCCTCAAGTCTTTATGGATGCTTCACGTGGGACTAAGGGTAACCCACCTTAAGGCTTACTCAAGACCTTACGGAGGACTTGTGACCTACACGCATCAAACCACAATCCACGTTTAAACAACCGGTACCTCAAGTCCTTATGGATGCTCTTGCAAAACACAAAGTAATTGCGAAGAGACTTAATCAAGACTTTACGGAGTACCTAATGCCACACATAACCATGATTCACTTTAGCCTAAGGGAAACCTAGATACCTCACAAGTTGTACCTTTTTATTTCCATTATCTCACACTTCCCAATTTAACAAAGTTTCGGTTATTGGAAAAGTCGGTAAAAGTCAGGTAAAAGTTGGATAAAAATATCATTTTTTGGCATCATCAAATTATAAATATTTTTAGCTTCGAATCGATATGCGGAACATAAAAACCGGATACCCGGATCACAAGTTATGAATTAAAATACGAAAACTGAAACTTCCAAGTCTAGCTGAGCGAGCCCTCAGCTCGTTGAGCGAGAAACTCCCTGCCTGAGCTCGCTGGGCAAGCTCCTTACTCGTTGAGAGAGCTAAACCAGAATCACCAACTTCTTCTGTAGAATTTCATATGCTCGCTGAGCAAGCTCTGCGATTTCCAGAAACTCAGGCTTATGGGAAACGTATTATTCCATGCCAAAACTCATTCAAAACATCAACCAATATAGGAATCAATGTCAAACATGTTCATAGCCATAACATGAGCAACATAGTTAGGTTTAATCAAGTTTTCAACCGTTAAATCATTTGTTTTCAAGATTTCTACCAAAACCCTAAAACTCATAAACTTCAAAACTCAACCAAAAAATAAAACAAAAGTATCTAACTACGAACCCACCTCGAGATAAGAAGATTGGCGGAAGAAATGAGTCGATTTGACGGACGGATGATTGAGAATGATGAATTTGAAGCTTTATGGTTTCTCTCCTTCTTCTCCTATTCTCCTCTTCTTTTCCTCTTTTCCTTTTTCTTCTTTTTCTTTACTAACTCCTTCTCTCTCTCATATTATTTCAATATATATGAATATATAAAAACTTATATTTTTACTAATGAAAATCTCTCTTGATCCTTAATTTAAATAAAACCTCGTCACAAATAATATCAGTGATCCAATTTAAATTTTCGTTTACTCTAAATGGTTTTTCATTAAAATTCGTAGAATAAACCATAAATCTTATTGGTATTAAATAATATTATTCGGAGAGTTAAATAAATTACGGGGTGTTACATCCTCCCCCCCCCTTAAATAGAAATTCGCCCTCGAATTAAAAGATTACCTGAAAAGGTGAGGATACAACTCTCGCATCTCCGATTCCAATTCCCACGTAGCATCTCCCGGATGCATCGCATCTCATTGTACCTTAACAAGTGGAATTTCCTTGTTTCTTAACACCTTTGTTTCTCTTCCAACAACACGGCTCAGTTGGGGTTCAAAAGTTAAATTCATTTCTATCTCGATAGAGTCTGGAAGAATAGGCTGAAGAGGATCAGGAACGAACCTACGAAGTTGAGATACATGGAAAACATCATGCATTTCCGACAAAGAGGGTGGTAGGGCTAATCTATAAGAAACTTCACCAATCCTTTCTAAGATTTGATACGGTCCTACGTATCTCGGACTTAGCTTGCGCAACTTGAACGGTCCTTCTAACCTCAATCTCGGAGTAACTTTCAAGTAAACATGATCACCTTCCTCAAAAACCAAATGTCTCCTTCGATTGTCAGCATAACTCTTTTGGTGATCGTGGGCTTGCTTAATTTTCTCTTGAATCATTCAAATCTTTTTCGTAGTCTCTTGAATAACTCCGGGTCCCAAAATTCTATCTTCACCCACTTCCGACCAACACAAAGGTGTTCTACATTTTCTTCCATATAAAGCCTCATACGGAGCCATACCAATGCTCATGTGGTAACTATTTTTTGTAGGAGAACTCGATCAAAGGCAAAAGTTATTTCCAATTTCCTTTACTTTCCAACACACACGCTCTCAACATGTCTTCCATCGTCTGAATCGTACGCTCCGTCTGACCATTTGTTTGAGGATGATTAGAAGTACTCAAACGTAAATTCATACCCATAGCTTGTTGGAACACTTTCCAAAACCTCAAAGTAAACTTCGGATCTCTATCCGACACAATATTAGACGGGACACCATGCAACCTTATAATTTCAGCAATAAACAACCCCGCAAGATGACTTGCCTTGTACGTAGTCTTAACGGCTAAGAAATGTGCAAATTTCGTTAGTCGATCCACAATTACCCAAATATAATCATAACCACCTTTAGTACTTGGTAACCCTACTGCAAAATCCATAGAGATACTATCCCACTTCCAAACTGGAACATCCAAAGGTTGTAACAAACCACCTGGTCTTTGGTGTTCGATCTTCACTTGTTGACATACCACACATTCAGACACAAACACCGAGACATCCTTTTTCATACCAGACTGTTGCACCCCAAAATTTACCCTCACCAAGACAAGACATTATGTACTAAGGTGTTCCAAGAGTTTCACAAGGTTCACAAGATTCACAAGGTATCTCAAGAGGTTCACAAGGTTCACAAGGTTCACAAGGTTCACAATTGGTCAGAAAGTTTGACAATTCCCTCAGACAATGCATCCTCCTAAGCAATGCATCCTAAACTAGGGTTTTGACTTTCATCAGGCTAAATGGACTTCCAAGGCTTCAAGTGAGTCTCATATCATCCTATATGTCTTCAAGAATCCCTATGTCAAGTTTCAAGGCTTTCCCAAAAGGTTTGCTCAGTCAGATGATCAGATAGGCTAAAATCAATCAAAGCAGTTAAAAAGTCAAACTGAGGTCAACTGTGGTCAAACCAAAGTCAAAATTCATGACTTTTTGCCAACATCAAGTATATCATTTGATCAAGGGTTGATCATGGTTCATCAAGGAGATTTCAGATCATCAAGAATCAGGAGTTTCTAAATTAGGGTTTTCATAGAAAAAGTCAACTGAACTTTGACCAGCCATAACTTTCACATGCTTCATAAATTTGTTTCCATCCAAAGCTCATTTTGAAGGAAATTGAATTCTCTACAACTTTGTGTCTCACAAGCCAAGCCCAAAAATGCTTCATTTGGAAGGTATGAGCTAAGACATTATAGGTCATTTTAAAAGTCAACAAAAAGTCAACATCTTCCAAAGAGCATAACTTGAGAATGGTAAAATATATGGACATGAGACCAAAGAGGTTGGTTATAGGACTCTTTAAGATTTCCAAAATGTCCAAGAACACCTTCATAGCCTTAAAATTGAGGGATTTGTGCCTTTGCAAAGTTGGGAAATTTTTTAGAGGTTTATGAAGCAAATGGGAGCTTAGAACCAAATTTCTCCAAATGGGCTTGCATTTTTATGACCCAAACACTACCATGACATCATACACGAATTAAAAATCATTTATTTAAATTTTTATTCATTTTATTTTATTTATTATGATTTTATACATTAAAAATCATTTTAAATCAAAATAAAATATAAAAGTTGCAATATTTGATAAGATTTTTGTTCTAGAAAGTCATGAAGGTCAATTAAAAGTGATTGAGATCATACAAAATCAGATCAACCAAAAATATTAAGGATATATCAAGATTTTTTCAATATTTGGAAGCATATCTTTTTCAATCTCAAATGATCCACAAGTCCAAAGTATGATCTGATTTTTTGACCTAGATAGGTCATACTATATATGTATAACTCATACAAACACAAAGACACGGATTTTGCAGCTCCAAGAACACTAAACGAATTTCAAAAAAATCAAAGAAAAAGCCAAATTCGGTTTCAAGGTTTTGGACTTCTCCTAGCCAATTTGAAGGTAACAAGAATTACCATAGCTAGGGTTTGTAGTTTTGAATTGGGGATTATCGATTCAGACCTTGTGAGGATGTTTTGAGGACATATTCGAATTCCTTGGACTGTGGGTGTTCGATTGATGTTATTATAGGAAGTTAATCGTTCTTGTTTTGATGCGTTTGAAAAATATAGGTGTTCCTGCAAATTTAAATTCGCAGGTAATATGGTGAGAATTTTCGTAGGAAAATCTGCAAGGTCAGAGGTTGAAGACGACAACTTGGCGCGGTTTTGGAGAATTCAAATATTTCGTATTCTTTATAATATTATTATTTCAGTTTAATATCACCACGCGCGCTTGGTTCAGTTGGTAAAGGTTGTGATGCTGGAAAGCTCAGTACCTGGGTTCGATCCCAGGTTTTCTCATTTTTTTTAACGTTTCATTCTTTTTTTGCAGGTTTAATATTTAAGTCATATTGTTAGTATACATTCTCAAAAGCATGCGCAGCCTAGTGGAAGACCCCATATCTGGTATAGGGGAGGTCCTGGGTTCAAATCCAGGTCTCCCCCTTTTCTTTAAAAATTTTGTTTTACTATTTTCTTATTTATTTTAATTATATATTATTTAACTATGAAACTTGTTTTATATTAAACTTAAAAAATAAAAATCTATTTTAATATTAATCAAAATTATATTTTCATAAATATCATAATGTATTTTATAAACAATTTTGTATATAATTTTGTTATTTATAATATGTAAATAATTGAAATAAGTTTTAATTAATTATTAAAATATTTAAACCCTAATTTTTTTCTTAAATAATATGTAAACCCTAATTTCTAACCCTAAATATTTTACTAACCCTATTTTCTTTTTATTATTAACTTTAATATTTAATTTAGTTAATTTTTGTTTTAAACTTTAATTAAATAATTAATAAATAATTATTCTATTTTCTTCTAAATTTTTTTTAAATATTTATTTAACTTAAAAAAAAAGTAAATAATAATATTTTCTCTTAAATTGTTATTTTTTTATTTTTTTTATTTTTGCTAACCCCTTTTCTTATTATTATTATTATTACTAACCATTTAAATTATTTTTTATTTATTATATTTATTATTATTGTTTCTATTATTATGTAATTGCGAAAGCCATGTAATAGTCGTAGATTTATTTTTTTGTTTCTATTCTATTTCTATAAATATTTTTATTGCCATGGTTAGTAATTTTAGGGTGTGTATAACTATGTGTAATTAAAATAACTTAGATAATTAACATTAAATAAGATAATTACTTGAAAATAAACACTCACACACGTAAGTCGATCTTTGATTGCCATCTCATACTTTCTAGGGTTACCCCTCATGTTGCCTACTTCTAAGGTCAAGTAAGGTGTCTTAAAGCAAAGTTCCTTCATAAAATATCATCAAGTCCCTTCAAATTATAAGATCAAGTCCCTTCGAGGTTGCCTACGGAATAATGATCTTGTCCCTTCGAATAAAAGATGATAAGTCCCTACGAATTGCTAAAGACACCTTACAGTTGCCTAAATTCAGATGTCCCTTCACATGTCCCTTATCACATCCAAGGTAATGACTACCTATGCCTTAATAATAGGGATAGTCTTACCATTGAAAGAACATATAAGAACAATAAAGACTTAATATAGGGTAGGTTCCTCTTAATTACTTGCTCACACATTTCAAAATACATTTTACACTTCACATTTCAAACATCTTTTCAAAACAAAGTCTTTATATACATCCATACGAGGATCATTATAAAGTACTTAGAAAATTTTTAATCACAGACTACACCTTTCTCAAAACAATTTAAAGTGAGCTAAGTAACTAAGAGCCCATGGATAACCATGGATATAAAGGGTGCTAACACCTTCCCTTTATATAACCTACCCCCCGAACTCAAAATCTTTTTAAGGTCTTTCCTGTTCTTTTATGTCCTTTCCTTTTGGATAAAATAAAAGTCGGTGGCGACTCTTGTTATCCGCAACATTTATAGAAAAGTCAGTTCTCCCACCGTGTTACACAGACCACCAATATTCTTTCTTCAAATCTTGATACATCTTCAAAGAACCCGGATGTATCGTGAAAGTACCTTTATGAGCTTCCTCCAAAATCTTTCTCTTTAATACATCATTGCTCGGAATGCAAATCCTTTGGTTAAATAGGATGACCCCGTCTAACGCCCTTATAAAACCTGGTTGGAGTAACATTTCTTGCAACTTCTCATCTAGAACTTGTGCTTGTAGAATCTCATTCCTCAAGGTAGAATTAACATTTAGATTTCCCATCATCACACCATTCAGAGTCCATACAAATTGTAGATTAAGATCTCAAAACTTTTCCAACAATGCATATTCCAACATCATCAATTCGGTGCCATGAATCACTTTCCGGCTTAGAGCATCTGCCAATTTGTTCGCTTTACCCGGATGATATTTCAAATCCAAATCATAATCCTTCAAATATTCCATCCACCTTCTCTGCCTCATATTTAATTCCTTCTGATCAAAAAGATACTTCAGACTCTTATGATCGCTAAACATTTCAAAATGTACACCATACATGTAATGCCTCCACACCTTTAGAGTAAAAACCACCTCCGCTAGTTCCAAATCATGAGTCGGATAATTCTTCTCATGAACTTTCAATTGTCGAGAAGAATACGCCACAACTTGACCTTCTTGCATAAGAACACCTCCTAACCCCATCTTAGAAGCATCACAAAACACTTCATAAGATTTATCAGGATCGGGAATTATCAACACCGGAGCAGTAGTCAATCTTTCTTTCAAATACATGAAACTTTGCTTGCAACCAGAATCCCATTCGTAAGCAAAATCCTTTCTAGTAAGCTTAGTCAATGGTAATGCCAACTGAGACAAACCTTCAATGAACCTTTTGTAGTAACTTGCCAAGCTTAAGAAACTTCTCACTTCTGAAGCATTCCTCGGTCTCTCCCAATTAATCATGACTTCAATCTTTGACGGATCCACTGCTACACCTCCCTGAGATATAACATGTCCAAGAAACATAACTTCTGACATCCAAAACTCACACTTAATAAACTTATCCAAAAGTTGCTTCTCTTGTAGTATCGTTAGAACAATTCTTAGGTGTTCTCCGTGCTCTTGGGGAGTACGAGAATAAATAAGAATATCATCAATAAAGATCACTACAAACTGATCCAAGTAAGCTTGAAATATCCGGTTCATGTAGTCCATGAAAACAACTGGAGCATTCGTCACACCGAAAGGCATCACTAGGAATTCGTAATGACCGTAACAGGTTCGGAACACGATCTTTGGCACATCAGAACTCTTCACACGGATTTGGTGATAACCCGATCTCAAATCAATCTTCGAGAACACACATGCTCCTTTCAATTGATCTAAAAGATCGTCTATCCTCAACAAAGGATACTTATTCTTGATGGTACCTTTGTTCAACTTACGGTAATCAATGCACAGACGCATACCACCATCCTTCTTCTTTACTAACAACATAGGGGCTCCCCGAGGTGAAACACTTGGCCTAACAAAATGCTTCGCCATCAAATCCTCTAATTGATCCTTCAATTCTCTCAACTCGAGTGGTGCCATCCGATAAGGGGAAACAGATATAGGAGTCGTTCCCGGTATCAGGTCAACTGAGAATTCAACTTCTCTTACCGGAGGTAAGGAAGTGGCATCCTCGGGAAAAACTTCGGGAAATTCACAAACTATTGGAATATTCAGAATTTGCGAACCATTACTTTCTTCCTTAGTAATGACCAATAAAACAGACTTCTCATTCTCAAATAAAAAGTTTACCATTCCAACCGTACCATCCAAGATTGTTGTCAGCACATCCTTCGGAGGGGCTTCTACGGATGGAATAAGGATCAACTTCTCTTTGCATACAATAAACACAAAATTCGCAAACAACCAGTTCATTCCCAGTATAACATCAACTTTCTTAAGAGGCAAGTAAATGAGATCAATCTAAAAAAATCTACCATCCACGGACAAGGTACATCTTTCACACATAAGGGGTGTTTCTACGGTCTCGTCCATAGCGGTTGTAACCACCATAGGAGGAGACAAGGGAAAAACTCTTAATCTGAGTCGCTTTACACAACTAGTATATACAAAAGAATGAGTAGCTCCACAATCAAATAAAACAAGACAATGGTGATTATTAACAAGACATGTACCTGCAATGAGAGAGTTGTCGGCTTTGGTCTTTCTAGCATCCATAGTGTAAACTCTCGCTTGAACTTGATTCGTTCTTTGTGGATAATCTCTAGCAACATACCCTTCCTTCTGACAATGGTAACAAAATACACCAATTTGATCACATCTTCCATAATGATTTTTGTGGCACCTGGAGCACAACGGAGGAACATTAGATCGAGGACTCGACACTTGTTTCCCTTTGAAGGGTTGATGCCTCGGCCTAAAAGATTGATTGGCTCTTCCCTGATCACCTTGAACCGCTCTCCCAGTACTAGCTTTGGTTTTCACTTTCATCAGACTATGTTCGGCGACATAGCATTGCCTTAACATCTCGGAATAGGTAGTGAACTCCCGTTGAGAGACACTATGCAAGATTTCGGCCCTTAATCTAAAAAAGAACTGGTAAATTTTCCACATTTCATCAGGGGCATACATAGCCTGCCTAGAGTATGCCGCCATGTTCTCAAACTTCTCAACATAACTGGCCACAGTCATGCTCCTTTGCCTTAATTGTTGAAACTCAAACTCCTTTTGCATTCTCAAGGAACTCGGAAAATACTTATCCATAAAAATTGTCTTAAATTGATGCCACACTTTTGGAACTCCTTGTACCATCATCAGATTTGAAGCACTCTCCCACCACCTAGCAGTGGGACCTTTTAACAGATGTGACACAAAGGTCACCTTAACCTTTTCCCCACAAACCACGATTTGACAGATCCGCTCCATTCCCGCTACCCACTCATGCGCCTTGACTGGGTCCAAACTACCATGAAACTCATGAGGGTTCATGCAGAAGAAATCCCGGAAAGTTCCACCACCAGCTTCAAGAGCAACCACATGAGGATGAAGACTCCCATTCATTTGGTGCATCATCTCCTACATGAATTGATGTTGTTGATGCATCTGTTGCATGAATTAGAACATAGGGGCATTCCCATCACCACCCGCTTGATCATCACCGGGAGGAGTGACACTAGGACGAACACGTGTTCCACGCCTACCAGCCATATCCCTAAATGTTATCAAAATAGGACTAAGTTGATCAAGCTCAATACTATAAACATAACATTTATTCCTATAGTGATATTACGTGTATGAATGGAAAGAAACACTTATAATATTCCAAGGCTAGGTCGAGGATATAACCGGCTCTGATACCAACTGTAATACCCATATATAAAAGGCATACTTCAAAGTATATTTTTCATATATAAAATCAAGTTTGGTATTGAAATACACAAGTTCTTATCAACACATTTCATAAGTATAGCCACTACAACATAAGATACTAAGACAAGGCTATAAATTATACAAGGTGTTAAAAAAAAATACTAAAGTCTAAGAACTAGATCCGAAGATCTCAAAAGTCCACAGGGGAAGACAAAGACATCAAACAAGTAAAGATAATCAAATCGCCTTATCTTTACCCTTTGTGGAACCTGAAGTACCTGAAATAACAACATCAACATGGGGTGAGATAAAACATCTCAGTGAGTTCCCTATCTTAGAGTTCTCTCGGCTCTAAGTGTTTGTTTCTAAATAAATCTCACAAGTTCCTCAAACCATCTCACACAAGGACCGATAACAACAAGGGAACTAAGGTCCAAACATGATCTCAATAAACAAAAAGAGAAACATCTACCTCAAGTCCTTACGGATGCTTCTCGTGGGACTAAGGAAAACCCACCTCAAGACTTACTCAAAACCTTACGGAGGATTTGACATAACAATCTTTTCAATCTTTACGGATGCTTCTCGTGGGACTAAAGGTAACCCACCTCAAGACTTACTCAAGATTATCACATAACTAGTATAGCACTCGCCTCAAGTCTTTATGGATGCTATTATTTGATTAATTTTAAATATTAATCAAATAATAAATATTTAAAAAATTAATCAAATATTTTCTTTAAAATATTTAAAATTAATCAAATATTATTATGATTTAAAAATATTTAAAATATTTAAAGAATTTAATCAAATATTTTAAAGAATTTAATCAATTATTATTATTATTATTTAAAATATTTAAAATGAATCAAATAATAATATTTAAACTTAATCAAATAATAATATTTAAAAATTAATCAAATTATAATTAATTGAAAAATATTATAAAAATAAATTATAAATCATTGGAGAAAGTCATATATTTAAATTTGTATTTGAATCATTGGATGTATCATCACTCTAGTAGTTCAAATGCCTTTACAACGACTTTTCATATCGCAAGGGCGTGGGTTCGAACCCCCCCCCCCCCCACCCCCCTTTTGTATTATTTTTTTTGCGCTTGTTGAAGTAAAAAATAACCAGGTTGACACATGCATCAATCAGGTCAAGCAATTTAGTAAGTTTCAAAGTAATAAACTCTTTGGAGGCATCAGGTCGACGAATACTTCAACCAGGTCGACGCATTTTAATAAGTTTCAAAGAATGAAATTTTCTGGCTTCATTATGTCGACCTACTTTTTCAGGAGGTCGACCTGCCCTTTTGGGCCATCCTTAGAAAGCGCTTTTGACTGAAATTGCTCTCTAAGTTTACCTTAGAGAGCACTTTATGAGTAAAGCGCTCTCTAAGGGTTTTTATAAAATAAATGTAATTAAAAAATATTAGAAAACCTAAGAGAGCGCTCTCTAAGGTTATTTTTAAATTAAAATATTTTAATTAAACATTGACCTTAGAAAGCGCTTTCTATGAAAAACGCTTTCTAAGGTCAATGATTATTTAAAATATAAAACTTGGCCCTTCATTTTCATAAACCCTTTCCTCTCAGAATTTTGTTTCGCTCTCTTCTTTCGCTCGTTTTTCTGAGAAACTTTTCATAAACCCTAAACTTTTATTGTTTTCGTTCATTCATTCATTATTGTTGCGTGACATTGTTCGTTCATTCATTATTCATTGTTTCTTCGTTCATTGTTCCCTTCGTTCGTTGTTTTTTGTGAAGAAGAAAAAGAGGTAAGTCATTGTTTAGTTCATTGTTGTTGTTGTTCTAGATGATTTAGTCATTGTTTAGTTATGTGCTCATCATTAGGTTTTTGTTGTTGTTGTTGCCATTGCCATTTCCTAAAAAAAGTACTAGTTATAAAATAATTGATTATATCTGTCGCTCCCGGAATTTTCATCCTAGTACAAATGCGAAAGTGGCGCGGAAAAGGTAGAGTCGTCAGCCAGACATTTTTATCCCGAAAGAATGGGAAAGGTAATGTTGCAAAAACCTAAGGAAGAAGGAAAGGACAAGGTCCTGCGAACCAAATATCTGGGTTTGGGAGTCGGTTACGACCTGGGAAGGTATTAACACATCAGACCGTCTGCCGTACCCGACGGGATCTATGCTTGCTTGTTTTGTTTCAAAGGGTAAAAGAATATGACTATTGCTGAACAAATGAACTGCTACTGGAATGAGAATGGAAATGAGAAATGGAATTGGAAAAGAGAATGGAAAGAAAGGGGGAAATGTAGGGAAAATAAAGAATGTGCTCGAATGGGCCCTACCCCGCTGCCCACGTACCTCAACGGGAAAATGAGGATCAGAGTCGACGTAGTTCGCCTAACTAAGACGGGAACTATTTGTTTGTGTTTTTATGGTTGGAACTGCGTATGTCTATGCTCAGGTGTTGCAGGCTCGTCGGATACGAGTGTGTTTACCATCTTGCATGCGAGACAAGTCATCGCAAGTTCGCATTGTGAATGAATGAGGTGAGAAAGAGAAGTTCCCGCAGGAAAGTCGTTTATTGTTTGTTGTTTGCTTTTTAAGAGTTTTTTGTATGAATTTGGCACAAGGAAGTGAATTCAAACTATTTTCCATGGAATATGTACTTGCTATTACATTCCAAGATGGAATAATAGAACAAGCACACCCAGTAAGGAGAATTTATCCAAGACTGGTTTCCATGAATTAGGGTTTAAGTTCACTAGCTTGTTGAACTTTATTAAGTGTTTTTTTGTAGCTTTTGTGAAGAAGTGTCTTTTATATTTTCTTTGTGAAACAACCCCTTGATGATACTTGTACATCATGCTAGACAAGCCTACACCACTCCAAGATGGAATGAATGCAAGTGTCCCATGGAATAAAGCTATACACAAGGGATCCTTTCATATATTTGTTAAGTCTTTTTGGATTTTGTTTGGAGATGAGAAGAGAAAACTCAAGAGGCAAAAGGTAAAAGCTAATGGGGGACTAAGACACAACCCTAAGTCATCTTATTATGTACAAAAGTGTTTTCCTATGGTTAATGAGGCATTCTAACCTAAGGAGAAGAAAGAGCAAACTAGAATTCAACTTACTTCCTAAGGAAGTTAAGTTGAAATCTAAAGAAAGAGGGAAGCCCTATGAACAAATCACCAAGGTGCTAAGGAAAAACAAATAAATGCATAAAGGAATAAGAATGAAGTGATTACCTCATCTTCCCCCACCTAAAAAACAAATATTAGTATGATGAATAAAAGTGAACAATTATTACATGGTAAATATTTCAAAACAATCCACACTATCTAAGGAAGAGATTAGTGAACTCCTAAGACAAATACTTAAGCTTAAAGCACCTTATAAGAAGGGTAAACTTAAAAAGTCAGTAGCTAAACTCAACATAAGTATTCTAAAGCTACAAAAGTGAACAACTTCAAACTATGTCCTAAAAAGAAGCTAACCCCTAATAAGAGCTAATGTAAAGTTACATGAAGAAACCTAAATGGTTAAGTAGGCTAAAATTGTGTAAACCCTAAGGTGAATAGAAAATATAGGGGCTAACACCTAAATAAAGTCTCCTAAGATGTCATACTAAAAGGGGATGAAGATATCCAAGTGAAAGAGATCCAAACTTTATATGTAATGGTGTGAGAATGAGAAGAAAATGCATATAAGACTTCAAAGGAATAAAAACTTAGAATACAAATCAAAACATGACCAAGAGAATTTGAATTCCCCATACAAAGACCAGGGGCTTGATGAAATGTTAAGAAGTGATTTAAACATGCAATGATCATCATAAAATTAGTTTTGAAGGGTTAAGATGGAGGATGAAGAAGAATTATGTCAAAAGGAGGCAAAGGCAACTTAAGACTCAAGCAAACCCTAAAATCAAAAGACAAAGGCCTAATGATTGTACTCTACACTTAAGAACCGCTAATATGACCTACAAGACTCAAAACCAAGACCTTAGATCAATGGCATGAATGCCTTATTCAAAGGGAGATGAAGGAAGCTTCTAAAAGGGACCAAAAATGACTTAGGACTTAAGTAACTTGAGAAAAATATCAAATGACCTATAAAAGTTATTAAATTTAATATTGGACATCACAATCCAGAGATTAACATGTGTACAAAAAATCTCATGAAAACTCCTAATTTTGAATGGTTACAGAATCACTAGAATGCAATTAGGGTTTATATGAACCTATGTGGAAGAATGAACTCAAAAGGGCCTAAAAATGACCTAAAAAATCCATAGGAAAATATTTTGAGGAAGTTTAATGAGCTATTAAAATAACACAAAAAGAATGGGACATTTCTCATATGTGGTTTGGGAGAAAAAAATGGGCAAATTTGTGGGTCAGAAAGGGTGAAAATTGAGAAACAAATAAAGTGAAAATTAATTCTGATCTCAAAAATGAATAAAAATGAAATCTAAAAATATTGAAAATTATATAAAATTATGAAGATACTACATGAATTTATTTGGAATTTTTTGATGCATTTTGCTATTTTTAAAAATAGGAAACGAAATTGGAATTTTATGAGAAAAAGAAATAAAATGGAAGGAATTGGTTTGGGCCAGGGGGTGCTGGAAGCAACAAAAAAAACATAAATGGGCTCACATGAAACACGTTGGGGTGTGATTAGAATGCTGGGGATTTGTACACAAACACACGCACGTGATATGAACAGATCATTAAAACGCTGGCAACATGTGGATGCTTGGATCAGTTTCATCTAACGGTTGTGTCTTAAAATTACAAGAAATGCTAGGGCACTGTTCAGGCGCCGGAGAAGGACTCCGGTCACCTTCTCCGGCGAGGCTCTGATTAGGGCAAGGTTCAGACCTCTATGAAAATGAAATGTGGAGCTATGGCTGGGTTCGTTTCTTCATGTTGAACACATATATGGCCTTAGATTCTACTTAGGGTTCATGAATATCACAAATCGAAGCCAAACAAATCCAGACCTAAAATTGGATCTAAGCACCTAGGGTGCATATCAACTAACCAGTTCAAGGATTGCTCCTATTTAGCCTCAAAACACACGAAACCATCAAGAACCAATGAAATTGAATGCCTAAGATTCAAGCTCTAACCTGAAATGCAAATCTTCAGTTTGTTGAAGAAAAACCAGAGATGAGGTTCCACAGAGCTTTATGAATGTTCTTGAGCCTTTGGAGAGTGAAATAAACACTTTGGATGCTGGATTCTTGAGGATAATGGATCTGGTGCCCTGTAATTCATCAATATGCAGTGGTGGATCTTTGTTGATTTGAGATGATCAAGCCATGGAGATGAAGCTAAACATGGTGCTGATGATGAATTGATGCAGATTGGAGCTTAAGTGTTGAAGATAGAGGATCTTTGATCCAAAATGCAGTGCAGTCTCAATGTTGCAGTAGCTTATCCTTGAGGAATCAAGCTTTGTAGTCAATGGAGATTATGCTTGAGATGATGAAGATGATGGATTGAAGGAGAATGGATCAAAGAGATTGAGAATGGAGCTTCCTCGAAGCAAAGTGCAGTGAGGATGCAGTGAGGATTTTGATGAACTTCTATGGTGTGAATTGAGCAAATGGTGAGAGAGACTTCAAAATGCACTGCACTCTTCCTTTTATAGAACCTTTGACCAATGGTTAGCTAGCCTGGTTAACTGAGTCAGGTTTGTTACAATTGAGTCAAGTTTGTTAGAGTTAGTTATGCCAACTATGCATTCTAGAATCATCCATGCTCGAGCACAATCTCATGCTACAGATTCCATGACACCTATGGTGTGGATTAGTGAAGTCATTGGTCATGGAAACTTGCTAGCTTGCTTGGGAAAGGGGTGCATAACAAGGTGAATGATCCTGCACACACTCAAATGAATCCTATTGGTCATTACTCTTAAGGGCCGAGTAATGCAATGCTTGATTGATGAGCTCGAGCTCAATCATATGCAATGAGGAGCACCTTTGTTATGATGAGGTAGGATGGAATGCAAGCAATGCAATATGTTTAACCTCACTCCCTTGGTTTGAATTCTCAAGAATATGCATGATAGGTATGATATGCAGGAAACCATGTGATAATGCGCTTCTTTTAAATGAACTTTGTGAGTAATGGCAAGTTGGAATAGTGTTTGCAACTTGATTGAATTGAATGAAACACTTGATGCACTGCCTTGGATTGCAAGAAATTTTTCTGAAACTTGATGCACTGCCTTTTATGAAATTTTTCTTCATGAACAAGCTACCAAGGAAGATGATTCTTGTGCCTAATTTGAAGAGAATGCTTCATGGAACATGTTTGATGTTCAATCTAAAATGAAATATGGTTTCTAGATGACTCAAAAATGCTATTGAAAATCATGCCTTGATGCTGCATAGCTTGCCTGCACACATTGCCTTGCTTTGAGCCCATGGTGCCCATGTATGACCAGTTGCAACCCTCTCCCTTTAGCCACTCATAGCTCTCAATCCTTTGATCAAATGAAAAAATGTTGAACATCAACATTGTAGGGATCATGTAGGGGAACAACTTTGTAGTTTACAAAAAATTGATTTGAATCCTTCTTGACCAAGAAAAAAAGCTTGACATTTGAACCACCACCTGTTTGATAATATGCCAGGAAGGGCGCGCGTGCTGGCCAGCATTTGCCTCGCTCATGACTTGCCTTGGGCCTTGAATTGTTCAAACTTTCCAAGATCATATCTCACTCATTTTTTATGTTATGGAAGAGTTCCACCTATGGATTTGAAGCTCAAGATGCCCTCTTTAATTGGCTCAAAGTAGAATTTTGATAGCCCTCATATTTTGGGAGAAGGACTCTCTCAAAGATGCTGCAAAAATGGCCAAAACTTGCCATTTTTGGAAACTCTAATTTTCCAAAAATGGTAAGTTTTGGTTTTCTTGATTTCTCTTGATTCCTCCATCATTTCTTGATCAAATTTGAACCATAGGATCCTTGTAACCCTAATTTCATGATTTTGATCTCAAAAATTCAGGAGTTGACGTTTTCTTCAGCATGGTTGACTTTTCCCCAAATCCCTGATTTTCAGTCATCTGGCCAATTGAACCTTTTCCAAAATGAATTTGTGGATGAAATTTGAACCCTAGGCACTTGTCATCATATACAAGACAATGGAATCCTATTTGGATCATAACTTCATGCAGAAACCCAATAGAAATGAAACCCTAATTTGGCCTTTTTTTATCAGGAGATGTTGCACTGCTTGCCTTCTTTGATCAAACCAAATCTTTCCATGACTTGTGGCTTCAAATGAGAACTTGTGTGATATTGTGAACCCTTTACACAATATTGAGAAGATTTGTGGCCCTTTGATTGCCTTTGTATAGCCTTCAATTGCTCCAATCATTGATCACATACCTATGCCTTAGCTATGCTATACATGATGCAATGTTGTTAGTTATTTCATGAATCTATGTATGCAAAATGCTATGCAACATGTTGAAGGAATGAGAGGGAAATTTTTGAGGTATTACAATATCATTCAATAATATTAATTAGTTGTCATTTTATATATAGCTTATATCATTTAATGAATTATGGATTATGGATTTTTATATTTGTCATTTAATTTTCTTCTTCTTTCTTACAGGTCAAATGGCTGGTAACGAGGAAGAGGACTGTCATACCCTAAATTTTGACCATAAATTTTCAAAATTTTGTTCATTTTAGACGCGTTTTGTCGATATATCGAAATCCATCATTCTTGCATTTTTACATCTCATTTACCATGAATCATGCATAATCGGTCGTTTCTATTTCAAGTAATTGTTTCGTTTCAATCTTTTAGTTAGTAAAATATTTGTCTTAAATTATTTAAGAATTAGTTTAATTTAAATTTTTATTTTTTTTGTTCATTCCTAATTTAGATTTTTTATTTATTTAGGTTAATTTAGATTTAAATATAATTTCAATTTAAGTTAATTTTAATCTAATTTTAAATATAAGTTAATTCGGTTTAGAAATGGTCGTTCTAATTTAATTTTGTCAATTAATTCTAATTAGTTTAATAATTTTAATATTGCATTTAAATCATTTACATTATTTATCTAGTCTTATTTTTAAATTAATTTGTTTCTTATTTGGTCTTATTATTAGATTAACAGTTATTTAATTTTTTCTAGTCCAACTTTCAATTGATATTTTATTTAGTTACCTCAGTTTATTTTGATTAGACTTTTTTTATTAGAAATAGTTTGCATTTTAATTTTAATTAATTTGGCTTAATTCAAATAATACAAGAAAATAGAAGTTTGTTTTGTCTCGGTCAACCTCATTGATCTCATCTCCCAAAATCTGCAGCATCCTTACCACCCTTGTATAACAATGACCCTACACTACCTGCCACCATCTTTCACTAAACTGGAACATGATAACCTGCATTAAAAAAAAGATTTTTCAGACAATAGAAAAATAGGAGAAATTTTTGCACAAAGGGCAAAAGGATCTCTTCACAAGCGGGAGAAGAAAAGATGGCTGGGGACAACCAATTTCGAAGAAAAAAAATATACAACATAAAAGGAACACAGTGAAAGGGGAAGAGGGGATTTTTTCGGACAGAAAACAAAAAAAAAAACCACAACCATAACCATAGAATTTCGGATCTCACACAACACACCAACAGACACCATCCTTCCAAATAACCCTTTAAACATCACCCTCTTAGAGCCCAACAGGGCCTTCTGATAGTCCTACTTCCCCAAGTTACAATGAACAGTCTGCAAAATATAGTCCTTCCTTGGCATATTCTCCTAGCAGTCTAATATTATCTCCATCAAGTCCCTATAGTCCCACATCTCCAAGTTACAGTCCAACTCCCTCCGCCTTAACCACCACATCAATCCACCGTTGACCACCGAAACCTTCAAAACCGTAGAAAAAAATTAAACCAAAAACTCAACGAGAAAACAAACCGTTTCAACAAAACCTCCTTCGAAATCTGACAAAAAACAAAGCCACCGCAGGCCTTTCCGAGCACACCTGCAAACTTACGCCGCGAAACTCAAATCGCCGCGACACCCTCTCAACAACCCACCGTTTCGAAATCTGAAAAACACAACCATCCTCTTCTTCACCAACGAACCACCTCCGGAGAAAACCGCTAAAAACTAGAAAAATCCATCACCGACTGAGAAACGAATCAACGACAACCAATGTTCAAACCACACAAAACCAACCCACACAAATCGAGAATCAGAAACACGAAGAATGAGATGAAGAGTGAAAAAATCAGATTTGAAAGCCAACACTCACCGTATATTTCTAATAACCTTCAACAAACTTTCCAAATCCGAGCCAAACCTTCTGAACTCACCACCAAATGACAAACCTATGAAACCAAACCCTTCAACTACGATCCCACCGCGAATCCAAACGCCGAAAACGGTACCTGAGATCCGACAACCGAAAACAACCAAATCCTCTTCACCGACAAGTCGCGAGCCGCACCTTCATCATCATCTTTCAACGACAACGCTCACTATCCTCACAGCCGAACAACCACCGCATCACCACTGCCGATCGCGAGACCGTGATTTACGAAGAGAATCTGAGACGGAGGCGGCGGTGAAGACGGATTTTGGAGAGCGTGTGATGCGTTGACTGCTGAGGTTTCTGTTTTCATTCCTTTATTTCAGATTTTCACTTTTTTTATAAAAAATGGTTTTTTTACTTCTGTTTGTTTTGTTTTTTTTAAGAGTAGGTTTTTTTCCTGGGTTGTATCGATGGGCCATGTGAGCCCATCTGATCTGATATTTGCATTCCCGTTTCAGCGGACATACCCCCCCTGTTTGTTTTTTATTTATTTTATTTTTCGTTGATAAACTCTTAATTAATTTTATTTATTTCTCTTTTACTAATGATGGTTTGCTTTATTTTTAGATTCACTTAAATTCTAGTTGTTGTTTTTTAGAAATTTAATTTACATAATTTGATTTAGAAATTGATTAGAATCTTCATGGTTTCACTGTTTTTGTTATTTGTGGCAAAGTTTTGGTTTCCAATGTCAATTGTTATTAATCCTGGATGTTAACTTTTGACGCTCATTTTGTTCAATAGAGTTTCAGTCGAATATGATTTGAGTTTACTTGCTAGAACCTTGATTGAGATAACTATGTGGACGTGTGATCAATTGGGGTTAATGGTAAAACTTCTGAATAAATATTATTGAACCTTTTTGCGTGCATTGAAGAGGCAACGGACCTTCTCCGTTAGGTATCGTTAAAACTCAACTTTATCCCTTTTTGCACCTCATTATAGTCTCGGTGCCACATTTGCGTTTATCTGGTTATTTGTACATCACCCTCGTGTCTAAACCATAAAACATTTAAAAACTTTCAAACTAATTAATTTGCGAAAGAATTGAACTCCGGAGTCTAGCACTCTGCACGTTCTTGAGTGAATCACACCTGGGCTAGCCCCACGCGTCGTAGATTCATTTGCCCTTTCGTATTTAAAACGCTCGACTTAATTAATCAATAAAACTTCCTCGTCTACATTTGCACACACGTAAGTCGGTCACTTGTGATTGCCGTCTGCACGACATTACGCGTCTTAATTCACTAATCAAATAACGAGTAATTGAACTCCGGAGTCTAGCACTCCGCACGTTTTTTAATTAAAACACTCCTGGGCTAGCCCCACGCGATGTGGTTTATTCATCCTCTCGTTTCTAAAACACTTAAACTTAAATCAAATAACGAGTAACTGAACTCCGGAGTCTAGCATTCCGCACGTTCTTGAATTAAAACACTCCTGGGCTAGCCCCACGCGATGTGGTTTATTCATCCTCTTGTTTCTAAAACACGTAAACTTAAATTAATTAACGAGTAATTGAACTCCGGAGTCTAGCATTCCGCACGTTCTTGAATCAAATCACTTCTAGGCTATCCCCACGCGATGTGGTTTATTCATCCTCTCGTTTCTAAAACACGTAAACTTAAATCAAATAACGAGTAACTGAACTTCGGAGTCTAGCACTCCGCACGTTCTTGAATTAAAACACTCCTAGGCTAGCCCCACGCGATGTGGTTTATTCATCCTCTCGTTTCTAAAACACGTAAACTTAAATTAATTAACGAGTAATTGAACTCCGGAGTCTAGCATTCCGCACGTTCTTGAATCAAATCACTCTTGGGCTAGCCCCACGCGTTTTGGTTTATTCACTCTCTCGTTTCTAAAACACGAAATTGTTTAAATAAATTATACGAAGGACTGAAAGGATTAGACAATTCATTCACTTTTTCGTATTCAAAACAATTCGACAATCTTGAAAGGATTAGACATGACTCATCCCCATAGGAAATATGTTCCTCCTTTCTCCACAAACACAAACAAAAATCTTACAAACAATTACTTTCAAAGGAAGAATGTGGCATTGCTTGTCGATACTTATATCTAAGTTTAAAGCTTCTTCCGATTTTATTTATTCTCGAAGGAAGAATGTGGCATTGCTTGTCGATACTTATATCCAAGTTTAAAGCTTCTTCCGATTTTATTTATTCTCAAAGAAAGAATGTGGCATTGCTTGTCGATCTTATATCCAATTTTAACGCTTCTTTCGATTTCTCTTTCTCAAATGTTTGTGGTGGAATAGGCGAGTTACCTACCTTAAAGATGACGACTTGTCTCTTTCTTTTTCAAATACAACTTAAAACTTACCAACCAATTTAAATTATTTTCCATAATTAATCAGCGAGTAACTAAACTCTGGAATCTAGCATTCCGCACGTTCTTGAATGCAATCACTCCTGGGCTAGTCCCATGCGACGTGGTTTATTCGCCCTCTCGTTTTAAAACACCCTTAACAAAGATCAAACATCTTTTCTCAAAACGAATATTGTTCAAATCTTTCTATCTCGCAAACAAGCTAGCGCTTCAGCCTCCTATCGCGAGCAGATAAGCCAACGCTTAGCAGATTAGAAAGCATTTTCAAACAATCGTTCAATAAAAATCACAAACCGTAGTTGCACGAACTACGAAGCTCTGACATTCCCATTGCACAAGGGAATAAGTAGGCACGGGGATTTTAATCCTTCGCGAGCACAATAATAAAAAACTTAATCATTTCTCTATCTCTCCATCACAATAATAAAAAAAATTAACCTTTTCTCATAACAAATGATAATTAAAATATTTCTTTTAAACATTTTTAGTAACTTTAATCATTAAAAGAAGACAATAATACGAGTTAACATTTTAAGCTCAAATTAAACTAAGAGGTTTCCGTTGAGTACAACGGACGTGAGGGGTGCCTAATACCTTCCCCTTGCGTAACTGACTCCCGAACTTAGATTAGTGGTTTCGTTGACCATTCTTATCCAATTTAGGTTGTGTCTATATCTTCCTTTTCTCTCATAGAATAAATAGAATTAGGTGGCGACTCTGTTGTTTATTTTAGGATCGTATTTTTCGAGGTACGACAAGGACACACGCGAGACACATAATGATACAAATGAAGCTCAGGATGCAACTTCAAATGTAGAAAGTGAAATAAAAAGAGGAATCACAATAATGAAGTCAATCATCCGTGCTAGGGATAAAGGGATCAAATATGATGTACATTGGAATGATGATAACCAACTGATTGAGCCTAACGGTTCAAAGTTATCTTCATATATTAGTTCACTTGCCCGCCAACACATTCCTATTACCAATGATAATTGGAGGAATCCAGAGCTGAAATCTGGTAAAGATAGGATATGGACTGAGATACAGGTACTTACCAAATATGATTGATGTTATTTTATTTTTGTTGACGATTAAGTATTTAATTTACTTATACTAACACACTTTATGTTTATATGTGTATGTTTTTTTTTAAAACAGATGTCCTTTAATATTGAAGAAAGTCGAAAGAAGTATTGTATTCAAATGGCCGGAAGGAGACACAGAGGGTTTAGAGCCTTATTAACAACAAAATATCTGAAAGATGAGGAAAAAATTTTTGTTGAAGCATACTGTAAACACCCCAAATTTGCCCTCACCCACTCACACCATGGCTTGTGATTATTTCATATGCATAAACACAATCATATCATCTCATATCACAATTTTGATTCACTGCATAGCTTCTAAGTCATCTGCACCTAGGGTTTGTGATCTGAGCAATCCAAGAGCTTCTTGAGCCACTCCAAAGGCCATAAATCACTTCAAAGGGGTCCATGTGTGTTCAAGTATCATATTATATCCTCTCAAAGTCAAAAATGCCAAAGAATCACAAGAACTGGGATTGGTATGGATGCAGAGCCAAGTTTGACTGCACAGATGACCTAGGATTAGGGTTTTGGTTTCAGAGGCCATAACTCCAAATTTTTTGGTCATTCTTGTTTCCATTGGTCTCTATATGGTATAGGGAGTATGCATATCAATTTTCATGAAGAAATTCCATGGGGAAGTCATCTGATCAAGAGTTGACTTTTCAGACAAGTCAGTGCAAAATCAGGGCATCTGAGGCCCCCAATGACCCAACCAATGGGTGGTCTTCATCATTTTGAGGGCATATGATCTTTATTTGATCATGGAAGAAGGTTGGAGTTCACAAAATTCAAGAATTTGGAGTTTTTGCAAAGTTGACTTTTTAGGGCATAGTTGACTTTTGAAAAATATGTCATTTTATGCCATTTTTCAAGCCTTACTTTTTGATCCAAAAATGCTTCAAATGGAAAAACTTTGGTCATGAAAGTTGTAGAATACATTTTTCCCTTTTCAAAAAGTACAAGAACATGATCTAATTCTTCTTGGATCAAAAGTTATGGTATGTTAAAGTTGGCAAAAATCACTAATTTTCAAGACATGCACCAAAAGGCAAAGTTGCAAATTCTCCTTTCAAGGCCAATTCAGTCATCATATGGGCTTCTAATTCACTCAACATGATCACACAACTTCTAAAAAATCAGATTTGAGCCAAAGTCTCTCATGTTTCATGGCTTGTGTAGCAAGATAGTCACATGTGAACCATAAGGAACCAACTTGCAAAATCATCATCATACTTCCTTCCACTTGATGCCTTGGATGCTGAGCCAGCCATAGCTTCCTCACACACCATGCTGCGCCAGCCCATGCTCTTGTACCAAGCTAGAACTTAGCCCATGCCTCTCTTACAACAAAGTTGACATTTTGCAAAAGTGAACATCCCAATCACAGCAGGCCAGGTCACATCATCTGACCAATGGGAGTTCTTTATGCAAGGAAAATGCTAGCCATTTCATACATCAAGCCAGCCTGAAGCAAACCCTAGCACAGCATACACAAACTCACCCCATTTTGCATTTCTCTTCGAAACTCTCTGCACAACTCACAAACATTCAAACAAGTTTCACTAATCATCTCACCATGTTTCATTGAGCCTAAACCAACAAGACACAAGCCTGAATCCAACAAGAACACCTCATTCCCATTTTCACTCCAACCTGCAGTTTCCTTCGAAACATCTTCCACAGCTCACAAACACCCAAACAAACTCCACAAACCTTCTCAAAACATCACCCTGACCACAAACAACCCTTCACCATTGCCAGAAACAGCCTGAATCACCATCACCATTTTCAACTGAGCCTGAGCAGAAGCTGTTCAAACTCCTCAACCAGCCAACTTAAACTCCTTCTAAGCATTCAAGCATCATCAGAGGATCAAGTGGAGTGGATTACATCAAGAGGGGAGGTCAGAAAGTTGCTGGATTGAAAGCTTCGAAACTCAGGTAGCTCGAGAACATTTTTTCCAGAAATCATTTTTAAAGTTCTTAAGTTGTTCTATATGTCTTCCTGATCATGAATATGCCTTTAGTTTTGAAAATGGTGGAGAGTTGAGAGTTTATCATGCTTCTGAAACTTTTTGCCCTAGAAATAGATTGATTCGATTCAGCCTTTGTAGGAAAAATAAATTTGTTTTGAGTGAGGGTTATGATTCGTGAGTGAGTGGGAAACATTTTTGTTCAATTAGATTTCATTTTCGTAACGTATGGAGTGAGTTTGAGGTTTGGGGTGAACGGAGAAGATGACCGGAACACTGTTCCGGTCATCTGAAAGTGATTAACGGTGTAATTAGGGTTTAAGCATTAATTAGCCAGGTTTGAATGCTGGCCTTTGGATTTGGCGCCAGGTCAACGCGCGCGTGTTTTCATTTGAATCTCCACCATCAGATTGCATGACTTTTACTTATTTCAGTTTAAATTCATTTATTTTCATATTTATTTCATTTGTTTTGCATAATTTATTTAAAATAGCAAAATTGTTTTAAAAATTATGAAACTTTTTCTCAAGAGTTTTATTAATTTTTAAGACACAAAAATATTTTTATTTTCATTTTTAGCATTTAAAAAGTATTTTAAAATATTTAAAAGTTTATTTTTAATTGATTAATGAAAATTAATTTATTAAAAATACTTTTAGGTATTTAAAAATCACCAAAAAATTCATGAAATGTTCTAAGACATTTAGAAACATTGTTCAACCTTCAAACCAAATTTCGTTTTTGATCTTGATGCATTTTGAGAATTTTTCATTGAATTAAAATCATTTTTGTGCATTAATTTGATCCATAGTTCAAAAAATCATTTCTGCCTATTCATGAAGAGTTGGACATTGATTCTTCTTGCATTGCATTGTGTTTAGCATGTAGTTTGTGAGATTAAATGGCCATGATTTGATCTTTCATTTTCCATTTGTTTGACAATTTTCTTGTTTAGGAACCCTAAAAACCCTAGAAACTTGTAAAATTCATATCTTGAGTTTGGTTAAGAGTTGAGACCTCTCCTTTGGGAATTGGTTTAGTATAGGATTAGGGATCCTTTGAGTGGCATTTTCATTTTTTTATCTTAGGGTTTGCTTCTGATTTTGGTTTTTGTTTGATGTATTGTTCATAAACCCTAATTTGGGCTTCCATATGCATCCATCTTGCATTCTCTTGCATAACATGACTTGCCATGACATTTCAAGCATCCATGTGATTCATTTGACATCATAAGACATATAGAAAGCATGTTTGATCATTGCATCATGTATTTGCCATGTTGTATGCCATGTGCACTGCATAACTTTTCATGTATGTTCTTGGTTCTTAGCTTGCTTCATTTGCATTCATGAGCTTGTATGATCATTTCCATGTGCTGCCTCATGTTTGTAGCATTACATAGCATCATTAGCATCATGTAAATGCTTCTGGTTTTGTTTCTCATCATGTCATCTCATCCCATTTTGCATGGCATTGCATTTCTTTTCTAACCTTTCAGGTGGTAAGTGATTTTGGGAAGTGAATTTGCCTTCACTTCTCACAACTTTTCTTTTCATCTCTCTTGCATCCATGCTGCATTCTTATATGTGTTTGAGTTTGAGCTTGCTCATTCTTCTTCTTCCCACTTTCTTTCTTCTAGTGACTTGACTTCTTGAATGAAGCAAGTCACTTTGCTTCTCTTGATCCTTTCATCTGCTTCCTGGTGGTTCCATTGAAGATTGTTTTCTCTTGTAAACCTCACAAACTTTAGGAACAACCAAGCATGACAATGATTAGGGTTTTGATTAGTCTCCCCCCTTTTAGTTTTACCTTTGTGTCTCTATTGAGTCTTCTCTTCTCACCTCCTAATCAGGGACTAAACCCTAAAGGTTTTAAGGCTTTGTGATTAAGCTTATACCTGCATCCTTCTCTTAGGATGGAGTGTATAACTTTAATCCTAAGTGTTAAACCCTTAATGTGTTTAACTCCCTTAATCAATCCACTTAAATAATCATCAAGACATCACACTTGTAACTTGGGCCTTGCATTAGGGTTCTAATTCTTCCTTAATTGGTTAAGAAGGACTAACCCTAGTGTTAATGGACAAGTCCCCCTCAAGTTGTCTTACAAATCATAAAAATCACTTCATCATCATACCATTAAATAAAATCCACTTAATCAAAGGCTTGTTTTGTCATGAGGTTAATCCCTAATCATGGATTAAGTTGAGGAGCTTTCCTCAGCTTAAACATTCTCATCTATTATCCTTCTATTAGGATGGTGTAATGAGTCTGTTTAATCCTTGATTATGGCTTAACCTCATTACTTAACACTAAACAAAAACACCAAAAACATCTAAATAATCACAAATAGGTTAATGATCTTAATCCTATATCAAAGGTGATTAAGTGTGAGAAGCTGACTTCACACTTAAGGTATTCTCATTACCCCTAATCAGAGGGAAGATGTGATGAGTTTAATAAATCCATTGGTTTAGGCTTAAGCTCATTAACTTATGACAAACTTTCAAAAGCAATAAAAGATTGAAAACACAAAAACAAACAATAATCGTCTCCTCCGGGATTCTTTTCTCATCTCATTCACTCACAAACGAGAACTTGCTTCTTCCGTCTAATGCAAGACAGTAAGCACCTGAGCCAGACAGGTCATACACTTGAGCATAAACAAGTAAGCAGTTCACAAGTCAATTCACCTTTCAGTCTCTTTGGGTCGAACTACGGTGTTCTGACTTCCTCATTGCACGAGAGGATACGTAGGCATAACTTAACAGTTATCGAACAAAAGTCTCTGTATATTCCCCCTCTTTCTAGCTTTATTCTTTAAGCCTCATGATCTTGAGCTTCTCACTCTTTTCCTTGCACTGACACATCATTTATACATATCACACCTCACTTTCTTTTACACTGACACCTGTACATCCTTTCCCAGCTATCTTATGCACAGATTGCACTGACACTACCCCTTTAAAACACAAATCTTTTAAGCGTGGATCCCGTCGAGTACGACGGACAATCTGGGTGCTAATACCTTCCCAGGTTGTAACCAACCCCCTTTCTCAGTCTCTCTGGTTCGCAAACCGTCTTATCCATATCTTATCCTAGGTCTATGCAGCATTGCCTTTCCTCCGGGATAAAAATGCCTAGCTGGCGACTCTATTCATCTCCAGTGAGTTCACGGCTGTGTGTTCTCACTGTCCCTCTCGCCGACCGTTCGCGTCTGTACCTTTATTTGGGCCAGTCCCACTTATCGGGAGCGACAGCTTGGCGACTCTGCTGGGGATCTTATACTGCAACCAGGGCTTCTGGTTCTTTTTGTGGGTTCCTCCTAGCGCTTGTTTGGTTTGTGTTTATTGGGGTGTTATGTGCTTACTTATGCTTGTATACTTGCTTTATTTTTACTGCTTTATGTACAGTTGCTTTACTGTTTTCTTTATTGTTTTTGTATATATCATACTGTCATACTGCTGGCTGGATCTGGTTTTTGCTTTGGTGGGTGGGTGTTCCATTGAGAGTTAAGGTCCTATACCTGGGACCTGAGTGACACCTAGGCTAGAGTGAATCATATTCTTTCCCATTCCATCTCGGTCTGGTGCGGGAATATGAAACACGGTTCAGATATGGGTTTCTTCTTGAGAACTCTGTGTTGCAGATTTCCTGCAATGCTAGGGCTATCTGGGAAGCCTGCTAAGTCTGGATGACCTTTTAGTATTGACCTTCAGAAACTGAGGTGAACTAGAGGAGGAACTTTTATGGTTATTGTAAACACTGTACCTCCGGGTTAGAAGTGTTTACACTTCTCATAACTGATCCAAGTCTGAGGATCCTTGTTTTAGAACACCACCTGTGAGGGGGTTGGGCTGTTTACAGGTTTGCAGGTACCTTGACCTCAGAATACCCTGTTACTTTGTTTGAATAAGAATACTCCATGTTGGAACAGTTCTTGTGATTCTAAACCCTGGACATGTGGCTCTTTATTTGAGCCCCCCACCTTGGTTACTGGACTTATAGACCTCCATCGGGATTTCTTACACACATGGACTTGTATCAGAGCACTTGATCAGATCCAGCTCAGTCACAAACCCTTGCATATCATTTGCATACATAATCATTGCATCATATTGACATTTGCTTATTTGTGTTTCAGGGTATCCATCTTCATTTGGTTTTGGTTTTGACCCCATCTTCAGTATTGACCTATCTTCATCAGCACTTGCTTCAGCTATCAGCTATCCACTTCAGCCAATCAGTGGCCCATTCTTCAGTATCATCATCAGCACTTGTCTCTACTCAGTCTCAACATCATGGCACCTAAAAAGAGCAACATCACCTACCACTTCTTCCAGCCAGAGCTATCTGACATCAGGAGGATTCAGACCCTAATCACTCCAGACCATATACCACTGTTCAGGGAACACCATGGAGATATACTTGATATGGTTATGGATCTGGACCCCTCACAGAGAAGCCTGATCCACACTTGTCTTCAGTTCTATGATCCCCCACTGAGATGTTTCACTTTTCAGAACTTTCAGTTGGGCCCCTTATTGGAAGAATACTCATCATTAGTTGGTATACCTATCAGGGGTGAAGTCCCTTTCAACCCTGAGATGGTCTTTCCTGGTAATGAAGAGGTAGCAAAGGCATTGCATCTGGAACCAATCCTGATTGGGCAGCATATGACTTCTAAGGCTGGAATCCCTGGCCTGCATCTGGATTTCTTGATTTCTCAAGCCACTTTGAAAGCTTCTTTAGGAGAGTGGAAAGCAGTCTGTGCTTTATTGGCTTTGAGCATATATGGGATTGTATTATTTGCATATGAGCCTCGATTCATTAGTAAGAATGCAATCCATCTGTTCATTCTGAAGAACCCAGTGCCAACTTTATTGGGGGACCTCTACTATTCAGTGCATCAGAGGAATGAAAAGCAGAGGGGAAGATTAGTAAGGTGCTGTGCTCCTTTGTTCCATACTTGGCTTCTCAAGCATTTGCCCAGGACAGATGCATTTTTGAACCCTCATCAGCAGAGAAACTGGGCTGGAAGACTTACTACTCTAACTTCAGCTGATATCAGGTGGTGCACTCAAAGCACAAAAGGCAGGGATATCATCACCAGCTGTGGGCATTTTCCCAATGTGCCCCTAGTAGGAGTTAAGGGTAGTATTAATTACAACCCTCTGCTGTTTAAAAGACAACTGGGCTATGCACTGGTCCACATTCCTAAGGCACAGGACTTGGTTGAGACTCTCTATTGTGAGAACAAGATTAATCTGGCTATTGTTAGGCAGGCAGCCTGGGCCTGGGACAATGTACAGGCTAAGGGGGTAACCATCCTGGGGAAGTGTAACAATGTGGCATCAGCACAATACTATGATTGGTCCCATGCCAGGGCTCAATTCTCTGGGATGCCCTTTACTTTTGAAGATATGCCTGGGCCTTCCACAACACCACCTCCAGCAACTGTCAGCTTAGAGGAGTTTGAAAAGTTGAAAGAGAGAAATGAGAAGCTGACTCAAGCTCTACAGAAGACCCTCTGGGAGAGGAGTGATGGTAGACTAGATATTGAAAGGCTAGAAAAGCTAAGGGTGGAGCATCTGGCCAAAATTGAGAAGTCAGAGGATTACATTAAGAAGTCTAGGGCTGGAGAACAGATCTTGAAGAATGCATGCAAAGAGGCCCAATTCCAGAGAGCTAGGACTGATTTGTATCTGAAGGGGAGTCAGGCTAGGTGGGTCAGGATCACCGAAGCCCGTACTCAGGAGGACAAAAGGACTCAGGATAAGATTGAACAGATGGAAGCTAGTGCAAAAGAACAACAGGAAGCCCTGGCAGCAGCCCAAAGGGAGATCTCAGAGTTGAAGATTAGAGCTGGTGTAAAAAGGTCAAAGGACCAGGGTCAACACAAGAGGCTAACTGCAGCTGTTGCTACCAGGAATCTTCTCATCAGGAATCTTACAGAGCGTCCAGCTGATCCTGTGACTGAAGCACTTCTCAAGGGAGTTCAGGAGGATGAATTTGGCCTTGGTGTTTGACTTTTGCTTGTTGTTGCTTTCATTTTATGTACTTTTTCTTTATGTTGTATTTTTGACCCCTCAGAGGGCATGTATTGTAAGGAAAAACAAACTATGTATCATTTACCTTTTGTAATATATATTTGTGATGGTTTGCTTCATTTGAGTTTTCTTCAAGCAACATCAACAGCATCTTCAAAGGGTCTGGAAGGGTCAAAACTGAATGCCAAGCCGGATACCTCGAAAACAAACAAGCATACTGCATTGCATGCTAACCCTTTGTTTGTTTTGTAGGTTTTTGTTTTGTTGTTGCTAACTCTGTTGTGATGTTCAGGAATTATTGCTCGACGACGAGGGTTCCCACTCAACAGGCCACACAGATACCCCACCCGTAACAATCTTCCGGGCATACAAATGGATCAGATGCAGCAGGACCTTACAGAGGTCAGGAACCAAATGACCAACGAGAGGTTGGAAATGAGGAACCAAATGACACAATTTATGGAGGTAATGAACAACATGGCCCAAAGCCAAGAGAGGCTCAGAGCTTTGGTGGAAGGGAGAAATCAGGAAGATCATCAGCCAGGGACTGCTGGGACTAGCAACAATGAAAGAGTCCAACCTCATGTCAATCCCCCAGTCTTTGGACCCCATCTCCATCCAGAGGCCAACATTCCAGTCAATATACAAGGGCCTGCCACAGCAGGGAGGGTACTGCAAGAAGACCCCCAAGAAGACCAGTTCACAGTAATGGGAGCCGGGGAAGAAGCTTATGATAGAAGGTTGGATGAGATAGCTGAGAAGTTAAGATCCTTAGAGTCTCAAAACTCTTTGGGTTTTGATGTTATGGATATGGGCTTGGTAGACGGGGTCAGGATTCCCCACAAGTTTAAGCCACCATGCTTCGAGAAGTATAATGGGACTTCCTGTCCCCGAACCCATCTGCAATCTTTTCTCGGGAGATTAAAAGCTTATACCATGGACGAGAAATTGTGGATGTTCTATTTCGAGGATAGCTTGACTGGAGCTTCAAGGGAATGGTATTCCCATTTGACAAGAGCAACTATTAGATGCTGGAAGTACCTGGCAGAGGCCTTCATCAGACAGTATCAGTATAATCTGGATATGGTACCCAACAGGACTCTCCTAATGGGAATGTCACAATCATCTAGAGAGAGCTTCCGAGAGTATGCTCAAAGATGGAGACAGCTTGCTGCTGCTGTCCAGCCACCTATGTCAGAAAGGGAGATGGCTGATATGTTCATGAACACCCTTCAGGGGACTTACATTGATAGGCTAGCTGCCTTCTCATCTACCAGCTTTGCAGATGTAGTCATAGCCGGGGAGAGAATTGAAAGTCTATTGAAGATGGGTAAGATCTCAGACAATGGTGCAAGCTCATCCAGTAATGCAAGAAAGCCTTTTGCAGGCCCAAGAAGGACTGGTGAGACCAATGCCATCCACACCAACAGGGGCAGGCCCCAATATGTTCATAGATCTGTGGCAGCAGTCACCATCCCTGCTCCAGCTCATCCACAACCAGTTTATCAACCTCCACAGCAAAGCTATCAGCAACAACCTCAGTACCATCAACAAAATCAGTATCCTCCGAGAAATTACAACAACAGCAACACCAACAACAATAATCAGCAAAGGCCATTCCAGCAGAGGCCATCTCAAGCCAACAGGGTGATCGATCCGATCCCTATGCCATATGCTACATTGCTGCCACAACTCCTGAAACTCAACCTAGTTGAGCTAAGGACATTGGCACCTCCAGATGCCAACAGTCTACCCAGGAATTATGACTCCAATGCTAGGTGTGCTTTCCATTCAAACACACCTGGCCATAGTACAGAAAAGTGCAGAGCCTTGCACATGAAGGTACAAGACCTGGTAGACTCTAAGGCTCTGAATTTCGCACCACCACCCAATGTCAATAAGAACCCCATGCCAAACCACGGTGGTCCCAGAATCAACGCTATTGAAGAAGACAAGCCGTCTTACTTAATAACCAGTGTGGGTCAGATCCGGACACCGTTGGTAGAAATCAAGGCTCAGCTCCTCGAATGTCACATGTTCCCGGGGTGTGAGTTAGGGTGTGCTTACTGCAATATTTCAGTAAATGGGTGCGATAACCTGAGAAATGGCATAGATGGTCTTATTCAAAGTGGCCAACTTCAGATCACCACATCATTTCCAACAAATCCAACAGTCTCATCAGCAACAATTCCCGTATCTACTACAACTGCAGCAACCATTGTTCCTGACAATTCTTCGGCTTCATCAACAAGTACTTCATCAATCATCTCAACTGATCAGTTATCAACAAATTATCCTGCTACAACTTCAGCATCACTCCATTTTGAATCTCCTACAACAACAACATCCATTCTTCCGACAATGTCTCCTACAACTCCAGCAACCAATCATGAAGACGTCTCAACTGTCACAATATTTTATGATCCTGAAAACAACTCTGCCTACAACTCAGAAAGTGCTGCTCCCGTTAGAGCACCAGTCACAATTTATTACGATCCACAAACTATCACAGTTCCTTCTGCAGCTGTCATCAGTCCAGTCACTGTCACAGTGCCTGGACCAGTACCTTATGAAAGTAGTAGGGCCATCCCTTGGCACTACGGCTCTGACATATACTGCGAGGGACAAAGAATCACTCTTGATACATCAACACCTGCACCACAGATAGACAATGTGGGAGGAGGCGGAGGCTTCACTCGAAGCGGACGTCTCTTTGCTCCACAAATTCAAAGACCCACTGCCGAAGCAGAAGCTGCTGCCAAGGCAAAAGGAAAGAGCCCGGTGCAGGAAGATCAAGCTGTTAAGGAAGCTTTGAAAACACCATTCGATCAAGAAGTTGATGAGTTCATGAGAATCATCAAAAAGAGTGATTACAAAATAGTGGATCAGCTTCACCAGACGCCATCCAAGATCTCTATCTTATCATTGCTTATGTGCTCCGAAGCCCATCGGAATGCACTACTCAAAGTCTTGCACGCAGCTTACGTGCCTGAAGAAATCACTGTCAATCAGTTGGAAACCGTGGTTGGAAATGTTACTGCTAGCAATGGGCTAGGGTTCACCAATACTGACTTGACAACGGAAGGCCGCAACCATAACAAGGCCTTGCACATAACCATGGAATGCAAAGGAGCAGTCCTTTCCCATGTGTTGGTAGACACAGGGTCATCCCTTAATGTCTTACCAAAGAAGGCCCTGGTGAAGCTAGAGTATGAAGGATTGGCATTGCGTCCCAGTAACCTGGTAGTAAGAGCTTTTGATGGTTCTAAGAGATCGGTTCTGGGGGAAATTGAGCTGCCTGTGACAATTGGCCCACAAACTTTTACAACGATCTTCTATGTGATGGACATTCAGCCTGCCTACAGCTGTTTGTTAGGTAGACCATGGATTCATGCCGTTGGCGCAGTAACGTCTACCCTTCACCAGAAGTTAAAATTTGAGTGGGAAGGCCAAGTTGTTACCATCTGTGGGGAGGAGGATATATTTGTTAGCCATCTGGCTACTTATAAGTATATTGAAATGGATGGGGAGATCCACGAAACAATGAGCCAAGGGTTTGAGGCCCTGAATGTTAATGAAGCATCTGCTGTATCTGGAATCTCCATGTCATCTTATCAACAAGCCCGGAAGGTTGTTGAAGAAGGAACTGCCCAAGGCTGGGGCAAGGTTTTATCTGTGGAGGAGAAGAAAGACAAATTTGGGTTGGGTTACAGACCAACTCAACAAAATCAAGCAGAGGCTGCTGAGAAACCCGGTTTTGTCAGTGGGGGGATGCTCACCCCTGATGCTATCAACAATTTGGAAGACGAGCTGGAGGAAGAACGCAATCTGGAGAATTGGATTCGTCCAAAGATCCCGGGGAGCAGTATCTCAAACTGGTCTTCCCAGGAAATTATAAGAGTTACTCATGCAGAGTAATTATTATTTCCTGTATTTTTATAGCATGCATCAAAGTCTTGCATCTTTGCCCAAGATGACAAGACTCATTTTGTAATCGGGCCATCTGTACTTTTTGTGCAAACAAGATTAATCAATGAAATATCAGACATCTTTTTGCAAACGAGTCTTTTTCTTTTCCGCTCACTGTTTTTCCATTTTTCTTTTTGTACAAAAAAATAAATGGCGATGTTTTCAAAATGATAACTTTATTTCACTTTTCTAAACAAGATTAAAATCAATCACTAAAATGAACAAACTGAACCCTTGCAGAGAGTGCCTTCCAGACAGCACCGACAACAGCACGGCTATGACTTCGTATGACTTTGACAATCCGATCAATCAAGCTGATGAAGGGGTTGAAGAAGAATATGAGCTTCCTGAAGAGCTAGCCAGGTTATTGAGGCAAGAGGAGAAAGTTATCACTCCTCATCAGGAGGAGGTCGAAGTGATCAATCTTGGTACAGATGAAGACGTGAAAGAAGTTAAAATCGGGGCCTGCCTGCAAGACTCAGTGAAGAGACAACTGATTGATCTGCTTCAAGAATATGTGGACGTGTTTGCTTGGTCTTATCAGGATATGCCAGGGTTGGACACCGACATTGTTGTGCACAAGCTGCCTTTGAGAGAAGAATGCCCACCAGTTAAACAGAAACTGCGCCGTACTCGCCCAGACATGGCTATGAAAATCAAGGAAGAGGTACAAAAGCAATGGGACACCGGGTTCCTTGCTGTGACTAGCTATCCGCTGTGGGTTGCTAATATAGTACCTGTGCCTAAGAAAGACGGAAAAGTAAGAATGTGTGTTGATTACCGGGATCTGAATAGAGCCAGCCCGAAAGATGACTTCCCATTACCTCACATTGATGTATTGGTGGATAACACGGCTCAGTTCTCGGTATTCTCCTTCATGGACGGATTTTCAGGATACAATCAGATCAAGATGTCACCTGAAGACATGGAGAAGACAACCTTCATCACACCCTGGGGCACGTTCTGTTACAAAGTGATGCCATTCGGACTGAAGAATGCTGGTGCCACATATCAACGGGCTATGGTGACATTATTCCACGATATGATCCATAAGGAAATCGAATGTTATGTGGATGATATGATTGCCAAGTCCCTTACAGAGGAAGATCACCTGGTAAATCTGCTCAAGTTGTTCAAGCGTCTGAGGAAGTACCAACTGAAGCTGAACCCCAACAAATGCACATTCGGGGTGCGATCCGGTAAGCTGCTGGGTTTTATTGTAAGCGAGAAAGGGATTGAAGTTGACCCTGATAAAGTCAAAGCTATTCAAGAGATGCCTGCACCGAAAACAGAGAAAGAAGTTCGAGGGTTCTTAGGTCAATTGAACTACATTTCACGGTTCATATCTCACCTTACAGCAACCTGTGAACCTTTGTTCAAGCTGTTAAGAAAAGAACAGACGGTCAGGTGGAATGAAGACTGCCAGAAGGCTTTTGACAAGATCAAAGAATATCTGCAAGAACCTCCAATCCTTATGCCGCCAGTTGAAGGAAGACCTCTGATAATGTACTTGACAGTATTAGAAGAGTCAATGGGGTGTGTGCTGGGCCAGCATGACGAGTCTGGTCGAAAAGAGTATGCAATATACTACCTGAGCAAAAAGTTTACCGACTGTGAACAACGTTATTCACTGCTCGAGAAAACTTGCTGTGCTTTAGCGTGGGCTGCTCGCCGACTGAGACAGTATATGTTGACCCACACCACTTTGCTGATATCCAAGATGGACCCAGTTAAGTACATTTTCGAGAAGCCAGCTCTTACCGGACGGGTTGCAAGATGGCAGATGATTCTTACAGAATATGACATCCAGTACACTTCTCAGAAAGCCATCAAGGGCAGTGTACTATTCGAATATCTTGCTGAGCAACCTATTGATGACTACCAGCCTATGAGATTTGACTTCCCTGATGAAGACATCATGTTCATAAAATCAAAAGATCATGAAGAGCCTATTCACACTGAAGGGCCTGACCCGGAAGAAGAATGGACTATGATGTTTGATGGGGATGTTAATATGAACGGTCGTGGTGTTGGTGCAGTACTCATTACACCTAAAGGGGTTCACATGCCTTTCTCGGCAAAACTCACTTTCAACTGCACTAACAACGAAGCTGAATACGAAGCTTGCATTATGGGTCTTGAGGAAGCCATTGACCTCAGGATCAAGACATTGACTGTATTCGGAGATTCAGCTCTGGTGGTTAATCAAACCAACGGAAAATGGTACACCCACCAGGATCATCTGATACCTTACAGGGATTATACAAGGAGGTTGCTGACTTTCTTCACAACGGTCAAGCTTGAGTATATCCCTCGGGACGAGAATCAGTTTGCAGATGCTCTTGCTACCATTTCATCCATGATCAGAGTTCAAGCTACTAACTTTGTACCTCAGATTTCAGTGTCCAGACTTGATAGACCAGCATATGTGTTCGCAGCAGAAGTTGTCAAAGATAATAAGCCTTGGTTCCATGACATTAAATGCTTCTTGGAGGATCAAACATACCCACCTGGGGCATCTTCCAATGATAAGAAGACATTGAGAAGGCTTGCTGGTAGTTTCTTTCTGAACACTGATGGGTCTTTATACAAAAGGAACTTTGATATGGTACTCCTCAGATGTGTTGACAAGACGGAAGCAGATTTGTTGATGCATGAAGTGCACGAAGGATCTTTTGGTACCCATGCCGGAGGGCATGCCATGGCTAAGAAGTTGCTAAGATCAGGTTATTACTGGATCACAATGGATGCAGACTGTTGTGCCTACGCCAGAAGATGCCATAAATGCCAGATTTATGCAGATAAGGTGCATGTGCCTCCCAGTCCTCTGAATATAATGTCTTCACCCTGGCCCTTTGCTATGTGGGGCATTGATATGATTGGCAAGATTGAGCCAACTGCTTCAAATGGCCACAGATTCATCCTGGTCGCCATTGACTATTTTACCAAATGGGTTGAAGCAGCTTCCTATGCAAATGTTACAAGGCAAGTGGTAGCCAAATTTCTGAAGAGAGATATCATCTGTCGATACGGAGTTCCCGAGCGAATCATTACTGATAATGGTTCCAATCTAAACAACAAGATGATGGCTGAACTGTGTCGGGACTTCAAGATCCAACACCACAATTCTTCTCCTTACAGGCCAAAGATGAATGGCGCTGTTGAGGCAGCTAATAAGAATATCAAGAAGATTGTGCAGAAGATGGTGGTCACTTACAAAGACTGGCATGAAATGTTACTGTTTTCCTTGCATGGGTACCGCACGTCAATCAGAACATCCACTGGGGCAACACCGTATCAGCTTGTGTATGGTATGGAAGCAGTCCTACCGGTTGAAGTTGAACTACCCTCTCTGCGGGTACTAATGGATGTTAAACTGAGTGAAGCAGAATGGGTCCGGGCCCGATACGAACAACTGAGTCTGATCGAAGAGAAAAGATTGGCTGCAATCTGTCATGGGCAGTTATATCAAAAGAGAATGAAGAAAGCCTTCGATCAGAAAGTCAGACACCGAGGGTACCAAGTGGGAGATCTTGTGTTGAAAAGAATCCTCCCTCCTCATACAGACCACAGGGGCAAATGGACTCCAAATTATGAAGGACCATTTGTGGTAAAGAAGGTTTTCTCTGGTGGAGCACTGATGCTCAGCACCATGGATGGTGAAGATTTCCCATCCCCTGTGAATTCAGATGCAGTTAAAAAATACTTCGCATAAAAATGACCCGCTGGACACAAAAATAGAATGTAAGTCCAGGCAAAAATAGGGCATCCCGGCGAGTCGAAAACAGAATAAAAGACTCGGGCAAAAATAAGGGAAAATAAACAAAAATGTACACCCGCTGAGTTGAAAAGCCGCATTGGACAGCTCAGGCAAAAATGGGTATCCCGATAGATTGAAAACCCGAAAGGGCGATCCATGCAAAATAAGGGAATAAGCGAACAACTGCATCCTGAATTCGTCTGTATCGCCTACAACTTAGCAAACCTCGAAAGGATCAAGCTTCAATCAGAATCAGCCTCCTTCAGAAAGCAAGACGAGAAGAACGTCGAAAGTCATACGAGTCATGGCGAAAGAGGAAGCTCCTTTGAAAGCGTCGTCAACATCGCCAGCACTTTGTTTCTCAATTTGTAACAATCTCTTCATTTTAGGAGATTTGTTTCCTTGACTGTATCTTGCCAATTCAGGGCACATGAATTAATAAAATCAGATTTTTTTCAGTCATGTTTCGTCTTGTACATTTTTTTATTTGCAAAGAATGTCTGATGTCTCTAAAAAACTAATTGCATAAGTACAGATGCTTTTTCTCTAAGAAAATAATAACACATGCTTGCAGGGAATATACTTACTCTCGAAAGTGCTTAACTCCTATGACGGAATCCAGTAAAAGATACCTCGGGACCATTTGTGCGTTTCCTCGTCTTTGCAGGATTGCAGGTATCCAGAACGCAACTTGGGGCATGCCAGTTACATCCCGGCGAGCTGGCAAATCAACACTCGCTCTCGGCACCCAGGTGTCTCCTCCCCAGCTGAGTTGCCAACAACGTTCCCCAGCTAGTTTGCCACTTGTCATTCCCACCAGCCGAGTTTTTGTTTCTTCCTCAGCAGAATACAAGTCAGGGAACCATCTCCCCACAGAGTCTCAGCCTCTATCCAGAAGAGCAACGCACGAAGAAGTCACAACAAAGTACAGAAGGCTTCTACAAACCCCAGCTGGGTCCCATATTACAAGGATATGTCAATCAGTGACCTATGTCCCCAAGCAAATACATCTCACCAGATCCATCAATGATCTCATCCCCAGCTGGGATGCCTATTTCAAGCAGATCGGCCAAGGATCTTCATAGCAACGGGATCCGAATCCCGGATCTGTACCCTCGCATAATCATGGCATTCGCATCATATTCACCCACAAAGCGTAGCATTCCGTTTAGTACGGAGCATTACGGTAAAAATCAAATACATAGCATAATCATAAGTCATGTTGTGAATCGAACACTTGTGAATAATGACAATCCGTCAATATACAGATTACTTTCCTCAAAATCCCCACCAGAGTCCTCAGCAAAAAAAAAAAAAAACAGTTGCCTCACAAATCACAAACACCAGTATATACTCCTTTGGACACCCGTCCGTGTCATCACTCCCCAGTAAAGTCACCTGAACACTCTTTACAAACAAGGTCACCCGTGTTACAAATACTTCCTGACACCCGTCCGTGTCATATCACCAGCAGAAAGCCAAAGACATTATCTTTGCACTCACATATACCTATACATACACTTTCGGACACCCGTCCGTGTCATATCCCCAGCGAAGTCGCTTACACTTTTACAACCCATATACTTGTTGATATTATTATACTCGCCTCTCCTGACACTCGTCCGTGTCACTCTCCCCAGCGGATAAACACTCATCTATACAATACTCATACTCACTACTCATGTTACACTTATACAGATACTCATCCCCACAGATTCGACGTGGGTCCATGTTCTCTGTTAACCAGTTGGTACTCGTCCGTACCAACATCTCAGAATATGCGTCAAGTGTTTGTTTCTACATGATACTCGTCCGTATCATAGTCTTAAGGATGCTCGTCCTCATCTTTAATCCATACATCGTGTCAAACACTTATGTCCTCTTGAATATAGACACTCGTCTGTGTCTACTATTTCCTAGAAGAGTCCCTTCAGATTCAACACTCGTCTGTGTTCTTTGTTAACCCGTTGATACTCGTCCGTATCATCATCTCTGAACATGTGTCAGTACTTGTTTCTACCCGATACTCGTCCGTATCGTAGTCTTGAGGATGCTCGTCCGCATCTCTAATCTATACACATACATCTAAACACTTATACTTTTTGTTTCTTGGATATAAACACTCGTCCGTGTTTACTACTCCCCAGTAGATTGCCAACAAAACAACTTTTCTTCTTATCTGACACACGTCCTGTGTCATGATAAACCCTGAGAGCAGCCGTACCCTGCTAGGTGGTCGTCCTCCACCTCTTGATGGTCGTCCTCCATCATGCTCATCTGATGGCCGTCCCCATCGTTGTTTTTTTTAGCAGCCGTCCCCTGCTAGGTGGTCGTCCTCCACCTCTTGATGATCGTCCTTCATCACTTTATCCAATGGCCGTCCCCATTGTTGATTTTTGGTTATCTGACATTCGTCCTATGTCATGATAAACCTTGAGAGCAGCCGTCCCCTGCTAGGTGGTCGTCCTCCACCTCTTGATGGTCGTCCTCCATCATGCTCGTCCGATGGCCGTCCCCATCGTTGACCTTTTTATCCGGCATTCGTCCTATGTCGCGATATTTTCGGCAGCCGTACCCTTCCAGGTGGTCGTCCTCCACCTAAGATGACCGTTCCTCATCTAATCCCCAACAGAGCAGCCGTCCCCTGCTAGGTGATCGTCCTTCACCTTTGATGACCGTACCTCATCATCTGTTTATTTCATTTATTCTTTAACGCGATGGCCGTCCCCGTCGTGGTCCTTTTTTCCTTTTTTAGCCCGATGGCCGTCCCCATCGTTGGTTCCTTACCTTTACGAACTTGATGGCCGTCCCCGTCATGTTTTATCCAATCCCCAGAGAATCTTGCAGCTTTACTTGATGGCCGTCCCCATCATAATATCTTATTTTTCCCAGCTAGTCGGCCGTCCCCGTCTTGGCTTTACCTTTTATCCCCAGCATGTCGGCCGTCCCCGTCATTGCTTTATTTCCCACTTTCCCCAGCATGTCGGCCGTCCCCGTCATCGCTATTTTACCCAGCAGTCGTCCTCTGCTCGACGGTCGTCCTCCGTCACCCATACTTTACATTATACTTTATTTTCCTTTACAATCTATATCCCTTTTCTTCTTCATTCTGTGAGTGAAAACTTTGGACTGTCTTTGGTATTCAACCACAAGTTATCTTGTTTGCCTGTTAAGCCGTTGCTTACAACCTGCACAGCTAACTCATGTTTGAATAGGGGCAGCTGTAAACACCCCAAATTTGCCCTCACCCACTCACACCATGGCTTGTGATCATTTCATATGCATAAACACAATCATATCATCTCATATCACAATTTTGATTCACTGCATAGCTTCTAAGTCATCTGCACCTAGGGTTTGTGATCTGAGCAATCCAAGAGCTTCTTGAGCCACTCCAAAGGCCATCAATCACTTCAAAGGGGTCCATGTGTGTTCAAGTATCATATTATATCCTCTCAAAGTCAAAAATGCCAAAGAATCACAAGAACTGGGATTGGTATGGATGCAGAGCCAAGTTTGACTGCACAGATGACCTAGGATTAGGGTTTTGGTTTCAGAGGCCATAACTCCAAATTTTTTGGTCATTCTTGTTTCCATTGGTCTCTATATGGTATAGGGAGTATGCATATCAATTTTCATGAAGAAATTCCATGGGGAAGTCATCTGATCAAGAGTTGACTTTTCAGACAAGTCAGTGCAAAATCAGGGCATCTGAGGCCCCCAATGACCCAACCAATGGGTGGTCTTCATCATTTTGAGGGCATATGATCTTTATTTGATCATGGAAGAAGGTTGGAGTTCACAAAATTCAAGAATTTGGAGTTTTTGCAAAGTTGACTTTTTAGGGCATAGTTGACTTTTGAAAAATATGTCATTTTATGCCATTTTTCAAGCCTTACTTTTTGATCCAAAAATGCTTCAAATGGAAAAACTTTGGTCATGAAAGTTGTAGAATACATTTTTCCCTTTTCAAAAAGTACAAGAACATGATCTAATTCTTCTTGGATCAAAAGTTATGGTATGTTAAAGTTGGCAAAAATCACTAATTTTCAAGACATGCACCAAAAGGCAAAGTTGCAAATTCTCCTTTCAAGGCCAATTCAGTCATCATATGGGCTTCTAATTCACTCAACATGATCACACAACTTCTAAAAAATCAGATTTGAGCCAAAGTCTCTCATGTTTCATGGCTTGTGTAGCAAGATAGTCACATGTGAACCATAAGGAACCAACTTGCAAAATCATCATCATACTTCCTTCCACTTGATGCCTTGGATGCTGAGCCAGCCATAGCTTCCTCACACACCATGCTGCGCCAGCCCATGCTCTTGTACCAAGCTAGAACTTAGCCCATGCCTCTCTTACAACAAAGTTGACATTTTGCAAAAGTGAACATCCCAATCACAGCAGGCCAGGTCACATCATCTGACCAATGGGAGTTCTTTATGCAAGGAAAATGCTAGCCATTTCATACATCAAGCCAGCCTGAAGCAAACCCTAGCACAGCATACACAAACTCACCCCATTTTGCATTTCTCTTCGAAACTCTCTGCACAACTCACAAACATTCAAACAAGTTTCACTAATCATCTCACCATGTTTCATTGAGCCTAAACCAACAAGACACAAGCCTGAATCCAACAAGAACACCTCATTCCCATTTTCACTCCAACCTGCAGTTTCCTTCGAAACATCTTCCACAGCTCACAAACACCCAAACAAACTCCACAAACCTTCTCAAAACATCACCCTGACCACAAACAACCCTTCACCATTGCCAGAAACAGCCTGAATCACCATCACCATTTTCAACTGAGCCTGAGCAGAAGCTGTTCAAACTCCTCAACCAGCCAACTTAAACTCCTTCTAAGCATTCAAGCATCATCAGAGGATCAAGTGGAGTGGATTACATCAAGAGGGGAGGTCAGAAAGTTGCTGGATTGAAAGCTTCGAAACTCAGGTAGCTCGAGAACATTTTTTCCAGAAATCATTTTTAAAGTTCTTAAGTTGTTCTATATGTCTTCCTGATCATGAATATGCCTTTAGTTTTGAAAATGGTGGAGAGTTGAGAGTTTATCATGCTTCTGAAACTTTTTGCCCTAGAAATAGATTGATTCGATTCAGCCTTTGTAGGAAAAATAAATTTGTTTTGAGTGAGGGTTATGATTCGTGAGTGAGTGGGAAACATTTTTGTTCAATTAGATTTCATTTTCGTAACGTATGGAGTGAGTTTGAGGTTTGGGGTGAACGGAGAAGATGACCGGAACACTGTTCCGGTCATCTGAAAGTGATTAACGGTGTAATTAGGGTTTAAGCATTAATTAGCCAGGTTTGAATGCTGGCCTTTGGATTTGGCGCCAGGTCAACGCGCGCGTGTTTTCATTTGAATCTCCACCATCAGATTGCATGACTTTTACTTATTTCAGTTTAAATTCATTTATTTTCATATTTATTTCATTTGTTTTGCATAATTTATTTAAAATAGCAAAATTGTTTTAAAAATTATGAAACTTTTTCTCAAGAGTTTTATTAATTTTTAAGACACAAAAATATTTTTATTTTCATTTTTAGCATTTAAAAAGTATTTTAAAATATTTAAAAGTTTATTTTTAATTGATTAATGAAAATTAATTTATTAAAAATACTTTTAGGTATTTAAAAATCACCAAAAAATTCATGAAATGTTCTAAGACATTTAGAAACATTGTTCAACCTTCAAACCAAATTTCGTTTTTGATCTTGATGCATTTTGAGAATTTTTCATTGAATTAAAATCATTTTTGTGCATTAATTTGATCCATAGTTCAAAAAATCATTTCTGCCTATTCATGAAGAGTTGGACATTGATTCTTCTTGCATTGCATTGTGTTTAGCATGTAGTTTGTGAGATTAAATGGCCATGATTTGATCTTTCATTTTCCATTTGTTTGACAATTTTCTTGTTTAGGAACCCTAAAAACCCTAGAAACTTGTAAAATTCATATCTTGAGTTTGGTTAAGAGTTGAGACCTCTCCTTTGGGAATTGGTTTAGTATAGGATTAGGGATCCTTTGAGTGGCATTTTCATTTTTTTATCTTAGGGTTTGCTTCTGATTTTGGTTTTTGTTTGATGTATTGTTCATAAACCCTAATTTGGGCTTCCATATGCATCCATCTTGCATTCTCTTGCATAACATGACTTGCCATGACATTTCAAGCATCCATGTGATTCATTTGACATCATAAGACATATAGAAAGCATGTTTGATCATTGCATCATGTATTTGCCATGTTGTATGCCATGTGCACTGCATAACTTTTCATGTATGTTCTTGGTTCTTAGCTTGCTTCATTTGCATTCATGAGCTTGTATGATCATTTCCATGTGCTGCCTCATGTTTGTAGCATTACATAGCATCATTAGCATCATGTAAATGCTTCTGGTTTTGTTTCTCATCATGTCATCTCATCCCATTTTGCATGGCATTGCATTTCTTTTCTAACCTTTCAGGTGGTAAGTGATTTTGGGAAGTGAATTTGCCTTCACTTCTCACAACTTTTCTTTTCATCTCTCTTGCATCCATGCTGCATTCTTATATGTGTTTGAGTTTGAGCTTGCTCATTCTTCTTCTTCCCACTTTCTTTCTTCTAGTGACTTGACTTCTTGAATGAAGCAAGTCACTTTGCTTCTCTTGATCCTTTCATCTGCTTCCTGGTGGTTCCATTGAAGATTGTTTTCTCTTGTAAACCTCACAAACTTTAGGAACAACCAAGCATGACAATGATTAGGGTTTTGATTAGTCTCCCCCCTTTTAGTTTTACCTTTGTGTCTCTATTGAGTCTTCTCTTCTCACCTCCTAATCAGGGACTAAACCCTAAAGGTTTTAAGGCTTTGTGATTAAGCTTATACCTGCATCCTTCTCTTAGGATGGAGTGTATAACTTTAATCCTAAGTGTTAAACCCTTAATGTGTTTAACTCCCTTAATCAATCCACTTAAATAATCATCAAGACATCACACTTGTAACTTGGGCCTTGCATTAGGGTTCTAATTCTTCCTTAATTGGTTAAGAAGGACTAACCCTAGTGTTAATGGACAAGTCCCCCTCAAGTTGTCTTACAAATCATAAAAATCACTTCATCATCATACCATTAAATAAAATCCACTTAATCAAAGGCTTGTTTTGTCATGAGGTTAATCCCTAATCATGGATTAAGTTGAGGAGCTTTCCTCAGCTTAAACATTCTCATCTATTATCCTTCTATTAGGATGGTGTAATGAGTCTGTTTAATCCTTGATTATGGCTTAACCTCATTACTTAACACTAAACAAAAACACCAAAAACATCTAAATAATCACAAATAGGTTAATGATCTTAATCCTATATCAAAGGTGATTAAGTGTGAGAAGCTGACTTCACACTTAAGGTATTCTCATTACCCCTAATCAGAGGGAAGATGTGATGAGTTTACTAAATCCATTGGTTTAGGCTTAAGCTCATTAACTTATGACAAACTTTCAAAAGCAATAAAAGATTGAAAACACAAAAACAAACAATAATCGTCTCCTCCGGGATTCTTTTCTCATCTCATTCACTCACAAACGAGAACTTGCTTCTTCCGTCTAATGCAAGACAGTAAGCACCTGAGCCAGACAGGTCATACACTTGAGCATAAACAAGTAAGCAGTTCACAAGTCAATTCACCTTTCAGTCTCTTTGGGTCGAACTACGGTGTTCTGACTTCCTCATTGCACGAGAGGATACGTAGGCATAACTTAACAGTTATCGAACAAAAGTCTCTGTATATTCCCCCTCTTTCTAGCTTTATTCTTTAAGCCTCATGATCTTGAGCTTCTCACTCTTTTCCTTGCACTGACACATCATTTATACATATCACACCTCACTTTCTTTTACACTGACACCTGTACATCCTTTCCCAGCTATCTTATGCACAGATTGCACTGACACTACCCCTTTAAAACACAAATCTTTTAAGCGTGGATCCCGTCGAGTACGACGGACAATCTGGGTGCTAATACCTTCCCAGGTTGTAACCAACCCCCTTTCTCAGTCTCTCTGGTTCGCAAACCGTCTTATCCATATCTTATCCTAGGTCTATGCAGCATTGCCTTTCCTCCGGGATAAAAATGCCTAGCTGGCGACTCTATTCATCTCCAGTGAGTTCACGGCTGTGTGTTCTCACTGTCCCTCTCGCCGACCGTTCGCGTCTGTACCTTTATTTGGGCCAGTCCCACTTATCGGGAGCGACACATACCTTCCACAATTGTAAACGGATTTGATTTCACCGGAATAATGAGCCACTTTTGTAGCCAAACGGAAAACCGAACAATTCAATGTAATGTTATCTTTTCATGTCTATTAATTGTATTATATACTTGTTGCATTAGTTTGTTCTGAAATGACTTAAACTTGTTTATCCAGGCTTTGAGTGGCACGAATCTCCAAAGAGCATAAACAACTTGTGTATCCATACAAAAAGGGGTGTTTGGGATATGCACGGTTAGAAATAAATTGGCACGTATATATAAATGGTATGATTTTATGAATTGTATTATTGTGTTATAATTGATGAACTTATTATTTATCTTAATGTGCAGTTAGAAGAGTCGAAAAGTGAAGCATCGTCACTTTTGGAACATGTTTTGTGGAAGGAAGCTCGTGTGGGTAGGGATGAAGTTGTTAGGGAAGATGTCCAACACGTTTATGAAGAATGTGTAAGTATAACATTATGTCTTTAAGTTAATCGAAATTTTATTTAAATATAAGTAATTTTTAATCCCCACTAATGATTTTCAGGAGACTATATCTCAATCCTTAACCACCATCGGTGACGAGGATAGCAGGAGCATTCTTAGTCGAGTACTAAATGTTCCTGATTATATCCGGTCGGGTGAGAGTTAAAGGTTATGGTGTGACTCTGTCTTCCTTCTATAAACAACCAAATAAAAAAATCCAAGCAACCAAGAAGTCATGCAATCATTGTAGGAACTTAAAGCGCAAGTCCGTGAATTGTAAAAGAATAAAGAGAGATATGAGCCGAAAAAGCGCAGTTCCGAGATGAAAGCTATTAGTGACAATAATAATATCAATTGTCAAAAAATATTCTCGAGGTAATTATCTCATATTTATTTTATTTAAATTAAAACGTTTATTTTAATTTACTTTTATACACATTAACAGTTATGCATTCATTATTGCTTCAGGAAATTTCATTTTGTGAGTTGTATTTGTCGTTACCGACTTATCGCGTGGTTGGCATGGGAAAAGTGCATAACAAAGTGGGAGAGTTACTGCACACTAAACTGCTCCCTCATGGTCATCTGAAACTGTCAGTTGATGTTGTTTTAGATAAGTATGCGGTACTACCTATACCTGACGAGGTTTCAGAGGCTACATTGTTGCGAGATGCAATAGGTTCGTTTGTTGCATGGTCGTTAGACCTCATTTACGTGGATGATGAGGTATGTTGAGAACCATTACGAAACTCTATTAGTATTCAAATGTCAATTTTGAACCATTATGAAAATTATTATGAACCGTTCTGTACATTTTTTTACATGGTAATTTTAGACTCTTACAAAACCCGCTTCTAAGGATAAAGGGGTTTTGCGGCAAAACGAGTCTGTTGCATCACAAAGACAGGTATATTTTATGTGTTATTCTATTATCTGAATTCAAATGTTTCATGATTGTCTACTTTACCTAACTTATATGATTGTTAGGTTCCTACTCAAGCTTCATAACAGATCACTAGCAAGCTGAAAAAAGATCCTATTAAGTCTGTGCCGACAAGAAAAGGTCTTCCTCCCTTTCAGTTGTGCCTTAAAACACTTTTGTCAACATCAGATATGATGCATGGTGCTATTCGTCAAGTATGTATGGACAAAGGTGTTTTTGGTATTCTTGATCATATTGAGTTTATCGGAAAAGAGGACATGTAGCATATTTTCAATCATCTTGAACTAGGCATCGCCGTTGTTCATTACTACATATGGTAATCTGATCAGTACTCTATTATTTATTTAGGTGAACAATTTATTTACACATTTCAATGAAAATAGTCTAATGTTTATTATGTTTTTATTTAAGGTTCTTGTATTAAAAAGTGATGTGCGAGAATGAACTGTCAAAGAGATTATGTTTCATTGTTAGCCGCTGTGTCAATGCACCGACAATTTCGCTGAATAAAGATGCAGTAAGAGACCAATTGGTTGAGATATATATATCCACCAAAGAGAATGAATCTTTGTTTTTTTTACCGTATAATACTGGATCCAAGTAAGATTTTCATTCTAATTTCATTCTAATCTTTGTATCTTTTGCATAAAAATTATCCATCTAAACTTTTGTTATATTTTACAGTGGACATTGATTGTTGGTTGCCATTAATCCAAAAAAAGAAGTGGTCTATTATCTGAATTCATTGGAGCATAATTGGACAACATATCCGAATCTGAAGAAAATGGTTGATAAGTAAGTCATATTGGACGAAATATTCATGTGTATATGTATATTTATAGTGTGATTGTTCTAAATTTATGTTTTTATTTTATAGATCAATACTAATATACCGAGCACAACGAGATCATCGAGTAGCACGGACTAAATTGGACATTATTCCATGGGTCCATGTTCAGGTATATTAATTTTCATATTGTTGCTTATTAGTGATGCTAATTGATAACACAAAATAACTCTCTATTAATTCTTATTTGTTTGTGTATGTGTAGTGTCCTCAACAAAAAATGGCATAGACTATGGGTATTACGTATTGAGGTTTATGAGAGAAATCATTCAAATGAATCAATTAGAGGTTCCTATCATGGTATGCATGGATTTATAACTTAGGATTTAATTTAATATTTATCGGATATGTCATAATTTATCATTTTAAACTAACTAATGAATATTTTGTTTTGTTATGTAGTACTTCGATGAATCTGATGTTTCTCATTACACGCCCTCAAAATTGCATGAAATTAAGAAGGAATTGTGTGAATACTTGATTGAAAGAATGGTCTTCTAGGTATAGAATAAGTAGACTTATATGTGAATGTATAGTTTTGTGAATGGTTTATTTTACGTACAGTTTTGTGAATGATATTAATATAAATGACTTGATTTGTATAAATAGTTGGATTGAAATGGAATTAGTGTGGTATATTAGTGAAATTGTATTAGTTTTGAGATGTAAAGGATCATTTGTGGATTATGTGATTTAGTGGAAATGGTCTCTGATTAGTATGAATTCTGACTAAAAATGTGAATTATAACAGGTTTAATACAGGTTTATGCAACAAAAAAAAAGGGTAAAATTGGATTTTTAAAAAGATCCAATTAAATTATAGGTATAGAAAAGACACTGTTTTCTGGAAAAAGCGCTGTCTAATGTTAAAATTATAGGAAAATATTAGAAAGCGCTTTAAAAAGACATGTGTAAAGGGGAACAAAAGAGGACACTTTTTCAGACAAAAGCGCTCTCTAAAGGTGTATAAAAAATTTTATTTAAATATTATACACATACTTTAGACAACGTTTTTTAAGGAACAAGCGCCTTTACGTACAGTGGACTTATATGTGAATGTATAGTTTTGTATACTTTAGACAACACTTTTTAAGGAAAAAAAGCGCTTTTAAAATTGGATTTTAAAAAAAGATCCAATTAAATTATAGGTATAGAAAAGACAGCGCTTTCTGGAAAAAGGGTTGTCTAAAGATATATACAAAAACTAATTAAAATTTTATATTTATATATTAGACAACGCTTTTAAGGAAAAAAACGCTTTTAAAGGGATACCTTAGACAACGCGTCCTACCTTAAAAGCGTTGTCTAAAGGTATATACAAAAATTAATTAAAATGTTATAATTATACATTAGACAGCGCTTTATAAAGCGCTGTCTAAAAGCCCATTTAGAAAGCGCTTTTTAGGTAAAAAGCGCTTTCTAAAGTAGGTCTTTAAAAGCGTTTTTTCTTAAATAAAAGCATTATCTTTACCTACGACAGCGCAGGCTTAGACAACGCTTTTAAAGACCAAAAAAAGTGTTGTCGTAGGTCTTGTTTGACATAGTGTGTTCTTGGATATAAACCTTACATAGGGATGGAGAAACTCAAATTCTCTCACAATTAATATATTTAAAGTGAGACTCAAGTTTAAAAAGTGAGACACTCAAAATTTCACAGGTCTATGATCTTAAAGTGTTATAATCCAGAGACATTAGAGGTATTATTTAAGATGACATAAATTTTTCATATTATATTTGCTTAAATTCTAGTGCTTTTAAAGCAATAAAGAGAAAGAAAAATTCTCATCGGAGTGGTGAATTTTCATTAAGATTATTAAGCTAAGAAAATATCATAAGCACATTATAAAACTATTTAATCTTGCTAAAGTGCTATAGTTTCGTCAATTAGGTGACTTTGTCGAAAATTTAGCATATGACATTCTCTTTGCACAATTAAGTTTATAATTATTAAAGTTAGAAATTATTCTTTTATATAATCATTTCATAAAGTGTTCAATAAAATAAAGATTGAAGCAAGAGAAAATAAAATAGTGCTCATTCGGTAAATACCTCAAAGGATCAGGGTAAATAAAGAATAATAAGAAAATATGATTTGAACAGACAAATGTTCAATGGTGTTGAAAGATACATCAATTAAAAAGAGACAAATTTAGCATATGGTGTTTTATTATTATTATTATTATTATTATTATTGTTATTATTATTATTATTATTATTATTATTATTTAACTATTTTAGATTGTCATTATAAGCTTACAAAATTTGTATTTAAAAGACAATTGGTGAATGAATAAAATTTTGTTTTAATATGATAACTTCCTTTTTTTTAAATGATAGATTTAATTTATCATTTAAATTCAAATATTATTATAGTTAATTCAGTCATGACTTGTGACAATCTATAACTGTTGAAAAGTTTGAGAAATATAAACCTTAGTCCCAAGTTACATAATACTTTGAGACAAATATTGTAATGTTTCTTGAGAATATTAAGTTTGGGAGAGAGATAGTGTCAAAGAACAAAGCTGAGTGGAAAGAATTGGTTCTAACTCAATTCATATAGTTGTTATTTATATAGCAAATTTGGACCCTTATAAGGATATTATTGTTCTTTCTCTCTATTAATTTAATAAATTAATTCTTGAAGATCAAACTCAACATCCTCAAGAACTAGAGCATCAAGTGTCATAAAGAATTAACTGAAAAGAGAAATTATATTCGGTATGATTGAAAGATTCTATTATGACAGTTGTGACACTTGTTACTTATTATAATTTTGGAGATTCATAAGATGGATATCAAGTTAGTGTTTCTTAATGGTGACATTAAGATATACAATATGGTGCAATGAGAGAAAATTTTGTGTCAATGGATAAAGACTTTATAGTTTGCGAACAAATAAAATCCATTTATGATTTAATGAAATTGTCTCATTAGTGATATCACAATATTTCATAATGTAATTGTCTCATTTGATTTTGAGATGTCTATTATGAAAAATTATTGGATTTTACAAGTTCAGTGTGGGAGTAAGTTTATCTTCCTAGTTTAATGTGTCGATTTTATTTTATTTAGTCAGCAATGATATATGATTGTAGTGTGAAACCAAGAAATCTCTAAGAAAAGTTTAGCGATGAAAGATCTTGGACACATTTCTTTTGTGTTAGGTATTTAGATACTTAGATATTATTCTCAAAGTATCATCCAGGTATCACAAAATATTTATGTATATATCAATAAAGTTGAAAATAAAACTGACATGAAAAACAATAAACTAGGGTATGTCTTAATTATCAATGGATACTATTAAGTCTCAATCATTGTCCAAAATAAAAGAATTTGGAAATTTAGAAAATAAAGTTGTTTTTATACTTTTTTGATTTTTTGATACACATCCGGAATAAGCGTATATATAATGGGATCATTTGGTAGATACGAAAATTCAAAATTTGAATTGTTGAAATGAGACAACCATAAGGATTGTTACAGAGAACAAAAGAACATGTGCTCATATATTAGAGATTGAATGATTTGGAGATCATCAAGATGTTCGACTCTGATTCTTTTGGATGTTTATTTATAATGGATGTCCTAATTCAAGAAATAACTGTAAGTATTTATGTCACTTGGTTGCATATAGTAGAAGGTTTTGAAAGATAACTCGGGCTATATTGTGACATAAGTTTATCGGATAATGTTTCAACAATTGTTTTATAAAGTTCATTTACTTATAAGTTGTTGTTGTTGAAGAATATAACATATAGATAGAAATTGTATATTATATGACTTACTAATCAAAAAGTTGACATATAAGATATTTTATATGATTGTTATCACTAAGGATGTCCTAGATTAGTAAGAGTCACTCATTATTTACGTTTTATAACATTGTTTTGATATCAATACATACTTTATGTTAAGATAATCTGCAGAAATAAAGTTTATGAGGTTATTATTGTTATAGTCATTTTTGTATCGTTTGTACAAATATTGAATTTGCAAACTTCAGTTTGATCTCAATAAAGAATTCAGTTGGACCAATTGAAAATAGACATGATTCAGATATCACATTACATGAAATTTCCATGTCACTCATCCATATCGATCTATATTATCAAGTATGTTGATATGGTGATCATCGGGGTTCTGTCATGTTATATGTTAGTGACGATAGCCGCGATGATCCCATTGTTGATGTATGAGGTAGACCAGATTGTAAAGTTGAAATCTAAAGATAAATAGCATTCAGATGCGCGCCTAAAGAATTATGATATAATTATTAAGATGTATTGGCCAAGTGGGAGATTGTTGAAATATTTTACGGATTTAATATTATTCCAATAATTATGTGGTCAACTATATATTTAATTATATTGGCTATTTTATCAAATAAAGTGCTTGAATAAATTATGTGATCAAATAAGGTTAAAAGACTATTAAGATTTTATTTAGGAATTACTTAATTAATTAATAAATTAAATAATTGGATATGTACTCAAATATGAGTGAATGTCAGGATGGCCCATTTGGGAATAATGGGAATCTTATTTGACCATCACATTATATGTAGGCTATGGTCTCCAATATACCGTACACAAACAGTTTACCTCTTCTCCCCATCCGAAGAGTGTTCAAGGCATTAGGAGTATCGGTTGAGGAAGATCCACAAACCAATAAGTGTCAGTCACCTGTCTCTATACTTTCTAACTTTCAGGATTACCTCCAACAAAACCTTTCTCAATAGATTCAGGTATTCCTGCAATCTCCTCTCTCATATACTAACATGTCGTATATCTTGTAATTATATACATGTTTGTATTATCTATTTTATTCCACACTAAATTATATAACATAATACGTAAAACATATATATATATATATATATATATATATATATATATATATATATATATATATATATATATATATATATATATATATATATATATATATCGATTAATTATTATTGATTTAATTCCAATAAATCAAAGCTTGGTCATTATCATTAGAAGTTAAATAATATAGCTATTTAAATTTGGATTAAAATTTTGCATTGTCACATTTTACATAACTATTGCTTACCAAACTCAAATTTTTCTTGTTCTTTATTTATCTTCTTAGGTGGTATGAAGAGGTTTCTGTATCCAGATATTGTGGCATCGAATGAATATATTTTCATGTGGGACAAAGATCCCGGGCTTGAGAATTTTAATGCAGAAAAGTAAGTATCATTATTAGTATTTGATTCTTCAAAATCTAGTCTTAGTTTTATTGAGAAAGTTCCATATCCATGTTAAATTCCATTTGCAGATACATAAAACTAGTGAAGAAACATGGGTTGGAGATTTCACAACCAGCTCTGGAACCTCAAAAAGGGTTTATTTGGAATATGAAAAAAAGAAGAAACAATAGCGAAGTTCACAAGTAAGAACTAACGACTTGTTCACAAATTTCATTTGAAAGAACGAGTTTATTGTTTACTGGAAAAATGGTTATTTTGACAGATAGCGAGCCTTTTGTTAAGCTATTTTGTTGTGGATGTTATTGACATCAATAAGCAACAAGAAACAACTTTGGATTGATGTTGTGGATGTTTATGGTGTTTGTTTTGCTCTACCTTTGGTATGTTTTGCTTTATTTATGTTGTATATTCTTTTCACCTTCATATGGTAATGTAATGTGTATAAGCTTTACAACTAGTCCTCATAGCATGATGCAATTTTTCTTTCAAATAGGAGTATCAATGAGTTTGACACATGTTTTTTATCCAACTTAATTGTTTCACATGATACTCTCTAAAGCGTGCGGTTAAAGCTGGGGACGAAACAATATCGACAACGTCTCCTCCTTATACTCGCTTCCTTAATAGTGGGGTTAATTATGCCATAGTTAGACTTGGCATGCCACATGTTAATTTGTGGGTCCAAGAGTTATTAAAAAATGAGATACCTTGTGTTGCAGCAGAATACTTGGTTGAGTGTGTCTGCAAGTTTGGATCCTCCCTTAAGAAACATGTATTATATGACACTGAAGCATGGGCAGATAGGTCATTTGAAAATTTAAAAGAAGAGATTATTGAAGAGGTCATTCCTCCTAATGATTGTAATGATGGTGATGATGTAGCTTGCCAAGTATGTGGCTCCCGGGAAAGAGGAGATATCATGTTGATTTGTGGAGATGAAAGTGGATTTGTTGATTGTGGAGTGGGAAAGAGGAGATGTTATTAGTGCCCAAGGTGAAAATGAATTTTTTTCTCACCTATGTAATCCAATCACCAAAGGTTAAAAGAAGACTAATTACTATTATATTGTAGGTGCCACAACAAAAAAAGATGGTACTGAGTGTGAGAACTTTGTCCTTTATTTCATTAAATTGTTTTTGGAACTTGCACCTGATAATTTTAGCATGGATGTGTACCTTTATTTTGTAAGTTTTCTCTTGAACTATTTATGAAGGTGAATTCTTATTTACCCAACTCAAAAAGTTGGATAAGGTTATATGATTGGTTGAAGGTATACTACCCATCTTTTTGTGATGGATAGAGAAGTTATCCCCTATTTAATATCCCTCACAAACAAGCATTCATATATTAATTTTCAATAAGTAGTGACGAAATATATACGTCACTAAAGTAAAATTACTGAGGTATTTAGAAATCCCTCACAAATTACTGGTGGATTTCTTTTTAATGTTTAATGAAGAAATTGTTAATTTAGTGACGCATTCGTAACTATTTATGACGGAATTCAAAATCCCTCATAAATTTTTTGCAACATTAAAATTCGATAGGGATTTGACACATCGTTAAATCCGTCACTAAAGATTTTTGTGATAGATTTTTAGTAAATTAGTGACGGAATAATGTCTTCTCTAAATTCAATTTTTTTAATAGTATATTTTGAATTGGTAAATTCAACCAAATTCTTATGAATAGACGCATTCACGTGAAATATTAGATATTCTTATCTAAAAATTTATTGAATTTGATAATTGTGATTTAATGTTGAGAAAAAAGGACATAGAAAAAGAAATAGGCAAATCCAACATGTTTATGTTTATGTGAGTTTTCTTAAAATTAAAATGCCACATGTGTTTAATATTGAAACAGCTAAAATAAGTTAACAGTTCAAATGTAATGGACCACTTAAAATACACAAAGATATAATTAAAAAAGTCAAATTTAAAGAATCACAAACATAATATTTTTATATATATTAAGTTCAAAAATTTCAAAATAAAAAATAAACCAGTCTCTTTTTTTCTTTCGCTCAAAGATTTCATCTTTGTATACAATTAGTGATGAAAATTAATCTCAGACTTAAGAGTCTATTCTTTTTGACACGCACTACTATTACTAGTCTATAATAAAACAATACGTTGAGTTTTCTTGTCGTTCATAGATTTTCAATTCTTCAACCGAATATATATTATTAATAAAATTTAACTTGTTTTATTTCACAATAACCATTAATGTTGATAATTTTATATAATTTATAAGATACATGGAAGAAAAATATATATTTTTTATTAATTTAATATAATTGATTATTAGTGTATTCTTGTTACAATAAATATAGTCTTTCAGGTTAATATAGCCATCCAATTTAGTCTTTAGCCACATATGCATTTTATTTTTGTGTGGAAGGTGGGCATATTATGGTTCCATTTTTTAGACACAAATACTTTAATTAATGTATTTATTAATGGTGGCTATGAATATCCTCAGATGAAAAACACTAAAGGGTGAAAATTAAAATTTATTGTTATATATATATATATATATATATATATATATATATATATATATATATATATATATATATATATATATATATATATATATATATATATATATATATATATAGTTTTTGTTTTACCATCATCAATATTTATATATTTATGAAAAAAAATTATTTTTATAAATGTTAAAAGGTAAAAAAAAAAAATGAATAAAGAAGCCAAAAAGAAATTAAAACATTAAATAAATGATTTTTATTAATAAAGGTTCTTGTATAAGTTCAAAATGGTAAATAATATAATTTATAAAGTTTTTCATAAATAATAGAATGATAGAAAATTTTATATGATTAAAATGTGTGACTTCAATATAAATGAGTTAGATTTTTCAAGTATTTAGTAACATATATAATATTGATTCTCTCATATTTTGCATGTATTCAATAGTCATATTTAATTTTAATACAAAATATCTTGACACGAAGATGGTAGTGTTCTTTGCGGTTGAAAGTACATGACTATAATAGTAATACTTAATTCATGAGATTGAAGGACATGACTCCAATAGTAATACTTTATTCATGAAAATGAAGAAAAATCATCTATGTATGATTTAACTAATAGTAACAAAATTATTTAATTTTAATAATTGCAAATTATGTTTTTATCATTTATAATCAATACTTATGTTTATAGTTAAAAGTAAAATTATAAATTTTAGATGAAGTTCGAAATTAAATTATCCACAATGATATATGATTTTGATCTCATAGTTAAGTATTGTTTATAAACATCCTGAAATTTGGGCGGGCCAGTTTATAATGGAGCTCAGTATAGGGCAAGACAGTAAGGAGTAACCGGAGACAAGCATTTACAAACATTCTCCAACATGTTCCTCCAATGTGTTAATTACTGAATGATTGGTCATGAATGCTCATTATATTGATTAATGGTATTCAAGGCCCTTGTCTCAAATTAGTTAGTAGGAGGATCATTATAAAAGAAAGAGAAAATCATCTGAAAAGTATATACTCAAATCATGAAAAGAAAAGTCAACTCACTTGTAACTTTGACCAACCATAGAGTTATCAAATTATGTTCTTTGCATGGATATATGGCGTCTTTCGATTTTTCTTCCTATTTTTCCATAACCAAACAATCTGTGAAGCTTTAGCGGGATTTATCAAATTATGCTCATAGAAGAATCAACAAGTGACCTTCTTTTCATGCAATGTTTTCATGTGTTTGTGGAGCTACAACAAGTATCGTGTTTGCGGCAATCACATCCCACCTATCTGATCAATCACTACTGACCCATAGTCAGATTTCCAGATCGAGAAAATACAATAGGTGTTAAACAATCTCAAAACTTTTGAGATTCAGGATAGGTCACAAAGAGATCAGGATTAGAAAATATTTTCTTAACTTAGTGGCAGATCTAAAATTTTTCTTTAAATCGAATGTGAGATGATAAATATATTTACTAATATTAAAGACAAATATTTTAAAGAGATATATATATGGGATCATTTTATATGTCATCGATATATACGGAGATCAACATCAGAAAATATTTTTTACATATCATACAAAATTATCATTGATTATTTTAAAATATTATAGGTATTTATGTGGTAATGATTGATTTTAAATACTATTTATTGGATATGATGTTATGGAAAAAGTGTAATTGATTGTAATTGAATATTAAGTACACAGATTAATTGATGTTAAAAAAGTTAAACTTTAATTATTTAATGAGATGCAATTGCAAGAAAAAGGGATCATATAAATAATAATTAATGTTGTTAAGTTGGGAGGGGAGAATGACATAGAACTAAAATTAATAAAGTTAAGAGAAAGTATGGAAAATTTATATAAAAATTAAATAGTGATAATAAAATATTAAAAAATAAAGAAAAAAAAATTAAAGTGTGTCAATGTGGTGAGTAAACTAATAAGTTTTATGGAGACTAAAAACAAAGTTTACTAGTATTATTAAAAGAAAATTTAGTTTTCTTGTGGGGGCTCAAGCCCCCAATGAGCTTCACGTATATCCACCATTGTTTCTACGAGTTTGGTATCGAAAAGAAACAATACAAAAGGGTCAACACCTCAATCATTTAGGAATCTAATGCATGGCTCAGATGTCTGTTGTGACGACAACCATTTTCTGTGTAATGGTTGTGACACCCTAAACTCCAATAAAAATTTCTTTATAACATAACATATGTTGTAAAAAGAGTAATTATAAAAAAAGGTATCACATTAACATAAATAACATGGAAAATTCTCATAATGAGTATTTTGATCAAAACATAACAACGAACAAATTAATTTAAAGATATGAATCTTAACTCCGATGTCACAATATCAGAGCTTTATTACAATTTAAACCAACTAGTTGACTTAATAGTTCGACAATGCATAAGCATAAAGGAAACTAAAGAAGTGGTCTTCTACACCATTTTCCATAAAGCACTGCAAAACAATGACTCCTCAGCCACGACGTGAGAATACTCTGCTCATAGATTTACATTTGGGAACATAGAAATAGAGGGGTGAAAATACATTCTATAAATTAAATGATATAATAAAAGCAGAGGGCACCATAATCATAATATATCACATTTACATAATTCATACCACTTCACAAAGAATCATACATTACACATTATACACATAAATGCTATGAAATGCACTTATCCTCTACTCTAATGCATATGGTACAATCACTGAACTCATAGCTTATTTTCATGGGCTCTAATAGTTAAGGAGGATAGTTGAGCTACATCCCTCACTACAACACTTTCCTAGATGTCTGTAGACATGCAATGTCTAGTATAGGTACATGTGAGTTACACACACATTACAAAACCTTTAATTAAACTCTACTTCAAGGAGTACATGTGAGTTATGCATGTACTATGATACTCTTCTATACGTTCGTAGACATGCAATGCCTTGGAGTACATGTTGGCTACATCGTACTACATACTCTTGCTAGATGATACATGCTCGTATATATATATATATATATATATATATATATATATATATATATATATATATATATATATATATATATATATATATATATATATATATATATATATGATGCATGATGAACAAACAAAAAATAATTTCATTCGAACCTCCAAACCATATTTAACACACTGGTTCTTATCGAACCTTCACATAATTGAACGTTGGTTCTTGTTGAACCTTCAACATAATCCAACACTGGTTCTTATTGAAACTTCAACATAATCCAACACTGGTTCTTATTGAAACTTCAACATAATAAACTCTCATTCTTGTCGAACCTTCAACATAATCTCCACATTAGGGATTCAATTTTTTTAACAAAGGCTGGACTCACGTCCTATGTATATTAACACAAATCATTCATCATTCACAACTTAATTCATAACAAGCATTTCATAAAAACATTGGACTCGTACCCTGAAACATATATGACTTTTCTTAAATATTCATTATTCATAGTGTGATTCATAAATATAAATATCATGAAGCCTTCCCCACAAGATAGATCATTTTGTTAGCTTTATAATGCATCTGACTGTACTACAATCTGAGTTGCTAAACTCAAGATATGACAAAAACAAGATTTTAAACATAATATGTCTTCATGATTCGAGTCACAAAACTCATAATTCGAATCATGGCAAGAAGAACTGAAACATATATGACTTTGCAGAAATATTGATTATCCAAAAAGTGATTCACATAAATATAAATATCAATAAGCCTTCACCACAAGATATAGGGGGCCTATAATTTTAAAATAAAATGACCCATAAAATATGTAGGCCCTTTAGATTGAAGGCCCCAAATATTTTTTAAAATTGACTTTTTAGAAGAAACAAATTTGATTTTTTCTATAATAAAAAATTAATATTTTTTATTTTAAATAAATTGATTTTTCAAATTTTATAAAAACTGATTTTATTTCCGAAGAAAAAAAAAATTCTGAAAAAATATCGATTTTCGAAAAAAAAACATATTTATTTAAAAAAGATCGTTTTTTTGTTTTCGAAAAAAATCACTACGATTTTTATTTTCGAAAAAAATTGATCTTTTTTATTTTAGAAAAAAGTCGATTTTTTTTCTTTTCGAAAAAATCGAGTTTTTTTTTAAAATTGATTTTTTTAAAAGAATAGTTTTTTTTGGCGGAAAATCGATCTTTTTCGTTAATCTAGTATTTTTTCGAAAAACAAATATTTTTTCAAAAAATTGAGTTTCTTTTCAAAAATCGAGTTTTTTTTCCAAAAAATTGACTTTTTTTTCGAAAATCGAGTTTTTTTCTTTCGGAAAAACGAATATTTTTCAAAAAATCGAGTTTTTTTCGAAAAAGTCTAATATTTTTCCAAAATTCGAGTTTTTTTTTTAAAAATATAGTTTTTTTATTTTTCGAGAAAATTTGATTTTTTTTTATATTTCTAGAAAAATTGATTTTTTAATTTTCAAAAAAAAATCATTTTTTTTTCAAAATAAATCGATTTTTTTCCGTAAGATAGTAAATTATTTGGTTTATTAGATTTTGAGCATGTAACGCCCCAATTTAATTTAATTATTTTCATAATTTAAAGTTATGATGTGTTGTGTGTGTGTGGGTGGGTGGGTGTGTGTGTGTGTCTGTGTGTGATTGTGTTTTCGTTGGTGTTAAGGGTACCCTTATTAGTGGGTAGTAGCCTTGAGAATGAGACTTTAAGGTAGTAGGGGTGTGTGACTAAAAACGTAGAGATTGGTGGTGAAAAACAGCTTCACCTTGAATCTCTTATTCCATTAAAACAACTCCACCAGTGATAGCATAATATTCTATAGAATATTCTGCATATTTCAGATCATAAACACAACACTCCAGCTCCATAGACCAAGACGTCATAACATATGTCTTTGACATCTGTCTGTAACACATGACAGTTATGATGTCATGACAGTTGCAGATGTTTCAACATCTTGCTCAACAACTGGCTCAGTATCTGTCAGTAACACATGCCAGTAATGTTGTCATGACAGTTGCAGATGTTTCAACATCTGCCTCAACATCTGACTCAATATTTGTCAGTCCTTATAACCTCATATGTATTGTGCCACCAAGTCAGGACATCTTGTTTGACATGTTCTTCCAAAATCTAGATCATGTTAATTTAACATGTGGAACTTCTTATTTAACATGTTCCAGCCATATTAGTTTTACCAAACATAATGTCAATCATAAAATCATATAATTAACAATCTCCCCCTTTTGCTTATTTTGGCTAAAACTAATTTACATGCAGGTGTAGCAGTACCTAGTAGCAGTACCTCAACATCACATCTTCATATCAGACCTCAATAGTACTCACTATTACTTCTCCCCCTTTTTAGCCATAAAAAGACAAAGACAAAGTAATAACCATATAGGTATATAATCTCCATAAGCTTGAAACACACACAAGCTTCAGAATAACTATATCACTGCAGTCACAAACCACATACCTCACAAAAATTCCAATAGAACAGGACCATAACTCCCCCTGTTTTTACAATCATTTCTCCCCCTCAATAAAAACTACATCAAAGAGAATAGCATAGAGCCGTATTGAACCAATCAGGATTAACTACTCCCACTTGAACCATAATCACCATTATGCAGAGAGATAAATTCTCCCAGATAGCATTCAACATTGTTTCTAAGTTCACTCTTAAGAAACATGTACATCTTTGATTGAATCTATTGACTTTGAGATGCTCTATATTCCTCGATTTTCACAGCCTATTGAACCAATAACAGAACCAAACACGTACTGAAAATATGCAAGATTCAAACCATATATTTCTGCATAAAGATGTCCCAGAACTGACAGACAGATGTTCAGACATCTGTTATGACATAACAAATAAACATGCACATATGTTCTTCAAACATGTCAAGGACATCCAACTTGACATCAGGAGTCAACATAATGTTTTATTGTACATGCATCCAAAACAAGAATCTTCAATCTCCCTTTTTGGCATATTGTGGCTAAAACATTATCAGAACAATACAACCAGAAAAACCAGAAAAACACAGAACACACAGATTAATGCTGCAAAAGAAAAAATTTGGTTAGCACATGTTAGAACATTTGGTTAGACATCACCCAAACAAAACATCAGCTCTCCCCCATGTCATGGATAATCAATACTCTAGTTGAGCATAAACTCCACAAATTCTCAGCTTCACACACCTATTGAACATACTCTCAAACTGTAAAATCAACATGACTTTTATAGATTCGGATACACCAGCTCTCTGAGAATACCACCAAGTACACCAAGCTATTTAACAAGAACACAACTGATAAAATTCCTTAAATATCCACACAAGACACACTTGATTTTGAATTTTTCACATATTCTAAAACAAATGCTCTTAGTTTGCTTGCTACATAGGATCCAGACTGCCACTATCCATGACTAGTAGTAGAAGAAACTACCTGCTCACAAACCATCTTGATCAGACCCCTCAATCTGACATTCTCCCATTTCTCTTAACAATTGCTTGTCATATTGCTATCTTCAATCATGACCAAAGTCATTCATTTATCACACACATTTGTAGATACATTCAGAAGCTTTTCATCCTACTTCATCATATTTAGAGTTGCCACTTCTAAATACAATATAGAGCACATAATCTCCTCTTTATAATCCCAAGATTCTTTTATCCACCAATAGACATGATTGTTTCAATATCATTCAGGACTTCGGCATAGAGTTCCTTGAACCCAAGACAAACTCCAAGTATCACACCTTCAGTAGCTAATTCAGGTCATCACACACTAACACACCACAAAGAGAATTAACCATCCACATAGAGAAAAGTAAATTCTCAACACTTCTTGAATTATGATGTTCATACTGGAGTTCTGCACTTTTACATCTGACATATACATAGTCTCTCGTCAATGTATTTTGTCATTAGTTGAAAGCATAACATCTTTCATAGACAGATAAACACTCAGCTCTCGTCAGAGTATTCATTATCGGTTAGATGCACATCCTTATAAAAAGCAGAAAAATACTCAACTCCTGTCAAGGTATTTATCATATGTGATAAGGTAACCTTCTCACACAAGGTATGATATTTGGTCTGACATTCTTTTCCTGCACACTTGTGGCACTAGATGATCCCTCATTTATTAATCCACACCACTGATCACTTCATATTAGGTAAGTGGCTTGACTTGATACTCCACCATGAGCACAACTAACTTCCTTGGCTGAAACCTCGACACCTTTGAGATGATGTTCCAACATCAGATCTGACAATAATCTTAAACACGTGGATTTGACACTTACTAATGTTTTGGAGGAACATCCGTAGCAATCCATGTACAACTCTTTGTAGGGGATACAAGAGTTCACCTGTAGCTAATCATACTTTATGATCATACCATAAAAACATGCAATGACTTGCATGATACATACCATCAACATGTCTGCATCTTCTACTCTTCATGTGGGGACATCACATAACTGGGCCTAAGCTTGATGAAAACTTCCCTTGATCATACACCAATAACTATGGTTATTAGCAACACACTCCTACTTTCTTCAACTTGAGACCTTCTTCAACACATAGTATAAATGCCTCCTCTTCCAGGTTAGGAGTAGGTTCCAGCATCCAAATCACCCATCATGTTAGCAGGATAGCACACCAGTTTCCTTCTTCTGGAACATAAAACTGAGCTTGGTTCTAAAGTCATTATTGCTTTCAAAAAATCAACACATCCCATGATCACCTTAAAGGTCTTCAAAACTAATCCAAGATACAGCAAAACTAAACAATAGCAAGACTCAGAATCACTTTCCTAATTAGGACAAGATTTAGGAAGACTCTTCTAGAGACCAAAATAAATGGCTCTATCCTTTCTTCAATAAATTTCTTGAAGATTATATCAACCACACACTATATTGCTTTTAAGAGTCGACTTGAGAAATAAAAATCAAGTATCATTGGCAACTTTAGTTGGTTGAAACAGTCTTGCATACACTACATCATCAGGAAAACACAAAGGATTACAACCAAAAGGTAACATACCAACCACAACATTCTGAACTGAATGTTCTCCAGTTCTGTAATCACATGTTAGGACATCATACTTGACATTATGGACTGAAGCTATGCAACAAAAAAAACAACATTCTCCCCATTTGGCCAGCAACAATCAAACAGAACACAACATTAGAACATATTGGATGCGCACACATCGGAAATAACAGAGAAATTCCTTGGAGAGATATAAACTCCCCCACAACAAGATCCTCCAAAAGAGATTGAAACACAATGTCAAGACATCTTGTCTGACATCACAATAACATCAGCAAACCTATGCACATAAACACCATTATACCATACTCCCCATAAGTTGTATGATCATCAATTCAGATATAACTCCCTATACCACAGTGCATCTAACCCAAGTTACACACAAACTTGGTATAACTTCATAATATATCAGATACACATGCAGCAGTACAAAAGTAGAAACCCAATCCTCACAGAAAACAAAACATAAGCCTCCTTTAGATAAAGAGTTCTCTAAATCAAAATGCCAAGACATTTTGTCAATCGTCACAGCATCATAACAAACACACATAAATGTCAGGACAGTTTGTATGACATCATAGCTTGTCATGAATATTTCATCTTTCACATCATGGGACCATTCAAACACCAATATTAACCTATCAAGTTCAAACAACTTTTCAGTATACCATCCTTCTTCCTTTACCAAGAACCATAAAGTATACCCCTTGGATCTCATCTAGAAACAAACCAGGATGCTTGCTCTGATACCAATTGAAATTCTGGTATGGCAGATCCCATATGTCCTACAGGATGTCGAGACATCTGGTCTGACATAAATAGCAAGGTAAAGCATATAAAATAACAGTACTAAAAAGCATAACCAATACAAGGATTGTTAACCCAATTCGGTGTAAACTCACCTACATCTGGAGGCTACCAAGCTAGGAAGGAAATTCGCTACTAGTAGTATCAATTCAAAGCTAAACAATTCCAGTTTACAACTTCTCACTTAATCCCTACCCAGTGCAATTTCTACCTAGAAATCATCATCTAGATATGAGAAATCACCATCTCACTCCTTAAATCACCTCAGTGATATCTAACAGTACCTTGCAAAGAAACAATAACACTCTTCCAAGACAAAAACTTGATCTTGCTTAGAAGCTTTAATTAAGAACAAACACTCATGCTTAAAAGTTTTGAGTGGACAGCATACAACTCAATAAAATCAGTCTAACCCTAATATCATAATGATAAAAGACTGGCTGACAAATACTAACTTTCCTACAGAGTGGTTCACAAACAAAGCCTTAATGTTTACATTTTTTCTATTCACAACATGTTAATAAAACTAGGTTACAATGCTTCTATTTATAACCAATTTCCCAACTGGATTTGGACCTTCAAAACATATCAAATTTGTTGTTACAGATCTGTAGAAGATTCTGATACAAAATAAGTCTTCAATCAAATCTTCCTAATTTGGAAAGTATATATTTCTTTTTGCATTCTGATTGAATCTTCCAGACCTTTAAATCAACACCCTTTTAAATCAACGCCACATATGATTGCATAATATCTCCATAATATTCTACATCTATTAAAATATAACAACACCAATCACACCAGCTCAGCACAGGCACGATGTCGTATGCAATGTCATAGGACATCTTCTTCAACATGTACCAGAACAGCAAAAGAAACCTCCAAGATATTCTCCTCAAAGTCAAGACTTCTATCATTAGCTACAGAATATCTTCACAAATAGAACCTAAGGATTCTCCTTGAAAATACCTTGAAAAATTGCTCCACCTTGAATCTCTTATTCCTTTAAAATAGCTCCACCTGTGATAGCACAATATTCTGTAGAATATTCTGCATAATTCAGATCATAAACCCAACACTCCAGCTCTATAGACCAAGACGTCATGAAGTCTGTCTATAACTCATGACAATAATGTTGTCATGACAGTTACAGATGTTTCAACACTTGGCTCAACATCTGGCTCAGTATCTGTCTGTAACACATGACAATAATGTTGTCATGACAGTTGCAGATGTTTCAACATCTGGCTCAATATTTGGCTCAGTATCTGGCTCAGTATCTGCCATTCCTTATAACCCTATTTATATTGTGCCACCATGTCAGGACATCTTGTTTGACATGTTCTTCCAGAATCTAGACCCTGTTAATTTAACATGTGGAACTTCTTATTCAACATGTTTCATCCATATTAGTTTTACCATACATAATGCCAATCATAAACTCATAAAATTAACAAGGTGGTTGCAAATCGCGAGTTAGAGTCGGAACTCGATGATATGAATATTTTTGTGTGAAAAGAATTGGAGTTTGGTGTTTTTGAAAACCGAATCTGCGATAAAATGAGGTGGTTTTCGAGTTATAAGAAGAATGAGTTTTTGGAAGGAAAGGGAAAGTGATTTTCGTGTAAAAATACAACGTAAAAATGCTTATGTAGCAGGGTAACCAATTACCCTATAGGTAGTAACTGATTACCCTGGGACAAATTTGTCTAAGAACTTCAAAAATCCATATCTGGAGCTTCGGGTGTTCGTTTAACGCGTCGTTTGAACCTGTGGAAAGCTAATTCAGTATACTTTCTTGTAAAAATAGTCTCAAGCCCTGACATTAAAATTAACTAGAGTTGAATGAGGTTTTATGGTGACGGTGTATGATGTCAGTGTCGGTGTTTAGTGAAAAAAATTCAAAATGGGAGTTCCGGATGTCCGATTCGAGTTATGTTCGAAGCGTTAGAAAGCTAACATAATTTATTTTTAAAATGGTTCCAGTACTTAGAAGTGATTTTTTTTCCATATGGTAATGTTGGATGAGAGGTGGAGTTTGCTTTTGATACTATTATTTGTACCTGACTCATTGTTATGACACTTTATAGGATGTCAACTTCAGAGTTGAGCAAATTGAGGAAACAATTAGAAGAATTATTAGAAAGGAAATTGTGAGATCAAGTGAATCACTTGGGGAGCTCCGATGTTTTTAGTTAAGAAGAAATAAGGTAGTACGAGATTGTGCATAGATTATCGACAGTGGATTAAGAAGATGTTCTAGATTAAGGATCCACTCTAAAGAATTGACGATTTGACAACTGGTAGGAGAATATGTTGTCGGTATAATTGAATTAAGGTCGAATTATCTTCAAATTGGGCGAATAGTGAGGATAGTTGGAGGATCTTAGAAGCAAGAGAGAAAGGTGGAACTCATGTTCATCATTTCCAATCTTCATTTTCGCACTTATGGAACATCCTTCACTAAACAGACAATAACATTTTTTCCCGTAACTCCTATTAGAGCGAATTTTGACATTTTAGAAAGCTTACAAAATTCCATATAGTTTACATACAAATTTTGTCCTCGACATGTTTTTGAAGAGAGAGAGAGAGAGAGAGAGAGAGAGAGAGAGAGAAATGCGTTTGAATATTTGGGTATGATGTTGAGTTTGGTAAAAACATGTATACGGGATTTCTTGACTAGCCTCCGTTACACATATGATAACTTTTTTACTCGTAACTCGGATTTAAGTAATTCTTGAATTGATGGAATCTACAGGAAATTTCCTTCAGTTTGACATATAATTTTGTATCATAAAAGTTTGTATTGAAGGAGATAATTATGTTCGAAGTTGAACGAGTCTTTCCGAAAATGGGTAAGATGAGGTCAGGTATAATATGTTTGGTAAGAGAAAGGAGGTGAGGGTATCAGAGAAGCGCATGGAGGTGTATTGTATGCCATTTGAGAAGGATTAGAGTATAGATATCTGTGAGGAAGGTAGAAGGTTAAATAGTAAAGTGAATTGTGTGTCATTGATGACATGGTGTCGACATGTGTCGGGAAGATTTTGGAAAGTTTCTATCACCAACCAGATGATGATATGGTGATGTTGAGATTGTGATTAGAATGAGACCCAAATGTGAAACTATAAGGATCGTCGTGGTTATGAGATTAAAGGAAAGACGAAGGAGTTATTAGTGTTGATAAAGTTCTCTACTTGGATAAATGCTTCATTTGGATGCGGGCCAATTTGGATTGTACTGGGCGTAGTATCAATTCTGGTATTGGAAAATATTTAACAACTGTGTTGCACTACGAGCGTGTATAGGATAATATGTAATGGATTTTGGGTGTTTATGTACCATTTGCGAAGTTGAAAAGAAGGAAAATAAGAAAATGTTTGTAAGCCTTAGAGGGATTTAAATCATACTTGTGATGGAAATGTATTGATGTATGACAGAGGGAATGAGAGGGGTTTCTATCATCGACCGGATGTGGAGATGGTATTATTAAAACTATGATTTGAATGAGATTCAAATATGAAAATATATGTATCCTCGATGTTGTGTGATTTAAAGGAAAACTAAGGATTTGTGAATATTGTTAAACTCCTCTACATAGATAAAGACTTCATATGGAATGCAATGATTTATGATGTGTTTGGTATTTTAGCAAGTCTAGAGTTGGAGGATACTTAATAATTGTGTGATGTTAAGTGAGTATGAAGTACATTATGTACTGTGTTTAGGTGATGGTGTCTCATCGACGAGATGGGATGAGGAGGAAATTATGGAAGCATTTATAAACCTCAAAGGAGATTATTGGACCATGTTATTTTAGGTGACTTTGAGAACAAGTTCGAGAGGAAACACTATTATAGTTTAGTAACGATGGTTTATGCTCTATCATGGTTAACGACTATCTATTGAAAAATTGAGGAACTGATCACCCTTAATCTCTTGTTAATAGTATATGAGATCGTGTTGGATTGGATATACTTATCTTGCCAGATTGATAGTGTGTAAAACTAATTGACGTTTTATTGAGAATTTAGTTGGTCACCATTTTCCGTGAACCTATTGAAGAAATGGATATGAAGGAGATGAGACATATTAAACGGTTTGAAGACTTGAGTTAGTATGCAAGCTTAAGCCGTAGAGTGATATGTTAAAGATATCTAAAGTGAACAATGATTTTGTGGTGAATATTAAAGAGAGTCAGAAGCTATATGTGAAACTTGTAAATCTAATGGTTTATGGAAAACGAAATGAGGTTAGTGACTTAAGAGGGATGATTAGAGTGACGCATCTGAAATGTGATGCGATACAGTTTTTTATTCATGTGAGACTTGTAGAAGTCGAGGGTTAAATAGTAGAAGCCTGCAAGGCTGATGCAAACCATTGGACATTCCAAGATAGAAGTGATAGGTGAAAAGATTATATATTATTTGTGTTACTACCATGTCAATAAAGGTAATGATTTGCATGTTCAACTGGTGGATCGTAGCGTTGTGATATTGATATTATGTGTCAAGGTTATCGGTATTATGGCTATATAGATGTTCATATGACGATGTTGTGTCGTGGAACCCTTTGTTCTTATCCTTGTTGTGGCCTTATTCCTGTGATGATGGTTCGAGTGCGAGTAGCTAATTTCTGTAATGGAAAATTAGGGGAGTGTTACTTGTGGTGATGGTAACAATCATGTTATGTTCTGGTTCAAGAGAGAACTTGTGTGTTCATAACTTGGTGATTTTTGCATCTTGAGTTGGTCATCGAGTGCATTGCATGAGCATTGCATCGTGTTGATGTTGTCCTTAACGAGGTAGATTGTTGTTTTGTTTTATTCGTGGTGTTGCCTTTCATGGCATGGAAGTTGATTAGTCGGATGCGGGGACGTATCTGGAGTAGTTGCATCTAATAGACGAAAATATTCTAAGTGGGGGAGAGTTGTAACCCCCTATTTAATTTAATTATTTTCGTAATTTAAAGATATGATGTTGTGTATTTGTGTGTGTGATATTGTGTTTTCGTTGGTGTTAGGGTTACCCTTAGTAGTGGGTAGTAGCCTTGAGAATGATACTTTAAGGTAGTAGGGATGTGTGACTAAAAAAGTAGAGATTGGTGGTGTGCGAGAAAAGCTAATTAGACTATTTTAATTAATATTTATTCAAATATAATATAAATTGAATATTGGTGTGTTTAGAAGATTAGTGGGAATTATTATTATTGTTATTTTATTAATAATAATAATAATAATAATATTATAATATATTAACATATAAGAAAATAGAAAGAGGGAAAATGAGAAAAAAAAGTCATTATACGTGAAAATAAGGGAGAAAGGGAGAAAGACGGCTATGGCTCAAGAAATCTAAGGTAAGGGTGAGGTTATTTAATCTCTTAAGGGATATATGATATATGTATGAGGGTAGATAAATCGTTAGGTTTTATTTCCCGTATTTGTTGATTGCTGAATGGTTCCGGCGAGAATTTGGAGTTGCGTGTCGGTGATAATAAGAATGCTCTAATTGTGTAATTTGCTTGGTTGAAATTGTATTCTATGATGGTATAAGAGTGTTAAAAGCATGTATGATGATTGTGTGATGTTTTTGGGTCGAATTCTGATATATATATATATATATATATATATATATATATATATATATATATATATATATATATATATATATATATATATATATATATATATATATATATATATATATATATATATATATATATATATATATTTGTGTGTGTGTCATGAGTTGGGGTATTGGAATGAGATGCAAATTGAGTTCTCTTAGCTGAAAACTACTTCTGGTGTATGGTTAATCGGTTAACCATTCGATCAACCGGTTAATACATTCAAAATGCACATTTTTTTTATAGATTTTGGCATGGTTAACCGGTTAACCAATTAGTTAACCGATTAACACTGTAATGACATATTTCTGAAACTTCAAAAAATTCATAACTTTTAAACCGTAAGTCTGTTTCAGATGCCGTTCGAATCGTTGGAAAGATGGTTTTATGTACTTTATGATAAAAATGTCTTTAACACCGAAATTTCAACTATTTGATGTGATAACTTTGTTTTTCTTGTATGTGTGATATGTTGAACTATGAAATGTGTATTCTAGTTGTGTGAATGCGTGTCACAGCTGTGGATTGTAGTTGTTTTATGTTTTGGAAGGTTTATGCTTTATGTTGGACAGTCTTGGTGATATGTATTGGTTATATGATAGTCATATGCATTAGTTATATTTGTATGTTATCATTGGATGCATATCATATTGCATAAGTTGTGGGATAATACGTGTGACTATGTGGGGTGTGAACGTTTTTCCAGATTCTTTGTAAGGAAATCGTGTTGTTGCAGTTGTTGAAGTGATTATGTGACTGTGTGGGGTGTGAGAAATCACGGATGTCGTGTTCTCATGTGGGGTGTGAGCGACCTATATAAAAATTCTGACAGGAATGATGATCATGAAAAATGGATCAAATTTGGTACCACATGCATTGAGTCGAGTTGGTGTCTCATTGCATTATATAAGAGTTGTATACATTATGAAATGTATGATTATCTGTGTGTAGTGTGATTAATGATTTTGGTTAGTGGTCGTGATGAAAGGTGAATTGCTTGATGGTTTTATGCTTTCATATTTATATCATCTATTTCTTTTTATTGATTTAAGAATCTTACCCCTTCTGTTTGAATGTTGCCTCCACATGGTAACATGCAGATAATCTGCAGTAGGAGATCTGATGTGAGTGGAAGATGGAGTCTTCCGTTTGTGCTTTGTGTTGGTGTCTTCTCTGATATGTAACACTGGGGTCATGGATAATATGTTTTCTTAGGCTATGTTTGCTCGAGATTTTAGATATCTCTTAATTTTAGTTATTTATTTAATTGAATACTAAGATTACATTGTAATGAACAAGTGTTGATGTAATCGCTATAATAAATGTAGTGCAAAACAAAAATTTCCCTTTAGAGATCCTTACGAAAGGTCATGATTTGTGATAAAACATTTACCTCTTGTGGCACTTGAAACCTTTGATTCCTATTTGATCACGAGCGTTGTACAACGAACAACGTCTCTACTCAGTCCACACAAATAGCTTCCTTCAATTATAGTGCTAGCTGGTTACGAATGAAGGTTTAGAGTGAAAGGAGAGGAAAAAAGGAATACGATCATGGTTTTAAAAAAACAACTGAACTTGTGCACAGGGGTTTTATTTATAGAACTACTTGTGTGGGCTTTAACCTAAAAGTCCAACTCAATAATAATATTATTATATTATTATAATAACTATAATTATAATAACCATAATTTTATTATTATTATTATATTTTATAAATATTATAAAATTAATAATAACTATTATTATTATATTTTATAACTATAAAATTAATAATAACTATTATTATTATATCATATGGTACCTTACCATGTTTCGTATTCCATTTAAGTGCATCGCACCTTTCGGTGTACCTTATTTATTTCACCTATTCTCTAACTGTCCTTATGTGTGTGATCCTGTAGGATTTTATGACGTTGGCAATTATATTAAATCATATATTTAACATAATAAACAATGAGCAGTATCTAGCAACACATCACTACTACCCAAGTCACAAATTTGTCATGTGATCTGACAAAACCTTTTGTGATAGTATTTATGTGTACAATTACCTTTTTGCCCTTATGTCTATATTGAACACAAGGCATATACCGTGTCATCCTTGTCCAGTTCAATATTGACCCCTTATACATTTATCCTATTATGCAGGATGGGAAAATTCCATCTAGGCTACTCATGTCCCTCAGCATGCTTTGTGAAGTACCCATCAACTGTCTTTAGGATCATCCAGTTACGGACAACGTTTGATCAACAATAAAGTACTTGACTCTATATCTAGTGTCCATAATAGTTTCAGGTCGAAGGGTGGTATACACCACTATCATCATGAGAGTAACTTATGACACTTTGCATAACATTCTATGTAGTACTCTCATAGTGGTTCAATCCAATATAAATATTACTCTTAATATTCATACCTATGTCAAGACTTGATAACTCCTTATCCATGATCCATGAGATGTGATCACCAGTCTATCTACATAATAGTCTTAATTCTTTAAGGTTATCCCATTTCACATTAAAGCTCAACTATGGATGCTTTAAGAATAGTTTCCTCATGTTTAATGGAATCTCATGATTAAGTCACACTTAATATTTCATTAAACGAACTAGCTATTATAGGGACTTTATCATTTTGGAAAACAAACATAATAAAGAAATGCCTTTTATTATTAATAAATAATTCAATACAAGTACCAAAAGTATTGGCCTCTAGGGCTTACACCAACAATCTCCCACTAGAACTAGAGCCAATCAGGCATACCCCTAATACCCATAGATCTAGTATGACCATCATGCTTCTGCTGCGCAACAGGTTTTGTCAGTGGGTCTGTAATATTGTTAAGTGTAGGTACTTTTCATATCTTCACATATCCCCGATCTATTATCTCTCAAATGAGATGATAATGCCTAAGTATGTGCTTGGATCGTAGGTGAGATCTAGGCTCCTTAGCTTGTGCGATGGCGCCATTGTTATCACAATAAAGATCAATGGGATCCATAATGCTAGGGATTATTCCAAGTTCATTGATGAACTTCTTGATTCAAACAACTTCCTTTGCTACATTTGAGGCAACAATATACTCGACCTCGGTTGTAGAATCAACAATTATCTCTTGCTTTGAACTCTTCTAGCTTACAGTGCCACCATTTAGGCAAAACACATAACCAAATTGCGATCTGAAGTCATCCTTATTTGTCTAGAAGCTAGCATCGGTGTAACCAATTACCGCGAGCTTTTCCTGACCTCCATATATCAATAATGTATCCTTAGTCCTTCTTAAGTACTTAAGGATATTCTTGACATCTACATAGTGAGCATCACCAGGATCAGATTGGTACCTACTCGTTGCACTTAAAGCATATGAGACATATGGTTGAGTATATAACATGGCATACATGATAGATCCTATTGCATATGCATATGGAATCTTATTCATGCGATCCATTTCTTCCTTAGTTGAAGGGGATTGTGTCTTTGATAGACACAAGCCATGTTGCATAGGTATGAATCCTTTCTTGGAATCATGCACATTAAAGCGTCTCAACACTTTGTATATGTATGTACTCTGACTTAGGCCAAGCAGTTTTTGTGATCTATCTCTATAGATCCTAATTCCTAATATATAGGCTGCTTCACCAAGGTCCTACATAGAAAATCATTTCCCTAACCAAGATTTTACTTGTTGCAAGGTAGGGATATCATTTCCAATGAGTAACATGTCATCTACATATAATACCAGGAAAAAGATCATGCTCCCACTAACCTTCTTGTAGACACAAGACTCATCTTCATTCTATATGAATCCATATTATTTTATAGTTTCATCAAAACGAAGATTCCAGCTTCTTGAAGCTTACCTCAATCCATAAATTGATTGTTGTAACTTGCATATCTTATGGCATTTTTTAGGTATGTCAAATCCTCCAGGTTGTGTCATGTACACATCCTCAACAAGATTCCCATTAAGGAAAACAGTCTTGACATCCATCTACCATATTTTATAATTATGATATGCAACGACATCAAGTAAAATCTGAACAGATTTAAGCATTGCAACTGGTGAAAAGTTTTCATCATAGTCTATCACATGAATTTGTTTATAACCTTTAGCAACCAGTCTTGCCTTATAGGTATGTACCTTAACATCCATGCCAGTCTTCTTCTTGAAGACCCACTTGCATCCTAAATGATTAACTCCTACTAGAGGCTCTACCAAGCTCCAAACTTGGTTTGTGTACATGGAATCCATTTCAGATTTCATGGCTTCTAGCCACTTCTCAGACTCAGGACTAGTTATGGCCTCTTGGTAGGTTACAAGCTCATCTTGATCCATGAGTAATACATCACCTTGATCAGTTATGAAATATCCATATTGCTCTGGTTGGTGATGTATCCTTCTCGACTTACGCTGGTTTTGTTCTACTTGAGCAGGTTGCTCTTCCACAACTGTTTGTGATTCCTGCTCTAATTCCTCCATAGGTGTATCAATTCTTTGTGATTATTGAATTTCTTCAAGCTCTATTTTCCTCCCATTGATTCCTTTGGAAATAAAATCCTTTTCCAAGAAGACTCAAATTCGAGCGACAAACACTTTGCCCTTGGAAGGATTGTATAAGCAATATCCTCTAGTTTCTTTAGGATACCCTACAAATAAGCATTTGTCAGATTTGGGCTCAAGCTTAATTGAAACTTGTCGTTTCACATAAACTTCATAACCCCAAACCTTCATGTAATACATATGTGGTTTCTTATTACTCCATATCACATATGGTGTCTTTTCTACCTTTTCGGATGGAACACGGTTAAGTGTATAAGCTGTTGTCAGTAGTGCATGTCCCCAAAAGGAGTTTGGAAGATCGACGTGGCTCATCATGGATCAGACCATGTCTAACAAAGTTTGATTTCTTCTCTCAGATACACCATTCCATTGTGGTGTTCCAGAAGGAGTGAGTTGGGATATAATCCCACACTCTTTTAGATGGTCATCAAACTCTAGGCTTAAATATTCACCGCCTCGATCTGATCGAAGAGTTTTAATATTCTTACCTAATTGGTTTTGTACTTCATTCTTGAACTCCTTGAACTTTTCAAAGGATTCAGATTTGTGTTTCATTAAATACATATAACCATATCAACTGAAATCATTAGTATATGTGATGAAGTATTGAAAACCTCCTCTGGCTGGTATGTTCAGTGGTTCACATACATCAGTATGTATGAGGGCCAACAAATCATTTTCCCTTTCGCCTTTTCCTGTGAATGGTGTAACGCCCCGATTCAATTATTTCATTTTTGTTGAGTCTTTTATTTAAATTGAGTGATAATTGTTCTAATTATGAAATTGGTGAGTTTATGTGATATGTTGATGTGTTATATTATTTTACCATTTTGAGAATTTTCGGGTAAAATTAGATTGTAGGGTATTTTAGACATTTGCTAATTAATGTTAAGTTAGAAATTATGTAGAATTATATTTTGTGAGAAAAAGTATATTTGGTAGAAAAATAGAAAATAGAAATAGAAATAGAAAGATATAAGAGTAGAAAGAGAAGAAAACGAAAGATAGAAAGAAATAGAAAGGAAAGAAAAGGAGAAGAAGAGAAAAGAGAAGGAAAGAAGGAAAGCTTGGAAATTCTTCAAGATAGCTCCTAGGAATCAAAACAATCGGGTAAGGGTGTGAAATATTGTTATCTTACCATTGTGTATGACTATGTATGTGTTAGATTGATTGGGTTTTTGTTTTGGAGAAGTTTAGAGAATACAAGGTTTTAGGGTTTTTGATGAAAATCTAAAAAATTGGTAGATTAATCGGTTGAAACTTGATATAATCGAAGTATGATAGTTAATACATGTTAAATATCATGTTTGTGGAAGTTTGGTTGAGTTTTGGGAGCTTTTGGTATGACTGTTGCGCGACAGAGCTACTGCTGAAATTGTAGTTCTCACTCAGCGAGCGAATCCTCGCTCAACAAGCTTTCCAGAAACTTTTTCGCTCAGCGAGACCTGGAAGTTGGAATTTTGTGTTTTAATTCATAACTTTTGATCCGAGTATCTGTTTTAAACGTTCCACATATCAATTCGAAGCTAAAAACATGTAGAAACTAATGATGCTAAAAGATGTAATTTTTAGCCGACTTTTACCCGTCTTTTACGATAAAACGTAATTACGTTAGTTAAGGAATTGTGGGATTGATTGTGGTATAGTGGCCTTTTGGAAAATAAATGAATTTCGTGAAGTGAATATGAATGCATTTTGATAGTGAAAGAGTTTGTTTCCGTTTGGCGTAATTGATGCGAATGTGTATAGTTTGTTTGTGATTGTATGAGATGAATGCATAATTATATAGTGAATATGTGTAATACCTCAAAATTTGCCCTCATATTTGTCTCCTTAACTGGCTTTACGTTTTGCATTCATCTGCATGTTCCACTAGGTCATTAACATTCATAATCAGGCGTTTCATTGATCCCTATGGCATGTGATCAGGGCATTCTCTGGTGATTTGAGTCTTCCTATTCAGAGGTGATTTATCTGGCTATTACACTCAAGGCTGCGCCTCAGTAGTGCACATTACAGATGATAGAGTTCCATCAAGGTTAACGGAGTTTTTGCCATGAACTATGATCCCCCATGTGCGGAGCTGTATTTGATACTCGAATCATGAGTTAGGGCTTGTTTCCCTAATCATGTGATACTCAACAAAGTTTCCTTGCAAAATGTGTTCATAAGTGGACTTGTCGTTCAAGGGATTTCATTATCACTCAAGACGCAATTTATTGAAGATCATAGGGCATGCGGGGCTTATTAGGGTTTTCATGACAAATGAATGTTGGTTTATGGTACGAGGGATCGAGTGGCGGATTCTTATGATAATCAGGGCATCATGGCTTTCCTTATAGTTCGTTGTTGGTAATACAGATCAGTGGGATTTGGATTTGAGGGTTTACTGATGATTTTATTAAAGACTCGAGTTTGAATTAGATTGGAGGTAAGTTGGGTTTAAGCGTGTTGAGATTGGTCGCCAGGATTACTTGGGTTTCAATAATATGTTTCCATGCTAACATTCACTTTTTGTCCATTATCCAAATTAAGCCCATAAACATTGTTTTAGTTCATTATCCGCATTAAACAATTCCATTCTAACCTCCACTTTGAATCCTTTTCAAGACCCATTGGTTTAATATAATGTCCAAGAGTCTAGCTCCACTAGGTGTCCGATTTTATACTCGGTTCTATATTGATTTCATTTTCCAAATTTTATAGTCAATTAATAATCGTATTCCAAAAGGCATATTACCTCGTTGGCTATTTTTCGGTTTATTGTCAAATTCTCATTTTGGCTCAATTCACCTACTTGTTAGGCCCATCAGTTTTTATGTTATTCTTTTTATTCTTAGTATTAAAGAATAATAAATAACTAAGAATTTCCTTGGTTTAAAGAGTTCATTTGGCAGAAATTGGAAAAAGAGATTCAGGGAAATGATTTTTTATCAGAAATCCAGTCGGAAAAGAGGAAAAAGTTAGTTACTGAAATTTGGTAATTCAGTTACAGTTACAGGAGGTTTTTTCTATTAGTTACAAATAAAAGAAAAATCAGTTCCAAAAACAAAAACTGATATCAGGATAATAGAAAAAGTTACAAAGGTGACAGATAGAAAAAAAAGAAGCTGAGACTCTCTTTAATCTCTACACTTCAGTCCCAACCGGGAAGATCCTTCGGGATCATAATTTATAATCAGAATCAATAAGTTCTCTGCAGTCTCAGAATCTCTTTTTTGGCTCGGAGGTCTTGATCGAATCCAAAAAACCTCATAATCTCTTCTCAGAGGCTTATTCATCTTTTTGCTCCTTCAATTAACATAAAAAGCCATTCTTGGACTCTTTTTGACGATGGCTCAAAAAAGAGGAGAACTCTCATTCATCTGTGATCACCTTGGATTTTCAATCCTGCATCATCACCTTCAGAAACTCTTTGCACTATGGCTTCCCCTTGCAACCGTCTTCGACTCATTACCAATCTCCAGCAATGGATAACCCCTCAATCTAAAAACCCTTCTTTAACTTTCAATCATTCTGCGAACAAGAAAACGAACCTTCATCAGTCTCAGCCCTAATCTCCATAACAAAAAGTCACAGCTTCATTATCTGCTTCCAATATGTGATATCCCAAAACAATGATCGAATCATCGCCTTCGATCTTCATCATGGTCTCCAATACCTGCGATAAGGACTCAACACAGCAAGAACAACATCAACAACAATCGCAAGACTCATCAATAATAATTTCAAGATGTCTACACAAAAGTGGAAGAAGCAACAAGAATCAAATCAGCATCAACAAAATTCAAAACAGTGAGGAGCAAGAACACATCCCCACAACGAGAATCTTGCGGTTAATCATCTCATGAACTCGGCACAACAACTTCAACCCTTCTGCGCTGAATCTTCAACCAAAAACTCAGAAACGTGCGACTCTCTCACTCTCAATCAATCAAGCTTCTACACTCTTCAAGAATACTAGCTGCAATCCCTGTCCGAGACCTTCAATCTGCAACATGAATAACCATTCACAGTTCAAGATTTGCAACACTAATATAACAATGAATCAATGTTGGCGCGGTGAGTACTGTTCACAATAACAGGTATTTGAGTCAATAGCATTTTAGTAGAATATGAAGAGTGAGACGAATTCAGAAGAGAGGGAGAGAAAGGCCGAAAAACATGAAAGCATATTGAGGCGAATCTTACCGAGATCGTGTTTTCGTTGTGAATTGAGTTCGATTCAAAGGTCAGAATTAAGCTTGTAGGTATTCGTTTCATCTTATGTTGCTGAGGAGAAATCAGAGTTTAGATCGAATTTGGTGAATAAAGATCGCCGAGAGAGATGTCGAACTGAGCTAGTGATGAACGAATGCGTCGGCGCCGGCAAGGGTCCGTGCGATTTTCGGTGAGATGACGAGCAAGAGACAGAGAACAACAAGAAGGGGGCGATGTCATGAAGAAGATCAGATGGTGTATCTAAGGAGACCAAGGCAAGTCTTTGAGGGTTTCTTTGATGGCGGAAATGTCTTGATTACCGGCGGCTTGACCTAAGGAAGAAAAAGGAAGACGGCGGAGAAGTTGCTGTGGAGAAGACGAAGAAGTGTGTATGTGCTCCAATGTTCTTCTCATTTTAGGTTAAATTCCATGAAGAATTGGGGTTGGGCTTCTGAGCCCACGAATTTCTTATCCGCATACACCAATCTCATCTTTGCACCCCTCTCTGCGAAATTATTGAGGGAAATGGGCCTTAGGCCATTGATACATCAGCACCCCTGTTTTGCTTTTCTCACCCTTGTTTTCTTCATTTCTTTTTTTTAATTGATTTTGGTTGCAAGAAAATAATTGGTTAATTAATTTTATTGTTGGTTAATCTTTGTAGATTAATATCTAATCCATTTTTATTTCTCTTGTAATTTTCAATTAGAATTTTGCTATTTTTATTATGGTTGTTAAATAATTTTTGGATTAACTTGTGATAAATGTTCATGAGCGCTTTTGATCGATATTGGATTGATTTTAATAATGGGATCATCACAAAGCCAATTATGGAAGATGGGCATTTATTTTGCTCATAGGAGACTACAAACCTTGCTTGGGGATTTTTTCCGGATTTCTTTTATGTGAAGAATCGGCGTTTCACTCAAGTAAGTATTTTCGACGTTTTCGACTTTTACGCATCATTTTAGTCGTATGCGGCTTAGGACCATATAATTTAAGGTGCATCTGAGCCCTCCCACCTGAGGCATTGGTTATATTTGTGATTTTTGATGATATGTATCGATTTCGGAACTTAGGGATTATGTTAAGAACCATTAGGATGACTTCCTTTTACTTCCCCTTAAAATCCACTTTTTCGCCCGTTTCGTCGCATTTATTAAAAATAGTTTTAGGTGAGATAAAATTCTGGAAAAATTCATGAGTGATCCTCATCCTCTTAATTAATTTGTCATATTTTTTATTTCCAGATTTGGGTGGTTTTAATATTTTATTTGGATTTTAGTTCACAAGCTGTCCCAAAAAGGAAGGTTTTGGCATAAGGGACCGAAATCGATTTTTCCCCATAGGTGTGAAACCTATTTTTTGTGTATGATTAAGCACTGTAATTTTTGACATTTTGAGGCTCATTAGGCATTTTTTTTCATAATTTTTAGTGCCCTTTTTGATCCACTTTGTGGAGTTGTTTTTTATGATCATGTTTTGGTTACCTTGCTAGTCAAGGAATTGTTTTGGCACTTTGGTGCATAATTTTATGAAATCCTTTTGGACAATGTGAGATAATGACTTTATTATTCCAGGGATTTAATTTCATAATTTTTAAAAGCTTTTTGCTATTTTTCCATGTCACCTAGATCCTAGGTTGATTCATGTGTCTATTTGTTGTATAACCTAAATGATTAGAAGGCATTCATGCCATTTGCTTGAGATGTTTTTTGTAACTTTTAGGAGTTGATTATAGGTCATTTGTATGTCTTTAATTCCAGTTATAGGTCACTTTTTGAACCATACTCATTTGGTTTGTTTTAATGTTTCAAAGTGCATACTTATGTGAACTAGTTTAACTTAAATAGGTCGCTAATCTCCTCTAATTGTTAACTTGACTTATATGGAAATCATCAATGCCTATTCATGCATTCTCATTGCATCTCATACCTTGTATGCTACTGACCCATAATCATTTCATGCATATTCACATGCCATTCTTCCTTAACTTTCATCATGTGCGATCTTATGCGATTTTTGTTCGTTTCCTTCTCATATCTTCTTCTCATTGCTCCATATGCCTAATCCATTGAATCCATGATTGTATATTCACTCATCCATCTTCATAAGCATTCACTACTGACTTTTATGTTCATTTCATGTATTAAGTCATGCTTGTAAGCCATACGCATTCATACTTCATCCATAAACCCTAACTTGCATTTAGGTGAATCTAGGTGAACTTTTTGTACATAGTTTGACATAGTTTGATCTTGTGAGGTATCCTAGCATCCTTAGGGACCTATATCATGTAGCTACTGACTTTAGAAGTCATGTAACCTTTAGGTACCTTCACCTTTAGACTTAGGTCTTATTTTGAACCCTAGTTCCATTCTAGGGCGTTTATGGTACTTAATCGCTTTCATGCTTTGATTTTATTTTCAATATGAATTGTCATGCTAACTTTTGTTTTGTAGGGGGGAAGATTGAGGTAAGTCTCACTTCATTCCTATCTCTTATGCGTTATAGTTGTGTTTTCCTTAGCACTTGGTGCTTGCTTATAGGTGTTCCCTTTCTTTAGAAACAACTTACCTTCCTTAGGAAGTAAGTTGATTTCTAAGTTCTCTTTTCTTCTTTTCTCTTTTCTCATTAGGATTAGAATACCGCATTAACCATAGGACCTCTCTTGTAAATAAATCAATAAAATTAGGATTGAGTCTTAAGTCCCCTTTAGTTTTTGCCTTTTTGCAATTTGAGTCATTCTCTTCTTATCTTTAAACAAAATCCAAAAAACACTTAATAAATAAAGGAAAGGATTCCTTGTGTACAGCCTTATTCCATGAAGCACTTGCATTCATTCCATCTTGGAGTGGTGTAAGCTTGTTTATCATGATGCACAAGTCTCATCAAGGAATTGTTCACAAAGAAAGCTTAAAAAAAAAATACTTCTTCACAAAAGCAACAAAAACACTTAATAAAGTTCAACAAGCTAGTGAACTTAAACCCTAATCCTAGGAAACCAGTCTTGGATAAGTTCTCCTTGCTGGGTATGCTTGTTCTATTATTCCATCTTGGAATGTAGAGTCAAGTGTACATTCCATGGAAAAGAGTTTGAATTCACTTCCTTGTGCCAAATTCATACAAAACTCATAAAAGCCAAAAACAAACAATAAGCGACTATCCTGCGGGAACTTCTTTTCTCATCTCATTCACTCACAACGCGAACTCGCTGCGACTTGTCTCACATGCAAGACGGTAAACGCACTCGTACCAGACGAGCCTGCAACACCTGAGCATAGACATACGCAGTTCCAGCTGTAAAAAACACAAACAAACAGTTCCCGCCTTAGTTAGGCGAACTACGTCGACTCTGATCCTCATTGTCCCGATGAGGTACGTAGGCAGCGGGGTAGGGCCCGTTCGAGCACATTCTTTATTTTCCCTACATTTCCCCTTTCTTTCCATTTTCTTATTTCAATTCCTTTTTCATTCCTCATTTCCATTCCAGTTAGCGGTTTTGTTCAGCATCATATTTCACACCCTTTGAAACAAGTAAACAAGCGTGGATCCCGTCGGGTACGACGGACGATCTGGGGTGCTAATACCTTCCCAGGTCGTAACCGACTCCCGAACTCAGATCTTTGGTTCGCAAGGCCTCGTCCTTTTCCTTCTTCCTTAGGTTTGTGCAACATTACCTTTCCCACTCCTTTGGGATAAAAATGTCTGGCTGGCGACTCTAACCTTTCCGCGCCACTTTCGCGTTTGTACTAGGATGAAAATCCCGGGAGCGACAGCTGGCGACTCTGCTGGGGACTAACCTGATTCTTCCGGTTTCCCTTGTAGAGTCAATCCTAGCGCCTGTTTGGTTTTGTTTCTTTGGGTGTATATCTATTTGTTGCTGTGTGCTTTAGTTTAGCTTTATTGTTTTCATTTACAGTTTTTACTTTACAGCTTTACTTTATCGCATTTATTTATCGCTTTCAATATTTTATTTTCCATGCATCATATTATACTGGACTGTCTGGCTGTGCTGGTTTTCATTTTTTCTGTGGGATGGGGTTACTGTGAGATGAGCTCGTAACCGGGGCTCGAGTGCACCCAAGGATTTAGAGTGGTTCCACTTTGGCTTCATGGCATCTTGCTATGTTGGTAGTAGTGAGTTCCACACCTTGACTTGCGACCTTCTCGGGAATGTATTGGTTCCGGAATCTTTCTGGGGCAATACGCTACCTTGATAGTTATGTGCAGTCAAGGGACCGATCATTGAGAACCTTTGTGGAAACATCCCTTTCCAGTGATGACAGTGGCAGACCACATTTGTTGGCAAACCCACTCGCATCCAAGGGCCCACTGGGAACTCGCATAGGATGGCCTGGTTCTCTCATAGGAATTCAGTTAAAGCAAACTGATCGTATGACGATAGTATTGTACCCTTCAGGATGAATGTACTATTGTTTCTCGACTCAGTGCTTGAAGCTGGAGACTTGTGAGGGATGCTTGTTTTTCTGGACTCAACTGAGACCTCCCTGAGTAGTACATAATGCCAAACCGATTCCCTGATTTAGTCATGAGCCATTTCTCGGAAATGGTGAACGTATTATTGCTATTCGGCTTTGAGAGTCCGTGATGTTGACCCGAGTAGCACACCCGTGAGATTGGGAGGGGTTTACAGGTTTGCAGGAACCCTAAACTTCAACATACCCACTTTGCCAGTATTGTTCAGTGTTCTATGGTTCTTTGATTCTGAGACCCGAGGTTTCTATTCAGAGAGATTATTACTGTGATTACCATGGTGACCCTGATATTGTGACTGTTATTATGACTCTCCATAGACATTTGGCTCGTTGTTCAGCTTCAACACCATCAGTGATTGTTCAATTATGTGATCCAGTTCTACAGTTATTGGGTTCTCAGTTATGGGGTTCTATACAGAGATGGTGCCACTATTGTGATTCTATACAGACAGTTGGTTCACTGCTCAACACCAGTATCAGATCATTGATCACATGCCTGTTGCATACATGACATCATAGCATTTCTGCACACATGTTCAGTTATTTCCGAGGATCACATATCTGAATCATGTTGTTGGATCTTTCTGTATCAAGATCTGAATCAAAGCACATAGATTCCTCAGAAATAATTGAACATGACATTTGTATACATCCTTGCATTCTTGACAGGTGTTCAGAGACAAATTCTTTTCCTGACTTGATTTCTCATCAAAATGGACAACTTGAATCACATTCATCAAGGTATGTATTTGAAGCAACTCCGGGCGGGGGTAATCGAAGGAAGACCCAGCTGAGGCCATTCAGGGCAGAAGTATAAGCTTTATTTCAGAATCAGAAACTGTTGAAAGAGGAAGTCAACCAGATGAAGACTCAGATAAGCCGATTATGGAAATCCTGAATGTGGTGTCAAGGAAATGAAGCTATTTTCATCCCTACTGAGGGGAACTACGCTGCTCTGATTCTCCATTGGTCAATGGAGATACGTAGGCAGGAGATCACATCAGATCTTTCCGAGCAACCTTATATATTAACTTTATCAACCTCTTCCCTCCAGATGTCGTTTGTCAGCATCCAACCTGAGCTTCCCAAGAGAATCCTAGGGGGAGAGAATACGGGTAAAAGCCAAAACAACTTGAGAAGAAATTTGATCATATTCTGATGACGTACGTGCAATAAGTTTCCTCATTTATGCAAATTTGGAGTGGTTGAGCTAACTGCATCAGGATCGTCTCCGACAAAGCTTCCTTTGGGGTTTCAATGCCAAGTATGATTACCATTCTGGGGCACCTGGCCTTTTAATTGAAGATTGCAAGTCTTTCAGAGGCAAAGGTAAAAAAAAGGTCGCGAATTTGATTGAGTAAACATCCAGATTATTGACTGCTGAAAGTCTCCGAGAGCAATAAGTCCAGACGGAGTCAAACCTCCTCAATAATGACCACCATGATGTGAAGGCTAGATGCAAGTATCACTCAGGGGCATTTAGGCATACAATTGACAACTGTGATGTGTTCAAGTACAAGATGCAAAATTTGGCCGACTCAAAGGTCATCATGCTAGAAGGAGGTCTGCTCACATATTGAAATCTCCTCATCAAATGGGTCTCCCAATTTGCAAAGGCATCTTCATAAGCAATAAGTCCAGACAGAGTCAAGTCTCCTCAATGACGGCAATGTTCAGCTTCTTTACTGCATTTTCATTTGTAGTTTATACTGTTTGTTTAAACATTTGTATGCATGCATGAAACTTGTTTGTTTTGAATGATAACCATAATATAAATGCACATGTTTTTCTTGAAGTAATCCATTCGTATTCACTCATGATTTTGTGTATGTGCATTGCAATACCAACTGTCATGCTTAAACTCTATCAGGGAGGATGACGAAATGAAAACGCAAAAATCTCTAATTGTGCGCTTTTGAGAAAGACCTTGTTGATGATGTACAGGCATTGTTTCAAGCCCTAAACACCGGAGATATAAGGGAGATAGACCCTCGCCAACCCATTTGAGCCTTGAAGTAGAAGTTTATTTTTGCATGGAAAAAACCTTTGTACTTAACCCAGGGGCAGGGTAGGTGTCAGTTAGTTTGACCGATCGTTCAAATTTCGAAAAGGAGTTTAAATCTGAGGATCCATTACCTTTTCGTTGTACCAAATCAAGAGGTCCAATGACCAGGAATCACAATGGTTATCCCAATCAAGAGGTCCAAAGACCGGAGACCACAATGGTTATCCCTCAACAACCAAGAAGTGGGACAGTCACGACCCTTTCAAAGCAATCAAGACAAACAGTGTCACACGATTTGTTCAAAACAAAGAGAATTGAAAAAAGGAAAAAAAGAATGAAAAAACCCGCTAAGTCGGAACTTGAAAACAAGCGACTTAGGCAAAAATTAGGGCATCCCGCTGGACTTCACAATCAAAGATTCACAAGAATCAGTCCAGGCAAAAGTTAGGGATAAGCAAAATAATGCAAAATCAAAAGACAAAAAGGATTACACAAGAAAAATCCTTGAACAAGAACAAAGTCGTGTGATACAGACACCAAAGGTAAGAGGGGTGGCTGACTCCAAATGACAACCTAATTGGTACTTAAACCGTTAGCGTAATTGGTTCCTCAACCATCACAAAACCCTTTTTGAGAGGTGGGCGCTTGTGAAAGTTAGCTGAACATAGGAATGGAGAACATCACGAAGATGGGTGGGCACAAATGAATTTCGAGCCTATATCCTTTGTTTCTATAACCGTTAACCAGGCCACGATACAACCCTCAAAAGTCCTAACTGAAACAGGGTTATTTCAAGAGCGTACTACCACAAGATCGCGTTCCTGACTCCTATGAGTTATGCTAAAAGATCTGGGTTGGTGTTGCATGTGCATGCTTTCATTCATCAAAAATCAATGTCGTATCTTAACCAGTGATTCACTCACAAAGGTTTGCGACATCTTTTTCAGTAAAACTTCAAAATTAACATGTGTGTTGCATTAGAATTTTCATTCTCAAAATAAACATTTTCTGCTTGCATACTTTTGTTTGGCATCATAAAAGTTTACATATGGAATCTCAGTCCAGGAGCTTAGTCTTGCCAAGTTGAGAAGTCTGAAACTTCCGAAGGACAATCTGTCGAGGTGCACTTTTCAAGAAAACTCCATTGAGTAGGGACTTTCCCAACAGTCGTGGTAAGAGCCAACTAATCTGGGGCAATCACGTCAAGCAATCTCTTCAAAATTCAGCCAAGCTGGGGCAATCATTTCGAGATCCAATCTCTCAAAGAACAGTTGATCTGGGTGTTTTTCTTCAAAGCACAGTCATTCAAAGGTGATCACTTCAAGGCTCGTACTGGGGCAGGCCACCCCAAGAGCACTAGAAGTTACTCTCTCCCGAAGACGGTTTATCAAAAGCACCTATCCGGAGTTCAATATACTGGGGCAGAATATCTCACAGTGATATGAGGCTTTTCATGAATCCTTGTGAGGCAAATTCTTACACAGACCATGCAGTCTGGGGCAGTTATTTCGAGATCCAACGAATCTCTCCAAGAGTTTGAAGACACTGAGGCATTTTTATATGTCATGTTTTCTGTAAAATCCTCTTGAGACATTTTCTTCCGATGGACCTTAGTCTGAGGCGAGTTGAAAATTTCAGAGAACCATTGTTCAATCATGATTAGTTGGCGATCTATCAACCCGGGGCTAGGGGCAAAGCCATTGTTAGCACAGTACTTCAAGAGTTATTTCATCAGCAAGCTTCATTGATCAAAATTCTTTAGCAAGTCTCATTAGACAATCCCTTCTCCAGTAGTGCTGCAAATGGAAGGTTACTTCTTGATCAGAAGGGTATCATCGTCTCTCATCACCAGCATGGGACGTCTTACATCTCTCATTCCCAACATGAGAGGATTTATCTCTTATCCCCAGCAAGTGGCAGCTTGAGCTTTTATCTTCAGCAGGAAGCTTTATCATTGATATCACCCGTCATCCCCAGTAATGTGGAAGTCGAAATTTCTCCCAGCAAGGTAGCAGAAGGTGGGTGTTATCCCCAAGCAGGAGTTTCCCTTCAAACAGGGGCAATTTTCAGCAGTATAAGGAGTGTCTTGCCTCCCCAGCAATTGCCTCCTCAGCAGTATCATACCTTGGGTTCTCAGCCAAGTCAAGAAGGTCCTCACTTCCCCGTCAAAGTTCAAGAAGGGTCCATCTCCAGCTGGGTCTTGGCACTCCGATCTCAAAGTCCAATTTATTTTTGGCAGTGGCGGCAGTTCAGAGCCGGTATGTCATTGACAGCCTTCCCCGCAGAGTTGTTTCCTCCTCACCAGGATGAATTAGATCAATGCAGTGATCATCGTTTCTTCTCCGCCAAGTTATCTGGAAATACCTGCAGTCTCCTTATCAGGAGATCTCTTTTGCATTGTCATTCGCATAATCATCATTGCGTCTGCATCCTCCAAAGCGTAGCATTTCCATCATCATGGAGCATTACGCCATAAATTCAAACATATGCATGCCAGCATGGGCCAGTTTTGAGGTATATTACATGAGACCTGTTATATCTCCCATCAGATTGATATGTTCCTCACAGAATGCAACTTCGTTTCCTAGGGTGGTTACTTCTACCATGTCTTGTTGTTATCCCCAGTTGAGTCTTGTTTCAGTACAACAGTCTCATTTTTTCGCGTTTCCGTTTCAGTACAACGGTTGCGTCTTGGGCTCTCGTTTAAGTACAACGATCCCATTCTTTTCGAGTTTCCATTTAAGTACAATGGTCTCGTCTTTGAGGTTTGTTTCAGTACAACAGTCTCATTTCTTCGCGTCTCCGTTTCAGTACAACGGTCGCGTCTTGGGCTCTCGTTTAAGTACAACGATCCCATTCTTTTCGAGTTTCCATTTAAGTACAATGGTCTCGTCTTTGAGTCTTGTTTCAGTACAACAGTCTCATTTGTTCGCGTCTCCGTTTCAGTACAACGGTCGCGTCTCAGGTTATCATTTAAGTACAATGATCCTGTTTGCTTGGGCTCTCGTTTAAGTACAACGATCCCATTCTTTTCGAGTTTCCATTTAAGTACAATGGTCTCGTCTTTGAGTCTTGTTTCAGTACAACAGTCTCATTTTTTCGCGTTTCCGTTTCAGTACAACGGTTGCGTCTTCGGCTCTCGTTTAAGTACAACGATCCCATTCTTTTCGAGTTTCCATTTAAGTACAATGGTCTCGTCTTTGAGGTTTGTTTCAGTACAACAGTCTCATTTCTTCGCGTCTCCGTTTCAGTACAACGGTCGCGTCTTGGGCTCTCGTTTAAGTACAACGATCCCATTCTTTTCGAGTTTCCATTTAAGTACAATGGTCTCGTCTTTGAGTCTTGTTTCAGTACAACAGTCTCATTTGTTCGCGTCTCCGTTTCAGTACAACGGTCGCGTCTCAGGTTATCATTTAAGTACAATGATCCTGTTTGCTTGGGCTCTCGTTTAAGTACAACGATCCCATTCTTTTCGAGTTTCCATTTAAGTACAATGGTCTCGTCTTTGAGGTTTGTTTCAGTACAACAGTCTCATTTGTTCGCGTCTCCGTTTCAGTACAACGGTCGCGTCTTGGGCTCTCGTTTAAGTACAACGATCCCATTCTTTTCGAGTTTCCATTTAAGTACAATGGTCTCGTCTTTGAGTCTTGTTTCAGTACAACAGTCTCATTTCTTCGCGTCTCCGTTTCAGTACAACGGTCGCGTCTTGGGCTCTCGTTTAAGTACAACGATCCCATTCTTTTCGAGTTTCCATTTAAGTACAATGGTCTCGTCTTTGAGTCTTGTTTCAGTACAACAGTCTCATTTGTTCGCGTCTCCGTTTAAGTACAACGGTCACGTTTCGGGTTGTCATTTAAGTACAATGACCCCGTTTCATCCCGTCCTATTTTCTTTTGAGTTGTCATTCGAGGATGGCATTCTTCCCAGCATATTTCCACTTGGTTCTATTTTCGCTACCTATTCAGAGGTCAAAATCAAAAAATATATAAATAAATAAATGGGCAGGTGGCATTCCTGTTATCCCGAGTTCAAATTTTCAGGTTTTATTTGAGTATTCAATCACTCCATACCTTGAACGCCTAAAAGCTGTTGCAATCATCCGTTCAGGTCTGCAGATGATTGAATAGGGGCAGCTGTAATACCTCAAAATTTGCCCTCATATTTGTCTCCTTAACTGGCTTTACGTTTTGCATTCATCTGCATGTTCCACTAGGTCATTAACATTCATAATCAGGCGTTTCATTGATCCCTATGGCATGTGATCAGGGCATTCTCTGGTGATTTGAGTCTTCCTATTCAGAGGTGATTTATCTGGCTATTACACTCAAGGCTGCGCCTCAGTAGTGCACATTACAGATGATAGAGTTCCATCAAGGTTAACGGAGTTTTTGCCATGAACTATGATCCCCCATGTGCGGAGCTGTATTTGATACTCGAATCATGAGTTAGGGCTTGTTTCCCTAATCATGTGATACTCAACAAAGTTTCCTTGCAAAATGTGTTCATAAGTGGACTTGTCGTTCAAGGGATTTCATTATCACTCAAGACGCAATTTATTGAAGATCATAGGGCATGCGGGGCTTATTAGGGTTTTCATGACAAATGAATGTTGGTTTATGGTACGAGGGATCGAGTGGCGGATTCTTATGATAATCAGGGCATCATGGCTTTCCTTATAGTTCGTTGTTGGTAATACAGATCAGTGGGATTTGGATTTGAGGGTTTACTGATGATTTTATTAAAGACTCGAGTTTGAATTAGATTGGAGGTAAGTTGGGTTTAAGCGTGTTGAGATTGGTCGCCAGGATTACTTGGGTTTCAATAATATGTTTCCATGCTAACATTCACTTTTTGTCCATTATCCAAATTAAGCCCATAAACATTGTTTTAGTTCATTATCCGCATTAAACAATTCCATTCTAACCTCCACTTTGAATCCTTTTCAAGACCCATTGGTTTAATATAATGTCCAAGAGTCTAGCTCCACTAGGTGTCCGATTTTATACTCGGTTCTATATTGATTTCATTTTCCAAATTTTATAGTCAATTAATAATCGTATTCCAAAAGGCATATTACCTCGTTGGCTATTTTTCGGTTTATTGTCAAATTCTCATTTTGGCTCAATTCACCTACTTGTTAGGCCCATCAGTTTTTATGTTATTCTTTTTATTCTTAGTATTAAAGAATAATAAATAACTAAGAATTTCCTTGGTTAAAAGAGTTCATTTGGCAGAAATTGGAAAAAGAGATTCAGGGAAATGATTTTTTATCAGAAATCCAGTCGGAAAAGAGGAAAAAGTTAGTTACTGAAATTTGGTAATTCAGTTACAGTTACAGGAGGTTTTTTCTATTAGTTACAAATAAAAGAAAAATCAGTTCCAAAAACAAAAACTGATATCAGGATAATAGAAAAAGTTACAAAGGTGACAGATAGAAAAAAAAGAAGCTGAGACTCTCTTTAATCTCTACACTTCAGTCCCAACCGGGAAGATCCTTCGGGATCATAATTTATAATCAGAATCAATAAGTTCTCTGCAGTCTCAGAATCTCTTTTTTGGCTCGGAGGTCTTGATCGAATCCAAAAAACCTCATAATCTCTTCTCAGAGGCTTATTCATCTTTTTGCTCCTTCAATTAACATAAAAAGCCATTCTTGGACTCTTTTTGACGATGGCTCAAAAAAGAGGAGAACTCTCATTCATCTGTGATCACCTTGGATTTTCAATCCTGCATCATCACCTTCAGAAACTCTTTGCACTATGGCTTCCCCTTGCAACCGTCTTCGACTCATTACCAATCTCCAGCAATGGATAACCCCTCAATCTAAAAACCCTTCTTTAACTTTCAATCATTCTGCGAACAAGAAAACGAACCTTCATCAGTCTCAGCCCTAATCTCCATAACAAAAAGTCACAGCTTCATTATCTGCTTCCAATATGTGATATCCCAAAACAATGATCAAATCATCGCCTTCGATCTTCATCATGGTCTCCAATACCTGCGATAAGGACTCAACACAGCAAGAACAACATCAACAACAATCGCAAGACTCATCAATAATAATTTCAAGATGTCTACACAAAAGTGGAAGAAGCAACGAGAATCAAATCAGCATCAACAAAATTCAAAACAGTGAGGAGCAAGAACACATCCCCACAACGAGAATCTTGCGGTTAATCATCTCATGAACTCGGCACAACAACTTCAACCCTTCTGCGCTGAATCTTCAACCAAAAACTCAGAAACGTGCGACTCTCTCACTCTCAATCAATCAAGCTTCTACACTCTTCAAGAATACTAGCTGCAATCCCTGTCCGAGACCTTCAATCTGCAACATGAATAACCATTCACAGTTCAAGATTTGCAACACTAATATAACAATGAATCAATGTTGGCGCGGTGAGTACTGTTCACAATAACAGGTATTTGAGTCAATAGCATTTTAGTAGAATATGAAGAGTGAGACGAATTCAGAAGAGAGGGAGAGAAAGGCCGAAAAACATGAAAGCATATTGAGGCGAATCTTACCGAGATCGTGTTTTCGTTGTGAATTGAGTTCGATTCAAAGGTCAGAATTAAGCTTGTAGGTATTCGTTTCATCTTATGTTGCTGAGGAGAAATCAGAGTTTAGATCGAATTTGGTGAATAAAGATCGCCGAGAGAGATGTCGAACTGAGCTAGTGATGAACGAATGCGTCGGCGCCGGCAAGGGTCCGTGCGATTTTCGGTGAGATGACGAGCAAGAGACAGAGAACAACAAGAAGGGGGCGATGTCATGAAGAAGATCAGATGGTGTATCTAAGGAGACCAAGGCAAGTCTTTGAGGGTTTCTTTGATGGCGGAAATGTCTTGATTACCGGCGGCTTGACCTAAGGAAGAAAAAGGAAGACGGCGGAGAAGTTGCTGTGGAGAAGACGAAGAAGTGTGTATGTGCTCCAATGTTCTTCTCATTTTAGGTTAAATTCCATGAAGAATTGGGGTTGGGCTTCTGAGCCCACGAATTTCTTATCCGCATACACCAATCTCATCTTTGCACCCCTCTCTGCGAAATTATTGAGGGAAATGGGCCTCAGGCCATTGATACATCAGCACCCCTGTTTTGCTTTTCTCACCCTTGTTTTCTTCATTTCTTTTTTTTAATTGATTTTGGTTGCAAGAAAATAATTGGTTAATTAATTTTCTTGTTGGTTAATCTTTGTAGATTAATATCTAATCCATTTTTATTTCTCTTGTAATTTTCAATTAGAATTTTGCTATTTTTATTATGGTTGTTAAATAATTTTTGGATTAACTTGTGATAAATGTTCATGAGCGCTTTTGATCGATATTGGATTGATTTTAATAATGGGATCATCACAAAGCCAATTATGGAAGATGGGCATTTATTTTGCTCATAGGAGACTACAAACCTTGCTTGGGGATTTTTTCCGGATTTCTTTTATGTGAAGAATCGGCGTTTCACTCAAGTAAGTATTTTCGACGTTTTCGACTTTTACGCATCATTTTAGTCGTATGCGGCTTAGGACCATATAATTTAAGGTGCATCTGAGCCCTCCCACCTGAGGCATTGGTTATATTTGTGATTTTTGATGATATGTATCGATTTCGGAACTTAGGGATTATGTTAAGAACCATTAGGATGACTTCCTTTTACTTCCCCTTAAAATCCACTTTTTCGCCCGTTTCGTCGCATTTATTAAAAATAGTTTTAGGTGAGATAAAATTCTTGAAAAATTCATGAGTGATCCTCATCCTCTTAATTAATTTGTCATATTTTTTATTTCCAGATTTGGGTGGTTTTAATATTTTATTTGGATTTTAGTTCACAAGCTGTCCCAAAAAGGAAGGTTTTGGCATAAGGGACCGAAATCGATTTTTCCCCATAGGTGTGAAACCTATTTTTTGTGTATGATTAAGCACTGTAATTTGTGACATTTTGAGGCTCATTAGGCATTTTTTTTCATAATTTTTAGTGCCCTTTTTGATCCACTTTGTGGAGTTGTTTTTGATGATCATGTTTTGGTTACCTTGCTAGTCAAGGAATTGTTTTGGCACTTTGGTGCATAATTTTATGAAATCCTTTTGGACAATGTGAGATAATGACTTTATTATTCCAGGGATTTAATTTCATAATTTTTAAAAGCTTTTTGCTATTTTTCCATGTCACCTAGATCCTAGGTTGATTCATGTGTCTATTTGTTGTATAACCTAAATGATTAGAAGGCATTCATGCCATTTGCTTGAGATGTTTTTTGTAACTTTTAGGAGTTGATTATAGGTCATTTGTATGTCTTTAATTCCAGTTATAGGTCACTTTTTGAACCATACTCATTTGGTTTGTTTTAATGTTTCAAAGTGCATACTTATGTGAACTAGTTTAACTTAAATAGGTCGCTAATCTCCTCTAATTGTTAACTTGACTTATATGGAAATCATCAATGCCTATTCATGCATTCTCATTGCATCTCATACCTTGTATGCTACTGACCCATAATCATTTCATGCATATTCACATGCCATTCTTCCTTAACTTTCATCATGTGCGATCTTATGCGATTTTTGTTCGTTTCCTTCTCATATCTTCTTCTCATTGCTCCATATGCCTAATCCATTGAATCCATGATTGTATATTCACTCATCCATCTTCATAAGCATTCACTACTGACTTTTATGTTCATTTCATGTATTAAGTCATGCTTGTAAGCCATACGCATTCATACTTCATCCATAAACCCTAACTTGCATTTAGGTGAATCTAGGTGAACTTTTTGTACATAGTTTGACATAGTTTGATCTTGTGAGGTATCCTAGCATCCTTAGGGACCTATATCATGTAGCTACTGACTTTAGAAGTCATGTAACCTTTAGGTACCTTCACCTTTAGACTTAGGTCTTATTTTGAACCCTAGTTCCATTCTAGGGCGTTTATGGTACTTAATCGCTTTCATGCTTTGATTTTATTTTCAATATGAATTGTCATGCTAACTTTTGTTTTGTAGGGGGGAAGATTGAGGTAAGTCTCACTTCATTCCTATCTCTTATGCGTTATAGTTGTGTTTTCCTTAGCACTTGGTGCTTGCTTATAGGTGTTCCCTTTCTTTAGAAACAACTTACCTTCCTTAGGAAGTAAGTTGATTTCTAAGTTCTCTTTTCTTCTTTTCTCTTTTCTCATTAGGATTAGAATACCGCATTAACCATAGGACCTCTCTTGTAAATAAATCAATAAAATTAGGATTGAGTCTTAAGTCCCCTTTAGTTTTTGCCTTTTTGCAATTTGAGTCATTCTCTTCTTATCTTTAAACAAAATCCAAAAAACACTTAATAAATAAAGGAAAGGATTCCTTGTGTACAGCCTTATTCCATGAAGCACTTGCATTCATTCCATCTTGGAGTGGTGTAAGCTTGTTTATCATGATGCACAAGTCTCATCAAGGAATTGTTCACAAAGAAAGCTTAAAAAAAAAATACTTCTTCACAAAAGCAACAAAAACACTTAATAAAGTTCAACAAGCTAGTGAACTTAAACCCTAATCCTAGGAAACCAGTCTTGGATAAGTTCTCCTTGCTGGGTATGCTTGTTCTATTATTCCATCTTGGAATGTAGAGTCAAGTGTACATTCCATGGAAAAGAGTTTGAATTCACTTCCTTGTGCCAAATTCATACAAAACTCATAAAAGCCAAAAACAAACAATAAGCGACTATCCTGCGGGAACTTCTTTTCTCATCTCATTCACTCACAACGCGAACTCGCTGCGACTTGTCTCACATGCAAGACGGTAAACGCACTCGTACCATACGAGCCTGCAACACCTGAGCATAGACATACGCAGTTCCAGCTGTAAAAAACACAAACAAACAGTTCCCGCCTTAGTTAGGCGAACTACGTCGACTCTGATCCTCATTGTCCCGATGAGGTACGTAGGCAGCGGGGTAGGGCCCGTTCGAGCACATTCTTTATTTTCCCTACATTTCCCCTTTCTTTCCATTTTCTTATTTCAATTCCTTTTTCATTCCTCATTTCCATTCCAGTTAGCGGTTTTGTTCAGCATCATATTTCACACCCTTTGAAACAAGTAAACAAGCGTGGATCCCGTCGGGTACGACGGACGATCTGGGGTGCTAATACCTTCCCAGGTCGTAACCGACTCCCGAACTCAGATCTTTGGTTCGCAAGGCCTCGTCCTTTTCCTTCTTCCTTAGGTTTGTGCAACATTACCTTTCCCACTCCTTTGGGATAAAAATGTCTGGCTGGCGACTCTAACCTTTCCGCGCCACTTTCGCGTTTGTACTAGGATGAAAATCCCGGGAGCGACAATATGTATGCATTTTCAAGAATGTTTTGGCTCATTTTGCATGTGAAGCATAATGTATGCATTCTTGTATTGTGGAATTCTATGTGAATCCATTGTAACATCGTGTGCCCATGTGTGGTGTGAGCGATGATTACAACATGATTGTGTGCCCGTGTGGAGTGTGAGCAATCGGATTGTGTGCCCGTGTAGGGTGTGAGCAATTCATAAACATTATGTTCCCATGTGGGGTGTGAGCAATGGGTGATTTAATCACGAATGATTGTGTGCTCGTGTGGGGTGTGAGTAATCCATAAACATTGTGTGCCCATGTGGGTGTGAGCAATGGGTGAACATCGTATGCCCGACGGGGAGTTAATTTCGGTAACGAGCGATGGTTCCAATAAGTTCCTGAGTGAACTTGGGATGATTGAGTCGGTACCGCATTGAATATGCATAGAGTCGTGAGTCGGTCTCTATGATTTGTACTGTTGTTGCCAGTGTCGAGTCAGTTGTGTCTGTCTTGTTGTTGTGATGGTTAAACTGTTGTTTACCATTGTTATTATTTTTGGGAATAATCAGAATATGGCTAGTAGAAATGACAATACGATGGTTGCTGCTTTGGAAGCAATGGCTAGGGCGGTGCAGGGTGCTCCAAATGTAAATGCTAATGATGAGTTCAGGAAGAATCAACCACCGGTCTTCAAAGGAAGATTTGATCCTGATGGTGCTCAAGTTTGGTTGAAAGAGATTGAAAGAATATTCAGTTTCATGGACTGTGCCGAAGAGAGTAAGGTGAGGCTTAGATCTCACAATATGAAGGAAGAAGCCGATGATTGGTGGGTCGGTAGAAGTAAACTTCTTGAGGAAGAAGATGAAGAAATAACTTGGGATGTTTTTTGTACTGCGTTCTTGGGAAAGTATTACCCTGAAAATGTGAAAGGGAAGAAGGAGATGGAGTTCCTTGAACTGAAACAAGGTAGTATGTCCGTGGTGGACTATACTGTTAAGTTTGTGGAGTTGGTTCAATTTCATCCTCACTATGCTGCTACTACTGATGAGTTCTCGAAGTGTATTTTGTATGAAAATGGATTGTGTCCTAAGATTAAGCAAGTTGTGGGATATCAAAGAATAAGAAGGTTTTCGGATTTGACGGAATTTTGTAGAATTTTCGAGGAGGATAGCAAGGCTCGTTCTACACATTACAAGAGTTTGAATGAGAGGAAAGGAAAGCAACAAGCTAGAAGTGGACCTTATGTGACACCCGCTGATAAGGGCAAGCATAGGGGAAACTTTGATTAGAGATTTAGAGGAGGAGGTTCTGGTCCTGTTAAGTGTTACAAGTGTGGTGATTTGGGTCATAAGTCTTTTGAGTGTGGGAAGAGCATAGTGAAATGTTCTAACTGTGGAGGCCTTGGAGATGCTACTACCGAGTGTAGAAGGAATGTTGTGAAGTGTTTCAATTGTGGAGAAGTGGGTCACATTAGTACTAAGTGTACTAAGCCTAAGAAAGCTCAAGCGGGCAGAAAGGTGTTGCATTAGTAGGGGAGGATACTACTAGTGCAGACCGTTTGATTAAAGGTACCAATTTTATTAATAGTACGCCTTTAGTTACTATTATTGATACGGGAGAGACTCATTCGTTCATTTCTCTTGAGTGCACTAAGCGTTTGAATTTGTTTATGTCTTCTTGGGGTGGTGAGATGGTTATTAAGACTCCTGCTTTAGGGTCGGTAACTACGTCTTTGGTGTGTGTAAGTTGTTCTTTGACCATGTATGGTAAAGATTTTGTTATGGATTTAGTTTGTTTGCCGTTGAAGGGTTTAGACGTAATCTTGGGTATGAACTGGTTGCAATATAATCGAGTTCATATAGATTGCTATCACAAGTCAGTAAGGTTTCCTTCTTTGGATGATGTTGAATATGAGAGTTTCCTGTCCACTAAAGAGTTGAAGAAACTTTTAGCGGACGAAGCTCAATTGTTCGGTTTGTTTGCATCATTGTCGGTGGAGAGTGAAGTTGAACTCAATGGGTTCCCAATGGTGTTTGATTTTCCAGAAGTGTTTCCGGAGGATATTAAAGATGTACCGCGGGAAAGAGAAGTTGAGTTTTCTATTGATCTAGTTCTGGGTACTAGACCGATTTCGATGGAACCGTATCGTATGTCATCATCAGAGTTGGTAGAATTGAAGAAGAAATTGAACGACTTCTTGGACAAGAGATTTATTAGGCCGAGTGTTTCTCCTTGGGGTGCTCCGGTATTGTTGGTAAAGAAGAAGGATGGGAGTATGCGGTTATGCATTGATTATCGATAGTTGAACAAGGTGACAATTAAGAACAAGTATCCGCTTCCAAGGATCGATGATTTGATGGACCAATTTGTTGGTACGTGTGTTTTTAGTAAGATTGATTTGAGATCAGGATATCACCAGATTCGTGTGAAAGAAGAGGATATTCAAAAGATGGCTTTTAGGACACGGTATGGTCATTACGAATATTCTGTGATGCCATTCGGAGTTTCTAATGCGCCGGGTGTGTTTATGGAATACATGAACCGTATTTTTCATGAGTAGTTGGATCATTTTATGGTTGTGTTCATCGACGATATTTTGATTTATTCTAAGTCTCAAGAGGAGCATGAAGAGCATTTAATAATTGTGTTACAAATTTTGAAAGAGAAACAATTGTATGCTAAGTTGTCGAAATGTGAATTTTGGTTGTCAGAAGTAAGTTTTCTTGGACATCTTATTTCCGATGGTGGTATTAGTGTTGATCCATCCAAGATTGATGCGGTAATGCAATGGGAAGCTCCTAGGTCGGATACGAAGATTTGAAGCTTTTTAGGCTTGGCGGGTTATTATCGGAGGTTTATTGAGGGATTTTCAAAGTTGGCACTTCCGTTAACGCAATTGACTTGTAAGGGAAAGGCTTTCATTTGGGATATTCATTGTGAAGAGAGTTTCATTGAACTTAAGAGAAGGTTGACAACGGCTCCGATCTTGATTTTGACAAATCCGACGGAACCATTTATGGTGTTTTGTCATGCTTCATTGTTTGGATTAGGTGGTGTTTTGATGCAAGATGGAAAAGTTGTGGCTTATGCTTCAAGACAATTGAGAGTGCATGAAAATAATTATCCTACGCATGACTTGGAATTAGCGGCCATGGTGTTCGTTTGGAAAATTTGGAGGCATTATGTTTATGGTGCAAGATTCGAAGTTTTTAGTGATCACAAGAGTTTGAAGTATTTATTTGATCAAAAGGAATTGAACATGAGACAAAGAAGGTGGTTAGAGATTTTGAAGGATTATGATTTTGGTTTGAATTACCATCTGGGTAAGGAAAATGTGGTGGTTGATGCCTTAAGTCGCAAGTTGTTACATATGTCCGCATTGATGATAAGAGAATGGAAACTTTTGGAGGATTTTAGAGACTTGAGTTTGGTTTGTGAAATGACGCCGAGAAGTTTGAGACTTGGTATGCTACATGTTACGAATGATTTTCTTGCACCCGTATGTGAAAAGAAAAAGTTGGATTTGAAGTTTGTTGATTTGATAATGAACGAGAATGAGAATTTCAAGGTTGATAATTTTGGAGTTTTGAGATTCTGTGGTCGTATTTGTATTCACAATGATGTGGAGTTGAAAAAGATGATATTGGAAGAGGGACACTGAAGTAACTTAAGTATTCATCCGGGAGCGAATAAAATGTATCAAGATTTGAAGAAGATCTTTTGGTGGTCCAGTTTGAAGAGATATGTAGCTCATTTTTTATATGCGTATTTGACTTGTCAGAAGTCTAAGGTAGAACATCAGAAGCCTAGTGGTTTGATGCAACCGTTGGATATTCCGGAATGGAAATGGGTAGTATATCGATGGATTTTGTTACGGGATTGTCGAATACACTAAGAGGTCATAATGCGATTTGGGTGATTGTTGATAGGCTTACTAAATCTGCTCACTTTACTCCAATTGATATTAGTTATCCTTTGGAGAAGTTAGCCGAGATTTATGTTTTTGTGGTTGTGAAGTTGCATGGAGTTCCTAAGAGTATTGTATCAGATAAAGATCCTATATTTACATCGAGGTTTTGGGAGAGTTTGCAAAAGGCTTTGGGTTCTAAGCTAAGATTGAGTTCGGCTTACCATCCGCAAACGGACGATTAAACCGAGAGGACAATTCAATCGTTGGAGGATTTGTTGTGTGATTGTTTGCTAGAGCAAGGTGATTCTTGGGATAGTTATTTAGCATTGATTGAGTTCACCTACAATAACAGTTTTCATTCAAGTATAGGTATGGCACCATTTGAGGCTTTGTATGGTCGGAGATGTCGAACACCTTTATGTTGGCATGAAACCGGTGAGAGAACGGTAGTTGGACCGAAGATGGTACAACAAACGACGGAGAAGGTGAAGTTTATTCGGGAGAAGATGAGAGCTTCTCAAAGTAGGCAAAAGAGCTATCATGATAAGAGAAGGAAAGATCTTGAGTTTTAGGAAGGAGACCATGTGTTTTTGAGAGTTACATCGGTTACGGGTGTGGGTCGTGCTTTGAAGTCGAAGAAGTTGACTTCTCGTTTTATTGGACCGTATCAGATTACTGCATGAGTTGGCGTTGTGGCTTACCGTGTGGCGTTGCCTCCGAATATTTTGAATTTTCATGATGTGTTCATATTTCGCAACTTCGGAAGTATGTTCCGGATCAGTCACATGTTATTCCTATGGACGAGGTAGAAGTGAGAGATAACCTTACGGTGGAAGCTTTACTGATTAGGATTTTGGACCGTGAAGTCAAGAAGCTAAGAGGTAGGGATATTGCGCTTGTGAAAGTAGCGTGGGGAGGCACTGCGGAAGGCAATATGACTTGGGAATTAGAGAGTGGGATGTGAGAGTCGTATCTGGAGTTGTTTGAATCAGGTAATATTTTCGAGGACGAAAATTTCTAAAGTGGGGAAGAGTTGTAACGCCCCAATTCGAGTATTCCATTTTTGTTGATTCTTTTATTTAAATTGAGTGATAATTGTTCTAATTATGAAATTGGTGTGTTTATGTGATATGTTGATGTGTCATATTAATTTACCATTTTGAGAATTTTCGGGTAAAATTAGATTAGAGGGTATTTTAGACATTTTCTAATTAATGTTAAGTTAGAAATTATGTAGAATTATATTTTGTGAGAAAAATGATATTTGGTAGAAAAATAGAAAATAGAAATAGAAATAGAAATAGAAAGATATAAGAGTAGAAAGAGAAGAAAAAGAGAGATAGAAAGAAATAGAAAGGAAAGAAAAGGAGAAGAAGAGAAAAGAGAAGGCAAAGAGGGAAAGCTTGGAAATTCTTCAAGATAGCTCCTAGGAATCGAAACAATCGGGTAAGGGTGTGAAATATTGTTATCTTATCATTGTGTATGATTATGTATCTGTTAGATTGATTGGGTTTTTGTTTTGGAGAAGTTTAGAGAATATGAGGTTTTAGGGTTTTTGATGAAAATCTAAGAAATTGGTAGATTAATCGGTTGAAACTTAATATAATCGAAGTATGATAGTTAATACATGTTAATGACCATGTTTATGGAAGTTTGGTTGAGTTTTGGAAGCTTTTGGTATGACTGTTGCGCGACTGAGCTGCTGCTGAAATCGAAGTTCTTGCTCAACGAGCTTTCCAGAAACTTTTTCGCTCAGCGAGACCTGGAAGTTGGAATTTTGTGTTTTAATTCATAACTTTTGATCCGAATATCTGTTTTAAACGTTCCACATATCGATTTGAAGCTAAAAACATGTAGAAACTAATTATGCTAAAAGATGTAATTTTTAGCCGACTTTTACCCGACTTTTCCGATAAAACGTATTTATGTTAGTTAAGGAATTGTGGGATTGATTGTGGTATAGTGGCCGTTTGGCAAATAAATGCATTTCGTGAAGTGAATATGAACTCATGTTGATAGTGAAAGAGTTTGTTGCCGTTTGGCATAATTGATGCGAATGTGTATAGTTTGTTTGTGATTGTATGAGATGAATGCATAATTATATTGTGAATATGTATGGTTTTTCAAGAATGTTGTGGGTCATTTTGCATGTGAAGCATAATGTATGCATTCTTGTATTGTGGGATTCTATGTGAATCCGTTGTAACATTGTGTGCCCATGTGGGGTGTGAGCAATGATTACAACATGATTGTGTGCCCGTGTGGGGTGTGAGCAATCAGATTGTGTGCTCGTGTGGGGTGTGAGCAATCCATAAACATTGTGTGCCCATGTGGGGTGTGAGCAATGGGTGATTTAATCACGAATGATTGTGTGCCCGTGTGGGGTGTGAGCAATCCATAAACATTGTGTGCCCATGTGGGGTGTGAGCAATGGGTGAACATCGTATGCCTGACGGGGAGTTACTTTAGGTAACGAGCGATGGTTCCAATAAGTTCCTGAGCGAACTTGGGATAATTGAGTCGGTACCACATTGCATTTGCATAGAGTCGTGAGTCGGTCTCTATGATTTGCATTTATCATCTATAATTGAAAATTGGTGAATAAACATGAATTATTTATGTTTATGCGGAGTGATAGAAATTGGTGAATAAACATGAATGTATATGTTTATGTAGAATGATGTGAAATGGTGAAACTGTGCATGATGAATATGCTTGGTTAGTATATGTACATTGTGATGTATATGTGTGATGAGAAATGATTTGTGGTGAGAATATGTATATGTGTATTTTTATGTTAAGATATATAATTATATGCATTGTTATTATGATAATATTTCTCACCCTTCTGCTGTTTTATGATGCTCTATGAGGCATTGTAGAGTAGGTTTGTTGGAGGTCTTTTTGTGAAGCGTGTTTTCATTCTTTTGGTTGATCGACTCTAATATGTAACACTAGGTAGCTAGGGTTGACTTGATGCCTTTTTGTGATGCATTTGTATATGTATCTTGGTGATGAATGTTTATGTAAACATGAATTATGTGGTGGATCAAACTTGATTATATATATATATATATATATATATATATATATATATATATATATATATATATATATATATATATATGTATATATAGGTTTGACGTTGTTCAATGTTTAGTTTCTTCCGTTGTTATTCTAAAGATTGAGTTGTGGGTTCAAGTATTTAGCTACTCCATTGTTGCATATCTATTGTTGAGCAGGTGTTGGATGTTTTAATTTCATGTATAATGTGACATACCTCTTTTATACTATGTTTAAATTATACTCTGATGAAATTTTAATATGTGCCTAAATGATTATTTGATTATTTGGGGGTATAGAAAGGGGGTGTTACAAATGGGGTCTTTGTCATTTTTCCAATTAAACAAGATCTGAATTTATCATATGATTCGTAATCAAAAGAGTCCAATAGTCCATCTTTATGGAGTTTGGAAATGTGTTTCTCATTTATATGGCCTAAGCAACAATGCCAAAGGTAACGTGGATTTAACTCATTAGGTTTCATCCTTTTAGTATTAATGTTATAAATTGGCATTTCAAGATCAAGGATATATATTCCATTGTTCATTTGTTCAGTAGCATAGAATATATTATTAAAATAAATAAAGCAACAATTGTTCTTTATTATAAATGAAAAATCAAACTTGTCCAAACAAGAAACATAAGTAATGTTCCTGCTAATCGCAAGTACATAATAACAGTTCTCTAACTGAATTATTAAGCCACTAGGTAAAGTCAAATCATAAATTCCTACATCTAAAGTAGCAACCTTTGCTCCATTTCCAACTCGTAGGTCAACTTCACCTTTTGCCAAAACTCTACTCCTTTTTAGTCTCTGCACATTAGTACAAATGTGAGAACCACATCCTGAATTTAATACCCATGATGCAGAAGTAGATAAATTAATTTCTATAACAAAAATACTTGAAGTTGAAGTCTCCACTCCATTCTTCTAATCTTCCATGTACTTTAGGCAGTTTCTGTAACACCCCATATAATATATATATATATATATATATATATATATATATATATATAAATATATATATATATATAGAGAGAGAGAGAGAGAATAATATCATACAATGTTAATTTTTGGTACTGACACCATCATAAGTGCATAATAGCATAATTCACATTCTTGACCAATACTAAACACAATACAAACTATGGTGCAAGACATGGAAGTTATACTAAAACAAAAGTACTAAGATCAATACAATATCCTGTAAACACCCCAAATTTTCCCTCACCCATTCACACCATGGCTTGTGATCATTTCATATGCATAAACACAACCACATCATCTCATATCTCATTTTTGATTCACTGCATAGTTTCTAAGTCATCTGCACTTAGGGTTTGTGATCTGAGCAATCCAAGAGCCTCTTGAGCCACCCCCAAAGGCCATCAATCACTTAAAAGGGATCCATGAGTGTTCTTATATCATATTACATCCTCTCAAAGTCAAGAATGCCAAAGAATCACAAGAACTGGGATTGGTATGGATGCAGAGCCAAGTTTGACTGCACAGTTGACCTAAAATTAGGGTTTTGGTTTCAGAGGCCATAACTCCAAATTTTTTGGTCATTCTTGTTTCCATTGGTCTCTATATGGTATAGGGAGTATGCATATCAATTTTCATGAAGAAATTCCATGGGGAAGTCATCTGATCAAGAGTTGACTTCCTGGACAAGTCAGTGCAAAATCAGGGCATCTGAGGCCCCCAATGACCCAACCAAGGGGTGATCTTCATCATTTTGAGTGTATATGATCTTCATTTGATCATGGAAGAAGGTTGAAGTTCATAAAAATCAAGAATTTAGGGTTTTTGCAAATGTTGACTTTTTGGGCATAGTTGACTTTTCAAGAATGCATCATTTTATGTCATTTTTCAAGCCATGATTTTGGATCCAAAAATGCTTCAAATGGAAAAACTTTGGTCATGAAAGTTGTAGATCTCATCTTTCCCTTTTCAAAAAGTACAAGAACATGATCTAATTCATCTTGGATCAAAAGTTATGGTTTGTTAAAGTTGGCAAAAATCACTAAAATTCAAGTTATGCACCAAATGGGAAAACTTGCAAAATCATACACCAAGTCAAATTGCAACCTCTAATTGGTATCAAACCAGCACACAAGCATTCTCTAAGTCCTAAAAGTCAAGTTTGAACCAAGATCACATGTTGTTTAGTTCATGTAACAAGGCATTTTTCATGAAAATCCACAAAGTAACCAAGTTGCAAAATTCATGATCATGCTTCACCAACTTGCTGCATTGGTCCTTGAATCAAGCCAGCCTCACACACTCACCATGCTGCGCCAGCCTTAGCCCTTGTACTTGCCTAGAACCAAGCCCATGCCTCTCTTACAACCAAGTTGACATTTTGCAAAAGTAAACATCCCAATCAATAAAGGGCAGGTCACATCATCTGACCAATGAGAGAGGTTTATGTGGACAAAGGGCAAGCCATTCCATACATCTAGCAAGGCTGAAAACACTTCATTCACAACATACACAAAAACACTCCCTTTTTGCAAGTTCCTTCGAATTTCTCTCCACAGCCTGAAAACACTCAAACTTTCTTCATCATCCAACTCAACACACTTCATAGACAAGAAACCACCCAAAGCATAAGCTTGAAACAGCCAGAAAACCCCATTGCCATCATTCACTTCAGTTTGCAGTTTCATTCGAAACTCTCACCTTAGCTCACAAACACACAAACAAACACCATAGACCTTCTCCATTCACCCTCAGGATCATAAACAACCCCTCACCATGACCTGAAAGTGCCTATTTCACCATTGCCATTTCTGATCAAGCTTGAACAGAAGCTTTCGAAACTCATCAACCAGCCAACTTAAACTCCTTTTGAGTATTCAAGCATCTTCTGTGGACCAAGTGGAGTGGATTGCACAAGGAGAAGTGGCCAGAAAGTACCCAAACTGAAAGCTCCAAATCTCAGGTAACTCGAAATTAATTTTTCCAGAAATGTTTTTTTAAGTTACAAACTTGTTCTTCATGTCTTGCTGATCATTCTGGTACCATTGGTTTTGAAAATAGTTTTGAAATGAGCATTTAATTTGTGTCTGAAGCTTGCGTGACCTAGAACTTATTTTCTTCGATTCAGTTGATTTAGGAAATATAAATGTGTTTTAGGATGGGGGTTTGATTCGTGAGGATGTGAGGATCATTTCCTAGTTCTTGTTTTTCATTTTTGATGCATTTTGAGGGATTTGGGTAGTTCTCAGGTGAGAGCTGGCCGGAGAAGACGACCGGAAGTCTTCTCCGGCCACCTGAAAGTCATTTGTGCCCTAATTGCATAATTAATGTTAGTTTGAATTTGGACCCTTGATTGCGTTGATTTGTTTGACTTCGCGCGCAGATAGAAGGCCAGGATCTCTTCATTAGCCCTAATCCACTTATTTAACTTTAATTAATTCGTAATTAATTTAATTAAGTCAGATGCAATCTCCACCATCCATTCACGCGCCAGTCAACCATTTTGAATCCAGAGCCCATCCTGGCCACCCATCCTGATTACTTTTATTTTATTTCATTTTTAATTCATTTTAATTCATTTGTTTTGTACAATTTATTTAAAATAGCAAAAATGTTTTAAAAATTATGAAACTTTTTGTCAAGAGTTTCACTAATTTTTAAGACCCAAAAATATTTTCATTTTATTTTTTATCATTAAAAAAGTATTTTTAAATATTTAAAAGATTATTTTTAATTGATTAATGAGAATTAATTAATTAAAAATACTTTTAGGTATTTAAAAATTACAAAAAAATTCATGAATTGTTCTAAGACATTTAGAAACATTATCCAACCTTCAAACCAAATTTCTTTTTTGATCTTGATGCATTTTAAAAATTTTTCATTGAATTAAATCATTTTTTATGCATTATCTTGATCATGGATTCAAAAATTCATTTCTGCCTAGTGGTGAAGGTTGTGACATTGATTCTTTTTGCTTTGTCTTGTGTTTGGCATGTAGATTCTAGGGTAAAAAGGCCATGAATTGTTCTTGCATTTTCAAATTGTTTGGCATTTGTTTTGTTAAGAACCCTATAAAACCCTAATAACTTGCAAAAATCATATCTTGAGTTTGGTTGAGAGTTGAGAGCTCCCCTTTGGGCAGTGGTTTATTATAGGTCTAGGGTTTCCTTGGGTATCATTTTCCATTTTTACTTTAGGGTTTTGCTTCTGTTTTTGGTTTGTGTTTGATGTTTGATCCATAAACCCTAATTTGGGCTTTCATTTGCATCCCTCTTGCATTTCCTTGCATAACATGACTTGTCTTTGCATTTTGTGCATTCTTATGATTCATTTGACATCTTAAGACATTTATAAAGCATCTTTGATCATTGCATTACATATTTGCCATGTCATTTGTCTTGTATGATTCATAATTTTTCATGCTTGTTCATGCTCCTTAACTTGCATCATTTGCATTCATGATCTTGTATGAACATCCCCATTGTCTTGCCTCATGTTTGCAGCACTTCATAACATCATAATCATCATCAACATGCTTCTGGTTTTGCTTAGCATCATATCATTTCATCTCATCTTGCATTGCATTGCATTTTCTTTCTAACATTGCAGGTGGTAAGTAAACTTGAGAAGTGGATTTGCCTTCACTTCTCATAACTTTTCCTTTCATCTCTCTTGCATCCATTGCTGCATTCTTATATGTGTTTGAGTTTGAGCTTGTTCATTCTTGCTTCTCCCACTTTCTTTCTTCAAGTGACTTGACTTCTTGAATGAAGCAAGTCATTTTGCTTCTCTTGATCCTGTTCATCTGCTTTCTGGTGGCTCCTTTGAAGATTGTTCTTGAAAACCTCACAAACCTTAGGATCATCCAAGCATGACAATGAATTAGGGTTTTGATTAGTCCCCCCATAGTTTTACCTTTGTGTCTCTCTTTGAGTCTCCTCTTCTCACCTCATAATCAGGGACTAAACCCTAAAGGCTTTAAGACTTTGTGCTTAGGGTTATGCCTGCATCCTTCTCTTAGGATGGAGTGTATAACTTTAATCCTAAGTATTAAACCCTTAAGGTGTTTAAATCTCTTAATCAATTCATCTAATAAATATCAAGACATTACACTTGTAACTTGGGCCTTGCATTAGGGTCCTAATTCTTCCTTAAGTGGTTAAGAAGGACTGACCCTAGTGTTAATGGACAAGTCCCCCTCAAGTTGTCTTACAAACCATAAAAAACACTTCATCATCATACCATTAAATAAAATCCACTTAATCAAAGGCTTGTTTTGCCATGGGTTTAATCCCTAATCATGGATTAAGTTGAGGAGTTTTTCTCAACTTAAACATTCTCATCTATTATCCTTCTTTTAGGATGGTGTAATGAGTCTGTTTAATCCTTGATTATGGCTTAATCTCATTACTAAACACTAAACAAAAACCACAAAAACATCTAAATAATCACAAGTAGGTTAATGATCTTAATCCTGCATCAAAGGTGATTAAGTGTGAGAATCTGACTTCACACTTAAGGTACTCTCATTACCCCTGATCAGAGGGAAGATGTGATGAGTTTACTAAATCCATTGGTTTAGGCTTAAGCTCATTATCTTATGACAAACTTCAAAAAGCAATAAAAGACTGAAAACTCAAAAACAAACAATAATCGTCTCCTCCGGGATTCTTTTCTCATCGTCCTCACTCACAAACGAGAACTCGCTTCTTCCGTCTAATGCAAGACAGTTAGCACCTGAGCCAGACAGGTCATACACTTGAGCATAGACAAGCAAGCAGTTCATCAGTCAATTCATCTTTCAGTCTCTTTGGGTCGAACTACGGTGTTCTGACTTCCTCATTGCACGAGAGGATACGTAGGCATAACTTAACAGTTATCGAACAAAAGTCTCTGTATATTCCCCCTCTTTCCAACCTTATTCTTTAAGCCTCATTATCATGAGAAATTCATTCTCATTCTCACACTGACACATCATTATACACTTCACTTCACTTTACACTGACACCTGTACATCCTTTTCCAGCTATTTTACACACAGATTGCACTGACACTACCCCTTTAAAACACAAATCTTTTAAGCGTGGATCCCGTCGAGTACGACGGACAATCTGGGTGCTAATACCTTCCCAGGTTGTAACCAACCCCCTTTCTCAGTCTCTCTGGTTCGCAACCGTCTTATCCGTCTCTTTCTAGGTCTATGCAGCATTGCCTTTCCTCCGGGATAAAAATGCCTAGCTGGCGACTCTATTCATCTCCAGTGAGTTCACGGCTGTGTGTTCTCATTGTCCCTCTCGCCGACCGTTCGCGTCTGTACCTTCATCTGACCCGGTGTCACTTGTCGGGAGCGACAGCTTGGCGACTCTGCTGGGGAACCTTACACTGCAACCAGGGCTTCTGGTTCTTTTTGTGGGTTCCTCCTAGCGCTTGATTGATTTGTGTTTACTGGGGTGTTATGTGCTTGTTTGTGCTTGTATTTATTTTTGTTTATTGCTTTATGTACAGTCACTTTACTGCTTTCTTTACTGCATTTATATATCATACTGTCATTGTTGCTGGCTGGATCTGGTTTTTCTTTGGTGGGTGGGTATTTCATTGAGAGTTAAGGTCCTATACCTGGGACCTGAGTGACACCTAGGCTAGAGTGAATCATATTCTTTCCCATTCCATTTCGGTCTGGTGCGGGAATATGAAACACGGTTCAGATATGGGTTTCTTCTTGAGAACTCTGTGTTGCGGATTTCCTGCAATGCTAGGGCTATCTGGGAAGCCTGCTAAGTCTGGATGACCTTTTAGTATTGACCTTCAGAAGCTGAGGTGAATTAGAGGAGGAATTGTTATGGTTATTGTAAACACTGTACCTCCGGGTTAGAAGTGTTTACACTTCTCATAACGGATCCAAGTCTGAGGATCCTTGTTCTAGATCATCACCTGTGAGGGGGTTGGGCTGTTTACAGGTTTGCAGGTACCTTGACCTCAGAACACCCTGTTACTTTGACTTTGTTAAGAATGCTCCATGTTGGATAGTTCTTGTGATTCTAAAACCCTGGACATGTGGCTCTTTATTTGAGTCCTCCACCCTGGTTACTGGATTTTTAGACCTCCATCTGGAATTCTTGAACACACATGGATCTATACCAAGGCAGTTAATCAGATCCAGCTCAGTCACAAACCCTTGCATTTCATTTGCATACATACTCATTGCATCATATTAACATGTGCTTATTTGTGTTTCAGGGTATCCACCTTCATCTCTGGTTTTGGTTTTGACCCCATCTGCAGTATTGACCTATCTCCACCAGCACTTGCTTCAGCTTGTCAGCCATATACTTCAGTTACTTGCACCAGCCAATCAGTGGCTCATTCTTTCAGCATCTTCATCAGCACTCTACTCAGTCTTCAGCATCATGGCTCCAAAGAAAAGCAACATCACCTATCATTTCTTCCAACCAGACTTATCAGACATCAGGAGGATCCAAACCCTGATCACTCCAGATCACATACCCTTGTTCAGGGGGAGTTATGGAGATATACTGGACATGGTTATGGATCTGGACCCTTCACAGAGGAGCCTCATCCACACCTGCATTCAGTTTTATGATCCCCCATTGAGATGTTTCACCTTTCAAGACTTTCAGTTGGGTCCTCTTTTGGAAGAATACTCATATTTGGTTGGTTTGCCTATCAAGAGAGAAGTCCCATTCAACCCTGAAATGGTCTTTCCTAGCAATGGAGAGGTAGCAAAAGCTTTGTATCTGGAGCCTGTTTTGATCGAACAGCATATGACCTCTAAAGCTGGGATCCCTGGATTTCATCTGGACTTCTTGGTTTCTCAAGCTAGTCTGAAGGCCTCCGCGGGGGAGTGGAAAGCTGTTTGTGCTCTATTGGCCTTGAGTGTATATGGAATTGTATTGTTTGCAGATGAGCCTCGATTCATTAGCAAGAATGCAATCCATTTGTTCATCCTGAAGAACCCAGTGCCAACTTTACTGGGTGATCTTTATTACTCAGTCCATCAGAGAAATGAGAAGCAGAGGGGAAGGTTAGTGAGGATTTGTGCTCCATTATTTCATGCTTGGCTTCTCAGGCATCTACCCAGGACAGATGCATTTCTCAATCCTCATCAGCAAAGCAACTGGGCTAAGAGACTCACTGTCCTAACTTCAGCAGATATCAGATGGTGTACTCAGAGCACCAAGGGCAGAGATATAATCACCAGCTGTGGGCACTTTCCCAATGTGCCCTTAATAGGAGTTAAGGGAAGTATCAATTACAACCCTCTGCTGTTCAGAAGGCAATTAGGCTATGCACTGGTTCATACTCCAAGGGAACAAGACTTGGTTGAGACCCTCTACTGTGAGAACAAGATTAGTTTGACTGTTGTTAGGCAGGCTGCCTGGGCCTGGGATCATGTTCAAACCAAGGGAATCACCATTTTGGGGAAGTGCAATAATGTGGCATCAGTCCAATATTATGAGTGGTCCCATGCTAGGGCCCAATTCTCTGGAATGCCCTTTACCATAGAAGACATGCCTGAGTCATCTTCAGCACCACCCCCTGCCACTATCAGTTTGGAGGAGTTTGAAAGCTTGAAGGAAAGAAATGAGAAGTTAACCCAAGCCTTGCAGAAAACCCTCAGGGAGAGGAGTGAAGGTGTGAGGGAGATTGAGAGATTGGAGAAATTGAGAGTGGAACACTTGACTAAGATTGAGAAGTCTGGAGATTATATCAACAAGTCTAAAGCTGGTGAACAGATTCTGAAGAATGCTTGTAAAGAAGCCCAGTTTCAGAGAGCAAGAACAGACTTGTATTTGAAAGAGAGTCAGGCCAGGTGGGTCCGGATCACTGAGGCCCGTACTCTAGAAGACAAGAGAGCTCAAGACAAGATGGAGCAGATGAAAAAAGCCCTGGCAGCAGCCCAGGAGGAAATATCAGAGCTGAAAATCAAAGCAGGATTGAAGAGGTCTAAGGACTAAAGTCAGAACAAGAAGTTGACTGCAGCTGTTGCAACAAGAAACCTTCTCATCAGAAATCTCACGGAGCATCCGGCTGATCCTGTGACCGAAGTACTTCTCAAGGAAGTTCGTGAGGATGAGTTTGGCCTTGGAGTTTGATCATTTGCTTGTTGTTATTCCTTTTCCATGTACTTTTGCTTTTTTTTGATGTATTTTGACCCCTTAGAGGGCTGGTGTTGTAAAATGAACAAGTTGTATTATTTCATTTTGTAATATATTTGTGTTAGTTTCCATCTGGGTTACTTCAAAAGCACCTTCAACAGCATCATCTTCAAGGGTCTGGAAGGGTCAAAACTGAAGGCCAAACCGGATACCTTGAGAACAAATAAGCATAGTTGCATTGCATGCTAACCCTTTTGTTTGTTTTCTAGGTTTTTGTTTTGTTGTTGCTAACCTCTGTTGTGATGTTCAGGAATTATTGCTCGCCGCCGGGTATTTCCTCTCAACAGGCCTCACAGGTACCCAACTAGAAACAACCTTCCGGGAATTCAGATGGATCAGATGCAACAGGACCTTACGGAGGTCAGAAACCAGATGGCCAACGAAAGGTTGGAGATGAGAACTCAGATAACACAGTTCATGGAAGTGATGAACAATTTGGCTCAAAGCCAGGAGAGGCTCAGAACTTTGGTAGAAGGAAGGAATCAAGAGGAGCCCCATGTGGGAAATGCTGGCACAAGTAACAATGAACGGGTGCAACCCCATGTTAATCCTCCTGTGTTTGGCCCACATCTCCATCCAGAGGCCAACATCCCAGTCAACATTCAAGGGACAGCCACAGCAGCCAGAGTACTTCAAGAAGATCCTCAGGAGGACCAGTATACAGTAATGGGTGCTGGAGAGGAAACATATGATAGACGATTGGAAGAGATAGCTGAGAAGTTGAGGTCCTTAGAATCTCAAAATTCTTTGGGGTTCGACGTCATGGACATGGGTTTGGTAGAAGGGGTCAGGATTCCCCATAAGTTCAAACCTCCTTGCTTCGAAAAGTATAATGGGACTTCATGCCCTCGGACTCATTTGCAATCATTTCTGGGAAGGCTGAAGGCCTATACAATGGATGAGAAACTTTGGATGTTCTACTTCGAAGATAGCTTGACTGGAGCTTCTAGGGAATGGTATTCCCATCTGACGAGAGCAACAATTAGATGCTGGAAGGACCTGGCAGAAGCCTTCATCAGACAGTATCAGTATAATCTCGACATGGCACCCAACAGGACCCTCCTAATGGGAATGTCACAGTCTTCGAGGGAGAGTTTCCGAGAGTATGCCCAAAGGTGGAGGCAACTAGCTGCTGCTGTTCAACCACCAATGTCGGAGAGAGAAATGGCAGACATGTTTATGAACACTCTCCAGGGAACGTATATTGACAGGTTGGCTGCTTTCTCTTCCACTAGCTTCGCAGATGTTGTCATAGCTGGGGAGAGAATTGAAAGCCTGTTAAAGATGGGAAAGATCTCAGACAACGGTGCAAGCTCGTCCAGTAATACAAGAAAGCCTTTTGCAGGCCCAAGAAGAACTGGCGAGACCAATGCCATCCACACCAACAGGGGTAGGCCCCAATATGCTCAGAGATCAATAGCAGCAGTCACTATCCCTGCTCCAGCTCATCCTCAGCCAGTCTATCAACCTCCTCAACAAAACTTCCAACACCAACCTCAGTATCAGCAGAATCAGTATCCTCCAAGAAACTTCAACAACAACTCCAACAACAACAATCAACAAAGGCCATTCCAACAAAGGCCATCCCAAGCTAACCGAGTGATCGACCCGATCCCAATGCCGTATGCTGCCTTGCTGCCACAACTTCTGAAACTCAACCTGGTTGAGCTAAGAACGTTGGCACCTCCGGATCCCAACAGTCTACCAAGAAACTATGACTCCAATGCTAGGTGTGCTTTCCATTCAAACGCACCTGGTCACAGTACAGAAAAATGCAGGGCTCTGCATATGAAGGTACAAGACTTGGTAGACTCCAAGGCTCTGAATTTTGCACCTCCGCCCAATGTCAATAAAAACCCAATGCCAAACCATGGTGGTCCTCGAATTAACGCTATTGAAGAAGACCAACCGTCTTATTTAATAACAAGTGTGGATCAGATCCGGACACCATTGGTGGAAATCAAAGCTCAACTCCGTGAAAACAATATATTTCCGGGGTGTGAACTAGGGTGCCCATACTGCAATATTTCATGGAATGGGTGTGAAGATTTAAGAAATGGCATTGACGGCCTTATTCAGAGTGGCTTGCTACAGATCACTACATCATCTCCGACAAATCCGGCAACTTCATCAACAACGGTTTCAGACACTCCTACAAATACAGCAACTATTGTTCCCGACAATTCATCAGCACCATCAACAAGTACTTCACCTGTCCTCCCAAATGATCAGTTTTCAACAGTTTCTCCTGCTACAACTTCAGCTTCATTCCATTTCGACTCACCATCAGCAACAACAACAGTCCTTCCAACGGAACCTCCTACAACACCAGCAATCAATCACGAAGATGTCTCTACTGTTACCATATTCTATGATCCTGAAAATAACTCCGCTTACCATTCAGAAGGTGCTGCTCCCACCAGAGCACCAGTTACAATCTTCTATGATCCACAAACAATAACAGTCCCTTCAGCAGCAGCAATCAGTCCAGTCACTGTCACGGTGCCTGGACCAGTACCATATGAAAGCAATAGGGCCATCCCTTGGCACTATGGCTCTGACTTGTATTGCGAAGGAAAAAGAATCACTCTGGAAACAACAGCACCTGCACCACAAATAGATAATGTGGGGGGAGGCGGAGGCTTCACTCGAAGCGGACGTCTCTTTGCTTCACAAGTTCAAAAACCTACTGCCGAAGCAGAAGCTGCTGCCAAGGCAAAAGGAAAAGGCCCGGTGCAGGAAGATCCAGCTGCCAAAGAAGCCCTGAAAACTCCATTTGATCAGGAAGTTGATGAGTTTATGCGCATCATCAAAAAGAGTGATTATAAAATTGTGGATCAGCTTCACCAGACGCCATCCAAAATCTCTATCCTCTCACTGCTTATGTGCTCCGAAGCCCATCGGAATGCACTACTTAAAGTCCTGCACGCAGCTTACGTGCCTGAGGAGATTACTGTCAACCAATTGGAAACCGTGGTTGGAAATGTTACTGCTAGCAATGGGCTAGGGTTTACCAATTCTGACTTGACAGCGGATGGCCGCAACCACAACAAAGCCTTGCACATAACCATGGAATGCAAAGGAGCTGTCCTTTCTCATGTGCTGGTGGACACAGGTTCTTCCCTGAATGTCTTACCAAAGAAGGCTCTGGTGAAGCTCGAATATGATGGATTGGCATTGAGACCCAGCAACCTGGTAGTAAGAGCCTTTGATGGTTCTAAGAGATCGGTGCTGGGAGAGATTGATCTGCCCGTGACAATTGGCCCGCAGACCTTTAAAACTATCTTTTATGTGATGGACATTCAGCCCGCCTACAGCTGTTTGTTGGGTAGACCCTGGATTCACGCCGCCGGCGCAATAACGTCTACCCTTCACCAAAAGTTAAAATTTGAGTGGGAAGGCCAAGTTGTCACAATCTGTGGAGAGGAGGACATTTTTGTTAGCCACCTGGCTACTTATAAATACATTGAAATGGATGGAGAGATCCATGAAACAATGAGCCAAGGTTTTGAGGCCTTGAATGTCAATGAAGCATCTGCTGTATCTGGTACTCCAATGTCATCTTACCAACAAGCCCGGAAGGTTGTTGAAGAAGGAACTGCCCTAGGCTGGGGCAAGGTCTTAGCTGTGGAGGAGAAGAAGGACAAGTTTGGGTTGGGTTACAAACCAACTCAACATCAAGCAAAGGCTGCTGGAGAGCCTGGTTTTGTCAGTGGGGGGATGCTTACCCCCGATGCTATCAACTGTCTGGAAGACGAGCTGGAAGAGGAGCGCAATCTGGAGAATTGGATTCGTCCGAAGATCCCGGGGAGCAGTGTCTCGAACTGGTCTTCTCAGGAAATTATAAGAGTTACTCATGCAGAGTAATTATTATTTCCTGTATTTTCTATAGCATGCATCCAAGTCTTGCATCTTGCCCAAGATGACAAGACTCATTTTGTAACCAGGGCCATCTGTACTTTTGTGCAAACAAGATTAAATTAATGAAATATCAGACGTCTTTTTGCAAACGAGTCTTTTTCTTTTCTGCTCACTGTTTTTCCATTTTTCTTTTTGTACAAAAATAAATGGCGGTGTTTTCAAAATGATAACTTCATTTCACTTTTTTCTAAAGCAAGATTAAAATCAATCACTAAAATGAACGAACTTAACCCTTGCAGAGAGTGCCTTCCAGACAGCACCGACAACAGCACGGCTATGACATCGTATGACTTTGACAATCCAATCAATCAAGCTGATGAAGGGGTTGATGAAGAATATGAGCTTCCTGAAGAGCTAGCCAGGTTGTTGAGACAGGAGGAAAAGGTTATTACTCCTCACCAGGAGGAGATTGAAGTGATTAATCTTGGTACCGATGAAGACGTGAAAGAGGTTAAAATCGGGGCCTGCCTGCAAGACTCGGTGAAGAGACAGCTGATAGATCTGCTTCAAGAGTATGTTGATGTGTTTGCTTGGTCGTATCAAGATATGCCAGGGTTGGATACCGATATAGTTATGCACAAGCTGCCTCTGAGGGAAGAATGCCCACCAGGGAAACAGAAGTTGCGCCGAACTCGCCCAGACATGGCTATGAAAATCAAAGAAGAGGTACAAAAGCAATGGGACGCCGGGTTCCTTGCTGTGACTAGCTACCCGCCGTGGGTTGCTAATATTGTGCCTGTGCCTAAGAAGGATGGCAAAGTAAGAATGTGTGTTGACTACCGGGATCTGAACAGAGCCAGCCCGAAAGATGATTTCCCATTACCTCACATTGACGTATTGGTGGATAACACGGCTCAGTTCTCGGTATTCTCCTTCATGGATGGATTTTCAGGATATAATCAGATCAAGATGTCACCTGAAGACATGGAGAAGACAACATTCATCACACCTTGGGGCACGTTCTAGTGATGCCATTCGGACTGAAGAATGCTGGTGCCACATATCAACGGGCAATGGTGACATTATTCCACGATATGATCCACAAGGAAATAGAATGCTATGTGGATGATATGATCGCCAAGTCCCTTACAGAAGAAGACCATCTGGTGAATCTGCTCAAATTATTCAAGCGTCTGAGGAAATACCAATTGAAGCTGAACCCCAACAAATGCACATTCGGGGTGCGATCCGGTAAGCTGCTGGGCTTTATTGTAAGCGAGAAGGGGATTGAGGTTGACCCAGATAAAGTCAAGGCTATACAAGAAATGCCTGCACCTAAAACTGAGAAAGAAGTTCGAGGGTTCTTAGGTCGATTGAACTACATCTCACGGTTCATATCTCACCTCACAGCAACCTGTGAACCCTTGTTCAAGCTATTAAGAAAGGAACAGACGGTCAGGTGGAACGAAGATTGCCAGAAGGCTTTTGACAAGATCAAGGAATATCTGCAAGAACCTCCAATCCTTATGCCTCCAGTTGAAGGAAGACCTCTGATTATGTACTTGACAGTATTAGAAGAGTCGATGGGGTGTGTGCTGGGCCAGCATGACGAGTCTGGTCGAAAAGAGTATGCAATATACTACCTAAGCAAAAAGTTTACCGACTGTGAACAGCGTTATTCACTGCTCGAGAAAACTTGCTGTGCTTTAGCGTGGGCTGCTCGCCGACTGAGGCAGTATATGTTGACCCACACTACCTTATTAATCTCAAAGATGGACCCAGTTAAGTACATATTTGAGAAGCCAGCTCTTACCGGACGGGTTGCAAGATGGCAAATGATCCTTACTGAATATGACATCCAGTACACCTCTCAGAAAGCCATCAAGGGCAGTGTACTATCTGAATATCTTGCTGAGCAACCCATTGATGACTACCAGCCAATGAGGTTTGACTTCCCTGATGAAGACATCATGTTCATTAAAGCGAAAGATCACGAAGAGCCTATTCACACCGAAGGGCCTGACCCGGAGGAAGAATGGACTATGATGTTTGATGGGGCTGTTAACATGAATGGCCGTGGTGTTGGTGCAGTACTCATTACACCTAAAGGAGTTCACATGCCTTTCTCGGCAAAACTCACTTTCAATTGCACTAACAACGAAGCTGAATACGAAGCTTGCATTATGGGTCTTGAGGAAGCCATTGACCTCAGAATCAAGACATTGACCGTATTCGGAGATTCAGCTTTGGTAGTCAATCAAACCAACGGGAAATGGTACACCCACCAAGATCATCTGATACCTTACAGGGATTATACAAGAAGGTTACTGACTTTCTTCACAACGGTCAAGCTTGAGTATATCCCTCGAGACGAGAATCAGTTTGCAGATGCTCTTGCTACCATTTCGTCCATGATCAAAGTTCAAGCTGCTAACTTTGTACCTCAGATTTCAGTATCTAGACTTGATAGACCGGCATATGTATTTGCAGCAGATGTTGTAAAAGATGATAAGCCTTGGTTCCATGACATTAAGTGCTTCTTGGAGGATCAGACATACCCACCTGGGGCATCTTCCAATGATAAGAAGACTTTGAGAAGGCTTGCTGGTAGTTTCTTTCTGAACACTGATGGGTCTTTATACAAGAGGAACTTTGACATGGTACTCCTCAGATGTGTTGACAAGACGGAAGCAGATTTGTTGATGCATGAAGTGCACGAAGGATCTTTTGGTACCCATGCTGGAGGACATGCAATGGCTAAAAAGTTGTTAAGGTCGGGCTATTACTGGATCACAATGGATGCAGACTGTTGTGCTTACGCCAGAAAATGCCATAAATGCCAGATCTATGCAGATAAGGTGCATGTGCCTCCTAATCCTTTGAACATCATGTCTTCACCATGGCCCTTTGCCATGTGGGGCATTGATATGATTGGCAAGATTGAGCCAACTGCTTCAAACGGCCACAGATTCATCCTGGTCGCTATTGACTATTTCACCAAGTGGGTTGAAGCAGCCTCATATGCAAACGTTACTAGGCAAGTGGTAGCCAGATTTCTGAAAAGAGATATCATCTGTCGGTATGGAGTTCCCGAGCGGATCATTACTGATAATGGTTCCAATCTAAACAACAAAATGATGGCAGAGCTGTGCCGGGACTTCAAGATCCAACATCACAATTCTTCTCCTTACAGGCCAAAGATGAACGGCGCTGTTGAGGCAGCAAATAAGAATATCAAGAAGATTATGCAGAAGATGGTAGTCACATACAAAGACTGGCATGAAATGCTACCGTTTGCCTTGCATGGGTACCGCACATCAATCAGAACATCCACTGGGGCAACACCGTATCAACTTGTGTATGGTATGGAAGCAGTCTTACCTGTTGAAGTTGAATTACCCTCGTTACGGGTATTAATGGATGTTAGACTAAGTGAAGCAGAATGGGTTCGGTCCCGATTCGAACAACTGAGTCTGATCGAAGAGAAGAGATTGGCTGCAATCTGCCATGGACAGTTATATCAGAAGAGAATGAAGAAAGCCTTCGATCAAAAAGTCAGGCACCGAGAGTACCAAGTGGGAGATCTTGTGCTGAAAAGAATTCTCCCTCCTCATACAGACCACAGGGGTAAATGGACTCCGAATTATGAAGGACCATTTGTTGTAAAGAAAGTTTTCTCTGGTGGAGCACTGATGCTCAGCACCATGGATGGTGAAGATTTCCCGTCCCCTGTGAATTCAGATGCAGTTAAAAAATACTTCGCATAAAATGACCCGCTGGACATAAAAACAGAATGTAAGTCCAGGCAAAAATAGGGCATCCCGGCGAGTCAAAAACAGAATAAAAGACTCGGGCAAAAGTAAGGGAAAATAAACAAAAAAAATGTACACCCGCTGAGTTGAAAAGCCGTATTGGACAACTCAGGCAAAAATGGGTATCCCGATGGATTGAAAACCCGAAAGGGCGATCCATGCAAAACAAGGGAATAAGCGAACAACTGCATTCTGAATTCGTCTGTATCACCTACAACTTGGTAAGCTCCAAAGGATCAAGCTTCAATCAGAATCAACTCTCTCCAGAAAGCAAGACGAGAAGAACGTCGTTGTCATACGAGTCATAGCAGGAGAGGAAGCTCCTCAAAGCGTCGTCAACACCGCCAACATTTTGTTTCTCAATTTGTAACAATATCTTCATTCCAGGAGATATGTTCTTTGACTGTATCTTGCCAATTCAGGGCACATGAATTAATAAAATCAGATTTTTCGGTCATGTTTCGTTTTTACATTTATGTTTTGCAAAGAGTTGTCTGATATCTCTAAAATACAATTGCATGAGTACAGATGCCTTTCTCTAAAAAATAAAAACACATGCTTACAGGGAATATACTTACTCTCGAAAGTACTTATCTCCTATGACGGAATCCAGTAAGGGATACCTCGGGACCTTTTGTACGTTTCCTTACCTTTGCAGGATTGCAGGTATCCAGAACGCAACCTGGGGCATGCAGGTTACGCCTCAGCAAGTAGGCGAATCATTATCAACTCGGTCTATCTTCAACATACAGCATCGAAGGTGCCCATTTCCCCAGCGGAGCTGCCAAATCAGCATACACTCAATCTCAGCATCCGAAATGCTCTATCCCCAGATGAGTTGCTCCCCATTGCTTCCCCCAGCAAAGTTGCCAAATCAACATACAGCCTCTGAAATGTTCTATCCCCAGCTGAGTTGCTCTCCCCAGCTGAGTTGCCTCTCACAATTCCCCCCAGCCGAGTTGCCATTCTTCCTCAGCAGAATGCAGAAGTCAAAGGAGTCATCTCCCCACAGAGTCCCCAGCCTCTATTCAGAAGAGCAACGCACGAAGAGATCACAACAGAGTGAAGAAAGCTTCTACAAACCCCAGCTGGGTTTCTCATTTATAAGGATATGTCTATCAGTGACCTATATCCCCAAGCAGATACATCATTAGGTCTACCAATGATCTCATCCCCAGCTGGGATGTTCACTTCAAGCAGATCAACCCGAGATCTTCACAGCAACGGGATCCGAATCCCGGATCTGTGCCCCTTTGCATAATCATGACATCCGCATCATATTCACCCCCCAGAGCGTAGCATTCCGTCTAATACGGAGCATTACGGCAAAAAAAAAAAAAAAAAAAATCAAATACATAGCATAATCATAAGTCATGTTGTGAATTGAACGCTTGTGATTAGTAACCATTCATCAGAATACAGATTACTTTCCCCAAGAGTCCCCACCAGGGTCCCAGCAAAAGCAGCTGCCTCGCCAATCACAAACACCAGTATATACACCTTTTGGCACCCGTCCGTGTCATCCTTCCCCAAACAGGTCGCCTGAACACCCTTTACAAACAAGATCACCCTCATTACAGATATGTCCTGACACCCGTCCGTGTCATATCACCAGCAAAAAGCCAAAGGCACCCTCTTTGCACTCACATATACTTATATACACTTCCCTGACACCCGTCCGTGTCATATCCCCAGCGCAGTCGCCTAGACTTTGTATAGCAGATACTTGTTCATATTATACTCTTCTCTCTCGGCACTCGTCCGTGTCACTCCCCCCCAGCAGTTAAAACACTCATCTATACAATACAATACTCACTACTCAAGGTACGCTTATACAGATACTCGTCCGTATCTTGTATACGTCACCACTCATATCCCCGCAGATTCGGCAGTAGTCCTTGTTCTTTGTTAGCCAGTTGGTATTCGTCCGTACCACCATCTCAGAACATTGCGTCTAGTGTTTGTTTCTACATGATACTCGTCCGTATCATAGTCTTAAGGATGCTCGTCCGCATCTTTAATCCATACACCGTGTCAAACACCTTTGTCTTCTTGAATATAGATACTCGTCCGTGTCTATTACTCCCCAGAAGAATCCTTTCAGATGCAACACTTGTCCGTGTTCTTAGTTAACCAGTTGATACTCGTCCGTATCATCATCTCTGAGCATGTGTCAGTTTGTTTCCACATGATACTCGTCCGTATCATAGTCTTAAGGATGCTCGTCCGCATCTTTAATCTATACACAATACCAAACACTTATACCTTTTGTTTCTTGGATGTAAACGCTCGTCCGTGTTTACTATCTCCCCAGTAGATTGCCAACAAATTTTCTTTTTATCTAACACTCGTCCTGTGAGAGCAGCCGTACCCTGCTGAGTGGTCGTCCTCCACTTCTTGATGGTCGTCCTCCATCATGCTCATCCGATGGCCGTCCCCATCGTTGATTTTAGCAGCCGTCCCCTGCTAGGTGGTCGTCCTCCACCTTTTGATGATCGTCCTTCATCACTTTATCCAATGGCCGTCCCCGTTGTTGATTTTGGTTATCTAACACTCGTCCTGTGTTATGATAAACCTCGAGAGCAGCCGTCCCCTGCTGAGTGGTCGTCCTCCACTTCTTGATGGTCGTCCTCCATCTTGCTCGTCCGATGGCCGTCCCCATCGTTGACCTTTTCTATCCGATGGCCGTCCCCATCGTTGATATTTTCGGCAGCCGTACCCTGCCAGGTGGTCGTCCTCCACCTTTGATGGCCGTCCCCATCATATTTCTTTTATACCCAACAGAGCAGCCGTCCCCTGCTAGGTGATCGTCCTTCACCTTTGATGGCCGTACCCCATCATCTATTTATTTCATTCATTCTTTAACCCGATGGCCGTCCCCGTCGTGGTCCCTTTTCCTTTTTTAGCCCGATGGCCGTCCCCATCGTTGGTTACTTTACCTTTATGAACTTGATGGCCGTCCCCGTCATGTTTCATTAATCCTCAGAATTTTGCAGCTTTATCTTGATGGCCGTCCCCATCATGATATTTTATTTTCCCCAGCTAGTCGGCCGTCCCCGTCTTAGCTTTACCTTTTATCCCCAGCATGTCGGCCGTCCCCGTCATTGCTTTATACACTTTACCAGCATGTCGGCCGTCCCCGTCATCGCTTTGCTTCACATACCACCTTACCCAGCAGTCGTCCTCTGCTCGACGGTCGTCCTCCGTCGCCCACACTTTACGATATTACTTTGTTTTGCTCTTACAATCTATATCCCTTTTCTTTTTCATTCTGTGAGTGCAAATTTTGGACTGTCTTTGGTATTCAACCACAAGTTATCTTGTTTGGCCTGTTAAGCCGTCGCTTACAACCTGCACAGCTAACTCATGTTTGAATAGGGGCAGCTGTAAACACCCCAAATTTGCCCTCACCCATTCACACCATGGCTTGTGATCATTTCATATGCATAAACACAACCACATCATCTCATATCTCATTTTTGATTCACTGCATAGTTTCTAAGTCATCTGCACTTAGGGTTTGTGATCTGAGCAATCCAAGAGCCTCTTGAGCCACCCCCAAAGGCCATCAATCACTTCAAAGGGATCCATGAGTGTTCTTATATCATATTACATCCTCTCAAAGTCAAGAATGCCAAAGAATCACAAGAACTGGGATTGGTATGGATGCAGAGCCAAGTTTGACTGCACAGTTGACCTAAAATTAGGGTTTTGGTTTCAGAGGCCATAACTCCAAATTTTTTGGTCATTCTTGTTTCCATTGGTCTCTATATGGTATAGGGAGTATGCATATCAATTTTCATGAAGAAATTCCATGGGGAAGTCATCTGATCAAGAGTTGACTTCCTGGACAAGTCAGTGCAAAATCAGGGCATCTGAGGCCCCCAATGACCCAACCAAGGGGTGATCTTCATCATTTTGAGTGTATATGATCTTCATTTGATCATGGAAGAAGGTTGAAGTTCATAAAAATCAAGAATTTAGGGTTTTTGCAAATGTTGACTTTTTGGGCATAGTTGACTTTTCAAGAATGCATCATTTTATGTCATTTTTCAAGCCATGATTTTGGATCCAAAAATGCTTCAAATGGAAAAACTTTGGTCATGAAAGTTGTAGATCTCATCTTTCCCTTTTCAAAAAGTACAAGAACATGATCTAATTCATCTTGGATCAAAAGTTATGGTTTGTTAAAGTTGGCAAAAATCACTAAAATTCAAGTTATGCACCAAATGGGAAAACTTGCAAAATCATACACCAAGTCAAATTGCAACCTCTAATTGGTATCAAACCAGCACACAAGCATTCTCTAAGTCCTAAAAGTCAAGTTTGAACCAAGATCACATGTTGTTTAGTTCATGTAACAAGGCATTTTTCATGAAAATCCACAAAGTAACCAAGTTGCAAAATTCATGATCATGCTTCACCAACTTGCTGCATTGGTCCTTGAATCAAGCCAGCCTCACACACTCACCATGCTGCGCCAGCCTTAGCCCTTGTACTTGCCTAGAACCAAGCCCATGCCTCTCTTACAACCAAGTTGACATTTTGCAAAAGTAAACATCCCAATCAATAAAGGGCAGGTCACATCATCTGACCAATGAGAGAGGTTTATGTGGACAAAGGGCAAGCCATTCCATACATCTAGCAAGGCTGAAAACACTTCATTCACAACATACACAAAAACACTCCCTTTTTGCAAGTTCCTTCGAATTTCTCTCCACAGCCTGAAAACACTCAAACTTTCTTCATCATCCAACTCAACACACTTCATAGACAAGAAACCACCCAAAGCATAAGCTTGAAACAGCCAGAAAACCCCATTGCCATCATTCACTTCAGTTTGCAGTTTCATTCGAAACTCTCACCTTAGCTCACAAACACACAAACAAACACCATAGACCTTCTCCATTCACCCTCAGGATCATAAACAACCCCTCACCATGACCTGAAAGTGCCTATTTCACCATTGCCATTTCTGATCAAGCTTGAACAGAAGCTTTCGAAACTCATCAACCAGCCAACTTAAACTCCTTTTGAGTATTCAAGCATCTTCTGTGGACCAAGTGGAGTGGATTGCACAAGGAGAAGTGGCCAGAAAGTACCCAAACTGAAAGCTCCAAATCTCAGGTAACTCGAAATTAATTTTTCCAGAAATGTTTTTTTAAGTTACAAACTTGTTCTTCATGTCTTGCTGATCATTCTGGTACCATTGGTTTTGAAAATAGTTTTGAAATGAGCATTTAATTTGTGTCTGAAGCTTGCGTGACCTAGAACTTATTTTCTTCGATTCAGTTGATTTAGGAAATATAAATGTGTTTTAGGATGGGGGTTTGATTCGTGAGGATGTGAGGATCATTTCCTAGTTCTTGTTTTTCATTTTTGATGCATTTTGAGGGATTTGGGTAGTTCTCAGGTGAGAGCTGGCCGGAGAAGACGACCGGAAGTCTTCTCCGGCCACCTGAAAGTCATTTGTGCCCTAATTGCATAATTAATGTTAGTTTGAATTTGGACCCTTGATTGCGTTGATTTGTTTGACTTCGCGCGCAGATAGAAGGCCAGGATCTCTTCATTAGCCCTAATCCACTTATTTAACTTTAATTAATTCGTAATTAATTTAATTAAGTCAGATGCAATCTCCACCATCCATTCACGCGCCAATCAACCATTTTGAATCCAGAGCCCATCCTGGCCACCCATCCTGATTACTTTTATTTTATTTCATTTTTAATTCATTTTAATTCATTTGTTTTGTACAATTTATTTAAAATAGCAAAAATGTTTTAAAAATTATGAAACTTTTTGTCAAGAGTTTCACTAATTTTTAAGACCCAAAAATATTTTCATTTTATTTTTTATCATTAAAAAAGTATTTTTAAATATTTAAAAGATTATTTTTAATTGATTAATGAGAATTAATTAATTAAAAATACTTTTAGGTATTTAAAAATTACAAAAAAATTCATGAATTGTTCTAAGACATTTAGAAACATTATCCAACCTTCAAACCAAATTTCTTTTTTGATCTTGATGCATTTTAAAAAATTTTCATTGAATTAAATCATTTTTTATGCATTATCTTGATCATGGATTCAAAAATTCATTTCTGCCTAGTGGTGAAGGTTGTGACATTGATTCTTTTTGCTTTGTCTTGTGTTTGGCATGTAGATTCTAGGGTAAAAAGGCCATGAATTGTTCTTGCATTTTCAAATTGTTTGGCATTTGTTTTGTTAAGAACCCTATAAAACCCTAATAACTTGCAAAAATCATATCTTGAGTTTGGTTGAGAGTTGAGAGCTCCCCTTTGGGCAGTGGTTTATTATAGGTCTAGGGTTTCCTTGGGTATCATTTTCCATTTTTACTTTAGGGTTTTGCTTCTGTTTTTGGTTTGTGTTTGATGTTTGATCCATAAACCCTAATTTGGGCTTTCATTTGCATCCCTCTTGCATTTCCTTGCATAACATGACTTGTCTTTGCATTTTGTGCATTCTTATGATTCATTTGACATCTTAAGACATGTATAAAGCATCTTTGATCATTGCATTACATATTTGCCATGTCATTTGTCTTGTATGATTCATAACTTTTCATGCTTGTTCATGCTCCTTAACTTGCATCATTTGCATTCATGATCTTGTATGAACATCCCCATTGTCTTGCCTCATGTTTGCAGCACTTCATAACATCATAATCATCATCAACATGCTTCTGGTTTTGCTTAGCATCATATCATTTCATCTCATCTTGCATTGCATTGCATTTTCTTTCTAACATTGCAGGTGGTAAGTAAACTTGAGAAGTGGATTTGCCTTCACTTCTCATAACTTTTCCTTTCATCTCTCTTGCATCCATTGCTGCATTCTTATATGTGTTTGAGTTTGAGCTTGTTCATTCTTGCTTCTCCCACTTTCTTTCTTCAAGTGACTTGACTTCTTGAATGAAGCAAGTCATTTTGCTTCTCTTGATCCTGTTCATCTGCTTTCTGGTGGCTCCTTTGAAGATTGTTCTTGAAAACCTCACAAACCTTAGGATCATCCAAGCATGACAATGAATTAGGGTTTTGATTAGTCCCCCCATAGTTTTACCTTTGTGTCTCTCTTTGAGTCTCCTCTTCTCACCTCATAATCAGGGACTAAACCCTAAAGGCTTTAAGACTTTGTGCTTAGGGTTATGCCTGCATCCTTCTCTTAGGATGGAGTGTATAACTTTAATCCTAAGTATTAAACCCTTAAGGTGTTTAAATCTCTTAATCAATTCATCTAATAAATATCAAGACATTACACTTGTAACTTGGGCCTTGCATTAGGGTCCTAATTCTTCCTTAAGTGGTTAAGAAGGACTGACCCTAGTGTTAATGGACAAGTCCCCCTCAAGTTGTCTTACAAACCATAAAAAACACTTCATCATCATACCATTAAATAAAATCCACTTAATCAAAGGCTTGTTTTGCCATGGGTTTAATCCCTAATCATGGATTAAGTTGAGGAGTTTTTCTCAACTTAAACATTCTCATCTATTATCCTTCTTTTAGGATGGTGTAATGAGTCTGTTTAATCCTTGATTATGGCTTAATCTCATTACTCAACACTAAACAAAAACCACAAAAACATCTAAATAATCACAAGTAGGTTAATGATCTTAATCCTGCATCAAAGGTGATTAAGTGTGAGAATCTGACTTCACACTTAAGGTACTCTCATTACCCCTGATCAGAGGGAAGATGTGATGAGTTTACTAAATCCATTGGTTTAGGCTTAAGCTCATTATCTTATGACAAACTTCAAAAAGCAATAAAAGACTGAAAACTCAAAAACAAACAATAATCGTCTCCTCCGGGATTCTTTTCTCATCGTCCTCACTCACAAACGAGAACTCGCTTCTTCCGTCTAATGCAAGACAGTTAGCACCTGAGCCAGACAGGTCATACACTTGAGCATAGACAAGCAAGCAGTTCATCAGTCAATTCATCTTTCAGTCTCTTTGGGTCGAACTACGGTGTTCTGACTTCCTCATTGCACGAGAGGATACGTAGGCATAACTTAACAGTTATCGAACAAAAGTCTCTGTATATTCCCCCTCTTTCCAACCTTATTCTTTAAGCCTCATTATCATGAGAAATTCATTCTCATTCTCACACTGACACATCATTATACACTTCACTTCACTTTACACTGACACCTGTACATCCTTTTCCAGCTATTTTACACACAGATTGCACTGACACTACCCCTTTAAAACACAAATCTTTTAAGCGTGGATCCCGTCGAGTACGACGGACAATCTGGGTGCTAATACCTTCCCAGGTTGTAACCAACCCCCTTTCTCAGTCTCTCTGGTTCGCAACCGTCTTATCCGTCTCTTTCTAGGTCTATGCAGCATTGCCTTTCCTCCGGGATAAAAATGCCTAGCTGGCGACTCTATTCATCTCCAGTGAGTTCACGGCTGTGTGTTCTCATTGTCCCTCTCGCCGACCGTTCGCGTCTGTACCTTCATCTGACCCGGTGTCACTTGTCGGGAGCGACATATCCATTATTGTACAAAGATACAGAAATACACAGCGGAAGACCAAAACTATGTTTCACTTGAAACATCCTAAGCATAGCTCCACTTGTAAATCAAACCTGCAAAAGAAACCTAAAAAGCAACAACAATAGTGGGGTGAGATAACAACATCTCAGTGGGTTCCCTATCTTAGAGTTCTCTTGGCTCTAAAGGTTCTATCAAAACCCAACTGAAGTCTTTATAAAAAGGAAAACGACCTTGAGTTCACACGCCTCTCACTCATTGGAACCACGTCCAAGATTTCTACAAATCCTACTATTACTAGTTAGGATAACACCTTTATACTTCTCATGGGACTCGATATAACATCCATCTCAAGCGGCTATCATGCTTCCCGTGGGACTCAGTGTAATACCCACCACAAGCTTAAAACAAATCTGATGCTTCCTGTGGGACTCAGTGTAATACCCACCACAAGACTTACTCAATGCTTCCCGTGGGACTCAGTGTAATAACCACCACAAGCCCAAACCAAACCGATGTTTCCCGTGTGTCGCTCCCGATAAATGAAACTAAGTCCAGATAAGGGTACAGACGTGAACGGTCGGCGAGAGGGACAATGAGAACACACAGCCGTGAACTCACTGGAGATGAATAGAGTCGCCAGCTAGGCATTTTTATCCCGGAGGAAAGGCAATGCTGCATAAGCCTAGAAAGAGATGGATAAGACGGTTGCGAACCAGAGAGACTGAGAAAGGGGGTTGGTTACAACCTGGGAAGGTATTAGCACCCAGATTGTCCGCCGTACTCGACGGGATCCACGCTTAAAAGATTTGTGTTTTAAAGGGGTAGTGTCAGTGCAATTTGTGTATAAAATAGCTGGAAAAGAATGTACAGGTGTCAGTGTAAAAGGAGTGAAGTGTGATATATACAGTGTCAGTGTGAGAACTGGAATGAGATGCTCAAGATCATGAGGTTTAAAGAATAAGGCTGGGAGGAGGGGGAATATACAGAGACTTTTGTTCGATAACTGTTAAGTTATGCCTACGTATCCTCTCGTGCAATGAGGAAGTCAGAACACCGTAGTTCGACCCAAAGAGACTGAAAGATGAATTGACTTGTGAACTGCTTGCTTGTCTATGCTCAAGTGTATGATCTGTCTGGCACAGATGCAAACTGTCTTGCATTAGACGGAAGAAGCAAGTTCTCGGTTGTGAGTGAATGAGATGAGAAAAGAATCCCGAAGGAGACGATTATTGTTTGTTTTTGAGTTTTCAGTCTTTTATTGCTTTTGAAAGTTTTCCATAAGAAAATGAGCTTAAGCCTAAACCAATGGGTTAGTAAACTCATCACATCTTCCCTCTGTTTAGGGGTAATGAGAATACCTTAAGTGTGAAGTCAGATTCTCACACTTAATCACCTTTGGTGTAGGATTAAGATCATTAACCTACTTGTGATTATTTGGTGATTTTTGTTTAGTGTTGAGTAATGAGGTTAAGCCATAATCATGGATTAAACAGACCCATTACACCATCCTAAGAGAAGGATGATAGATGAGAATGTTTAAGCTGAGGAAAGCTCCTCAACTTAATCCATGATTAGGGATTAAACTCAAAACAAGCCTTTGATTAAGTGGATTTTAGATTAATGATATGATGATGAAGTGAATTTTATGATTTGTAAGACAACTTGAGGGGGACTTGTCCATTAACACTAGGGTTAGTCCTTCTTAACCACTTAAGGAAGAATTAGAACCCTAATGCAAGGCCCAAGTTACAAGTGATGTCTTGATAATTATTAGATGGATTGATTAAGAGATTTAAACAAACAAAGGGTTTAACACTTAGGATTAAAGTTATACACTCCATCCTAAGAGAAGGATGCAGGCATAAGCTTAATCACAAAGTCTTAAAGCCTTTAGGGTTTAGTCCCTGATTATGAGGTGAGAAGAGAGGACTCAAAGAGAGACACAAAGGTAAAAACTATGAGGGGAGACTAATCAAAACCCTAATTCATTATCATGCTTGGTTGATCCTAAAGTTTGTGAGGTTTTCAAGAACAAGCCTTCAAAGGAGCCATCAGGAAGCAGATGAATAAGATCAAGAGAAGCAAAGTGACTTGCTTCATTCAAGAAGTCAAGTCACTTGAAGGAAGAAAGTGGGAGGAACAAGAATGAGCAAGCTCAATCTCAAACACATATAGAAATGCAGCAATGCATGCAAGAGAGATGAAAAGAAAAGTTATGAGAAGTGAAGGCAAATTCACTTCTCAAGTTTACTTACCACCTGAAATGTTAGAAAGAAATGCAATGCAATGCTAGATGGGATGAAATGGTATGATGCAAAGCAAAACCAGAAGCATGTTGATGATGATTATGATGTTATGAGGTGCTGCAAACATGAGGCATGGCATGGAGATGCTCATACAAGATCATGGATGCAAATGATGCAAGCTAAGGAGCATGAACAAGCATGGAAAGTTATGAAGCATACAAGGCAAATGACATGGCAAATATGTGATGCAATGATCAAACATGCTTTCTATGTGTCTTAAGATGTCAAATGAATCATAGGCATGCACAAAATGCAAAGACAAGTCATGTTATGCAAGGAAATGCAAGAAGGATGCAAGAGAAAGCCCAAATTAGGGTTCATGGATCAAACATCAAACAAAGACCCAAAACAGAAGCCAACCCTAAGATAAAAAATGGAAAATGGCACTCAATGAAACCTTAAACCTATAATGAACCACTGCCCAAAGGGGAACTCTCAACTCTTAACCAATCTCAAGATATGATTTTTACAAGTTATTAGGGTTTTTTAGGGTTCTTAACAAAAGAAATGCCAAACAATTAGAAAATGCAAGATCAAATCATGGCCATTTTACCCTAGAAACTACATGCCAAACACAAAACAATGCAAGAAGAATCAATGTCTCAACCTTCTCCAATAGGCATAAATGAATTTTTGAACTTAGGATCAAATTAATGCATAAAAAATGATTTAATTCAATGAAAAATTCTTAAAATGCATTAAGATCAAAAAAGAAATTTGGTTTGAAGGTTGGACAATGTTTCTAAATGTCTTAAAACATTCCATGAATTTTTTTGTGATTTTTAAATACCTAAAAGTATTTTTAATTAATTAATTTCCATTAATCAATTAAAAATAATCTTTTAAATATTTAAAAATACTTTTTAAATGATGAAAAATAAAATAAAAATATTTTTGGGTCTTAAAAATTAATAAAACTTTAAAGAAAAAGTTTCATAATTTTTAAGACATTTTTGCTATTTTAAAATAAATATGCAAGTTAATTGAAAAGAAAATGAATAAAAATTAAATAAAAGTGAAAGTAATCAGCATGGAGGGCCAGGATGGAGCCTGGATTTGAAAGCATTGACTGCGCGCGCCATCTGATGGCTCAGATTCAAACAGATTTAATCTTAATTAATTAAATAAATAATGCAGATTAGGGTTTAATGACTGCATCCTAGCCATCCGTACGCGCGCGAAGTCAACTTTTTCAACGCATCTGATGGCTCACATTCAAATGACAATTAATTATGCAATTAGGGCTTAATCACTCTCAGGTGGCCGGAGAAGACTTCCGGTCGTCTTCTCCGGCCAGTTCTCTCCCTGAAAAATCCCCAAACCCCTCAAATCGTATCAAAAATGAAAAACAAGAACTGGGAAATGATCTCCAACCTCTCCTGAATCAAACCCCTCTCTCAAAACACATTTCTTTTTCCTAATCAAGCTGAATCGAAGAAAATGAAAGCTAGGGCACGCAGGTTTCAGAGACAAATTAAACTCTCAAATCAAAGCCATTTTCAAAACCAAAGACATCAGGATACTCAGGGAAGCATAAGGAACAAGTTTATAACATGCAAAGTGATTTCTGGAAAAATAAATTTCAAGCTACCTGAGATTCGAAGCTTTCACTTTGATGACTTTCTGGCCACTTCTTTCAGTGCAAACCACTCCACTTGATCCCCAAAAGATGTTTGAATGCTCAAAAGAAGTTTGTGTTGGCTGGATAGTGAGATTCGACAGCTTCTGCTCAAGCTTGATCAGAAATGGAAATGGAGTTTCTGGAGGTTTCAGGCCATTGTGAATGATGGTTTGTGGTCCTGAGGATGAATGGAGAAGGTCTGGAGTGTTTGTTTGTGTGTTTGTGAGCTGGGATGAGAGTTTCGAATGAAACTGCAAGCTGGTGTCAAAATGGTGCAGTGATGTTGTAGCTTGTTTAAGGCTTGGTTCTTGGTTGCTTTGGGCTCAATGAGACATGGTGAGATGATTGGTAAAGATGGTTTGGATGTATGTGAGCTGGGCAGAGAGTTTCGAAGGCAAAAGCAAAAGTGGAGAGTTCTTGTGTTGGTGTGTGTATGAGATGTTTCAGCCTTGCCTTCTCATATCTTTGGCTTGCCAAGGGATATTGTATTATAATCCTATAGGTCAGATGATGTGACCTGGCCTATAGTGATTGGTAAGTTTACTTTTGCAAAATGTCCATTTCTTTGTAAGAGAAAGCATGGCTTGATCTAGGCTTGGTACAAGGCATGGGCTATGCGCAGCAAAATGAGGGGAAAGAGTCAGCTTGGTTCAGCACCCAATGTGACAAGTTGGTGAAGTGTTATGAGTGCTTTTGCAAGTTGTTGCTTTATGGACTTTCATGATAAAAATGCCTTGTTACATGAACTAAACACATGTGATCTTGGTTCAAACTTGATTTTTAGGACTTAGAGAATGCTTATGTGCTGGTTTGATACCAATTAGAAGTTGCAATTTGACTTAACACATGATTTTGCAATTTTCACACTTGGTGCATATCTTGAAAATAAGTGATTTTTGCCAACTTTGCATTGCCATAACTTTTGATCCAAGAAGAGTTTGATCATGTTCTTGTACTTTTTGAAAAGGGAAAGATGAGATCTACAACTTTCATGACCAAAGTTTTTCCATTTGAAGCATTTTTGGATCATGAATCATGGCTTGAAAAATGACCTAAAATGATGCATTCTTGAAAAGTCAACTATGCCCAAAAAGTCAACATTTGCAAAAACCCTAAATTCTTGATTTTTATGAACTTCAAACTTCTTCCATGATCAAACAAAGATCATATACACTCAAAATGATGAAGATCACCCATTGGTTGGGTCATTGGGGGCCTCAGATGCCCTGATTTTACACTGACTTGTCTGAAAAGTCAACCTTTGATCAGGTGACTTCCCCATGGAATTTCTTCATGAAAATTGATATGCATACTCCCTATACCATATAGAGATCAATGGAAACAAGAATGACCAAAAAATTTGGAGTTATGGCCTCTGAAACCAAAACCCTAATTTTAGGTCAACTGTGCAGTTCATCCTGGCTCTGCATCCACTCAAACCCTAGTCCTTGTGATTCCTCTGCAATTTTGACTTTGAGGAGATGGAATATGATATAAGAACACACATGGACCCCTTTGAGATGATTAGTGGCCTTTGGAATGGCTCAAGATGCTTTGGGATTGCTCAGATCACAAACCCTAGGTGCAGATGCTTTAGAAACTATGCAGTGAATCAAAAATGAGATGTGAGATGATATGTGTGTGCTTATGCATATGAGGATGATCACAAGCCATGGTGTGAATGGGTGAGGGCAAATTTGGGGTGTTTACACCGTGGGACTCAGTGTAATACCCACCATAAGACTTACTTAATGCTTCCCGTGAGACTCAGCGTAATACCCACCACAAGCCCAAACCATACCGATGCTTCCTGTGGGACTCAGTGTAATACCCACCATAAGACTTACTCAATGCTTCTCGTGGGACTCAGTGTAATATCCACCACAAGACTTACTCAAGACTTTTCGGAGGATACCACGTATTACGGGTCAAAGATTCGCAACGACCTATGATGAACCTACGCATCTCACAAGTCATACCATCTAACAATTTCTAGTCACAATACTAGGCCACACTATTGGTTTATGGTAAGATTTCCTAACTCTTTCTCCATCCTTAATACTTTTAATTATATAGTTTTCAAACATATAACTCTAACATTCTAGTTTAATTTTCACCATTAAACTAATCCCACAATGATCTCATTGTCTCTATTCTCAATCAATTCTCATGATTTAATACATTTTCCACAATTGGATTAATACCACAATTCCTTAATTAACATATTTACGGTTAATCGAAAAAGTCGGGTAAAATTCGGCTAAAAAATAATCTCTTTTGGCATCATCAATTAGTAAATATTTTTAGCTTCGAATCGATACGTGGAACACTAAAAACGGATACCCGAATCACAAGTTATGAATTAAAACACAAAATAATAACTCCCAGGTCTCGCTGAGCGAGCAAGCTCTTGCATTTACCTTTCCAGACATAAAAACCTGCTCGCTGAGCGAGCTCTGCGAAAACAGCAGAAAACCAGTTGCGAAAGGGACTTCTCCAAGGGTCCAAAACTCACCCAAAACCTCACCCAACAGAGGAATCATCAACTAAACATGATTATACTCGTATATTAACTAACATACTTTGATTTTATTGCGTTTTAACCATTAATCTATCAATTTCTAAGATTTTCTAAAAAATCCTAAAAACAATAAACTCAACCAAAACTCAAAGAAAAAGCTTCTAACTAAGAACCCACATTGCCAATGAAGAGGAATTTGGTGAAGATGAAGATTTGGTGAAGAAATGGTGACGATCCAAGCACTTCCTCTCTTAGGTTTTTTCTTCCTCTTATTCTCTTCTATTCTCCCTTTCTTTCTTTCCTTTTTCCTTATTTATCTTTTCTTTCTCTTACCAACTTTCTTTCTTCTCTTTTCCTTTTATAACACATGACTTGTTTTTCTTTCTTTTAAAACCAAACAATGTAATACCCACCACAAGTCACTACCAGCCTCACCAACGATTTTCGCATCAACCTAGGGTAAATCCTAATCATCTCACAAGTTATACCTTTTATTTTTCCAATAGCTCACAATTTTCCTAACTAACATAATTACGGTTAATTAGAAAAGTCGGGTGAAAGTCGACTCAAAATAATATTTTCCAGTTTCATAAGATAGAACATATTATTAGCTTCGAATCGGTATAAATAACAGTTAAATCGGATAAACGATGAAGAAGTTATGAATTTTTAAAGATGAAATAAAATTAATATTTTTCCCAATACTTACAGTGTTAATCGGTTAACGCATATGGTTAACCGTTTAACCATATCAGTTTCTCAATGTCAGTGGCATAACACAGTCCCGTTAACCGGTTAACGCATATGATTAACCGGTTAACTGACAGTCAGTTGCTGAAAACCTGCATTTTTGAAAGACATAACTTCTCCAAAACTCCTCCAATTAACACCAAACATCAAAACAATTATCAACAGAGGTTTCTACACATATAGTCAACATACTCATGCCTTTTAATCGATATTCAACCGTTCAAACTCTCGATTCTACGATTTCTAGCATTTTTTACCTAACCTCCATGAATCTACAAACTCTAGAAATAAAAGTATCTATCTAGAACCCACCTCTACCAAAGATGATTGAGAAGATTGAGAGATGAATGGATGATGAACTTCAAGATCAATGGCTTCCTTCTTTTTGTTCACCAAGCTTTTCCTTCTTCTCACTTTCCTCTTCTCTCTCTTCCTCTTTCTCTTTATCTTGCTATGTTTCTATGTTTGTGTAACATAAAGAAAATAAACTTAGGTCTTATACAAGAAAGTATAATTTCCTCCCAATGGGTCCAAATAGAGGATATCCAAAAAATGTCTCTTAATCAACAATTTAATAAAGCCTCTGAGTCAGATGATATTAGTTAATAAAAATAATTCTGCCGATTGCTCCAATTATTTTTGTTAAAATTTCTCAGAGCAACCTGAAACTCTATTGATATCAAATTATATTATTCAGAGCATTAAATAAATTACGGGGTGTTACACATGATCAGTTTATTCTCTTGACATTCATTTCAAAGATTTGATTAATTCTCTCCGACAGTAGTCAGGAACTGAATCCATTATCAGTTTATCCTCACCAGTCATTGAATTTGGGGCAACTTTCTTCAAGAATCCTTAAGCAGATTTTCATGACTTTTATCATCAACTTAATTGATACAGTTTACCAGTGTGACAGAGATATGATCAAGAACAACATCTCTAAGCTCCATATTGAGGAATCAATCTTCCATCTTTTTCACTCCCCTAAGAGTCTAAACTGGTTGTCGAGCATTTTCTATCATATTATCTTCTTGGGTGTTTTAGTCCCCATTTTCGTTTATGTCTGTATTATGGGTATTTTAGTCTTCATATGCATTTTTTTGGGTGTTTTAGTCCCCATTTTCGTGTTTGTTCGCATGATGAGTGTTTTAGTCCTCATATGCATTTCTCGAGGTCTTGAATGTTTTTAACATCTTACTTTGTGATCAAAGTCCAACTTACTTAGCACCTACAAAAGTACTTGTCTGCCTCTTCTTACCCGATGTTATTCTGGATATCCTTGTTTGTTCTGATATTTTTCTGGAACTTTCACCTCTATCTGATGTTGTTCTAGATATGTTATGTAGTTTAAGTTCTAGCATGTAAAAATGGAAGCTACAAATGTTCTTCAAGAATAGTGGAAGAAAAATGAACATTCAATGACTGAAGTTTCTAAAAAATTCTCCAACTATGGTGTTTATGTTACATGTGAGCCATGCATAATGTGTGCTTTTGCATTATCAAATAGAGTCATCTAAAACTGAGAAACTTGAAACAGTGGATGTGTCCTCCCAAACTTCAATTTTTCTACACTAGATAGAAATTATTCTTTAACCTTTGATTATTATTTCTCTTGATGGCTATGTGTATGACCTACTTACTTGCATACTTTCCTTTTGGATTATAGGGGCATAAATAATGGGTAAGTGAAGTGAATATTCTAGGTATTGTTGAGCATCCTGATCTTGTGAAACTAGTGAACTATTGTGATGTTGCGGATGATGAAAGGGAGTCCAACATCTTTTGATATATCAATATATCCCCAATGGATGTGAGGAACACCATTTATCCCCATGATATAGAAACTCCTCTTCCTTGTAGTAGGAGACTGAAAATAACACAAGACGTTGCTTGCAGCTTAAAATACAGGCACGAGGAAATGGATTTTTCAAGTCTATGCATAACTTTCCTATTTAAGGCCTCCCTTGATGTCTTTTCTTATCATCTTTTTAAATCTAACATGAATGAAAAAAAAAAAGCATTGATTTACCTATCATAAAAAGTCTCAAACTGTTTTTATATTAAGTTTGCCTACTTTTATTTTAACATGGCCTATTTAATCGTTAAAATGTCCCTTCTATTGGCAAATCATACATCATAGTATTCCATTAAAGTTTTCAAATTGTATTAGAAATGATGGATCAGATTGTGAACCCGCGGAGCCACCCAAAAAATATAGTTTTTAAATAACATAAGTATTATATACAATTTTAAGTATTAGGTAATATGTATATATTTTAGGATTAAATATGCTTGTGGTCCTCCTAAATATCTCAATTTCATTATTAGTGCCTCAATATTTCCTTCAAATAATGTATCTCTTAAATATCTCAATTTCGCTATTAGTGCCACAAAATATTTCCTTCAAAAAATAGTCCTCCTAAATATCTCAATTTCATTATTAGTGTCTCAAAATATCTCCTTCAAAGAATGATTCTCAATAGCATAACAAAGTTTCATTGATTTCTCCATGAACTCTACGAATCTGTATTATCTTCATCTGAACGAGAATCCAACACTAGTTCTTGTTTCTCCTTTGCTTGATGATAAGAATTATCATTCATGGGCTCGAACGATGAAAATAACATTGATATCCAAGAACAAAGACAAATTTATTGGCGTAACCCTAACTAAACATCTTGTCTCCAATCATCTCTATGCTCCTTAGATTCGTTGAAATACTACGGTCTTTGTTCTGATTCAAGATTCAACTTTTGAATCTATTTCTAAATCGGTGCATTGGATCGATAGCACATCCGACATTTGGAAAAAAATTCATATTCGATTCTCTCAAAATGATATCTTCCACCATCAAAATTTTGAAGAGAGTTGTCTATATTAAATGTAGTCTAAAGGGATATTTAAAAGCTTTTAATAATATGCATAGAATAATAGAGAATAATAATAATAGAGAATAAGAAATTTGATCGTGCTAATATAATAATAGGAAAAATATTTAAAAGCTTTTTCTTTTAAGGTTTGAGGCTCTCAAGCAAGGAGATAGAGAAAAAAGAATTGGTTGTAAAATAATAATAATAATAATAATAATAATAATAATAATAATAATAATAGAGTTTTAGTTGGTTATTGTTATGACAATTATGTTTTGAGAATATTTGGGGAATTTCAACAATTATGTTTAATAAGTGAATTTTAATAGGTGTACTTACCTCTTTATATTTGTTTTAAAAATATTTAAAATAAATTTTTTAATGCAACCAGGATTCATATCCTATAAACCAGTGTTTTAAAAACCGGACCGGTTATCAAACCGGTGAGAGTACTGAGTCACTGGTTTATTGGTTGAACCACTGGGTCACTGGTCGAACCGCATGACCAAATCGGATTAAACCGGATAACTCGGTTAAATAGACCGGTTTTTATAAGAAAACTATATAAATATAAAATTGGTCGAACCGGATGATTCAATCTCTACAAAATATAAATAACACTTAAATTTTTTAAAAATATCATATCATAAATTCACAATTCATAATCTAAATTCAAATTTTAAATAAAGGTATCACTCATAACAAAATAGTATAAAATTACAAAGTCTAATTGCAAACTAAGTTTAATTACAATATAATTTAATTAAATAGTTTATAACAAAATAACTCAAATGTGTATCAAATTTAGTTTAAAGGAGAGAACATTGTTTCAATATTGGGATCTCCTTCTTTAATATTAAAATAATTTGCAATAAAATCAATCGCATCCGCAACAATTTCCTCGTCAATAATATCATTACTATATTTTATTTTTTATTTTTTAATTTTAATTTAATTTTTTATTTTAATTTTTTATTTCATTTATTTCATTTTTTATTTTTATTTTTTAATTAAAATATTAAAAAAAATTAATTTTTTTAAAAAATTGCAATTAAACCGCCGATTTTTCCGGTTTTCCCGGTTTTTACCGGTTCACACCGATTCAATGACATAAACGATCCAACATTTGAACCAGACCGGTTACCTGGCCGGTTCCCGGTTCAACCGGCCGACCGGCCGGTCCGGTCCGGTTTTTAAAACACTGCTATAAACGTTAAAAATTGGGGTTTTTTTAAGAATAAAAAAAATTGTGGTGCATCATCTTCTTCCCTTCCCATAACTCCATGTACTTCCCCATGACTTCATCATCTTTCTCATATGTATTTTCTTATTTCACACATCAACAGAGGAAAGAAAATAAAACTTATTTGAAGAACGGAGAGGAGCGTCGGAGGGTTGCCGTGACCGGAGGATGATGAAAAACGAAAAAAACAAGAAGTGCTGAGAACAAAACATGAAGGAAGAGAAACAAAAAAAACCAGTCAACCGCTCTACGTGGGTAGAAACCCTCTCCACGCGAACCCGGAGAGATCGCCCGCGTTTTAAATCTAAGAAACATAACTTGAATCTCATGCGGTGGGTGGCCACCCCGGTCGGAACGCCCGAGATCACACCAATTACGACCTCTATTTATAACTCTGTGAGGCAGTTATGAGCTTCCTTTGATTTTAATTGTCCATTGTTAGTTTGAATCTATACTCATCCTCTTATTGTTATTCACATGAAGAAAATATTCATATATTTCTATATTAGACAGTAAAAGAAAAAAAGAAAGAAAAAAAAAAAGACTAACAAATATTATATCAATAATATGAAGATAAGACTAAAGTATGAGTCAATATCCTACCAAACAAAAAGTTTAAGATATATGTAAAGAGTAAAAAAGAGAAACTAAATTGATGTTACAAAAATTGAGGAGCATTATCCAAAAGTTGCTTGCAGAAAGTGATGATTATGCAAAATTAAAATATTAAATTTTCATAATAGAGGGTAACTCATGAGTTTGGAATTATTAATTATTTAAAGATATATATATATATATATATATATATATATATATATATATATATATATATATATATATATATATATATATATATATATATATATATATATATATATATATATATATATATATATAACTTAGAAGATATTATTTGATTTTGGAATATGAAAAAAGTTTCAATAATACTTTTTTTTTTAATTTTAAGTACTAGTTCCATTCATTAATATTAGCTAGAATACAAATAATGTTAGGTGTTGCTATCTATGTTGACATATAATGACGCGGGGGGCGTTGTTATGTAGAGTGTTGTCGTAAGTATGTTATTTATAATCATGATCTTGATACCATTGTTGTATTCTGAAAAGCGCGCGTTATATTACAATGGTTATGTTTATCAACCGTTGTGATATATATAGAATATCACAACGATTATGAGTTTCAACCGTTGTAGAATGTACATTTAGTTTATTATAAAACAAATATGTATTGCTTGTTTAACCATACACTAATTAAAGAAATACAACCACTTAAATTGGTAAACTATATAATCTTAAAATGAAACTATTCTTGAAAACCAACATAAACAGACCACTGTTTTTCGAATTGCATCAAACTCATTCAACACATTTTATGTTCTTTAACACAAAAATGTATCGATGATTTGTTTCCTTCAAATATATATATCTTTCAATATAGTACTTCATCATCGCCGCTTATCATGGAGATTATTATGATGACTTATCATAACCATCAACGTGATAAGTGACGAGGACGAGGTAAAGTAGAAATGTAGATATAGATGAATTGAAGCAAACAGACCATTAAACCATATATTATGAGTTAAAGAGGAACATAAAATACGCTGAAGAGATGGAAGTTATTCGGAAAAGATTGATTGATTTAGGTTGGTTTTCGAATACATCTTAATTTTCAGATTATAGGGTTCTATGTCAATTTAAATGATTTCATTTTCAATAAAAGGATAGTGAAACAAATAATATACATAGTATATAATAAATTAAATTTCAAATACAATATCAAAAGGACAGTGAAACAAACAAACAATATATATATATATATATATATATATATATATATATATATATATATATATATATATATATATATATATATATACCATATAAACTCATACTATACGCTTTCTACCATCATCATCATCACCATGTATCATCTTTACTATACAGCTTCAGCTATTTCAAATAAAGGAAAATTAGTTAGTATTCAAAACAAAACCAGCAAAAGTTGAAACAAAACCCTAAGTGGGACTGTAACAAAAAAATATACATTGTTAGCATATGTAACAAACAATATGTCTCATAGCCAAAGTATGGTCCATTGAAGACGAATCTGAAAAATGTAAACAATTAACACAGTCAACACAACTAATATGAAGCAAATAAGATAATGAGAAGTATCTAACAAGAAGATTGAAGAAGAAGAATATATTATTTTCCATAGCATCATCACCATGTTCATCTAGTTTGTGAAATAACGGAGAAGAAATACAAGGAGGAAGAAATTAACTTAAATAAAATATGGAAGAAAATTAATAATAAACAAAATGTAACAAAAGATATAATGAAAAATATCTAACAAAATATGGAAGAATAAGAATACCATAATGTTCATCTAGTTTTAGACTCTACAAGAAGAAATACAAGGAGGAAGAAGCTTAAATAAAAAGGTTCTTCAGACTTTTTATATATCTTTTCGTAGATTTTAAAACCATATGAAGTATATGTTTCCAAAAATATAGAGAAAAAAAGGGTGTTAGAGTTTCGCTGTGAAGGAAATGATGTTACATGTAAATAAGGGAAACTTAATTCGCTTATATGGTAAATATTTCATAATGGTTAATGAATATAACTGTCATGATAGGTATATATTTATTATAAATATATCACAATTGTTATCCATATTAACTGTAGTATTACCCCTTTAATTGGTACAATGTTTGAATCCTTGCTACAATATTTTTTCCATTTTATATCATTATTTAATTACGGTAATAAAACGCAACCGTTGTAATACTACAACCTTTATTCTTCCCGGAAGAGAAAAAACATTCATCCCAAGTAGTGATTTAAAATTTTCACCGCTTTTCAAAATTATCGTTCGGGAATATCAAACATTACACGTTATCATCATTGCAAGCATTAAAATATCAAATTTTTCATCTTCATCCTCATCTATAAATACACAGTTTTACATTTCTTCATAATATCTGGTAACAATGAGTTCTACAAATGATCAGAATGCCAATAGAAACATCACAGAGATCAATATTAAGCAACGTCAGCAACCAAATGAGGAGGTCCAACAAGTTGCCAACGTCAGGCCGAATGCGTTAAGGGTGAGGAAGAAGAAGAAGAAGAAGCCAAAGAAAAAGTAAAAGAAGGAGAGAAATACATATTATTATAACTTTGATGAAGGGAGTGAGGACAGACCCCTAGACTATGAAGATTCCTTTATAGCTATGGGCTATGATCCTTGAAAAATATATGTACTCCCATTTTTTAAATATTAATGAACTTATCTATTATATATACTCTTGTCTTTCATTTTTTAATTTGATCAAATTCTTCTCATTAACATGAAAATGCTAAAAAGTAAAATAAAATACATGTTTAAAATGGAAAGTAAATTTAAAAAAATATAGTTGTTGGGAATCGAATCTAACTACACATCAGTTTCATACTACATATTCTAAAATATTTGTTTAAAATGGAAAAAAAAAAGATGTAGTTGTTGGGAATCGAAGTTTGATACATATCACAACGGTGAACATAAAAATCGTAGTCATAAGTTTCAAGTTACTGGCATGATATATTACTTTTAAAAATAATTAAATTTCATAATGAAGCGACAAAGTTTAATTTAGAATTAAAAATTAAAAGAAAAATAAAACATGTCACAACGGTTGAAATAAACAACCGTTGTTATATACAAATAGTATTTAATCAAAATTATCGTTCGGGAATATCAAATATTACACGTTATCATCATTGCAAGCATTAAAGTATCATATTTTTCATCTTCATCCTCATCTATAAATACACAGTTTTACATTTCTTCATAATATCTGGTAACAATGAATTCTACAAATGATCAGAATGCTAATAGAAACATCACAGAGATCACTATTGAGCAACGTCAACAACCAAATGAGGAGGTCCAACAAGTTGCCAACGTCAGGCCGAATGCGTTAAGGGTGAGGAAGAAGAAGAAAAAAAAGAAGAAGACGAAGAAGCCAAAGAAAAAGTAAAAGAAGGAGAGGAAGACATATTATTATAACTCTGATACTTTAATGCTTGCAATGATGATAACGTGTAATGTTAGAGATTTATAACAGTGTAGGCATGATCCGTGGTGATCATGACATCAATGTTAACGAGTTTTGTAGTAATATATAAATAGGTGTAAGGTTTAAAGTTTAACTCTATTAGCTGGAATAAAAACAATATGATTTGTTGAATTTTTTTTTTGCTTAATTAGAAAAAATAGAAAGACATAGTCAATAGGTTTTAAGGTTTACCTATAAATAGGTGATTTATATCTCAAATTTTCATTATTTTAAATTTACTAGCAATAGAAACTCAAGTTAATTTTCTAGCAATAGAAACTCAAATATGGAAGATCATGTGTCTCTTAAGCAGAAGGAAATTTTATGATGTTTAAAAAAATCCAATTGTCGTAGATAATGTATGATACATGATATATTGATTATGACTTCATAAATGATTGTGTTTTTTTTATATGGTTGGTAGTAGAGATGGTAGGAACGTCCTTCTTTATGTTTGTAGGATTTGGTATTACAATTACAAATGTTAAGAATGAGAATGGAGTGACGCTTCCTAGAATTGCAACTGTTTGGGGACTTATAGTTGTATTTATATATTATCTTGGCCAAATCTTTGGTGGTTATTTCAATCCAGTTGTGACAATTACACAGACATATACCAATAGATTACCAAAGCAGGTGCCGATATATATATTGCACAACATATTGGGATTTTTTTTTTAAAATAACATACTTTTTTAATTTTATTTCCAAAATAACATAGTTTTAAAAAAAATTACCAAACTAACATAGTTTGGTAACTTGTTCGCCAAATCATGTGTAGAACTAGTGTAAAATCTTATCAATTCGCCAAATGGATTGGCTAGATTCAAATTTTTATGCCTAATTCGCCATTCCATTTGGCGAATGAGTTGTAATTTCATACATGCATTCGCCAAATGGTATGTTGCATGTTTAGGGTTTGCAAATTTTTTTACTATATATACCCGGTTATCACTCATACACATCATATTTATCTCACTCCTTCCTTACAAACCCTCTCTCATTCATTCCTTTCAATCTCCCTCTCTCACAACATGGCTTCTCCCCGTCCATCTAGTTATGCATCGACACCGTCTTCCTCAACATCAGAAGAACCGCTTCCAAAATTTGATATTTTGAAGAAAAATGCTTTAGTGTTTTTCTCGGCAACAAAGCCTCCTCTGAAGATGCTGTTATGCAACCCCCAAAATTTGGAACACTTGCATAGAGAATTAACCCGCTGGTTAGAAGGAGAGATCGGCCACAAAGAAAAGATAATTAAAATTGAGAAGCGGGTTGTGGAGTCTGGTGTGACGAAATGGAGAAAAGTTGTCAATGATGCAGGTGTTCTTTCGATGATGTTAGGCGGAGGTGAAGTTGTCCTGATGGTTCTGATAGGCTAGATATGTTGAATGTTGCAGTTGTTTTATTTATGTATGGTCATGTTTGAATTTATGTATTTTTTAGTTTTATTTATGTACGGTCATGTTTTGAATCATGTATTTCCTTGTTTTATTTATGTATGTTCGTGTTTGTGGTTGTATGATTTTATTGATATGAATGAAATGAACTAGGCTTCTATTTAAAATAAATACGGTTACAATGGTTTAATTTATGATGTTGAGCTTGGTCCAACGTTGGGACATTTTTTACGATTGTGACCGGGCTGACGACCTGAACTACACAGTCTCACCATCTTATTCGCCGTATCCATTTCGGTGCGAATACGCGTGCTGTTAGGACGCCCTTTTTTCTTTCTTCACATGTTCTCATTGTGCCAGACTATTTCCCTGTTGTGGGAGGGCCAGTAGTCCTCATTTGCAACAACCGGAAAGCTTTTGTTGTAGACGTTGCAAAGATTGTGCACTTGGTAAACAGGGGATAGTAAGCCTGAAGGGTCCAGCTGAACCTTTGAACATGCCGCTATGACATGGGAGCAAGGCATGCGAAAGGCTTGAAATTTTCCACAGTCGCACCAATTGTTATCAAGTTCTACCCGATAGGATCCCCTCCGTCTCCCTTCGTTGTGATCCATGATCTCAACAACATTAAAATGTCCCTTATTGCGGTTAAACACGGTGACCACATGTGTGTTAGATTTGGATGCTTCGTCTTTTATGAATGTCATAGAACTATCGCTGAACACTTGACCAGACTGTAGGATTGAACTCCACTTTGAACGCTTGGTGTCAAAAAGTGCTTCGAGCCTAAAGTAGGTTGACCTCACCAAAGCGGTTATCGGTAGGTTGCAGATTCCTTTGAAAACAAAGTTCATTGATTCCACGAGGTTTGTTGTCATGTGACCCCAACGTTGTCCTTTGTCGTAGGCCCTGGTCCACTTATCCAAAGGAATCTGGTTTATCCATCTGAACGCATCTTCATTTGTCAGTCTGATTTCGTCATGATAATGTTTGAATGACGGTTCGGTTAATGAGTACCCTGCGTTCACGACCTTCTTCCGCAATGTCTTGTCTTTGATCTCTCTCATGAAGTTTTGCGCGATGTGTCTAATACAATAGACATGTGTTGAAGGCGGTTCCTGCCAGCCGTTATCAACATTCTTCCATGCACTCTCAATTGATGCATGTTTGTCCGAAATCAAACATAAGTTAGACTGGGGAGCCACGTGCAAGCGAAGATTTTTAAGGAAAAAACCCCATCCCTCGGCAGTCTCTCCCTCGACTATAGCGAATGCAATTGGAAAGATATTATTGTTGTCGTCCTGTGCCACTGCCATCAATAGAGTTCCTTTGTATTTGCCGTAGAGCCATGTTCCATCAATTTGGATTATAGGCTTGCAGAAGGAAAAACCCTTTATACATGGGTCAAAAGCCCAAAAGAGTCGGTGGAATATGCCATTTCCACTAACACAATGACTTTCCGAAGTATACGCCGACAAGGTCTCAAGGATGACAACGGTTCTGGTGCATAGTGCTTTAGTGCCAGCAAAAACTTTGGGAGTTCTTTGTACGAGTCCTCCCAATTTCCGAATACAACGGCAACAACCTTAGTTCTAGCAATCCATGCTTTCCTGTATGATGGAGTATAATTGTGCTTTTGTACTATGTGCTTACTTATCGTGCTGACCTTTATCGAAGGATCGTCGGCAACGATTGATAGGATATCGTTGCATATTAGCTGAGAGCCCAGCTGTCGATGATCCTGCAATGAGTTGGTTATTACACAAGTATGATCCGGTCCCATTGAAGCAACCTTCCAATCTTCACTTCTCTTTCTGTATGATGCTGTCAATCGAAACGGACACGCCACGTTACGACAACGTATCATATATAGTGTAGGATTTGTTCGGTCGACCTTATAATCAGCTGATAAATCCATGTGGTAAAATTTTATAGCTCGAACGCATTCTTCTTTTGTGCGAAAATGGTCGCCCTCCTTTAATGCACCTTGTCTTTGTGGATACGGATCATAAAATATGTCTGAAGATGGGCCTTCACTTCCCAAGTTCAAGTTTGTCATGTGTGGAGGAGGACGATATACATGACTGGCCGGGACCTCGTCTTCATTGACCATTTCATCAACTACTGCCTCCTCTTGTTCCTCGTCCTCATCAACAACATCGACTTCAACCAAATCATTGTCAGATTCGAAAAAGACTTGCGAAGGATCAATTGTCTGAGACATTTGTTGTTGGTGAAGCGTAACATAGAGCTCGATATCATTGAAACCAGAATAATCATGGCTTAGAAACATAGTACGAACACTTTCGTCATCAGATATAGTTAATTGGAAATACATGACCTGGTTATCCTCATAGAATACTGAATTTTTGTAAATAATGACGTCCACTGGACCACGCTACATTTTGTTTTCCAATCTCTTTTTTAGATGAGCAAAATTGGATTGTCGGGTGATTGAGAACCGAGTAACCTCGGTGTTACGAAAGTTGAAACCAGAATGGTTACATTCAAATATTTCGCCATTTATATGGGCGTTGATCATATACTGGGGTAATTGAGACATAGTTCGTATACAAAGACACTTTTAGTTACGAAAATGTTTTGCAGTTTATGGTACAATGAAGATATGAAAATAATCTATAAATAGTAAAGTCAAAAATATATTTTATGGATATATTTACTGTTCTGAATTAATGTGTACTAGTTGTCTCATAGGCTTATCTCCTGCACCTATAGGGTTATCTTCTCCACATATGTCTTATCTTCTGCACATATAGGTCTATCTTCTGCACGTATAGACTACATTATTTTTCAACATATGTCTTATCTTCTGCACATATAGGTTTATCTTCTGCACATATAGACTACATTATTTTTCCACATATGTCTTGTCTTCTGCACATACTTCTTAAATGTATTAACTTAATAAGTAAACCCTAACTTATATATATATATATATATATATATATATATATATATATATAGATATAGATATATATATATAGATATATATATCAGACTTCTTAATAAGTAAACCCTAACTTATATATATATATATATATATATATATATATATATATATATATATATATATATCTTAATTAAACCCTAACTAGCATTACATTAATTAGACCCTAACAAACATTATCTTAATTAAATCCTAACTAACTAAACTAACCTAATTAAACCCTAACTAAACTAACTAAACTAACTTAATTAAACCCTAACTAAGTAAACTAACTTAATTACACTCTAACTAAACTAACTTAATTAAACCTTAAGTAACTAAACTAACTTAATTAAACCCTAACTAAACTAACTAAACTAACTTAATTAAACCCTAACTAAACTAACTAAACTAACCTAATTAAACCCTAACTAAACTAACTAAAATAACTTAATTAAACCCTAACTAAACTAACTAAACTAACATAATTAAACCCTAACTAAACTAACTAAACTAACTAAACTAACTTGATAAACTAAACTAAACCTAACGTGAATAAACACGTTCGCCAAACCATATGGCTAACCAAAGCTGATTACAAACCTATTCGCCAATTGGATTGGCGAATCCTTACACACGTTCGCCAATCAACATGGCTACTGATCAAACCTGCTAAAGCTGAGAAATGCAGAGGAGATTCGTGCTTGGTTTCAATGTTCTGACTTCTTGACCATTCAGAGATTCCATTGAATGCATGTGAATTGAGTTGGTGATCCTTCAACACATGCATTCGCCAATCAGAATGAAGATGAGGAATCCATAAACATGCTGTTGAACCAATCAGAGGACATGCAACAAATTATTGTTTGAATTCGCCATATGGTGTGGCGAATATGTGTCATTGTTTTTGTTGAATTCGCCACATGGTGTGGCGAATATGTACAACTTGTTTTTGTTTCAATCTGTAACAAGTAAATGCAAATTGTTATATAAATCACACTATCAAACCTAAAAAATCAAATATCACACAAACAATTCATAAATTGGTCTAGGCACAATCGAAAATATCGCGGCAAAATCGAAAATGGCTTTAGTAACAATGGGAGATCAACATCGAGGCACAGTCGAAAATATCACGTCATTTATAAGTTTTATCTTCGTATATTTTTTTACACATATATTTATATATACTTTTTACTCTTGCATATTTTAACTTATATCGAATAATATTTTTACAGAATGTACGAAGATTTCGGTGTCGGGTGCACGACTACATAGAGTTTGATCCGATCATTGAACCGTGTCTACGGTCATGCGGATTTGGTGAAGTGATAAAGGTGCACAACAACTCTATAGACTCAAAATTCATCTTGGCACTACAAGAGAGGTGGAGGCCAGAGACACACACCTTTCACCTGCCGTTCGGTGAATGCACTATCACATTGGAAGACATCTACATGTTGTTGGGGTTACGTGTATCTGGCAGAGCTGTCTTTCGTAAGGTCAACCATGAAATTTCTATAGTAACGGACTTGCTGGGTGCCCCTCTCATTGACGAGGAGCAGCCAACAAATACTCGTAGCAGGGGTTCAGGTATTAATCTAGGAGTCCTTAGAGCCCACTATGCTAGTTTTATTTTAAACGAAGAATCAACCGAGTTAGAAAAAATTCAAAAAACTCGGTGTTATATTATGCTTTTATTCGGTCATTTTTTATTTCCCGACGGTACCGAAAACACAATAAATATGATGTATTTACCATTGTTGCGAAACATCAACAATGTAAATACATATAGTTGGGGTTCGGCTGTTTTGGCACATTTGTACAGTAGCCTTTGTAAAAATGCCGCAAATGATACTTGTACATTTTTTGGTTGTGCATTTTTGTTACAAGCTTGGGGGTATTCAAGACTGCCGATGTTTGCCCCACGCAACATGAATCCATGCCCGTTCCCCTACGCAAACCAGTAAGTCTACTATTAATTTTTATTTCCAAGCATATTAAATTTTAAATATTTAAATTGTTATTGTATCTAAATGCGTTTAAATCTATTGTGCTTAGCTGGTCCGATCTTGGGATGGATTATAGTAGAAATCCAAGAAGTTCCATAGTTTTATATCGTCAATTGTTAGACCACGTGGGGATCGATCAGGTATTGTCATATATAAAAAATATTTTTTCGTTTTAATGCATATTATTCACTAAAATAATTTTCTACTAAACGAATTTTTTTTTACGTAGTTCATCTGGCGGCCATATCTCTCCCTCGACCATGAGCCTAACCCAGAGGATGCTGAAATTTGGACAGCAAAAACACCAATCATCCGTTTCACTACGATTGAAATGCACCAAACAGATCGGGTGAAAATGCAGTTCGGAATGCAACAGGATATTTCGGGCCCTCCGACATGTTTGGGAGAATGGCATTTGAAAAGAGTAAGTGACATGTGGAATATGGAAGATTGGAGAGACTTTGCAAGAGAATTACGTCAACAATGGAGGGATCGACTTCAACATGTCCTAACTGACCAAGTGCTGCAAAATGTCAAACCAACTAGAGAATATTTAGTTTAGTTTAGGTCAGTTACTACGCAACAATGGGTGTCTGATAACCCATACTTGATTGACCCGCGCTCGCAGGCCGCATCATACGCCCAACCACCAACCCCACAACATGACTACCCCACCCAATTTCAGCCATCGACTTCAAACACCCATAGACCATTCCTCCAAACACGTAACCCCTTCATGCCACAAACCCAATCACAACAACAAGAGCCTTACCAACACCAATATACCCCCGACAACCCCTTCATATCCACACCAACCTATAGCCCCCCACCTTTGTTTCGTTCTCAAAACGAGGCAATATCCTCATTTGGTCAAGCTTATCGTCCTCACCTGTAACACCCCAAATTTGCCCTCTCATTTTCATAGCATTAGCATATCATTTTCGCATTTCGCACTGCATCATTAGCATAGAAAAATGAAGCATGACATTCATTGTTGAAGCATAGCATAAGCTGGCAGTGATTTCAGTTCATCGATTCGTTTCAGAGGGACGTTTGACCTAATCTTGGTCGAACTATCGAGGGATTATCCCAACTGCAAGTCAATCTCAACTGCAAGTCATCTGCGTTGGTGGTTATTTCTCAGGCTACGTGTTTCAAAGTTGGGTCGTGTTGTGTGCAGAGGTCATCAGTTTGCCAGGCAATGGTTCAAAGATTCAAGTTTATCATGATGACGCTCAGAGTGTGATTTATCTAGAAGATCGGTGATTTCTGTGGAAGCGATGCAAAGTTGGTTGGGATTAAAGTTTCGTGGCTATGTGTGTGATTGGTGGTAATTTGTCCGATTCGAAAAAGGGGGAAATATCTAGTTCCATATCCATTTTTTTTGCTCATGTTTCATCATTTCGAGCCGTAACCCATTCTTTCAGTTCGATTATGTTAATTACCGTTTAGTACCAAAATATCCATTCATATTCCAGTTAAACCATTATTTTCTACCCTTTTACACCCATTTTATATCCATTATTCGTTTTTTATCAAATTAATTCAAATCCATTTCTAGGGGTGTTCATGGGTACGGGCCAACCCGCGAACCCACTCACCCAACCCAACCCAACCCTTATTTTTACCCAACCCAATCATGCACGGGTCCAACCCGAACTAACCCATTCAAACCCATTAGTGTTTGGTTCGGGTAACGAGTTTGAAGTTTTAAATCCAAGAACCCGCAAACCCAACCCATTAATATATCTCACTATTTTTATTTAATTTTATTTATAAATTATCTAGCATAATTCTTAGAATGCATATAATTTTTAATATAATTATAGTTTTTATTAATTGTAAAAACATAAGTCTAAATCAAATTTGAGAGATCAATTTTATCTATTCAAAGAGAGATATATCTTACTTTTTATATTACACTTTACACCATTTGTATATTTTTCTAATTTTTTATTAACCAATAAATTTTATTCAAATTGAATACTAAAAGTTTATGATTTTTTTAATTTTTTTTGTAATATAAATAAGTTAATTAAATGATATATTTTATTTAGAATTTGAAAATTATGTTTAGTGGATGACCCACGAACCCAACCCAACCCAACCCATTGATAAGCGGGTTGGATTGGTTCGGGTATAATATTGAAATAACGGGTTGAACACTCAACCCAACCCAAAGAATATTGATCGGGTTGGGTATTGGATTTAATCAAATTAGACCCAACCCAACCCGCGAACACCCCTATCCATTTCTATCCATTCTATCATTTTCTTTTTTTTTTTTTTTTGCAAATATCCAATTATCCATGTAAGCCCATAAACATTTCTTAGGGCCTTTTTTATCTTCTTTTTTTTATATTAAAAATTCAAAAAAAACAAACAAAAGGATAATAATAAAGAAAAGGAAGATTGCCACATGACTTTTCCATCACTCACTTTTCTCCAACCCAATTTCGTCAGCCACTTTACACGTGATATTCACTTCAAAGCATGAAAAGCTCATGAGCACCCAAAACGCATAGGAAAGAAGCGTAAAACGCAAGGCCAGATACACACACAAAAAATCACACAAACGGCATGAATAATTTGGTGAATAAAGCATAAGAGTTGGATCACGCATAACACACAGAAAAAATGGACAAAAAGATCATAACAGAATGGGAAAAAAAGGAGGAATCAATAACAAATTGGGACTACATTTTCATACACACAAATAACAGAAATTCTCTCTGATATAGTCTTGAATAATCCCGCGTCACCCCTCATCATTTTCATCACAACAAAATTACTTTATTCATCATTGATCTCGTCATCATCATGGCGGCGAAAAAAACACTCTCCTGCATCTTCAAGGCATTCTGCCTAGCACGAATTTCATTCTTCTTCCTCATCACATCGCCTCCATCAACAAGAACAATCGCATATCTTCGTCATTCTTCTGCTCAACCACCACAAAACAGAACCGATTTCACACTTTTTTCTTTATCATCAAGCAAACAACAACGAAACTGATATCACTCTCCATCAACATCATCAATCTGTGACTGAACCGCAACGGTTTTCTTCGAAATCACAAACAGAGAGCTCAACATTGTTATCGAAATTGACGCATCCGAACAGTAATTTCAAAAGAAAAAGTGGTGTAAGGAAATAGAAGAAAGAAGAGGAAATTGGTTTGAAGCTTCTTGGAAGGTTTTCGGATCGACGTCGGATTTCGCTCTTCGCTGTTGAAGAAGCACCGGACTGTCTCCGGTAGGTAAACTTCTTTGAGATTGCTGTCCATCGATTAATGTTTGTTTTGCTGTTGTTTCGAGTGTTGCGTCTTCTTGAGGTTGATGTTGGATTCGGCGAGGGGTTGTTGTTGTTGTTGCTCGGGAAGGGTGAAGAGTGACGGCGACGGTGATGAAGGCGTGGAGGCGAGGTCATGGAAGAGGTTGAGGAAGGAGGTCCGGCGGCGGTTAGGTTTTTGGAGGACGGAGAGGATGAGAGTGGGACGCTAGGCTTGAGTAGACGAAGAAGACGAACGACGGTGTGGAGTTTCTGCGTTTTCTTTGTTGCTGTTTTGTTTCTTTCTTTTACTTCTATTACTTTTATTTTGGTTTATCATAGAATGTATAGATAATTAGAGGTTTATTATTTTGTAAATTTTGTTAATAAGAATTTCAAGGAAATGGTGATTACCGAGGTGATAAGAGGATAGAGTTAGGGCAGCTTTTGTGATTTCTGTCCATACCGGCGGTGACACTTGTCACCGTCCGGTAGGACCTCCATTTTTGCCTTCCAGCTTGCTATCCGCACCCCACCCCGTTTGGGCCCATTCGTATTACACTTACACAGCTTGCTAATCTCACCTCCCAAGTTCATCTCATTTATTTTCTTTTCTTCATTTAATTTCCTTTATTTCAGTTTGCTTTTAATTTCTATAAAATACAAATATTCATCCAAAAATTCTCAAATAAATCATAGATGTTCCTTTGTGTCTCTAGTATTTTGTCACATTTTTATTTCATTTTTTCCATTGATCCACGTGTCAGAAATAATTCACCAATATACATAGCCTCATTTGCTTCTTTTCTTGACCAGTCTGTTTTGTTTATTTTCTATAGACTTTAATATTTGGAGTTTTGATCCCATTCTTTTTGCATTGTGTTCCTAAGACCTTCTAGTTTTCATGTGATATTTCTCAGAATTTTTAGAAAATTATTTCTGGAGTTTTGGTCTGGTATCTTGTGATGTAAGTTTTCTATCCTAGCTTGTGTTTGCACATCCATTTGACCTAGTTCCTCTCTGAATTTTTGCAAATCCTTTTGGCAAGTTGATATAATGTGTTTTAAGATCATTTGGTTCCAGTTGTAGAATTTTTAGATGGCTGGTTGACTATTTGTGGATTTTTGTTCTCACCTTGTCCCATTTTGCTTCTTTTGGTTTGTTAGATCTCTTATAAGCTTAGAAGGGAACTTGTGCCAACTTCTTCTTCTCATTTGGGGTTCCTTTAGGATGTGGATACCTTCCTGGTCCTAGGATAGGTATTGTTTCTTCTAAATTTTTGAGTTTGCTTCATATTCAAGTCATTTGTTTCTTTAAGTGCTTAAATGCCATATTTTGGTTCCGTTGCTTTTATTTTGATATTGTTTGGTATTGTGTGACTTCTCTCTTCATCTTGCTGGCCTCTTAGGCCATTCTTCATATTGTTTTGATTCTGGTTTTGAACTTTGTGCTTGTATTTTGTGTGTTTTGCATTACATTTTTCATAAGTGCGCACTTGTTTCCACATGTATTCATGTTGCCTCATTTTAAGTCATAAGCTTCTCATCTTTATTTCTTTGAGTTGAATTAGCCTTAAGCATTTGTTTACTTCATTTCACTTCTGATTGTTTGATGTTAGCATGTTATCTTGCTCATTTTGTTTCATGTATATGCATACTAACCTTGCAGGGGCTATGGTAAGTAAGAGGTGTGGAAGTTGAGTTCCACATCTCCAATTCTTATCTCTTCCTTTTATGTTTATGTGAGCTAACTCTCTTTTGTTGGGCCTAGGCCTTTCTCATCCCTTCTTCTATCTTCTTCTTCCTTCTTCATTAGGATAGAAACCTCACTAACCTTTAGGATATCCATGCATGTGAATACTTAGGATTATTTTAGTCCCACTTTAGAATTTTTCCTTTGAGATCCTTTGGTGCTCTCTCTTCTCATCTTCAAACTTAATTCTAATTCATTTAATAAAGGTTGAGTACTTTCATGTGACATGAGACTTTGCTATGAGATGCTCACATGCGTTCCATTTCGGGGCGAGGTGTGAGTCATCACTCGTGGTGGATAGGTCTTAGCATGAGTACCTCACAAAGAAAAGCTAAAAAAAACACTTCTTAACCAAAAAACCACAAAACACTTAATAAGGGTAATAGGCCAGTGTGCTTGAGCCTTCACTCGTGGGACTAGCTTTGGGGATTTCCTCCATAGATAGGTGTGCCTCTTGCGCATTCCATTTCGGGATGATGTGAGATGTACACATCCCATTGAGTAAGACTTAGGTACACTTACCTATGCAAACCTTCACAAATAAAAGCCTCATAAAAAACACCAAACAAACAATAAGCGTCTTTCCTTCGGGAATTCTTTTCTCATCTCCTTCGCTCCGTACGCGAACTTGCTCCTACTTGTCACTTTGCAAGACGGTTACGCACTCGTCGTCCGAGTCTGTGACACCTGAGCAATGACATAGGCAGTTCAAGCCTTAATTCACAAGCAATTTCTTTTCTACCCCTAGTTAGGGGAACTACGGCGTCTCTGATCCTCATTATCCTAATGAGGTACGTAGGCAGCGGGGTAGGGCCCGTTCGAGCACAATCTTTATTTTCCCTACATTTTTCTGTTTGTTTCTTATTTCAGTTCTTTTTCCAGTTCATTCTCATTTCTTTTGCTGCATCTTTCATACCCTCACCCTTTGAAACAATTTCTTTTGCAAGCGTGGATCCCGTCGGGTACGGCGGACGATCTGGGTGCTAATACCTTCCCAGGTCGTAACCGACTCCCGAACTCAGTCTCTTTGGTTCGCAAGGCCTTGTCCTTTCCTTCTTCCTCAGGTTTGTGCAACATTACCTTTCCCATTCATTCGGGATAAAAATGTCTGGCTGGCGACTCTACCTTTTCCGCGCCACTTTCGCGTTTGTATTAGGATGAAAATCCCGGGAGCGACATCACCCAACCCAATCCAACCCAACCCAACCTATCCGACCCAGCTTTGAAAACATGGGCACACAACTGAGTTACAGCAGCGCCTTTGGCAACAACCTTCCACGTAATTGGGGACAAGCAGAATCATGGACTCAACAACAACCGCCTCCACCAAACACACAAATACAAGCGGAACCTCGACCACCTGGTGGTAGAGTTCAAAGACGGGGTCATCCTCGTGGATGTGGTACTGGGGGACAGTTAGATCGGGCGGGAAATTAGTTTTTGTATTGTCGTTGTTGGATTATTAATAATAATTTTCTTTTATATTATATTTCTCTTTCTCAGATTCTCTAATTTTCTTTTATATATATATATATATATATATATATATATATATATATATATATATATATATATATATATATATAAGTATATATATATTTATAAAAGAATATATATATATATATATATATATATATATATATATATATATATATATATATATATAAGTATATATATATTTATAAAAGAATATATATATATATATATATATATATATATATATATATATATATATATATATATATATATATATGAGTATATATATATTTATATAAGTATAAGTATAAGAATATATATATATATATATATATATATATATATATATATATATATATATATATATATATATGAATGAGTATACATAGATATATACTTATATAAATATATATATACTTATATATATATATATATATATATATATATATATATATATATATGAATGAGTATACATAGATATATACTTATATAAATATATATATACTCATATATATATATATATATATATATATATATATATATATATATATATATATATATATATATATATATATATATATATATGAGTATATATATATTTATATAAGTATATATCTATGTATACTCATTCATATATATATATATATATATATATATATATATATATATATATATATATATATATATATATATATATATACTTATATATATATATATATATATATATATATATATATATATATATATATATATATATATATATATATATATATATATATATATACTTATATATACTTTTATATATATATATATATATATATATATATATATATATATATATATATATATATATATATATATATATATATATATATATATATATATATATATATATATATATATATATATATATATATATATATATATGAATAACACAAAAATAACAAAAACATGAAAGACAAAAATAACAAAAAAAACATCTAAACATGCAACATACCATTTGGCGAATGCATGTATGAAATTACACTCATTCGCCAAATGGAATAGCGAATTAGGCATACAAATATGAATCTAGCCAATCCATTTGGCGAATTGATAAGATTTTACACTAGTTCTACACATTATTTGACGAACAAGTTACTAAACTATGTTAGTTTGGTAATTTTTTTTTAAATTATGTTATTTGGGAAATAAAATTAAGAAAGTGTGTTATCTTAAAAAAAATTCACACATTGGATCAAGACTTGCATTTAATGTATGTTACAGTTTCTGTTTGTGTGACAATTAATAATATTATTCATTAGACGTAACTTGTTTAGTATAAGCTATTAATATTAATTTAGTTTCATCATACATGTTTGGATCAAAACTTGCATTTAATGCTCTTAAATCTATATTTGGTGACAAAGAAAGTCGTTTTCTTATAATATTTTCGGCTGTTGGTTCTAACCTCCAAATATTTTTAATGGAATTTATCATCACTTTCTTTCTTATACTCATCATTTCTAAAGTCTCCACAAATAATAGAGTTATAATTTTTTAATAAAAAATGATTTGTTTATTATTATTATTATTATTATTATTATTATTATTATTATTATTATTATTATTATTATTATTATTATTATTATTATTATTATTATTATTTTAAAATGTACTAATTGTGTAACTGAGTTATAAGTTTTTTTATTTAAAAATAAAATAATCAACTCCCACATGCCACCTTTAATTATTTCTTAAAAATATTTACAATAAATAAAAGATAAAATGGATAGGAAAATAGCTATATCAAAATTATGTTTTACTTTTATATATTATTATAAATTATTATGATGATCAATATATTAATGATTTATATGTATAAATACATAATTGATTCATGCAGATGTTTTATTTTTTTATTTTAATATGTGTAAATCTATTTATTTATGTATTTCATAAATTGCTTAGATTTGCTGTTGGAGCTATAATTATTCTAAGTGTGTTATTTGTTGGATATTACTATTAAAATCTTACTAAATATTATAGATCATTAAGTATATGATTGTAATATTAAAATCTTATTAATATTTAATAAGGTTTTAATATATAATTGTCAGTATATAATGATCTATAATTGTAAGTATATGATATTTAGTAAGATTTTAATATTAATACCCAACAAATAATACGCCTAGAATAATTGTAGCTCCTACCGTAAATCCAATCAATTCATCGATCGACATAAATAAACAAATTTATAAAAATTAAAATTAAAAATAAATTTTTTGCTTACGTATTTAAACATGAAAATCATTAATATAATGATCATCATAATAATAATTTATAGTAATATATAAAAGCAAAATAATGTTTTTTTGATGTGACTATTTTCCTATCTATTTTATATTTTATTTATCATAAATATTTTAAAAAAATCATTAAAACTGGTAAGTGAGAGTTGATTATTTTATTTTTGAATAAAAAAATTTATGGTTAAATATGTTTTAGGTCCTACAAATATCCTATTCTTTGAAATTGATCCCTCTAAATATTTTCTTCAAACGTTGGTCCTCCAAAACATTTATGTTTCACAATGTAGTCCCTCTCGTTAGTTTGAACTAACGGAGGCTGATGTGGCAAGCCATGTGTGCCTAATTTATTTGTCATGGTGTAACTCAAGTGATCCACGTGTGAATGCATTGCAGAGTATTTGTAGTCAAACATACCCTTCAATTTCGTTCAAACCCTAAATCCTATCTTCCTCCTGAAATCGTAATCTAGGGTTCATATACTTTCTTCATCTCTTCTCTATTTTTCGACACTTCTTCCCCAAATTCTTCTTCTTCTTCCAATTCGTCATGTCGTCTTCATCTAGGGTAAGTAATTTCGGGTCACAACAATTCATCATTTCTACCAACAGTGAAGGGAAAAAATGTGGATGCAAGGGTACTTTGATTGCATACATGTGCAAGAAGGGAAAAAATAATGGGAGATTGTTCTGGAGATGCCCATTTTGGAAGAACGCGGGAACGTGTAATATGTTCGTCTAGGATGATGAGTATGACTTAAGGAAGGAAGACGAAAAAGTTTTGGAATCTGAATGCAACAATGATGAGAGAGATATGCAGTTTGTCGATACTTTTAAGGAGCTTTATGAAGCATCATTGAAGAAGAACACCAGGTTGAAGCTGAAGTTAAAGAAGGAGGAATTATTTGGAAAGTTCAAGACCATGTGTATTGTAATTTCAATGTTGATCAACATGTATTTTGTTCTTAGATGTAAATGTTAATTTTGTTTTGTTTTGAACAAGTAATGTTTAGGTACTAAAGTCAAGTTGTAATGTTTAGGTACTAAAGTTAAGTTGTAATGTTTAGGTGTTATGTAACATAATTTAGTATGTTGGTTTGTTATGAACAAGTATTTCCTTTTGCAGCATATGTTTCTGTTTTGATAAACAAATTTAAGTTTATATTAGTTGTTGATTTGAAATACAAAGGCATACATCAAAACTTAATTACATCAAAATACAGATTTTGGTCTGCTATGGTACAGATTTTGTTAAACCAGTAAGATTACATCAAAATACCAAAACAGTTATCATTTCATTAAACCGGAAGAAGTACATTAAAACATCAAAATATCAGTGTATATCATTACACCAGAAGTACATTAAACCAGATTCCAAAACAAGAAGTGCATTACATCAAAATATCAGAATTGTTTAACATCAAGTACTAAACAACTAGTGCATTACATCTGAATCCAAAACAAACAAAAAACACTTCACACCAGAATTGTTTCTTAGATACTTAAATAAAAGCAAAAAAACTAAAGATCATGGTTTTCCACTTAATTTAGTTTGTCCCCTGTTTGTGCACTCTTCTTCTTCTATCACCAATGGATCATCAGGTTCTTTTCCTGGGCCTGGTATGTTCTTGGACTTCAAAGTCCTCAACCTCTCACTGTGCCTTTTTTCAGGTAACACATGGCTTCCAGATTTGTACCTGTTTTGTGTCCTATATTTGATTGGTTCACTATTGGATGGCCTTGACAGAGTTGTTCTTATTCCTGGTGGTTTGAAAGGAGTTGCTCTAAACAATTTTGGTTTCTTCCCAAAAAATACTCTTGCTCCAATAGGCTTAGATGGTAATTTGATAGATGATTTGAGAGGTGACTTATAAATTCTCAGAGGTTGAATGTCCAATACTTCATCACCTTTTAGTATGGCAGCCAAGGTCTCATCCAATGTTGTAGGGTTCTCCAAGACAATTGGCTTTGGTTCTGGCTCATCATTCACAATTGTCTCTACTTCATTCATAGTTGGGTTATCCTTTTCAGTAACAGCTGGTTCCTTCAAATTTGGTTTTTCATTCACAGATGGTTCCTTCACAATTGGTTTTTCATTCACATTCACAGCTGGTTCCTTCACAGTTGGATTTTCATTATCATTCACACTTGGTTCCTTCACAAATGGGCCTAATTCATGTGCATGTGGTTCAGGATCCTGCAGAATTGGTGCTTCCTTTGAAGTTGAATTCTTTTTTGCTACCCCTTGAATTCTTTTGACAGTACCTCAGCTAGTTGATGCTCCAATTCTAGATGATGTTCCCTTGGCCTTTTTGGTCTCTTTATTTATGGAGCCCTTGGGCCTCCCCTACGGGGCATATGATATTAACATTATAATACACTTAAATTAGCATTAGACCTAATAAAAATTCATTACATCAACATAAGTATTACCCTTTTTTGGTTGCCACATTTGGAGGTACATTAGCCTGACTAGCTTGAGTATGTATGTCTTGAGAAGCTTGGGCAAGAATGTCTTGTACATTAGCTTCTACATTACCCTCTGCATTAGCCTGACTTGTCTGTGACTTTGCTTCTACCTCTTATTTCAATTTCTTGCAAGTCCTCTTGTTATGTCCCAATTGAAAACAGAATTTGCATCTATGGCTAGTGTTTGTTCTTTTCCACTTAGTTTGTGCAACTTTATCAAATTCCCTCCTTCTCAAATTCTTAGGTCTACCTGGCCCATGTTTAAACCTAGGTGGAAGCATAATCTCATTCTCAGTTCTAGGCCATTTGTTTTGTCCATTCAATGGAGTTACGATCTCACCATAGCAGGCCTGATAAGTGTTATTGTGATAACACTTGTCTACATACTTTAAAGGGTCATCAACCTTCCTATATATTGATGCTACAACATGCCTACATGGAATACCTACAAGCTCCCAATAATTACAAGAACATGTTTATTTCTCTAAGTCCACAACAAAACTGTCAGTAAACAACACATGAGTGACCTGAAATGTCAACCTACTAGCATATGTTGTTGTCCAGCTATCACTCTTTTCTATCTCCCTATCCAACCTCCTTAAGGGTTTTTTCATGATCACTCTCTTATAACCATCTACCTTTTCCCTAAGTGTAGCAAACCTCCCCATTAGATAATTCCTAATCCACTCCAACATTGTTATGATAGGTTTGTCTCTTTGTAACAAGATTGTTGCATTGAATGACTCACTTGAATTATTCATTAAGACATCACACTTTGAAAAAATAGGAAAGGCATGCTTACGCCATTTGTTCTTTGGAATTGCTTCAATCCACTCATATGCTTCCAAACTAATCTCTTTGATCATTGACATCTTAGCCTGATGTGCTTCAAAATAGGTTGTTTTTGCAACAGCCATCGTGAGATCTCTATACAAGGTGCCACCTCCAAATTTCTTCTTAAAGTTTTCATAAATGTGTCTCAAACAAAACCTATGCTCATATGCTAGATACTCCTCTTCAAAAACCTGGACCAGACACTGTTTGAGCAGCCAATATCAGTAAGACTACCTTTTGTAAATGAAAATAAATAACAATGTTTCAATATGATAAAATTAAATGCATTGAAATAAAATACTAAGACTACCTTTTGTTGGTTAGAAATGAAGCACCACCTTCGATCACCAATGTCCTCAATTAGCAATTTCATGAACCAACTCCAAGAATCCTTAGTCTCCATCTCAACCACGGAAAATGCAATTGATAGATATTGATCATTATGATCTCTCCCAACAACAATCAAGAGAATCCCTCCATACTTGTGTTTCAAATGACAACCATCCAATCCTATGAAAGGTCTACATGATCTTGTCAAAGCTTTCTTGGTTCCATCTAGGGACATGTAGCATCTCTCAAATCTTGGACCCATCCCTTCAGTAGGAGCACTAGTGTTTATTTTAAAAGTGTTTCCAGCTGACGCCTTTCTTAATTCAGCCCCATAAGACCATAGAAGACTAAATTGTTTGCTAGAGTCACCTTCAACAATGGCTCTTGCAATATTTCTTGCCTTGAATGTCCTACATGCTGGGATCTCTGTTGCATACCTTTGCCTCACACCAGCTACCACCTCACTTAACCTCATCTCATAATTATTCTTTAAACCATCAACAATAACTTTAGCCACCCATTCAGCTCTAACTTGGTGTGGAGGTTGTTTTTTGATGGCCTTCCGTTGCATGGAATTCTTGCTTCTAGAGGAATCATTTCTAATATCCATGAAATGTCTTGTGTGTTTTATTTTCAATCGGTAGAATATTCTTCTCATATGTTTTTTGCTTGTGGAAATCCGTCGCACCCCGAAAAATGATGGTTACGACCTCGCGATAAAAGACCGCGAAAAAAATGTTCGTTCGAATAGAGTCGCCATCGAACTTATTTTATTCCAATTAAGGAAAAGGAAAATATCGAGAAACCTTTTGAAAGTTGATAAAATATGGTCTTTGAAACCAGATTCTAGGTTCGGGAGTCGATTCCGTAAAGGGAAGGTATTAACACCCCTTACGTCTGTTGTACCCAACGGGAACCTCTTAGTTTAATTTGCGATTGAATGTTGACTTATGTTTTTTGTTTTTTGTTTTTGAATAATAAAGTAAATGCGAACGATTCTAATCTAAGGTTTCGGGGAAATGAGTGGTTTTGTTCCTAGGGGGCTCGACAAGGATTGAGATCCTCATGTTTGCGTATTCCCTCATGCAATGAGAAAGTCAGAGTTTCGTAGTTTGCAGTACTACGGTTTGGGTGTCTCGATCGCAACATGGGCGATTGTTTAAACCGCTCTCTAACTACTAAGTGTTGGCTTGTATGCTCGCGATATGAGGCTGAAGCGCTAGCTTGTTTGCGAGATAAAAGTGATTTAAACAATGTTCGTTTAGAGAAAGATGTTTGATCTTGTTTAGTGTTTTAGGAACGAAAAGGCGAATGAATCACAACCCAAAGAGCAAGCCCCAAGAGCATTCATTCAAGAATTCAAGGAATGATAGACTCCAGAACTCAGTGCTTTTGTTATTTGATATGTAGTAGTTAAGTGTTTTAAGAACGAAAGGTCGAAATGAATCACATCCCATGGAGCGAGCCTCAGGAGCGTTCATTCAAGAATTCAAGGAATGCTAGACTCCAAAACTCAGTTCTTTCGTGATTTGATTATGAAAAATGGTTTGAGTATTTGTGTTGGGTTTGAACGGTTATTTGCATTGGTTTAACGTTGATGGTTGTGTGTATTTTAGAGACGAAAGAGATAATAAAATATATCTCATTGAGCGAGCCTCAAGAGCATTTCATTCAATAATTCAAGGAATGCTAGACTCCAGAACTTAGTTCTTTCGTTAATTAATTTTGAAATATTTTTTATTAAAAAAAACATGTTTGTTTTTAGGGTTTTAGAATTGAAGTGGACTTGATATATGAATCAAGTATGCTTGGATTGGATAACCTGCTATGGAAAATAAGCGCGATGCGTTCATTTAATTAAATTAAAAAGTCGATGAAGTGTGAATATTGTGTTGATGGCGATCATAAGACGATCGACTTACGTGTGGGTATGTGTAAGTGTGTAGAAGTATCTACTTGGCGTTGGACCAAGAGATTTGATTATCTTTGAAATAATTAGTCTTAGTGTGCACTCGTATTTTACTTAACAATTTATGGTCGAAATGCGAAAATAAATCATACAAATGAACATAACATATCATAAGCATACGACTAAATTACAAGCAATAAGCAAATAAGTATTTGCACATTCAAAGAAATGAAGCATAACAACTCAAACACACCAAGGATAATCAAATAGGAAAATCAACCTAAATTCTAGTATAAAATTAAGACATAAACCCATCAACCTTAAAATATTTATTTCTAAAAAAAACTTTGAAGTTAAAAAGAAAAAAACATTACAAAGAGATGTTTCATAATTTTATTAAAGAAAGAAATTTGATAAAAAAAATTGTTATGCAAAAACGAGAAACTTAAAATACAATGGATCATCACTAAAAGTGGAAAGAAATCTAAAATGTAAAATAGATGAGAAACAAGTTTGTTTAAATCAAACCTAGTCATTAATGTTAAACACCTAGAAGAAAAAAAACGTGACTTATGGCATTGTAAAAGAACAAATCTACAGTAGCATCAAGCTTCGTAAGTCGGTAGTTAGCTCACTAAACTTGATGGCTTGCTACTTGAAGACAAGGCAGTATGATGAATGCATAGAAGAAGGTTCTGAGGTATTCATAATTCTTTTCATTTACAATTGCAGTGAGATGTTAGTTGTAAATTTTAATAGCCATGTACAACATGTTAGTAACATTACTACTATGGGGAAATTTATCAGCCTAGGAGATATTAAAGAAATTTACGTTGTAATTGTAATATGCAATAATAATAGAGCATTTCAAAATCTGTCATTTCTGACTTACACATGCTGTTGATATATGCTTACATTCATTCAAGCAGCAGTATGTTTGTTACTACTTTCACCATAAGCTTCAACCATGTGTCTATCATTGTCATCATCTTCAATATTCATCCAAGAGTAGTTTGCGGCAACAGTATCCTTCATGTTAATATTCATACAAGCGTAGTTTGCGGCAACAATATCCTTCATGTTCATGTGCTAGCGTGATTTATTTTAATGTTGCATTATGTCTTGTGAGGTTCTGCTTTTTGATCCCTGCAACAGTATGCTTGGATAAACAATGCTTTAGAATTTTGTCCATTAAGTACATTATATAAAACTTTTCTTACCTTGCTCATAATTTGTAACTTATGATAAATAGTTTCTCACTCATTTGTTGTCATCTTTTTATTCTTGATATTTTATTTATCAAATCTTCCAAGTGATGGCCTTTTTAAACTGGTTTCTTGAGTGGACTTGTGGTTGATAACTGTTGACAGATTTTGTTCAAAGTATATAGAAAGCAAAGTGAACTTCAACATGATAACTGTTTGAAGAAATATTAATAAGAATTGATACAACATTATTTCATTTTATTAATTAAATTGTGATTCGTTTAAAATTGAGAGTAATTATTAATACATCTATGTTATCTATGTTATTGTTACACCCAATTCCTACACCAATACATACACCGTATGTACTGTTCACCGTATTTATACGGTGAACAGTGTATTTTTCAATTAAAAAAATATTTTTTAATGAATAGTGTCAGTGGACAGTAAAATCGTACATGAACAGTGACATATGAATAGTACAACGCATAAACAGTACTCGTGAACAGTATTCATGAACAATGATTTTAAAAATAGTGAAACAAGTTGGTTAATGCAATGTAAAAACTTGGTTAATGCAATAATGAAGTTGGTTAATAACGTTCAGGCGTTAAAAATAATTTTAGCAGTCACCAAAGTTGGTTAATATAGTGTAAAAACTTGGTTAATGCAGTAATGAAGTTGGTTAATAAATGTTCAGAAAAATTAAAAAGTATTAAAAAAATAATTTTTTATATAATTTTAAAAAATATATATATTATTATAATATTTCACTGTTCACCGTATTGGTGAACAGTGAAATACGGTGTAGGTGTATGATTTTGGTGTAAGAATAACATTTCTCTTATTAATATTTTAAGTAAAATAACATTTTAAATCTTTTATACGGGTGCAAGTGAATCAATTATTTTTTATAAATATAAATAAGTTACAATAATTTTTTTTATAAATGAAAATAAGTTATAAATATTTTAATAAACGAGAAAAATTCAACTATTGATAAAATTATCTTTATAAACGAGAATAAATTACAAATACTTTTTTATAAATTGACACATAGTTCAATGCGCTTATAAACGAGAAAAAGTCTACAGATTGATACACGGGTATATGTGAACGTATGTATAAGATACTGGTCGTAGATTGATCATTTTAATGTTCATTGTTCATCTTTTATATCTTTGTTATAAATATTTTTATAAATGAGCACACATTTACAAGAAATTTATAAATGGAAAAAAATTTACATGTTGATACAATTATCTATCATATAAGAAAACCCACTTTTTGGTGTAAACATGTGACACGTGGATGGGCTAAAAGCAATTTTTTTCTCTTCTCCCAACGTTAATTTTCTCTTCTCCCAACATTAGTTTTATGGTATTCAAGTAATCAAATTCATAACGTTTATCTATCATATAAGAAAACCCATTTTTTGGGTGTAAACATGTGACAGGGTTAATAGCAATTTTTTTCTCTTCTCCCAACGTTAATTTGTTTTATGGTATTCAAGTAATCAAATTCATAACATGCACATATAAGAAAACTCACTCTTTGGGTGTGAACATGTGACACGTGGATGGGCTAAAAGCAATTTTTCTTCTCTTCTCCCAAAGTTAATTTGTTTTATGGTATTCAAGTAATCACATTCATAACGTTTGACGTTAATTTGTTTTATGGTATTCAAGTAATCAAATTCATAACGTTTGAAGCAACTATTCCCAAATCGTAACATATTTCCAAATTGTAACGCACATATAAGAAAACCCACTCTTTGGGTGTAAACACGTGACACGTGGATGAGCTAAAAGCAATTTTTTTCTCTTCTCCCAAAGTTAATTTGTTTTATAGTATTCAAGTAATCACATTCATAACGTTTGACGTTAATTTGTTTTATGGTATTCAAGTAATCAAATTCATAACGTTTGAAGCAGTTATTCCCAAATCGTAACCTATTTCCAAATTGTAACGCATATATAAGAAAATCGACTCTTTGGGTGTAAACATGTGACACATGGATGGGCTAAAAGCAATTTTTTTCTCTTCTCCCAACGTTAATTTGTTTTATGTTAATTTGTTTTATGGTATTCAAGTAATCACATTCATAATGTTTGACGTTAATTCAAACGTTAATTTGTTTTATGGTGTTCAAGTAATCAAATTCATAAACGTTTGAAGCAGCTATTCCCAAATCGTAACCTATTTCCAAATTGTAACGCACATATAAGAAAACCCATTATTTGGGTGTAAACATGTGACACATGGATGGACTAAAAGCAATTTTTTTCTCTTCTCCCAACGTTAATTTGTTTTATGTTAATTTGTTTTATGGTATTCAAGTAATCACATTCATAACATTTGAAGCATTTATTCCCAAATTGTAACCTATTCACATTCCCATTTGTTTTATGGTATTCAAGTAATCACATTCATAATGTTTGAAGTAGCTATTCCCAAATTGTAACCTATTCCCATTTCCAAATTGTAATCTATTCTCAAATTGTAACGCACGTATCTTTCAATTCTCATATATTACTCGTCGTTGTTTCATGGTGAAACATCAATGACAACAAAGAGTTATGGAAGGTGAATGTCTCATCTTCATCTATCATACCCATCATGGAAAAACATCAATGACAACAAAGAGTTATAATATTTTGAGATGATATTTGTTGACAAATTGTTAATTTAAATTTTGTGTGCATCTTTGTATCCAATTGTGATATCTTTGTATGCAATTGTGATATTTGTATGTTCAGTTATATGTCATATTTGACAAAAAAATATATTGCAATATTATCTTATTTTTATTTATTTATTAATAAAATCCACTCACGTTAATTTGTTTTATGGTATTCAAGTAATCAAATTCATAACGTTTGAAGAAGCAGCTTAGAAGGCAAATATGTCTTTGGTGTTGCTGCAATAGACATGTGTTTGGTTTCCGACCTGGTTTTGCCTGATAAGTTCAAAGTTCCTGTATTCGAGAAATACAATGGACATACTTGTCCAAAGATTCATCTGCTGATGTATTGTCGCAAAATGGTTGCACATTCCAAAGATGACAAACTGCTTATTCACTGTTTTCAAGATAGTCTGAGTGGTGCTTCTATGAAGTGGTATGTAGGACTTGAGAAGAGTCACATCCGAAGCTGGAAAGATTTATCTGATGCTTTCGTCAAGCAGTATAAGTACAATCTGGACATGGCGCCTGACCTTCGTCAACTTCAAAATATGTCTCAGAAAGAGAAAGAATCATTCAAAGAATACGCTCAGCGTTGGAGAGAGCTAGCTGCTCAAGTGGATCCACCTTTGGCCGAAAAAGAATTAACTAGTTTTTTCATGGATACTCTTCAACCGTTCTTTTGGGAGAAAATGGTAGGAAGTGTTTCATCTGGTTTTGCTGACCTAGTCACTATTGGAGAAAGACTAGAAGAAGGTATCAAGAAGGGTAAGATTACCAATACTGAATCTTCCAATGCTTATGCTATTTCAACTGAAAGTAAGCCTTATCGCCAGCAACAAAGATATGTTCAACCATATGTAGCTGCAGTTGCTCCTGTTGTCAAAGCTCAACCAGCTCAAGCTCCAGTTCAATTTCAGACTCCTCATCCTGCTGCTGGACAAAATCAGTATCGCAATAGGCCAAACTTTGATCCTATCCCGATGACTTACACTGATTTATATCCTTCTTTGATTAAGAGTGGTATGATTACTACTAGGCCTCTTCCTGCTGTTCCAGATCCTCTTCCAGCTAACTATAGATCGGATCTTCGCTGTGAGTTCCATCAAGGTGGAACTGGTCACGACTTGGAACACTGTTTTGCACTGAAGGCTAAAGTGCAAGAACTTATCAGTAACAACATCCTTTCCTTTCATGACACTAATCCTAATGTTGTCAACAATCCTTTGCCGAAGCATGAGAAGTGAATCTTCAGAAGACTTCAACAGTCAGATTATCTTCAAGGCCATAATATCAGACGGGACATCTCATCCTTGTTGCTGATAGATCACTAGGCCGTTGTTTCCTTATGTTTGAAATTTTCTTCAATTGTATTGACTTGTTTTCTTTTAAACTTTGTTTGTACTTCCATGTTGATTTTAATGAAATGAGCATTGCTTTGTTTTGATTCAATTTCATTTACTATTTGCATCTTTATGCTTTACATTTCAAGTTCATTTATCTTTTCTCAAGCTTTTACAATGATTGGGGGGAGAATGATGAAAACGAGATACCCATAATTGTTGTTGGTATGCTTTCAATTGAGACTTGGCTGATGATATACATGCATTGTTTCAAATCCCAAACACTTGAGAAATAAGGAAGTTAATCCCTTGTCAACCCTTTTGAGCCTTGAAGTTGGAGTTTCTTTCTATTCGAAAAAACCCTCAATTTTAACCCGGGGATGGGTAATTCTCAATTAATTCGAATTTACATTCAAGTACAAGATAATCATTCAAGACACCTTTCAATAAAGGTTGCAATCTCAAGTTTTCCTTCACACATGACAAAGAAGTGTCGAAGATGTATCTCAATTCAAAAGTCAATGATGGTGCACCGTAATCATTAAGCCATGCAATCATTATCTTTCAAAAAAATGATATTGAAAAAATGATGATAAAAAAATCAAAGCCCACTAAGTCAAAACCTATGAAGGAGACCTAGGCAAAAACTGGGGCATCCCGCTGACTGTAAGTTCAAATGACACAGTTCAGGCAAAAGTTAGGGATAATAAAAGAAAGATCAATCAAGAGGTTCTCAAAATTCTCAACAAGAATAAGATGAGTTGACCAAAGTCCTCACCATAAATAACAAAAGGGAGAGGTGACTTCTATCTCAAAATCTCTTGGCTTATGAACCATCTTCATCTGTGCAATCTCAAATATCTTGGAACTTGAATGCATAGACTAAATTAATTGAATGTAGGACTGGAGTTCATCACGAAGTTGGGTCGGGTACAAATAAACTTTGATCCTATATCCTTTGTTTCATAAACTGTGAACCAGACCACGTTACAACCTTCAAAAGTCCTAATTGAATCCAGGTTTCTTTTGAAAAGCATACTACAACAAGGTTGTGTAAACTGACTCCCAAGTTCGTTACCAATAATTTGTTTTATACCTTTGCTTTATCTTTCATTTGTCTTAACCGTCGTGTTTTGACAATGTTTTCATTTACTTTACATCAATAATTTCCATTCTAAAAATGATTCTTGATTTCAAAATTTTGCATTGAACTTTGCATTAAAGTTACCAGGTTTGTACAAACACTTTTTATTTGCAAACAAACTTTCCTCAACAAGGAATTTTCAAACAGTCGAGAAACTTGGTCAATGATCTTATCAGGGGCAAGTTATTTCCAGGTCCTATGGTTTAAGAGTTGTTGCTCGATGCAAGTTATTCTCATATTTTGTTAACTAGAAGATTCTCTGCAAGGTTCATACTGGGTTTATCTTCTCAACATTCATTTCAAGAGCTGAATCCATGATCGGTTTATTTTCTCAACAGTCATTTCAAAGATTTGATCAATTTTTCTCCGACAGTAGTCAGGAATTGAATCCATTATCAGTTTACCCTCATCAGTCATTGAACTTGGGGCAATTTTCTTCAAGAATCTCCAAGCAGCTTTTCATGACTTCTCTCAAAAGATTTTCAAATTGATACAGTTTACTGGTGTGACAAAGATTTGTTCAACGACATCATCTCTAATCTCTGAACAGAATGGCAGTGATCTCCGTGTTGAGGAATCAATCTTCCATCTTTTCCACTCCTCTAAGAGTCTAAACTGGTTGTCAGCATTTTCTCTCATATTATCTTCTTGGGTGTGTTATTCTCCATTTTCATATACGTTGGCATATTTGAGTGTGTTATTCGTCATTATGCGTTTTCCTGGGTGTGTTATTCCCCATTCTTGTTAATGTTGCATATTTGAGTGTGTTATTCCTTATTATGCGTTTTCTTGGGTGTATTATTCCCCATTTTCATATACGTTTGCATATTTGAGTGTGTTATTCCTCATTATTTGTTTTCTTGGGTGTGTTATTCCCTATTTTTGTAAGATTGCATATTTGAGTGTGTTATTCCACATTATGCATTTTCTTGAGTGTGTTATTCCCCCCTTTCATTGGCATATATGAGTGTGTTAGTCCTCATTATGCATTTCTTGAGATCTTGTTGTTTTCAACTTCTTACCTTGTGATCAAAGCCCAATTTACTTGGCACCTACAAAGATACTTGTCTGTCTCTTCTTATCCGATGTTATTCCGGATATTCGTGTTTGTTATGATGTTTTCCCAGAACTATCACCTTTATCTGATGTTGTTCCAGATATGTTGAGCCTTTATCTGATGTTATTCCAGATATTATGGTAACCTTTGTTCTGATGTTTTCCCAGAACCTTTTTGTGTTTATCTGATGTTTGTCCAGATATACCTTGCTTTGATGTCTCTCCAGAATTTTTTCTTACCAGATGTTTCTTCTCAGATATTACACCTTTTATCCGATGTCATTCTCGGATGTCCATAGTGAAGTTCATTGACTTGATGTACTGTCCCGTACTTTTTCCCATTTCATTCAGTTCTGTTCCTGAATGTTGTGATTCACATTTTATCCGATTGCTATTCTCGGATGTTGTGATCACTTTTCTTCCGATTTCCATTCTCGGATTTCCATATTGGAGTCATCATTGATTTGGTGTACTTTCCCGAATTTTTGCCCATCTCATTCAGTTTTGTTCCTGAATGTTATGATTCACATTTTATCTGATTGCTATTATCTTTTTCCGATTTCCATTCTCGGATATCCCTTGTAAATTCAGTAATATCATTCTTGGATGCTTCTGATGTACTTGTTTCGGGACTTTTCTCACTTCATTCAGTGTCATTCTTAGATGTTGTGATCCTTTTGTCCAATTGCCATTCTTGGACATTTTCGCCTCAGCTGAGCCATGTTGTGGTCTCTAGCATGCTGTTTTTCCCTGTCGGAATTCTATTCTCATCATCCCCCGCATTTATTTTATTTTGTGTGTCGTTTTGTTCCTCACAAATTTCTCTGCATTTCATATACATTTCATGTGATTTCATATCATTTTCGTAACATTTTCATAACATTTCATATGTTCTCATATCATTTCATATCATTTCATATCGTTTCATTTTGTCTCATTCCATTCCATTTTTTGGCATCTTATGATCAAAAATTGGGTTTTTGATATTTAAGAATCTTCCATCTTGTCGAAACAAAAATGTCAATCTTCATTATCTCTGGATTGACGAAACTTAAATAGGGGTATCTGTCATACCCTAATTTTTGACCCTAAGATTTTTCGCATTTTCCATCTGCATCTTGCATACAAACAAAATCATGTATGGGTTCGTTTATCCTTCTCAGGTGCAAGTCTATGCCTCTCAGGGGATGACCATGCTTTTACTTTCCTTTATCTATTTAAATTTAATAACCTCTAACCAAAATACAAATAAATATGTCACAGTTCTCTTCTTCTTCTCTGTGTGTGCAGGATTTCAAAGACATGGCCACGATTTCAATTCAGATGTGGTTGTTTAGTTATGATTCGATTCAGATGGACGTTTGACCTAATATTGGTCAAACTATCAAAAGATTATTTCAACTGCAAGTTATTTGTGACAGTGGTTCATTTCTCAGATAGTGCGTATTCAAAAGTTTAAGTTGTGTTGCGTGCTAAGATCATCAGTTTATCAGGCAGTGTTCTGTATGAAGTTTGGTTTGAATCTTCAGTGTTCATCAGTTCATCAGTGATTCATCTATGGATTTATTTTCTTCAGTATGAATTCAAATAATCAGGGTAATTTTCAGATGATTCAAGTGGCTGTGGCTTAAGTGGCAAGGCTTAAGTTCTTCGGTGGTTCAGGAGTAGTCGTGTTCAGTGGTTTGTGCAAGAAAAAATCAAGATTCGGTTTTGGGCTAAAAAAATCATCACTTCATCCATTATCCATTTTTTCAATAGTCATTATCCATTTCTATCCATTTTCCAATTCATATCGATTATTCACTTTTTATTTCACAAAAATTCCAAAGTCCCTCTCATTATCCATCTTTCATCCAATCACATTATTTAGATATTATCCATTTCTTTTTTATCCATTTTTCACAAAAATATTCATTATTTCATTCTTTTTATCCATTTTCAATAATCCAATTTTTTTGTTCTATTATCCATATTTCATATCCAATTCTTTTTATCATCTAATTTTCTAAATTTTTTATTTTCAATTCATTCAATATCATTACAAAATCCAATATCATTTTTAGCCCATTTAAGCCCATTACATCATTCTTACAACAACAACAAAAAAAAAAGAGAAAAAAAAGAGAATAAAAGTAACAAAGTTTTCCCAACTTCCCAGCTCATTCTCAGCCTCTAACACACGTGACCTCCTTTTACACTAAACGGCCTTCACTTTTCCAGCCATCTAACCACACGTGAGCATCTGTTTTTCACCACAAGAAAATTGGCAAATTACGATGGTTAATATTGGCAGATTACGACGGTTAGAACCGACGCAAATTGAAAATCACGACGGTTTCTCTTCTGTCGTAGAAACGTGCGTCGCGAGGCTGTTTTGCGACGGTTTGTAAATCTGTCGCTCCAACTGCCGTAACATTCCACGACGGTTTTGAAACTATCTCCAATATATTATTACGACGGTTGTAATTGCCATAATTATATAATATATTTTGAGTTTAATTAAAAATTGTGACGGTTAGAACCGCCATAATTATATAATATATATGGAATTTAGTTAAAAGTTGCGACAGTTAGAACCGCCATAATTATATAATATATATTTCATTAAAGATAGCGATGGTTAGAACCGCCGTTAATTACATTTTTTTAAATAAAAAAAAACTAAAAATCCCTAGGTGTTCACTATTAATGTCCATAACCTCTTCTCAAAATCAGAAATCTTCATCAGAAAAACCAAATAATTAAGTCATAATAATATTAACTACAATGTATAAGGTCCAAAATCATAGGTCAAAATATATGAACATTTAAACACCAAGAAAGTCACACCCTATCAAACTGCACTCAGGCCATAAAATCCTTTAATGACTCTAACAATACCATTCACACTGACCAAATCTTCTGAATCAAAAGAGCAACAGGTACGCTTGTCTCTGGAATACAGCATGAAAACCCGCTCACTCCTGCAAATATAAATAGAATTGAATACTTCATGAGTAGCACAACGATGGTTAAAACCCTTCAATGTAGCAACCTGAGAGTTGAATAGAAAAGTTATAATTAATACCTCCACAAACACAAGTAAACAAAATCAGTAGTTAAACAGAGAGAAGAAAAAATTAAGCACTCACAGCCTTCTAAACAGCCTCGTTAGTGACTCTTGGAAAGGACTTTCTTGAAGCCTGAGCTACAGCATTAGCAGAAAAAAAAGGCCTGGAAATAAAAATGCATTAATCGGTGAATTATGTAGTGAAACAAACAGGAATTTGCATTTGTAAATAGAACTTTAATCAGAAATCCTCAAAGCGTCACATTAAAAGTCGTAAATTTAGAAAATCAAAACTAAGCATCCAAAGCATTGGTGTCTAAATGAAATAACTCTTTTGATGTCATCACTAATCTAACAATGAATGGGAAAATCAAAACTAAACACATAAAGCATTGGTTTCTAAATGAAATAAGTCTTGTGATGTCAACACTAAAGATACATTAATCGACCGTTCAATTGATCAAGATTCAAAACCATTCATTTGATAGGCTTTTCAAATCAATCACCCAAAATTGTCTTATAGCTCATATGATTGGGATGGCTGAGAATTTGGACAGAGTCCTCGAGTTAAAAGGTTTTTGAAAAAGGCTGGGAATTTGCAGTTGCTTCATCAGCTCACTCTCAAATCCCAAAAAATAAAAGTATCCTAATTGCTGATGCAGATGATGGGTTTTATACAAGCTTTTGAAAAAATAGTAAAGCAACGATAAAGGTATATATGGAAATTACAAACATACCTGTGACAATAATTTTAGACTCATACATGTTGAAGAGTGAATCAATCAAATTATGAGCCTCGTCTATTATAACAATATTGGATTTCAAATTTAGACCAAGGGCTTCACGATCACGAGATGATTTTGAAAGAAGAGATTGATATGGTAGGACCACAAGATCAACTTTCTGAACCAAGCTTCTCGATCCATAGTATGGATAAGTTCCCATAGTTCTTCCAAGGTTAGCAAGATCTGCAATATCCTAAGGCCCTTGTTGAGATCTGCAATATGTATTCCTGTCAAAAGTCAAATCCATCTTTCAATAAAGAATTATTCTTATGATGTGATTGCAGTTTGTTAAGAAATAGGTCATTACATTGAACAACGTTTTGGTAGTGTGCGCATCAACATCACTAAAAGGATCATCTAAGAGATATACATCTGCATCCTGATAAAGAGCTCGAGCAAGTTGAATTCACTACTTCTGACTTTCGTTTAGATTAACACCTCTCTCTCCTATCTCGGTTAGATCACCAAACACAAACAAATAAAGATCGTTCATCAATGAAGACCTATTAAGTGATTCTTGATACCTTAGAGAATCAAAAGGTAATCCAAACAAAATATTTTCCTGTATTGTTCCCGACTGTATCCATGTTGTTTGAGAAACATAAGCAAACTTTCCAGAAACTCCGATCTGTAATTTAAATAAGAGAATTTGACACCAATGAATTAAAATATAACAAAGTATATGATTGTTACCAATAAACTTAAAATTAAAGGAATACATGCTTACTTGCCCCTTAGTGTTAGGGAGTTCTCCAAGAATAGCTGCTAATAATGTTGATTTTCCTGAGCCAACTTCTCTGCAAATAGCTATTTTTTGTCCTGCACTAACGTTTAAAGTTATATTTCTTATTGTTGCTTTCAATATATTTTCTTCCCATGAAAAATCCGCAGACTTGATTACAATTGAGCCCTTCAACTTCTCATCATAACACTTTTTCTAACATTTGTAGTCTATAGCTCGGGTGCCTCGAGAAATTTAACAACCCGAGAAAAAGAAATATTTGCTTGAATGATCACTCCAATAGCTTTGAGTTCATGGAAATCTATTACCCCACTTTTATCAGTACCCATAGCCTGGAACATTCCTCTCAAACAAAAAAATTTCCCCTGAATAGACATATGAAGAACCAGTAGTTTGAAAATAAAAGGAGCAAAACCTATATCACAAAATCAAAACAAACACAATCGATAATTGATTCTTTGGGCATTAAAACGAATAACCCTAAATCCCCAAATCGAAACAAAACATCTTCATAGAAATCAAAAACATAAAACGTGAGTAAATCATACCTTCACTGAGTTTCTTTGTATATGAGATGTGTGAGAAGAATTATTTTGCGATTCTGAGATTAGAAAGAATAAGAACGTTTTGCAAAATATTTTTGAATCTATGCGAGATTGGACGGTGCTCAAGCATGTTTCTCGCAGACGGTGGCATGCAGAGGGAGTTCGATGGTGCTCATAAGTTGGGCTTAATATCTTTGACAATGATAACGCAAAGATTGTAGTAGTAGTGGTAGTTTGTGGTTGAGGAGGATAATTTTAACTGACGCTCCTTGAAGAGAAGAGAGAGATTCTGGGATGATTGAGATTTAAGTTCAAGTTTATATTTTTTGGAAAATAGTTTTTGCTTAGGTGAAAAAATTGATTTTGTTTTTTGGAATAATCTTATGCTAAGTAAATTAAAAAATAATTGTATGAATAGGAGGAAAAATATTTCCCTTTTCATTTAACACTAAATAAATAAATTTTAAAATTAAAAGTTAAGTAAAAAATATAACAAGGACGGTTTTGTAATAACTGTTGTGATAACCGTCGTAGTTTAGTTCCTAACTGTCGTGACAACTGTCGCAGTTCAGGAATAAGGACGGTTTTGTGATAACCGTCGCAAAAAAATTGCGACAGTTGACCATAATTGTCGTGACAACCGTCACAATTCAGGAATAAGGACGGTTTTGTGATAACTGTCGCAACTCAAGTGTCGTAAATCTCCTTTTTTCTTGTAGTGTTTCCAGCAACACCCCTTTTCCACCCTACTGAATGCACCCTGCAAAACACATACATTACACGAATAAAACGCAAACGCAAGTCGCGTCAGTCACATAACAAAAAAAACGCTTTAACCTCACACCAAAACGTAGGTGGAAAATACATGAAATGCACGGCAACACAAACATCACGCAGCCAACTGAACATCAAAATGCAAGAGAGATCAACACAAAACGCAGCTTACATCCTTCACCCCATACGCACTCCAAACGCATCTGAAAAATCCAAACAAAATGCAAATAAAAAAAATGAAGTCAAAACGCAAGAGTAAATGAACGAAACGCACATAGCCTGCACACAGTTATCTAAACACACCTGAAACGCAGCAGAATACAAGCATATACACACGCAAAAACCATGACTAAAACGTAGTGCACATGTACACAAAACGCAGAAATTCTCAGCTGAATACACGCATATTTCACAGCTTCAAAACGCATCTAGGACGTGAACAAAACGCGAACGCACAATTTCATCTCACCTTCTATAAATTCAGTTTTTCCCTCTCTCAATCTTAAGCTTTGAGAGCACAATAAACCCCTGTCAAATTCAATTCCAAAGCTTCAAAACTCATCATCCCAATTTCAAACCTCCAACTTCATAAACCTACAAATTCTTCAATCAATCTTTCATTAATTCAATTCTCCGAATCCAAAATTCTTTCAACCTCCACAACAATAATGACGTCGTAACTTGAATGGAGATGAAGAGAGATCCGCAAGAGATTCACAAAGGATGAAGAAACAAAGAGTATTCCGGCATTTTTTCTGGATCGATACAGTGGATGTCATGTTGTATGTCCATTGAAAGAATCGTTTCGATTTTCAGAAGATTTAGCTCTGCCGCATCGCAACTTGAAGAAGAGGAGCAACATTTTTTATATTCTGATCTGGAAATAGGTATGGCACCGCTGTGTTTGAAGGAAGAAGAAGAGGATTTTGTTTTCTCATTTTATTCTGAATTTTATAAAAAAAAACCTGAGAATTGTTTGGGCCTACGTGAACATATTTCTATACACACTCCTCTGGATTTGCATTGCACCACCTACTTTTTATAAACTTTGATTTTATTTTTTTGATTCAAAAGAAAAAAAAAACTTTGTTGTTATTGGGCTTAAGGCCTAGTGGATCTAATTTCTACTATCAGTACTCTCTTTCCTGCATTGATACTCCCTCTTTTTTTCTTTTTTCTCTTAGTTTTTTTTTTATTTTCTCATATTTTCTTTTAATTCCAATTTTATTTAAAAAGGTTTCACAATTTTTTATGGCATAATCTTTGGATTTTGATTGGCTATTTTTTTTATGGATTTTAATTAGATCCATATTTCTCTATTTCATCTCTTATTTTTCTTTTGGTCGATGAGATCTCCGATTCGATGATTGTTGGTTTTCGAAGATACTTAATCTTCATTATTTCAAACCTATGGATGAATGATCATTCTCCATACTTTGGAATCGTGATAGGTTGCCTTTGATAATTCAATGTGAGATCTCGATTAAGATTAGACCGTTACCACTTTTTTTCTTTTCGTGCGACATGTTTTCGGAAGATGATCCGTTATATAATCTCTCTAACATGTATTAGCACAAATATTTTTCACCTTAATTGGTGGTGGCCGACCTCATTTGTAGGGTAATTACTTCGTAAATTACTCGGCGATTGCTTAACATAGACCTAAACTTGTCCTGAATTCAGAATAAGATCCAATTGGATCTGGTTGCCTTGCGATTTTGGTTATCTCTTTTTGGTTGTGGTTGATTAAGTTCACCATACCATTGTTATGTAAATATTACTATACTATTAATATACTAACATTTTAATTCAGTCTCACACCTTATCCTCTTTATTTTAATCTCTTGCTCCTTATCTCTTTTATTATGCTTTTATTATACTATATCATTCATCATATTGTTTATGTTTATATTGTTATTCTTGTGATGTTTCCTTTGTCCATTTGGAAACAAAAACATTAATAAAGGATTAAACATCTAAAAGACTTGTGACTTTAACTTTGGACTATGACCACTATCCTTAGCATTGGACTTGGAGTTTTGGACTTAGATTCTAGGATCATTCCTTTGCTTGAGCTATTATGGATTGGAGACTTTAGCCCGATTTGGTTCACTTGTTCATGAAGATGAAATCCTATTGTTTCGAAGAATGTTCACCATACGGTTTAATCATTCTTCCCTTAACTCTTACTTTCAAGTCTTAGGATAGTCACTTCATCTTCTTCACTTCTTAAATTTTCAAATCTCCTATCTATTTTCAAAACCTTCTTTGTTTTCAAACTTCAAACGTTTTCATAATCAAACCTTGACTTAGGTCAAGTGGTTTTACCTTTTCATTTCTTTTCTTAATAAATTCTAAACCACATAAGCATATCGAAATTTTCTTCTCAAAACATTTTAAAAAATTTTAAACTCATTCAATTGTTATTGTGCCCTCGTGCACTTTCCTTTTTAGTCATTTTCACATGTTTAGATATGATTCATTTTTTCTAGCGAAATTATTCGCTAAAGAATGACGACATATCTTTACATTTTAAAATCAATTTAACCCATTGTTTATTTTCACATTTTGTACCATGAACTACGAGGTTTTGATCTCGCATTGCACTTTGTGGATACGTAGGCATGAGAACGTCTCTTCAAACACAAAAATCTTTTAAAAAATATATTTTCTCTTCTCATCTCTTCAATCTCTTTTAAACAAACTATTTTCATACCAAAAAAGCAATAAATATTTCAAAGGGCTCCCGTGGAGTACCACATACATTTTGGGTGTGTAAAACCTTCCTAATTTGTAACCTATCCCCTTACCCGTTCTCTGCTTGATTCTTTTAGCTTTTACTTTTAGATTCATTAGGATTTATTCGTTCTTTTTTTCTTTTCCTTCGGGAATAAAATAAAAGCGCGGTGGCGACTCTGTTTACTTTGAGTTAAGTTATCCAATAGCTTACACTCATGATTTTACCGCAACAATAACTACCATGACCGTAACTTTTTGCAAAGTCGTGCAATATTGGCTTCAACAATCGAAGTTTCCAATGAGATTAAGCAATACATCACAGATCTACTTCCAGGTACTATACATGTTATTTTACTGCTTCATTGCTAATAATATATTGGATAAATAATTATATTGATTTGTCATTGTGATATATATATTCTAACTTTTTATCTATTTTAGGAGAAGAAAATGAATACTTTAGTAGTGATTCTGTTGATAGATCAACAACAACCGACTTTGATGCATTTGAGCACTTGACACTAGAATTTCTGAATGCGCTTAAAACTTCTGGATTGCCTAATCATTCAACCAAATTGAAGATTGGTGCCACTATTATGTTGATGCGCAATTTAGATCAGTCTGAAGGATTATGCAATGGTACAAGGCTCGCTGTTACAAGGTTCACTAACCGTGTTATTGAAGCCAAGATCATTTCTGGAAAGAATATAGGTAACATCATTTATATTCCCAGGATGTCTTTGTCCCCCTCTCAATCACCATGACCATTTAAGTTGGTGAGAAGACAATTCCCCATAATTGTTTCGTTCGCTATGACAATTAATAAATCACAAGGTCAATCATTAGACAATGTTGGTTTATACCTACCAAAGGATGTTTTTAGTCATGGTCAATTATATGTGGCAATGTCTCGAGTTAAGACTAAACAAGGTCTTAAAATTTTGATTCATGATAAAGAAAAGAATGCCACTACTACTACCACAAACGTTGTATTCAAGGAAGTTTTTCACAATATTTAGTAGGTATAAAAGTCTGACTATTCTCATTCATTAAGTTTTCATATTCAGAAATTGATATATTTGTTATCTAAATTATTTGTTTCATTTACATGTGGATATTCGGATACCAACTCGAAGGATCAATTTATTTTGTAAACTATTTTAGATGACATTTTGTTGTTGCACTTCTATTTTGCTCATTATTTTTGTTCATGTCATATGTTGTCAACATTGAAACAACATTATATTAAATGAGTGATTTTTTTTGGCAATTCTTATATCATCTTGTCATAATGTTCTGCTGTGTGAAAACAAACAACTGATTACTATAAAATGTTACCAGGATAATTGTGGTTACCGTAGTCATTGGCTAGAAAAAATGAAAAAGGTGACCAATGATATAATATAATGTACATTATTGATATAGCAAATAAATCCTACAACAAGCTTTATATACAAAATTATAATCATTTCATCTATTACAACCATTATATTTTCATTCACTTTCTGTGAAGCATTACATATGTATATATAGCTTTTTCATTCTTACAATTACAAATAAAATCGCATGGGTATTCTACTAGTTAGTCCATAGAAAACCTTAGGGCCTGAAGTCTCTATAAATACATTGTCCCGACAGAGGATAGAAGATAGATCATAATATTCCTCACTACACACATAAAGATAAAGCTTCTGACCTCACTCGAGCTTTTTCTCTCTATGGTCAAGAAACATCATTAAACATAATCTTTCACCATTATGGATAAACTCTAACCACCTTTAATTACAAATGTCACTAGTTATCCCCTACCCGCTTAAGAATACCACACACTCCAATACTAGTCATTATTAAATGTGTATTAAAAACAACATTAAAATCATTAAAAAAAAAACATATGCGAAATTAAATGCATAAATAATTATAAAAAAACTGTTATTATTGATAATGTTTGTATCATCAATTTAACTTATGATGATATTATATATCTTATTTATTTAAAAGATATTTTATCTCCACATTGTCCACCCGGTCCTCCAAATTGAAGAGAATATGCATACTCACTCTCTAGTTTGTCATAATACTCAACACCAAAGCATTCAGGGACATCATGGAACTCTTCCGCCTCATAATGCTCAGGTCCATAAAATTGAGAATTAGTTCCATTTTTATATCCAACATTTTTAAAATAAGACGCATGTTCAAAGTTGTTATCAGGAAAGGATCCAGATCCCATTTGAGGGCTGGGAGCATCAATAGCTATTGTTGCCCCACCCCATCCCACCTGGCCAGCTTCTTTTAAATTGTTGAATAAAGCTTGTGGATAATATCCAACTGGTTTACCTTCAATCTTTATCCACCAATTTTTAGATCTTTCATCTTGTTCAATACTAATTCCCATCTCTACAATCCCTCCACCATAAACAGATGTCTTTGGCACAGGTGCACCGATGTGATATTGACTATGGGTTTGGACAAAACCTTGACATTGTAGATTATAACATCCGGTCTTTACATGATTATCTGACTATCATAATTAAAGAAATGAAACAAGTAAAATATACCTTGGTTCTATTTATAAAAAAACTATTTTTTAAATTTATTAAAATAAAATATATTAAATATTCAATGCAATTAAAAAATGATTTTTTTAAAAGTAATAAAATTTAATAAACAAGCCATCACTTACAGTCCATGTTGAGTAAATATATGTCCGATCGTCACCATATATATGGGGAAATACCTGTAAAACAATCATATGATAAATTAGTAGTCTTCTATCTAACAAAAAATAAAAATAAAAAGATTGACTAAATTTAAACTCACATGCCATCCAGCAGTAATTTCATTAACAGCACCTCCCTCTCCATTTCGGACATATACATTAGACAAGCTAGACTGAGCAATACTGCACTTTGGATTATAAATACTAGTAGTTCCACTTATTCCATAATAATTTTCACCCCGAAATTGTTTGACATATATTTCAGCTTTCTGCAAATTCAATATTTAATCAAAAATTGAAACATGAATTGATAACTAAACTAAGAACATGTGGCTTAGACTCGAAACGAGCCATATTAAAGACAGGATAAGATAATTAATAAAAATTAAGAATATTATTAACAAAATATTAAAATATTAAAATATGAAAGAGATTAAGAGACAAGAAAAAAAACGGAACTTTAATTTAAGGAAAAACTTACATGAATGATTTGTTTACCGGCATCTAAAGTACTATTATTCAATAAAGATTTAGTACGAATAAGATCTTCTTTTGTTGTCCTCCGAATTGGTACCGTTCCTTCGGGACAAATGACTTTGTCAAATCCAAATTTTGTTTTAGTTGATGTAATACTCACACTTGTTTTTTCTCTTTCTGAATAAAAACTTGGTCGTGTCTGGAAAAAAAAATTAATATTAAAATACAAAATGTATCTTATAAGATAGACAAATTATCAAATTGAATGATATATTACCTGTAATTTATGATTTTTTAATAAAGGATGATCAAAAGATGGTTGTTTTTTAATATCAACACAATCAATTATGTATCCAAACTCTGTCTATAAAATCGATCAAAATTAAACATAAAAAACGTTTATTTCACGATAATATCAAAGATAAAAATATTAATTAAATATATGAGAATAATACTTGAATACTCTTGATCGGAGGCTTATTAATAAGCTTGAGGTGTCTCTCTAACTCAAAATCTTCTTTCAATGAAATATCACTGCCATCAACTCCATGGCTTGTAAAAGTCGTTGAAAACAAAATTAATAAAAACATCAAGTTGATCATTTTTACAATTTTGTTATTGAACTTGCTTGATGTGATCTATCACACTAGTATCACCTATTTATATATCAATAAATTTAAAATAAAATATTCATAGTTATTAATTTGAATTAATGAAAAATAAAACTTTATTAGTTTTTATTAAGTTCAAATATACTGTCAATTCAATAAATATAAAAATAAAGTTTATTTTTAGAAAAAAAATAGCTTTGTCCCATTTTAAAATAAATATTATTTTTTTAATATATATTAATAAATTGTTAATGATATATTAATTATGTTATTTCTTAAAAAAGAATATTTACTTTTAAATATTATTTACTTAGAATAAGTAAAATATATATTTACTTTAAAATGGAAAATTTTGAATATATATTAATAAAATTTTAATGATATATATATATATATATATATATATATATATATATATATATATATATATATATATATATATATATATATATATATATATATATATATATATATATATATATATATATATATATATATATATATATATATATATATATATATATATATATATATATATATATATATATATATATATATATATATATAAGAATATTTACTTTAAAATATATATTTACTTAGAATTAGTAAAATATATATTTACTTTAATATGGAAAAGTTTGAAAATATATTAATAAAATTTTAATGATATATTAATATATATTATTACTTAAAAAAGATATTTACTTTAAAATGGAAAAATAAAACTTTACTATTTTAATAAGAGTTACTATTTTTATCAATTTTAATGAATTTGGATATTTGACTGAATTTAATGATATATAAATTGGTGATACTCTTGTGGTAGAATTTTTATACAAGATTGTGAGGATTAAAATTTTTACTTATCGTTCAGTTTATCACTCCACAATTTCTCTCGACATGCCTTGGAGGCAGAAGGAACGGACGAATCTAATCTACATCTAAAACAAGAAAAAAGAAAAGATATGGGATAAATTGTTATAATAATAAATATCTGGATTGGATCCACTCATTTTTAAGAGTATTGGGCATGAGTAGGAATGTAAATGTCATCAAAGTATCCAATGGACACTGTCAATCAAAGATTCATAATTACTAAGCAGGAAATATCTTAAAATTAAAACGCATCTAAAACTTGATATCATTGATATTTTTCAGAGAGTACAGATATTGGATAGCAATGTAAGGTTATTGTCAGTGTCACAACATCAAGAGAATATATAAAAATCAGATTGATGACAATCACACTATTCTTATAGAGAAACTCCGGAAAGGATTTAGAATTTTTTACCAAAATAACATACTTTCTCTAGATTATTACCCATAATATCTTAGTTTCCTTTATAATTTCTACAATACTCAAGTTTCAAACTTTTCAGATTTTTTTTTATAAGGGAGCGTCAATAGGATTGAACTCACCCTTAAAAAAATATGGAGGGTGACAATTGGGTTGCAACCCCAAAATAAATTAAGGGGGTGTCAATTGGTTTGGAGCCTCCATTTAAACTTTGTAGGGGGTGCCAATAGCAATACAGCCACCCTTTTACGTATTTTTAAAAAATAATTTAATATATTAATTATATTATTATTTTAATGAGATAGTTTTTTGTATAAATAGGTCAGATTTATTTGCAAGTTTGCTCACAACTCTTCTGATCTAATTTCTATCTTTTTCTGCAGGTTCTATTATGTATGTCAGGAGATATGGGCATGTGTTTTTTTCACCAGTCAAGCCTCCGATAAGGATGTTATTTTGAAATATCCAAAATTTAGAGCAAACATAAACTGGGTTCCGGAGCGATATACCTTCTGAGATTCTTAAGGAAGAAACTCCATGTGGGACCTGTCTCACCTTCAACTAGAGCAAAGGCTATTGGAAATATATTGTTGTTGCCGTCTTGTGCAACTGCCATCAACAATGTCCCCTTGTATTTTCCATACATCCATGTTCCGTCGACTTGAATAATAGGTTTGCAATATGCAAAACCTTTTATACACGGTGGAAATGCCTAGAAGAGGAGGGAGAATATTCTACTTCCCTCGACACAGGTGTCGTCTGGAGTATATGCTGGAAGTGTCTCCATCACCACAATTGTTCCAGGAACGTATTTTTGAAGTGCTACCAAATATTGTGGTAGTTGGTTGTAAGATTTCACCCAATTACCATACACTTCTTCAACTGCCTTAATTCTTGCAATCCAAGTTTTTTTTGTAGGAAGGTGTATAGTTGAGTCGGTCAATTATATGAGAGATTATTGTACTCACTTTCACATATGGATCTTCGCCCACAAGATGCAAAATGTGTCTGCATATTAACTGAGAACTTAATTTTGAATGATCTTGACGAAGCATGGTTGTTGTACAACTATGAGGTGGTTCCATTGAACCTATCTCCCAACAATTACTTCTCTTTCGAAAGGATTCTGCTAACCGAAAATTGCAAGGTTTGTTACGACATACCACCACATAACGATTTGCATCAGTGCGATCTACATCAAAATCACAAGAATTATCCATGTGAAACTAGATTTTATATAATGTTATTAATAGGATTATTTTTATTTTCTGATACAACTGGGTCGGTTATTCACCTAATGTACATACCATTATTAGAAGATATAGATGAAATAAAAACCTATAGTTGGGGGTCCGCATGTCTATCGTGTCTATAGGTCTTTGTGTACTAACGCACTAGCAAATAAATCGACATTTACCGGATGCGGTGTTCTGTTACAAGCTTGGGGTTGATCGAGAATGACCAATTTATCGCCGGTAAATCGTAATCCATACGTATTTTCATACGCAACAAGGTAATTTTACACCATATTTATTTCCTCATACTTAATTTTTAGGTGGTCGGCGATGGATATGGATTACGACAAATGTCCTCATTATAGCATCATTCTATACAGAAGCCTAATAGACCATATGGGTCCAGACGTTGTATAGACCATCTGGGTCCAGACGATGTATAGACCATATCTTGATTTGGAAGGTGACCATCAAGTAAATCATGGAGATGCTGCCGTATGGAGTTCAAAGACACCAATTATTAACTTCACCATGGTGGAAATGCACAATAATGATCGGGTCAAACTTCAGTTTGGAATGCGACAAGAAATCCCTCCGCCGCCAAGATGTTTCAAGCAACATCACGGTAGTAAAGTCTCAGACCAATGGGAATACAAACCGTGGACAAAATATGCAAGAGCAGAGAATCGAGAATGGAGGCATCGCCGTGATACAGTCTTGAGGGACACGGTGCATGTATTCGAGATGAAACCAACTAGGGAATACCTTAATTGGTATAGATCAGTTTCCATTGGATTCTTGTCAAATCCAAGATATTTGGTTGACCCACGCCAACGAGCCTCATCATCAAATACCCAACCATACAATCAAAGTCAACCACCAATGCCACACACACAACCACAGTACAACGAACAAACCCACTACCAATTCACCACATTCCAACAAACCCCACTACCCAACCAATCATACTCCCAGTCATACCACCAAGCATACCAATCAACACAAGAACCAAACCAATCATTCTACCAACCATTCCAAACGCCACAACCATTTTTACCCACTCAATCATTCACGCCATTATCACCATTCAACCAACCAGGCTACCGTCCAAAGATTGGCTCGTCATCCCAACCACCTTAACATAACTATGAAGGCATGGACAACCCCTTCAGTTTGGACGACTTTGATCAATCTACCCAACATTCTTGGGACCCCATGCGCCAATTACTTGAAAGTGATCTTCCAACTCCATCGACAACAATTACTTCTGAAACGCCGCTTGTGCAACCAACACAACAACATGAACGACCACGAAGAGACATCCGACCAAGAGGTTGCGGCACCGGCGGTCGAATCGGACGACCACATCGTAGACATTAACTTTTAGTTTATATCAATGTAAATAATTATTAATATATATTAATAATATTTTTTTAATATTATTTAATAGTATTTTTTATCATTATTATTTTCTTTTACAATAATTATTAATATAAATTAATTATATATTATCATTATTAATTTTTTAACAAATATTATTAATAAAAATTATTTATATTTTATCATTATTATTTAATTATTAAAAAAAATCGAAATAAGGGAGGCTCCAGACCAATTGGCGTCCCCCTTAATTTTTTTGGGGTCTGCAGCCCAATTAGCGCCCCCTTATAAAAAAAATCTGAAAAGTTTGAAACTTGGATATTGTGGAAACAGACCCGGCCCAAGGGCAAGGCAAGCAAGGCCATTGACTTGGGCCTCACTTTTATGACGGCAATGTGGAAGCTCGTGATCGTGATAAATATATGATTAAGTTACTTTGATTTCTTGCACACACGCACATATATTAAAAAATTACATGCACGCACGCACACGCACATATATTAAAAAATTGATATGAATTATAATAATATATTTTAAATTAAAAAAAAAATCTTAAATTTTGCTTTAGGCCTCCAAATTTGTTGGACCGGCCTTGTGGGAATTATGAGGGAAAATAGGGTATTATGGGGTAATAATCTAGACAAAGTAGGTTAGACAAAGTAGGTTATTTTGGTAACAAATTCTAAGATTTAACATTGACTCATAAGTACCGAATGAATCGTCGTATTCGAATAAAAGCGAACCTTCCAATGAGGTTCTTTGGTCATACTCCTTGCTAAGGTAAATGAATTATTACTTTTTTTTATCCATCTTCATCATTGTGTATTCAGTTTATTGAAGGATGATTGTACTATGCAGATTTAATGTAAAATTTTGTAGTATACATGAATTTATAAGCTTAGATGTTCACTATCCTTGTTGTAGCAACTGAGACTTCTCAGGGACCAGATCAATGTCAGTTTAGTAAAAAACAAATATAGACAGGCACACAGTGGTTCACATTTATTGTGTCATGGCCTATCAAAATATTAGTAACCATAAGTGTATATTTTGACCATACTAAATTCCAATAATCCAATTTATTTAATTTCATAGTTACTACTGCTACTGCATCTTACTCTTGCTAGACATATTCTTGTCATTACATATATTTATTTTTAGTTACATGCACACGCACAATATACATAGTTATAACTTGTTCACTAATTATATGCGAAACACTGAATTAAGATAGAAGTAATTGTTTATCTAAAATGATTTTCATATCATTTATAAGCAACTCAGATTAAATCTATCACTGTAAGTAATTACAAGTTCGATAAACGTATAGATCAACAAAATAGTCTGAAAGATGGTAGTCGAGTAAAACACCTCAGAACACAGTAATAACTCCAAATGACATGTGTTGGCCAAAGTCCAAGTATGATATCAGAGTTCCCAGTTGTCATTATTATGCATGTCAATGGGAGGAGAATGACACCTGAAGTGATTTGCAGTTTGACCAATAGTAAGTACTAAGTAAGGAAAACATGCCAATGAACAAACTCATCTTTATTGTGAATTCAGAATCTACAAAGTACAAACACTCCATCTATTATGCCATTCAGCAATACTACTGTTTTCTGATATTGATGGAAAACACTTTTGTTAGCATAGAGTGCATTTGTAATTTCTGTTAAACATTAACTTTAATATCATAAAACACTTCTAATTTAAATTAAAAACTTAAAATCCAACAAAGATAGTGACAGAAATGATTTGTTTAGTACAAATCCAGAAACAATCATCTCTCGCAAATAACATATTTGTGTATGAAGAGGAAGAAATTCCAGATTAATAAGATTTGAATGATTTATGTATATTTGGAAAACTAATCAGTGAAAAGCATATTCACCATGGGTCAATTCAAGTGGATTTATATAATATATGGTTCAATCATTTTAATCTAACTGTTGCTCAACTTGAACCAGCAGTGTTCAAAATTACTATGGAAAAGAAAGAAGATCACAATTGTATCTTAAAGGCAGCTTCTGGATTTTAAGAAACTCATGGCTCATTCTCCAAGATAGGAATGGAGTCACACCCCTAAGCAAAATAGAATTTGATAAAGTCCCTATTTGGGTTCAGATCTGGGGTCTTCCTATCAATGGAAATACCCCAGACTACTAGAAATACTTTGTTTTTCTGCGGATTTTTAAAATCCGCAGCAAACACGTTTCCTGCGACGTTTCATGCGACTTTTCCTGCAAATTTTCATTCCCAGCTAAAACCTTCGTTGGTAATATATATTCGCAGGTAAATCCACAGGAATCAAAATTCGCAGATAAAGTCGCAGGAAAATGTCGCAGATAAATGCGAAGGAAAGCCAAGTCACAGAAAGGCCGCAGGTATTTAAAGTTTCCACAGGAAAAGTCACAGGAAAGTTATTTTAAAAAATGCCTACTTGGACATTTGTTTTAGAACTAGAACACAAAATTTGCCACTACATGAATAACAACATAAATTGTTTCATGTCAAAAACTGAATAAATCACTTAAGAAATCAAGATTCGGAACTATGTAGATCTGACATGCACACGCACATCTAGTTTGAGATTTGAGATATATTTTGTAGTTTCAATAAGCTCTTCACATAGTGATTATGACAATATATGAACCCATATAATTCTACTTAAATAGACCATAAGTGTAAGCCAAAAAGTAATTAAATGTCAAACCATTCGTTTTAGCAATTGTTAGAGCTTCCCTTGATTCATCAAGGAACCCGCCGGTTACTGGCAACACAAAGAGAAGACACAATTAATGGAATGCTTAAAAGGAGAAATAACAAATTTTATGATCAAGGTCAAGAACCAAGTAAATTTTTTTACTGTTTAAAAAATTCTTCATGTCTATATTACGCAGTCTAGAAATTTCCTCATCGTGAAGTCTCAGTCCCTGTAAATACAAAAACAGCCCCAACAGTAAATAAAGTGTAAAGAGTGTAAATGAAGAATTGATTTTTGTACACTTCAAGGTTTATTATGATGCACAGGCAATATTCATAATTGATTTGTTAATCAATTATTGATAATACTCACTTTACACTGTAAAGTATGTAACTTTGGGTACAAATGCATCAGTAATAATGTTTTCATTTCCAACTAAAAAATTTTCCTTCCACCATAAAACCACTTTATCTGTCCGTAAGTGATATCCATATAAAGAAAACAAACATAAAGTCTCTTCCATTGATCATATCATAAGACATGTAACTGACAAGAAAAATGTCAATCACATTTTGATGACCTATGATATGATAGCATGGTAGAATATCAAATGATAAAAGAAAAGTAGTTGGTTATACAAAGTTGACAACAAAAAGTGGTTGACTACAGTAATTTTTTATAGTGATTCATCAGAATGAATTGGGATTCAAGATAAGAGTTATGTCCTAAAAGATAACCGCCGGACATTTGTATCAATTGAGTACCATTTAGTATCGAATTCAGATAGGACTCATGGATAGTATTTTGCTGATAAGTTATAACCAATTAAAGGTATAATGCAATTACAAGCCGCTAAAACAAGCACAAAACATCATAGCAGTTTCTTCACTTCAAGATAGGTTCATTTAATTTCTCACAAGCTAAAATAAATTAAACAATCAATAATTGAAAACATACTACTTAATTCAATAATAATTAACAAAGCACTAAAAATTAGGGAAATATAAGGAAACAAAAGAGAACCTTCCAATCAATGGCATGAAAGAAACCCAAGAAGTTATCGTAAGCAGGACGAAGGTTGGTACGAAGTTCGGAGGAAATCTTCTGAACAAGATCTGACATAAGATCAATGTGTTCATTCATAGCAGATTTCAGCTCCTCGATCGACACTGACGTAAACAAAATGAACAAGATTAAAGAAAATGCAACAAAGAAATTGCATAATTGTAAATTCAAAAGAATAAGGTGAAGAAAACTTCATATATTGAATAAGGGAGTCACTGGCGGCGAGGGCATGTGAATCTATTTTACAGTTGTAGAATACTGCCATGTCTCCTGAAACTCTCAGTGCTACTGCTTGACCTATGGAGGCCAAACGAAAAGTATATTTAAAAAACTAAACTAAATTGAATAAATGAGTATGAACATCCAGTTTTGTTGGAGAGTGAATCTCCTTCCACATCCACTTATCATAGAATAGAATACTTAACATTAAAGTATACTATTTGACAATTTGGCCAATATTCCCATTTACTCTATAATAAAACCATATATTCTATTTTCTAAAATATAATTAAAGTTACTCACGAGTCATTAAATAAGATTATACATTTTCTTTTCTTGCCATATTTCTTGAAGATGAATTTTATTGTTTATTCAAGAATTAATCTCTATTTTTATTGTTTATTCTAATCGTAATTAATTATAACTGATTCTGTAGTGAATTAAGGTGTAATTCTCACAACTACAAAATATGGTTTTGGTAGGACCATCACCTATGATGGTAACATAATTCATCTATGAGGCTACCTGGAAAAAAAAAAGAGGAACAAAATATGAACTTGGTGTGGAAAAATAAGAAATCATTGTGATCGTTGTGAGAAATGGAAGGGATACTCACTGTTTATGACAGCTAACGAAAACTCCGGCTATGCTTTAACTAAATTGACCTACATATAGGTTTATTTCCAAGACTTAAGTTTATACTATTTAGGAACAAACTTGTTCTAAAACAGACTTAATTTAGACATATAAAATAGTATATAGAGAGAGTTACCAAACTTGATTTCATGACTTTATTCACACTATCGTATATTTGGACATATAAAATATAACCTGTGAAACTTTATTTCAACAGCTGGGAAGAATCCAGTACAAAACTTATGTCAACAACCCCTCTTGGCTGTCTTTATAGCTACCAACCAATCAACCTTATCTCTTGGGCAACCAATCATTCATCACAAACTGATCGAATTTCCATTACGACATTCATCCCATAACAGCTCAGCAAGCATCTATTTGATTTCGAAACGTGACCATGCTAGCAACTTCTCATCTAAGCACATTTTGCAGGGCCACTTTCCAGTACAATTAACCTACCTCATTTCAGTTTAACTGACTATTTTGACAGCCACACTCCATAAACAATTCTAGTAATCATCCAAATCATTTAAAACTGAACAACTGATTCTAACAGAGTTTGACGAACCTAGGCGTTCATGTCAATAATCTAACAAATTCACATTTTTGTTAATAAATTAAACTAACTCAACATCAACAGAGGAAATTAATTCATTTCGAAACTAACAGTTCAATACCAAGTTAGGCAAATAACATCATTTAAACCCGTAGCAATCCAAGCCTTCGATATACATCACTTAACTAACTGCCAGGTCAGCAAAGGACTTTCCAATAATGAGGTTCCCAATACTCCTTCTGCTGATACCACAAATTATGTTCAATCTAATTCACATGAGCTTTCTAGTACGGAAGACCCAACTGATGTGGCTGATGCTACCTTTTCTGATACACTTCCTAGTCAAGGGTCTTGCCATATGGATAATCCTCATAATTCGGTGAACAACCTTCATAATTCTGTGGACAATACTCATAACAGTACTCTCCACACAGCTAACACCACTCCCTCTAAGTCCAATACAACTACTAATGTTCACTCCAAACGCAATATACAAGGTAGTAATTATACTCCTGTTCCCACTGTGTTCAACTGCCCTGAAGGTCACAATTTCACGCATAATGCAATTTCCAAGTCAATTAAAGTTAAAAACTATCTCAAATAGAACTCAAAATAAAGGTTTAATTGGAGTGATCTCATTGTGGCATTTCAACAAACACCTTGTTTGCAAAACTCAAATCAAAACCAAAAGTATAATTCTCATCAACAGTATCAAAAGAAACAAGTCAAGAATAACAATTAGAATGCAGGGAAGGAATACATGTTAATGAAGATTCTATAAACATTGTTTATCAAACGGAACAAAGGAAGAACACAAAATCGAAAAATATTATAAAAATTTGGAAAAATAGAACTGAAGAAGAATACTGATTTCGAAGATTATGAGCGATGAACCTGGAACATCGATCTGAAGCCAAACTTCCCAAAACAAGCTTAATCACTAGTTGTACTACTTTCTAACGTAGAAACCGGCTCGGGAAGATGAAACCCTAGCAGCTCGTACGTAAAAACCGGCTCGTGAAGATGGAGATGAACAATACTTTCTAACGTGTTTTTTTTTTTTTGTTTCTCATTAGTTTAAAACAATTTGTTTGAAACCTTTTATTTTTTTCCAAAATTTATTAATTTTTATTTTATACTATCTATAATATAGGAAGGGAGAGGTCTTGGAAAAGACCATTTTGTCCCTGCATTCCAACTGCCATAGCTGTTTTCATGAATCAAGAATGTTCTGGTCAGGCCATAATGCTTTACATCATGCTGGTTTCATTCCAAAATTCTGGTTTTATGGAAATGTTGAACAAAATATATATTTCCTGTCCTAAAGTAAATACATAGTACATAACACCCCATGTACATATTTACATTAGAACCACATTTGTCCAAGGATTAATCTTATATTGTTGCAAGACAAGAAGCAGACACTCACACAACTTCCCATACTTTCGCATATTGTTCATGGCACATCACCAATTAATGTTATTCACTTCATTTGCTCCAGAAACCTTGCAAATGCATTTTCTGCTATCACACAAAAAAACTTCTCACTCAAACCATCACATTGGCATTGTAAACCTAATCTGAACTGTAACCTGTTTGTGCACACTTCAAGTTTAACTATGGCTAGACCTTTTGCAATTCTCAAGGACATAAATGATAGCAGGGAGCTATGAAAGATTGTCGTGTGGGTCCTACACAGGTGGACGGTGGTTTCCAAGTCCAAGGAACATTTTGAAATGGTTGTGTTTGATAATGAGGTTTACCATCCCTCCCGTTTTATTTTTCACCTTCTTATACTTTATCAACGTCATTTACTTATTATGGTGTGCATACTATAAAAGTCTAAAGCATTGGTCAGAATTTCTTCGAATGCAAACCTGGTTTCCAACGTTTTTTTCATCAGCCTACCCGCATCTATGTTTTTTACACTATTTCATCGTCGTATTCATTGTTATCGTATGGATTCTCATAATGTATACAATATTTTTATGCTAATGCTGGGTCCCAAATGTTTTTTCATAACCTCTACTAATAACATGGATAAACAGGACCCTATGCCATGAAATTATTTATTTTTCCATGTTTTTTCCATGTCTGTCATGCTTGACTGCATCATTTGCTTCTGGTCCAGACTATAACAAACAATGATATCTCATGCTTACACTTTAATTTGTTGTGTTTTCAGGGAACTGATATCCATGTTCGAGTTCCTTCTGTTTTTAAGCAGGCCTTCGAAAAAATCTTAACCGTTGATAACACATATACCATTGGGAATTTCCAGGTCATTTTGAATGATCTGGTTTTCAAGCCATCTGGCCATAGATATCTATTGGTCTTCACGGGTGAGACTTTGGTCGCCGACATCAACAAGCACAACATCCCTACAAATTCTTCAATCAATCTTTCATTAATTCAATTATCTGAATCCAAAATTCTTTCAACCTCCACAACAATAATGACGTCGCAACTTGAATGGAGATGAAGAGAGATCCGCAAGAGATTCACAAAGGATGAAGAAACAAAGAGTATTCCGGTGTTTTTTCTGGATCGATATAGTGGATGTCATGTTGTATGTCCATTGAAAGAATCGTTTCGATTTTCAGAAGATTTAGCTCTGCCGCATCGCAACTTGAAGAAGAGGAGTAACATTTTTGATATTCTGATCTGGAAATAGGTATGGCACCGCTGTGTTTGAAGGAAGAAGAAGAGGATTTTGTTTTCTCATTTTATTCTGAATTTTATAAATAAATAAAAACCTGAGAATTGTTTGGGCCTACGTGAACATATTTCTATACACACTCCCCTGGATCTGCGTTGCACCACCTACTTTTTATAAACTTTGATTTTATTTTTTTGTTTCAAAAGAAAAAAAACTTTGTTGTTATTGGGCTTAAGGCCTAGTGGATCTAATTTCTACTATCAGTACTCTCTTTCCTGCATTGATGCTCCCTCTTTTTTTCTTTTTTCTCTTAGTTTTTTTTTTATTTTCTCATATTTTCTTTTAATTCCATTTTTTAAAAAAAGGTTTCACAATTTTTTATGGCATTGTCTTTGGATTTTGATTAGCTGTTTTTTTATGGATTTTAATTAGATCCATATTTCTCTATTTCATCTCTTATTTTTCTTTTGGTCGATGAGATCTCCGATTCGATGATTGTTGGTTTTCAAAGATACTTAATCTTCATTATTTCAAACCTATGGATGAATGATCATTCTCCATACTTTGGAATCGTGATAGGTTGCCTTTGATAATTCAACGTAAAATCTCGATTAAGATTAGACCGTTACCACTTTTTTTCTTTTCGTGCGACATGTTTTCGGAGGATGATCCATTATATAATCTCTCTAACATGTATTAGCACAAATATTTTTCACCTTAATTGGTGGTGGCCGACCTCATTTGTAGGGTAATTACTTCGTAAATTACTCGGCGATTGCTTAACATAGACCTAAACTTATCCCGAATTCAGAATAAGATCCAATTGGATCCGGTTGCCTTGCGATTTTGGTTATCTCTTTTTGGTTGTGGTTGATTAAGTTCACCATACCATTGCTATGTAAATATTACTATACTATTAATATACTAACATTTTAATTCAGTTTCACACCTTATCCTCTTTATTTTAATCTCTTGCTCCTTATCTCTTTTACTATGCTTTTATTATACTATATCATTCATCATATTGTTTATGTTTATATTGTTATTCTTGTGATGTTTCCTTTGTCCATTTGGACACAAAAACATTAATAAAGGATTAAACATCTAAAAGACTTGTGACTTTAACTTTGGACTATGACCACTATCCTTAGCATTGGACTTGGAGTTTTGGACTTAGATTCTAGGATCATTCCTTTGCTTGAGCTATTATGGATTGGAGACTTTAGCCTGATTTGGTTCACTTGTTCATGAAGATGAAATCCTATTGTTTCGAAGAATGTTCACCATACGGTTTGCTCGTTCTTCCCTTAACTCTTACTTTCAAGTCTTAGGATAGTCACTTCATCTCCTCCACTTCTTAAATTTTCAAATCTCCTTCCTATTTTCAAAACCTTCTTTGTTTTCAAACTTCAAACGTTTTCATAATCAAACCTTGACTTAGGTCAAGTGGTTTTACCTTTTCATTTCCTTTCTTAATAAATTCTAAACCACATAAGCATATCGAAATTTTCTTCTCAAAACATTTTAAAAAATTCAAAACTCATTCAATTGTTATTGTGCCCTCGTGCACTTTCCTTTTTAGTCATTTTCACATGTTTAGATATGATTCATTTTTTCTAGCGAAATTATTCGCTAAAGAATGACGACATATCTTTACATTTTAAAATCAATTTAACCCATTGTTTCTTTTCACATTTTGTACCATGAACTACGAGGTTTTGATCTCGCATTGCACTTTGTTGGTACGTAGGCATGAGACGAACGTCTCTTCAAACACAAAAATCTTTAAAAAAAACATTTTCTCTTCTCATCTCTTCAATCTCTTTTAAACAAATCATTTGCATACCAAAAAAGCAATAAATATTTCAAAGGGCTCCCGTGGAGTACCACATACATTTTGGGTGTGTAAAACCTTCCCAATTTGTAACATATCCCCTTACCCATTCTCTGCTTGATTCTTTTAGCTTTTGATTTTAGATTCATTAGGATTTATTCGTTCTTTTTTTCTTTTCCTTCGGGAATAAAATAAAAGTACGGTGGCGACTCTGTTTACTTTGAGTTAAGTTAACCAATAGCTTACACTCATGATTTTACCGCAACAATAACTACCATGACCGCAACTTTTTGCAAAGTCGTGCAATATTGGCTTCAACAATTGAAGTTTCCGATGAGATTAATCAATACATCACAGATCTACTTCCAAGTACTATACATGTTATTTTACTGCTTCATTGCTAATAATATATTGGATAGATAATTATATTGATTTGTCATTGTGATATATATATATATATATATATATATATATATATATATATATATATATATATATATATATATATATATATATATATATATATATATTCTAACTTTTTATCTATTTTAGGAGAAGAAAATGAATACTTTAGTAGTGATTCTGTTGATAGATCAACAACAACCGACTTTGATGCATTTGAACACTTGACACGAGAATTTCTGAATACGCTTAAAACATCTGGATTGCCTAATCATTCAATCAAATTGAAGATTGGTGCCACTATTATGCTGATGCGCAATTTAGATCATTCTGAAGGATTATGCAATGGTACAAGGATCGCTGTTACAAGGTTCACTAACCGTGTTATTGAAGCCAAGATCATTTCTGGAAAGAATATAGGTAACATCATTTATATTCCCAGGATGTCTTTGTCCCCCTCTCAATCACCATGACCATTTAAGTTGGTGAGAAGACAATTCCCCATAATTGTTTCGTTCGCTATGACAATTAATAAATCACAAGGTCAATCATTAGACAATGTTGGTTTATACCTACCAAAGGATGTTTTTAGTCATGGTCAATTATATGTGGCAATGTCTCGAGTTAAGACTAAACAAGGTCTTAAAATTTTGATTCATGATAAAGAAAAGAATGCCACTACTACTACCACAAACATTGTATTCAAGGAAGTTTTTCACAATATTTAGTAGGTATAAAAGTCTGACTATTCTCATTCATTAAGTTTTCATATTCGGAAATTGATATATTTGTTATCTAAATTATTTGTTTCATTTACAGGTGGATATTCGGATACCAACTCGAAGGATCAATTTATTTTGTAAACTATTTTAGATGACATTTTGTTGTTGCACTTCTATTTTGCTCATTATTTTTGTTCATGTCATATGTTGTCAACATTGAAACAACATTATATTAAATGAGTGATTTTTTTTGGCAATTCTTATATCATCTTGTCATAATGTTCTGCTGTGTGAAAACAAACAGCTGATTATTATAGAATGTTACCAGGATAATTGTGGTCACCATAGCCATTGGCTAGAAAAAATGAAAAAGGTGACCAATGATATAATGTACATTATTGATATAGCAAATAAATCCTACAACAAGCTTTATATACAAAATTATAATCATTTTATCTATTACAACCATTATATTTTCATTCACTTTCTGTGAAGCATTACATATGTATATATAGCTTTTTCATTCTTACAATTACAAATAAAATCGCACGAGTATTCTACTAGTTAGTCCATAGAAAACCTTAGGGCCTGGAGCCTCTATAAATACATTGTCCCGACAGAGGATAGAAGATAGATCATAATATTCCTCACTACACACATAAAGATAAAGCTTCTGACCTCACTCAAGCTTTTTCTCTCTATGGTCAAGAAACATCATTAAACATAATCTCTCACCATTGTGGATAAACTCTAACCACCTTTAATTACAAATGTCACTAGTTATCCCATACCCGCTTAAGAATACCACACACTCCAATACTAGTCATTATTAAATGTGTATTAAAAACAACATTAAAATCATAAAAAAAAAACATATGTGAAATTAAATGCATAAATAATTATAAAAAACTGTTATTATTGATAATGTTTGTATCATCAATTTAACTTATGATGATATTATATATCTTATTTATTTAAAAGATATTTTATCTCCACATTGTCCACCCGGTCCTCCAAATTGAAGAGAATATCCATACTTACTCTCTAGTTTGTCATAATACTCAACACCAAAGCATTCAGGGACATCATGGTACTCTTCCGCCTCATAATGCTCAGGTCCATAAAACTGAGAATTAGTTCCATTTTTATATCCAACATTTTTAAAATAAGACGCATGTTCAAAGTTCTTATCAGGAAAGGATCCAGATCCCATTTGAGGGCTGGGAGCATCAATAGCTATTGTTGCCCCACCCCATCCCACTTGGCCAGCTTCTTTTAAATTGTTGAATAAAGCTTGTGGATAATATCCAACTGGTTTACCTTCAATCTTTATCCACCAATTTTTAGATCTTTCATCTTGTTCAATACTAATTCCCATCTCTACAATCCCTCCACCATAAACAGATGTCTTTGGCACAGGTGCACCGATGTGATATTGACTATGGGTTTGGACAAAACCATGACATTGTAGATTATAACATCCCGTCTTTACATGATTATCTGACTATCATAATTAAAGAAATGAAACAAGTAAAATATATCTTGGTTCTATTTATAAAAAAACTATTTTTTAAATTTATTAAAATGAAATATATTAAATATTCAATGCAATTAAAAAATGATTTTTTTAAAAGTAATAAAATTTAATAAACAAGCCATCACTTACGGTCCATGATGAGTAAACATATGTCCGATCGTCACCATATATATGGGGAAATACCTATAAAACAATCATATGATAAATTAGTAGTCTTCTATCTAACAAAAAATAAAAATAAAAAGATTGACTAATAGGATAAATTTATTGGTATAATATAATAAATTTAAACTCACATGCCATCCAGCAGTAATTTCATTAACAGCACCTCCCTCTCCATTTCGGACATATACATTAGACAAGCTAGACTGAGCAATACTGCACTTTGGATTATAAATACTAGTAGTTCCACTTATTCCATAATAATTTTCACCCCGAAATTGTTTGACATATATTTCAGCTTTCTGCAAATTCAATATTTAATCAAAAATTGAAACATGAATTGATAACTAAACTAAGAACACGTGGTTTAGACTCGAAACGAGCCATATTAAAGACATGATAAGATAATTAATAAAATTAAGAATATTATTAACAAAATATTAAAATATGAAAGAGGTTAAGAGACAAGAAAAAAAACGGAACTTTAATTTAAAAATATTTAATATATTGTAAGACTAATCAAAGACATTTAAAGTTATGTTGTTTAAGGAAAAACTTACATGAATGATTTGTTTACCGGCATCTAAAGTACTATTATTCAATAAAGATTTAGTACGAATAAGATCTTCTTTTGTTGTCCTCCGAATTGGTACCGATCCTTTAGGACAAATGACTTTATCAAATCCAAATTCTATTTTAGTTGATGTAATATTCACACTTGTTTTTTCTCTTTCTGAATAAAAACTTGGTCGTGTCTGAAAAAAACAATTAATATTAAAATACAAAATGTATCTTATAAGATAGACTAATTATCAAATTGAATGATATATTACCTGTAATTTATGATTTTTTAATAAAGGATGATCAAAAGCAGGTTGTTTTTTAATATCAACACAATCAACTATGTATCCAAACTCTGTCTATAAAATCGATCAAAATTAAACATAAAAAACATTTATTTCACGATAATATCAAAGATAAAAATATTAATTAAATATATGAGAATAATACTTGAATACTCTTGATCGGAGGCTTATTAATAAGCTTGAGGTGTCTCTCTAACTCAAAATCTTCTTTCAATGAAATATCACTGCCATCAACTCCATGGCTTGTAAAAGTCGTTGAAAACAAAATTAATAAAAACATCAAGTTGATCATTTTTACAATTTTGTTATTGAACTTGCTTGATGTGATCTATCACACTAGTATCACCTATTTATATATCAATAAATTTAATATCAAATATTCAAAATTATTAATTTAAATTAATGAAATAAAAAATTTGTCAATAAAGTCAATTATCCCATTTTAAAATAAATATTCTTTTTTAATATATATTAATAAAAATTTAATGATATATTAATTATGTTATTTCTTAAAAAAGAATATTTACTTTTAAATATTATTTACTTAGAATAAGTAAAATATATATTTACTTTAAAATGGAAAATTTTGAATATATATTAATAAAATTTTAATGATATATATATATATATATATATATATATATATATATATATATATATATATATATATATATATATATATATATATATATATATATATATATATATATATATATATATATATATATATATATATATATATATATATATATATATATATATATATATATATATATATATTATTTCTTAAACAAGGAATATTTACTTTAAAATATATATTTACTTAGAATTAGTAAAATATATATTTACTTTAAAATGGAAAATTATTTATTCCTATTTAAAATGGAAAATTTTGAAAAGATATTAATAAAATTTTAATGATATATTAATATATATTATTACTTAAAAAAGATATTTACTTTAAAATGGAAAAATAAAACTTTACTATTTTAATAAGAGTTACTATTTTTATCAATTTTAATGAATTTGGATATTTGCCTGAATTTAATGATATATACATGGTGATACAAACAATTTTATTCGAAATTAAAATTATATGAAATATCATGTATTAATTACTATTTTAGTAATAATTTATTAGTAAAAAATTGTTATACAATATTACATAGGATAAGTTGTAATTAATACATGATATTTCAATAAAAATAATGTATTAATTATCCATTATCTTTTGGAATATTGCATAGACTAGACACACCCAAATTATAAAAATGAAAAATATGATATTCTTAGGGATGTTGTTTTCAACTGCTGTTACAAATTAGAGTTGATGGCAGTGATATTGCATTGAAAGAAGATTTTGAGTTTGAGATACCTCAAGCTTATTATTAATAACTTCTATTAAGAGTATTAGTTATTATTCTCATAAAGAAACAAATTATTTGCGGAATTTTCTGTGGTAATTTATCCGCAGATATACTTATGAATTTGGCTGGAAAAATTCGTTTCTTATGAAAAATAAAGTCGCAACAAATTTTACAGAAATTCCTGAGACCTTACGTGCGATTTTAAATTTTAAAATAATATTTTTATTTTCCTATGAATTTTACTGCGATTGCTGCGACATTTGCTGCGATTTTTACTATGAATTTTCTACGAATTATAATACTAATTTTTTTATTTAAAATTTATTAGTATTTTAATATTATAAATAAAATTATAAAATATAATTGACATATTAATTTCAATGTTTTTGATATATTTTAATTTTATATTAAATATTATTTTTTTTATTTTTTTTACTATATTAATTGAATTTTTTAGAGAATAATTGTGAAAATTATTTTGAATATAATTGACATATTAATTCCATTGTTTTTGACCTATTAATTTTTTTACTATTATTTTAATTTTATTTAATTAATAATTTTATTATTATTATTATTATGAAAAATAAAAAAAATATACCAAAAACTAATTGATTGAATTATTTTTAAGGTAAGGAACCAATGATGAGAATTTTTTTTAGAATAATATAGTTATATAAAAAAATTTCCAAAATAACCTACTTTTGAAAAAAAAAACCAAAATAACCTACTTTCTACACATGGTTAACATGTGATTTAGTGAATACGTATTTTTAGATATCAGTTCGCCAATTGGTATGGCTAATGCCATGCACATTTATTTATTTTATATTTAGTATACATTTATTTTATAAACAATTGATTTGACCATTAAATCTTTATATTAATTACAAAGAAGTGACATTTATAAAAACAATGATAACTTATTCAATTTATAAAAATAATTATATAATTGAATTTTTAATTTTTATCAATTTATAAAAATAATTGTATCATTGAATTTTTACTTTTTATCATTAATTTTTTATGATTACCTTTTATCATTAAATTTTCATGATTATCATTTAACAATTTTTTATCATGATTACTATATAAAGTTAATTAGAAAAAATTCTCATAAGTTTTAGTTATTTTATAAGTTTAAAAAGATTACAAAATCTCAATTGATTTTATTGTTTTATTAAACTTTTTATAAAAATTTAAATAATTTCAAAATATATTTTATTTTAAAATATATTTTATTTCAAAATATATCAATTAACAATGTGATAAAGTTATCATTTATAAAATTTGTTAATATGACAATTATTAAAATTTTAATTTATCAGTCGCGATATATTATTTTTATGATATATAATAATATGGTTAATATCAACATATGTCCTTAAGACACATTAGTTTTATAATTATAGCTTATATATAAGTCAAGAGAAAAATAATAATAATATAGTTAATATCATTTATATTATTTTTATATTAATGGATTATCTTTATTATTAAAGATTTTTGAAACTATGTTTAAAGAGTTTGTTTCTATTTATTTATTTTTGCAACAATTGAAAAATATTAACTAATATTTATATCTATCAGTTTTATTTGTTTATAATATTTTTTAAAAATATTTAAAATATTAATTACAAAAATGTGACATTTATCGCAGTTAATGAAATTGATATCAGAATAATTATGGTTATAAATGTCACATCTTTGTAATTAATATAAAGATTCAATTGTCAAATTGTGCTCATAGATTCAATGATCAAATTGTTTATAAAATAAATGTATACTAAATAAAATAAATAAATAAAACTGTGTAGCCAATTGAATTGGCGAATTGGTCAAAAAAATTCATGTGCATGACATTAGCCATACCAATTGGTGAATTAGTATCTAAAAAACACGTATTCGCCAAATCACATGTTGACCATGTGTAGAAAGTAGGTTATTTTGTTTTTTTTTTTGAAAAATAGGTTATTTTGAAAAAAAAATTTATGTAACTATGTTATTCTAAAAAAAATTCTCATCATTGGTTCCTTACCTTAAAAGGATAATTCAATTAATTAGTTTTTGGTATATTTTTTTATTTTTCATAATAATAATAATTAAATTATTAATTAAATAAAAATTAAAATAATAGTAAAAAAATTAATATGTCAAAAACAATGGAATTAATATGTCAATTATATTCAAAATAATTTTCACAATTATTCTCTAAAAAATTCAATTAATATAGTAAAATAAATAAAATTAAAAAATTATTTACTTTTTTAAAGAGGAAAACTTTATTAAAGCACCATCTAGAAGCTATTCAATTCAAAGAGGTTTCTATCTTAAGTACTTGGATGAGAACATGTTAAAAAATCCATCAAATAGTTTTATGGAAGAGAAATTACTACAATGGAAGTTGAGCAGAATAGGCCAAACAGTATAACGAAGGTTACATTATAAGTCATATAAAAAGTTACATTAAAATCTTTGAAAATGGAATAATTCCAAGTTATAATGATAATGTTGTGGTGAATTATTTCACTGTTGCTTCCACTACTTGAGTTATAAAATTGATTATGTATGATTTATAATTTCTCTATTGTTGATGAATATGTTGCAGGTAACTATGTGAAGCCTTGCTCATGAAAGCTTGAAACATACTAGGTTTGCTAACTGAATGGACTCATTTAGGATTATCTAGCTGGAAACACTCTCTTTAGTGCATACTAGGCTTGCTAAACGAATGAACTTGATCACTGTTAGATCAATTATGTTTGCTTGCTACCATTGAGTTATCATCACAGTTGTTTATGAAATTGTTGTTTACATTGTAATTTACTGTTGTTTTTTTTTTAATTTGGTTTTCGGTTCGATGATTGTTATGTTGTTGGTTTTCTTATCCGGTTTCGGTTCCAGTAAATTGAATGGTTATATTTCAATTACGGTCATGTAATCGGCACACCAAGTAGTGAGATGTTTCAACCGAGTTTTATTTTATCTTTTACCTCTTACGATCCTGTTACGGATTCTTTCAATCACTGATTTTAAAAAATAAAATTAAAAAGAGAATATATATAAAATATAATTTTTCCAGAAATAATTTTTTAAAACTAGTTTTAATTGAAAATTGATTATAAACTGGTTTATAATTACAAACTGATTATAAACTAGTTTATAAATATGAATTAGTTTAATTAGTTTTAAAGTAAATTGAAACCATTTTAACAATTAACTACGTTGTTATTGAAGTGTATAGTATAAATTGAACTGAACCATTTGGTTCAGAACAGTTCATGAACCATGAACACCCCTAAAATAAACCCTATTGAGGCTGAATTACCCCATTCAGCGGTTGCCTAAGGTTAGAAGCATCTTTGAGTGATGCAATTATGCTAGCAAAAACTTTTCTTTCTATCCTTTTCACAGGATTGACTTTCCAATACATTAGCCTAGAGTCTAGACGGTTTCTTGAATTTACTTTCTTTTGCACAGGGTGTGAAGATGACACATGGAAATATCGTAGCAACCGTGTTTGCTGACAATTATTCCTAAGATTGGAAAAAATGACGTATATCTAGCATACTTACCAATGGCTCGTATCCTTGAATTAGTAGCTGAGGTATGTGTATCCAGTAACACAAATTTTGTTTGCATTTTAAATATCTTGTGGGTCCTTTTATATATGCTAAGGACAGTGAAATTGCATTTTGATATGCTTGTTATAGTTTTTATTTTAGGGGTTGCTTATACATCCTATATATTTCTCACATGCCATGTGGAAGACTAAAAATGTCTTTGTCTGGGGATTTATTTTCTGGATGCACATTAAAAGGCCTATCTTTGAACTGCATAGACTGTTCCAATCACATCTTATCATGTTCTTAATCACATCCCTTTTACTATTCTGTTTGATAATGTCGAGTATGGATTCCATCTTAGAGAACTGAATTTGTTTTATGTTTTTCATGCACACCGTTCATTATACATGGCTCCGAAACTTTTTCGGGAACAACCTTACAACCACACATTAGATTTGTGGTCTCTTGGTGCTATATTGTATGTTGAATATCTCTATCTATTTTGATCTGCATCAAATAATACATATTGGTATTCAGTTGTGCATTCACAACATTTGATGATCCTTTTTGTGATTAATAAACTTTTGGAAAAATACACAATTGGAAGATCAATGGTAGTTTAGTGTGTACATGTGTCCTGTTCATGAAATCAACTCTAGCCGCTTGACAATATCTAACCAATTATTATTTTCTTTTTTTTCTTATATTATCATGTGCACAAGGTGATATATATATTTGTGTAGTTAAAGAAAATTAATACATTGGCCTTGTTTTTATTTATCTTCTAGTTATTAGCTTGTAAATTTCTTTCAACACATAAAATATTCAATGCAGTCCACCATGTTCTAGTATTCATTATATATTCTACTACATGGTATACACGTAATTTATAGACTAATTTTTTTTTTTGGATTCCTATAAGTTGAATCATTAAATCTTAGTTATTTAAGTTTATTCATATGAATGTTTATATGATTAGAGTTCGTACTACTAACAAAGTTCCTGATCAAGTCTCGTCGTCTAAGTAGGTAAAATACTATTTTTATTATCTGACTAATGATATGACATGAGATTGAAAATTGAATTATTTGATCATGTTTCACTCTTGTTCTCAGCTTTATAAAATATATAAAGCTGGAGCACAAAAACAAGAATCACAGGGACAACCCATAATGACGAATAAAGATGAAGATGAATGAATTACATGAACAATGAATGATCATAAATGGAGATAAAGATGAAAATGAAGACGATTAATGGAAAGAGCAATTATTATTTGAATTGAGTTAGAGATTTTTAGTAATGTTTGAGCTATCATCTTGAATATATCTTTAGTAATGTAACTAGAAGTACTTGTTTATTGACTTAAGTAATATTTAGCTATTTTGTTGCTTTAAAAATTTGAATGTGTTTAGTTTTGAACTGTCTCATTCAAATTAGATTTTTATTTTTATACTATTGTTACTTTGATATTTAACATTAATTATAATGTTTTAAAAATGAGTTAACCACAATTAATAATTAAATTTAAAAAAATTGAGAAAGAAATTATCTGCAAATTTACTTGCGGATTTTTAATTTGATGTGATTTTATTCGGTCTTTAGAGGAATTCTATACTCCCCTCCCCGACCAGTGGATTCGTTCGGTCTTTAGGGGAACGCACTTCCCTATGTACGAATTCGTATTTAGTGATGCGAGGCTCTGTCTCCCTTTCTCCAGCTTCCATGCAGACGTCTTTAGGTGGTTCGACTTGACCCCTTCCCAACTATATCCAAATGCTATTGCGTTCGTTCAGGCGTTCGAACTAGTGAGCCAGTATCTTGAAATCGGGTGCACGCTGCCCCTGTTCTTCCAGGTTTTTCATTTGCAGCGATCAAGCGTGAATGGGAGATCCAACTGGGTTTCATTTAAGCAACAGAGGAGGCTATTTAAGACCTACGTTGATTCTGTCAGGAACTTTAAATACAAATGGTACACGGTGCAACCTCTCACCCCGCGAGCTTTGTATAGTATCTACGCCATACAACGGGACACCCAAGGTGTGGAATGCCTTGTTTCGACCATCCCGCTCGAGTGGCAGCAAACTCACTTCAACCGTGCTACGAATCAGTTCTTTATGAAGCCCGAGAATTTGGGGCCCGAGGACAAGGCTGCCCATTTAAAATTGATGGCTTTTGTTCAGAGTTTTACCCCATCTCTGCAAGTGGATAGGCAAGATAGGCTCGGCTTTTGTTGAGATCTGCCTCATTAATACAAAGGCGCTTCTCGAGTGTAAATCAGACGAGGAATCCCTCTGTCTCTTAGGTATATTGTGTTTGTCTCCTTTTTGTCTTAACTATTTTTAACCCAATGACTAACTTGTGCTCTTTTGTATGTAGCCGAGATGCCTAACCTCAAGGATCGTATCTTGAAGTTGTCGAACAAGGCACATGAAAAGCTTCCAAGAAGGCTGCCAAGGGGCGCATGCACTAAGTGATTTCCGAGGATGCGACTGGTGGTTCAACGACTCCCACTCCTCCTCCTCCTCGTTCTCCTCCTGTCACGAGGACGTCTGTCAGCCCGCCTTCTGAACATGTTAATCATCCTACTAAACGCCAGCATGCGGAAGATTCACTATCTGAGGTTGCCACGGGCGCGTGTCTGCCCGAGGACTATGGGACATATCTCCTTCCCTCATGTCATCTTCAACGAGAGATTTTCAGTGGATAAGGTTCTGTGGGAGTGTCAGATGCAGATGTTAAGGCGATCATGGGTCTGGATAAGGAGACTAGATAGTCAAACTTGTCCCAAGACATTGCTGTCGTGATCAGGGTCATGGATACGACCTTGGTCTTATCCGGCAACACTTTCCTGACATCTGAGCTGAAGGTCGTTAAAGAGAATCTGAAGTCGGTGAGGATCAAGAAGGAGAATCTCAAAAGTGACCTCTTGGATAATAAGGAGTTCCATAAGCTCCAAGAGGGGTTGATGATCGAGCTGGGGGAGGCTAGGATCGAACCGGATAATCTGGCCGAAGAGAACAAGAACTTGAAGACAAAGAAGCTGAGTCCAATGAGGTCGTCGATCAGAACAAGCGTTTACAGATGAGGGTTGTGGAGTTGGAGTGCCTAGCCGCCCCTATAGAGGAGGAGGGTGAGAAGGACAATGCCCTAAGGACTCGAGCTGAATTGATTGTCCAGATCCAGGTGCTTGAGAGAAACTGTGTGCAAACCTTTAAGTTGGGTTTTTAGAATGCCGTGGAGCTCAAGGTCGTCAACCCTATGGTAGATCTCGTGACTGAGGGGACTGCCTTCAACTATGATGTGGTTAATGGAAAAATCGTCTGCCCCGTCGAGGATTCAACCGAGGAGAAGGAAGAGGGTGAATAGGAAGAAGTTTCTTGGCATGCGTGCCATTGTTATTTTGTCGGCCTGTGAGCCATCGTTTTGTTTATACTTTGGGCATAGTCCCTTTTCTTGTAATTGTGGGCGTAGTCCCTATTTGTACCTTTTTTGTGCCGGCCGATTTTTGGTCGACTGATTAAATAAAATGAATTTTGCTAATTCTTACTAAGTTTATTTTTGAATCTATGTTTTTTTATCAAGTTTAATTTTGAACCTTTGTTGCTAGACTTGTTGGACTCATCGGTTTAGGGAACCGACGAGGTTGCGGGTTTTATGTCCGCGGGGTGGAGGGATGAGGAACGCGATCGGGGTCCTAATCCCGTGGCTTGGACATTCCCATCGTGAGCTGGGTGTCCTGCCAATGTGGTACTGTGACAGTGGAGTTCGTTTGAATTCTCCGCTGTCGAGGAGGGGTTGTATCAGTCTCCCCAGAATATGGGCCCTCCTTTCGATCGAGATGGAGAGTCATGGTCGTACCTTCCATGCTCTTGTGGCCATGTTGTTACCCTTGTTCGGGAAGTGGTCATGCAATTTGTTTTATCTATAATATTGCTTAAGTTTTTCGGTGTTCCATGGTCGAGCAAGTTCTTCACCTTGTAAGTTTTTGAGCTAGTAGGCTCTGTTTTCTGTCTTGGCTCGGACGTGGTACGTGCCTTCCCAGTTCGCGGCCAACTTTCCTTCTCGTGGATTCTTCTGGTTCCTCCGAAGGACAAGGTTGTCGAGCTGGAATTCTCATTTAATGAACCTCGCGTCGTGGTGTAGAGCCACCTTTTATTTCAAGGATGCCTCTCAAAGAGCCGCCTCAGATCATATTTCCTCGACGAGGTCGAGTTCTACTCGGAAGGCTTCATCGTTCAGCTCATTGTCTAGGGGCATTTCTGTCCTCCTAGAGGGTTCTCTAATTTCCACTGGGATGACCGCCTCAGTTCAGTGTGTCAGCCGGAATGAGGTTTCCCCGCTTATTGAGTGAGGGGTCGTGCGGCAGGCCCAAAGTATGTTGTGTAACTCTTCAACCCAAGCTTTCTTTGCTTCACCTAATTTGGGTTTCAGACACCTTAAGACACTCTGTTGGCCGCTTCAGGTTGGCCGTTAGTCCGGGGATGTTCGACGGATGTGAAGTGTTGTTTTGTGCCCAGGTTGGCTACGAAAAGGGTAGAGTCGCCATCCAGGCATTTTTATCCCGAAGAAACGTAAATGGTAATGTTGCACAAACCGAAGAAAAGAAAAGGAAGGACAAAGGTCCTGCGAACTAAAAAAATTGGGTTCGGGAATTGGTTACGACCTGGGAAGGTATTAGCACAACAGATCGTCCTTCGTACCCGACGGGATCCACGCTTGCAAAGAAATTGTTCCAAAAGGTGAAGAAATGAAGCTGCTGCAAAAGAAAAGGAACTGGATCTGGAAAAAATGAAAAGAAAGGGGGAAAATGTAGGGAAAATAAAGATTGTGCTCGAACGGGCCCTACCCCGCTGCCTACATACCTCATTTGGACATGAGGATCAAAGTCGACGTAGTTCCCCTAACTAGGGGTGGAAAGATTGCTTGTGTTTTAAAAGCTCGAACTGCTTATATCAAAGCTCAGGTGTTGCAGGCTCGGACGACGAGTGTGTAACCGTCTTGCAAAGTGACAAGTAGGAGCAAGTTCGCATGATGAGAGTGAGTGAGATGAGAAAAGAAGTCCCGAAGGAGAGACAATATTCTTTGTCCAGTGTTTTTTAGAATTCTTTTAGGAGTGTGACACAAGTGTAGTGGTAAAATCATGAATGTAAGCTATTGATTAACTTAACTCAAAGTAAATAGAGTCGCCACCGCACTTTTATTTTATTCCAAATGGAAAAGGAAAAAAAAGCGAATAAATCCTAATGAATCTAAGAGCAAAAAAGCTAAAAGAATCAAGCAGAGAACGGGTAAGGGGATTGGTTACAAATTGGGAAGGTTTTACGCACCCAAAATGTCTGTGGTACTCCACGGGAGCTCTTTAAAATATTTATTGCTTTTGGTTTTGTAATACCTCAAAATTTTCCCTCTCATATCCTCAACATTTGGCATAGCATTTAGCATACATAAGTTCATAAAATAACAAATAAAAAACATTGCATCATGTGTAACATAGTTAAGGCATAGGTATGTGGTCAATGACTGGAGCAACTGGAGGCTATACAAAGACAATCAAAGGGCCACAAAGCTCCTCAATCATGTGAAAGGGGTCTACAACATCCCTAAGTCTCCATTTGAAGCCTCAAGTCTTGGAAAAAAAGTGAATGGCTCCAAGGAATGCAAGCAGTGCAACATCTCTTGAGGAAATGATCCAAATTAGGGTTTCAATTGTGAAGGGATTCTCCATGAATTTTTGAGCAAAAGTGGATTCCATTGTTTTCTATATGACAACAAGTGTACAAGGTTCAAATTTTATCCACAAATTCATTTTGGAAGAGGTTCAATTGGTCAGATGATTGAAAATCAGGAATTTGGGGAAAAGTCAACCATGCTGAAGAAAAAGTCAACTCCTGACTTTTTGAGATCAAAATCATGAAATTAGTGTTACAAGGATCCTATGTTTCAAATTTGATCAAGAAATGATGGAGGGATCATGACAAATCAAGAAAACTAAAACTTACCATTTTTGGAAAACTTGGGTTTCCAAAAATGGCAAGTTTTGGTCGTTTTTGAAGCCACTTCAAGGGAGGTTTTTTCCCAAAAAATAAGAGGCCTATGAAAATTCTACCTTGATCAAATGAAATAGGGCATCCTAAGCTTCAAATCCATATGTGGAACTCCTTCATAGGATCAAAATTGAGAGAGATATGATCGTTCAAAGTTTGGGCAAAAACAAGGCAATACAACAGGCTATGTATCGACGCATACGACTTATGAATCGATGCATAAAGGGGCCATGTATCGACATATAAGCCTATGTGTCAATACATACTGAACTCCAAAACACTATGTATCGATGCATACGTGTTATGTATCGATGCATGTTGTACATAAAAAGCCTATGTATCGACGCATCCGAGTTATGTATCGATGCACGCTGTAGAAAAACCGGTTTTTCTGTAATTTTATGCATTTTTATGGAATTTCAAGCTGGTTTATGGTTGGTTCATGTTATAAATGCATTTGGCATCAAAAGGCATTTCATATGGGTTGCAATTGGCTGCAAATACCACTACCATAATTGTCATGTATTGAGCAAAACATTGAGGCATCAATCATTGATCAACTGAGTTGCAAACAGGCTACACTCTCACCATAACAGTCCCAAACTTCACCAAATAAGAGCACACCCAAGAGTTGTATAACGAATTTACCAATCCACCCTCATTGCACCTTACACCTCAAGTTAGAATTGACCATGGTTCTAACTGTTAACCATGATGGTTAACAGTTAACCTGTGATATATAAGGCTTTCTCCAACTGAATTTTGAGAACACACTTCATTTCTACCAAAATTTCATCACAACTTCATCCCTTTTCTCTCTGTTTTCATTCTGATTTTGGAAGCTACATTTCACTAAATCTTCATCATTTCAGTCCCAATCTTCATTTGTTCTTCTTCATCTTCATCAATTCAGTCCCAATCTTCATCTGTTCTCCATCATCATCATCAAGAGCTTCATTTCCATGGCAGAATTTCATTGAATCTTCCACTATATACCAATGCACATTGCTGCATTTTGCCTCCATACTCTTGATTCTTGTCTACAGCATCACACTTATCATCAAATCATCATCAACATCATGATTTGCAGCTTCTCCATGGATCTAATGGAGTGAAAGATCAAGATTACATTGCTGTAAATTTTCTGCATCTTCATCAATTTCTCAATATTCTTCATCAACAAAGTGTTTACTTCACTTCACAAAGGATCAAGATCAAGCATAAAAGACCTTGGAACCTCACCTCTGGATTTCTACAACTCTAAACACCACTGAATTTCAGGTTTCATCTTCAATTCCATTGACACAAATTCTGATTTTTTTGGTTGTTTTGTGTTGATATGAGCTCAATAGGAGCAATGCTTGTGCTGGCTAGTTGATAAACATCTTAGGGGCTTAGATTCAATTCTTAGGTTGATTCTTGTGTGCTTCGATTTGCATTATTCACGAGCCTTAGGAGATAATTAAGCCTAGATTATTGATGTACTTGAGGAGACGAATATGTCCATGGCCTTATTTTTCAGTTTGGTAGACATTTGTCCAAACCCTAATCGGAGAGTGATCAGAGAAGATGACCGGAGTTTAGCTCCGGTGATCGGAATAGTAAACCTAGCATTAACTAGGAACATAACACAGCCGTTAGATCAGTTTCCATCTGACGAACCAGAATCAGCCACCACATTAATGAACATGTACCACTCATGTGCCCTAATTTGTGAAGAGTTTTTCAGATCACTATTTACACGCCAGCATGTTTGGGTCCAGCCCAATTCAGTTCAACTTTCCACTTCCTACTCCCATTACCATTGGCTTTGTTTCTTTAATTTTTGTTTTGATATAGTTTCAATTTTAATCCAAAAAAAAATTACCAAAACTTATGATAAAATTCTCCAAAAATCACAGAGACTTCCTAACTCATTTTAGAAATTTTCCACACTCTCACTTTCTGATTTTTAGCCATTTGCCATTTAATTTCGATTTTCCATTTAATTAGTTTTCTATGGAATTCTTTCAGCTACACTTCATTTTGTTCATTTTATTTCTCCCACTTCCGGTAATCTTTTTGTCCCATTATTTTTATTGTGATTAGAAGACTCATAATAGAACCTGGAATTATTTTTGTCATATTTTTAGTTCCATTTTATCCACTGTTTGGAAGCATAGTTTGTGCAAGTTTGTGGACAATTCCTATGTAGATTTAAGTGACCTTTTGGCATAGTTAGGTTATGCATTTTTAGGAGATTTTTTAAAACAACATTAGATATAGGTTAGAGACCTTAAGTATTTAATCTCATATTTTTCCAGGAACTTTACCATTTTTTTGTGCTTTGACTTTATTCGAGTTTTCCATGCGAATTCACCTAGTTTTCACTTAGGGGTTTTAGTGCCATTTAGGGCATAGTTTGAGTATGTTTCTCTTTTTAACTTTAGATACTTTTGAATTGATTTAGCTACTGAATTTAGAAGCTAGATAGAATATAAGGTACCTTAGGACTTGACTTTAACCTTAGAAGTTTACTAATGCTTTCTATTAACTAGTGTGGGTTGTTTTTTTGAAGTTTGCCATGTCATAATTGTTCATATTACTTCTTCATGCTAACATTTGTTTTGTAGGGGAGAAGATGAGGTAATCATTATTCATTCCTTTATTTTATGCATTAATTGTATTTGCTTTAGCACCTTGGTGCTTTGTTCATAGGTCCCTTTTGTTCTTTAGATTCAACTTAACTTCCTTAGGAAGTAAGTTGAATTCTAACTTGTTTCTTTCTTCCTTAGGTTAGAATACCTCATTAACCATAGGACCACATATTGTATATAATAAGATAACTTTAGGTTTGTGCCTTAGTCCCCCATTAGCTTTGACATTTGCCTTTTGAGTCTTCTTTTCTCATCTCCAAACAAAATCCAAAAAGACTTAATAAATGTATGAAAGGATCCTTTGTGTATAGCCTTATTCCATGGGACACTTGCATTCATTCCATCTTGGAGTGGTGTAGGCTTGTCTAGCATGATGTACAAGTCTTATCAAGGGGTTGTTTCACAAAGAAAAATCTAAAAGATACTTCTTCAAAAGCAACAAAAACATGTAATAAAGTTCAACAAGCTAGTGAACTTAAACCCTAATCCTTGGAAACCAGTCTTGGATAAATTCTCCTTGCTGGGTGTGCTTGTTCTATAATTCCATCTTGGAATGTAGTAGAACGTACACATTCCATGGAAAAGACTTTGAATCCACTTCCTTGTGCCAAATTCATACAAAACTCTTAAAAGCAAACAACAAACAATAAGCGACTTTCCTGCGGGAACTTCTCTTCTCATCTTATTCATTCTCAACGCGAACTTGAGACGACTTGTCTCGCATGCAAGATGGTAAACGCACTCGTACCAGACGAGCCTGCAACACCTGAGCATAGACATACACAGTTTCAGCGCATAAAAAACACAAACAAATAGTTCCTGCCTTGGTTAGGTGAACTACATCGACATTGATCCTCATTTTCCCGATGAGGTACGTAGGCAGCGGGGTAGGGCCCGTTCGAGCACATTCTTTATTTCCCCTACATTTTCCCCCTTCTTTACATTTTATTTTCCAATTCCTTTTCTCATTTCACTTCCATTCCAGATAGCAGTTCATTTGTTCAGCAACAATTTTATTTCTCACCCTTTGAAATAGAGCAAGCAAGCGTGGATCCCGTCGGGTACGACGGACGATCTGGGGTGCTAATACCTTCCTAGGTCGTAACCGACTCCCGAACCCAGATCTTTGGTTCGCAGGACCTTGTCCTTTCCTTCTTCCTCAGGTTTGTGCAGCATTACCTTTCCCATTCATTCGGGATAAAAATGCATGGCTGGCGACTCTACCTTTTCCGCGCCACTTTCGCGTTTGTACTAGGATGAAAATCCCGGGAGCGACAGTTGGCGACTCTGCTGGGGAATACCTCAGAATCTTTGTTTTCCCTCGTAGAGTCAATCCTAGCGCCTATTTGTTTTTGTTTTCCTTGGGTGTTTATATGCGTGTTGTATGCTGTTATGTTTATTTACTGTTTTCATTTACAATTTACTTTACAGCTTTATTTACTGCTTTCAGTATTTATTTTCACATGCATCATATACTGGACTGTGATGGTTTCATTTTTTCTGTGGGATGGGCTTTGTTACTTTGGGATAAGCCAAATACCCGACTTGAGTGCACCTAGGATTTAGAGTGGTTCCACTTTAGCTTCATGGCATCTTGCTATGTTGGTATTAGTGAGTTCCACGCCTTGACTTGCAACCTTCTCGGAAATGTATTGACGTCGGAATCTTTCTGGGGCAATACACTACCTTGATAGTTATGTGCAGTCAGGGGACCGATCATTGAGAACCTTTGTGGAAACATCCCTCTCCAGTGATGATAGTGGCATACCACATTTGTTGGCAAACCCACTCGCATCCGAGGGCCCACTGGGAACTCGTATAGGATGGCCTGGTTCTCTCATAGGAATCCATTTACGACAAACTGTTTGTATGACGATAGTATTGTACCCTTCGGGATGAATGTACTATTGTTTCTCGATTCAGTGCTTGAAGCTGAGGACTTATGAGGGATGCTTGTTCCCTTGGACTCAGCTGAGACCTCCCTGAGTAGTATATAAGGCCAAACCGATTCCCTAATTTGGTCATGAGCCATTTCTCGGAAATGGTGAACGTATTATTGCTATTCGGCTTTGAGAGTCCGTGATGTTGACCCGAGTAGAACACCCGTGAGATTGGGAGGGGTTTACAGGTTTGCAGGAGCCCTAAACTTCAACATACCCATTGTGTCAGCATACTTCAGTGATATGGTCTTGTTCTGCTAATTATGGATTTTGAAATCATGAACTCCTAATCAGAAAGATACTTGTGATAATGTTGTGGCCTTGCACAGACACTTGATTACCTGATTCACTACACAGACACGCCACTGATCACATGCCTTGCCTTGCATAACATCATAACATCATTAATCATTTTGTGTTCTTTTTATTCTCAGGGTTCATTACCTCCTATTCCTGGTCATATTTGCTGCTTCAACATGGAGATTCCAAGGAAGAGAAATGTCCATTATACTTTCCCACATCCGGAGACAGATGGTATTCAGAAGTTAATTGGCTATATGGGTGACAAAGTGCTTGATGATTTCAGAAAAGAGTTTGGAAAGATCCTAGACTATGTGAATAAGCCCACCACTGACCAGAGGGATAACTTGCATTCCCTATTGCAGTTCTATGATCCACAACTGAGGGTTTTTGTTTTTCCTGACTACATCTTGGCTCCCACATTAGAAGAGATATCCAGCATCCTCAGAATCCCCATAAAAATGGCGCTACTTACTATGGCTTAGAGAAGATGCTTTCATCCAAAGATATAGCTGAGTATTTTCTTCTAGACTTGTCCAAGGTTAGCAGAGAATTGGATGCCACCAAGGGTAAAGGACTTTTCTTAGATTTTATTATCAAGGAAGCTCAAGACCTGGCCTCTGAAAACAAATGGGCTAAGTTCAGCACCTTGCTTGCTTTGATAGTGTATGGGACCAGTTTGTTTCCAGGAGAGAAGGGTTTAATCAACATGGAAGCCATCACTATATTTTCCAGAAGAAATCCAGTACCCACTTTGCTAGGTGACTTTTATTATGGGGTTCACTATAGGAATGAAAAGAGGAAGGGACATGTAAATTACTGTGCTCCCCTATTTGCTGATTGGTTTGTAAGGCAACTCCCTAAATCAGGACCTTTTCAGGATTTGAAACAATCTTGGAAGTGGTCCAAAAGATTAATGGGCTTAACCTCAGTTGACATTTCATGGGGATGCAACAAAGATCTTGTGGGAAAAGAATTATTAGTCAGTTGTGGTAGCTTCCCAAGTGTGCCTTTGATAGGAAGGAATGGTGGAATCAGTTATAATCCTATCTTGTCCAGGAAGCATTTTGGTTATCCATTAAGAGATGTGCCTTTGATTGAAGAGGCAAATGAATCTTTATACTTTCCAGCAGAAGGAAATCTCAAGAAGAGCATGCTGATATCCCAAGCTTGGGAGGTTAGAGTGATGAAAGGGAAGAAAGACTTTGGGAGAGTGGATCCCAACACTTATGATCCTTTTGCTAGCTGGTTGGAGGATCGTGTGAAGACCCTGTTACTTCCATTTTCTAGAGAAACACCTCTCTACCCTAAGGAAGTAGCACCCACAACTTCAGTGCCTCTTCAAGAATATCAAAAGTTGGAAGCCTTGGTTCAACAATTTAGGTTGGAAAATTAAGAAGCTTACAATTCATGCCAGAAACTGAAGATGAAAAATCAAAAGTTGGAGGAAAGAGCTTACAAAGCTGAAAAGAGATGGTTAGGCTCAAGCAACAAGACTTTCAGGAGAGAGAGCTCTACTTCAAGAAAAGGGGATTAGCTGAAACTCACAAGGCGACCCAACGTCGGAAGGAGAAGAAAGATTTGAATGAAGCCAATGAAGATGTCACTTTATGGCAAGAAAAGTGGGAAGACAATTTGAGGAAGCAGAAGGAGTTGGAGATCAAGCACACTAGAGGTCAAGAGTCTTCAAGATTCTTTGGATGAACAGAGAGATCTCCTTCAAAAGGCTTACCATCAAGAGAAGGGTCGTCTTCAAAGTTTAGCAGAAATCAAGCAAGCAATAAAGGAAGCTCAGAAAGAAATAGAAGATTTGAAATTGAAAGCTGATGTCAAGAGAGCCAAGAATGATTCTATTACAAGCCAGGAAAGTGAAAGGGTGTTCCTACAGCAAATTGAGGAATTGCATGCCTCCTTTGACCTTAGGGATATCTTAATTCAGAAGCTTGTACAGGAGCCTACACATCCGGATATACCTCAGATGTTGCAAAATGTCAAGCGCCTTAGTTGGAGATTACAGGATGTAGACCTTCCTAAGCTTTAGTTTTATATGCATATGACTTGGATTACCCGCAGGCTTGTTGTGGGAATCCCCTCTCTTTTAATGTACTTTTTCTTTCTTGACATATGAATTTGTACTTTGTGAGGACCTTTGTTATTTCAATTGTCTTCTGATTTACCTGAAGTCTCTGGTTGTTATCCGTTGCACGGACACAAAACAAATGCCACCACCTAGAGTTTGAATGTCACATAGGATTTTCTCAACACCAGAATGGGAAAGTAATTGAGGCCTTGGGGATAAAAGGAACACATTGCATTGCATACACATTATTTGCATTTCTTCTTTGTTTTGCAGATTTTCTACAGGTTGCTTAACTTATTTTCATTTCAGGCAAAGATTACGATGGCCGCCAAGACCCGTCATCTTCGACAGAATATCCCGCATTGTTTCGCAACTCGCAAAAACCCGAGGACAATCATGGATGCTATTCAAACTGAGATTAATGAGTTTCACACCAGAATAGGAGAGTTTATGGTCATGATACAAGGGATGGCTCAGGGACAACAAGATTTGAGAAATGCAATTCAGGGGCTCAACCCTCCTCAGACTAATCCTCCTGTAACCACTCCTGAGGTACAAGTGATTCCTCCCAACACCAACAATGGCCCAGGGGGACCTCAAGTTCCAGAACCTGGCACAACAACCTTCGTCCGGGTACAAGACAGGCAGGAAGATCAGTTCCCTTCTTTTAACAATGATTTGGGGTTTAGCGGAGAAGGAAATTTTCAGGACTTCTTGATGCTTGCTGAGAAAGTTAAGGCCCTCGAGTGTAAGGATACTCTGGGGATAGATGTGTCTGACATGGGCCTAGTCCCTGGGGTGGTTATTCCTCACAAATTCAGCACACCTACTTTTGACAAGTATAATGGTAGCTCCTGCCCTAAAACTCACTTACAGGCATTCTACCGGAAAATTGCTGCCCATACTAGGGATGAAAAGCTCTGGATGTACTACTTCCAGGATAGTCTCTCCGGAGGATCCTTGGAATGGTATATGAAGTTAGAGAGAAGCTTCATGAGAAGCTGGAAGGAATTGGGAGAAGCATTCCTCAAGAAGTATCAATATAATATCGACATGGCGCCCAGTCGCACTCAACTTCAGAGTCTGACTTAGAAAAACTCGAAGAGCTTCAAAGATTACGCACAGAGGTGGCGTGAAGTGGCCGCTAGAGTGCAACCGCCTTTGCTGGAGAGAGAAATGGTAGACCTATTCCTGGATACCCTTCCCGGGAATTTCATGGAGAGGCTAGATGGATGTTCCTCAAGTGGGTTCTCAGATATCATCTTGACTGGCGAGAGGGTAGAAAACTGGATCAAGCAAGGGAAGATTCAGAACAGGGGCGCTTCAAATTCTGGTGTCAAGAAACCCTTCTTGAAGAGGAGAGAAGGAGAAACTAGGGCAGTGTACGCGCATAGGGGATGAGGTAACAAAGGGATTTATCAGTAAGTGGCCCCTGTCACTATATCAACTCAACCTGTTCAACAACAAGTCCAACAACCACAACAGCAACGCCAACAGGGGTACCAACAGAGAGCTCCTCGTCCGTATTACCCCCAAAGGACCAGAGAAAGACATCTCAAAACTCCGCCAATGTCTTATTCACAGCTTTTGAAGAATCTCCTACAGCTCTAGATGATTCAACTACGAACTCTACAACCCCCGAAGCCAGGCCAAATCCCCGAGGGTTATGATACAAACGCCATATGCGAATTTCATTCCGGAGCTCCCGAGCATACCACAGAAAACTGCAAGGCTCTGAAGCATGTTGTTCAAGACCTACTGGATTCTAAAGCGATTAATTTCGCTCCTACTCCTAATGTAATACAGAACCCCATGCCTTCTCAGGGGGGTACAATTGGGGCAGTTGACAATGGGGAGAATCTAAACTTGGTGTGTGATATCGACGACCTACAAACTCTTTTGAATGTTGTTAAAGCATGTTTGATCCAGAGGGGTGTGTTTACAGGTTATGGAAGTGATTGTCCAGGGTGTGTTGAAGTTCCAAATGGTTGTGAGCAGTTAAAAAGGGGATCCAAAGTATGATTAATGAAGGGGTTTTATAGTTTGACAAAGTTGTGAAGGAAAGCGAAGTCTCCACAATAACCATTTTCTATGATCCATCTCAAGTTCCCACGCGGACCAGAGTGACACCGATAACGATTACCATTGTAGGACCAATAATGTATCAGAGTGATAAAGCCATTCCCTGGAATTATGGTGGCGAAGTATATTGTAAAAGCCAGAAGCAAGATTTGGCCACATCTAGCACGACCCCAGCTCAAGTAGAAAACGTTAGAGTAGGGGGCTTTACTAGAAGTGGAAGATTGTTTGCGCCGGAAACACTAAGAAATAGTGTGATACTGTAACACGGTAGGAGAACTGACTTTAGTTATGTTGCAGATAGCAAGAGTCGCCACCGACTTTTATTTTATCCAAAGGAAAGGCATAAAAGAACAGGAAAGACCTTTTAAAAGATTTTTGGGTCCGGGGGGTAGGTTATGTAAAGGGAATGTGTTAGCACCCTTTACATCCATGGTTATCCATGGGCTCTTAGTTACTTAGCTCACTTTAAATGTTTTTGAAATGTGAAGTGTGTGAATAGAAATTTTCATAAGAGTTTGATAATGATCCATGTACGGATGCGTAAAAAACTTTGTTTGGAAAATTTGTTTGAAAGTGTGAAGTGTTTGAAATGTTTTAAAGAGTGAGCAAGTATCTTAAGAGGAACCTACTCTAAGTTTAAGTCTTTTCTGTTCTTGAATTCTTTAAATGGTAAGACTATCCCTATTATTAAGGAATAAGTAGTCATTACCTTGGATGTGAGAGACAAGTAAGGGTCATCTGTTAATGTAGGCAACTGTAGGGTGTATTAAGCAATTTTGGAGGGACTGTCATCTTTATTCGAAAGGGACCAGATCATTATGAAGGCAACATTCGAAAGGGACTTGATCTTTTATTTGTTAAGGGACTAGATGACTTTACTTTGAGGGACTTTTGCTTTATACACCCTACTTGACCTTTTGATTAGGCAACAATGAGAGGTATCCCTAAGGAAGTGAGATGGCGATCAAAGATCGACTTACGTGTGTGAGTGTACAATTTAATATTTATCTTTAAATTTAAATGATCTAAATTAATTTTAAATTACATACATATTACACTCCCTATTTACTAACCATGGCATAAAATAAATAATTTAAACATTATAAAATATTACATCCAGAAGCAATTACAATAATGATAAAAGCAATTTAAATAAATAAAGCAAAATATTAATAAGCAAAATAAATAAGCAATTATAATTGGGTTAGTAAAAAAAATAATAAAATAACACTAAATCAAATGGGGTTAGTAATAAACATGATTAATAATAATAATAATGAAATAAGCAAAAATATTATAATAAACAAAATTTTTAATGGTTAATAAGAAAGTATGAACAATTATATTAATTATTATAAAATTTGAAGTTATGTATAAATTATAAAATTAAATCAATTATGAACATATTATGAAAAATAAATTATAATTACAAAAATTAAATTAGCAATTTTTACATATTTTTAAACATATAATAAAATTATTTACATGCAAAAATTAAATTCTAAACAATTAGAGAATATTTTCATATTATAAAAAATAAATTAAGCATTTTAATTTTTAATTATACTTACATACAAAAATTTAAATTATAAACAATTTATATATTAACAAAAATTAACTCAAGAGTTTTAATGAAGTTTATGAATATAAATAATAAAAGAAGAAAATTAGGGTTTGAAAAGAATATATTTTTTAGGGTTTTAAAAATAAATTAGGTTTTTTTTTATTTACAATATCAATTTAATTATTAAATACCACATACATATAAATAAAAACATATAAAGAAATAAATATATCAATTTAAGTTTTAAGAAAATAATATAAGTTTTTTTTAAACAAAAGAAAATGATTTACATATAATTTAGAAATTATTTTAAATTAATTTAGAAAATAAAAGGAAGAAATAACAAAGAAAATAGAACAAGAAACCAAAAAAAACAGGACCTGGGATTTGAACCCAGGTCCTTTACCTGGATACAGAAGAGCCTTGCCACTGGGCTGCGCGCTGCTAGCTGATGACAAACCACATTCATTTGGTTTTATGCTCATCCTGTAAAACAAAACAAATTGCAAAAAAAATGCGTTGAGGCTGGTTTCGAACCCACGCCGTTGCCCTCACACGCGCACAAGCTTACCACTACACCATCAGCATCATTCAGTAATTTAAATACAAATAAAACTATATAATATAAAAATAATTTTGAATTCCAGGCTGCGCGCGAAACTCCTTCTTCTACCTCCAGACCTGCGCAATTTGCTGCGAATCTTCCCACGAACTTTCCTGCGAATTTTCACTTACAGGAAAACCTACGAATTTCAAAACACACACAAACAGTACAGTTTTATCAAATTAAGGACATCTTTGAGTTCCTTGTGACCTGTACAATCCAATTATACCAACAAAATTCATTTATATTGTGTAAATCAAAGAACCCTAATTTGGAGCTTTAAACCCTAACATGGCATCTCACGGGTTACTCACGGTTTCTTCAATTTCTTTACCCAGAAACGTTCTTCTAATGCCTTGTATGTTAAAATCTGAATTTGAGTTTGGAGAGTTTTTTGAAAATATGAAACTTACACTTTTGAGGCTGGAATTCGTGGCTTGTGATTAGGGTTATCTTATGTACTTATAGTATGATTAATTAGGTCAGAAAAGATTGATGCTTGTGTGAAAAGTTTGATCCAAAAAAGATTCAAAAAGATAAGCTTTAAAAATCAAATATTTTTGCATAAACACTTGCTATTTTAGGCCAATCATCATGATCCTCTTACCACTTTGATTCTAATCATATTTATGAATTTCTAGAAGCTCAATCCTTTTTAAATCTTTGACTTTTATATTTTATTTTAATTTAAAATGATTTTTAATGAATTAAATCAAAATAAATAAAAATAAAATGATAAAAAATCTGATTTTTAAGGTCTTGGGTCGTGCATGAGGTTATAGTATGGATTGGGTCATCATATGGCAAGCCCATTTAAAACAAATTGGTTTTAGACCTCCATTTTCTTCATGAACCAACCAAAAATTTCCCAACTTTGCAAGGGCACACATCCTTCAATTTTAATGCTATGAGGGTGTTCTTGGACATTTTGGAAAGCTTGAAGAGTCCTCTAACCAACCCCGCTGGTTTCATGTCCATATCATTTACCATTCTCAAGTTATGCCCTTTTGAAGTTGTTGACTTTTTGTTGACTTTCAAAAGGACCTATAATGTCTTAGCTCATACCTTCCAAATGAAGCATTTTTGGGATTGGCTTGTGAGACACAAAGTTGTAGAGAATTCAATTTCCTTCAAAATGAGCTTTGGATGGAAACTTGATGATGAAGCATGTGAAAGTTATGGCTGGTCAAAGTTCAGTTGACTTTTACTAAGGAAACCCTAATTTAGAAACTCCTGATTCTTGATGATCTGAAATCTCCTTGATGAATCATGATCAAACCTTGATCAAATGATGAATTTTACTTCATATACTTGATGTTGGCAAAAAATCATGAAGTTTGACTTTGGTTTGACCACAGTTGACCTCAGTTTGACTTTTTAACTGCTTTGACTGATTTTGACTTATCTGATCATCTGACTGAGCAAACTTTTGAGAAAAGTCTTGAAACTTGTCATGGGGGTTCTTACACACATATAAGATGTTATGAAGCTCACTTGAAGTCCTGGAAGTTCATTTAGCCTGATTAAAGTCAAAACCCTAGTTTTGGATGCACTGCTTAGGAGGTGCATTGTCTGAGGGAATTGTCAAATCTTCTGACTATTTGTGAACCTTGTGAATCATCATAAGATGTCTTGTGAACCTTGTGAACCTCATGGAAGGTATTGTGAACCTTGTGAACCTCATAAAGTGTCTTGTAGACTTCATGAACCTCATGAAAGGTCTTGTAAGTATTGTGAACCTTGTGAACCTCATAAAGTGTCTTGTAAACTTCATGAACCTCATGAAAGGTCTTGTGAACCTTGTGAACCTTCTTAGCACACAAAGTCTTGTATTGTGAGGGCAAATTTTGGGGTGCAATAGCTGCCCCTGTTCAATTTTCTGAAACCTGAGGGGTTAGATTGGTATATGTGCCAGTCGTGACCTGGAAGGTTGAAGGGGATTGAACACAAAAGCCCGAAAATTTGCACTCACCGGTGCGTAGAGTAGTATTGATGATTGGTTGAATATAATTGAGTGGGCTTAAAGATGCCACTTGGAGAAAAATTCTTCATATATATTTCTTGGAGGATAAAGCAGTCCAAAATATGAAGGTATAATGATAGCTTTCAGGAAGATAAACAACGTCCCGAGGTAATAATATGCTTTCAGGAGGATAAAGCAGTCCTGAGGGAATGACATAACCCTTGGGAAGATAAACAACGGCCCAAGGTGTCGCTCCCGGGATTTTCATCCTAGTACAAACGCGAAAGTGGCGCGGAAAGGTTAGAGTCGCCAGCCAGACATTTTTATCCCAAAAGAATGGGAAAAGTAATGTTGCACAAACTTGAGGAAGAAGGAAAAGGACGAGGCCTTGCGAACCAAAGATCTGAGTTCGGGAGTCGGTTACGAATTGGGAAGGTATTAGCACCCCAATCCGTCCGTCGTACCCGACGGGATCCACGCTTGCTTGTTTTGTTTCAAAGGGTGAGAAATAAAGAATGCTGCTGAATAAAACCGCTAACTGGAATGGGAATGAGAAATGAGAAAAGAACTGAAATAAGAGAATGAGAATAAAAAGGGGAAAATGTAGGGAAAATAAAGAATGTGCTCGAACGGGCCCTACCCCGCTGCCTACGTACCTCATCGGGATAATGAGGATCAGAGTCGACGTAGTTCGCCTCAATAGGGGTAGAAAAGAAATTGCTTGTGAATTAAAGCTTGAACTGCCTATGCCATTGCTCAGGTGTTGCAGGCTCGGACGACGAGTGCGTAACCGTCTTGCAAGATGACAAGTAGGAGCAAGTTCGCGTACGGAGCGAAGGAGATGAGAAAAGAATTCCCGAAGGAAAGACGCTTATGATTTGTTTGTGTTTTTTAGAAGCTTTTATGAGTGAAAGTTTGCATAGGTGAGTGTACTTAAGTCTTACTCAATGGGATGTGTACATCTCACATCATCCCGAAATGGAATGCGCAAGAGGCACACCTATCTATGGAGGAAATCCCCAAAGCTAGTCCCACAAGTGAAGGCTCAAGCACACTGGCCTATTACCATTATTAAGTGCTTTTGTGGTTTTATGGTTAAGAAGTGTTTTTTAGTTTTTCTTTGTGAGGTACTCATGCTAAGACCTATCCACCACGAGTGATGATTCACACCTCGCCCCGAAATGGAACGCATGTGAACATCTCATAGCAAAGTCTCATGTCACATGAAAGTACTCAACCTTTATTAAATGAATTAGAATTAAGTTTGAAGATGAGAAGAGAGAGCACCAAAGGATCTCAAAGGAAAAATTCTAAAGGGAGACTAAAATAATCCTAAGTATTCACATGCCTGGATATCCTAAAGGTTAGTGAGGTTTCTATCCTAATGAAGAAGAAAGAAGAAGATAGAAGAAGGGATGAGAAAGGCCTAGGCCCAACAAAAGAGTTAGTTCACATAAACATAAAAGGAAGAGGTAAGAATTAGAGACGTGGAACTCAATTCCCACATCTCACACTTACCATAGCCCCTGCAAGGTTAGCATACACAAATGAATACAAGCACAAAGTTCAAAATCAGAATCAACATGGTATAAATAAGGGCCTAAGAGTCCAGCAAGATGAAGAGAGAAGTCACACAATACCAAACAATATCAAAATAAAAGCAATGGAACCAAAAGATGGAATTTAAACACTTAAAGAAACAAATGACTTGAATATGAAGCAAACTCAAAAATTTAGAAGAACCAAGACCTATCCTAGGACCAGGAAGGTACCTATACCCTAGAGGAACCCCAAACAAGAAGAAAAAGTTGGCACAAGTGCCCTTCTAAGCCTATAAGAAATCTAATGAACCAAAAGAAGCAAAATGGGGTAAGGTGAGAACAAGAATCCACAAATAATCAACCAGCCATCTAAAAATTCTACAACTGGAACCAAATGATCTTAAAACACATTATATCAACCTGCCAAAAGGATTTGCAAAAATTCAGAAAGGAACTAGGTCAAATGGAGGCACAAACACAAGCTAGGACAGAAAACTTACATCACAAGATATCTGATCAAAACCCAAGAAATAAATTTCTAAAAATTCTGATAAAAATCACATGAAAACTAGAAGATCTTAGGAACACAATGCAAAAAGAATGGGATCAAAACTCCAAATATTGAAGTCTATAGAAAATCAACAAAACGGGCTGGTCAAAAAATGAAGCAAATGAAGCTATGTACATTGGTGATTTAATTCTGGCACGCCAATCAATGCAAAAAAATAAAATAAAAATGCTACAAAATTCTAGAGACACAAAGGAACATCCATGATTTATTTGGGAATTTTTAGATGAATATTTCTATTTTATACGAGTTAAAACCAAACTCAAATGAAAGAGAAATTAAGTTGAGAAAGAAAATAAAAGAAATAGGAAGGAGGTACATGCAGTAAGTGCTTTTAAATGGAAATGGCTGGGCCTGAAAAGCAGTGGGGTGCGAAAATCATTCTAGTATGGGCCCAGATCTAAACACACAAAACAATCTTTTTAAACACTCTCTTATTCCTTAACCATTATCATTACTCTAATTAATCTTTTCTTTACATTTCTAGCAACTATCAACTAACCTAAACATATTAATCTCTAAAACTATATTATATTTTCTAAAACAAATTCTAAAAAACCATTAAACTAATCCTAAAACCATATTATTTTTCTAAACTATTACTAACTAAACATATTAATCTCTAAAACTATATTATTTTCTAACAATTATCTAACTAAACATATTAATCTCTAAAACTATATTATATTTTCTAAAAACAAATTCTAAAAAACCATTAAACTAATCCTAAAACCATATTATTTTTCTAAACTATTACTAACTAAACATATTAATCTCTAAAACTATATTATTTTCTAACAATTATCTAACTAACCATTAAACTAATCCTAAAACCATATTATTTTTCTAAACTATTACTAACTAAACATATTAATCTCTAAAACTATATATTTCTAAACCACTTTCTAAACAAATATTGATTAAGCTCTATTATATGTCCTAATAATTTCTAAACATGATATTTCCTAAAAAATTTGTAAGCTAATTAACACTATATTGAATTTCTAAACAGGATTCTAATTGATTATTATCCTAATTACTAAACATTTTATATTACATTTCTAAACAATATTCAAGGAACAAACCAAACAGCATCAATAATATAAGCCTCTCTCTCTCTCAACTCGTCATCTTCATCTCCTTCAAACCCTAGAAGAAACCCGCCGCCGCCGCAGCCAGGTTCATCACTTCACCATCGGTCATCACCTCCATCCCCAACCCCTCTCAACGATCGTCTTCTCCTCTCGCCGTTCACCTTCTTCGTCATCCTCACTAAACCTCTCAAACCCTCCGCCTCTTTCATCTCTGCCTCACCATCAGCTAGCTCCATCTTCTTCAAACTATAGGACCTAGCCGCGCCGCTCTCTCTTCCTCCCTCACGGCATCTCTTAGCCTCACTCCGCCGGAGCTCACAATCCGCCGGCCTCTGTTCATCACCTCTCAACCTAACCTAGCCGTTCGGCTTTTCCTTCAAGCTCAACAAGTTTTCGCCGTCAACTCTCACTCTCCCGCGATACTGTCAACCTCAATGCTGCCACCATCTACTTTACCCTAAACCTAAAGCCTCCGCCGACACCTCCGTATCCGCCGGCCAGCCTTCTTCTCCGTCTCTCAATTCATCGCTGTTCATCCTCCTATTTTCTCTAAAACCTAACCTCAATTTCTCTCTACCTCACTCTGTTCTTTTTCCCTCAAACTAACCTAACCTCACGCTTATTACAAATCCAGAATACAAATTCAGAAACAATATGTTCAAAACTCAACTCAAACAAACAAATCAACACTCAAGGTCACGATAAATAATCACAACTGCGAACGGATGCATCTACAAGCTTAGATTCGTACCTGTTAACCGACGGAATTGAAGAAGCCGCCGTGAAATTGATACAAGATTATGAGCTTCGATTGATGATGCCGCCAACTGCAAGGATATCTGCCTCGATTCGGTAACGCTTCACTTCTTCGTAACTCCGTTTTGATCCTCTTGATTTGATATGACTGTATATTGGATTGCTTCGCAGGTTTATCAATGCCGCTGCGACGAATTCAACCGATTGAAGAGGCTGAATTGATTAGAGCGATTGAAGCAGAATTCTAGCTATGCCATTGAATCGAAAACCAAAGCTGAATTCACAGTATTGATGAGGAAGATGTGAGCAAAGTTGATGAAGATTGAGTTCTTGGCTGAGCTTGGAAGAATAATTCAGATCTTGTGTTGAGAAGACTGAAGGAAATTGATGAAGATCATGAAGAATTAGCTGAAGTTTTGTGGAGAGAGTTGATGAAGATTGAAGAATTGATTCAAGATTCAGAGAATTGGTGAGAGTTGTGATTCTGTTAGAGATTTTCGAAAATTGGTGAGAGAGTGATTCTGTTAGAGATTTTTGTTAGAGTGAGATATTTTTGGTTCTGTTATTCTGTTATTTTTCTTGATTGAAGGTCTTTTTTTTTTTAGAGTGAATGTGAATGAATTGCTTTTTTTTTGTTGATGGAAATCAATGAGAAATCTGTTATATTGTGAAAGAAAAATTCTATTATCCATTCTGTTAAGACTTTTTTTTTCTTTTTATGAGAACTTTTCTTCTGTTGTTGTGAAAAGTTTCTTTGTGTTCTTGTTATAACGAACTTTCTTTCTCTTCTGAATTGTGCTAAGTGTGGTAAGCTGATGTAATTTGGCTGTTGTTTGTTTGTGGCTGAGGGATGCGGCTGGGAAAAAGTGATAGCTGAAGCTGTGTACGGTTTGGCAAAAGTGTGTAGAAACTGGCGTATTTGCAGCTTGGCTAAAGTGAGACTTGGAATTGTTTTTGACGTAGCTGCTGCGGGAAGCATTGGCTAGCATGTGGCTTGTTGTTTTAGCAAGTGGTATTGTGGGGCCTGCGCGCATAGGCTTGGCAAGTACTTTTATTTGGCTGATTCGGCTGTTGCTTGAATTCGTGAAGGTTTTTGCAACTGGCTGCAGCTTGGCTTGGCATGGGGATGACTTGATGTGCTGTGGGCCAGGGTTGGTACGGCAAAACGTGACATGAGGCTTGGCAAAGTTTGATTTTGGATGAATTGGCTTTTGGGATAAAGCTTGGTTTGGATAGGCTTAAGAAAGACAACCATGGGCCTAAAAATGTACACGGGCTTATTTTTTTTTATTTTTTTTTGTAAAAAACAAAATATTGGAAATTGAAAATAAATTGAGATAATTTGATAATTTTTGATAGATGGATATATAATGGATAATTTTTGATAGATGGATATATAATTTTTGATAGATGAAAATAAATTGAAATGATTGAATTGGGAAAAATATAATGGATATATGGGTGATTGAAAAAAATGGAATATTCGGATAATCAGTAGAAAATTGGATATCGACAAATGGATGATATTTTGGATAATATGATTTGGTAAAAAATCGAAAATAAAGGATAATGAAAGGTGGTCATCAAAAAAAGGTATACGGATGAATAAATGGTTTAATCGGAAAGAAAAATGGATAATGGATGAAATTTGGTTTTCAAGCCCACAACAAATCTCGATTATTTTGCACAAGCCTCTGATAAAATGAATACATCCAACCAAAGAACCACTGAACAACTGAATAAATCGCCACTCAAACCACAAATGTCCTCTGAAAATTGTCTGATTATTTTCCCTGATAAACTGAATCCATACTGAGGAAAATAAATCCTCAGATGAATTGCTGATGAACTGAAGAATCCTTAATCAAGACGAATTGAACTAAACTTCTCACAATCCACTGTCCGATAACCAGAGAATTTTCACACACAACAACTCGAACTTCGGATACGCCATTCTTGGGACACAGTCCACTGAGACAGATAACTTGCAACTGAAGGAACATTTGGTAGTTTGACCAAGATTAGGTCAACCGTCTGTTTGCCTCAGATTACCGCACTGAAATCACTGCTAGCATATGCTATGCTTCCACAATGAATGTTATGTTTCATTTTCCTATGCTAATGATGCAACGCAAAAAATATGAAAATGATATGAATATGATGAACATGATGCTCTATGGTGCTTAAAAACAAGAGGGCAAATTTGGGGTGTCTACAGCTGCCCCTATTCAATCAACTGTTAATCTGAAAAGGATGAGAGCATGAGCTATTGACCATTCAAGATAAACTGTGATTGAATACCAAGAAAACCACAAATTTGCACTCTGACGAAGAATGCAACACCGGGAAATAAACCCGACCAAATGATGCTCTAGGGATAAGAAGGAGGGAAAAAGCAGACGAGCTTCTTCCAAGTTGAAACTGATATCTGGAATACTATCATGTTGACAGACGAGTCTTCGAATGACCTGTGACGCCAGGTGCAGAGAGCGGACGAGCCCTTAAGGATCTTCAAAGTAGCCTGAGATAGACGAATCTCCTTCACTTCCTTACACAGATAAGTGGAATAAGACGGACGAGTCTCCTTCGGATAACCCTTACGCAGACTCCGGGAATGCATATAAGTCTGTGGGATAGACATGCAATCAAGGTAGACGAACCTTCTTCATATATTATCCGCGGATATATGGTATAAGACAGACGAGTCTTCTTAACAAACCTGTTACGCCAGGTGCAGCAACAACAATAATTGGTGCCTGAGACAGACGAGCCTCCTTCGGATTTACCTGTTACGCCAGGCCCGGTAACCATTTCGACATTTAGTTCCCACTGTCAGGATTCGAAACCTCTTCAATACAGACGAGTATTGGATGATCATCAAGATAACACAGACGAGTGTTATAGGTCAATGATACAGACGAGTATCAGACGATGATCTGAGAAACACAGACGAGTGTCTCAGACAATGATACAGATGAGTATCAGCCACAGGTATAGACGAATACCAGAAATTCAAACACAGACGAGCATTTGAAGTAGCAATACAGAAATACCAGGGTAAACAGCAAATCCTCACATATAGGTGTAAGCTAGCACAGACGAGTGCTGGGGATGATACAGACGAGTATCCAAGCAAAGCAAACGAGCTTCAGAACACAAACGACTTCTGGGGAATAAAAGCAGACGAGCTTCAAACAAACACGGACGAGTGCTGGACAGTTGCAGATGAGCAACAGCAGAGAATACATATCAAGGCACAAACGAGTGCAGCGAAGGATCCAATACCAAACACAGACGAGTGTTGGGGAGGTTGCAGACGAGCAACAACAAATATCATATCAGAACACGGACGAGTGTTGAGGAATTGCGGACGAGCAACAACAACCAAACACAGACGAGTGTTAGAAAATTGTAGACGAACAATATCAAGGTAATCATAAGCCAATGTTGGGGGAAGGCAGACGAGAAATACCACAGAGCCAACACAGACGGGTGTTGAAAGATGCAGACGAGCAACAATAAAGCAGTAATACCAACGTTGGGGAGAACTCCGTTTAGGGATAACACAAACGAGTGTTGACAAACACAGACGAGCGGTAGACAAATGCCTGATTGGCAGCAAGAGATACAACTCTGCAGGGGAAGACAAGTCAGGAGGTTTGGACACTCAACTCTGACTGAGGTGATGAATATCTGGCTGTATCATCAAATACCTAAAAGTATGGCAACTTGGCTAGGAAATATTTCACGGACGGAGGTGAAAATCAAATATGAACTCTGTGGGGACAGGATCATCTTCGAACTTGGATGGGGAATCAAAGGCATGGCACCGCTGAGGGAGCAAACTGCTGGGGAGGAATGACACCCCTTATACTGCTGAGAATTGCCCCTGTCTGAAGGAAAACTTCTGATTGGGGATGATACCCACCTTCTGCTACCTTGCTGGGAGAAATTTCATCTTCCACTTTACTGAGGATGATAGATAATGTCAATGATAAAGCTTCCCGCTGAAGATAAGAGCTCAAGTTGCCACTTGCTGGGATAAGAGATAAATCCTCTCATGTTGGGAATGAGAGATGTAAGGCATCTCATGCTGGGGATGAGAGACGATGATATCTTTCTGCTCAAGAAGTAACCTTCCATTTGTCGCACTACTAGAGAAGGAATTGTCTAATGAGACTTGCTAAGGAATTCTGATCAATGAAGTTCGCCGACGAAACAACTCTTGAAGTACTGTGCCGACAATGGCTTTGCCCCTAGCCCTGGGTTGCTAGGTTGCCGACTAATCATGAGTGAACAATGATTCTTTGCAATTTTCAACTCGCCTCAGATTAAGGTCCATCGGAAGAAAATGTCTCAAGAGGATTTTACAGAAAACTGGCATACGAAATGCCTCAGTGTCTTCAAACTCTTGGAGAGATTTGTCGGATCTCGAAATAACTGCCCCAGACTGCATGGTCTATGAAAGAAATTTGCCTCACGAGGATTAATGAAAAACCTCATATCACCGTGAAATATTATGCCCCAGTATTTTGACCTTTGGATAGGTGCTTTGGATTTACCGTCTTCGGGAGAAAGTACTTCTCATGCTCTTAGGATGGCCTGCCCCGGTACAAGTCTTGAAGTGATCACCCCTGAATGACTTTGTTTTGAAGAAAACACCCATGCCAATTGTTCTTTGAGAGATTGGATCTCGAATTAACTGCCCCAGTTTGGTTGAAATTTGAATACATGCCTCAGACTAATGGCTCTTTGAGAGATTTGAATCTCGAAGTGATTGCCCCAGCTTGGCTGAATTTTGAAGAGATTGCTCGACATGATTGCCCCGGATTGGCTAGCTCTTCCCACGACTGGTTGGTAAGGTCCCCACTCAATGGAGTTTTTTTTTTGTTTTTTTGAAAAGTGCATCTCAATAGATCGACCTTCGGAAGTTTCAGACTTCTCAACTTGGCAAGATTAAGCTTCTGGACTGAGATTCCATATGTAAACTTTTATGATGCCAAACAAATGTATGTAAGCAGAAAATATTTATTTTGAGAATGAAAATTCTAATGCAACACACATGTTAATCTTGAAGTTTTACTGTAAAAAGATGTCGTCAACCTTTGTGAGTGAATCACTGGTTAAATACGACATTGGTTTTTGATGAATGAAAGCACGCACATGCAACACCAACAAAGAACTTTTAGCACAACTCATAGGAGTCAGGAACGCGATCTTGTGGTAGTACGCTCTCAAGATAACCCTGTTTAGTTAGGACTTTTGAGGGTTGTATCGTGGTCTGGTTCACGGTTATAAAAATAAAGGATATAGGCTCGAAGTTTATTTGTGCCCACCCATCTTCGTGATGTTCTCCATTCCTATGTTCAGCTAGCTTTCACAAGCGCTCACTTCTCAAAAAGGGTTTTGTGATGGTTGAGGAACCAATTACACTAACGGTTTAAGCACTTATCAAGTTGTTGTTTGGAGTCAGTCATCCCTTCGTCTTTCGTGTCTGTATCACACGACTTTGTTCTTGTTCAAGGATCTTTCTTGTGTAATCCTTTTCGTATTTCACTTTTGCATTATTTTGCTTATCCCTAACTTTTGCCTGGACTGATTCTTGTGAATCTTTGATTGTGAAGTCCAGCGGGATGCCCTAATTTTTCCTAAGTCGCTTGTTTTCAAGTTTTGACTTAGCGGGCTTTTTTATTCATTTTTTCTTTTTTCTTTTTTTTTGAACAAATCGTGTGACACTGTTTGTCTTGATTGCTTTGAAAGGATCGTGACTGTCTCACTTCTTGGTTGAGGAAGGATAACCTTTGTGGTTTCCGGTCTCTGGACTCTTGATTGGGATAACCATTGTGGTTTCTGGTCTTTGGACCTCTTGATTTGGTACAACGAAAGGTAATGGATCCTTAGATTCGCACTCCTTTTGAAATTTGAACGCTCGGTCAAACTAACTGACGCCTACCCTTCCCCTGGGTTAAATGCAAGGGTTTTTTCATGCGAAAAGAAACTCCTACTTCAAGGCTCAAATGGGTTGGCGAGGGTCTATCTCCCTTATATCTCCGGTGTTTAGGATTTGAAACAATGCCTGTACATCGTCAACAGGGTCTTTCTCAAAAGCACACAATTAGAGATCTTTGCGTTTTCATTTCATCATCCTCCCTGATAGAGTTTAAGCACAACAGTTGGTATTGCAATGCACATACACAAAGTCATGAGTGAATACGAATGGATTACTTCAAGAAAAACATGTGCATTTTATTATGATTATCATTCAAAAACAAATAAGTTTCATGCATGCATACAAATGTTTAAACAAACAATATAAACTATAAATGAAAATGCAGTAAAGAAGCTGAACATTGCCGTCATTGAGGAGACTTGACTCCGTCTGAACTTATTGCTTCTGAAGATGCCCTTGCAAACTAGGATGCCAATTTGATGAGGATATTTCAATATATGGGCAGACTTCCTAGCATGATGACCTTTGATTCGATCGAATTTTGCACCTAGTGCCTGAACACATCATAGTTGTCAAATGGTATGCCTAAATGCCCCTGGGTGGTACTTGCATCTAGCCTTCACATCATGGTTGCAATTATTGAGGAGGCCTGACTCTGTCTGGATTTATTGCTCTCGGAGACTTTCAACAGTCAGCAGTCTGGATGTTCATTCCATTACAGTTTTGTGTCATATTCCCCCTTTTACCTGGCGTGAACATAATAGTCTTGGAGCCAATCAAATTCGGGACCTTGTCTTCACCTTTGCCTCTGAAAGACTTGCAATCTTCAATTAAACGACCAGGTGCCCCAGAATGGTAATCATACTTGGCATTGAAACCTCAAAGGAAGCTTTGTCGGAGATGATCCTGATGCAATTAGCTCAACCAGTTCGAATTTGAGTAAATGAGGAAACTTGTTGCACGTACGTCATCAGAATATGATCAAACTTCTTCTCAAGTTGTTTTGGCCTTTACCCGCATTCTCTGCCCCTAGGATTCTCTTGGGAAGCTCAGGTCGGATGCTGACAAACAACATCTGGAGGGAAGAGGTTGATAAAGTTAATAGATAAGGTTGCTCGGAAAGATCTTGCGCGATCTCTTGCCTACGTATCTCCATTGACTAATGGAGAATCAGAGCAGCGTAGTTCCCCTCAATAGGGATGAAAATAGCTTTGTTCAGAATTTCCATAACCAAGCTCATCTGAGTCTTCATTTGGTTGACTTCCTGTTTCAGCAGTTTCTGGTTTTGAAATAAAGCTTATACCTCTGCCCTGAATGGCCTCAGCTGGGTCTTCCTTCGATTACCTCCGCCCGGAGTTGCTTCAAATATATACCTTGATGATTGTGATTCAAGTTGTTCATTCTGATGAGAAATCAAGTCAGGAAAAGAATTTGTCTCTGAACACCTGTCAAGAATGCAAGGATGTATGCAAATGCCATGTTCAATTATTTCTGAGGAATCTATCTGCTTTAATTCAAGTTTTGATACAGAAAAATCCAACAACATGATTCAGATATGTGATCCTCGGAAATAACTGAACATGTATGCAGAAATGCTATGATGTCATGTATGCAACAGACGTGTGATCAATGGTGTGATGTTGGTGTTGAGCAGTGAACCAACTGTTTGTATAGAACCCCCATAACGGCACCATCTCTGTATAGAACCCCATAACTGAGAACCCAATAACTGTAGAACTGGATCACATAATAGAATAGTCACTGATGGTGTTGAAGTTGAACAACGAGCCAAGTGTCTGTGGAGAGTCATAATAACAGTCACAATATCAGGGTCACCATGGTAATCACAGTAACAATCTCTCTGAATAGAAATCCCGGATCTCAGAATCAAAGAACCATAGAACACTGAACAATACTGGCAAAGTGGGTATGTTGAAGTTTAGGGTTCCTGCAAACCTGTAAACCCCTCCCAATCTCACGGGTGTGCTACTCGGGTCAACATCACGGACTCTCAAAGCCGAATAGCAATAATACGTTCACCATTTCCGAGAAATGGCTCATGACCAAATCAGGGAATCGGTTTGGCATTATGTACTAATCAGGGAGGCCTCAGCTGAGTCCAAGGAAACAAGCATCCCTCATTGGTCCCCAGCTTCAAGCACTGAATCGAGAAACAATAGTACATTCATCCCGAAGGGTACAATACTACCGTCATACGAACAATTTGCCTTGACTGGATTCCTATGAGAGAACCAGGCCATCCTATGTGAGTTCCCAGTGGACCCTCGGATGCGAGTGGGTTTGCCAACAAATGTGGTCTGCCACTGTCATCACTAGAGAGGGTTGTTTCCACAAAGGTTCTCAATGATCGGTCCCCAGATGCACATAACTATCAAGGTCCTATCCCGAAGTGGAGGAAATCCCCACACAAGATATTTCCAAGACAGTCGCAATCTGGGCGTGAAACACATCGCCACTCATCATGTCACATGCGAGTACAATATGTCCACTCTAATCCTAGGGTGCACTCAAGCCGGGTACTTGGCTTATCTCTCAGAAACAATATCACCCAAACCCACCAAACAGAAAACCAGTCCAGACAGTCCAGTATGATATACATGATGCAGAAAATAAATACTGAAAACTGTAAATAAAGCTGTAAACAAAAGCGGTAAACAAACAACAATACGATATAACAAGCCACAACAAACAAACATCACCCAAAGAAATAGAAACAAACAAGCGCTAGGAGAGACTCACAGGGGAACCAAAGAGACTCTGGGTTCGATCCCCAGCAGAGTCGCCAGCTGTCGCTCCCGGGATTTTCATCCTAGTACAAACGCGAAAGTGGCGCGGAAAGGTTAGAGTCGCCAGCCAGACATTTTTATCCCAAAAGAATGGGAAAAGTAATGTTGCACAAACTTGAGGAAGAAGGAAAAGGACGAGGCCTTGCGAACCAAAGATCTGAGTTCGGGAGTCGGTTACGAATTGGGAAGGTATTAGCACCCCAATCCGTCCGTCGTACCCGACGGGATCCACGCTTGTTTGTTTTGTTTCAAAGGGTGAGAAATAAAGAATGCTGCTGAATAAAACCGCTAACTGGAATGGGAATGAGAAATGAGAAAAGAACTGAAATAAGAGAATGAGAATAAAAAGGGGAAAATGTAGGGAAAATAAAGAATGTGCTCGAACGGGCCCTACCCCGCTGCCTACGTACCTCATCGGGATAATGAGAATCAGAGTCGACGTAGTTCGCCTCAATAGGGGTAGAAAAGAAATTGCTTGTGAATTAAAGCTTGAACTACCTATGCCATTGCTCAGGTGTTGCAGGCTCGGACGACGAGTGCGTAACCGTCTTGCAAGATGACAAGTAGGAGCAAGTTCGCGTACGGAGCGAAGGAGATGAGAAAAGAATTCCCGAAGGAAAGACGCTTATGATTTGTTTGTGTTTTTTAGAAGCTTTTATGAGTGAAAGTTTGCATAGGTGAGTGTACTTAAGTCTTACTCAATGGGATGTGTACATCTCACATCATCCCGAAATGGAATGCGCAAGAGGCACACCTATCTATGGAGGAAATCCCCAAAGCTAGTCCCACAAGTGAAGGCTCAAGCACACTGGCCTATTACCATTATTAAGTGCTTTTGTGGTTTTATGGTTAAGAAGTGTTTTTTAGTTTTTCTTTGTGAGGTACTCATGCTAAGACCTATCCACCACGAGTGATGATTCACACCTCGCCCCGAAATGGAACGCATGTGAACATCTCATAGCAAAGTCTCATGTCACATGAAAGTACTCAACCTTTATTAAATGAATTAGAATTAAGTTTGAAGATGAGAAGAGAGAGCACCAAAGGATCTCAAAGGAAAAATTCTAAAGGGAGACTAAAATAATCCTAAGTATTCACATGCCTGGATATCCTAAAGGTTAGTGAGGTTTCTATCCTAATGAAGAAGAAAGAAGAAGATAGAAGAAGGGATGAGAAAGTCCTAGGCCCAACAAAAGAGTTAGTTCACATAAACATAAAAGGAAGAGGTAAGAATTAGAGATGTGGAACTCAATTCCCACATCTCACACTTACCATAGCCCCTGCAAGGTTAGCATACACAAATGAATACAAGCACAAAGTTCAAAATCAGAATCAACATGGTATAAATAAGGGCCTAAGAGTCCAGCAAGATGAAGAGAGAAGTCACACAATACCAAACAATATCAAAATAAAAGCAATGGAACCAAAAGATGGAATTTAAACACTTAAAGAAACAAATGACTTGAATATGAAGCAAACTCAAAAATTTAGAAGAACCAAGACCTATCCTAGGACCAGGAAGGTACCTATACCCTAGAGGAACCCCAAACAAGAAGAAAAAGTTGGCACAAGTGCCCTTCTAAGCCTATAAGAAATCTAATGAACCAAAAGAAGCAAAATGGGGTAAGGTGAGAACAAGAATCCACAAATAATCAACCAGCCATCTAAAAATTCTACAACTGGAACCAAATGATCTTAAAACACATTATATCAACCTGCCAAAAGGATTTGCAAAAATTCAGAAAGGAACTAGGTCAAATGGAGGCACAAACACAAGCTAGGACAGAAAACTTACATCACAAGATATCTGATCAAAACCCAAGAAATAAATTTCTAAAAATTCTGAGAAAAATCACATGAAAACTAGAAGATCTTAGGAACACAATGCAAAAAGAATGGGATCAAAACTCCAAATATTGAAGTCTATAGAAAATCAACAAAACGGGCTGGTCAAAAAATGAAGCAAATGAAGCTATGTACATTGGTGATTTAATTCTGGCACGCCAATCAATGCAAAAAAATAAAATAAAAATGCTACAAAATTCTAGAGACACAAAGGAACATCCATGATTTATTTGGGAATTTTTAGATGAATATTTCTATTTTATACGAGTTAAAACCAAACTGAAATGAAAGAGAAATTAAGTTGAGAAAGAAAATAAAAGAAATAGGAAGGAGGTACATGCAGTAAGTGCTTTTAAATGGAAATGGCTGGGCCTGAAAAGCAGTGGGGTGCGAAAATCATTCTAGTATGGGCCCAGATCTAAACACACAAAACAATCTTTTTAAACACTTTCTTATTCCTTAACCATTATCATTACTCTAATTAATCTTTTCTTTACATTTCTAACAACTATCAACTAACCTAAACATATTAATCTCTAAAACTATATTATATTTTCTAAAACAAATTCTAAAAAACCATTAAACTAATCCTAAAACCATATTATTTTTCTAAACTATTACTAACTAAACATATTAATCTCTAAAACTATATTATTTTCTAACAATTATCTAACTAAACATATTAATCTCTAAAACTATATTATATTTTCTAAAAACAAATTCTAAAAAACCATTAAACTAATCCTAAAACCATATTATTTTTCTAAACTATTACTAACTAAACATATTAATCTCTAAAACTATATTATTTTCTAACAATTATCTAACTAACCATTAAACTAATCCTAAAACCATATTATTTTTCTAAACTATTACTAACTAAACATATTAATCTCTAAAACTATATATTTCTAAACCACTTTCTAAACAAATATTGATTAAGCTCTATTATATGTCCTAATAATTTCTAAACATGATATTTCCTAAAAAATTTGTAAACTAATTAACACTATATTGAATTTCTAAACAGGATTCTAATTGATTATTATCCTAATTACTAAACATTTTATATTACATTTCTAAACAATATTCAAGGAACAAACCAAACAGCATCAATAATATAAGCCTCTCTCTCTCTCAACTCGTCATCTTCATCTCCTTCAAACCCTAGAAGAAACCCGCCGCCGCCGCAGCCAGGTTCATCACTTCACCATCGGTCATCACCTCCATCCCCAACCCCTCTCAACGACCGTCTTCTCCTCTCGCTGTTCACCTTCTTCGTCATCCTCACTAAACCTCTCAAACCCTCCGCCTCTTTCATCTCTGCCTCACCATCAGCTAGCTCCATCTTCTTCAAACTATAGGACCTAGCCACGCCGCTCTCTCTTCCTCCCTCACGGCATCTCTCAGCCTCACTCCGCCGGAGCTCACAATCCGCCGGCCTCTGTTCATCACCTCTCAACCTAACCTAGCCGTTCGGCTTTTCCTTCAAGCTCAACAAGTTTTCGCCGTCAACTCTCACTCTCCCACGATACCGTCAACCTCAATGCTGCCACCATCTACTTTACCCTAAACCTAAAGCCGCCGCCGACACCTCCGTATCCGCCGGCCAGCCTTCTTCTCCGTCTCTCAATTCATCGCTGTTCATCCTCCTATTTTCTCTAAAACCTAACCTCAATTTCTCTCTACCTCACTCTGTTCTTTTTCCCTCAAACTAACCTAACCTCACGCTTATTACAAATCCAGAATACAAATTCAGAAACAATATTTTCAAAACTCAACTCAAACAAACAGATCAACACTCAAGGTCACGATAAATAATCACAACTGCGAACAGATGCATCTACAAGCTTAGATTCGTACCTGTTAACCGACGGAATTGAAGAAGCCGCCGCGAAATTGATACAAGATTATGAGCTTCGATTGATGATGCCGCCAACTGCAAGGATATCTGCCTCGATTCGGTAACGCTTCACTTCTTCGTAACTCCGTTTTGATCCTCTTGATTTGATATGACTGTATATTGGATTGCTTCGCAGGTTTATCAATGCCGCTGCGACGAATTCAACCGATTGAAGAGGCTGAATTGATTAGAGCGATTGAAGCAGAATTCTAGCTATGCCATTGAATCGAAAACCAAAGCTGAATTCACATTATTGATGAGGAAGATGTGAGCAAAGTTGATGAAGATTGAGTTCTTGGCTGAGCTTGGAAGAATAATTCAGATCTTGTGTTGAGAAGACTGAAGGAAATTGATGAAGATCATGAAGAATTAGCTGAAGTTTTGTGGAGAGAGTTGATGAAGATTGAAGAATTGATTCAAGATTCAGAGAATTGGTGAGACTTGTGATTCTGTTAGAGATTTTCGAAAATTGGTGAGAGAGTGATTCTGTTAGAGATTTTTGTTAGAGTGAGATATTTTTGGTTCTGTTATTCTGTTATTTTTCTTGATTGAAGGTCTTTTTTTTTAGAGTGAATGTGAATGAATTGCTTTTTTTTTTTGATGGAAATCAATGAGAAATCTGTTATATTGTGAAAGAAAAATTCTATTATCCATTCTGTTAAGACTTTTTGTCTTTTTATGAGAACTTTTCTTCTGTTGTTGTGAAAAGTTTCTTTGTGTTCTTGTTATAACGAACTTTCTTTCTCTTCTGAACTGTGCTAAGTGTGGTAAGCTGATGTAATTTGGCTGTTGTTTGTTTGCGGCTGAGGGATGCGGCTGGGAAAAAGTGATAGCTGAAGCTGTGTACGGTTTGGCAAAAGTGTGCAGAAACTGGCGTATTTGCAGCTTGGCTAAAGTGAGACTTGGAATTGTTTTTGACGTAGCTGCTGCGGGAAGCATTGGCTAGCATGTGGCTTGTTGTTTTAGCAAGTGGTATTGTGGGGCCTGCGCGCATAGGCTTGGCAAGTACTTTTATTTGGCTGATTCGGCTGTTGCTTGAATTCGTGAAGGTTTTTGCAACTGGCTGCAGCTTGGCTTGGCATGGGGATGACTTGATGTGCTGTGGGCCAGGGTTGGTACGGCAAAACGTGACATGAGGCTTGGCAAAGTTTGATTTTGGATGAATTGGCTTTTGGGATAAAGCTTGGTTTGGATAGGCTTAAGAAAGACAACCATGGGCCTAAAAATGTACACGGGCTTATTTTTTTTATTTTTTTTTTGTAAAAAACAAAATATTGGAAATTGAAAATAAATTGAGATAATTTGATAATTTTTGATAGAAATGGATAAAATGCTAATGAAAAAATGGTTATTTGAAATGATTGAATTGGGAAAAATATAATGGATATATGGGTGATTGAAAAAAATGGAATATTCGGATAATCAGTAGAAAATTGGATATCGACAAATGGATGATATTTTGGATAATATGATTTGGTAAAAAATCGAAAATAAAGGATAATGAAAGGTGGTCATCAAAAAAAGGTATACGGATGAATAAATGGTTTAATCGGAAAGAAAAATGGATAATGGATGAAATTTGGTTTTCAAGCCCACAACAAATCTCGATTATTTTGCACAAGCCTCTGATAAAATGAATACATCCAACCAAAGAACCACTGAACAGCTGAATAAATCGCCACTCAAACCACAAATGTCCTCTGAAAATTGTCTGATTATTTTCCCTGATAAACTGAATCCATACTGAGGAAAATAAATCCTCAGATGAATTGCTGATGAACTGAAGAATCCTTAATCAAGACGAATTGAACTAAACTTCTCACAATCCACTGTCCGATAACCAGAGAATTTTCACACACAACAACTCGAACTTCGGATACGCCATTCTTGGGACACAGTCCACTGAGACAGATAACTTGCAACTGAAGGAACATTTGGTAGTTTGACCAAGATTAGGTCAACCGTCTGTTTGCCTCAGATTACCGCACTGAAATCACTGCTAGCATATGCTATGCTTCCACAATGAATGTTATGTTTCATTTTCCTATGCTAATGATGCAACGCAAAAAATATGAAAATGATATGAATATGATGAACATGATGCTCTATGGTGCTTAAAAACAAGAGGGCAAATTTGGGGTGTCTACACAAGGTAATAATATGCTTTCAGGAGGATAAACAACGTCCCGAGGTAATAATATGCTTTCAGGAGGATAAAGCAGTCCTGAGGGAATGACATAACCTTTGGGAAGATAAACAACGGCCCAAGGTAATAATATGCTTTCAGGAGGATAAAGCAGTCCTGAGGGATTGATAGCTTTCAGAAAGATAAACAACGTTCTGAGGAAATAATATGCTTTCAGGAGGATAAATAACGTCCTGAGGTAGGGGTGATAGCTTTCAGGAAGATAAACAACGTCCTGAGGAAGTGGTAACCTTTGGGAAGATAAACAACGGCCCAAGGTAATAATATGCTTTCAGGAGGATAAAGCAGTCCTGAGGGAATGATATGCTTTTAGGAGGATAAAGCAGTCCTGAGGTAGTGATATGCTTTCAGGAGGATAAACAACGTCCTGAGGGATTGATATGCTTTCAGGAGGATAAACAACATCCTGAGGTGATGATATGCTTTCAGAAAGATGAACAACGTTCTGAGGTATAATATGCTTTCAGGAGGATGAACAACGTCCTGAGGAAGTGATGATAGCTTTCAGGAAGATAAACAACGTCCCGAGGAGATAATATGCTTTCAGGAGGATAAACAACATCCTGAGGTGATGATATGCTTTCAGAAAGATGAACAACGTTCTGAGGTATAATATGCTTTCAGGAGGATGAACAACGTCCTGAGGAAGTGATATGCTTTCAGAAAGATAAACAACATTCTGAAGGAATGATAATATGCTTTCAGGAGGATAAAGCAGTCCTAAGGAAGTGGTAACCTTTGGGAAGATAAACAACGGCCCAAGGTAATGATATGCTTTCAGGAGGATAAAGCAGTCCTGAGGTATGAGAAGCTTTCAGGAAGATAAACGACGTCCTGAGGAAATGATAACTTTTGGGAAGATGAACAACGGCCCAATAGTCACAATTTGTTGATGAAATTTATCTGCTGGAGAATTAACCTGAAAACAAGGTAGCATCCTGTATGGTAATATTAGTTTATGCATTATGTATGCATGTATGATATGATGCACTTAAGTAATGTATTATGTATTTATATATATGTATGTTATGATGTAAATGATGTATGTATGAATCATGTAGCATGAAGCGTCTGGATATCTTCGTATAACAACTGCTGGCCAAGGAAAATAAATCCCGATTCGTTGCTGAAGAATATAAGGAACTTGTTCCCGTCTTGCTTGATACTATATTATACATAACTTCCTGTCTTCGTTTGATAGTAGGGTACACATAACCTTCCGTCTGCTGGGGATAGTAGGGTATACATAACCTCCCGTCTTCGTTTGATAGTAGGGTACACATAACCTTCCGTCTTCGTTCGTCGTACTCCTATTGGAAAGTAAATTCCCGAATATCCGTATGAGGATAAAAGAGATGGATATAAATTCCAGGGGAGATGTGACTTTATGAAGATGGATTTGTCCTACTGGGGATTTGTAACTGTCCTGTAGGGGTGAACCTGGTGAAGCTTCGTTGGAATCCTTCCCTCGTTCGTCCTTAATAAATACTATTACTGCATTTTCATGCATTTCTGGTAAACATCAATCATATTAATCATTTATGCATTTCTGGTAATCATCAATCATATTCAGCATCTATGCATTTCTGGTAAACATTAATCATATTCAAAAGCATACATACATTCAAACACAACCAATGGATGTTTCGCTTAGGGTAAAAGTAAATCTGGATTCAGAGGGAAAAGTAAAGCTGAACTTGAAAACAGAATCATTTCAATTTCGAGAGCGCATAACCAAATGGATTTAGAGCTCCTGAGATTCTTAACTTTCCTGAATACCTTCCCAGAAATCCTCATGGTTGGATCTGAAGATATGATACTGACACCATTTGATACTACCGGCGTAGACAATTAATTCTCACAATGGCTTTTGCTGAGAACTCCAAATCAAGGTAATATAACGAGAGGAATGTGTCTTCAAATTGTAATGGACCATATACGCTCCGGCTACTAGATTTGAAAAGACAGCATTGCCCCTTGGTTGAGAATGAATTGTCCCAAAAGGGAAGTATCTGAAAGTAGTTATCTCAAGAGAAATAAGCAGAATGCCCCACAATAATATGCCCCTGACATCATGAACTTTATAATGTTACCCTTGGTAATTCAAATACACGAGGAAAGCTGCCCCTGGCTATTAAGCACTGTTGAATCTGGACCTGATTGCCCCGAATGATTTGAACAGTAACTTGGTATACCTCCTTGACTAGGAGACAATAACCATGCCCCTGGCATTATGAATTCTGTAATGTTACCCTTGGCACTTCAGATAGATGAGGAGATCTGCCTCTGGCTGCTTAAACATAGCTGAATCTTTGTCCTGATTGCCCCAAATGAGTTAGGAAGTATCATGGCCTGCCCCATTGATTGGGAGATAATGACTATGCCCCTTTGTATACATGGACTTTGATCCAGGAAGCAACTTTGTTTATCGGAAGGACTTTGAACATTCATCCTGTAAGTTTCTCTGTTTATCAAACACTCAAGTATATGTAAACAAATATATTCAAAAATGCAATGCTTATGTCTGTCTTGAAGTTTTGAAAAAGAGTTATTTTAGAAACACAATTTTTGTGAAAACTATGATATTAACTCAAGTTTTATAATAAGCCCTAAAGGAGTCAGGATACCTTTTTGTAACAGTACGCTTTCAAACTAACCATGCTTCAGTTAGGACTTTTAAAGGGTTGTAACGTGGCCTGGTTCATGGTTTAAGAAACAAAAGATAAAGGCTCAAATTTATTTGTACCCAACCCACTCTCCATGATGTTCTTCAGTCCTATGCTCAGTTAACTTATGCATTGAAGTTCCAAAGAAGTTTGGTATTGTAACACTGATATTTGTGATGGTTCAGCCACCAAAAATTTATTTGAACATTCAGTCATCCTTCTTTGTTGAGGATTCATAGTGACCTCTCTTTTTTTTTGACTTTATTATCCCTCCTGAACTGCTTATTTCAAGGTTACAGTCAGCGGGATGTCTTGATGTTCTACTAAGTCTTCTTCATAGATTTTGACTTAGTAGGTTTTTCTTTTGCTGGATATTGACTGTCAGGTTTAACGATTACAGAGAACCATCATTAGTTGTGTACAACACAGATAATTGACATATTTGAGTTAACTGAGTAACTACCCTGCCCCGGGTTATGAATAAGGGTTTTAATTTGTGCGAGAATAAAAAATCCTATTTCATAGGCTCAAAAGGGTTGACTAGGGATTAACTTCCTTATATCTCCACTGTTTAGGAATTGAAACAATGCCTGCACATCGTCAGCATAGTCTGTTCAAAAGCATACTGCCTAATATTATGGTATGGTTTTCGTCATCCTCCCTCTACAGGCTTATAGCTTTATCAGGAGTTAAATATCACAAAATAGAAATATGAAGCATAGTTCAAAATATAGTGAAACGAATGGATTAATTCAAGACAAACATATGCAATGCATTAATGAAAACAAAAGTTTGACATAATAGTAAGTGTTTAAACAAACAAAAGAAATTACAAATGAAAATTCAAATGTTGTCCCATCCAGTTGGCTGAATGTCTTCAATTGCAATCTGTGAACTTTGAGGAGCAGTATACTTCACCATGAAATCAAATTTACCACTTGGATGCCCCAAGGTGCCCCATATCTCAACAGGCATAGGTACTCTTCCTTTTTTGTTACTTTGGGCCACTTGTCTTGCAGCTTCGGTGTTTGATGGACGATAGTAGAACTCAACTTGACCTTCTGGAGTAACCTCTAGGATTCTTTCGTCAATTAGATCTTGAATCTTCTTCTTCAATGTCCAACAACTATTAGTATCATGTCCAGGACAGTTGGAGTGATACCCACACTTTGCCTTGGGATTATAGCGAGGAGAGGAAGTTTTAGGATTTTGAGGAGGATTTTTCAAGGAAATTAGTTTCATCTCCAACAAGCATTGCAGAACTTGTGACATTGGAGTGCTGAATTTGATAAATTGTCTTCTACATCCATTGTGTTGATATGGATTAACTTTACCATGTCTTTTTTATTTAACTGAAGAACAATCATTGGTAACCGGTTTCTTACCTTCTTTTATCCTCATCTTCCTTTCAACCAAATCAGCTCGTTTTAATGGAGGTTGACTGACAATTAGATTCCTGACTCTATTACCTTGAAGTTTGTGGACAAAGGTTCTTAGCTCTTCTTGCCCCTGAGCTAAACTTTGAATAAGAGCCACCTGGTCATTCATCTGGGTCCTCATTTCTGTCATCTCAGCTTGTAGCTGTTCCAACTGATCATCCTTGTTGTCCTCTGGATTCTTCTTCTTAGCCAGCAGTGTCTTCAATTCATCCTGCCCCTTGGACAAGTTCAGGATCAGCTCTTGGAACTGTGCATTTTGTGCCTGGAGATCCTTAACTGGTTGTTCAAGAGCCATTGCTGAAATAAACAGCGAGAAGATAAGAAACCTGTGCACAATAAACTTGTGGTGCAATGATATGGTATGTGAATGCATATGCAATGTTTTCAAGGACCGCAGGATTTAAATTTGCTTAAACAAACAAGAAGGTAAACTTTTATTAGTAATAAATTTGTTTTGCCTCTTGGGCTTACAGAAAATGAAATGAATACAAAAGATGGGGTTTTAAGTCTCCCATGGACGTTTCCTCTTTGTGTTGAGGTATGAGTTGAGATTCCGTTCCTCGTGGAGTTGCTTTGTTAGTTCTAGGATTCTTTCTTGGCTTGCTTTGTAATGAGCCTCGAAAGTATCCCTTTGCTCCTTCAATTGGATCCAGGATCTCTGTAAGTCTTCCATGTCAGTAGGCATGTCTGGGTGAAGGATGGTATAAGCAGTGTCTCCTTCAGCAACAGGTTCCATGGTAACTGGAAGGATAGCAGGATATGGCATCATGAGAGTCTGAGCACGAGATCGCACCCATCTGAGATAAGCCTCCATAGGAATTGTGTACTTGGGTTCCAGTGTCTTGCTGTCAACCCTGTTTACTTTTCCCCAGGCTCGTATGAATCTCTGACGGTAACCTTGGAGATCGTTGTCGTAGTCAAACACAATGCCCTGAATCAACATGTCATGTGGACCATCACTCCGAGCGTAACCAAACTGTCGTAAAGCTAGAGAGGGATTGTAGGTGATGCCTCCTCTTATGCCCAGAAGTGGCACATTAGGAAACTCCCCACAACGGTCAATGATGGTGACATTCTCCATAGATCTGGAGCACCAATGGATATCTGAGTGAGAAAGTGACATGATCCTCTTGGACCATCTGAACCCTTGCTCATTCTTCATTACTGAGCGAGGAAGGTGAGAAATAAACCACCTAGATAGCAAAGGTATGCAACACATCAAAGTTCCTCTTGCCCTTGTAGTACAGGTATGAAGAGAATGTAGGATATCTCCAAGCAATGTAGGCACTGGATTGTGACCCAGGAATATGTTGATGGCATGAACATCTACGAACTGATCTGGATTGGGGAACAACACTAAGCCATAAATCAGCAAGGCTAAGATATCCTCAAAAGCATCATAACTTATAGCCTTCAAGAACATTTGAGCCTTCTCTATCAAAACCTTAGCAAGAATACCCTTGACTCCGCTTCTCGTTTCTAGAACAATGTCAGACTTTTTCAGATGTAGAGCTGCAGCAATAAACTCAGGTTTAGGCTCCCTCTCCAAGCCTGTGAATGGTTTCTGATAAAGAACAGGTATGCCCAGAAGTTTAGAGAACTCTTCCATGGTTGGAACCAGCTGGTAGTCGGGGAATGTGAAGCAATGGTGTTTGGGGTCAAAGAACTGAAACAGAACACTCATCATGTCTTCATTGAACCCTGAGGTGACTAGATCCAATAGGTGACCATGTCTCTTGATGAACTGGGAATGATCAGACACTTGAGAAACCAACTCTTTAAGCTTAGCAGGTATGCCCACAAAGTTGATCCTGATGGTGTTTCTACGAGCAGTAGCCATGACCTGCAACAAAGAACAAAGATAAATCCTTTGGTCCTTGAAATGGTTAGAGAAAATGCTATGCTTATGATGCATGATGATGCCATGATGTTATGTTCAATCACAAACATATGGCACACACAAACAAGTCACACAATAGCCCTAGGTTTAAAGGCTTGCATGAGGTTCAAAGGTAAGTACCCTCCCCTGAAGTTAGATGGTTCATCCTGTCCTACAAAAGTAACCAGGTTCTAAGGGATCTCAATATCATTGATCCTTCACAAGGGTGGTTGTTCAGTAGGCAACTTACTTGCCAACCAAAACCCTCCAAGTTTAGAATCTCAATGAACGTAGTATCGAGTATCAAACAACTTCAGTCTGCACCAAAGCCGGTTATCTCACTACTTTCTAAAGGCTAAGATGAGTTAACTAGGGTTCTAAAAGTTAGTTAGTGCATTGACAACATATGGCAGCCTCATATTATCCTCAACTTGACTTAAGGAACATAAGCACCAACCAAGAAGTCACACTAACTATGTCCACCAGATCAACCATATCGGTATACGCCGTACAGTTTCCTTGGTTTATTGCCATTTACCTAAGGTACACTAGATCCGGGTTAGGATCTTTCACACATAAGAGCACCCAACAGATAAGTATAAAGCAAACAAGGCAAACAATTTTAAAGTGATCTAATTCCTAAGGGTACCCCTCTTTAATTTAAATCCCCAGCAGAGTCGCCAGTTCTGTAACACGGTGGGAGAACTGACTTTAGTTATGTTGCGGATAGCAAGAGTCGCCACCGACTTTTATTTTATCCAAAGGAAAGGCATAAAATAACAGGAAAGACCTTTTAAAAGAATTTTTGGGTCCGGGGGGTAGGTTATGTAAAAGGAAGGTGTTAGCACCCTTTACATCCATGGTTATCCATGGGCTCTTAGTTACTTAACTCACTTTGAATTGTTTTTGAAAATGTGAAGTGTGTGAATAGAAATTTTCATAAGAGTTTGATAATGATCCATGTACGGATGCGTAAAAAACTTGTGTTTGAAGATTGTTTGAAATTGTGAAATGTTTGAAAAGTTTTTTGAATAGTGAGCAAGTATCTAAGTGGAACCTACCCTCAGCTTAAGTCTTTTCTGTTCTAGAATCCTCTGAATGGTAAGACTATCCCTATTATTAAGGAACAGGTAGTCATTACCTTGGATGTGAGGGACAATTAAGGGACATCTGTTTAATGAAGGCAACTGTAGGGTGTATTAAGCATTTTGGAGGGACTGTCATCATTATTCGAAAGGGACAAGATCTTTATGAAGGCAACCATGTAAGGGACTTGATCTTTTATTGTGAAGGGACTAGATGACTTTTTCTTTTAAGGGACTTTTGCTTTATACACCCCACTTGACCTTGTGATTAGGCAACAATGAGAGGTAACCCTAGAAAGTGAGACGGCGATCAAAGATCGACTTACATGTGTGAGTGTTTAATTTATATTTATCTTATAATTAAGTGATCTAAATTCAATTTTAAATTGCATACATGTTTACACTCCCTATTTTTACTAACCATGACATAAAAATAATATAAATATTACAAAAAATTACATCCAGGAACAATTACAAAATAATAATAACGCAATTTAAATAAATAGTAAAATAATAAATAAGCAAGAATAAATAAATAATTATAATAGGGGTTAGTGAAAATAATAATAATAATCACAATTTAAAAAAATAAAGAGGGTTAGTAAAAATAATAATTTTAAATGAGGTTAGCAATAAACATGATTAGTAATAATAATAATAAACAAAAGATTATAATAAACAAAGTTTTAATGGTTAATAGCAAAATATGAACAATTATATTAATTATAAAAATTTAAAATTATAAACAAATTAAATAAACTATGAACATATTATGAGAAAAAAGTAAATTATAATCAAAAATTAAGTTAGTAATTTTTAAACATAAATAGAAATTATTTACATATATATTTAATTATAAACAATAATAAGATATTTGTATATTATGAAAAACGAATTAAGAATTTTAAATTTTAACATATTTATATACAAATTAAATTAAATACAAATAATAATATTAAATAAGAATAGAAAAAAAAGAAATTAGGGTTTTTGAATTGAAATATATTTTTTAGGGTTTTAGAAAATTTAGGGTTTATATGCTTAGAAAATAAATTAGGATTAATTATAAAAAATTGAATTATTTTTTCTAATGATATTTAATAAAAAAAATGAGTTTAGATTATAATAAAGAAAATAATAATATACATTATATATTTTTTTTTTAAATTTATTTAATCATATTATAAACATATTAATTAAAAATAATAATAAACAAGAAAAAATGAGAAAAAGAACTTACCTGGCTGGGGTTTGAACCCAACACCTTCAGCTTGCCATCAGCCATACCATACCACCAGGCCAGCGCGCACAGGTGAAAGAAGAATGAGTCCAATTGGTTTTGTGTACTAAACCTAAAAATCAGAAAAAAAAGAAAACAAGCAAAAGGCCTGGGGGGAGAATCGAACCCAGGGCCTTGCAAGCAATGTACAAACACCTTACCATTCCTGCTGGATGAACGCATCTGATATTATAGTGGCAATAATGCATAATATATTAAGCTTCATGGTTAACCTGAAAAAATAAGAAAAATCACACAAAGCCAGGATTCAAACCCAGGCTTGCAGGCAGTATACACGCGCGTCTTACCACTAGGACAAGCTGTACGCTTGTGAAATAAAATAGCAACTATATCATAATATTTTAAAACAAAAATTTGAATTTAAATTTTCGCACCAGACCAGCTTCATCTTCAACCTTGGATTCGTAGGATTACCTGCGAATTTTGTTGGGAAAATTCCTACGAATTCTCATGCGTTTTAAACCTGCGAATCCTATACATCATCTTACAAGTAAAATTTCACCAAATTGAACCTGCAAATATGATCTATGCAACGATTACAGTCCAAATATGAGTTCATTAGCTATTTATATTAGGTATTCCGTAAACCCCTAATTTTGAAGCTCTAACCCTAGCTATGGCCGATTGCGATTCAAGCCAGGAAGCTTTGATTTAATTGTCCAGAAACACTCTATACAACATCACAAACATGATTAAACAAACAAAGTTCGTTAGAACGCATTGGATTAGTGTAACCGAAAAAAAAATTATTCAAGAACAAACATGATTCGGTTTATGCATTATGGAGTGTTTTGGCTGCAAATAAATGTTGGTTTCCACTCAATGAGGGCCAAGGATCATGACTGTGTTCTCAAATTACCTTCAAATGTCCTGGAAGATTGAAACCGAATGTGAGTTGTGGAGAGGTTTTTTGGTCTATGAAACTTACTCTTGGGAGGCAGAAAATTCGTGGCTTGTTCTAGGGTTGTGTTAAGTACTTATAGGATGATCAATTGAGGCTGAAAAATTAGGTCATTGTGTAGAAGATTTGATCCAAAAAAGATTCAAAAAGATGGCCTTTGAAAATCAATTTTTTTTGCATAAACACTTGCTATTTTGGTATGATTCTCATTACTCTTGTATCAATCAAGTCTAAATATAATTTAAGACCTTCTAGAAACCAAATCAAATTTAATTTTCATTATTTTATATTTTATTTGAATTTAAAATGATTTTTTAATATAAAAATCATAATAAATAAAAACAAAATGAATAAAATTATGATTAAATCAATTTAATTTCGTGCAAGATGTTTTGAAGTGGATTGGGTCATTATTTGGCAAGCCCATTTGGAAAAAATTGGTTTTAGACCTCCATTTTCTTCATGAACCAACCCAAAATTTCCCAACTTTGCAAGGGCACACATCCTTCAGTTTTAATGCTATGAGGGTGTTTTTGGACATTTTGAAAAGCTTGAAGAGTCCTCTAAACAACCCCACTGGTTTCATGTCCATATCATTTATCAATCTCAAGTTATGCCCTTTTGAAGTTGTTGACTTTTTGTTGACTTTCAAAAGGACCTATAATGTCTTAGCTCATACCTTCCAAATGAAGCATTTTTGGGCTTGGCTTGTGAGACACAAAGTTGTAGAGAATTCAATTTCCTTCAAAATGAGCTTTGGATGGAGACTTGGTGATGAAGCATGTGAAAGTTATGGCTGGTCAAAGTTCAGTTGACTTTTACTAAGGAAACCCTAATTTAGAAACTCCTGATTCTTGATGATCTGAAATCTCCTTGATGAATCATGATCAACCCTTGATCAAATGATGAATTTTACTTCACATACTTGATGTTGGCAAAAAATCATGAAGTTTGACTTTGGTTTGACCACAGTTGACCTCAGTTTGACTTTTTAACTGCTTTGACTGATTTTGACCTATCTGATCATCTGACTGAGCAAACTTTTGAGAAAAGTCTTGAAACTTGTCATGGGGGTTCTTACACACATATAAGATGTTATGAAGCTCACTTGAAGTCTTGTAAGTCCATTTAGCCTGATTAAAGTCAAAACCCTAGTTTTGGATGCCCTGCTTAGGAGGTGCATTGTCTGAGGGATTTGTCAACTCTTCTGACCAATTGTGAACTTTGTGAACCTTGTGAACCATCATAAAATGTCTTGTGAACCTCATGGGAGGTATTGTGAACCTTGTGAACCTTGTGAACCTCATAAAGTATCTTGTAGACTTCATGAACCTCATGAAAGGTCTTGTAAGCATTGTGAATCTTGTGAACCTTCTTAGCACACAAAGTCTTGTATTGTGAGGGCAAATTTTGGGGTGCAACAGCTGCCCCTGTTCAATTTTCTGAAACCTGAGAGGTTAGATTGGTATATTTGCCAATCGTGACCTGGAAGGTTGAAGGGGATTGAACACAAAAGCCCAAAAATTTGCACTCACCAGTGCGTAGAGTGATACTGATGTTTGGTGGTATATGCTTGAGTGGGCTTAAAGATGCCACTTGGAGAAAAGTTCTTCACATACATTTCTTGTAGGATAAAGCAGTCCATAATATGAAGGTATGATGATAACTTTCAGGAGGATAAAGCAGTCCTGATGGATAGTATGCTTTCAGGAGGATAAAGCAGTCCTAATGTGGTAATAAGCTTTCAGGAGGATAAAGCAGTCCTGAGATATTGATAATATGCTTTCAGGAGGATGAAGCAATCCTGAGGTAATGATAATATGCTTTCAGGAGGATGAAGCAATCCTAAGGTAATGATGATAGCTATCAGGAGGATGAAGCAGCCCTGAGGTAATGATGATAGTTTTCAGGAGGATGAAGCAGTCCTGAGGTACAAGAGGCTTTCAGGAGGATGAAGCAGTCCTGATGTAATAATGATAGTTTTCAGGAGGATAAAGCAATCCTGATGTAGTGATATATTTTCAGGAGGATGAAGCAGTCCTGGTGTAGTGATGTAATTTCAGGGGGATAAAGCAATCCTGATGTAATAATATGCTTTCAGGAGGATAAAGAAATCCTGAAGGATGATATGCTTTCAGGAGGATTAAAGCAGTCCTGACGTAGTAATGATAATTTTTAGGAGGATTAAGCAATCCTGATGATCATAAGTCTGTTTGCTGGAGAATTAACCTGAAAACAAGGTAGCATTCTGTATGATAGTATTAGCTTATGTATTATGTATGCATGTATAATATGATGCACTTAAGTGATGTATTAGGTATCTATGGATATGTATGCTATGGTATGATGTAAATGATGTATGTATGATATGATACTGCCGGAAGCGTTTGGATATCTTCGTATGACAACTGCTGGCCAGGGAAAATAAATCCCGATTCGTTGCTGAAGAATATGAGGAACTCATTCCCGTCCTGCTTGATAATATATTATACATAACCTCCCGTATGCTGGGGATAGCAAGGTATATATAACTTCCCGTCTGCTGGGGATAGCAAGGTATATATAACCTCCTGTATGCTGGGGATAGTAAGGTATATATAACCTTCCGTCTTCGTTTGATAGTAGGGTATAAATAACCTCCCGTCTTCGTTCGTCGTACTCTTATTGGAAAGTAAATTCTCGAATATCCGTATGAGGATAAAAGAGATAGATATAAATTCCAGGGGAGATGTGACTTTATGAAGATGGATTCGTCCTACTGGGGGTTTGTAACTGTTTTGTAAAGATGAACCGGCGAAGCTTCGTTGAAATCCTTCCCTCGTTCGTCCTTAGTAAATACTATTACTGCATTTTCATGCATTTCTGGTAAACATCAATCATATTAAGCATACATGCATTTCTGGTAAACATCAATCATATTCAAAAGCATAATACATTCAAACACAACCAATGGACGTTTCGCTTATGTAAATAGGGTAAAAGTAAATCTGGATTCAAAGATGGAATTTTATTTATATCAAAAAGTGACCCATACATGGGTAAGTTTGTACAAGGAGACATAAACCCTAGTAAGAGGATTTTGTCATAATTTTTTTAAAACAAGGAAAATCCGCTATGTGAAAAATAATCCTATTGAGTTTCAATTCTACTATTGCCATTATCTTCAAGTATCTCATCTTCTGCTGTTGAGACGGAAATGATTGAATTGAGCTTTATCTGTTAGAGCTTGAATAAGTAGTACAACTGGTTGCAGTTTCATGGGTGATCCAAACGAGACATAGTCATACGCTTTAATCCCTAACTTTTGCCTGGATTGCCCTTTCAGGTTTTCAATCCACCGGGATACCCTTTTTTGCCCAAGCCGCCTTTCCAGGTTTTCGACTTGCCGGGTGTACATCTTTTTATATATATCCCTAATTTTTGCCCAAACCCTTTTGGTTTGCCAGGATGCCCTTATTTTTGCCTAGGCCAGTCAACCTAGCGGGTCTCTTTTCATGCGTAGTATTTTTTAACTATGTCTGTGTTTACAGGCTGTGGGAAGTCTTCACCATCCATAGTAGTGAGTATCATGGCACCTCCTGAAAATACTGTCTTGACTACAAATGGTCCTTCATATGTAGGAGTCCACTTGCCCATGGGATCACCCTGTGGTAATATGATACGCTTGATTACCAAGTCACCAGCCTGATATACCTTTAGCTTAACCTTCTTATTAAAAGCTTTGATCATCCGTTTCTGGTACATCTGGCCATGACAAACTGCTGCTAGTCTTTTCTCATCAATCAAATTTATTTGGTCAAGTCGAGTCTGAATCCACTCATCTTCATCCAAGCCTGCATCCCTCATAATTCTTAAGGAAGGAATCTGAACTTCAATGGGCAGAACTGCTTCCATACCATAGACTAAGGAGAATGGGGTTGCCCCTGTTGAAGTACGTATTGTGGTACGATAACCATGAAGAGAAAATGGTAACATCTCATGCCAATCCTTGTAAGTAACAGTCATCTTCTGTACAATCTTCTTAATGTTCTTATTAGCAGCTTCAACTGCCCCATTCATCTTTGGACGATACGAAGAAGAGTTGTGATGCTTAATCTTGAACTGCGTGCAGAGATCAGTAATCATAGTGTTGTTCAGATTAGAGCCATTGTCAGTAATAATCCTTTCAGGGATGCCATACCTACATATGAGATTATTCTTAATGAATCGAGCCACAACATTCTTGGTAACAGATGCAAATGAAGCTGCCTCTACCCACTTCGTGAAGTAATCAATAGCAACCAGGATGAAACGATGCCCATTAGAAGCAGTTGGCTTGATCTCACCAATCATATCAATGCCCCACATGGCAAAGGGCCAAGGAGCAGTCAGCACATTCAATGGTGATGGAGGTACATGGACTTTATCAGCATAAATTTGACACTTGTGACATGTTTTGGAGTGTTGATAGCAATCGGCTTCCATGGTAGACCAATAGTAACCTGCTCTCAATATCTTCTTTGCCATGGTGTGACCACTAGAGTGAGTGCCAAAAGTCCCATCATGCATCTCTTCCATAATTTCTGTAGCTTCCTTCTTATCCACACAACGAAGCATAGTTGAATCATGATTGTGCTTGTACAGAATATCATTACTCAAAAAGAACTTAGCAGAGAACCTCCTCAGGAACTTCCTATCTTTGACAGATGCCCCTTCAGGGAACTCCTGAGCTTCAAGATATCTTTTCACTTCATAGAACCAAGGCTTCTCCTCTGCCCCTTCAGTGTCAATCTCATTGCAATATGCAGGCTTCTCAAATCTATCAATAGTAATCTTGGGAGCTTCATCATCCCAGCTGATCTCAAACATGGATGCCATGGTGGCCAAAGCATCTGCCAACTGATTCTCTCTTCGTGGAATATGTCCAAAGGTAATTTCTTTGAAATGTGGGATCAAAGACAACACATGCTCTCTGTAAGGAATGAGGTTATCATGCTTGGTGTCCCAATCTCCTTTAATCTGACTTACTACCAGGGCTGAATCTCCATACACATCAAGGAACTGAATCTTCATGTCAATAGCAGCTTTAATACCCAGGATACATGCCTCATATTCAGCCATGTTATTGGTACAATAGAAACACAATCTTGCAGTAATCGGGGTATGACAACCTTCAGGGGAACTAATCACAACACCAACACCATTACCAAGTGCATTGGAAGCACCATCAAAAACCATAGTCCATCGGGATCCTTGTTCAGGTCCGTCATATTGTCCAGGTTCTTTGGTAATAATCATAATGTCTTCATCAGGGAACTCAAAGCTCATTGACTGATAATCATCCACTGCTTGATGAGCCAAATGATCAGCAACAACACTTCCCTTGATGGCCTTCTGAGTAGTATACTGTATGTCATATTCTGTCAAAATCATTTGCCATCTTGCAATTCTTCCGGAGAGAGCAGGTTTCTCAAATATGTACTTGATTGGATCCATCTTTGAAATCAACAAGGTAGTATGGGTCAACATATACTGTCTTAGTCGGCGAGCAGCCCATGCCAAAGCGCAGCAAGTTTTCTCGAGCAGTGAGTATCTTGTTTCACAGTCGGTAAAATTTTTGCTAAGGTAGTATATTGCCTGCTCTTTTCGACCAGACTCGTCATGTTGCCCCAGTACACACCCCATTGAGTTGTCTAACACTGTTAAGTACATAATCAAGGGTCTTCCATCAACTGGTGGCATCAAAATTGGAGGTTCTAGCAGATATCTCTTGATCTCATCAAAGGCAGTCTGGCACTCATCATTCCATTCCATCACCTGGTCTTTCTTCAGCAACTTAAAGATTGGCTCACAGATGGCAGTTAATTGGGAAATAAATCTTGCAATGTAATTCAATCGTCCCAAGAAACCTCTAACCTCCTTCTCAGTACGGGGAGCTGGCATCTCTCGTATAACTTTCACTTTTGCAGGATCCACTTCAATACCTTTTCCACTGACAATGAAACCCAGGAGCTTACCAGACCTAACTCCAAAAGTACACTTGTTTGGGTTCAATCTCAACTTGTACTTCTTCAACCTCTCAAACAATTTATGCAGATGATCAAGATGTTGTTCTTCATTCTGGGACCTGGCTATCATATCATCCACATATACCTCTATCTCATGATGAATCATATCATGAAACAAAGCCACCATAACACGCTTATATGTTGCCCCTGCATTCTTCAAACCAAATGGCATCACCTTATAACAAAAAGTGCCCCACTGTGTAACAAAAGTTGTCTTCTCCATATCTTCAGGTGCCATCTTGATCTGATTGTAACCAGAAAAACCATCCATAAAAGAGAATACCTTATGCTGAGCAGTGTTGTCTACCAGAACATCAATATGAGGAAGTGGAAAATCATCTTTGGGGCTAGCCTTGTTCAAATCTCTGTAGTCCACACACATACGTACCTTACCATCTTTCTTAGGTACCGGCACCACATTTGCAACCCACTGAGGATAAGAAGTCACTGCTAAGAACCCTGCATTAAACTGTTTCATGACCTCTGCCTTGATCTTTTCTGACATTTCGGGACGCATACGACGAACCTTCTGCTTCTTTGGACGACAATCTTCTTTTACTGGTAAACGGTGAACCACAATGTCTGTATCCAACCCTGGCATATCTTCATAAGACCAAGCAAAGATCTCCACATAGTCACGTAACATCTGAATCAACCTGCTCTTGACCTTATCCTCTAAATCAGCCCCTATCTTGACCTCTTTCCTGTTTTCTTCAGTTCCCAGATTCACAACTTCGACTGGCTCTTCATGTGGCTGTATGGCTTTCTCTTCTTGTTGTAACAACCTAGCAAGCTCTACAGGTACTTCACAATCGTCCTCATTTCCGTCTTCAGTTTGATAGATCGGATTCTCGAAATTATAATTGGCAATAGTAGAACTGTTATCAACAGGATCCAGAGTGGATGAGGATCTGCATTTTAGTGATGTGGGTGTGTGTAAGAACACATAGCTGATAAAGAAAAAATAAAAGAAAAGAAAGACAAGGAACACAATATTTACTAAAACGAAACGTCCACTGATTTTATTGAATGAAGTATGCAAATGAAATGACAGCCCATAACAAGCACACCATTGTGCCCCGGGTAAGGCACAAGGCTTGAAAGTTTTAATTGTTCAGAAATTACAAACTTAAAAAAAAAAAAACACAGTAATAGTATTTACTCCTGACTAAAGGAGATAGGGATAACATCTTCAGCCTTCCAATTATTGAGTCCAGCACCCACATAAGGAAAAATCCAAGCATCCAAGTTGTAGTCTTCATCATAGTCCCCCACAGCATTGATCTGATCTTTCATAACCCCTTGATTGGTGATACGAACAGCACGAGCACGACGAACAACCTTCTGGGACTCTGCAGTGAAACCTGTTGCACCCCAAAATTTGCCCTCACAATACAAGACTTTGTGTGCTAAGAAGGTTCACAATGTTCACAAGATTCACAACATTTACAAGACCTTTCATGAGGTTCATGAAGTTTACAAGACACTTTATGAGGTTCACAAGGTTCACAAGATTCACAATACTTACAAGACCTTTCATGAGGTTCATGAAGTCTACAAGACACTTTATGAGGTTCAGAAGGTTCACAAGACCTCCCATGAGGTTCACAAGGTTCACAAGACATTTTATGATGGTTCACAAGGTTCACAAAGTTCACAAATAGTCAGAAGAGTTGACAATTCCCTCATACAATGCACCTCCTAAGCAGTGCATCCAAAACTAGGGTTTTGACTTTAATCAGGCAAAATGAACTTCCAAGACTTCAAGTGAGCTTCATAACATCTTATATGGGTTCAAGAACCCCCATGACAAGTTTCAAGACTTTTCTCAAAGGTTTGCTCAGTCAGATGATCAGATAAGTCAAAATCAGTCAAAGGAGTTAAAAAGTCAAACTGAGGTCAACTGTGGCCAAACCAAAGTCAAACTTCATGATTTTTTTCCAACATCAAGTATATGAAGTAAAATTCATCATTTGATCAAGGGTTGATCATGATTCATCAAGGATATTTCAGATCATCAAGAATCAGGAGTTTCTAAATTAGGGTTTCCTTAGTAAAAGTCAACTGAACTTTGACCAGCCATAACTTTCACATGCTTCATCACCAAGTTTCCATCCAAAGCTCATTTTGAAGGAAATTGAATTCTCTACAACTTTGTGTCTCACAAGCCAAGCCCAAAAATGCTTCATTTGGAAGGTATGAGCTAAGACATTATAGGTCCTTTTGAAAGTCAACAAAAAGTCAACAACTTCAAAAGGGCATAACTTGAGAATGGTAAATTATATGGACATGAAACCAGTGGGGTTGGTTAGAGGACTCTTCAAGATTTCCAAAATGTCCAAGAACACCCTCATAGCATTAAAATTGAAGGATATGTGCCCTTGCAAAGTTGGGAAATTTTTGAGTGGTGTATGAAGAAAATAGGGCTTTAAAATCAATTTCTTCCAAATGGGCTTGCAATCTTGTGATCCAAACTTCAATATAACACCAAGCACGACCCACCCATGTAATTTCTGATTTTTATTTTATTTTATTTAATATTTATTTGAATTTTATTCATTTAAATACATATTAAATCAAAATAAAATCAAAAAATCAATATTTAAGGGTGATTCTTCTTCTAGAAAGTCATCAACACCATTCAAGACCAATTATCAACATCCAAATTCGTGCTAGGCCAAAATAGTAAGAATATATTGGATTTGTTTGATATTTTTGGATGAGAGATTTCTTCATAATCAAGTAATCAATTTTCATGATACAAGATCCATTCTTTTTGACCTAATTCAATCATTATAAATAATGGAAGACACTGCAAGCACTAGGGACGAAAAATTGAGCCTCCAAAGGTAAGAACAAATTTTCAAAATTCATCCTAAGAACACCAATTCGGTTTGATACCTAGAGCTGCTTTCAAGACAAACCAAAGGTTGCAACTTGTTCCTGGGAGTTCATAGAATGATTCTGGATCATAACCTTGCTCATTCATGCCTTAATTCGCATAAACCGAATGCATCTTCTTCATGTTCTAAGTTTTTTCGATTTGAATAATTTATGCATTGATATTGAAAACTAACCATGGATTTATGTTTATTGTGATGTTTAGAAACTTTCTGGATAAGTTAATTCAGTTATCATGGACTGTATTGAAATTTGCCATTGCTAGGGTTTGGAGCTTCAAATCGGGAACTAAGCATTCAAGGCCTTAAAACAAATTCTAAAAACATGGCTATGACATATAATCCTTGTATATTTGATCTGGGTTATTAATTTGAATTAATATTGATGTTTGTATGATGTTCACAAAAACGTAGGTTTCTGGTTTTGAAAATTCGCAGGTGAATGCGTAGGAAAAATCGTAAATATTTTCGCAGGTAAAATGAAGAAGATGAAGTCTGCTGGCGCGAAAACCACATTTGAAATTGATGCAAGGATTAAAAGAAATTTGTTCCATATGTATATCACAATGAGCATGTAGCTCAGTTGGTTTTGGACGCGCGCGTAAGGGCTTAGTACATGGGTTCGATTCCTGGGTTGTGTATAATTTTTGCCAATATTCATCATTATTTCCAGGTTTAAAATATAATGGCCATTACCCATCGCATATCATATGCGCGCGCATAGCCCAGTGGCTGGCTTGTTGGTCTGGAGGGAGTAAAGCCTAGGGCCTGGGTTCGAATCCCAGCCCCAGGTAAGTTTTTTATCACTTTCTTTTATTTCATTTAATTTGCTTATATTTTGATTTAATTAATTTAATGAACAAATATTAAAATTAAAAAATGGTTACTATTATTTTCTTGTATATAATTTAACAAAAACTTATATTCTAAATTCCAAATTTTTATTAGTAAAATTATTTAATATTTATTTTGTAGTATATCATTAATATTATATATTTTTGTATAAATAATTTAATTATGTTTTAAATACTTAACCCTAAACATATTTTTATAAAACCTAATTATTTTCATAATTGTAAATATTTGTTCATAGTTTTTGTCTATACTTTAATTATGTAATAAATCCTAATGTATTTTTCTAAATAATCAAACCCTAATTTTCTTTTACCAAAAATTTAATTCTATTTTATTATCTATAAACTTTAATCATGTACATATTTCTATGATTTAAATCTTGTATATAAATATGCTTAAAATTAAAATTCTTAATTTAATTTTGTTAATATAATAATATGACATAATTTGTTTATAACTTAATTCTTGTATGTAAATAATTTTTAATATATGCTTAAAAATAATTCAAATCTGTTAATTTAATTTATTATCATAATATGTTTATAATTAACCTCACTTTTATAATTTGTGCATAATTTAAAACTTTATGATAATTAGTATATAATTGTTTATATTTTATTCTTAATCTTAAAAAATAATTGTTCATATAAAAAATTGATCTTTTAATATTTTTGCTTATATTATGTTTATGTGATATTTATGTTATTATTACTAACCACTTTTAACTTTATATTATTTTTTATTATTATTTTTCTACTAACCCAATTATTATTATTATTTATTTTTGCTTATTATATTTAATTTGCTTTAATTATTATTATGTAATTGTTCCTGGATGTAATAGTTAGTAATAATGTTTATTGTTCATATTTTATGCTATGGTTAGTAAATAGGGAGTGTAAATATAATTGTAATTTAAAATTAATTTAGATCATTTAAATGTAAAGATAAATATTAAAATTATACACTCACACACGTAAGTCGATCTTTGATCGCCATCTCACTTTCTAGGGTTACCTCTCATTGTTGCCTAATCAAAAGGTCAAGTAGGGTGTATAAAGCAAAAGTCCCTTAAAAGTAAAGTCATCTAGTCCCTTAACAATAAAAGATCAAGTCCCTTTCGAATGTTGCCTTCGTAATGATCTTGTCCCTTTCGAATAATGATGACAGTCCCTCCAAAATTGCTTAATACACCCCACAGTTGCCTATATAAACAAGATGTCCCTTACTTGTCCCACACATCCAAGGTAATGACTACCTATTCCTTAATAATAGGGATAGTCTTACCATTTAAAGGATTCAAGAACAGGAAGACTTAAACTTTAGGGTAGGTTCCTCATAGTTACTTGCTCACTATTCAAAAACTTTTCAAAACACTTCACAATTTCAAACAATTTTCAAACACAAGTTTTTTACGCATCCGTACATGGATCATTATCAAACTCATATGAAAATTTCTATTCACACACTTCACATTTCAAAAACATTTTAAAGTGAGCTAAGTAACTAAGAGCCCATGGATAACCATGGATGTAAAGGGTGCTAACACCTTCCCTTTACATAACCTACCCCCCCGGACCCAAAAATCTTTTAAAAGGTCTTTCCTGTTCTTTTATGCCTTTCCTTTGGATAAAATAAAAGTCGGTGGCGACTCTTGCTATCCGCAACATAACTAAAGTCAGTTCTCCCACCGTGTTACAAAACCCAAACCAAACTTGTCAGACTTGTATGGAATATCAGGAAGCTGACCCCAAATAGTACAACCACCTTCATCCACCACAGCTCTAGCATCGTTGAGGGAGGCCATTGCCATTGTTGGAGGTATTCTGGTGACCACAGGAACTTTCTTGACGACCGGAGGAGCTACATAATCATTAACAACCCAAGGGACCACTTCAAATGTCTGACACGGAGTTTCAATGTATTCACCTTCCATTTCCAAATACTTGAAAGTGTTTACATGGCTGACAAAATATTCTTCCTCTCCATAGACAGTAACAACCTTCCCTTCCACCGGATATCTCAGCTTCTGATGTAATGTAGAGGTTACAGCACCTGCCCCATGGATCCAGGGACGACCAAGCAGACAAGAGTATGAAGGACGAATATCCATCACATAAAATGTAGCATTAAAAATCTGTGAACCAACTTTGATGGACAAGTCAATCTCTCCATGCACCACTCTTCTAGAACCATCAAAAGCTTTCACCACTATATTACTGGGTTTCAGCACAGCATCTTCAGGACTTAGCTTGTTCAGGACTTCTTTGGGCAACACATTCAGAGAGGAGCCATTGTCTATCAATACATGTGACAGGGTAGTGCCCCTGCATTCAATTGAAATGTGCAGGGCCCTGTTGTGATCCCTCTTGGCAGGGGTTAAATCAGCATCAGAAAACCCTAACCCATTATCATAGGTCAGGTGGGCAACACAATTCTCAAACTGGTCAACAGAAATTGCATTGGGTACATGAGCAGTCTTCAGAAACTTGATCAAAGCTTTTGCATGAGCTTCAGAACATAACAACAAGGACAACATAGAAATCTTAGAGGGAGTATGCCCCAACTGATCAACAATGTCATAATCACTCTTGCGAATGATTTTCAATACTTCCTCCATCTGCTTAGAAAGGTCATCAGCAGCTGGCACATCAGCAGGTATAGGCTCAATAACAGGACCTTTGCCCCGAGCATCAGTGGTGGAAGTAGCAGCAGGAGTAGCTGCATTCTTGGAAATAACTGGTGGAGAAAACACTCTTCCGCTTCGTGTGATCTTACTAGATCCAGCAATATTGTCAACATCAATAGGCACATCAGCTAATGGTTCTTGCTTAACACCATGGATATAAACATCGGATCCATAGTGCCAAGGCACAGCTTTATCAGACGTATACGGAATAGGACCAGGAGTGGTAATGACCAGAGGAGCCGCTCTAGCTTCAGCAACAACCTTCACAGGACCTTCAGTAGTAATCCTGATTGGACCCTGATGGGTGATTTTAATAGGTCCCTTTGAAGTGATTCTTACCGGCACTTTGTCAACCATGTCAACCTCTTCAATCTTCCTACCTTGAGTAATATGATCCACCATACTTTCCACCGACGATGGAGTCCTCTCAAACACTATAGTATATTTATCCATGAGACGCTGAATTCCATCTCTCAATCTCCAGCAACTATCCGGCTTATAGGTACAATACAAACAATCATCACGACAACCTGGAAAGAGCCCGGCTTGCACTAACTTCTTCTTGATAACAGACAATGGTGTGGTCAACTCCGCAACTGAATAGACATGTAAATCTTCATCAATGGCATTGACAGTCTTCTCGTGATTTGGCATTGGAGCAGTAATCACATTTGGAGTACCCGGAGGGTCAAACTCAATCTCTCCAGCCTCAATCATATCTTGAATTTTGTTCTTCAGGACCCAGCAGTTATTAGTATCATGTCCCTGACAGTTTGAATGATATGCACATCGTGCATTGGGATTGTACCTGGGTGATGTAACATTAGGATTCTGAGGAGCCTCTTTCAGAGTAATAAGTTCAGCCTTCAACAAGTGTTGCAATGCCTGAGCCATTGACATGTTGATCTTTGTGAACTGCCTTCTAGCTCTCTGTTGGTTGCCTTGTGGCTGCTCTGTTGTTGCAGGAGTTGGATTTGAAATATGAACTGCACTAACAGACTGATGCCTTCTATTACGATCAGATTGACCATAAACAGCATTGGATTCTTTCTTCCCAGTGGGAGGCTTCTTTGCAGCACCTGATGAAGAAGCACCCACTTGGATCTTGCCATTCTTTATACCATTTTCCACTCGCTCTCCTGTCATTATCAACTCAGTGAAGCCAGATGATGAGCTTCCAATGAGATGACTGTAAAACGGGCCATTCAGCGTACACATGAACATATCAACCAATTCCCTGTCAGTTAAAGGGGGTTGAACTCTTCCAGCTAAATCTCTCCACTTCTGAGCATACTCCTTGAAACTTTCCTTGGCACCCATAGACATGCTTTGAAGCTGCATGCGAGTGGGAGCTAAGTCAGCATTGTATTGATACTGCTTATAGAAAGCTTCAGCAAGATCATTCCACTCCCTGATGTTGACACTCTCCAATTGATAATACCACTCCAATTGAGCTCCAGATAAGCTCTCTTGGAAAAAGTGGATCCACAACTTCTTATCAGCAGTGTGGGGTTGAATTCTTCTGACATAAGACCTCAGATGCAGCTTGGGACAAGAGACCCCATCGTAAACAACAAAGGTAGGAACCTTGAAACAAATGGGTATGACAACCCCAAATATCAGACTCAAATCTTCAAAATCCAGCCCAGAAGACTTCTGCAACTCCATAGCATCCATTCTATCCACCAGCATCTTGAATTTGTCTTCATTAGGATCATGGTAGTAATTGGCCTCAGAATCAGAATCCCCCATAGTGTTGTGGAGACTGCCTCCCTCTTTTTCAGATTCCTCAGATTCATAGTCTTCAACCTGTTCTTTGGTCTTGACAGGACCTCTGAACCTTCTTCCCATGTTGATCAGGCCACCTGACCTTCTAGTCTTCTTAGTCTTCTTGGCCAGCAGTGTCTTCAATTCATCCTGCCCCTTGGACAAGTTCAGGATCAGCTCTTGGAATTGTGCATTTTGTGCCTGGAGATCCTTAACTGTTTGTTCAACAGCCATTACTGAAATAAACAGCGAGAAGATGAGAAACCTGTGCACAAATAAACCTGTGATGCAATGATATGATGTATTAATGCGTATGCAATTTTTTCAAGGACCGCAGGATTTAAATTTGCTTAAACAAACAAGAAGGTAACCTTTTATTAGTAATAAATTTGTTTTGCCTCTTGGGCTTACAGAAAATGAAATGCAATAAATACAAGAGATGGGGTTTTAAGTCTCCCATGGACGTTTCCTCTTTGTGTTGAGGTATGAGTTGAGATTCCGTTCCTCGTGAAGTTGCTTTGTTAGTTCCAGGATTCTTTCTTGGCTTGCTTTGAAATGAGCCTCAAAAATATCCCTTTGCTCCTTCAATTGGATCCAGGATCTCTGTAAGTCTTCCATGTCAGTAGGCATGTCTGGGTGAAGGATGGTATAAGCAGTGTCTCCTTCAGCAATAGGTTCCATGGTAACTGGCAGGATAGCAGGATATGGCATCATGAGAGTCTGAGCACGAGATCGCACCCATCTGAGATAAGCCTCCATAGGAATTGTGTACTTGGGCTCCAGAGTCTTGCTGTCAACCTTGTTTACTTTTCCCCATGCTCGTATGAATCTCTGACGGTAACCTTGGAGATCGTTGTCGTAGTCAAACACAATGCCCTGAATCAACATGTCATGTGGACCATCACTCCGAGCGTAACCAAACTGTCGCAAAGCTAGAGAGGGATTGTAGGTGATGCCTCCTCTTATGCCCAGAAGTGGCACATTAGGAAACTCCCCACAACGGTCAATGATGGTGACATTCTCCATAGATCTGGAGCACCAATGGATATCTGAGTGAGAAAGTGACATGATCCTCTTGGACCATCTGAACCCTTGCTCATTCTTCATTACTGAGCGAGGAAGGTGAGAAATAAGCCACCTAGATAGCAAAGGTATGCAACACATCAAAGTTCCTCTTGCCCTTGTAGTACAGGTATGAAGAGAATGTAGGATGTCTCCAAGCAATGTAGGCACTGGATTGTGACCCAGGAATATGTTGATGGCATGAACATCTACGAACTGATCTGGATTGGGGAACAACACTAAGCCATAAATCAGCAAGGCTAAGATATCCTCAAAAGCATCATAACTTATAGCCTTCAAGAACATTTGAGCCTTCTCTATCAAAACCTTAGCAAGAATACCCTTGACTCCGCTTCTCGTTTCTAGAACAATGTCAGACTTTTTCAGATGTAGAGCTGCAGCAATGACCTCAGGTTTAGGCTCCTTCTCCAAGCCTGTGAAGGGTTTCTGATCAAGAACAGGTATGCCCAGAAGTTTAGAGAACTCTTCCATGGTTGGAACCAGCTGGTAGTCGGGGAATGTGAAGCAATGGTGTTTGGGGTCAAAGAACTGAAACAGAACACTCATCATGTCTTCATTGAACCCTGAGGTGACTAGATCCAATAGGTGACCATGTCTCTTGATGAACTGGGAGTGATCAGACACTTGAGAAACCAACTCTTTAAGCTTAGCAGGTATGCCCACAAAGTTGATCCTGATGGTGTTTCTACGAGCAGTAGCCATGACCTGCAACAAAGAACAAAGATAAATCCCTTGGTCCTTGAAATGGTTAGGGAAAATGCTATGCTTATGATGCATGATGATGTCATGATGTTATGTTCAATCACAAACATGTGGCACACACAAACAACTCACACAATAGCCCTAGGTTTAAAGGCTTGCATGAGGTTCAAAGGTAAGTACCCTCCCCTGAAGTTAGATGGTTCATCCTGTCCTACAAAAGTAACCATGTTCTAAGGGATCTCAATATCATTGATCCTTCACAAGGGTGGTTGTTCAGTAGGCAACTTACTTGCCAACCAAAACCCTCCAAGTTTAGAATCTCAATGAGCGTAGCATCGAGTATCAACCAACTTCAGTCTGCACCAAAGCCGGTTATCACACTACTTTTCTAAAGGCCAAGATGGGATAACTAGGGTTCTAAAAGTTAGTTAGTGCATTGACAACATATGGCAGCCTCATATTATCCTCAACTTGACTTAAGGAACATAAGCACCAACCAAGAAGTCACACTAACTATGGCCACCAGATCAACCATATCGGTATACGTCGTACAGTTTCCTTGGTCTATTGCCATTTACCTAAGGTACACTAGATCCGGGTTAGGATCTTTCACCCATAAGAGCACCCAACAGATAAGTATAAAGCAAACAAGGCAAACAATTTTAAAGTGATCTAATTCCTAAGGGTACCCCTCTTTAATATTAAATCCCCAGCAGAGTCGCCAGTTCTGTAACACGGTGGGAGAACTGACTTTAGTTATGTTGCGGATAGCAAGAGTCGCCACCGACTTTTATTTTATCCAAAGGAAAGGCATAAAAGAACAGGAAAGACCTTTTAAAAGATTTTTGGGTCCGGGGGGTAGGTTATGTAAAGGGAAGGTGTTAGCACCCTTTACATCCATGGTTATCCATGGGCTCTTAGTTACTTAGCTCACTTTAAATGTTTTTGAAATGTGAAGTGTGTGAATAGAAATTTTCATAAGAGTTTGATAATGATCCATGTACGGATGCGTAAAAAACTTTGTTTGGAAAATTTGTTTGAAAGTGTGAAGTGTTTGAAATGTTTTAAAGAGTGAGCAAGTATCTTAAGAGGAACCTACTCTAAGTTTAAGTCTTTTCTGTTCTTGAATTCTTTAAATGGTAAGACTATCCCTATTATTAAGGAATAAGTAGTCATTACCTTGGATGTGAGGGACAAGTAAGGGTCATCTGTTAATGTAGGCAACTGTAGGGTGTATTAAGCAATTTTGGAGGGACTGTCATCTTTATTCGAAAGGGACCAGATCATTATGAAGGCAACATTCGAAAGGGACTTGATCTTTTATTTGTTAAGGGACTAGATGACTTTACTTTGAGGGACTTTTGCTTTATACACCCTACTTGACCTTTTGATTAGGCAACAATGAGAGGTATCCCTAAGGAAGTGAGATGGCGATCAAAGACCGACTTACGTGTGTGAGTGTACAATTTAATATTTATCTTTAAATTTAAATGATCTAAATTAATTTTAAATTACATACATATTACACTCCCTATTTACTAACCATGGCATAAAATAAATAATTTAAACATTATAAAATATTACATCCAGAAGCAATTACAATAATGATAAAAGCAATTTAAATAAATAAAGTAAAATATTAATAAGCAAAATAAATAAGCAATTATAATTGGGTTAGTAAAAAAATAATAAAATAACACTAAATCAAATGGGGTTAGTAATAAACATGATTAATAATAATAATAATGAAATAAGCAAAAATATTATAATAAACAAAATTTTTAATGGTTAATAAGAAAGTATGAACAATTATATTAATTATTATAAAATTTGAAGTTATGCATAAATTATAAAATTAAATCAATTATGAACATATTATGAAAAATAAATTATAATTACAAAAATTAAATTAGCAATTTTTACATATTTTTAAACATATAATAAAATTATTTACATGCAAAAATTAAATTCTAAACAATTAGAGAATATTTTCATATTATAAAAAATAAATTAAGCATTTTAATTTTTAATTATACTTACATACAAAAATTTAAATTATAAACAATTTATATATTAACAAAAATTAACTCAAGAGTTTTAATGAAGTTTATGAATATAAATAATAAAAGAAGAAAATTAGGGTTTGAAAAGAATATATTTTTTAGGGTTTTAAAAATAAATTAGGTTTTTTATTTATTTACAATATCAATTTAATTATTAAATACCACATACATATAAATAAAAACATATAAAGAAATAAATATATCAATTTAAGTTTTAAGAAAATAATATAAGTTTTTTTTAAACAAAAGAAAATGATTTACATATAATTTAGAAATTATTTTAAATTAATTTAGAAAATAAAAGGAAAAAATAACAAAGAAAATAGAACAAGAAACCAAAAAAACAGGACCTGGGATTTGAACCCAGGTCCTTTACCTGGATACAGAAGAGCCTTGCCACTGGGCTGCGCGCTGCTAGCTGATGACAAACCACATTCATTTGGTTTTATGCTCATCCTGTAAAACAAAACAAATTGCAAAAAAAATGCGTTGAGGCTGGTTTCGAACCCACGCCGTTGCCCTCACACGCGCACAAGCTTACCACTACACCATCAGCATCATTCAGTAATTTAAATACAAATAAAACTATATAATATAAAAATAATTTTGAATTCCAGGCTGCGCGCGAAACTCCTTCTTCTACCTCCAGACCTGCGCAATTTGCTGCGAATCTTCCCACGAACTTTCCTGCGAATTTTCACTTACAGGAAAACCTACGAATTTCAAAACACACACAAACAATACAGTTTTATCAAATTAAGGACATCTTTGAGTTCCTTGTGACCTGTACAATCCAATTATACCAACAAAATTCATTTATATTGTGTAAATCAAAGAACCCTAATTTGGAGCTTTAAACCCTAACATGGCATCTCACGGGTTACTCACGGTTTCTTCAATTTCTTTGCCCAGAAACGTTCTTCTAATGGCTTGTGATTAGGGTTATCTTATGTACTTATAGTATGATCAATTAGGTCAGAAAAGATTGATGCTTGTGTGAAAAGTTTGATCCAAAAAAGATTCAAAAAGATAAGCTTTAAAAATCAAATATTTTTGCATAAACACTTGCTATTTTAGGCCAATCATCATGATCCTCTTACCACTTTGATTCCAATCATATTTATGAATTTCTAGAAGCTCAATCCTTTTTAAATCTTTGACTTTTATATTTTATTTTAATTTAAAATGATTTTTAATGAATTAAATCAAAATAAATAAAAATAAAATGATAAAAAATCTGATTTTTAAGGTCTTGGGTCGTGCATGAGGTTATAGTATGGATTGGGTCATCATATGGCAAGCCCATTTAAAACAAATTGGTTTTAGACCTCCATTTTCTTCATGAACCAACCAAAAATTTCCCAACTTTGCAAGGGCACACATCCTTCAATTTTAATGCTATGAGGGTGTTATTGGACATTTTGGAAAGCTTGAAGAGTCCTATAACCAACCCCACTGGTTTCATGTCCATATCATTTACCATTCTCAAGTTATGCCCTTTTGAAGTTGTTGACTTTTTGTTGACTTTCAAAAGGACCTATAATGTCTTAGCTCATACCTTCCAAATGAAGCATTTTTGGGCTTGGCTTGTGAGACACAAAGTTGTAGATAATTCAATTTCCTTCAAAATGAGCTTTGGATGGAAACTTGATGATGAAGCATGTGAAAGTTATGGCTGGTCAAAGTTCAGTTGACTTTTACTAAGGAAACCCTAATTTAGAAACTCCTGATTCTTGATGATCTGAAATCTCCTTGATGAATCATGATCAACCCTTGATCAAATGATGAATTTTACTTCATATACTTGATGTTGGCAAAAAATCATGAAGTTTGACTTTGGTTTGACCACAGTTGACCTCAGTTTGACTTTTTAACTACTTTGACTGATTTTGACTTATCTGATCATCTGACTGAGCAAACTTTTGAGAAAAGTCTTGAAACTTGTCATGGGGGTTCTTACACACATATAAGATGTTATGAAGCTCACTTGAAGTCCTGGAAGTTCATTTAGCCTGATTAAAGTCAAAACCCTAGTTTTGGATGCACTGCTTAGGAGGTGCATTGTCTGAGGGAATTGTCAAATCTTTTGACTATTTGTGAACTTTGTGAACCTTGTGAATCATCATAAGATGTCTTGTGAACCTTGTGAACCGCATGGAAGGTCTTGTGAACCTTGTGAACCTTATAAAGTGTCTTGTAGACTTCATGAACCTCATGAAAGGTCTTGTAAGTATTGTGAACCTTGTGAACCTTGTGAACCTCATAAAGTGTCTTGTAAACTTCATGAACCTCATGAAAGGTCTTGTGAACCTTGTGAACCTTCTTAGCACACAAAGTCTTGTATTGTGAGGGAAAATTTTGGGGTGCAACAGATACCACCCAAAGACACTGCATAAGCCCAGGCTAAGGCAAGAGGGAAGCAGCCAGTGGTTGTCAATGAGCCCACGCCAGTGACTGATCCAGACATTACATTTGATAAAGAAGCTGAAGAATTTTTGAGAATTATCAAAAAGAGCGATTACAAGATTGTGGACCATCTGCAGCAGACCCCATCGAAGATTTCCATCTTATCTTTGCTAATGTGTTCTGATTCCCACAAGAAAGCTCACTTGAATATCCTGAACAAGGCTTATGTGCCTCAGGATATCTCGGTAAATCAATTTGAAGTGGTGGTATCCAGTTTCAATGCCAGTCATGGATTGGGTTTTATAGACATGGATCTAACATCTGAAGGTCGTTCTCATAATCGGGCGCTGCATATCTCTTTAGAGTGTAAAGGTGCAGTACTTTCTCATGTGTTGGTAGATGACGGATCATCGTTGAATGTTCTTCCCAAGAAGGCATTGATGAAGTTGGATTATGATGGAGTAGTTCTAAAGCCCAGCGACCTGGTGGTTAGAACATTTGATGGGTCGAGAAGGTCAGTGTTCGGGGAGGTGGATTTACCAATTAAAGTAGGTCCACAAATCTTCAATACCACATTCTACGTGATGGATATACAGCCTGCATATAGTTGTTTGCTGGGAAGGCCTTGGATACATTCAGCAGGAGTAGTATCATCCACACTTCATCAAAAGCTGAAATTTGTTTGGGAGGGCCAAATTGTGACAGTTAGGGGGGAAGAAGACATCTTCGTCAATCATCTAGCTTCATTCAAGTATGTGGAGATGGATGGAGAGATAGTTGAGACTCCATGTCAGACTTTTGAGCCCCTGAAAACTGAACAAGCATCTGCATTGGCAGCTTCTTTTGAAGAACCAAAGAAGGGGGTTTCCATAGCCTCTTATAAGCAAGCTCTTGAGGTGGTAGAGTCGGGTATGCGAGAAGGCTGAGGCAGTCCAGTAGAAGTGCCAGAAAAGAAAGATATGTTTGGTATTGGTTACCATCCTGGGCAGTCATCACCTGGACCGAGTGCTAGAGGTCGTCAAGGCCCGATTACTTTCACGAGTGCGGGAGTGGTGGATTATGGAAGTATCAGTGTCGTGCAAGACGACGCAGTTGATAGTGATTGTGACTTAGATGAATGGATCAGGCCTTCTGCTCAAGGGACTAAACTTAGCAACTGGTCGTCTGAAAGGCTTATCTCAGTCACCTCCTTCGAAGAGTAATAATCTTTGTTTCTGTCTTTTCTGTACTCAAGCACTATGTCTTGCCCAGGGCATAATAGCTTTTTGTAAGGGTTCTTTTGTTCCTAACACAATTCATAATCATAAATAAAGCTAACGTTGCACATTCATCCATGTTATTCTTTGTATTTCATTTTTTGCTTTTGTTTTTCAAAAAGATAGAAAAGTTTTAAAATGGCAATGTTTCTCATTTTCTCAAGCCTTTTCTAAAGCCTTGCATGAATCACCATTCATGCAGGTGCTCGTCACTGGATCTTATCAATGACGACCCTCTTATGGCTAAGTATGACTTTGACAATCCAATTTATCAAGCCGGTGAGGAAGGTGAAGAAAATTGTGAACTACCTGAAGAATTGGCCATACTGCTTAAACAGGAGGAGAAGATGATTCAGCCGCATGAAGAGGCCGTCGAAGTGATAAACCTGGGTACCGAAGAAGACATGAAGGAAGTCAAGATCGGAGCTACGTTAGAAGAATCCATCAAGACTCGTCTAATTGCCATGCTTCGAGAGTATGTTGATGTCTTTGCATGGTCTTACCAGGATATGCTTGGTTTAGACACTAACATTGTGGTACACAAGTTGCCTCTGAGAGAAGACTGCCCTCTAGTGAAGCAAAAGTTGAGGCGCACACGCATTGATATGGAAATCAAAATAAAAGAGGAAGTACAAAAGAAATTTGATGTTGGGTTCTTGGCCGTGACCAGTTACCCTCCGTGGGTTGCCAATATTGTGCTGGTCCCTAAAAAAGACGGTAAGGTCAAGATGTGTGTAGACTACAAGGATTTGAACAGGGCCAGCCCTAAAGATGATTTCCCTCTGCCTCACATAGATGTGCTTATTGATAATATTGCTCAGTTTTCTGTGTTCTCTTTCTTGGACGGGTTTTCAGGTTATAACCAGATTAAGATGTCTCCCGATGATATGGAAAAGACTACCTTCATCACGCCTTGGGGCACTTTCTGTTACAAGGCCATGCCATTTGGTTTGAAGAATGCTGGGGCCACTTACCAACGGGCGATGGTGACGCTATTTCACGACATGATTCATCATGAAATTGAGGTTTATGTTGATGATATGATAGAAAAATCCCATACAGAAGAAGAACACTTGGTCAATCTAGCAAAGTTGTTTAACAGACTCCGGAAGTTCAGATTGAGGTTGAATCCGAACAAGTGCACCTTCGGGGTTCGTTCCGGCAAGTTACTTGGTTTCATTGTTAGTGAGCGGGGAATTAAGGTTGATCCAGCCAAAGTAAAAGCCATCCAAGAGATGCTTGAGCCAAAGACTGAAAAACAAGTGCATGGTTTCTTAGGGAGACTAAACTACATTGTACGGTTTATCTCTCACCTAACGGCCACGTGTGAGCCCATCTTCATCCTTCTGAGGAAGAATCAGGCCATTAAATGGAATGAAAACTGTCAGCAAGCCTTTGACCGAATCAAGGAATACCTGCTAGAACCTCCAATTCTCATGCCTCTAGTACCAGGGAGACCCTTGATCATGTATCTTACTATGCTTAAAGGATCGACGGGGTGTGTGCTGGGTCAGCAGGACGAGTCTGGTCGAAAATAACATGCAATTTATTACCTTAGGAAAAAGTTTACTGATTGTGAGACACGTTACTCACTACTCGAGAAAACTTGTTGTGCTTTGGCATGGGCTGCTCACCGACTAAGACAGTACATGCTGAACCACACTACTCTTTTAATTTCCAAGATGGATCCTGTGAAATATATCTTCGAGAAGCCGGATCTAACAAGAAGGGTAGCCCAGTGGCAGATGATACTGACATAGTATGATATCCATTACACTTTGCAAAAAGAAATCAAATGAAGTGTTTTGTCGGAATACTTGGGTCATGTTCCTCAAGTTTTCGGATGATTATCAACCCATGAAATTCGAGTTTTCGGATGAAGACATCATGTTCCTCAAGTTGAAATACTGCGAAGAACCACTTCTGGAGGAGGGGCCAAACCCTGAATCCAAATGGAAGTTAATGTTTGACGGAGCGGTGAACATGAACGGAAGCGGAGTAGGTGCTGTTATCATCTCACCAGAAGGGGTCCATACACCTTTAGCTGCTCGGTTGACTTTCGAGTGCACTAACAACATGGCAGAATATGAAGCTTGCATCATGGGGGTTGAAGAAGCAATCAATTTGCGAGTCAAGAACCTCGAGATCTTCGGAGATTCCGCTCTGGTGGTGAACCAAGTCAATGGAAAATGGTAGTTCATCAACCTCATTTGGTTCCTTACATGGATTTTACCAGGAGGCTGCTAACTTTCTTCACTAAGGTCAAGTTGAGTTATATTCCCCGAGACGAAAATCAGTTCGCTGATGCCCTAGCAACTTTGTCATCCATGATCAAAGTTTGCCAAGAGAATTTCGTGCCTTGAATCATGGTCTCTCGCCTTGAAAGACCTGCCTTTATCTTTGTAGTTGACAGTGCTGAAGATAACAAACCTTGGTATCATGATATCAAGCAATTCTTGAAGACTCAAGAATACCCGACTGGGGCATCCAGTAAAGACAGGAGGACCCTCAGAAGGCTATCAGGTGGTTTCTTCTTGAATCAAGATGGTGTGTTGTACAAGCGAAACTTCGACATGGTTCTGCTCAGATGCGTGGATAGACACGAAGCAGACATGTTGATGCAAGAGGTTCATGAAAGCTCTTTCGATACCCATGCTAGAGGACATGATATGGCCAAGAAATTGTTGATATCGGGATATTATTGGATCACCATGGAATCCGATTGCTGTAAATACTCCCGTAAATGTCACAAGTGTCAGATTTATGCCGATAAGGTCCATGTGCCTCCGAATCCATTGAGTGTCATGTCTTCACCATGGCCGTTCTCCATGTGGGGCATTGATATGATTGGCAAGATCGAGCCGAAAACTTCCAACGGTTATCGCTTCATCCTGGTTGCTATAGACTATTTCGCGAAGTGGGTCGAAGCGACATCTTATGCCAACGTCACTAAACAAGTGGTGGCCCGATTTATTAAAAGAGACATCATTTGTCGGTACGAAATTCCCGAAAGGATCATTACTGATAATGGTTCTAATCTCAACAACAAGATGATGGCTGACTTGTGTCGAGATTTGAAAATAGAACATCACAACTCTTCTCCATATCGCCCGAAGATGAATGGCGCCGTCGAGGCGGCCAACAAGAAGATCGTGCAGAAGATGGTTGTGACATACAAGGACTGGCATGAGATGATACCATTCGCTTTACATGGGTACAGAACGTCAGTGCGTACCTCAACAGGGGCAACTCCGTTCTCACTGGTATATGGTATGGATGCAGTCTTACCAATTGAAGTGGAAATCCCCTCGTTGAGGTTAATGATGGACATTAAGCTAGATGAAGCTGAGTGGCTCCGATCCAGATATAATCAACTGAGCCTCATTGAAGAAAAGCGCCTAACAGCTGTATGTCATGGACAGTTGTATCAGTGGCGGATGAATCAGGCTTTCGACAAGAAGGTACGAACTCAAAGGTACATACCAGGTGACCTGGTGCTGAAAAGGATTCTTCCTCCTCTTAACGATCACAAGGGCAAGTGGACACCTAATTATGAAGGACCGTTCGTGGTTAAAAAAGTCTTCTTAGGGGGAGCCTTGATGCTGACCACCATGGATGGAGAAGACTTACAGTCCCCTGTCAACGCAGACGCGGTAAGAAAATACTTCGTGTAAAAAAGGACCCGTTGGGTAAAAACAGAATAAAGATCCAGGAAAAAATGGGCATCCCGGCGAGCCAAAAACATAATAAAAGGCTCGGGCAAAAATTAGGGAAATCTTGGAAAAAATGTACACCCGCTGAGTTGAAAAGCCACATCGGACAACTCAAGAAAAAAGGGTATCCTGGTGGATTGAAAACCCGAAAGAGCGATCCACGCAAAAGAGGGACTAACACGAACGACTGCAATCTGTGAAATTCGTAATTCATCTGCAACTGAGGTTATTCTAAGGGTTGAAGACCAGTTCAATCACCTTTCTCAAGGGGCAGAGAAAACGGATATTCTTGAAGATATACGAGTCATAGCCGGGTCAAAACTTGATGAGATCCACTTCTCACATTGCCAATAGGATAGTTTGTTTTCCTTTTTGGCTATTTCCTCTTTCCAGGGAATTGCTTCCTTTGTAATGCCTATTCATGGACATTTTCCAAAATCAATAAAATTCAATTTCAGTCAACTTGTGACTATTTACTTCTTGTTTTTGTTTTTCATCTAGCATTGATTGATTGCGGAAGCGTCCAGCAAATTGTGATTTATATTGTGTTGTGAACATTTGAATGCTTTCTAACTCATGCAGGAGGACAAAAACATTTAATACAACTCTAAAAGGGTGTCAAGATGCCCAAATATTGATTCATGCTATGAACCTGGGGCATACAAGTCCAAACTAACTCTCCATGTTGCAAGCATTATCAATTATGTTTATGCAGGTACAGGTACATGTGTTGCTAACAGAGCTAAAGCAGATTTCCAAGAGGAACATTTCATTATACTTGAACAAGAACAGGTGTTTTCCCAGGTGTCTCCAGTCATCCCCAGTCATCCCCAGTAGAGTTGGAAGTTGAAATCTTCCCCAACAAGGCAGCAGAAGGTTGGTGTCCTCCCCAAGCAGAGACTTCCCTTCAACACAGGGGCAATTCCCAGCAGTACAAGGAGTGTCTTTCCTCCCCAGCAAGTTGCTTCCTCAGCAGTGTCATACTTCTAGTTCCCCGCCTATTTAGTGGATTTTCACTTCCCCACCAGAGTACAAGAAGGATCCATCTCCAGCAGGGTCTTGGCTCCCTAATCTCAAAGTCCAATTTTTTCTTGGCAGGGGTGGCTGTTCAGAGCCGATGTATCATTAACAGCTTTCCCTACAGAGTTGTCTCCTCGCGGAGATTAACCAGATCAATGCAGCAATCATCATGTCTCCCCAGTCAGGCCACCTGGGATACTTGCAGTCTCCTTATCAGGAGATCTCTTTGCATTTACATTTAGTAATCATCACTACATTTGCATCCTCTAAAGCGTAGCATTTACATCATCATGGAGCATTACGCCATAAGTTCAAACATGTGCATGCCAGCATGGGCCAGTTTTGAGGTATTACGTACGACCTGTAACATCTTCTCAGCCTGAAGTCTCCCCACAGAAGATACTTATACCATTTGCCAGACATCTTTGTCTTTCCAAGTCAATGTTGTCATTTTTCTTTGTGGCTTGATTCGCTCAGCAGTCACATTTCCGAGTTCTGTTTTCTACAATGGTCTCGTTCAAAGCCCTGTTTTGTACAACATGCCCCCTTTGTGGCTTGATTCACTCAGCAGTCACATTTCCGAGTTCCGTTTTGTACAATGGTCTCGTTCAAAGCCCTTTTTAATACAACAGGCCCCCTTTGTGGCTTGATTCGCTCAACAGTCACATTTCCGAGTTCTGTTTTGTACAATGGTCTCGTTCAAAGCCCTGTTTTGTACAACATAACCCCTTTGTGGCTTGATTCGCTCAGCAGTCACATTTCCGAGTTCTGTTTTGTACAATGGTCTCGTTCAAAGCCCTGTTTTTTACAACAGGCCCCCTGTGTGGCTTGATTTGCTCAACAGTCACATTTCTGAGTTCCATTTTGTACAATGGTCTCGTTCAAAGCCGTGTTTTGTACAACATGCCCCCTTTGTGGCTTAATTCGCTCAACAATCACATTTTCGAGTTCCATTTTTTACAATGGTCTCGTTCCAAAGCCATGTTTTGTACAACAGGCCCTTCCTTTTCCATGGCTTGATTCGCTCAGCAGTCACGTCGCAGGTTATCGTTTTGTACAACAGTCCTGTTTGCCTGGGCTCTCGTTTATGTACAACGATCCCGTTCCACCTTGTTCTTTTCCCGCTACCTATTCAGAGGTAAAAAAAACAAAAAACAACAAATAAATAGCATATGGCATTTCAATTATCCACCGAGTTCAAATTTCCAGGTTTTATTCGAGTATTCAATCACTCCATACCTTGAAGTTCTAAAAGCTTTCGCAATTATTCATTCAAGCTTGCAGATGATTAAATAGGGGCAGCTGTAATACCTCAAAATTTGCCCTCTCATATCCTCAACATTTGGCATAGCATTAAGCATACATAAGTTCATAAAATAACCAAAAAAAAACATTGCATCATATGTAGCATAGTTAGGGCATAGGTATGTGGTCAATGACTGGAGCAACTAGAGGCTATACAAAGACAATCAAAGGGCCACAAAGCTCCTCAATCATGTGCAAGGGGTCTACAACATCCCACAAGTCTCCATTTGAAGCCTCAAGTCTTGGAAAGAAGTGAATGGCTCCAAGGAATGCAAGCAGTGCAACATCTCATGAGGAAATGATCCAAATTAGGGTTTCAATTGTGAAAGGCTTCTCCATGAATTTTTGAGCAAAAGTGGATTCCTTTGTGTTCTATACGACAACAAGTGTATAGGGTTCAAATTTCATCCACAAATTCATTTTGGAAGAGGTTCAATTGGTCAGATGATTGAAAATCAGGAATTTGGGGAAAAGTCAACCATGCTGAAGAAAAAGTCAACTCTTGACTTTTTGAGATCAAAATCATGAAATTAGGGTTACATGGATCCTATGTTTCAAATTTGATCAAGAAATGATGGAGGGATCATGAAAAATCAAGAAAACTAAAACTTACCATTTTTGGAAAACTTGGGTTTCCAAAAATGGCAAGTTTTGGTCATTTTTGCAGCCACTTCAAGGAAGGTTTTTTCCCAAAAAATAATAGGCCTATGAAAATTCTACCATGAGCAAATGAAAGAGGGCATCCTAATCTTCAAATCCATATGTGGAACTCCTTCATAGGATCAAAATTGAGAGAGCTATGATCGTTCAAAGTTTGGGCAAAAACAAGGCAATACAGCAGGCTATGTATCAACGCATACGACTTATGAATCGACGCATAAATGGGCGATGTATCGACGCATAAGCCTATGTATCGATACATACTGAACTCCAAAACACTATGTATCGATTCATACGTGCTATGTATCGACCCATGATGTACATAAAAATCCTATGTATCGACGCATGCTGTAGAAAAACCAGTTTTTTTTGCATTTTTATGGAATTTCAAGCTGGTTTATGGTTGGTTCATGTTATAAATTCATTTGGCATCAAAAGGAATTTCATATGGGCTGCAATTGGCTGCAAATACCACCACCATAATTGTCATGTATTGAGCAAAACATTGAGGCATCAATCATTGATCAATTGAGTTGCAAACAGGCTGCACTTTCACCATAACAATCCCAAACTTCACCACATAAGAGCACACCCAAGAGTTGCATAACATAATTTTCCAATCCACCCTCATTGCACCTTACACCTCAAGTTAGAATTGACCATGGTTCTAACTGTTAACCATGATGGTTAATAGTTAACCTGAGATATATAAGGCTTTCTCCAACTGAATTTTGAGAACACACTTCATTTCTACCAAAATTTCATCACAACTTCATCCCTTTTCTCTCTGTTTTCATTCTGATTTTGGAAGCTACATTGCACTAAATCTTCATCAATTCAGTCCCAATCTTCATCTGTTCATCTTCATCTTCATCAATTCAGTCCCAATCTTCATTTGTTCTCCATCATCATCAAGAGCTTCATTTCCATGGCATAATTTCATTTAATATTCCACTCTATACCAATGCACATTGCTGCATTTTGCCTCTATACTCTTGATTCTTGTCTACAACATCACATTTATCATCAAATCATCATCAACACCATGATTTGCAGCTTCTCCATGGATCTAATGGTGTGAAAGATCAAGATTACATTGCTGTAAATTTTCTGCATCTTCATCAATTTCTCAAGATTCTTCATCAACAAAGTGTTTATTTAACTTTACAAAGGATCAAGATAGAGCATAGAAGACCTTGGAACCTCACCTATGGATTTCTACAACTCTAAACACCACTGAATTTCAAGTTTCATCTTCAATTCCATTGACACGAATTCTGATTTTTTTTGGGTGTTTTGTGTTGATATGAGCTCAATAGGAGAAATGCTTGTGTTGACTAGTTGATAGGCATCTTAGGGGCTTAGATTCAATTCTTAGGTTGATTCTTGTGTGCTTAGATTTGCATTATTCATTAGCCTTAGGAGAGAATTAAGCCTAGATTGTTGATGTACTTGAGGAGACGAATCTATCCATGGCCTTATTTTTCAGTTTGGTAGACATTTGTCCAAACCCTAACCGGAGAGTGATCGGAGAAGATGACCGGAGTTTAGCTCCGATGACCGGAATAGTAAGCCTAGCATTAAATGGGAACATAACACAGCCGTTAGATCAGTTTCCATCTGACGAACCAGAATCAGCCACCACATTAATGAACATGTGCCACTCATGTGCCCTAATTTGTGAAGAGTTTTTCAGATCACTATTTGCACCCCAGCATGTTTGGGTCCAGCCCAATTCATTTCAACTTTCCACTTCCTGCACCCGTTACCCTTGGCTTTGTTTCTTTAATTTCTTTTTTGATATAGTTTCAATTTTAATCCAAAAAAAAAAATACCAAAACTCATGATAAAATTCCCCAAAAATCACAGAGACTTCCCAACTCATTTTAGAAATTTCCCACACCCTCACTTTCTGATTTTAGCCATTTCCCATTTAATTTCGATTTTCCATTTAATTAGTTTTCTATGGAATTCTTTCAGCTACACTTCATTTTGTTCATTTTATTTCTCCCACTTCCAGTAATCTTTTTGTCCCATTATTTTTATTGTGATTAAAGGACTCATAATAGAACCTGGAATTATTTTTGTCATATTTTTAGTTCCATTTTATCCACTGTTTTGGAAGCATAGTTTGTGCAAGTTTGTGGATAAATCCTATGTAGATTTAAGTGGCCTTTTGGCATAGTTAGGTTATGAATTTTTAGGAGAATTTTTAACACAAAATTATATCTATGGTAGAGACCTTAAGGATTTAATCTCATATTTTTCCAGGACCTTTACCATTTTTTTGTGCTTTGACTTTATTCGAGTTTTCCATGCAAATTCACGTAGTTTTCAATTAGAGGTTTTAGTGCCATTTAGGGCATAGTTTGAGTATGTTTCTCTTTTTAACTTTAGATACTTTTGAATTGATTTAGCTACTGAATTTAGAAGTTAGATAGCATATAAGGTACCTTAGGACTTGACTTTTACCTTAGAAGTTTACTAATGCTTTCTATTAACTAGTGTAGGTTGTTTTTTTGAAGTTTGCCATGTCATAATTGTTCATATTACTTATTCATGCTAACATTTGTTTGTTAGGGGGGAAGATGAGGTAATCATTCTTCATTCCTTTATTTTATTCATTAATTGTATTTTCTTTAGCACCTTGGTGCTTTGTTCATAGGTCCCTTTTGTTCTTTAGATTCAACTTAACTTCCTTAGGAAGTAAGTTTAATTCTAACTTGTTTCTTTCTACCTTAGTGTAAACACCCCAAAGTTTACCTCACTAAGTTCACACCATGGCTTGTGATCTATCTTTTTTGCATAAACATAAGCATACCACATCACATTGCATATTTGTTTCATCTGCATAATTCAAGTTCATTTGCATCTAGGGTTTGTGATCTGAGCAATCCAAGATTCCACCTGAGCCACTCCAAAGGCTTCAAAGCATTCCAAGAGGGTCCATGTGTATTCTATCATCATATTGTGTCTCTCAAAGTTCAAGGAAGTTAAGAGATCACAAGAACTGGAAAAGCATGGAAGCAGAGCTAGGGTTTCACTGCATAGATAACCTGAAATTAAGGTTTTGGTTTCAGAGGCCTCAACTCCAAATTTTTTGAACATTCTTGTTTCCAATGTTCTTAAAATGTTATAAGGATCATGTGTACCAAGTTTTATGAAGAAATTCATTGTGGAAGTCATCTGTTCGCTGGGTAGCTTCTTGAGCAAGTCAGAGCAAAATCAGGGCATCTGAGGCCTCCAACAATGGAACCAAAGGGGTATTTTCATCAAATTGAAGTTATATGATCTTTATTTGATCATTTAAGTGCTTGGGAGTTCACAAAATTGAAGAAATTTGAGCTAAACCAAAAGTTGCCAAAAATGGAAATGACTTATAATGGAAACTTTCCATTTTGGGAAAGTTCTTCAACCTCCTCTTTCTCAACCAAAAATGCTTCAAATGAAAAATTATTGGTCATGAAAGTTGTAGATTAAGTCTTTCCCTTTTCAAAAAGTACAAGAACATGTTCTAATTCATTATGGAACTCAAGTTATGATCTTTTAAAGTTGGCAAAAATCCTATAATTTTCAAGAATGCACCAAAGAGGGATTTTTGCAAAACCACTTGCCAAGGCTTCTAATGACTTCTGATATGCCCAAATGTGACATAACATGATCAAGCAACTTCAAAATATCTGAATTGGCCAAAGAATCATACACTTTCATGCCTTGAACTTCAAGAAATTCCAAAAGGGCCAAAGTTCTTCAAATTTGCAAAAGGGCATGAATCTTTCTAAACACTTGTTACAACTCATCAAATCTGATCCATAAGCATTCCTTGATCTCTGCTGAACCAAGCCATGCCCAAATCCAAGCCTGCCATGTGCCCATACCTCAAGTACAACCAACCTTGACTTTTTGCAAATCACCCCATACCAATCAACATAGCCCACACCAACTATTCTGACCTATCACAGCTTCACATACATGCCTTATGCAACTCATTTCACACAACACACAAGCCTGAAACACAACCATAGCTCATATTGCAAAAATCCTCAAGAAATTTCCTCTCTTCGAAACTTTCAAACCAACCATCAAAACTTCAAAATTCCTTCACCATTCAACTCAGCATCACTCATAGATCATTTCCCACCCCTCACATTGACCTGAAACCACCTCAAACAAAAACACGATTTCCCTCACCTCTGAATTGAAACCTTCAAAACACTCCATATAAACTCCTTTCAAGCATTCCAGAAGCATAAGGGGATCAAGGGGAGTGGAAAAGCATCAAAGAAGTGGTCATAAAGCTCTAGTTTCGAAAGCTCCAGCTCAGGTATCATCAAGAACTTTTTTTCCAGAACTTGTTTTTTAAGTTACTAATTGATTCTATGTGATATGCTGATCATCACGATGTCTTTATTTTTGAAAATGGTTAAGAAATGAGGATTTCATGAACTTCTGAAAGTTTTGACCTAAAAATGTTCTTCTTCAATTCTTCGTTTTGATGCATGAGAAATTGTTTTTGTTGCTGGATTTGTGTTCTATGATGTTAGAGGATTGATTCTGGAGCTTTAGGGGTCTTGGGGATGAGTTTTGAGTGTTTCAGGTGAGGGGAGTGACCGGAGAAGACGACCGGAGCACTGTTTCGGCCGTTTGAGATTAATTAGGGTTTAATTAGGGTTTAGGGTGAGTTTGAATGTCAGCCTTTGGATCATGCTTCCCGCGCGTGTTTGGACTGATGAGATTGGTCATTAAGATTTAATTAGGATTAATTAAATTATTTAATTGAAATTAGGTCAAAAGCAATCCTAGCCCTTGGTCTGCGCGCCAGTCAACACTTTTTCCTCAACTTTGAATCTGGTCCATCAGATTGTCATACTTTCCATTTAATTTGATTTTTATTTCATTTAAATTGCATTTTCTTGCATAATTATTTTAAAATAGTTAGAAAAATTCCAAAAATATTTCCTTTTGCATTTTTATTCCAAATATTTTTCTTAATCAGAAAATGATTTTTATTTTATTTTTTGCATAAAAATTGTATTTTTAAAATATTTTAATATTTATTTTAATTAATTAATTGTGTTTAATTAATTAAAATACCATTTAAGTTTCTAAAAATCACCAAAAAAATCATGAATCATACCTTTGCATTTAGAAACATTTTCAAACTCTTCACACAAATTTCTTTTTAGGTTTGATGATCATTTGAGAATTTTATTTGAATTAAGGGTCATTTAAATCCTATTTTTGAACCCTAACTTGAAAAAATCTTTTCTGCCTAACCAAGAAGAGTTTGAAGATAATTCTTTTTGCATTATTTTGTGCATATCATTTAGTTTCTAGGATATTTTTGGCATAAATTTATCTTTCATTTTCAATTTGTTTAGCATTTTACATTGAAGATCACCCAAAAAACCCTAGAAAATTAGGAAATTCATAACTCCTTCTAGGTTTAGCTTATAATCTCCCCCTTTGGATGGTAGTATAGTATAGGTTTAGGTTTTGTTTGAGTGTGATTTCAAATTTTTATCATGTCATTTGCTTCTGTCTTTGCCATTTGCATCTCATACTTTCATGTAACCCTAATTTTGCATCTTCATTTGCATTCATCTTGCATATGCATCCATACATGAACTTGCCATGACATTTCATGCATTCATATGTCATCTTAGATATCTTAGGACATGTTAGAATCATGCTTGATCATTTCTTCATTCATTTTCCATGATTTGCATTCATTTCATTTCATTAACTTTCATGAACTTTCAAACTTCAAAACATGCTTCATTTGCATTCATTCTTTGTATGATCATTCATATATACTTTGTATGCCTTTACATCATGTCATAGCATAATTTTCATCATGTTTATGCTTCTGGTTTTGGTATTTGTCTTTGCATATGCTTCATTCCATTTCATTTCTTTCCTTATGCATCTTGTGCTAACATTTTCAGGTGCTAAGTTAATTTGAGAAGTGGATTTGCCTTCACTTCTTATTTCTTCTCATCTCTTAATATTGCATCCTTGCTTCATTTTACTTGTCCTTGAGTGGGCTTGCTCACTTGTGTTTTTCTTCCTTTCTCTCTCCAAGTACTTATCTTCTTCAATGAAGTAAGTAACTTGTTCTTCTTTCTCATCTTCCTTTCATCTGCTTCTTCCTTAGTGGCTTCCTTGAAGATCCTTATCTTGAGCCTCACAAACCATAGGATAACAAGGCATGATAATAATTAGGGTTGTGATTAGTCCCCCTTAGTTTTTAACTTTGAGTCTTATTTGTGTCTCTCTTCTCATCTCATCATTAGAGACTAAACCTTTAAGGCTTTAGGACTTTGGAATTAGGGTTATGCCTGCGTCCTTGTCTTAGGATGTAGTGTATAACTTTAATCCTAAGTGTTCAACCCTTAATTTGTTTAAACCTCTTAATCAATCCACTTAATAATCACTAAGACATTAACTTGTAACTTGGGCCTTATATTAGGGTTCTAACTCTTCCTTTATGGTTAAGAAGGACTAACCCTAGTGTTTAATTGACAAGTCCCCCTCAAGTTGTCTTACAAATCATAAAATTCACTTCATAATCTCATCTCTTAATTAAAATCCACTTTAATAAAGGTTTTTTTTGTCATGAGTTTAATCCCTAATCATGGATTAAGTTGAGGTATCTTCCTCAGCTTAAGTGTGCTCATCTATTATCCTTCTATTAGGATGGTGTAATGAGTTCACTAATCCTTGATTATGGCTTAAACTCATTACTTAACACTAAACAAAAAAAAACCAAAAACATCTAAATAATCACAAGTAGGTTAATGATCTTAATCCTACATCATCATGGCAATTAAGTTGAGATATTTATCTCATACTTAAAGTATTCTCATTATCCCTAATCAGGGAGGATATAATGAGTTTACAACCTTTGATTTAGGCTTAAGCTCATTAACTTATGACAAACACCAAAAACAATAAAAGATTGAAAACACAAAAACAAACAATAATCGTCTCCTTCAGGATTCTTTTCTCATCATCTTCAATCACAACCGATAACTCGCTTCTTCCGTCTAATACAAAATAGTTAGCACTTGAGCCAGACAAGTCATACACTTGAGCATAGAAAAGCAAGCAGTTCACAATCAATTTGTTTGTCAGTCTCTTTCAGTCGAACTACGGTGTTCTGACTTCCTCATTGCACGAGAGGATACGTAGGCATAACTTAACTGTTATCAAACAAAAGTCTCTGTGTCTTCCCCCTCTTTCAGCATTCTTTCTAAAGCCTCAGTTCCTGAGCAATTCACCCTTTTGCACTGACACTTGTATATTTCTTTTCCAGCCTTTGCACACAGATATCACATACACCTACCCCTTTAAACACAATCTTTTAAGCGTGGATCCTGTCGAGTACGACGGACAATCTGGGTGCTAATACCTTCCCAGGTTGTAACCAACCCCCTTTCTCAGTTTCTCTGGTTCGCAACCGTCTTATCCATCTTTTTCTAGGTTTATGCAGCATTACCTTTCCTTCCGGATAAAAATGCCTAGCTGGCGACTCTATTCAGTTCATTTCATTTCTCTTTTCGTCGACCGTTCGCGCTTGTACCGGGATGCAAATCTTTGGGAGCGACACTCAGGTTAGAATTGTACATAATAAGATAACTTTAGGGCTGTTCCTTAGCCCCCCATTATCTTTGACCTTTGCCTTTTGAGTCTTCTTTTCTCATCTTCAAACAAAATCCAAAAAGACTTAATAAATGTATGAAAGGATCCTTTGTGTATAGCCTTGTTCCATGGGACACTTGCATTCATTCCATCTTGGAGTGGTGTAGGCTTGTCTAGCATGATGTACAAGTCTTATCAAGGGGTTGTTTCACAAAGAAAAATCCAAAAGACACTTCTTCAAAAGCAACAAAAACATGTAATAAAGTTCAACAAGCTAGTGAACTTAAACCCTAATCCTTGGAAACCAGTCTTGGATCAATTCTTTTTGCTGGGTGTGCTTGTTCTATAATTCCATCTTGGAATGTAGTAGCATGTACACATTCCATGGAAAAGAGTTTGAATTCACTTCCTTGTGCCAAATTCATACAAAACTCTTAAAAGAAAACAACAAATAATAAGCGAATTTCCCGCGGGAACTTCTCTTCTCATCTCATTCATTCTCAACGCGAACTTGCAACGACTTGTCTCGCATGCAAGACGGTAAATGCACTCGTACCAGACGAGCCTGCAACACCTGAGCATAGACATACGCAATTCCAGCGCATAAAAAACACAAACAAATAGTTCCTGCCTTGGTTAGGTGAACTACGTTGACTCTGATCCTCATTTTCCTGATGAGGTACATAAGCAGCGGGGTAGGGCCCGTTCGAGCACATTCTTTATTTTCCCTACATTTTCCCCCTTCTTTCCATTTTATTTTCCAATTCCTTTCCTCATTTCACTTCCATTCCAGATAGTATTTCATTTGTTCAGCAACAATTTTATTTCTCACCCTTTAAAATAAAGCAAGCAAGCATGGATCCCGTCGGGTACGGAGGACGATCTGGGGTGATAATACCTTCCCAGGTCGTAACCGACTCCTGAACCCAGATCTTTGGTTCCCAGGACCTTGTTCTTTCCTTCTTCCTCAGGTTTGTGCAACATTACCTTTCCCATTCATTCGGGATAAAAATGAATGGCTGGAGACTCTACCTTTTCTGCGCCACTTTCGCGTTTGTACTAGGATGAAAATCCCGGGAGCGACAGTTGGCGACTCTGTTGGGGAATACCTCAGAATATCTGGTTTCCCTTGTAGAGTCAATCCTAGCGCCTGTTTGTTTTTGTTTTCCTTGGGTGTTTATATGCGTGTTGTATGCTGTTATGTTTATTTACTGTTTTTGTTTACAGTTTACTTTACAGCTTTATTTACTGCTTTCAGTATTTATTTTCACATGCATCATATATTGGACTGTGTTGGTTTCATTTTTTCTATGGGATGGGCTTTGTTACTGTGAGATAAGCCAAATACCCGGCTTGAGTGCACCTAGGATTTAGAGTGGTTCCACTTTGGCTTCATGGCATCTTGCTATGTTGGTATTAGTGAGTTCCACGCCTTGACTTACGACCTTCTCGGAAATGTATTGACGCCAGAATATTTCTGGGGCAATACACTACCTTGATAGTTATGTGCAGTCAGGGGACCGATCATTGAGAACCTTTGTGGAAACATCCCTCTCCAGTGATGACAGTGGCAGACCATATTTGTTGGGAAACCCACTCGCATTCGAGGGCCCATTGTGAACTCGCATAGGATGGCCTGGTTCTCTCATAGGAATCCAGTTAAGGCAAACTGTTCGTATGACGATAGTATTGTACCATTCGGGATGAATGTACTATTGTTTCTCGATTCAGTGCTTGAAGCTGAGGACTTATGAGGGATGCTTGTTCCCTTGGACTTAGCTGAGACCTCCCTGAGTCGTACATATTGGTATGGTGACCTTAATCAACCACAACCAAAAAGAGATAACCAAAATCGCAAGGCAACCGAATCCAATTGGATTTTATTCCGAATTCGGGACAAGTTTTGGTCTATGTTAAGCAATCGCCGAGTAATTTACGAAGTAATTACCCTACAAATGAGGCCGGCCACCACCAATTAAGGTGGAAAATATTTGTGCTAATACATGTTAGAGAAATGATATAATGGATCATTCTCCGAAAACATGTCGCACGAAAAGAAAAAAGAGTGGTAACGGTCATCTTAATCGAGATTTCACATTGATTTATCAAATGCAACCTATCACAATCCCAAAGTATGGAGAATGATCCAAATGATCATTCATCCATAGATTTGAAATAATGAAGATTAAACATCTTCGAAAATCAATAATCGTCGAATCAGAGATCTCATCGACCAAAAGAAAAATAAGAGATGAAAGAAAGTGGATCTAACATAAAATTCATAAGCCAACAATTGAAAAGAAATTAGCAAAATAATGCCATAAAAAATAAAATCAAATCTAAAATATTTTGAGAAGATTTTTTCTAATAATATTCTTATAGAAAAATTAAGAGATTTTGAAAATAATAAAAAAAAATTAGAAATACTTTTCTTAGGAAAATAACAAAAAAGAAAAACTAATAAAAAATGGGGGGATGATTAACACTGCACTGGTGGTGGGACTAGAAACTATGATCCACCAGGCCTTAAGCCCAACAACAACAAAGTTTAAAAATAAATAATAAAACAAAGTTTAAAAAAAAAGAAAAAAGGACAATGTGGTGTAATCGCAGATCAATGGGTGGAGAATAGCAATGTATGGATCCAAGTGCTTCAAAGGCGCAAACAAACTTTGATTAAAGAAAAAAATAACAAAAAAATAACAAAACAAAAATCAGAAGAAAAAAAAAAGTTTCATCCTCTTCTTCATCGCACGATGCTGTTCATCGCCTCACCTTCGGAAAAAATTGTCGCCGCAACCTCTCTCAAAACGCAATCACAAATTCGTCTGCCACCGTCTCCGTTGCTTCCTCTCTCTCTCTCTCTCAGACGATTTAAAAACTCCTTCACGGTTTCACTCGATTTGTGGTTGATGATGTGAAATTCTTATTGAATATTGAAGGTGAAGAACTATGTGAAGGTTTAAAAGATAAATTCGAAAAAATGGAAGAAGGTTTGATGAATTTAGATGGTTATGAAGATTCAAGGTGAATGAAATTGAGGTATTGAAGCTTGATTGATAGTTTTTGATTATGCAGAAATTTGAGGGGCTATTCAAGCTTGGAGGAAATTGAAGAGAAATGCTTCAATTTATAGAAGGATGAAGTTGAAATTTGAACTGAGAATTATTGGTTCCGTTTTGAATGAATTTGCTGCGTTTTGGTTCTCATGAGAGTCTCGTTATACCTCATGCGTTTTATGTTTGATTCTATGCATTTTGCAGGTTTGAATTTCGTGATGCTCGTGTTTTTGTATGCTGATGCGTGACGTTCATGAAGCTACGTTTCATTCACTTTCAGTTTGCGTTTTGATCGCTGCTTTATGTGTTGGTGATGACGTGTGCGTTTTATGTCTTTCTCCTCTGCGTTTTATGAAGGGTGATGGCTGGGATGCGCACAACTTGTAGTCACGTGCGTTTTTTGGACACTACTTGGAGTTTTGGAGGAAACTGATGGTGGGAGGCTGAAGTGGGCCTATGGTTCTCCATCAAAAATTTCTTTTTTGTTCATAAAACAATAAAATGGGCTCAAGAAAAAATAGGATGGGCTTTAATAGAAAAAAAATTGGAAATTGAATTGATGATAGAAAAATAGTGGATATGGACTAAAGAAATAAATTTAGTGATGATTTTATAAAAATGGATTAAAATTTGATTATGAAAATGGATGGATAATTGAGAATTATTTGGATGTATTAGATATAATGAAAAATGGATAAATTGGAAAGTAAAAAAAAAGTGAATGGGTAATCGGTTTTGAAAAATGAAATGGGTATGGATAAAAAATGAATAAGGAATTAGAAAATAAAATGGTTAGGAAATTGATTTTTCTCAAGAGCCACTTGATCAACAATGGAAGAAACCACTCATGAACCACTGATTAACTTGCCAATTAATCCACAACCATCGTCTGGAAATTGCCTTGATTATTTGAAACCATGCTGAGGAAAATAAATCCACAAATGAATCACTGATGAACTGATGATAAACCTGAAGACTCAAATCAACCTTCACACGAAACAATGCCTGATAAACTATGATTTCGCACACAACACAACTTGAACTTTGAACGCGCACTGTCTTAGAAATTAACCACTGGTACAAATAACTTTCAGTTGAAACAATATTCTGATAGCTTAACCAAGATTAGGTCAAAAGTCCATCTGAATCGAATCATAACTGAACAACCATATCTGAATTGAAATCACTGCCATGCTTTTGAAGACCTGCAACACAGAGAGAAAAAGAAGCAAACTGCGACATATTTTTTGGTATTTTGGTTAGTCATTTGTAAATATAAGCAAATAAAGGCAAGTAAAAACACGGTGATCCCCTGTGAGGTATAAATCTGCAATTGATAAGTATAAACGAAGTTTATATGTAAGATGCAGATGGGTAAAAAATTAGGGTATGACAGATGTCCCTATTTAAGTTTTTTCAATCCATAAATAATGTAGATTGACATCTTCGTTTCGACAAGATGGAAGATACTTAAATATCAAAAACCCAATTTTTGGCTCTAAGAGACCAAAAAGTGGAATGAAATGAAATGAAATAAAACTAACGATATGAAAATATCATGAAAAGGTTATGAAATGATATGAAAGCATATGGAAATGTTATGAAAGCAAATGAAATGTTATGAAAGCAAATGAAATGTTATGAAAGCATATGAAATGCAGATAAATCTGCGAGGAACAAAACGACACAAGAAATAGAATAAACACTAAGGATAAGGAGAATAGAACTCCGACGGGGAAACAAAGCACGCGACAACTGGAGACCACAACATGGCTCAACTGAGGCAAATAGGTCCAAGAGTGGCATTGGGCAGAAAAGGTCACATCATCCAATAATGGCTTTGAATGAAGTGAAAAAAGTCCCGAAAAAGTATATGAGAAGCATCCAAGAATGACATTAATGAATTTACTAGGGAAATCCGAGAATGGCAATCGGAAAAAGGTAATCACAACATCTGAGAATATCAATCAGATACAAATCTGAATCACAACATCCAAGAACAGAACTGGATGAAATGAGCAAAAATTCTGGAAAGTTCATCAAATCAATAATGACTCCAACATGGAAATCCGAGAATGGCAATCGGATAAAAGGTGTAATATCCGAGAAGAACATCTGGTAAGAAAAGATTCTGGAGAGACATCAAAGCAAGGTATATTTGGACAAACATCAGATAAACACAAAAAGGTCCCGGGAAAACATCAAAACAAAGGTTTCCATCATATCTGGAATAACATCAAATAAAGGCTCAACATATCTGGAACAACATCAGATAGAGGTGAAAGTTCTAGGAAAACATCAGAACAAACAAGGATATCCGGAATAACATCGGGTAAGAAGAGACAAATAAGTATTTTTGTAGGTTCCAAGTAAGTTGGACTTTGATCACAAGGTAAGACGTTGAAAACAACGAGACCTCGAGAAATGCATAATGAGGACTAACACACTCATACATGCCAAGGTATATGAAAATGGGGAATAACACACCCAAGAAAATGCATAATGAGGAATAACACACTCAAACATGCAAAGGTATATGAAAATGGGGAATAACACACCCAAGATAACGCATAATGAGGAATAACACACTCAAATATGCAAACGTACGGAACTGGGGAATAATACACCCGAGAAAATGCATAATAAGGAATAACACACTCAAATATGCCAACATATACGAAAATGGGGAATAACACACCCAAGAAAACGCATAATGAGGAATAACACACTCAAATATGCAAACGTATATGAAAATGGGAAATAACACACCCAAGAAAACGCATAATGAGGAATAACACACTCAAATATGCAAACGTATATGAAAATGGGGAATAACACACCCAAGAAAACACATAATAAGGAATAACACACTTAAATATGCAAACATTTACAAAAACTGGGGAATAACACACCCAAGAAGATAATATGAGAGAAAATGCTTGACAACCAGTTTAGACTCTTAGTGGGGTGGAAATATGGAAGAATAATTCCTCCACACGGAGATCACTGTCATTCTGCTCGGAGATTAGAGATGTTGCTCTTGAACAAATCTCGGTCACACCGGTAAACTATATCAAGTTGAAAATCTTTTGAGAAAAGTCATGAAAAGCTTCTTGGAGATTCTTGAAGAAGATTTCCCCAAGTTTAATGACTGATGAGGGTAAACTCATAATGGATTCAGTTCTTGACTACTGTCGGAGAAAATTGATCAAATCTTGAAATGATTGTTGAGAGAATAAACTGATCATGGCTTCAGTTCTTTTAAATGAATGTTGAGAAGATAAACCCAGTATGAAACTTGAAGAGAATCTTCTGATTAACCAAATCTGAGAATAACTTGCACTGAGCAACAACTCTTTTGAACCACGACCTGGGAAAAACCTGCCCCTTGGTAGGATCACTGACCAAGTTTCTCAACTATTTGAAAATTCCTTGATGAGGAAAGTTTGTTTGCAAATAAAAAGTGTTTGTACAAACCTGGTAATTTTAATGCAAAGTTCAATGCAAAGTTTGAAATCAAAATTCATTTTTGGAATGAAATTTATTGATGTAAAGTAAATGAAAACATTGTCAAAACACGGCGGTTGAGACACAAGTGAAAGATAAAGAAAAAGTCAAGAAAACATATGATTGGTAATGAACTTGGGAGTCAGTTTATGCAACCTTGCTGAGGTATGATTTTCAAAAGAAACCTGGATTAAATTAGGACTTTTGAAGGTTGTAACGTGGCCTGGTTCACGGTTTATGAAACAAAGGATATAAGCTCGAAGTTTATTTATACCCAACCCAACTTCGTGATGAACTCCAGTCCTACATTCAATTAATTCAGCTTATGTATTCAAGCTCCATGAAATTTTAGGATTGCACAGATGAAGATGGTTCATAAGCCAAGGATTTTGAGATAGCAGTCACCTCTCCCTTTTATTATTCCTGGCGAGGACTTTGGTCAACTCATCTTATTTTTGCTGAGGATTTTGATAACCTCTTGATAAATATTTCTTTTATTATCCATAACCTTTGCCTGAACTGTGTCATTTGATCTTACAGCCAGCGGGATGCCCCAGTTTTTGCCTAAGTCTCCTTCATAGGTTTTGACTTAGCGGGCTTTGATTTTTTAATCAGTTTTTTCAATATCATTTTATTAAAGATAATGACTGCCTGGATTAATGATTATGATGAACCATCATTGGCTTTTGAATTGAGAGACATCTTAAACACTTCTTTGTCATGTGTGAAGGAAAGCTTGAGATTGCAACCTTTATTGAAAGGTGTCTTGAACGATTATCTTGTACTTGAATGCACACTCAAATTAATTGAGAACTACCCATCCCCGGGTTAAAATTGCGGATTTTTTCGAATAGAAAGAAACTCTAACTTCAAGGCTCAAAGAGGTTGACAAGGGATTAACTTCCTTATTTCTCCAGTGTTTGGGATTTGAAACAGTGTCTGTATATCATCATCCAAGTCTCAATAGAAAGCATACCAACAACAATTATGGGTATCTTGTTTTCATCATTCTCCCTCCAATCATTATAAAAGTTTGAGAAAGAAAAAATGAACTTGAGATATAAAGTATAAAGATGCAAATAATGAACAAAATAGAATCAAAACAAAGCAATGCTCATTTCATTAAAATCAACATGAAAGTACAAACAAAGTTTAAAAGCAAACAAGTCAATACAATTGAAGAAAATTGAAAACATAAAGAAACAATGACCTAGTGATCCATCAACAACAAAGATGAGCTATCCTGTCTGATATTCTGGCTTTGAAGATAATATGACTGTTGAAGTCATCTGAATATTCACTTCTCATGCTTCGACAAAGGATTGTTGACAACATTAGGATTTGTGTCATGAAAGGAAAGGATGTTATTCCTGATAAGTTCTTGCACTTTAGCCTTCAGTGCGAAACAATGTTCCAAGTCATGACCAGTTCCAACTTGATGAAACTCACAACGAAGATCTGATCTATAACCAGCTGGAAGAGGATCTGGAACAGCAGGCGGAGGCCTAGTAGTAATCATACCACTCTTAATCAAGGAAGGATACAAATCAATGTAAGTCATCGGGATAGGATCAAAGTTTGTCCTATTACAATACTGATTTTGTCTAGCAACAGGGTGAAGAGCCTGAACTTGAGCTTGAGCTTGAACTTGAGGTTGAGTTGGTTGAGCTTTAACAATAGGAGCAACTGCAGCTACATATGGTTGAACATATATTTGTTTCTAGCGATAAGGCTTTCTTTCAGTTGAAACAACATAAGCATCACCATTTCTTCTCTTTTGAAAGTTCCCATGAGACTTTATTGCAGCATTATAAGATTCAACATTGGTAATCTTACCCTTCTTGATACCTTCCTCTAGTCTTTCTCCAACAGTGACTAGGTCAGCAAAACCAAATGAAACACTTCCTACCATTTTCTACCAAAATAAAGGTTGAAGAGTGTCCATGAATAAACCAGTTAATTCGTTTTCGGCCAAAGGTGGCTCCACTTGAGCAGCTAGCTCTGTCCAACGTTGAGCGTACTCTTTGAACGATTCTTTCTCTTTCTTTGACATGTTTTGAAGTTGACGACGGTCATACTCCATGTCCAGATTATACTTATATTGCTTTACGAAAGCATCAGATAAATCCTTCCAGCTTTGGATATGACTCTTCTCGAGTCCTACGTACCATTTCATAGAAGCACCACTCAGACTATCTTGAAAACAGTGAATAAGCAGCTTGTCATCCTTGGCATGTGCATCCATTTTGCGACAATACATCAGCAGATGAATCTTTGGACAAGTATGCCCATTGTATTTCTCGAATACAGGAACTTTGTACTTGTCAGGCAAAACTAGGACAGAAACCAAACACTTGTCTATTGCTGCAGCACTGTTGCACCCCAAAATTTGCCCTCACAATACAAGACTTTGTGTTCTAAGAAGGTTCACAAGGTTCACAAGTTTCTCAATGCTTATATGACCTTTCATGAGGTTCATGAAGTCTACAAGTCACTTCTTGAAGGTTCACAAGGTTCACAAGTTTTCTTAACATTTACATAACCTTGCATGAAGTTCATGAGGCCCACAAGTTGCTTTTTGAAGGTTCACAAGGTTCACAAGTCTCTCAACATTTACAAGACCTTTCATGAGGTTCATGAAGTCCATAGGTTGCTTCTTGAAGGTTCACAAGTTTCTCAATGGTTACAAAGCTTTCCTGAGGTTTATGAGGTCTACAAAGCCACTTCATGAGGTTCACAAGGTTCACAAAGTTCACAATTGGTCAAAGGAGTTGACAATTCCCTCAGACAATGCATCTCCTAAGCAGTGCATCCAAAACTAGGGTTTTGACTTTAATCAGGCTAAGTGGACTTCCAATACCTCAAGTGAGTTTCATAATATCTTATATGTGTATAAGAACCCCCATGTCAAGTTTCAAGACTTTTCTCAAAAGTTTACTCAGTCAGATGATCAGATAAGTCAAAATCAGTCAGTGCAGTTAAAAAGTCAAACTGAGGTCAACTGTGGTCAAACCAAAGTAAAACTTCATGATTTTTTTTGCCAACATCAAGTATATGAAGTAAAATTCATCATTTGATCAAGGGTTGATCATGATTCATCAAGGAGATTCCAGATCATCAATAATCAGGAGTTTCTAAATTAGGGTTTCCTCAGTAAAAGTCAACTGAACTTTGACCAGGTATAACTTTCACATACTTCATCACCAAGTCTCCATCCAAAGCTCATTTTGAAGGAAATTGAATTCTCTACAAATTTTATGTTGAAAGTTAAGCCCAAAAATGCTTCATTTGAAAGATATGATCTAAGACATTATAGGTCATTTCAAAAGTCAACAAAAAGTCAACAACTTCAAAAGGGCATAACTTGAGATTGGTAAATGATATGGACCTGAAACCAATGGGGTTGTTTAGAGGACTCTTCAAGCTTTCCAAAAAGTCCAAGAACACCCTCATACCTTTAAAATTGAGGGAGATGTACCCTTGCAAAGTTGGATAATTTTGTGATGGTTTATGTTGAAAATGGAGGTTTAAAATCATTTCTTTCCAAATGGGCTGCCCAAGTTATGATCCAATCCATACAACAACACCAAGCACGACCCAACCCATATAATTTCTGATTTATTTTATTTTATTTAATATTTATTTGAATTTTATCCATTTAAATACATATTAAATCAAAATAAAATCAAAAAATCAATATTTAAATGTGATTCTTCTTCTAGAAAATCATAAAAGGCATTTAACATGAATCCACACTATCCAAATTCGTGCTCACTCTTTGAAGCATAAAGAGATTTGATTTTTGGACAAAATTGGAAAGGGATTTCTTCATCATTAAGGTATCCATAAAGCCCAAAGAGAGAGTCAATTTTTTGACCTAATTTACATCACTACATATAGACAAAACTAGTTACAAGCAGGAGGACGATTTTGGCAGCCCTCAACCTCACTCTCAAACTCTCAAAAATCATCAAATTTTTCAAATTCGGATTCTAACATTTGGTAACTTTTCAGGTGAATTAAGGACAGCATTTTCATCCTTGAACATCAGTGATCATATCCCAATAATCATATGCATCAAAAACAGCATATATACATCAAACCGAATCAAGTTTTATGTGTGTTTCAAGTTTTTTTCGAAATCATGGCTACACGTGATATAAACTGTTTTTAATGATCCAATATTGTTCATAATATGTCATAGAATGATTCTGGTTATTTGGTTTTAAGTTTTCATGCAGGAATCGCGTTTGGCCATAGTTAGGGTTTAAGCTCCAATTTTGGGGCTTTACGATTTAAGCAATCTAAACAAATTCTAATGACATGGTTCGGTTGTGTGAATCATGGGAAGTTGTTTTGTGTTATTAATTTGGCTTGTTTGTACTTGTGGTGTGAGGTTTAAGAAATACAGGAATTCCCAGGAAAGCAAAAACGCAGCAAAGTCCCCAACAAAATTCGCAGGTAATTTTGTAGGGCGGGAGGAAGAAGAAGATCAATTGGCGCGCTGTTGGAAATTCAAAATTGTTTATAATATTTTATTAAATCGTTTCCAGGTTTAATCACCAAATCGTGTTTGGTCCAGTGGTAAGAGGAGCGTGTGTATGGCTTGATGGCATGAGATCGAATCCTGCTTCCAGCAATTTTTTTTGATATTTTGTTCATATACTGCAGTTTTAATATATTATTATTTGAAGTGGTTTGCTTAGCAGTTAGGCTCTCCCAGCCAGGCGGTAACGTATGCATGCTTGTAACCTAAAGGTCCTGGGTACGATTCCCACCCCAGGCCTTTTGATTTTCATTATTTTCTGGATTTTGCAAGACAAGGCATAAAACGAAGCAAACCTATTCTGTCATCACCAAAGCTCGGCTGGCCTGGTGGTAAGTTTTGATGGCTGCAACCTGAGTATCCTGGGTTCAAACCCAGCCAAGGTATGTTTTTATTTTTTTACTATTTTTCTATCTTAATTTCTTAAGTAATTAATTCAATTGTTTTCTTAATAAAATATAAATCATGTATGTATATTCAAAAATTCAAAATAACATCATGTTTTCTATAAAAATTTTCTAAACTTTTTTTTTTTTTTTAATTCAAACATTATGTTCTTTATTATTTTATGTGAATTATAATATATGTGTTAGTTAAAATATTTTTGTATTATCAATTAAACCCTAATCTAAAATAAACCCTAATTTTGTAAAACCTAATTCTATTTTTCTAAATAATTTTATTTTTCTAATTCTTAATATAATTGTTATGTATATATATTTATGATTCTTGTAAATTTTTGTAAATATGATTATTTTTATGAACATGATATTTAAAATTTATTTTCTTCATTATTGATATATATTTAGAAATAATTAAATTTTTGTAAATGATTAAAATTTATAATTATATTATGCTTAAAAATTTTTCTTATTATATATTTAAAATTAAACTTTGTGTACATATTACTATAATATTTTTTCCTATTTTATTTCTATTTACTTTAATTGTTATTACTAACTATACTATTATTTATTATTATATTTTTATTATTATGTCTCTAACCTTGTTTATTTTTCTAATCATTATTATTATTATTTTATTTTCACTAACCTCATTTTTTAATTATCTTTACCACTAACCCCTATTTATTGTTTATTTATTATTTAAGCTTGTTTATTTATATTTTGCTAATTATTTATTTTTGCTATTTATTTATTTATTTTGCTTATTATTATAATGATGTAAATGCTCCTGGATGTAAATTTTTTTAATTATTTAATTATTTTTGCTATGGTTAGTAATTAGGGAGTGCAAAAACATGTATGTTCTTAAAATTAATTTAGATCATGTTAATATAAGATAATTAAAATAAACACTCACACACACGTAAGTCGATTTTTAATCGCCGTCTCACATTTCTAAGGTTATCCCTCAAGTTGCCTACGAATAATGGTCAAGTGGGGTGTATAAAGCAAGTCCCTAAAAATAAAAATCATCAAGTCCCTCGTGGTTGCCTTTACGAATCGAGTCCCTTCGAAAAATGATGATAGTCCCTCGTATGTGCTTATTACACCCCACAATGGCCTTCAAAATCAAATTGTCCCTCACATGTCCCTTAATATCCAAAGTAAGGACTACCTACTCCTTAATAGTAGGGATAGTCTTACTAAGGAAAGGATAAAGAATAAGAAAGACCTTAAACATTAGGGTAGGTTACTTCTAGGTACTTGCTCACTTCAAAACTTTTTCACACTTAAACAAATTTCCAACAAATTTTCAAACAAGTTTTTAACACATCCTTACATGGATTATTTATTAACTATTCTGAAAATTTTCTATTCACACACTACACTTTCAAAACAATTTAAAGTGAGCTTAAATACCTAAGAGCCCATGGATAACCATGGATGAAAAGGATGCTAATACCTTCCCTTTTCATAACCTACCCCCCGGACCCAAAATATTCTCTAAGGTCTTTCCTGTTCTTTTATAACCTTTCCTTTTGGATAAAATAAAAGTCGGTGGCGACTCTTGCTATCCGCAACATAACTTAAAGTCAGTTCTCCCACCGTGTTACAGAACTGGCGACTCTGCTGGGGATTTAAATTTAAGAGGGGTACCCTTAGGAATTAAGATCACTTTAATATTGTTTGATTTGTTTGCTTTATTATTATATTGTTGGGGTGCTCTTATGTGTGAAAGGTCCTAACCCGGATCTAGTGTACCTTAGGTAAATGGCAATAGACCAAGGAAACTGTACGACGTATATCGATATGGTTGATCTGGTGGCCATAGTTAGTGCGACTTCTTGGTTGGTGCTTATATTCCTTAAGTCAAGTTGAGGATAATATGAGGCTGCCATATGTTGTCAATGCACTAACTAACTTTTAGAACCCTAGTTAACTCATCTTGGCCTTTAGAAAGTAGTGAGGTAACCGGCTTTGGTGCAGACTGAAGTTGGTTGACACTCGATACTACACTCATTGAGATCTTAAACTTGGAGGGTTTTGGTTGGCAAGTAAGTTGCCTTCTGATCAACCACCCTTGTGAAGGATCAATGATATTGAGATCCCTTAGAACCTGGTAACTTTATAGGACAGGATGAACCATCTAACTTCAGGGGAGGGTACTTACCTTTGAACCTCATGCAAGCCTTTAAACCTAGGGCAATGGTGTGACTTGTTTGTGTGTGCCGCATGTTTGTGATTGAGCATAACATCATGACATCATCATGCATCATGAGCATACCATTTTCCCTAACCATTTCAAGGACCAAAGGATTTATCTTTGTTCTTTGTTGCAGGTCATGGCTTCAGTTCGTAGAAACACCATCAGGATCAACTTTGTGGGGGTACCTCCCAAACTTAAAGAGTTGGTTTCTCAGGTGTCTGATCATTCCCGGTTCAACAAGAGACATGGTCACCTATTGGATCTAGTTACTTCAGGGTTCAGTGAAGACATGATGAGTGTCCTGTTTCAGTTCTTTGACCCTAAGCACCACTGCTTTACATTCCCTGACTATCAGCTGGTTCCAACCATGGAGGAGTTCTCTAAACTTCTGGGCATACTTGTTCTTGATCAAAGACCCTTCACAGGCTTGGAGAAGGAACTTAAACCTGAGGTTATTGCTGCAGCTCTACATCTAAAAAAATCTGACATTGTTCTAGAAACGAGAAGCGGAGTTAAAGGTATTCTTGCTAAGGTGTTAATGGATAAAGCTCAAGTGTTCTTGAAGGCCATGATCTATGATGCTTTTGAGGAGATCTTAGCCTTGCTGATTTATGGCTTAGTATTGTTTCCCAATCCAGATCAGTTTATAGATGTTCATGCCATCAACATTTTCCTGAGTCACAATCCAGTGCCTACATCGCTTGGAGACATCCTGCATTCTCTTCACACCCGTACTACAAGGGCAAGAGGAACTTTGATGTGCTGCATACCTTTACTTTCCAGGTGGTTTATTTCTCACCTTCCTCGCTCAGTAATGAAGAATGAGCAAGGGTTCAGATGGTCCAAGAGGATCATGTCACTATCTCACTCAGATATCCATTGGTGCTCCAGATCTATGGAGAATGTCACCATCATTGACCGTTGGGGGGAGTTTCCTAATGTGCCACTTCTAGGCATAAGAGGAGGCATCACCTACAACCCCTCTCTAGCTTTACGACAGTTTGGTTACGCCCGGAGCGATGGTCCACATGACATGTTGATTCAGGGCATTGTGTGTGATTACGACAACGATCTTCAGGGTTACCGACAGAGATTCATACGAGCTTGGGGAAAGGTGAACAGGATTGACAGCAAGACACTGGAGCCTAAGTACACCATTCCTATGGAGGCTTATCTCAGATGGGTACGATCTCGTGCTCAGACACTCATGATGCCATATCCTGCCGTCCTACCAGTTACCATGGAACCTGTTGCTGAAGGAGACACTGCTTATACCATCCTTCACCCAGACATGCCTACTGATAAGGAAGACTTGCAGAGATCATGGATCCAACTGAAGGAGCAAAGGGATACTTTCGAGGCTCATTACAAAGCAAGCCAAGCCAGAATCCTAGAGCTGACAAAACAACTTCACGAGGAACGAAACCTCAACTCATACCTCAACACAAAGAGGAAACGTCCATGGGAGACTTAAAACCCCATCTTTTGTACTTATTTCACTTTCATTTTTGTAAGCCTAAAAGGCAAAACAAGTTATTACTAATAAAAAGTTACTTTCTTGTTTGTTTAAGCAAATTTAAATCCTGCGGTCTTTGAAAACATTGCATATGCATTCCCATATCATTTCATTGCATCACAGGTTTATAATTGTGCACAGGTTTCTCATCTTCTCGCTGTTTATTTCAGCAATGGCTCTTGAACAATCAGTTAAGGATCTTCAGGCACAGAATGCACAGTTCCGAGAGCTGATCCTGAACCTAACCAAGGGGCAGGATGAATTGAAGACACTGCTGGCCAAGAAGAAGAGTCCTGAGGACAACAAGGATGGTCAGTTGGAACAATTGCAAGCTGAAATAACAGAAATGAGGATCCAGATGAATGGCCAGGTGGCTCTTATCCAAAATTTAGCTCAGGGGCAAGAAGAGCTGAGAACCTTTGTCCAAAAACTTCAAAGTGATAGAGTCAGGGATCTAATTGTCAGTCAACCTCCGTCAAAACAAGCTGATTTGGTTGAAAGGAAGATGAGGATTAAAGAGGGTAAGAGACAGGTTGCCATTGATTATTCTTCAATTGAAAAAGAAAGACCTGGTAAGGTTAATCCACCTCAACACAAGGGATGTAGAAGACAGTTTATCAAGTTCAGCACTCCAATGTCACAAGTTCTGCAATGCTTGTTGGAGATGAAACTAATTTCCTTGAAAAATTCTCCTCAAAATCCTAAAACCTCTTCTCCTCGCTATAATCCCAAGGCAAGGTGTGAGTATCACTCCAACAGTCCTGGACATGATACTAACAACTGCTGGATGTTGAAGAATAAGATTCAAGACCTAATTGACGAAAGAATACTCGAGGTTACGCCAGAAGGCCAGGTTGAGTTCTTCTATCGTCCATCAAGCATCAAAGTTTCCAGAATACTGAAGTGACAAGTTTAGAGGAAGAGACTTTGAGAACATTTGAATTTTCATTTGTAATTTCTCTTATTGGTTTGAATACTTATTATTATGTTAAACTTTTGTCTTCATTAATGCATTGCGTATGTTTGTCTTGAATTAATCCATTCGTTTCACTATGTTTTGAGCTATGTTTCTTATTTCTATCCTGTGATATTTAACTCCTGATAAAGCTATAAGCCTGTAGAGGGAGGATGACGAAAACAATACCATAATCTTATGCAGTATGCTTTTGAACAGACTGTGCTGACGATGTACAGGCATTGTTTCAATTCCTAAACAGTGGAGATATAAGGAAGTTAATCCCTAGTCAACCCTTTTGAGCCTATGAAGTAGGAGTTTTTTATTCTCGCATAAATTAAAACCCTTATTCATAACCTGGGGCAGGGTAGTTACTCAGTTAACTCAAAATATGCCAATTATATGTACACAGCTAATGATGGTTCTCTGTAATCATTAATCCTGACAGTCAATTTCTAAAAAAAAAAAAAAGAGCTTGCTAAGTCAAAACCTATGAAGGAGACTTAGTAAAACATTAAGACATCCCCCTGACTGTAACCTTGAAATAAGCAGTTCAGGCAAAAAGAAGGGATAATAAAAAAAAAAAAAAAAAAAAGAGGTCACTATGAACCCTCAACAAAGAAAGATGACTGAAAGTTCAAATAAACTTTTGGTTGCCAAACCATCACAAAATATCAATATTACAACACCACACTTCTGTGGAATCTCAATGCATAAGTTAACTGAGTATAGGACTGAAGAACATCATGGAGATTGGGTTGGGTACAAATAAAATTTGAGCCTTTATCCTTTGTTTTTTTAAACCATGAACCAGGCCACGTTATAACCCTTTAAAAGTCCTAACTGAAGCATGGTTAGTTCGAAAGCGTACTGCTACAAAAAGGTATCCTGACTCCTTTAGGGCTTGTTATAAAACTGGAGTTAATATCGCAGTTTTCAAGAAAAAAATAAAAAAATAAACAGTTTTTCAAGACAGACATAAGCATTGCATTTTTGAATATATTTGTTTGCATATACCTGAGTGTTTGACAAATGGAGAAGTTTACAGGATGAATGTTCAATGAACCCGAGTCATTCCAATAAGCAAAATTGCTTCCTGGATCAAAGTCCATGTATACAAAGGGGCATAGGCATTATCTCCCAATCAAGGGGGCAGACCATGATACTGCCTATCTCATATGGGGCAATCAAGACAGGATTCAGTTCTGTTTAAGTATCCAGGGGCAGATCTCCACATCTGTCTAAATTACTGAGGATAACATCGCAAAGTTCGTAATGCCAGGGGCATATGCTTATGGGGCATTCTACTTGTTTCTTTTGAGATGGCTCATTACAGATACTTCCATTATGGGACAATTCATCCTCAACCAGGGGGCAATACTTTCTTTTCAAATATAGTATCCGGAGAGCACATGGTCCATTACAACTTGAAGACACAGTCCTCTACCTTGATTTGGGATTCTCAGCAGAAGCCATGGTGGAAATTAATAGTAGTATCAGATGGTGTCAGTATCATGTCTTCAGATCCAGTTATGAAGATTTCTGGGAAGGTATTCAGGAAAGTTATGGATTTCAGGAGCTCTAAATCCAATCTCGAAGTTGAGACGATTCTGTTTTCAAGTTCAGCTTTACTTTTCCCTCTGAATCCAGATTTACTTTTACCCTATTTTACATAAGCGAAACGTCCATTGGTTGTGTTTGAATGCATGTATGCTTTTGAATATGATTAATGTTTACCAGAAATGCATGAAAATGCAGTAATAGTATTTACCAAGGACGAACGAGGGAAGGATTTCAACGAAGTTTCGCCGGTTCATCTTTACAAGACAGTTACAAACCCTCAGTAGGGCAAATCCATAAGGTCTCATCTCCCCTGGAATTTATATCCATCTCTTTTATCCTCATACGGATATTCGGGAAATTACTTTCCAATAAGGGTACGACGAACGAAGACGAGATGTTATACTTATCCTACTATCAAACGAAGACGAAGGTTATATATACCTTACCATCCCCAGCATACGGGAGGTTATCTATATCTTGTTATCCCCAGCATACGAGAGGTTATATATACCTTACTATCCCCAGCAGACGAAAGGTTATGTATATATCATCATCAAACAAGACGGGGACGAGTTCCTCATATTCTTCAGCAACGAATCAGGATTTATTTTCCCTGGCCAGCAGTTGTTATATGAAGATATCCAGACGCTTCCGGCAGTATCATATCATACATACATCATTTACATCATACCATAACATACATATCCATATACATAATACATTACTTAGGTGCATCATGTTATACATACATACATAATACATGAACTAATACTATTTATACAGAATGTTACTTTGTTCTCAGGTTAATTATCCAACAAACAAACTTATGATCCTCAGGGTTACTTTATCCTCCTGATAAGCTTCTTATTACTTTTGGGACTGCTTTATCGTAACCTCAGGGTTACTTTATCCTCCTGATAAGCTTCTTATTACTTTTGGGACTGCTTTATTGTTACCTCAGGGTTACTTTATCCTCCTGATAACTTCTCATTACTTCAAGACTGCTTTAGAGTTATCATTATTGATGGCTCTATCCTCCTGAAATCATTACTTCAAGACTGCTTTAGAGTTATCATTATTGATGGCTCTATCCTCCTGAAATCATTACTTCAAGACTGCTTTAGAGTTATCATTATTGATTGCTCTATCCTCCTGAAATCATATTATTATTTCAAGACTGCTTTAGAGTTATCATTATTGATGGCTCTATCCTCCTGAAATCATTACTTCAAGACTGCTTTAGAGTTATCATTATTGATGGCTCTATCCTCCTGAAATCATTACTTCAAGACTGCTTTAGAGTTATCATTATTGATTGCTCTATCCTCCTGAAGACATTACTTCAAGACTGCTTTAGAGTTATCATTATTGATTGCTCTATCCTCCTGAAGCCATTACTTCAAGACTGCTTTAGAGTTATCATTATTGATTGCTCTATCCTCCTGAAGCCATTACTTCAAGACTGCTTTAGAGTTATCATTATTGATTGCTCTATCCTCCTGAAGACATTACTTCAAGACTGCTTTAGAGTTATCATTATTGATTGCTCTATCCTCCTGAAGCCATTACTTCAAGACTGCTTTAGGGTTATCATTATTGATTGCTCTATCCTCCTGAAGACATTACTTCAAGACTGCTTTAGAGTTATCATTATTGATTGCTCTATCCTCCTGAAGCCATTACTTCAAGACTGCTTTAGAGTTATCATTATTGATTGCTCTATCCTCCTGAAGACGTATCACATTATTATTTCAAGACTGCTTTAGAGTTATCATTATTGATTGCTCTATCCTCCTGAAGGCATATCACATTATTATTTCAAGACTGCTTTAGAGTTATCATTATTGATGGCTCTATCCTCCTGAAATCATATTATTACTTCAAGACTGCTTTAGGGTTATCATTATTGATTGCTCTATCCTCGTGAAGACATGCTGTTACATCAGTATTACTCCAGTATCCTGAAAGCATATCATCAATACCTCAGGACTGCTCCAGACTCTTGACAGCTTTCATTATACCTCCATATTTTGGACTGCTTTATCTTCCAAGAAATATATCTGAAGAACTTTCCCCTAGTGGCATCTTTAAACCCGCTCAATCATGTTCAACCAACCATCAATATCACTCTATGCACTGGTGAGTGCAAATTTTTGGGCTTTTGTGTTCAATCCCCTTCAACCTTCCAGGTCACGACTGGCAAATATACCAATCTAACCCCTCAGGTTTCAGAAAATTGAACAGGGGCAGCTGTTGCACCCCAAAATTTGCCCTCACAATACAAGACTTTGTGTTCTAAGAAGGTTCACAAGGTTCACAAGTTTCTCAATGCTTATATGACCTTTCATGAGGTTCATGAAGTCTACAAGTCACTTCTTGAAGGTTCACAAGGTTCACAAGTTTTCTTAACATTTACATAACCTTGCATGAAGTTCATGAGGCCCACAAGTTGCTTTTTGAAGGTTCACAAGGTTCACAAGTCTCTCAACATTTACAAGACCTTTCATGAGGTTCATGAAGTCCATAGGTTGCTTCTTGAAGGTTCACAAGGTTCACAAGTTTCTCAATGGTTACAAAGCTTTCCTGAGGTTTATGAGGTCTACAAAGCCACTTCATGAGGTTCACAAGGTTCACAAAGTTCACAATTGGTCAAAGGAGTTGACAATTCCCTCAGACAATGCATCTCCTAAGCAGTGCATCCAAAACTAGGGTTTTGACTTTAATCAGGCTAAGTGGACTTCCAATACCTCAAGTGAGTTTCATAATATCTTATATGTGTATAAGAACCCCCATGTCAAGTTTCAAGACTTTTCTCAAAAGTTTACTCAGTCAGATGATCAGATAAGTCAAAATCAGTCAGTGCAGTTAAAAAGTCAAACTGAGGTCAACTGTGGTCAAACCAAAGTAAAACTTCATGATTTTTTTTGCCAACATCAAGTATATGAAGTAAAATTCATCATTTGATCAAGGGTTGATCATGATTCATCAAGGAGATTCCAGATCATCAATAATCAGGAGTTTCTAAATTAGGGTTTCCTCAGTAAAAGTCAACTGAACTTTGACCAGGTATAACTTTCACATACTTCATCACCAAGTCTCCATCCAAATCTCATTTTGAAGGAAATTGAATTCTCTACAACTTTTATGTTGAAAGTTAAGCCCAAAAATGCTTCATTTGAAAGATATGATCTAAGACATTATAGGTCATTTCAAAAGTCAACAAAAAGTCAACAACTTCAAAAGGGCATAACTTGAGATTGGTAAATGATATGGACCTGAAACCAATGGGGTTGTTTAGAGGACTCTTAAAGCTTTCCAAAAAGTCCAAGAACACCCTCATACCTTTAAAATTGAGGGAGATGTACCCTTGCAAAGTTGGATAATTTTGTGATGGTTTATGTTGAAAATGGAGGTTTAAAATCATTTCTTTCCAAATGGGCTGCCCAAGTTATGATCCAATCCATACAACAACACCAAGCACGACCCAACCCATATAATTTCTGATTTATTTTATTTTATTTAATATTTATTTGAATTTTATCCATTTAAATACATATTAAATCAAAATAAAATCAAAAAATCAATATTTAAATGTGATTCTTCTTCTAGAAAATCATAAAAGGCATTTAACATGAATCCACACTATCCAAATTCGTGCTCACTCTTTGAAGCATAAAGAGATTTGATTTTTGGACAAAATTGGAAAGGGATTTCTTCATCATTAAGGTATCCATAAAGCCCAAAGAGAGAGTCAATTTTTTGACCTAATTTACATCACTACATATAGACAAAACTAGTTACAAGCAGGAGGACGATTTTGGCAGCCCTCAACCTCACTCTCAAACTCTCAAAAATCATCAAATTTTTCAAATTCGGATTCTAACATTTGGTAACTTTTCAGGTGAATTAAGGACAGCATTTTCATCCTTGAACATCAGTGATCATATCCCAATAATCATATGCATCAAAAACAGCATATATACATCAAACCGAATCAAGTTTTATGTGTGTTTCAAGTTTTTTTCGAAATCATGGCTACACGTGATATAAACTGTTTTTAATGATCCAATATTGTTCATAATATGTCATAGAATGATTCTGGTTATTTGGTTTTAAGTTTTCATGCAGGAATCGCGTTTGGCCATAGTTAGGGTTTAAGCTCCAATTTTGGGGCTTTACGATTTAAGCAATCTAAACAAATTCTAATGACATGGTTCGGTTGTGTGAATCATGGGAAGTTGTTTTGTGTTATTAATTTGGCTTGTTTGTACTTGTGGTGTGAGGTTTAAGAAATACAGGAATTCCCAGGAAAGCAAAAACGCAGCAAAGTCCCCAACAAAATTCGCAGGTAATTTTGTAGGGCGGGAGGAAGAAGAAGATCAATTGGCGCGCTGTTGGAAATTCAAAATTGTTTATAATATTTTATTAAATCGTTTCCAGGTTTAATCACCAAATCGTGTTTGGTCCAGTGGTAAGAGGAGCGTGTGTATGGCTTGATGGCATGAGATCGAATCCTGCTTCCAGCAATTTTTTTTGATATTTTGTTCATATACTGCAGTTTTAATATATTATTATTTGAAGTGGTTTGCTTAGCAGTTAGGCTCTCCCAGCCAGGCGGTAACGTATGCATGCTTGTAACCTAAAGGTCCTGGGTACGATTCCCACCCCAGGCCTTTTGATTTTCATTATTTTCTGGATTTTGCAAGACAAGGCATAAAACGAAGCAAACCTATTCTGTCATCACCAAAGCTCGGCTGGCCTGGTGGTAAGTTTTGATGGCTGCAACCTGAGTATCCTGGGTTCAAACCCAGCCAAGGTATGTTTTTTTTTTTTACTATTTTTCTATCTTAATTTCTTAAGTAATTAATTCAATTGTTTTCTTAATAAAATATAAATCATGTATGTATATTCAAAAATTCAAAATAACATCATGTTTTCTATAAAAATTTTCTAAACTTTTTTTTTTTTTTAATTCAAACATTATGTTCTTTATTATTTTATGTGAATTATAATATATGTGTTAGTTAAAATATTTTTGTATTATCAATTAAACCCTAATCTAAAATAAACCCTAATTTTGTAAAACCTAATTCTATTTTTCTAAATAATTTTATTTTTCTAATTCTTAATATAATTGTTATGTATATATATTTATGATTCTTGTAAATTTTTGTAAATATGATTATTTTTATGAACATGATATTTAAAATTTATTTTCTTCATTATTGATATATATTTAGAAATAATTAAATTTTTGTAAATGATTAAAATTTATAATTATATTATGCTTAAAAATTTTTCTTATTATATATTTAAAATTAAACTTTGTGTACATATTACTATAATATTTTTTCCTATTTTATTTCTATTTACTTTAATTGTTATTACTAACTATACTATTATTTATTATTATATTTTTATTATTATGTCTCTAACCTTGTTTATTTTTCTAATCATTATTATTATTATTTTATTTTCACTAACCTCATTTTTTAATTATCTTTACCACTAACCCCTATTTATTGTTTATTTATTATTTAAGCTTGTTTATTTATATTTTGCTAATTATTTATTTTTGCTATTTATTTATTTATTTTGCTTATTATTATAATGATGTAAATGCTCCTGGATGTAAATTTTTTTAATTATTTAATTATTTTTGCTATGGTTAGTAATTAGGGAGTGCAAAAACATGTATGTTCTTAAAATTAATTTAGATCATGTTAATATAAGATAATTAAAATAAACACTCACACACACGTAAGTCGATTTTTAATCGCCGTCTCACATTTCTAAGGTTATCCCTCAAGTTGCCTACGAATAATGGTCAAGTGGGGTGTATAAAGCAAGTCCCTAAAAATAAAAATCATCAAGTCCCTCGTGGTTGCCTTTACGAATCGAGTCCCTTCGAAAAATGATGATAGTCCCTCGTATGTGCTTATTACACCCCACAATGGCCTTCAAAATCAAATTGTCCCTCACATGTCCCTTAATATCCAAAGTAAGGACTACCTACTCCTTAATAGTAGGGATAGTCTTACTAAGGAAAGGATAAAGAATAAGAAAGACCTTAAACATTAGGGTAGGTTACTTCTAGGTACTTGCTCACTTCAAAACTTTTTCACACTTAAACAAATTTCCAACAAATTTTCAAACAAGTTTTTAACACATCCTTACATGGATTATTTATTAACTATTCTGAAAATTTTCTATTCACACACTACACTTTCAAAACAATTTAAAGTGAGCTTAAATACCTAAGAGCCCATGGATAACCATGGATGAAAAGGATGCTAATACCTTCCCTTTTCATAACCTACCCCCCGGACCCAAAATATTCTCTAAGGTCTTTCCTGTTCTTTTATAACCTTTCCTTTTGGATAAAATAAAAGTCGGTGGCGACTCTTGCTATCCGCAACATAACTTAAAGTCAGTTCTCCCACTGTGTTACAAGCACCAAAGACATCTTTTCCTTCTAAACCTCTTACCCCCTTCTCAAGAGTCAAGCATTGTTCTCTAACTTCATCCATATATCCAAGTTCACTCTGACTTTCAACTTGTGGACCAGCATCATGGTACACAAATAGAGAATTATGATAAGTAGCTTAAGCAACAGTGTGCACAACAGGTTGAGGTTCGAAAAATGTCGGGGCTGAAAAGATTGGTACCACAGATGGACCAACCATTTGAGTAGTAGCAGAAATTGGCACATAATCCGAAGGTAGCCCAAATTCTGGCCAAGTAGAATCTGGTTGCTGAATCACAGGAGGGTCAACAACAACAGTAGAAACTTCAGAGATAACAGTCCTTTGAGGTGGTTCACCTCGAGCAATCAAAACTTGCATCATTTCAGTGAGTCTGGTCATACTGGCCTTCAACTCATCAATCTCCATTCGGACTTCCAAGTTATTTTGTTCTTGGTTTTCCATTCTTAATGTGATAGCTCTCAATCTATTAGCAGCTTTAGTTTCGTATCTGTGTTGAGGAGACAGCTTGACGGATCAACCGACAACTGAAGAAGGAAACAAACGGGATGAGTTCCCACATAACTCGGATGAACGCAAGAATATGCGAGGATGTAATGATATGCAATGCTCAATTCCATTTTCAAAGAAATAACTCGATTATTGCAAACATGGTCAACATCAAGAATACAATCATGAAAAGTCTTGACAAAAAGGAAAATTTACTTTTTCCAATGCTTGCAATAATAAGAATTATTTTCCTTGAGAAATGGATGTGATGATGATCATGATGAATATGTGGATGCAACAACCACAAACAAGATCACGCAAATCATACATGTTCAAAGGTTCGGATCACGAGTATGGAGTCAAGGGATAAGAACCAACAACCCACAAAGGCATGTACTAAGGTTTGTCTTCATTGTACCTTCAGAAAACCAAAAGGGTGCTAACAGAGGTTCCCGGAGTTAACAACCATCTTTAGAATATTATCGGTACGTTGGATTACTCCCTAACCGATAACATTCTTAAAATAGACCTCGTCCGAGTGTAATATCGCGTGACAACACCCTTAGATTTACACCCAGATAGTTTCCGCACTACGTTCCTAATTTGGCTTGGATGGGTTAAGGGTTCTACGGTACTCGGTATGATCAACTCAAGGTCAGAAAATAATCCCACGTATGATTACTCATCTTGACATTGATAATCCAAGAGATCCTAACCGACTGGAGATTATCAAATTGATATAGCTTTGGACTACTCCATCGCGAATCGCTTTGAATATCGCCGTCCTATCATAAGTTCAACTCAGATCCGGGTTAGAATCTTTCTCACTCACAGAGGATCACCAAAACCGAAACTGAACAAACAAATATAAAACAAATCAAACCAAAGCAGTAAATAAATCAAAGTAGGTCGAATCCACTAAGAGATTACTCCCCAGCAGAGTCACCACTTTTCTGTAGCAGTAAAATCATGAGTGTAAGCTATTGATTAACTTAACTCAAAGTAAATAGAGTCGTCACCTAACTTTTATTTTATTCCAAATGGAAAAGGAAAAAAGAGCGAATAAATCCTAATGAATCTAAAAGAAAAAGAGCTAAAAGAATCAAGCAGAGAACGGGTAAGGGGATTTGTTACAAATTGGGAAGGTTTTACGCACCCAAAATGTTCGTGGTACTCCACGGTTTGAAATATTTATTACTTTTGGTTTGAAAATGGTTTGTAAAAAAATGAGATTGAAGAGATGAAAAAATAAATGTTTTTTAAGATTTTGTGTTTGAAGAGACGTCCTCCTCATGCCTACGTACTCAAAAAGTGCAATGCGAGATCAAAACCTCGTAGTTCGTGGTACAAATAGTGAAAAGAAACAATGTGTTAAATTGATTTTAAAACATAAAGATAAGTCGTCATTCTTTAGCAAATAATTACGCTAGAAAGAATGAATCATATCTAAACATATGAAAATTGTTAAAAAGAAAAATGCACAAGGGCACAAAAACAATTGAATAAGAATTGCATTTTTTAAAGTATTTTGAAAAGAAAGTTTTGATATGCTTATGTGGTTTAACATTTATTAAGAAACGAAATGAAAAGGTAAAAACCGCTTGACCTAAGTCAAGGTTTGATTATGAAAACGTTTTGAAGTTTGAAAACAAAGAAGGTTTTGAAAAATAGGAGGAAGATTTGAAAATTTAAGAAGTGGAGGAGATGAAGGGACTATCCTAAGACTTTAAAGTAAAAGTTAAAGGAAGAACGATCAAACCGTATGGTGAACATTATTCGAAACAATAGGACTTCCATCTTCATAAACAAGTGAACCAAATCGACTAAGGTCTTCAATCCATAATAACTCAAGCAAAGGGCAAGATCCTAAAATCTAAGTCCAAAACTCCAAGTCCAATGCTAAGGATAGTGGTCATAGTCCAAAATTAAAGTCACAAGTCTTTTAGATGTTTAATCCTTTATTAATGTTTTTGTGTCCAAATGGACAAAAGAAAAAATCACAAGAATAGCAAAATAAACATAAACAATATGATGAATGATATAGTATAATAAAAGCATAATAAAAGAGATAAAGAGCAAGAGATTAAAATAAAGAGGATAAGGTGCGAGAATGAATTAAAATGTTAGTATATTAATAGTATAATAATATTTACATAACAATGGTATGGTGAACTTAATCAACCACGACCAAAAAGAGATAACCAAAATCGCAAGGCAACCGGATCCAATTGGATTTTATTCCGAATTCAGGAAACGTTTAGGTCTATGTTAAGCAATCGCCGAGTAATTTACAAAGTAATTACCCTACAAATGAGGCCGGCCACCACCAATTAAGGTGGAAAATATTTGTGCTAATACATGTTAGAGAAATGATATAATGGATCATTCAACGAAAACATATCGCACGAAAAGAAAAAAAGAGTGGTAACGGTCTAATCTTAATCGAGATTTCACATTGATTTATCAAATGCAACCTATCACGATCCAAAAGTATGGAGAATGATCCAAATGATCATTCATCCATAGATTTGAAATAATGAAGATTAAACATCTTCGAAAATCAATAATCGTCGAATCGGAGATCTCATCGACCAAAAGAAATTAGCAAAATAATGCCATAAAAAATAAAATCGAATATAAAATATTTAGAGAAGATTTTTTCTATTAATATTCTTAAAGAAAAATTAAGAGATTTTGAAAATAATAAAAAAACAAAATTAGAAATATTTTTCTTAGGAAAATAACAAAAAAGAAAAACTAATAAAAAAATGGGGGGATGATTAGCGCTGCACTGGTGGTGGGACTAGAAACTATGATCCGCTAGGCCTTAAGCCCAACAACAACAAAGTTTTTTTTTAAAATAAAACAAAGTTTAAAAAAAAAAGAAAAAATAAGGACAATGTGGTGTAATCGCAGATCCATGAGTGGAGAATAACAATGTATGGATCCAAATGCTTCAAAGGCCCAAATAAACTTTGATTAAAGAAAAACAAAAAAAACAAAAAAACAAAAAAACAAAAATCAGGAAAAAAAAGTTTCATCCTCTTCTTCATCGCACGATGTTGTTCATCGCCTCACCTTCGAAAAAAATCACCGATGTAGCCTCTCTCAAAATGCAATCACAAATTTGTCGGCCGCCGTCTCCGTTGCTTTCTCTCTCTCTCTCTCTCTCAATATATATATATATATATATATCTTTCACACAATTTGAAAACTCCTTCACGGTTTCACTCGATTTGTGGTTGATGATGTGAAATTCCGATTGAAGATTGAAGGTGAAGAATTATGTGAAGGTTTAAAAGATAAATTCGAAAAAATGGAAGATTGTTTGATGAATTTAGATGGTTATGAAGATTCAAGGTGAATGAAATTAAGGGATTGAAGCTTGATTGATAGTTTTTGATTCTGCAGAAATTTGAGGGGCTATTCAAGCTTGGAGGAAATTGGAGAGAAAGGCTTCAATTTATAGAAGGATGAAGTTGAAATTTGAACTGAGAATTATTGGTGCCATTTTGAACGAATTTTCCGCGTTTTGGTTCTCATGAGAGTCTCGTTATACCTCCTACGTTTTATGTTTGATGCTATGCATTTTGCAGGTTTGAATTTCTTGATGCTCGTGTTTTGGTATGCTAATGCGTGACGTTCATGAAGCTGCGTTTCATTCACTTTCAGTTTGTGTTTTGATCGCTTCTTTATGTGTTGGTGATGACGTGTGCGTTTTATGTCTTTCACCTCTGCATTTTGTGAAGGCTGAAGGATGGGATGCGCCCAACTTGTAGTCACGTGCGTTTTTTGGACACGACTTGGAGTTTTGGAGGAAACTGATGGTGGGAGGCTGAAGTGGGCCTATGGTTCTCCATCAAAAATTTCTTTTTTGTTCATAAAACAATAAAATGGGATCAAGAAAAAATAGGATGGGCTTTAATTGAAAAAAATTTGGAAAATGAATTGATGATAGAAAAATAATGGATATGGACTAAAGAAAAAAATTTAGTGATGATTTTATAAAAATGGATTAAAAATTGATTATGAAAATGGATGGATAATTGAGAATTATTTGGATGTATTAGATATAATGAAAAATGGATAATTTGGAAAGTAAAAAAAATGAATGGGTAATCGGTTTTGAATAATTAAATGGATATGGATAAAAAATGAATAAGGAATTGTCGCACCTCGAAAAATACGACCTCGCGAATATAAAATACCGCGGATAAAAATTAAACAACAGAGTCGCCACCGAACTTATTTTATTCCAATTTAAGGAAAAGGAAAATATCGAGAAACCTTTTGAAAAATGGATAGAACAAGGTCTTTGAAACCAGATTCTAGGTTCGGGAGTCGATTCCGTAAGGGGAAGGTATTAGCACCCCTTACGTCCGTTATACTCAACGGGAACCTCTTAGTTTAACTTGCGATTTAATGTTGACTTATGCTTTCTGTTTTCTTCGAATAGTAAATGCGACGATTCTAATCTAAGGTTAATAGGGAAATGGGTTATTTTATTCCTAGGGTGCTCGGCAAGGAGTAAGATCTGTGTGCCTACGTATTCCCTCGTGCAATGGGAAAATCAGAGCTTCTTTGTTCGTGGTACTAAGATTGGTTGGTTGGTTTGTTTTAATGAACGATTATTTAGACCGCATTCTAACTGCTAAGAGTTGGCTTGTCTGCTCGCGATAGGAGGCGGAAACGCTAGCTTGTTTGCAAGATAGAGGGGATTTAAACAATGTTCGCTTAAAAAATGTTTGATTTGATTAATGTTTTAGGAATTAAAGGGTGAATGAACAACGTCCCGTGGGGCGAGCCTCAGGACCGTTCATTCAAGAATTCGAGGAATTCTAGACTCCAGAATTCAATTCTTTCGTTATTTTATGTGTAGATTAAGCGTTTTAATTACAGAAGGTCGAATGAACCACATCCCGTGGGACGAGCCTCAGGAGCGTTCATTCAAGAATTCGAGGAATGCTAGACTCTAGAATTCAGTTCTTCCGTTATTAAATTATAAAAAGATTTGAATATTCAAGTTGGAAGAAGTTTGATGGCGAGGCACGACGCACTTGACTTACATGGTTTGCGAATAAATTAAAGCGGTAAAATTGCGGGAAAAAAATTACATGCGATTGCGAGAAATAAAGAGGCCTCATTGTAATTTTCCCAAGAGAAAGTGTGTGTGCAATGTTCTTAACTATTCGGAGGCGTTGAACCTTTTTATTCGGACGCGTCGAAATATAGTTCGTTAACTTCCATAGAACCGATTTAAAGTTGAAATCGTTCTATGAGGAGTCGAGCGCTTTCGTTGGAATTCGGTAAATAAATTAAATAAATTGGCTAAATTAAATTGCGGAATTTATATCAGAATAGAATAATAAATACAAATAAATTAAACTAAATTTGATAACATGGAAAATAATCGAAATAATGCAATAAATAAAAATAAACTAAACTAAATGGTCTCATATTGATTAAATTTTCCGACTTAATGAAATCGGAAATAATTTAACCGTTTAATATATCATCGGCCTATATATAAAAGTAATAAATAAACTCTTCAAAATTCAGTATAACATCCTAAAATAAAATTAAATAAAAATAAAAAGTAACATATACAATAAAAAAAGATTATGAAAAAAAAATGAACATAAAATAAAGGGGAGATATGCAGGATTTGTGGTGTGTATGTAGAAATCCGGTTGAGAACTCATGGCTCCGGGCCCATACCACAGTCAAACAAATAGCAGAAAATAAAATAAAGAAAAATAAAGAAAACTGAAAAGAAAGATGATATCAGAATATAAAACAAAAAGAAATATAAAGTTATTTTAACAGAGTTCACGTATTTCAAAAACAGAATGCATAAAAAAACTTTGAACAACAAAAGGAGACCACCTTCTCTAATCACACAAACCACCTGCTACTGCTTAACTCCAACCAAAAGAACGCACTACAACTCTCTCAGCCTTGCGGATTCGAAACATTGTTTGCGGTCTCTCTCTCAGGTTCACGGCGGCGCTTTCAGATCCTCGACGCTTGGCTCAGCGGTGATTTCGTTTGAGGTGGTGGGTTTCGGATTCGACGGATTTTTGGTTTCGTTTTCGGTGGTAGTGGATTTCTGAGCTCGGATTCAAGATCTGTTTTTCAAATCGGTTCTCTGTTCGCGACGATTTCAAGAGGTTGTTTAATGGTGGGTTGGTGATGCGATAGTGGCGGCCGCGGGGTTAGTTTTGGGCCGGCGGTGATTTCGTTTCAACTCTCGCGGTTGTAGGATAGTTTGTTTTTGTGTTTCGGTGCTGTTCTCGAACGGTTTTTCAGGTTTGTGTGGTTCTGCATTTTGAGGTTCGTGTTGGGTGTGAGTCTCGTGGTGGAGGGTCGGCGATGGTAAGGAGTTCACGGTTTTCTGGGTTGGTGATGAACGATGTTGTTCACGGTGAAGGTTTTATGCGATTCATTTGGGAGTGAAGGCTGGATTTTTAGATGGTTGAGGATTTGAAACACGGTTAAAATGTGAGTGTGATTATTGATGAAGAGTATGATTTGGTTTTTTTTTTGTTTGAATTTCTGCAGAGTATAGAACTTTTGCTTTGTTTTTGAAGCTTGGATAAATTGTTTTTGCAGGGTCTGTGTATGGCTTTCCAAGCTTGAGAATCAGTGTGAATAAAGGTTCTATTTAAAGGAGAAATCTGAAAGGGTATTGAAGGAATTTGCATTAAGGATGAGTTGTGTTTTGAATCTTGGAGAGGAGGTTATGCGTGATGTATACAAGCTGTGAAAATCATGTGCGTTTTGTTGTTGTTGTTGCGGATACTGCGTCTATGTGAGGTGTGTGGGATCAAAAAATGCATTGTATGCCCATCCATGTATTTCTTTGTCTTATTTTTTTCATGGCTTATTGTAACGTCCTTTTTTAGGTGGGGTCTGCCTAAAGAATGGCTGGCACTATGTATCAGGCTGGTGAATAAAATCTGTGGCTTTTGTGAGATGAATGGAAAGTGTTGAATACTAAGAGTAATAAAAATTCTTCTTTTTGAATAAAAATACTATGCCACTAGCAATAAAAATAATAATGCTAATAATGATAATGATAGTGATAAAAAATAATAATTATGGTTATAATAGTATTGGAAATAATAATAAAATAATAATAATAATAACAATAATAATAATTATTATTATTATTATTATTATTATTATTATTATTATTATTATTGGTATTATTATTATTATAAAACTAAAAAAATAATAGTGAAAATAGAAATAACATTAATGATAATAATAGAAAATGAAATAAAAGTTTTAATTGATTTTTTTTTGGGTAAAATAAAAATAATACAAATGGATTTTTTTTCTTGTAAGATGGGCTTAAAAATATATTTGGATGAAGAATAATAAAAAGATAATGGGATGGATGATGGAATCGAAATACGGATAAAGTGCCACAAATTTTAGCACCACACACACTAAGTTATGAAACAACGCCGCACACACTTAACCCGACGATCTAAAACCCTGATTTTTCGCACAAACATTGAACTTGGAAAAGAAAATGAAATAAAGGTTTTTTTTCTCGAATATCGGTCAGACAGAAATGAAATGTTATACAGGTAGGACAAATTTGAGGTATGACAGTTTCCCCTATCGAATTGGCTTAGACCGAGTAAGATGAACTGGCTCGCGCTCAAACTTTCAAGGTATAATACAATTAGATACTAACAGACTCCAAATTTGTCCGACAAAAGAAAATGTGTAATGATAAAAGCTAATGATTTAAAACTGTAAAGATGGGTGACATAGTGAAGAAACAGGTTGACTGAAAATAAAATAAATCGCTATCACCAAAAGGATGATAAGACAACCCCAACACTCGATCTAGGTCGATATGGACGTCGAGTGACAGAAAAAATAAACAATCGCTACTACCAAAGGATGATAAGGCGACCCCAGCACTCGAACTAGGCCGACATGGATGTCGAGTGACAGAAAATTAAAATTATCACTACCACCAAAAGGATGATAAGGCGACCCCAACACTCGAACTAGGTTGATATGGATGTCGAGTGATAGAAAATTAAATAATCGCTACCACCAACGAATGATAAGGCGACACCAACACTCGAACTAGGTCGATATGGATGCCGAGTGACAGAAAATTAAATAATCGTTATCATCAAAGGATGATAAGGAGACCCCAGCACTCGATCTAGGTTGATATGGATGCCGAGTGACAGAAAATTAAATAATCGCTACCACCAAAGGATGATAAGGCGACCCCAACACTCGATCTAGGTCGATATGGATGTCGAGTGACAGAAAATTAAACAATCGCTACCAGCAAAGGATGATAAGGCGACCCCAACACTCAAACTAGGTCGATATGGATGTCGAGTGACAGAAAATTAAATTATCGCTACCACTAAAAGGATGATAAGGCGACCTCAGCACTCGATCTAGGTCGATATGGATGCTGAGTGACAGAAAATTTAAAATAAACGACACCCGCCACCAAAGGGAAAACCGAGTGACTAAAAAATAAACGATCCCCGCCGCCAAAGGGAAAACGTGGCGACTGAAAAATAAAATAAATCAACCTGGTTGAGAAATACCAGAAAAATGAGTAAAATTGCTTGGGGAAATCAACAAAAGATTGAAGAAAATGATCCAATGGGGGACGACCACTGGTAAGAAAATTTGCTTGGAGAAAAATCGATTTTCTTGGGAAAGTCAGAGCTTCGTAGTTCGTGGTACTAAGGTTGGTTGGTTGGTTTGTTTAAATGAACGATTATTTAGACCGCATTCTAACTGCTAAGCATTGGCTTTTCTGCTCATGATAGGAGGCGGAAGCACTAGCTTGTTTGCGAGATAGAGGGGATTTAAACAATGTTCGCTTAAAAAATGTTTATTTGATTAATGTTTTAGGAATGAAAGGGAGAATGAACCACGTCCCGTGGGGCGAGCCTCAGGAGCATTCATTCAAGAATTCGAGGAATTCTAGACTCCAAAATTCAATTCTTTCGTTAATTTATGTGTGTCGCACCTCGAAAAATACGACCTCGCGATAAAAGAGATACCGCAGATAAAAATTAAAACAACAGAGTCGCCACCGAACTTATTTTATTCCAATTAAGGAAAAGGAAAATATCGAGAAAACTTTTGAAAAAAAATGGATGGATAAAACAAGGTCTTTGAAACCAGATTCTAGGTTCGGAAGTCGATTCCGTAAGAGGAAGGTATTAACACCCCTTACGTCCGTTGTACCCAATAGGAACCTCTTAGTTTAATTTGCGATTTAATGTTGACTTATGCTTTTTGTTTTCTTCGAATAATAAAGTAAACACGGACGATTCTAATCTAAGGTTAATAGGGGAAATGGGTTATTTGTTCCTAGGGTGCTCGACAAGGAGTAAGATTCGTATGTCTACGTATTCCCTTGTGCAATGGGAAAGTCAGAGCTTCGTAGTTCGTGGTACTAAGGTTGGTTGGTTGGTTTGTTTTAGTGAACCATTATTTAAACCGCATTCTAACTGCTAAGCGTTGGCTTGTCTGCTCGCGATAGGAGGCGGAAGCGCTAGCTTGTTTGCGAGATAGAAAGGATTTAAACAATGTTCGTTTGAAAAATGTTTTATTTAATTAACGTTTTAGGAACGAGAGGTCGAATGAATCACGTCCCGTGGGGCGAGCCTCAGGAGCGTTCATTCAAGAATTCGAGGAATGCGAGACTCCAAAATTCAATTCTTTCGTTATTTGATATGTGGATTAAATGTTTTAATTACGGAAAGTCGAATGAACCACGTCCCGTGGGGAGAGCCTCAGGAGCGTTCATTCAAGAATTCGAGGAATGTTAGACTCCAGAATTCAGTTCTTCCGTTATTTAATTATAGAAATATTTTGCGTATTCGAGTTTGGAAAGGTTTGATGGTGAAGCACGGTGCACTCGACTTACATGGTTTGCAACTAAATTAAAACGATACAAGTTGTAGAAAAAAATAAAATCGAAGACAACTATTCGGAGGCGTTGGACCTTTTTAATCGGAAGTGTCGAAATATTGTTCGTTAACTTCCTTAGAATCGATTTAAAGCTAAAATCGTTATATGAGGAGTCGAATCGATTTGTTGGAATGCGATAAATAAATTAAATAAATTGACTAAATTAAATTGCAGAAATAGAATAACAAATAAATTAAATTGATAGTAAATTAAATTAAATTGCAGAAATTAAATCGGAATAGAATACGAAATAATAAATTAAACTGATAATATGGTGAATAGTTGGAATAATACAATAAATAAATTAAACTAAATTAAATAATCGAAATAAAAAATAAATGGTAATTAAAAAATAAATCTAACTACCTAGGCCTCATATTAATCAAGTTCTACCGATTTAACGAAATCGGGTAGACAACCTGATTTTTTACTATATCATTGGCCCTAAAAATAAATCGAGAAGCCATAAAGACGATTAAATAAATGAAACTAAATACTTCCGAGAAATATAAACTAAAAATATAATCTAAAAAAAAATTATAAGACTTAAAATAAATAACTAGATCTACAAATAGGTAAAATAAAAATGAAAACATAAGAAAAGAAGATGGAACCGTGTGGCATGGTGGTGTTAAAAGCAAGGATTCAAAGGCTGGTGGCTTAGGAGCCCAACTACAATTAAACACAATAATAAAATAAGGTTTTGAATGAAAACATATAATATAAAGAAAAAAGCCTAAAATCAGGTTTAATAAATAAACAAATACCAATGATATAAAGAAAAAGAAAAATCAAGTAAGAAAACAGGTTCAAAAATACGATAACGAAACACCCATCCTCTACTATTGTATCAACGAGAACGATCTCAGATTTTCACGGTTGCGGTTTTCTCTCATTTCTCACTCGGATTTTCTATGTTCTCATTCGCGCGTCTCGCTCGTCAACTCATCTCAACGCATTTTCATGATGGGTTTTCGGATCTCAAGTTTGTGAGTTTGGGTACGATGGTTTCTCGCCGGTTTGGAGGTTTGGTTCGGCGGGTTTTTGCGGCTCAACACGGATGGTGGTTCGTTCGTACTTAACTCGTTCGCGGTGGTTCCGGTTCCCCGTCCGTCTCAGTTTGATTTCGGAGGTCACGGTTTGAGTGTGAGGCTCGGCGTTTGAGAAGGGTGATGTTTATGGGTTGGAGACGTGATTCGGTTGAAGGGTATTTGTGGTTGTTTTGATTCGTTTCGGATCTGTGATTGAAGAATAGGTTTGTATTTGGTGGTGTGTTTTGCGTTGAGTTTTGGAAAAAGTTTCACAGTTCTGGGTTTGTTCACAGTGAGGTTTGCGTTCAGATTTTTTTGGGTGAGGTTGTTGCGGTTCTGTTCATGGTAAGGTTTTGAATTTGGTGTTTGTTTGTGGTTGGGAGTGGTTTGCTTAAGGCTTGAGTGAAAGACTATGAAGGAGGTTTAATAGTTGAGTTTTGCTGAGAAGTTTTTTGGCTCTTTTCTTCTTGAAGAAGAGGAAGAAGAGTGGTGCTTATATATATATTGATTAATTTCAGGGTGTTTTTTGTTATATAGAGATTAAGGATAGAATTGGAAATGAATAAGGAAATAGTGAGCTGTGATTTTGTGGAAGGATTTGAAATATTCGTTCCGTTAGTGCGGGTGGAGATGAATGAAGTGGTGCGTATCTGTTGGGGATATTACATGTTGGATGAAGATATTTGGTTGTATTGTGTAGTGGGGTGGAGAAATATTCAAGTGGGGCCTATTATTTCAATTAGAGGACTTGATGGTAGTCTTGCTGCAAGTTTTTCTGGTGTGGGTCGCGAAAATGAAGGAAGAAAGTTGTGATGGCTATACCGTGAGTTGGCGTGAATGAAAGCATATAGAATATGGGATTTAAAAGAAAATATGGATAATAAAAATAATAAAAATAATAAGAGCAGTAATAACAGAAATATTAGTAATTAAAAATTAATAAAAATAATAACAATAATAATAATGATAATACTATAACAAATATAACAATAGTAAGAATAAAGAAAAAATAGTAATAACTAACTAATAATAATAATGGATAATAAAAATAAAATTTAAAATAATGGAAAGAAAATTTTTGGTATTTTGTGTAGATAAATGTGCCTAGAAGAAGAAAAAATGGTAATGGGTTTTTGAAATAAAATAAAAATGATTTTAAAATAGAATAATGGAAAATAAAAAAGAATGATGAGATGAGAAGTGATAATAAGATAAATTGACTCCACACAACACCGCACACGCAAACTCACACTGACTCGATTCCTATCCAAACTCTGAACTTGGGAAATAAATGACATATTTTTGGATTTTTGAAATACTGGTTAGACAGTAAAATAAAATGATGAGGGTAGGACAAATTTGGGGTATGACAGCTTCCCATATCGAATTGACTTAGACCGAGTAAGATGAATTGGCCTGCATTCATACTTTCAAGGTATAAGACAATTAGATACTAACAGACTCCGAATTTGTCCGCAAAAGAAATTGTGCAGTAAATCGATGACTAAAATTGGAAAATAAAGGTGATACAAAACAAAAACAGGTTGACATAAAAATAAATAATCGCTTATCACCGCAAGGATGATAATGCGACCTCAACACTCGATGCTAGGTCGATGCTGAGTAACAGAAAAAATAAAGAAATAAATAATCACTTACCACCGCCAGGATGATAATGCGACCTCAACACTCGATGCTAGGTCAATGCTGAGTAACCGAAAAAATAAATAATTGCTTATCACTGCAAGGATGATAATGCGACCCCAACACTCGATTTTAGGTCGATGCTGAGTAACAGAAAAAATTAAATAATCGCTTACCACCGCAAGGATGATAATGCGACCCCAACACTCGATGCTAGGTCGATGCTGAGTAACAGAAAAATTAAAATAATCGCTTTGTAAACACCCCAAATTTGCCCTCACTCATTTCACCATGGCTTGTGATTCTTTTCATATGCATAGATTCAATCATATCATCTCATAATACATTTTTGCTTCACTACCTTGATTCTAAGTCATCTGCATCTAGGGTTTGTGATCTGAGCAATCCAAGAGCCATCTGAGCCACTCCAAGAGTCTCCAATCATCTTAAGAGGGTCCATGTATGTTCAAGTATCATATTATATCCTCCCAAGGTCAAGAAAGTCAAGAAATCACAAGAACTGAGGAAGGCATGGAAACAGAGCCAGGCTTAACTGCACAGATGACTTAAAATTAGGGTTTTGGTTTCAAAGGCCATAACTCCAAAAGTTTTGGTCATTCTTGTTTCTATTGGTCTCTATATGATATAAGGATCATACATACCAATTTTCATGAAGAAATTCAATGGGGAAGGCATCTGATCAATATATGACTTCTTGAACAAGTCAGTGTAAAATCAGGGCATCTGAGGCCCCCAATCATCCAACCAAAGGGTCTTCTCCATCATTTTGGGTGTATATGATCTTTATTTGATCTTAGAAGAAGTTAAAAGTTCACAAAATTGAAGAATTTCAAGCCATTTGCAAAGTTGCCATTTTGGGAAAGTAACTTGTAATGCAAACTTGCCATTTTGGGAAAGTTTTTCAACCTCCTCTTTTTGATTCAAAAATGCTTCAAATGAAAAATTATTGGTCATGAAAGTTGTAGATTGAATCATTCCATTTTCAAAAAGTACAAGAACTTGATCTAATTCATCATAGAACTCAAATTATGGCCTTGCAAAGTTGGGAAAAATCACTTAAATTTCACTTTTTGCACCAAAGAGGGAAGTTTGCAAATTCTCATACCAAGCCAATTTGGGACCTCTAATGCATCTTTACATATCATACCATTCTAGTGCAACTCATTTGGATCAGATTTGTGCCTTGAATCACAAGCCTTCATGCCTTAAACTTCACAAATTTCAAAAGGGGCCAAACTTCCCCAAAATTGCAAAATGGATCAAAACCTTGCATCCACTTGCCACAGCTCAGCAAATCTGATTTCATAGCCTTCTTTGATCCTTGCTGCGCATAGCCATGCCTCTGTCCCAGCCTGCCACTTGCCCATACCTCAAGTACACCAACTCTTGACTTTGTGCATTTTGCCCCATACCAATCAGCATAGCCCACAACAACTACACTGACCTATCCCAGCATGTTATGTGGAAAAGAAGCAAGCCATTTCACATAAGTTTGGAACCGGAATCCTCCCATTGCTCAACATAGCCAAAATCCCTCCAACTTGCAAAAGCCTTCAAATTTCATAACTCAGCCAACAAACATCAAAACTTTTTCCACCATTCAACTACACACTCATCACTGATCATTTCCCACCCTTAATTTTGCCTTGAAACACACCATATCCAAAACACGATTTTCACATGCCTTGAACTGAACTTCTTCCAACTTCATTTAGAGGCTATTTAAACTCCAAACAAACATTGCAAACTCTTGAGGGGAGTCATTGGAGTTGATTTGAGGCAAAGAACTGGTCAGAGAGCTCCTGGGTTGAAAGCTTCACTTCAGGTAGCCATGGCATTTATTTTTCCAGAACCTTCATTTTATGTTATAGAATGATTCTATGTGTTCCCCTGATTACCATGATATGTTTTGTTTCGAAAATGGTTGAGTTTTAAGCATTTCACAAGCTTCTGAAAATTTTGATATGTTTTCCGTTTTGCTTCGATTCATGTTCTTGATGATAAATAAATGATTTTTGTTGTGTGATTCTTGTTGGGGTTGATGTGAGGATCATTTCTGGAAAGTTTGAGGGCTTGGGGTCACGTATTAAGAGAGATTGAATGTTTGGCTAGCCGGAGAAGATGACCGGAACACTGTTCCGGTCACCTGAAAGTAATTAGGGCTCAAACTAGGGTTTTAATCTTAATTAGTGAAGTTTGAATTCTGGCCATTCTGATGCGCGCGCTGGTCAATTCCCGCGTCCTAACTTTGAACCCAGGCCCTTGGATCAGTTGACTTCCATTTAATTTCATTTTATTTTCATTTTATTTGCATTTTCTTTACCATTTTATTAAAAATAGCAAAACTTATCTAAAAAATTTCATTTTTTGCATCATGGTTCTAAATATTTTTCTCATTCTGAAAATAATTTTTACTTTTATTTTTGCATAAAATTTATATTTTTAAAATATTTAAATGTTTATTTTAATTAATTAATGGAAATTAATTAATTAAAATACCATTTAAGTTTCTAAAAATCACCAAAAAAATCACATTGCATCTTAACACATTTAGAGACATTATCAAACCATTCATACAAATTTCTTTTTGGTTTTTGATCCATTTTTACATTTTTCTTTTGATTTAGGGTTCTTTAAAATTAATATTTTGACCCTAACTTAGAAAAATCTTTTCTGCCTAACCATGAAGAGTTTGATAGTGGTTGTTTTTGCATTGCATTCCACATATCATGTAGTTTCTAGGATAAAATTGGTATGAATTTATCTTTCATTTTCATTTTGTTTTGCATTTTTCTTTAAGAGGTGCCTTAAAACCCTAGCAAACTTAAGAAAATCATAACTTCCATTAGGTTAAGATCTAGGTCTCCTCCTTTGGGCAGTGAACTTGTATAGGTTTAGGGTTCCTTTGATCCTATTTTCAATTTTTTATCTCATGTTTTGCCTCTGATTTTGAATTTTGCATTGCATCTTGTTCATAAACCCTAATTTGCATCCCCATTTGCATCCATCATTCCTATGCTTGAATACATGAACTTGCCATGACATTTGGTGCATCAAAATGACATGTAAGACACCTTAAGACATATTTCAATCATGTTTGATCATTGCATCATCCACTTTCCATGTTATGCATCCATTGCATTTCATAAGTTTACATGAACTTTCATGCTTCCTTTCATGTCTCATTTGCATCTTCATGACTTGTATGATCATCCTCATCTCTTGACATGCTCTCATATCACCTCTTAGCATCATTTACATCTTGATCATGCTTCTGGTTTTGGTTTGCATCATTGCATCTTTCTCATTTTCATTTCATTTCATTTCCTTTTGCTAACTTTTCAGGTGGTAAGTGCCTTGAGAAGTGAATTTGCCTTACTTCTCATAATCTTTTCTCATCTCTTTTATGCATCTTTGCTGCATTCTTGCTTGTGGATTAGAGTGAGCTTGCTCATTCATGTTCCTTCCTCACTTTCTTTCCCCAAGCAACTTATCTTCTTAAGTGAAGTAAGTTGTCTTCCTTCTTTCTGTTTCTCCTCCTTTCATCTTCCTTTTTCCTTGGTATCTCTTCTTGAAGATCTTTTTGCAAGCCTCATAAACCCTAGGAATACCTAAGCATGATCACAATTAGGGTTTGATTAGTCCCCCATTAGTTTTACCTTTGTGTCATCTTTTGTGTCTTCTCTTCTCATCTCATAATCAAGGACTAAACCCTTAAGGTTTCAAGGATTTGTGATTAAGGTTATGCCTGCATCCTTCTCTTAGGATGAAGTGTATAACTTTAATCCTAAGTGCTAAACCCTTAATGTGTTTAAATCCTTTAATCAATTCATCTAATAAATCACTAAGACATTAAGCTTGTAACTTGGGCCTTGCATTAAGGTTCTAATTCTTCCTTAATTGGTTAAGAAGGACTAACCCCAGTGTTAATGGACAAGTCCCCCTCAAGTTGTCTTACAAATCATAAAATTCACTTCTTAATCTTGCCATTAACTAAAATCCACTTTAATAAAGGCTTTGTTTTGTCATGAGGTTAATCCCTAATCATGGATTAAGTTGAGGAGCCTTCCTCAGCTTAAATGTTCTCATCTATTATCCTTCTATTAGGATGGTGTAATGGGTCCATTAAATCCTTGATTATGGCTTAAACTCATTACTTAACACTAAACAAAAACACCAAAAACATCTAAATAATCACAAGTAGGTTAATGATCTTAATCCTACATCATGGTGATTAAGTGTGAGGTGTTTACTTCATACTTAAGGTATTCTCATTATCCCTAATCAGAGGGAGGATGTGGTGAGTTTACTAACCCTTGGTTTAGGCTTAAGCTCATTTTCTTATGACAAACTCCAAAAGCAATAAAAGATTGAAAATGCCAAAAAAAAACAATAATCGTCTCCTCCGGGATTCTTTTCTCATCACATTCACTCACAAACGAGAACTCGCTTCTTCCGTCTAATGCAAGACAGTTTGTACCTGAGCCAGACAGGTCATACACTTGAGCATAGGCAAGCAAGCAGTTCATCAGTCAATTCATCTTTCAGTCTCTTTGAGTCGAACTCCGGTGTTCTGACTTCCTCATCGCACAAGAGGATACGTAGGCATAACTTAACAGTTATCGAACAGAAGTCTCTGTATATTCCCCCTTCTTCCAGCATTATTCTTTAAACCTCATAGTCTTGAGCTTCACACTCTTTCTTTACACTGACACTCCTTTATCTCACTTCACATTCTTTTTGCACTGACACTTGTACTCTTTTTTCCAGCTTCTACACACAAAATAGCACTGACACTACCCCTTTAAAACACATATCTTTCAAGCGCGGATCCCGTCGAGTACGAAGGACAATCTGGGTGCTAATACCTTCCCAGGTTGTAACTAACCCCCTTTCTCAGTTTCTCTGGTTCGCAACCTTCTTATCCATTCTTTTCTAGGTTTATGCAGCATTACCTTTCCCTCGGGATAAAAATGCCTAGCTAGCGACTCTTTTCTTTTCATCTTCATGTTCTTTCTCTTTCGCCGACCGTTCGCGTCTGTACCCTATCTGACCAGGTGTCATTTAGTGTGAGCGACATGCTTACCACCGCAAGGACAATAATGCGACCCCAACACTCGATGCTAGGTCGATGCTGAGTAACAGAAAAAGTAAATAATCACTTACCACCGCAAGGATGATAATGTGACCCCAACACTCGATGCTAGGTCGATGCTGAGTAACAGAAAAAATTAAATAATCGCTTACCACCGCAAGGATGATAATGCGACCCCATCACTCGATGCTAGGTCAATGTTGAGTAACAAAAAAAATAAAATAATCGTTTACCGCCGCAAGGACGATAATGCGACCCTAACACTCGATGCTAGGTCGATGCTGAGTAACAGAAAAATTAAAAAAATCGCTTACCACCGCAAGGACGATAATGCGACCCCAACACTCGATGCTAGGTCGATGCTGAGTAACAGAAAAATTAAATAATAATCTGAAAGAGAAATATCCAACAGGGACGCCCACTGAATAACACCTAGGAGAATCTTTGGAATCAACGATCGACCATGGATCCTGACCTCCGCTGGGGGAAGGCCTGTAATCTTGGGTTGATCCTGGTTCTTGAATTATGAAACTATGCTTGTTTTTATTTGAAATGGTATTCCATGATGATGGAGATACGATGCAAGTGTTCATGCACTGCTGAAAGTTAAAACGTTGGGAGTACGAAAAGTTGATTTATTTAAGTATGCATATGATGCACATGCTGTAAATGATGGATGTAAATGATGCATATGAGGTGATCGGAAAATGAAAGGTGCCAGCTTGGTGGACTTTTGGTCTGGTAGTTGCCAATAACGATTGGACTTTGGGTGGGTGGAGGATTTGATTCCCCGACACTCGATCTTCGATGATTGTATGGTCAAAAGATGGATCTGTATGCTCCAAGTTTGGTCATTTGCTGATGAGCAAAGCGAATTGATTGACACATGAGAACTGATTTGCTTTGAATGATTTCCAACGCCTGACAAGATCTGCTTGTTCAGCCGGGGAAAAGAGATAGTAAGATTTGCTCCTTGTTTGCTTGCCCCTGTCTGTAGGGTATTGGAAAGAATTCTGGTGGGGAAACTTTGAGAGTGACCATGACATGATCTCTGCCCCAGTGTCTGGATTTGGTAGGTGTTTGCCCCTAATTGAGCCTTTGAAGGCGATCTTCCCCCTGATTGAGCTGTTAAGAATGATTTTGCCCCTGACTGAGCTAATTTCGAAGAAGTATTGATTCAAATTCCTCTTTTGATTGCCCCTTGTTGGGATTGCACTGATGTCAAGCACTGATTTGCAATTAAATTGTTCATACACAAATGGTAGTGTTAATGCAACGTTCATGTAAGTTTTGAAAATTCGTTTTATTTGAATGTTGTGAAAGTGTGACGAATGGACCGTTAGCCCAAACGAGGTGCTTGATTTAGAAAGTGCGTGAAAGATGCAGCAAGAATAATGTGCAATCGAGATTGAAGATTAGCAAATATATGGGAGTCAATTTATGCAACCTTGTTGGTAGCATGCTTTCATAATAAACCATGCCTCAATTATGTCTTTCGAGGGTTGTAACATGGTCTGGTTAATGGTTAGAGAAACAAAGGATATAAGGCTCAAAGTTTGATTTGTACCCACCCCTTCTTCGTAATGTTCTCCAATCCTACGTTCAGTTAACTCTACATATGTATTTGTTTTCGATGTTGCAAGAGTGAAAATGAAGCTTCAAAGTTTGCTTGAAAATGGCAGTCATCTTATTTTGCTGGAGACCATTTGATTCTTGATTTGGTGGTCACTGATATTTGTTTTGTTTTTGCTGAGGATCTGAGCTCCTCTTTTTTTGATTTTTTTTTTCCGACTAAGTATCTCTTCGGGTGCTCAACTTAGTGGTTTTTTCTTTTCTTTTCTTTTTGTTTGAATGTTGTGACTGCCAAGTCAATTGTTGATTGGTCCTCCGACGGGATGTCTCAACTTGCGATTCAAAGGTGTAGTCAGGTTAACTGAACTACTACCCTGTCCCTGGTTAGATGTAAGGGTTGTATCCGAAAGAAACTCCTACTTCTAGGCCCGAAGTGGTTGACTAGGGATTAACTCCTTATATCTCCAGTGTTTGGGGATTTGGAAAAAAATGCATGTACATTGTTGACGAGGTTTTATCCGAAAGCATACCGCAACAGTTATGTGTATTTCGTTTTCATCATCTTCCCTCAAATATTTGATAAAGTGAAGTGAGAGAATATTTTTTGATTTTGTGATAAATGATAAATAATGAGCGAATGCGAATAGACTGATTCAAAACATGCGTAAACATAATATTAACACAACCAAGTACAAATAACAATGTTCAATGGCAAATAGTTCTTAAACAAACAATACAAAATAATAAGAATGCGGAAAGATAAATGGCGACAAATGCCTTGATTTGAGGAATGAAATTCTCTTGATTGAATGCTTCAAAGTTGGAGACTACTCAGTTTGGTCTTCAACAACCCCTTCAAAAGCTTTCACTTGTGGGCCCCGTGCGGTGGAATTGGATTGTTCTGGACATTTGGATTCTTCTGAGTGAAGGTGAGATCCTTAGAGTCGACCAGGTCTTGAACCTTATGCTTGAAAGCTTTGCAGTTCTCGATTGCGTGACCTGGAGCGCCTTTGTGATACTCACAGCGAGCATTGTCATCATAGTCTCGGGAGGTACCAGTCTGAGGTGGCATATCCCTCAAAGTAAGAGATCCTTTTGACATCAGCCCATTGAAGATTTCTCCATATGACATAGGCAGTGGATCAATGTTTCTTTCAGACCTTCTTTGTTGATATGGTGGGCGCTGTTGAGGAGCGCGTTGCTGCTGTTGACCAGGCTGCTGTGGATAAGCCAGTTGTTGGTACGGATTGGACGCATACTACACAGCTGCAATCATAGGATATGGACGTGGTTGATAATCCATCTGAGGCGGAAATGGAGCTTGAACGACCTGTTGATAAGGCATTGGAGGATTTGGCTGATATGGCACGGGAGCATATTGCGCAGTAGCAACATAGAGATACTGGTAGTAGGGAATTGGAGTAGGTGCACTCTGTTGCGGATTCCCACTTGCAGCAGAAATGGCATTTGTTTCGCCCTTCTTGTACCCATTGAAAGGCTTCTTGACACTGGCTTGACTGCTAGAACCTCCTTGAATCTTTCCATTTTTCAGACCTTCTTCGATTCTTTCTCCAACAATCACCATGTTTGAAAATCCATAAGATACGATGCTGATCAACTTTTCCTAGTATTGCCCCTGTAGGGTACCCATGAAGATATCGATCAGTTCACGGTCAACCAATGGCGGATGCACTCTGGCAGCTAACTCCCTCCAGCGTTGGGCATACTCCTTAAAGGATCCGTTCTCCTTTTGAGTCATACTCTGAAGTTGAGTGCAATTTGGAGCTAAGTCAGTGTTGTACTTGTATTTCTTTTTGAATGCATCGGATAGATCAAGCCAAGTACGAACATTGTTGCGTTCGAGCTGCATGTACCATTCTAGAGATGCTCTAGACAGGCTGTCATGGAAGCAATGGATCATGAGTTTATCATCTTTGGCATGAGCGGCCATTTTTCTGCAGTACATCCTCAAATGGAGCTCAGGACAGCTGAGGCCTTTGTATTTTTCGAATTCTGGTAGTTTGAACTTAGCAGGGATCACAACATCTGGAACTAAGCACATGTCTGAGACACTCAGAGAAGTTGAGTTGTGTCCTTCCATGATTCGGAGCTTTTCAGCTAACTCGCGACACATCTTCATAGCTTTGGATTCTTGAACAACATGAGGGTTTGTGATTGGAACAACAGTATGCATCTCATACTCAAATTGTTGATCCTCTTCAGCACGAGGAAACTGGACTTGGGTTGGAATAGGTTGATCTTGAGGAATAGCACCAACAGTAACACCAAAGGTAGGTATTGGTTGATAAGTGGCTTCTTCGACAGCAGGAGTGAAGCCTGGAGGCAAACCATATACCAAAGGATTTGGAACAGGAACTGAAGGCATTGTACGTGAGGCAGATCCTTGCACGAGAACATTGTTTCTTGCGGCAGCAGCTTCGCGACGTTCTTCCATTCTTGCCAAAGTTTTTAAAGTCTCAAAAATCTGGTCGATCTTGCTCTTGACCGAGTCAATCTCTTCCCTCATAGCAACTTGCTCTTCTTGAATCACGTCTATTGTACCCCAAAATTTGCCCTCGCATATTTGAGACAAATTGATTCACAAGGTTTCCTCACACTTCTCGTACCCCAAATTTTGACCCGCTTCATATGCTTTCTGGTGCCTTTTTATTTCGAATAAATAAAATAGCACAAATGGTAGAAAGATGGGTATAAGGGATATAATTGTGAGAGACTGTGAGTTCAAATCTCACCTTCAGCTCTTTTTAATTTTTTTAATTTTTTTCCTTTACAAACAACTTTTTCTATTTTTATTTTTTTATGAAAAAATCACAAAAATAACATTTTTTAATTATTTAATTTTTAATTTTCGTATTTGCATTTAATGCATTTTTAAAAATATGATTTTTTTCATTAAAATCATTGTTTTATGAAAAATATTTCAAAAAAAATCATAATAAATACCAAAAACATTTCTTTTCTAGTATACTCGTTTTCTATTGGTCAGTTTATGTCATATTTGTGTCATACTTAGTTTCTAACTGGTCTACTTGGTGACCAAATAAAAATCATATAATTTTGTTCAAATATTTTTTAATCAATAGGGATTAAGACTAATTTTTTTTCCTTTTAAACTTTTTAACCTAATTTTCTTAATCTATAAATACATGTTGTTTTACACATAAGAGCTCTCTCTCAACCACAATACGAAAAAATTCTTGCCTCAGGGAGAAACAAAATCGAAAAAAGAAAAAAAACAAAAAAAAAACTAAATTGCGGCATATCCATAAGCTTACCTGGTCACACTAATATATACAGGTGGTCCAATATGCAGGTCACGTAATATATGAACGTCATCTTGTATATTGTTCTATATAGTTAGTATATTGTTCTATATACTAACGTCAATTTCTTACTTTTTCTTTTCTTTTACTTTTTCGTTAGTTTACATATATATATATATATATATATATATATATATATATATATATATATATATATATATATATATATATATATATATATATATATATATATATATATAAAATTTATTTTACTTTGTTTGGATTGAATTGTGTCGATACGCCGTTCGCATATTTATGTGCATGCGGCGTGACATTTGCGTAGATTCGATCCAGTTGCGATGATCGCAATTTTGCGTTAGCAACATCGATTTTTATTTTATCTTTTAGTTTTTGATAAATTTAGATCTGCATGGTTTTGACCATATTGAGATGATCACGTTAAGTGTAGCAAGTTAATGATTTATTTCATCGGTTTAGGTGTGATTTTTTAATTGATTTATTGTTGTATTTCGATTTTACACGTGTCCGACAGTTTTGCACGGTGACAATTCACCTTTAGCGCTTACCGATTTGCATTTCGATTTACATTTTTTTTCTATTGAATTTAATTTAATTTTATCATGCTATTGTTATTTTTTATATTTTTATTCGATTTGCGATGACCGCCTATGCGGTAGCAATTTGTATATTACTTTATTTTTTGTTAATTTTCAACGATCCAACGTCGTTAGAAACTAATTAATTAAAAAAGTAAAAATAATAAAAATATTTTTTAAAAAAATCCTAAAGTACAAAAAAAATATACCTTTTAAATTAATGATTAATTAGATTTAAATTTCTTTCTTAATTTTTCATAAAATAAATTATTCATAAAAAATCAATTAATTAGTTTCACTAAATAAATATTAAATATTTCCCTCTCTCCAATTCTTTTTCCCTGATTTTACTTTCTTTGTCATTTATAATTCCTAGAACAATTATATAGGATGTACAAAGCCTTCTAATAGCTAGATTTACTTTTCTCGCACGATTTTCCTAAATATTGTAACTGCCTATGGGATGTAATAGCGTATGAATTTTTATTCTTTCCGCACTTTATTTTCTGCAAGGATTTTCCAATTATGTAACTCTCCCAAAGCCTTGTAATAGTTTAATTAGGATTTTTACTTTTTGCACCTTATAACTGTTAGATGTATGAATACTAGGATTGTATGGTAAGATAAAATCAACCGTTAGATCACTAACTCAGAGATTATAATAACTGTAATTAACACACTCCATTCTCATACGTAAGCCGATCATTCTATGATCGCCATCTTCACTTCCTAGGGTTACCTCTCTCAGTTGCCTTAAAACAAATGGTCAAGTCTCTTGAAAGTGGGGGTGTCTAAAAAGCAATGTCCCTTAATAGAAAAATCATCAAGTCCCTATCATATTCAAAATATCTTAAGTCCCTTCGATGTTGCCTACGAGAAAAGATCTTGTCCCTTCGGTTTAAGAGATGATAGTCCCTCCCGATTGCTAAAGACACCCCTATATATTGCCTTCATTGACCAAACGATGACCCTACGCTTGTCCCTTAATAAAATCCAAAGTAATGACTACCTACTCCTTAATAGTAGGGATAGTCTTACTCTTTAAGAAACATAAAAGAACTTGAAAGACTTAACTTAAGGTAGGTACCTCATAGTTACATGCTCACACTTTAAAATTACTTTTTACACATCACTTTTCTTAAACATTTTTCAACTTAAAGGCTTTGTATAAATCCATACGAGGATCATTACAAAGTACTTAGAAAAATTTCTAATCACACACTTCACCTTCTAAAAACCAATCAAAGTGAGCTAAGTAACTAAGAGCCCATGGATAACCATGGATATAAAGGGTGCTAACACCTTCCCTTTATATAACCTACCCCCCGAACCCAAGTCTTTTCAAAACAGTTTTTCCTGTTCTTTTATGTCCCTTCCTTATGGATAAAATAAAAGTCGGTGGCGACTCTTGCTATCCGCATATGTTTTTGTCAAACAAAAACACCCAGGTCAGTTCTACCACCGTGTTACAGAACTGGCGACTCTACTAGGGACTTAATAAAAGAGGGGTACACTTAGGAATTAGATCACTTAAATTGTTTGCTTTGTTTGCTTTATATTACTTGTTGGGCTTTTTGTGTGAAAGATCCTAACCCGAATCTAGTGTACCTTAGTTAAATGGCAATAGACTAAGGAAACTGTACGACTGTAACATGGTGGGAGAAATGACTTTCTATAAATGTTGCGGATAGCAAGAGTCGCCAACGACTTTTATTTTATCCATAAGGAAAGGACATAAAAGAACAGGAAAGACCTATTTTAAAAGACTTGAGTTCGGGGGGTAGGTTATATAAAGGGAAGGTGTTAGCACCCTTTATATCCATGGTTATCCATGGGCTCTTAGTTACTTAGCTCACTTAAATAAATGAAAAATCTTGCTAAGTTGAAACTTGAAAACAAGCGACTTAGGCAAAAATTAGGGCATCCCGCTGGACTTTGCAATCAAAGATTCACAAGAATAAGTCCAGGAAAAAGTTAGGGATAAGCAAAATAATTCAAAAGCGAAAGACAAAAAGGATTACACAAGAAAGATCCTTGAACAAGAACAAAGTCGTGTGATACAGACACAAAATAATAGGGGTGACTGACTCCAAATGACAACCTTATTGGTGCTTAAACCGTTAGTGTAATTGGTTCCTTAACCATCACAAAACCCTTTTTGAGAGGTGAGCGCTTGTGAAAGCTAGCTGAACATAGGAATGGAGAACATCATGAAGAGGGGTGGGCACAAACAAACTTAGAGCCTATATCCTTTGTTTCTATAACCGTGAACCAGGACACGATACAACCCTCAAAAGTCCTAACTGAAACAGGGTTATTTTGAGAGCATACTACCACAAGATTGTGTTCCTGACTCCCTTGAGTTGTGCTAAAAGATTTGTGTTGGTGTTGCATATGCTTGCTTTCTTTTATCAAAAATCAATAGATTAACTAGTGATTCACTCACAAAGTTTTGCGACATCTTTTTCAATAAAAACATCAAGATTAACATGTGTGTTGCATTAGAATTTTCATTCTCAAAATAAACATTTTCTGCTTGCATACATTTGCTTGGCATCATAAAAGTTCACATATGGAATCTCAATCCAGAAACTTAATATTGCAAAGTTGAGAAGTCTGAAACTTCTGATGGACCAGTATATGAAGATGCACTTTTCCAAGAAACTCTAGTGATTGGGGACTTTCCCAACAGTCGTGGTAAGAGCCAACTAATCTGGGGCAATCACGTCGAGCAATCTCTTCAAAATTCATCCAAGCTGGGGCAATCACTTCGAGATCAAATCTCTCAAATATCCATCAGTCGAAGGCATTCATTCAAAGTTTAGCCAAGATGGGGCAATCACTTCGAGATTCAAATCTCTCAAAGAAAAATTAATCTGGGTGTTTTCTTCAAAGCACAGTCAGTCAGAGGTGATCACTTCAAGGCTCGTACTGGGGAAGGCCACCCCAAGAGCATGAGAAGTCACTCTCTTCCAAAGACGGTAAATCCAAAGCACCTATCCAGAGTTCGAAATACTGGGGCAGAATATCTCATGGTGATATGAGGTCTTTCATGAATCCTTACGAGGAAAATTCTTTCACAAACTATGCAATCTGGGGCAGTTATTTCGAGATCCAATGAATCTCTCCAAGAGTTTGAAGATACTGAGGCATTTCGTATGCCATGTTTTTTGTAAAATCCTCTTGAGACATTTTCTTCCGATGGACCTTAATCTGAGGAGAGTTGAAAATTGCAAAGAACCATTGTTCACTCATGATTAATTGGAAATCTATCAACCCAGAGGCTGGAAGTAAAGCCATTGTCAGCACAGTACTTCAAGAGTTGTTTCATCAACAAGCTTCTTTGATTAGAATTCCTTAGAAAGTTTCATTAGACAATCCCTTCTCCAACAGATAAGCAAAGGGAATGATACTTCTCGAGTAGAGGAGTATCATCATCCCTCATCTTCAGCATGGGATGCTTTATAACTCTTATCTCCAGCATGGGGGCGCTTTATAGCTCTCATCCCCAACATGAGACGCTTCATACCTCAACCCCAGCATGAGACACTTCATATCTTTTATCCCCAGTAAGGGGCAACTTAAACTCTTATCTTCAGCAGGAAGCTTTATCATTGACATCCTCCATCATCCCCATTAGAGTTGGAAGTTGAAATCTCCCTCAGCAAGGCAACAAAAGGCTGGTGTCCTCCCCAAGAAGAGATTTTCCTTCAACATAGGAGAAATACCCCAATAGGACTAGGAGTTCTTTCCTCCCCAACAGGTTTCTACCTCAGCAGGGCATCAACTCATATATTTGATTCCCCAGCCAAGTCAGAAGGTTATCACTTCTCCGACGGAGTTCAACGGGTAGTGTACCTCGCAAGATGAGTTCATTCCCAACAAGATCCTGGCTCTCCAATCTCAAAGTTCAATTTATTTTTGGTAATGAAGGTAGTTCAGAGCTGGTGTATCATTAACAATATTCCTCGTAGAGTTGTTTTCTCCTCACAAGGATTAACCAGATCAATGCAGTGATCATCATTTATCCCTAGTCAAACCACATGGGATACTTGTGCTCTCCTTATCAGGAGATCTCTTTGCATTCACATGTGCATAATCATCATTGAATTTTCATCCTCAAACGCGTAGCATTTCCATCATCATGGAGAATTACGCCAAAAAATCCAAGCATGTGCATGCCAGCGTGGGCTGGTTTTGGGGCATATTACATAAAGACCCATGACATCTCCTCAACCTGAAGTACTCCCCACAGAGGATACCAATTCCATTTTCCAAGCATTTTTGTCTTTCCAAGTCAATGTTTGTCATCTCTAAGCCCTGTTTAAGTACAACGGGCCCCTTTTTTCTTCCAAGCCCTATTTAAGTACAACAACCCCCTTTTTCTTCTAAGCCCTGTTTAAGTACAACATGTCCCCCTTTTTCTTCCAAACCCTATTTAAGTACAACAACCCCCTTTTTCTTCTAAGCCCTGTTTAAGTACAACATGCCCCCCTTTTTCTTCCAAACCCTGTTTAAGTACAACGGGCCCCTTTTTCTTCCAAGCCCTATTTAAGTACAACATACCCCTTTTTCTTCTAAGCCATGTTTAAGTACAACAGGCCCCCCTTTTTCTTCCAAACCCTGTTTAAGTACAACGGGCCCTTTTTTCTTCCAAGCCCTGTTTAAGTACAACATGCCCCTTTTTCTTCTAAGCCCTATTTAAGTACAACAGGCCCCCCTTTTTCTTCCAAACCCTGTTTAAGTACAACAGACCCCCTTTTTTTCTTTCCAAGCTCTGTTTAAGTATAATAGGCCCTTTCCTTTTGAATCTTGTTTCAATATGATGGTCTCATGTTCCTGGTTATGGATCGGATGATACCATTTCCATGTTAGATCGGTTGATCTTATTTGAGTTGTAAATCGGTTGATATTACTTCTCTTCGAGCCGTAAATCGGATGATATTACGACCTTGTTTCCCTGGTTATGGATCGGATGATACCATTTCCATGTTAGATCGGTTGATCTTATTTGAGTTGTAAATAGGTTGATATTACTTCTCTTCGAGCCGTAAATTGGATGATATTACGTCCTCGTTTCTCTGGTTATGGATCGGATGATACCATTTCCATGTTAGATCGGTTGATATTACTTCTCTTCGAGCCGTAAATCGGATGATATTACGTCCTCGTTTCTCTAGTTATGGATCAGATGATACCATTTCCATTATAGATCGGTTGATCTTATTTGAGTTTTAAATCGGTTGATATGACTTCTCTTCGAGCCGTAAATCAGATGATATTACGTCCCCGTTTCTCTGGTTATAGATCAGATGATACCATTTCCATGTTAGATCGGTTGATCTTATTTGAGTGGTAAATCGATCAATGTTACTTCTCTTCCTCATTTGAGTTGCAAGTCAAATGATATTATGGTCTCATTTTGCAATACTTGTTGTCCCCAATTGGGTTATCATCCAAGTTATGATAATCTCTTTCAAGCTCATTCACGGTGTGTCTTATTCGCTTTATCTTCCAAGTGGGATAAACACTTTTCGATTCCGCCAAGTCCGGTTTCGTATCTTTGAGTTATCATCTAAGTGCGATGATATCTTTTCAAGCTCACTCACGGTGTGTCTTGTTCGCTTTGTCATCCAAGAATGACATTATTCCCAACATAATTTATTTCCCACAGAGCGTAAATTTTCCGGTTTATTCGGGTATTCAATCCCTCCATACCTTGAACGTCTGAAAGCCGTTGCTATCATCCATTCAGGTCTACAATTAATTGAATAGGGGCAGCTGTAACACCCCAAATTTTGCCCTCATATTTAATGACCATCTAATTGGCTTATATTTGCATTCATATGTACCTTGCACTAGGTCATAACTTTCATAATCATGCATTTCATGGGGTTTCCTAAGACATGGGATCGGTTACTTTTTGGTGATTTGGATTTTTCATATTCAAAGAGAATTTATATGATTATTACACTCAGGGTTGAAACTAAGGGTGAACTCTTAATATTATGGGTATCTTCTCAAGTTACAAATTGTCAAGGATACTGTAGCTTCAGTGAAGGCCATGAGATTAGGGTCTCATGACGAAGGTTTGCTTGAGCATACTTGTTGTTATGGTTGTATATTCATCTTCAAGGTTTCCTTTAAGACATTTATTTTAAGATCATTGGCCATCAGGTTAGTGAATTGCAAGGCACAAATCATAACAAGAGATACGGAGGTGTGTATATCCTTTCAAAGCATGATGTTTTGCCTATGGGATTTATTTTGATCAAGGGTTTCTTTGGATTTTGCTTGATTAATTGATAGAGGAGCCAAGGTCATTGGGCATTAAAATTGGAGTGAGTTTGTTCCTATTGGAAATTAATTTGGATCCATGGGCTCGAAAGAGGTTAAAGATCGTTTGACATGCAAAGTCAAGATTCATTCAAAGTTTCAAGTTACAATTATCCAAGTTCATTCAAGTTCATGTTCTTTATGAAGTTACTACATTGTCCAAGTTCCATCAAAACAAAGGTTTATTCAAAAGATGTAAATTTCCAATACTCCAGAGGTCAAATTCATTCGAACATCTTCCACTCATGATCATTTAAATGCATCCAAAATTCAAAAGGACTACATTACAATACACAAAGAAAGTTGGTACTAAAATCCCTAAGTGTTAAGTTTGCCAAGACCAAATTATAGGTGCATTTTAATCTTGTTTTGCTGTAATCGTGATGCACATTGCCATGGCTTAGTGGAATTGGTACCAGGGCTTCCCAAAAAAAATGAAAAATCAGATGAGTTTGCCAAATAATAATGTCACTAAATAAAGTTATTTCCTTGAGAGAGAAAAAAACAGATTATAACAAAAATTGATTACAGCAAAAAAACTCATAGCAAATGAAAAATTAGAAAGAAAAGGGGAAGATTACACAATAGAAAGTGATTATAGAGAACCAGTATCCTGTTTCAATTCAAACGTTATACAAAACTGATAACAAAATTTTCTCTCTCTCGGGATTCCTTCTCCTAGGATCAACCCTTTCACTCTCACTTTTTCCCCATTCCATTCCCCTTAAAAAAGTCTATCTAACACTCATATCCTTAAGAACTAACAACTCCATGCCAGTCAACTAAAGAAACAGTTCGCAACTCGGCAATCCGCAACTCGCAAAAAACTGCAGACGCATCAACGCACAGTCTGATCATCCTCACAACCATGACGCTTGATTCGTTTCAGGAACTCCCACCGGCATCACTTGTGAATTTGCAGCGAATTAAAGAAAATTGTTATCCCTATTGTAATTAAAGGTTCGAGAGCATTTGTAATCATAAGCCACATGAACATTTTTCATGAACAAACGCACAAGAGAAACTTCAAGACAACCCTACAAAAAGGGATTCACGAACAAAAAAAAGGATGAAGAATTTTCAACGGAAAATTACAGGAAAGAATTGCAAAAATAGAAAAACAACTTATCACAACCTCAAGTGCACCATGGAACTCATAGCAGGGAAATACAAACTCTAACTAATTCTTAACCGAATTTCTAACAAACTTACCTGTGAAACTCCCGAATCACCCTCACTGCATCCTCTATAAATCTGCAACTTCATCAGGATCTTTACGCTCTCTAATTCTGGATTCTTCTTCACCACTTTCACCATTTTTTCTTTCATTGATTCTCCACCATTCTTCCATTTTTCTGCACCTTCATTCTTTCTCATTCCTCATCCCTCTTTAATCTTCTTATGAACGCTCCTTCTCAAATTTTGTTTCTCCACCTGCATCAACTTCAATCTAAACTTGAATCTGCAAACTATGCATAAACTTCATCAACATCAGAGCTTCGTCGTCTTCAAAAATCTGCGAATAAAACATCAAGAATCAACAACAACTACGACAAATTAGAGAGACACAAGAAGAAGAAGAAATCCGTTCAAGATCCATCAATTCATCAAGAATGAAATATATCCAGAAATAATCATCACCTTCATCGCACAACTTCATATTCATCGTGTAGATCCGTCGGGCTTCGTCATCAGCAATCATCCTTTTCAACTCCGTTCATCAACATCTTCAAATAATCTTCAATCTGAATCCTTCAATCTCGCCATTGATCTTCAAAAATCTCATCAACAACAACCTATAACGGTCCGATCAAAATGCATCAATTACACGATTTGCGTTTCAATCGCAATCGCAAGAACACACAAGAGCCAGAAAAGTAAGGAGAAGAAGAAGGTCACACGAGAAGAAAAAGAACGAAAGCTTACCTCCTTCGAGTTGTACTCATCCTTACCGATTCTCAGGTACAAAAATCGGAACCCTCCGTGTAACCGCGACCTAGAATCCATTGTTGTTTCGGTGTTAGAACGCGTTTAGTTCTTGTTGTTGATTTTTTTTTATTTTGCGCGATCCCGTTGTATGAGGTGGAATTTGATGAAACTAGTTGCGGATTCGTAACCGGAGGCGTGTTTTAGTTAAGATTCACGTTGAGAGGTTGATATTTTATGGTGGTGATTAACCGGAGAGAGAGCCGCCGCCGGCGGAGGCTAGGTTTTTTTTTAGGAATATGAAGTTGTTTGAGAGGGAGAGCAAAAATACACGTTTATGTGAGAGGGAGAGGGACTTTGTGAATTCTGAGATTTGTGAATTGACTTTAAGATATGAGTTGATTTTGATTTTGGATTAAAAGACTTAAAAACTCATAAAACATCATCAATGTGTCGTTGAAGACTAAAAAACTCATATAAATATAATAAGTGCACCGTCAATTTTGAATTAGGAGATAAGATTCCCCTTTGTGGTCCATTACGGCAGTGACAAGTGTCACCGTCCGGTAGGACCAATGGACTTTATTTTCACGCGTGTTCCCCCCACCGTAACCGTCATGCTCACTCTTGATAAGCCTCCATCACTTCATCATAAATTAGTATTCAGATCTTATGGATCATATTGATCCTCGTAAGTCAACAAAGTTGACTGAGGGTCCATGAGGTGCACTCTCTAGGCCTGCGTGTTTTGGGCCTTATCAGGCTGCTATTGGCATTCCCTTATGTATTAGGCCCATGTGTTTTAACTAGAAATTTTGCTTTCTAGCACCCCCTTGTTTCTTTTCTTATTTTCTTTTATATCTCTTTTAAAAATTCATTAAAAAATAGTTTCTTCTTAATAATAAATTTATAAAAATAAATGAATAATATTTTTAGACATAATAAAAATTAGTTTGTTTTCTTAATCCTTTTTTTTCGATTATTTTTTGCGTTTTATTTCGATTTATGCTTTATGTGTTTTTGGTAATTCTTACAAGTTTACACGTATATCCATTTTATTCATATTTTGCATTTTCATTTTAATTTCATTTACTAACATCTTCTTTTTGTGCAAGGTATTTTTCGAGGATTCACTTATGGATTCAGACTATTTTTATTATGCCTCGATTATATTTTTGCGGTTTGTACTTCGTGATGTGATAATTGGAATTTTATGTGTGATACCTATAATTAGGATAGAAAAAGATAAAATGAAGCGTTAGATAACCAATTTTCAAAAATAAAGAAAAGGATTTATTCGAACCAAAATCGAAGAATTTCAAAGAAATAAATAAATAAAGTTTCATGTGACATTAGGATCCCTCGATTATCATCGCTCCACTCCAATACACCAAAAGCAAGCCTTGTATGTCGCACGCCATAAGTCGTGCGTCTCAGTACCATGCAATCGACCCACCCGATCCATCGTTTCATCCCATTTACGATTTACACATGTTCTCACCCACCATGATGTAGGATGACCATTTTATTCACTATTACTTTTTGCACTTGCATTTCTAGTCTAATATCCGTTTAGGTAGCTTTAATCTTTCAAGCTTCACTAACCATAGGTCACCTTTAAACTCAATTAACTTAGGGTAAAGTCTAGTTTCCCTTAGAAGTTTTTCCATTTACAATTTGAGTCTCACTTCTCATCTTCAAAGAAAAGTCAAAAAACATTTAATAAGGAAAGTGTGTGTAATACGCCACGAGCCTTAAGACATATGGTAAATGATTAGTGGAGGTCTCCTCCACTCTTCTAGGATGCTTTACAAATGTTCCATTTGGGGCGACCTTGGAAAGTATTCGCTCCTATATCATAGTCTTTAGTGTTGCACATACAATAAAATCAAAACACTTCTTCTAAAAAGACAATAAACCAACAAGACACCACGTCTTCTCTTCTCATCTCCCATTCTTTGAGGACGATCATGACTTGTCCTAACAGTTCCACAACAAGACGGTAATGCACTCGATTTAGTGAGCCTGCAAACACCTGAGTTAGAACTATGGCAACGTCATCCTAAAAAACACAAACACAGTTCCTAACCTTAGTTAGGCGAACTACGCCGACTCTGATCCTCATTTTCTTGATGAGGTACGTAGGCAGCGGGGTAGGCCCGTTTGAGCACATTCTTTATTTTCCCTACATTTTCTCCCTTCTTTCCTTTCTCATTTCAGTTCCCTTTTCTCACTTCCATTCCAGATAGCAATTCTTTAATCCAAACAACATCTTATTTCTCACCCTTTGAAATAGACTAACAAGCTTGGATCCCGTCGGGTACGGCAGACGAATTGGGGTGCTAATACCTTCCTAGTTCGTAACCGACTTCTGGACTCAGATCTTTGGTTCGCAAGGCCTCGTCCTTTCCTTCTTCCTTCGATTTGTGCAACATTACCTTTCCCATTCCTTCGGCATAAAAATGCCTGGCTGGCGACTCTATCTTTTCCGCGCCACTTTCATGTTTGTACTAGGATGAAAATCCCGGGAGCGACACATGATAAGAGGAGGAAAGCTCTTGATTTTCAAGAGGGAGACCATGTGTTCTTGAGAGTTACTTCGGTGACTGGTATTGGGAGAGCTTTGAAGTATAGAAAGCTCACTCCGTTATTTGTTGGTCCGTATCAGATTTCGCAAAGGATTGAAGTTGTAGCATATCGGATTGCGTTACCACCATCGCTTGTGAATTTGCATTATGTGTTTCATTGTCACTATTAAGGAAGTATGTGTGTTATCCATTGCATGTGATTCAGATGGATGACATGCTGGTAAGAGATAATTTGTTTGTTGAGGCATTACCATTGCGGATAGATGGCCGAGAAATAAAGCAGTTACGAGGAAAAGAGATTGCCTTGGTAAAGGTATTATGGGGTGGACCAGCAGGTGAAAGTTGGACTTGGGAACATGAAGATCAGATGAAGGAGTCGTATCTGACTCTATTCGTTTTAAGTGAATTTTCGAGGATGAAAATTCTTAAAGTGGGGAAGAGTTATAACACCTTGAAATTCGTAAACTAATTATTTATGAATATGTGGTATTGTGTGGTATTTTGTGGTGTTGTGGTGAATGAAGTTATTTTATTTCGATAGTGATATTAGAATAATTATGATTATTATTTAAATATTATTATTAAAATAAAATAAAAGGGATTAGAGGTCTTGAGGGTATTTTTGTCTTTTGGGAAGGTTAAGAGAAGGTAATTGGGATAGAATTCTCATAACACGTATTCTGAAGTTGGGAGAAGTTGCTCTGAGGAACCAAAGAGGCTAGGTTGAAGATTCTTCAAGAATCGATTGAAAGAGTTCAATTGACTAAGGTATGGGGAGTAAGTTTTTGTTCAATATCTATAATGTAGAGGTAGGTATTATGAGAAAGGGGATTTTGAGGGAAATCTTAGGGTTATAACAGGATTATTAGAAGAGGTTGATTAAATGTTATTGTTAGATGTTGTAGTTTATGAATATATGATGATAGTAGGTTATAGGAATGAATTCTATGTTTTTATGTTGTTAGATTATGAGTTTGATGCATTTTGTCGCAGGTGAGTCGTACCAGAAATTGCAGGTTTTTCTACGAGAGATCGTTGTCTCGCTTAGCGAGCAGATGCCCGCTTAGCGAGCAATTTGGATTCTGAAATTCCCGCAACCTGAGACCAGGTCGCTTAGCGAGCCCTGTACATGCTTAGCGAGACCTGGCACTTTTTAAAAAATGTTTTATTCTTCCAAATGATTTGTTTTGTTGTCTTAAGTTTCTATGAAGTTGCTGTGAATTCTTGCTATGATATAATATGCTAAATGTGTAGGAATTTGTGATGAAATGATGTTTAGATGATTTATGTTGTATTATGATAATATGTGTCATTGATGATACAAGTAGGCAATGTATTAGAGGTGTGAATGATGTGTGAGGATATATGATGAACGCAGATGCAATAGTTGATGTGTTGATGATATATGATTGTATAACGTCTTGCATTCATGGGATAATTATGATGGGACTTCGGTCCGTTTGTAGCTTCAATCCCATCGTGTGGATTGAAGTGATATGTTGCTTATGTTGTGCTCCCTTGTGGAGGGTTGATGGCCCAGTTGTCGCTCCCACCAAATGACACCAGGTCAGAAGGGGTACAGACGCGAACGGTCGGCGAAAGGGAGAGAACACACAAGGGTGAACTCAGAAAGAAAAGAGTCGCCAGCTAGGCATTTTTATCCCGGAGGAAAGGTAATGTTGCATAGACCTAGAAAAGATGGATAAGACGGTTGCGAACCAGAGAAACTGAGAAAGGGGGTTGGTTACAACCTGGGAAGGTATTAGCACCCAGATTGTCCGTCGTACTCGACGGGATCCACGCTTAAAAGATTTGTGTTTTAAAGGGGTAATGTCAGTGCAATCTATGTAACAAAGCTGGAAAGAATGCAAGTGTCAGTGTAAAATAAGTGTGAAGTGTATAAGAGAAGTGTCAGTGTAAGAACAAAAATGAAATGCTCAAGATAATGAGGCTTAAAGAAATAATGCTGGAAGAGGGGGAATATACAAAGACTTTTGTTCGATAACTGTTAAGTTATGCCTACGTATCCTCTCGTGCAATGAGGAAGTCAGAACACCGTAGTTCGATTCAATGAGACTGAAAGATGAATTGACTTGTGAACTGCTTACTTGTCTATGCTCAAGTGTATGACCTGTCTGGCTCAGGTGCAAACTGTCTTGCATTAGACGGAAGAAGCAAGTTCTCGTTTGTGAGTGAATGAGGTGAGAAAAGGAATCCCGAAGGAGACGATTATTGTTTGTTTTTGATGTCTTCAGTTTTGTTATTGTTTTTGGTGTTTTGCATAAGAAAATGAGCTTAAGCCTAAACCAAGGGTTAGTAAACTCATCACATCCTCCCTCTGATTAGGGGTAATGAGAATACCTTAAGTATGAAGTAAGCACCTCATACTTAATCACCATTGATGTAAGGGTTAAGATCATTAACCTACTTGTATTTATTTAGATGTTTTTGGTGTTTTGTTTAGTGTTAAGTAATGAGTTTAAGCCATAATCAAGGATTTAATGGACTCATTACACCATCCTAATAGAAGGATAATAGATGAGAACATTTAAGCTGAGGAAGATACCTCAACTTAATCCATGATTAGGGATTAACCTCATGACAAAACAAGCCTTTATTAAAGTGGAATTTAGATAATGGTAAGATTAAGAAGGGGATTTTATGGTTTGCAAGACAACTTGAGGGAGACTTGTCCATTAACACTAGGGTTAGTCCTTCTTAACCAATTAAGGAAGAATTAGAACCCTAATGCAAGGCCCGAGTTACAAGATTGATGTCTTAGTGATTATTAGATGGATTGATTAAAGGATTTAAACACATTAAGGGTTTAACACTCAGGATTAAAGTTACACACTCCATCCTAATAGAAGGATGCAGGCATAAGCTTAATCATAAAGCCTTAAAACCTTTAAGGTTTAGTCCTTGATTATGAGATGAGAAGAGAAGACTCAAAGATGACACAAAGGTAAGACTAAATGGGGGGACTAATCAAACCCTAATTGTGATCATAATTGGTTGTTCCTAGGGTTTGTGAGGCTTAAGAGAGAAAGATCTTCAAAGAGCCACCAGGAAAGAAGCAGATGAAAGGAAGAAGCAGAGAGAAGCAAGACAACTTGCTTCACTTAAGAAGACAAGTTGCTTGAAGAAAGAAAGTGAGGAGAAAAAGCATGAATGAGCAAGCAAGATCACTCTAACAAAAGTGAAATGCAACAATGATGCAAGAGAGATGAGAAGAGATTGTGAGAAGTGAAGGCAAATTCACTTATCAAAACAACTTACCACCTGAAAAGTTAGCAAAAGAAATGCAATGCAATGAAAATGAGATGGAATGCCATGATGCAAGACAAAGTCAGAAGCATGAACATGATGTTAGTGATGCTAAGAGATGATGCAAAAACATGTCAAGAGTTGTGGATGATCATACAAGGATGAGGATGCAAATGAAGCATGCTTTGAACCATGAAAGTTCATGAAAGTTTATGAAATGGTATGAATGCATAACATGGCAAATGAATGATACAATGATCAAACATGATTTCAATATGTCCTAAGATGTCTTATATGTCATGAGGATACACAAAATGTCATGGCAAGTTCATGTATGCAAGCAAATGAGAGATGAATGCAAATGAAGGCAAAAATTAGGGTTTACAGACAATATGCAATGAAAAATTCAAAATCAGAAGAAAATGACATGATAAAAAATTGAAAATAATATCAAAGGAACCCTAACCCTACATAAGTTCACTGCCCAAAGGGGAAGACCTAACTCTTAACCCTAAAGAAGTTATGATTTTCTCAAGTCAACTAGGGTTTTGGGATGCTTTAAAAGGAAAAATGCACATCAATTTGAAAATGAAAGATAAATTCAAACCAATTTTACCCTAAAAACTACATGATATGAAGGATGCAATTCAACAAGAACCATCATCAAACTCTTCATGGTTAGGCAGAATGAATTTTTCTAAGTAAGGACCAAAATATTGCCTTTAAATAACTTTAATTCCAATGAAAATTGTCAAAATAGGTCAAGAACCAAAAATAAATTTTCTTGAAGAGTTGGATAATGTTTCTAAATGTTTTAAAATGTCATGTGAATATTTTGGTGATTTTTTAAATACCTAAATGCATTTTTAATTAATTAATTTCCATTAACTAATTAAAAATAAACATTTAAATGATTTAAAAATGATTTGTTATGCAAAAAATAAAAATAAAAATATTTTTGGGTTCTGAAAATTAATAAAAGTTTTGATAAATATTTTCAGAATTTTTTAATGTGTTTTGCTATTTTTAAAAATTCGTGGAAATAAAATACAAATAAAATGAAATAAAACTAAATAAATGGAAAAGTATGCCAAAGGGAGGGTCCAGATTGATTCTGGGCTTGGGAAGTTTGACTTGGCGCGCATCTGGACAGCCCAGGTTCAAACTGCCCTAAACTTTATTAAATATTTAATTAATCCTAAATTAAACTAATTAATGACTGATTAGGGTTTAATGGACCATCTGGACCATCCATAGACACGCGGGAAAGCCAGATCAAGGGCTATTATTCAAACTGGCTAATTAAATGCAATTAGGGATAATCACTCTCAGGCGACCGGAACAGTACTCCGGTCGTCTTCTCCGACGACACAAAACCCTAGCTTCTTCTACAGGTCACCAAACCTCAAATTTCTTTCACAAAAATGATCCTCTCACTCTTCTAAACCTAAACCCCCAACTAGAATTCATTTATTTCACCTCACAAGCATGAATCGAAGCAAAATGTGAAACACAGACAAATATTCAGAGATTTCATACATGGTGGTTTCGCAACCATTTTCAAAAGTAAGCACATCCCCATGATCAGAGGAACATACAGAATCATAAAAGAACTTAAAAACTAGCTTATGAGAAAAACGTTCTTCATGTTACCTGAGATGAAGACTCTCTGATTCTGACCTTTCTGGACTCACCCTTTGTGCAAACCCACTTCTTTGAACACCCTGATGATGAAATGAAGCTTAGGAGGCTTTGATAATGGTTGGTTTGAAAGCTCCAGTTCTGGTGTAGCAGAAATGGAGGCTTGTGTATGTGGGGATTCAAGCTGTTTCAGGGGGTGGGTTTTGTTCTGTGAGTGATATGTGATTTGTTGGTGAAGGAATTTTTGATTTTTGATGGCTGTGTGAAGATTTTCGAAGAGGAGAAGTTTTTGACAATTTTTGAGAATGCTGGATTGTGGGAGGTTGCAGGCTTGTGTGTGGTGTATTTTGGAAGGCCTGAGGTCCACATATGAGGCTCTGATTGGGCAGAGAGTTGGTGGTGGCACAGTGTGATTGGCATGGCCTCTTTTGCAAAAAGTCAAATCTATGTGTCCTTTGAGGTATAGGTTGTTTCAGGGCTAGAACAAGGGCATGTCTGCTGCAGCTTGATTCAAGGATGACCATGGAAATGAGATTGAGGCAAATCAGCAAGTGGATTAAAGCTTGTGGGTGGTTTTGCAAATTTGTGAACCTTTGGCCCTTTTGAGATTTCTTAATGATCAAGGCATGAAAATGGGTGATTCTTTGGTGCATTCTGAATTTTAGGTCATGTGTTATGCTTATGTGATGCTTAGAAGTCATTTTGAAGTCATGAGAATGCTTGGCATGAGAATTTGCAAGTTTCCCTCTTTGGTGGACAAGTGAAATTTTAGTGATTTTGTCCAACTTTGACAAGCCATAACTTTTGATCTAAAATGAATTAGAATGAGTTCTTGTACTTTTTGAAAATGGGAGGATCCAATCTACAACTTTCATGACCAAAGTTTTTCCATTTGAAGTATTTTTGAATCAAAAAGAGGAGGTTGAAAAACTTTCCCAAAATGGCAAGTTCACATTATAAGTCACTTTCCAAAAATGGCAACTTTGTAAATGGCTTGAAATTCTTCACTTTTGTGAACTTCTAACATCTTCTATGATCAAATAAAGATCATACACATCCAAAATGATGGAGAAACCCCTTTGGTTGGGTCATTGGGGGCCTCAGATGCCCTGATTTTGCACTAACTTGCTCAAGAAGTCATCTTGTGATCAGATGCCTTCCCCTTTGAATTTCTTCATGAAAATTGATATGCATGATCCTCATAACATATAGAGACCAATAGAAACAAGAATGACCAAAAAATTTGGAGTTATGGCCTCTGAAACCAAAACCCTAATTCTAGGTCATCTGTGCAGTTAAACCTGGCTCTGCTTCCATGCTTTGCCAGTTCTTGTGATTCTTTGACTTCCTTGATCTTTGGAGGATAAAATATGATGATTGAACATACATGGACCTTCTTGAAATGATTGAAAACCTTTGGAGTGGCTCAGATGGCACAGGGATTGCTTAGATCACAAGCCCTAGATGCATATGACTTAGAACCAATGCAGTGAAGCAAAAATGCAATATGAGATGACATGATTGAACTTATGCAAATGAAAAGATCACAAGCCATGGTGTAATGAGTGAGGGCAAATTTGGGGTGTTTACAGCTGCCCCTATTCAAGCATGAGTTAGCTGTGCAGAATGTAAGCAACGACTTAACAGGCAAACAAGATAACTTGTGGTTGAATACCAAAGACAGTCCAAAATTTGAACTCGCTGAATGAAGAAGAAAAGGGATATAGATTGTGAAAGGAGATAAAGTATGATTATAAGGTGTGGGCGACAGAGGACGACCGTCGAGCAGGGGACGACTGCTGGGGTTAAAGCAATGACGGGGATGACCGACATGCTGGGGCAATAAAGAGATTATGATGGGGACGGTCATCAGGTAAAGCAATAAGACTCTCTGGGGATTAAAGGTAAATGATGGGGACGACCATCGGGTTGAAGAAATAAATGATGAGGAACGGTCATCAAAGGTGAAGGACGATCACCTAGCAGGGTACGACTGCTCTGTTGGGGATAAGATGAGGGACGATCATCTAAGGTGAAGGACGATCACCTGGCAAGGTACGATTGCCTAAAGTATCACGACATAGGACAAATGTCGGATGAAAAGGTCGAAGATGGGGACGACCATCAGATAAGTATTGATGAAGGACGATCATCAAGAGGTGAAGGACGATCACCTAGCAGGGTATGACTGCTCTCGGGGTTTTATCACAACATAGGACGAATGTCGGATAACAAGATCGACAATGGGGACGGCCATCGGATAAAATGATGAAGGACGATCATCAGAAGGGTGAAGGATGATCACCTAGCAGGGGACGGCTGCTTAAAATACCACGACATAGGACGAATGTCGGATAGAAAAGGGTTCCAACAGTGGAGACTCCGCTGGAGGAATGATGAAGGACGATCATCAAAAGGTGAAGGACGATCACCTGGCAGGGTACGACTGCCGGGAGGTATCATGACATAGGACGAATGTCAGATAGAAAGGAAATAATTTATCAAGATTTGTCTGGAACTCTTCTGGGGACTGGTAGACACAGACGAGTGTCTAAATTCAAGAAGAAATATGTGTTTGACACTGTGTATAGATTAAAGATGCGGACGAGCATCCTTAAGACTTATGATACGGACGAGTATCGGTAGAATCAAATGCTTGATGCATGCTCAGAGATGATGATACGGACGAGTATCAACTAGCTAACAAAGAACACGGACGAGTGTCGACTCTGAGGGGATTTAAGTGATATATACAAGATACGGACGAGTACCTGTATGAGTAAAAAGTGATGAGTGAGACATAGACGAATGTCCAACTCGCTGTGGAGAGCACGACACGGACGGATGTCAGAAGAAGTGTATTATAAACAAGTATTCAGGTAACTATGCTGGGGGAGGTACCACGGACGAGTGTCAGGGAAGTGTGTAGATATATGTAAGCATGTGTTTGTGAGGCAAAGGGGACGCCTTGGCTCTCTGCTGGGGATATGACACAGACGAGTGTCAAGAAGCATTTGTAATGTATAGGTATTTGTTTGTAGAGAACGCTCGAGCGACTTTATTGGGGAATGATGACACGTACGAGTGCCAAAAGGAGTATGTATCTATATTCATGGGTGCAAAGAGGATGCTTTGGCTTTCTGCTGGGGAGTTTGGGAAGTATTTTGTATATTTTTGATGGTATGTCGGTATTTACGAGTGTTTGATTCATAACATGGCTTATGATCTATGCAATATGTTTGATTTTGCCGTAATGCTCCGTATTAGACGGAATGCTATGCTTTGGGGGAAAATATGATGCGAATGCCATGATTATGCAAAGATACCGATCTGGGATTCGGATCCCGTTGTTGTGGAGATCCCTGGCTGATCTGCTTGAAGTGGATATCCCAGCTGGGGATAAGATCCTTGGTAGATCTGATGGAGTGATTCTGCTTGGGGAACCAGGTCACTGATTGACCTTCCTTTTGGTGATGATAAGCCCCAGCTGGGGCTGTGGAAGCTTTCGTCGCTTTGTTGTGAGATCTTCAGGCATTGTTCTTCTGGACAGAGGCTGAAACTCTGCGGGGTGACGGTTCCCTGTCTTTGCACTTGGCTGAGGAGGAATGATGACTGGCAACTCAGCTGGGGAGGAAGCAGCCCTGGTTTTGTTTAGAAGATGTGCTGAGATAATGGTGATTTGACAGCTTGCTGGGGAGAAACTTTTCATGCCCCATGTTGTGCTTTGAATACCTGCAATCCTATCATGACAGAGAAACGCACAAGTATCCCGAGGTATCCCTTACTGGATTCCATCATAGGAATTTAGACACTCCCGGGAGCAAATATATTTCCTGTAAGCATGTAATTTAGAAAAGACACATCTGTACTTATGTAAATCAACATCTTAAGGACATCAGACATTTTGCAAATAAAAATAAAACGTACGAGACAGAATGTGACTGAAAAATCTGATTTTATTAATTTATGTGCCCTGAATTGGCAAGATACATCAAAGAAACGGATCCCCTGAAATGAGGGAATTGTTACAAATTGAGAAACAAGAAGATGCTAGCAAATGTTGATGACGCTTCAAGGAGCTTCCCTTTTTCTATGACTCGTATGACATTGACATTCTTCTCATCTTGCTTTCTGAAGAAGGCTGACTCTGACCGAAGCTTGAACCTTTCGAAGTTTACCATGTTGTAAATGATACAGACGAATTTAGAATGCAGTTGTTCGCTTATTCCCTTATTTTGCGTGGATCGCCCTTTCAGGTTTTCAATCCACCGGGATACCCATTTTTGCCTGAGTTGTCCGATGTGGCTTTTCAACTCAGCGGGTGTACATCTTTTATTTATTTTCCCTTATTTTTGCCTGAGTCTTTTATTCTATTTTTGACTCGCCGGGATGCCCTATTTTTGCCTGGACTCACATTCTGTTTTTATGTCCAGCGGGTCATTTTAATGCGAAGTATTTTTTAACTGCATCTGAATTCACAGGGGACAGGAAATCTTCTCCATCCATAGTACTGAGCATCAGTACTATGAATGGACCATCATAATTCGGAGTCCAATTGCCCCTGTGGTCTGTATGAGGAGGGAGGAGTCTTTTCAGCACAAGATCTCCTACTTGGTATTCTCGAAGTCTGACTTTCTGATCGAAGGCTTTCTTCATTCTCTTATGATATAACTGCCCATGACAAATTGCAGTTAATCTCTTTTCTACGATCAGATTCAGTTGTTCGTATCGGGATCGGGCCCATTCTGCTTCATTCAGCTTAACATCCATCAATACTCGTAAAGAGGGTAATTCAACTTCAACAAGTAGGACTGCCTCCATACCATACACAAGCTGATACGGCGTTGCCCCGGTGGATGTTCTGATTGACGTTCGGTACCCATGCAAGGCAAACGGTAGCATTTTATGACAATCCTTATAGGTAACTACCATCTTCTGCACAATCTTCTTGATATTCTTATTAGCTGCCTCAACAACGCCATTCGTCTTTGGCCTGTAAGGAGAAGAGTTGTGATGTTGGATCTTGAAGTCCCGGCATAGTTCTGCCATCATTTTGTTGTTCAAGTTGGAACCATTATCAGTAATGATTCGCTCGGGCACTCCATACCGACAGATGATGTCTCTCTTCAGAAATCGGGCTACCACTTGCCTGGTAACATTTGCATACGAAGCTGCTTCAACCCACTTGGTAAAATAGTCAATGGCTACCAGGATGAATCTGTGGCCATTTGAAGCAGTCGGTTCAATTTTGCCAATCATATCAATTCCCCACATGGCAAAGGGCCAGGGTGAAGACATCACATTCAAAGGATTGGGAGGCACATGCACTTTATCCGCATAAATCTGGCATTTATGGCATTTTCTAGCATAGGCACAACAGTCTGCATCCATTGTGATCCAGTAGTAGCCTGATCTTAACAAAGTTTTAGCCATTGCATGCCCTCCAGCATGGGTACCAAAATATCCTTCGTGTACCTCGTGCATCAACAAGTCTGCTTCTGTCTTATCAACGCATCTGAGAAGTACCATATCGAAGTTTCTCTTGTACAAGGAACCATCAGTATTCAGGAAGAAACTACCGGCTAGCCTTCTCAAAGTCTTCTTATCATTGGAAGATGCCCCAGGTGGGTATGTTTGATCCTCCAAGAAGCACTTAATGTCATGGAACCAAGGTTTATCATCTTTAACAACATCTGTTGAGAATACATATGCTGGTCTGTCAAGTCTGGATACTGAAATCCGGGGCACAAAGTTGGCAGCTTGAACTTTGATCATGGATGAAATGGTAGCCAGAGCATCTGCAAACTGATTTTCATCTCGTGGGATATACTCAAGCTTGACTGTTGTGAAGAAAGTCAATAACCTCCTTGTATAATCCCGGTAAGGTATCAGATGATCTTGGTGGGTGTGCCATTTGCCGTTGGTTTGATTAATTACCAGAGCTGAATCTCCGAATACAGTCAGAGTCTTGATCCTGAGGTCAATGGCTTCCTCAAGACCCATAATGCAAGCTTCGTATTCAGCTTCGTTGTTAGTGCAGTTAAAGGTGAGTTTTGCCGAGAAAGGCATGTGAACTCCCTTAAGTGTAATGAGTACTGCACCAACACCACGACCATTCATATTAACAGCCCCATCAAACATCATAGTCCATTCTTCTTTTGGGTCAGGCCCTTCAGTGTGAATAGGCTCTTCATGATCTTTTGCTTTTATGAACATGATGTCTTCGTCAGGGAAGTCAAATCTCATAGGCTGGTAATCATCAATGGGCTGTTCAGCAAGATAATTAGACAATACACTGCCCTTGATGGCTTTCTGAGATGTGTACTGAATGTCATATTCTGTGAGGATCATTTGCCATCTTGCAACCCGTCCGGTAAGTGCTGGCTTCTAAAAAATGTACTTAACTGGATCCATCTTTGATATCAATAAGGCAGTGTGGGTCAACATATACTGCCTTAGTCGGCGAGCAGCCCACGCTAAAGCACAGCAAGTTTTCTCGAGCAGTGAATAACGTTGTTCACAGTCGGTAAACTTTTTGCTTAGGTAGTATATTGCATACTCTTTTCGACCAGACTCGTCATGCTGGCCCAGTACACACCCCATTGACTCTTCTAATACTGTCAAGTACATGATTAGAGGTCTTCCTTCAACTGGAGGCATAAGGATCGGAGGTTCTTGTAAATATTCCTTGATTTTGTCAAAAGCCCTCTGGCAGTCTTCATTCCATCTGACCGTTTTTTCTTTTCTTAACAGCTTGAACAAAGGCTCACAGGTTGCTGTAAGGTGAGATATGAACCTTGAAATGTAGTTCAATCTACCTAGAAACCCCCGAACTTCCTTTTCAGTCTTCGGTGCAGGCATTTCTTGAATGGCTTTGACTTTGTCAGGGTCAACTTCAATCCCTTTCTCACTTACAATAAATCCCAGCAGCTTACCAGATCGCACCCCGAATGTGCACTTGTTGGGGTTTAGCTTCAATTGGTACTTCCTCAGACGCTTGAATAACTTCAACAGATTCACCAGGTGGTCTTCTTCCGTGAGGGACTTGGCAATCATGTCATCCACATAACATTCAATTTCTTTGTGGATCATGTCATGGAATAATGTTACCATAGCCCGTTGATAAGTGGCACCAGCATTCTTCAGTCCGAATGGCATCACCTTATAACAGAATGTTCCCCAGGGTGTGATGAAAGTTGTCTTCTCCATGTCTTCAGGTGACATTTTGATCTGATTGTATCCTGAAAATCCATCCATGAAGGAGAATACCGAGAACTGAGCCGTATTGTCGGCCAATACATCAATGTGAGGTAGAGGGAAGTCATCCTTCGGGCTGGCTCTGTTCAGATCCCGGTAATCCACACACATCCTCACCTTGCCATCCTTCTTAGGTACTGGTACAATATTAGCAACCCACGGCGGATAGCTAGTCACAGCAAGGAAACCGGCATCCCACTGCTTTTGTACCTCTTCTTTTATCTTCATTGCCATATCTGGGCGAGTACGGCGCAAATTCTATTTTACTGGTGGGCAGTCTTCTTTCAGAGGCAGCTTGTGCATGACAATGTCGGTGTCCAACCCTGGCATATCCTGATAAGACCAAGCAAAAACATCCACATATTCTGGAAGCATGTCAATCAGTTGCTCTTTCACCGAATCTTGTAAGCAGGCCCCGATCTTGACTTCTTTCACTTCTTCTGTACCAAGATTAACCGTCTCAACCTCCTCCTGATGAGGAGTGATAGCCTTCTCCTCTTGTCTCAACAACCTGGCTAGATCTTCAGGTAGCTCATAATCTTCTTCAACCCCTTCATCAGCTTGATTGATTGGACTGTCAAAGTCATACGAAGTCATAGCGGTGTTGTTGTCGGTGCAGTCTGGAGGGCACTTTCTGCAAGGGTTTAGATTTGTTCATTTTAGTGACCAGTTTTATCTTATTTAGAAAAAAGTGAAAATGAAATTATTTATTTTGAAAAGCATTGCCATTTTATTTTTGTACAAAAAGTGAAAAATGAAAAACAGTGAGCGGAAAAGAAAAAGACTCATTTGCAAAAGATGTCCTGATATTCATTAATTGATCTTTGCACAAAATACAAGATGGCCCGATTACAAAATGAGTCTTGACATCTTGGGAAAGATGAAAGACTTGATGCATGCTTTAAAAATACAGGAAATAATAATTACTCTGCAGGAGTAACTCTTATAATTTCCTGGGAAGACCGGTTAAGGACTTGGCTCCCCCGGGATCCTTGGACGTATCCAGCTCTCCAGGTTTCGGTCGCTTTCCTCCTCGTCTTCCAAATTGTTCACAGCATCCGGGGTGAGCATTCCCCCGCTGACAAACTTGGGCTCCCTGGCATCCTCTGATTGATCTTGTTGAGTTGGTCTATAACCCAACCCAAATCGGTCTTCTTTCTTTTCCACGGGCAGCAGCTTGCCCCAGCCTTGGGCAGTACCTTCCTCAACAACCTTTCGGGCTTGTTGGTACGATGTTATGGAAGTTCCCAGTACATCAGATGCTTCATTAATGTTCAAGGCCTCAAACCCTTGGCTCATGGTTTCATGGATCTCCCCGTCCATTTCTATGTACTTTTACGTAGCCAACTAGCTAACAAAGATGTCCTCCTCCCCATAGATGGTGATGATCTGGCCTTCCCACTCGAATTTTAACTTCTGGTGAAGGGTAGACGTAACAGTGCCAGCGGCGTGGATCCAGGGTCTACCTAACAAACAGCTGTAGGCCGGCTGTATGTCCATCACAAAGAAGGTAGTTTTGAAGGTCTGTGGGCCAATCAACACAGGCAGATCAATCTCCCCAAGCACTGATCTTTTAGAGCCATCAAATTCTCTCACCACCAAATTACTCGGACGCAATGCCAAACCATCATACTCCAGCTTCACTAAGGCTTTCTTTGGTAGAACATTGAGTGATGACCTAGTGTCTACCAGTACATGAGATAGAACAACACCCTTGCATTCCAAGGTGATATGCAAAGCCTTGTTGTGGTTACGTCCCTCCGTTGTTAAGTCAGCATTGGTAAAACCCAGTCCATGACTGGTGTTGACATTTGCAACCACAGTTTCTAGCTGATTAACGGTAATCTCCTCCGGCACGTATGCTGCGTGCAGGACTTTCAACAATGCGTTCCTGTGAGCTTCAGAACACATCAACAGTGATAATATGGAGATTTTTGAGGGAGTTTGGTGAAGCTGATCCACCACCTTGTAATCACTTCTTTTTATGATTCTCATAAACTCGTCTACATCTTGTTCAAAAGGTGTCTTCTGAGTTTCTTTGACAGTCGGCTCTTCAGGTACCACACTCTTTCCTTTTGCTTTGGCAGCAACTTCTGCTTCAACATTAGGCCTTTGTGTTTGTGAGGAAAAAAGGCGTCCGCTTCTGGTGAAGCCTCCGCCTCCCCCAACATTATCAATTTGTGGAGAAGAGGTTGATGAATCCAGAGTGATTTTCTCCCCGTTGCAGTAGAGATCAGAGCCATAATGCCAAGGTATGGCATTACTGCTTTCATAAGGAACTGGTCCAGGCACCGTAATGGTGACTGGACTGACTGCTGCAGAGGAAGGTACTGTGACGGTGTGCGGATCATAGTAGATTGTGACTGGTGATCTGGCAAGAGGTGCCACTTTTTTTTGTTGGAAATTGCTGTTGGGAGGAACATCTGATGGGTCATAATAGATTGTAACTGTTGAAACATCTTCGCTAATTTTTGCTGGCGTTGTAGAAGATTCTGCTAATAACATGGATGCTGATGTTGTAGAAGAAATGGTTGTTGACATTTGATTTGTTGAAGTGATGGACGGAGCCATTGTTGATGATATTGATGAATTGGTAGGAATGATTGTTGTTGTTGTTGTAGAAGAATCGGGAATTGTTGTTAAAGGAATTGCTGGATTTGTAGGCGTCGTTGTCGAAATTTGAAGGATACCATCCTTGATAAGACCATCTATGCCGCTTCTCAACCTTCCGCACCCATTGACCACAATGTTGCAATACCCACAACCGACCTTACACCCGGGGAACACTTGGCACTCTAGAAGCTGAGCTTTAATTTCGACCAAAGGTGTTCGAATTTGTGCAACACTGGTGATCAAGGTAGATGGCTTGTCTTCCTCAATGGCATTAATCTTCGGCCCACCATGATTAGGCATAGGATTTTTGTTGACATTCGGAGGAGGTGCAAAGTTGAGGGCTTTAGAATCCACCAGATCTTGGACTTTCATTTGCAAGGCCCTGCATTTTTCAGTATTGTGTCCAGGTGCATTGGAGTGGAAAGCACACCTGGCGTTGACATCATAATTCCTTGGGATATTGAGGGGATCAGGTGGTGCCAATGTCCTTAACTCAACCAAGTTAAGCTTCAGGAGTTGTGGCAATAAGGCAGCATAAGGCATAGGGATGGGGTCAATCACCCTGTTTGCCTGTGATGGTCTTTGTTGAAAAGGACGCTGTTGTTGGTTGCTATTGCTGTTGTTGTAGGTTCTCTGTTGTGGATACTGGACTTGTTGTTGATAATGTGGTTGTTGCTGAGGATATGCTGATTGTTGAGGAATCAGAGCTGGAATGGTAATAGCTGCTACTGATCTGTGAACATACTGAGGTCTGCCCCTGCTTGTATGGATGGAATTGGTCTCACCGGCTCTTCGGGGTCCCACGAAAGGCTTCCTGGGATTACTGGATGAACTTGCACCGCTGTCGGAAATCTTACCCATTTTTAATAGACTTTCAATCCTTTCACCAGCTATGACGACATCAGCAAAGCTGGCAGAGGAAAAGGCAACCAGTCTATCAATATATGTTCCTTGCAGAGTATTCATGAACATGTCGGCCATTTCTCTTTCCGACATGGGTGGTTGGACAGCAGTAGCAAGCTGTCTCCACCTTTGGGCATATTCCCTGAAGCTTTCTCTGGAAGACTGGGACATTCCCATCAGAAGGGTCCTGTTAGGAGCCATGTCCAGATTGTATTGATATTGCCTGATGAAGGCTTCAGCTAAGTCCTTCCAGCATCTAATAGTAGCCCTGGTCAAGTGTGAATACCACTCTCTTGAAGCCCCAGTCAGACTGTCTTCAAAGTAAAACATCCACAGTTTCTCATCCATCGTATAAGCTTTAAGTCTTCCCAGGAAAGACTACAGGTGAGTTCGTGGACAAGAGGTTCCATTGTATTTCTCAAAGCACGGGGGTTTGAATTTGTGGGGAATTCTCACCCCATCCACTAGCCCCATGTCCATTACATCGAAGCCCAAGGAATTCTGGGACTCCAGAGATCTCAACTTCTCAGCAATTTCATCTAACCTCCGGTCATAGACTTCATCTCCTGCTCCCATAACAGTAAACTGCTCTTCTTGGGGATCTTCCTGCAAGATTCTCCCCCCAGCAGTATTTCCTGGTACATTTCTCGGGATGTTGACTTCCGGATCTAGATGAGGCCCAAATACTGGTGGATTAACATGAGGCTGGCCCCGCTCATTGTTACTTGTTCCTCCAGTTCCAAGATGAGGTTCCTCGGGAGTTTGTCTTTCCACTAGTTCCCTTAACCTTTCTTGACTCTGGGCCAAGCCAGTCATTACAGCCATGAATTGAGTCATTTGGTTCCTCATCTCCACTCTTTCATTAGCCATCTGAGTTCTGACCTCAGTCAGGTCCTGCTGTACTTGATCCATTTGAATACCAGGAAGGTTGTTGCGAGTAGGGTACCGGTGCGTGCGGTTGACAGGGAACACTCGGCGACGAGCAATGTTTCCTGAGATCACAACAGAGTTAGAAACAAATAATGACAAAACCTACAAAACAAAATAAAAGTTAGTATGCAATGCAGTATGCTTATTTGTTTTCCAAGGTATCCGATTTGGTTCTTGGTTTTGACCTTTCCAGACCTCAAGAAGGATGCTTGATATTGCTGAGAAAAGAAACCAAATGAAAGCAAACTACTATATTACAAATGATGAACAAATACATAGTTTTTTTTACAACACATGCCCCTGGAGGGTCAAAATACAAAAAGAGAAAAGTACATCAAATGGAAATGAACAACAAACAAAGAAGTCAAACATCCAGTCCAAATTCATCCTCCTTGACTTCCTTCAGGAGTGCCTCAGTCACTGGACCAGCTGGGTGCTCTATAATGGTCATAATAAGGAGGTTCCTGGTGGCAATGGCAGTGGTCAGCTTCTTGTGCCTATCCTGGTCCTTTGATCTCTTCAATCCTGCTCTGAGCTTCAACTCTGAAATCTCTTTCTGGGCTGCCAACAAAGCTTCCTGCTGCTTCTTTTCATTGGCCTCCAACTGTTCAATCTTAGCTCGAGTTTTCTGGTCTTCCTGTGTCCGGGCTTCAGTGATCCTGACCCACCTAGCCTGGCTCTCTTGCAGATAAAGCTCAGTCCTAGCCTTCTGAAACTTGGCTTCTTTACAGGCATTCTTCAGTATTTGTTCCCCAGCTCTTGCTTTCCTGATGTAGTCCTCTGTTTTCTCAATTTTGGCAAGATGCTCCACCCTAAGCTTTTCCAACCTCTCAATGTCCAGACGACCATCACTCCTTTCCCAAAGGGTCTTCTTCAAAGCTTGAGATAGATTCTCATTCCTTTCCTTCAGCTTCTCAAATTCTTCCAGGCTGACAGTTGCTGCTGGCTGTGCTGTAGATGGTCCAGGTATGTCCTTAACGGTGAAAGGCATTCTAGTAATCTGAGCTCTAGTACGAGACCAATCATAGTACTGAGCTGAAGCAACATTACTACACCTTCCAAGAATAGCCATCCCTTTTGTCTGGATGTTGTCCCAAGCCCAGGATGCTTGTCTGACAGTAGCTAAATTAGGCTTTACTTCACAATACAAGGTCTCAGCTAAATCTTGCACTCTGGGAGGGTGAACCAAAGCATAACCCAATTGTCTCTTAAACAGCAAAGGATTTTAATTGATGCAACCCTTTACTCCTATCAGAGGCACATTTGGGTATTGTCCACAGCTGGTGATAATGTCTTTGCCTTTGGTGCTCTGGGTGCACCATCTAATATCATCTGAAGTCAAAGCAATGAGCCTCTTAGCCCAATTTTTTCTGTTGGTGAGGGTTCAAGAAAGCATCTGACTTGGGTAGGTGTCTGAGCAGCCAGGTGTGAAACAAAGGAGCACAACACCTCACTAACTTCCCCCTTTGTTTCTCATTCCTCTGATGAATGGAGTAATAGAAATCTCCCAGCAATGTGGGTACTGGGTTCTTTAGAAGAAATAGGTGAATGGCATTCTTGCTGACAAATTTGGGCTCATCTGCAAACAGTATAACCCCATATATGCTGAGGGCTAACAGTGCACAAACTGCCCTCCACTCTCCCAATGAAACCTTCAGAATGGCCTGAGAAATCAAGAAGTCCAAGTGAAGACCAGGGATTCCAGCTTTTGTTGTCATGCTTTGCTCAATTAAGGCAGGCTCCAAGTACAGTGCCTTTGCTACTTCTCCATTGCTGGGAAAAGTCATTTCTGGGTTGAAAGGGGGTCCACCCCTGATAGGCACTCCAATCAATGAGGAAAACTCTTCCAGTAGAGGCCCTAACTGAAAGTCTGGGAAGGTGAAGCATCTTAAAGGAGGGTCATAAAACTGCAAGCATGTGTGGATCATGCTCCTCTGAGAGGGGTCCAGGTCCATAACCATATCCAGGATACCTCCATAGTGCTCTCTAAACAAAGGGATGTGGTCAGGGGTGATAAGTGACTGGACTTGCCTGATGCCAGCCAACACAGGCTCAAAGAAATGGTAGGATATGTTGCTCTTCCTGGGAGTAGTCATGAATGCTGCTGAAGATGATGAAGATAAGTGCTGATGAAGATCAAGACTGATACTGGAGGTGAGCCACTGACAGGCTGGTGCTGGTGATGATGAGAATAGCTGAAGCAGATAACTGATGAAGCAGAGGTCTATGCAGAAGAAGGGGTCAAAACCAAACCAGATGTGATATGGATACCCTGAAAAACAAATAAACAAATGTTAAATGATGCAGTGATGATGTATGCAAATGATATGCAAGGGTTTGTGATCAAGCTGGATCTGATTATCTGTCTTGATATAAGCCCATGTATGTTCAAAGAAGGTCCAGATGAAGGTCCAGAAATCCAGTAACCAAGGTGGGGGACTCAAATAAAGAGTCACATGTCCAGGGTTAATCACAAGAACTGTCCAAAATGAGGTACTCTTATACCAAACAAAAACAGGGTATGATGTGGCCAAAGGTACCTGCAAACCTGTAAACAGCCCAACCCCCTCACAGGTAATGTTCTAAAACAAGGATCCTCAGACTTGGATCAACTATGAGAAGTGTAAACACTTCTAACCTGGAGGTACAGTGTTTACAATAACCATAAAAGATCCTCCTCTAATTCACCTCAGTTTCTGAAGGTCATAATAAAGGTCATCCAGACTTAGCAGGCTTCCCAGATAGCCCTAGCACTACAAGAAATCTGTAGCACAGAGTTCTCAAGAAGAAACCCACATCTGAACCGTGTTTCATATTCCCGCACCAGACCAAAATGGAATGGGAAAGAATATGAACCACTCTAGCCTAGGTGTCACTCAGGTCCCAGGTATAGGACCTCAAACTCTCAATGGAACCCCACCCACCAAAGAAAACCAGATCCAGCACAGTGACAATGACAATATGAAATATGCAAAACTGTAAAGAAAGCAACAAATAAAGTTGTACATAAAGCAGTAAATAAAGCAAAATAAATAAACACACATAGCACATAATCACCCCAGCAAACACAAATCAAAAAAGCGCTAGGACGAACCCACAAAAAGAACCAGAAGCCCTGGTTACAGTATAAGGGTCCACAGCAGAGTCGCCAGGCTGTCGCTCCCACCAAATGACACCTGGTCAGAAGGGGTACAGACGCGAACGGTCGGCAAAAGGGAGAGAACACACAAGGGTGAACTCAGAAAGAAAAGAGTCGCCAGCTAGGCATTTTTATCCTGGAGGAAAGGTAATGCTGCATAGACCTAGAAAAGATGGATAAGACGGTTGCGAACTAGAGAAACTGAGAAAGGGGGTTGGTTACAACCTGGGAAGGTATTAGCACCCAGATTGTCCGTCGAACTCGACGGGATCCACGCTTAAAAGATTTGTGTTTTAAAGGGGTAATGTCAGTGAAATCTGTGTAACAAAGCTGGAAAGAATGCAAGTGTCAGTGTAAAATAAGTGTGAAGTGTATAAGAGAAGTGTCAGTGTAAGAACAAAAATGAAATGCTCAAGATAATGAGGCTTAAAGAAATAATGCAGGAAGATGGGGAATATACAGAGACTTTTGTTCGATAACTGTTAAGTTATGCCTACATATCCTCTCGTGCAATGAGGAAGTCAGAACACCGTAGTTCGACTCAAAGAGACTGAAAGATGAATTGACTTGTGAACTGCTTACTTGTCTATGCTCAAGTGTATGACCTGTCTGGATCAGGTGCAAACTGTCTTGCATTAGACGGAAGAAGCAAGTTCTCGTTTGTGAGTGAATGAGGTGAGAAAAGGAATCCCGAAGGAGACGATTATTGTTTGTTTTTGATGTCTTCAGTTTTGTTATTGTTTTTGGTGTTTTGCATAAGAAAATGAGCTTAAGCCTAAACCAAGGGTTAGTAAACTCATCACATCCTCCCTCTGATTAGGGGTAATGAGAATACCTTAAGTATGAAGTAAGCACCTCATACTTAATCACCATTAATGTAGGGTTAAGATCATTAACCTACTTGTATTTATTTAGATGTTTTTGGTGTTTTGTTTAGTGTTAAGTAATGAGTTTAAGCCATAATCAAGGATTTAATGGACTCATTACACCATCCTAATAGAAGGATAATAGATGAGAACATTTAAGCTGAGGAAGATACCTCAACTTAATCCATGATTAGGGATTAACCTCATGACAAAACAAGCCTTTATTAAAGTGGATTTTAGATAATGGTAAGATTAAGAAGGGGATTTTATGGTTTGCAAGACAACTTGAGGGGGACTTGTCTATTAACACTAGGGTTAGTCCTTCTTAACCAATTAAGGAAGAATTAGAACCCTAATGCAAGGCCCAAGTTACAAGCTTGATGTCTTAATGATTATTATATGGATTGATTAAAGGATTTAAACACATTAAGGGTTTAACACTCAGGATTAAAGTTACACACTCCATCCTAATAGAAGGATGCAGGCATAAGCTTAATCACAAAGCCTTAAAACCTTTAAGGTTTAGTCCTTGATTATGAGATGAGAAAAGAAGACTCAAAGATGACACAAAGGTAAGACTAAATGGGGGGACTAATCAAACCCTAATTGTGATCATAATTGGTTGTTCCTAGGGTTTGTGAGGCTTAAGAGAGAAAGATCTTCAAAGAGCCACCAGGAAAGAAGCATATGAAAGGAAGAAGCAGAGAGAAGCAAGACAACTTGCTTCACTTAAGAAGACAAGTTGCTTGAAGAAAGAAAGTGAGGAGAAAAAGCATGAATGAGCAAGCAAGCTCACTCTAACAAAAGTGAAATGCAACAATGATGCAAGAGAGATGAGAAGAGATTGTGAGAAGTGAAGGCAAATTCACTTCTCAAAACAACTTACCACCTGAAAAGTTAGCAAAAGAAATGCAATGCAATGAAAATGAGATGGAATGCCATGATGCAAGACAAAGTCAGAAGCATGAACATGATGTTAGTGATGCTAAGAGATTATGCAAAAACATGTCAAGAGTTGTGGATGATCATACAAGGATGAGGATGCAAATGAAGCATGCTTTGAACCATGAAAGTTCATGAAAGTTTATGAAATGGTATGAATGCATAACATGGCAAATGAATGATGCAATGATCAAACATGATTTCAATATGTCCTAAGATGTCTTATATGTCATGAGGATATACAAAATGTCATGGCAAGTTCATGTATGCAAGCAAATGAGAGATGAATGCAAATGAAGGCAAAAATTAGGGTTTACAGACAATATGCAATGCAAAATTCAAAATCAGAAGCAAATTACATGATAAAAAATTGAAAATAATATCAAAGGAACCCTAACCCTACATAAGTTCACTGCCCAAAGGGGAAGACCTAACTCTTAACCCTAAAGAAGTTATGATTTTCTCAAGTCAACTAGGGTTTTGGGATGCTTTAAAAGGAAAAATGCACATCAATTTGAAAATGAAAGATAAATTCAAACCAATTTTACCCTAAAAACTACATGATATGAAGGATGCAATGCAACAAGAACCATCATCAAACTCTTCATGGTTAGGCAGAATGAATTTTTCTAAGTAAGGACCAAAATATTGCCTTTAAATAACTTTAATTCCAATGAAAATTGTCAAAATAGGTCAAGAACCAAAAATAAATTTGCTTGAAGAGTTGGATAATGTTTCTAAATGTTTTAAAATGCCATGTGAATTTTTTGGTGATTTTTTAAATACCTAAATGCATTTTTAATTAATTAATTTCCATTAACTAATTAAAAATAAACATTTAAATGATTTAAAAATGATTTGTTATGCAAAAAATAAAAATAAAAATATTTTTGGGTTCTGAAAATTAATAAAAGATTTGATAAAAAATTTCAGAATTTTTTAATGTGTTTTGCTATTTTTAAGAATTCGTGGAAATAAAATACAAATAAAATGAAATAAAACTAAATAAATGGAAAAGTATGCCAAAGGGAGGGTCCAGATTGATTCTGGGCTTGGGAAGTTTGACCTGGCGCGCATCTGGACGGCCCAGGTTCAAACTTCCCTAAACTTTATTAAATATTTAATTAATCCTAAATTAAACTAATTAATGACTGATTAGGGTTTAATGGACCATCTGGACCATCCATAGACACGCGAGAAAGCCTGATCAAGGGCTATTATTCAAACTGGCTAATTAAATGCAATTAGGCTAATCACTCTCAGGCGACCAGAACAGTACTCCGGTCGTCTTCTCCGACGACACAAAACCCTAGCTTCTTCTACAGGTCACCAAACCTCAAATTTCTTTCACAAAAATGATCCTCTCACTCTTCTAAACCTAAACCCCCAACTAGAATTCATTTATTTCACCTCACAAGCATGAATCGAAGCAAAATGTGAAACACGGGCAAATATTCAGAGACTTCATACATGGTGGTTTCGCAACCATTTTCAAAAGTAAGCACATCCCCATGATTAGAGGAACATACAGAATCATAAAAGAACTTAAAAACTAGCTTCTGGGAAAAAAGTTCTTCATGTTACCTGAGATGAAGACTCTCTGATTCTGAGCTTTCTGGACTCACCCTTTGTGCAAACCCACTTCTTTGAACACCCTGATGATGAAATGAAGCTTATGAGGCTTTGATAATGGCTGGTTTGAAAGCTCCAGTTCTGGTGTAGCAGAAATGGAGGCTTGTGTATGTGGGGATTCAAGCTGTTTCAGGGGGTGGGTTTTGTTCTGTGAGTGATATGTGATTTGTTGGTGAAGGAATTTTTGATTTTTGATGGCTGTGTGAAGAGTTTCGAAGAGGAGAAGTTTTTGACAATTTTTGAGAATGCTGGATTGTGGGAGGTTGCAGGCTTGTGTGTGGTGTATTTTGGAAGGCCTGAGGTCCACATATGAGGCTCTGATTAGGCAGAGAGTTGGTGGTGGCACTGTGTGATTGGCATGGCCTCTTTTGCAAAAAGTCAAATCTATGTGTCCTTTGAGGTATGGGCTGTTTCAGGGCTAGAACAAGGGCATGTCTGCTGCAGCTTGATTCAAGGATGACCATGGAAATGAGATTGAGGCAAATCAGCAAGTGGATTAAAGCTTGTGGGTGGTTTTGCAAATTTGTGAACCTTTGGCCCTTTTGAGATTTCTTAATGATCAAGGCATGAAAATGGGTGATTCTTTAGTGCATTCTGAATTTTAGGTCATGTGTTATGCTTATGTGATGCTTAGAAGTCATTTTGAAGTCATGAGAATGCTTGGCATGAGAATTTGCAAGTTTCCCTCTTTGGTGGAAAAGTGAAATTTTAGTGATTTTGTCCAACTTTGACAAGCCATAACTTTTGATCTAAAATGAATTAGAATGAGTTCTTGTACTTTTTGAAAATGGGAGGATCCAATCTACAACTTTCATGACCAAAGTTTTTCCATTTGAAGCATTTTTGAATCAAAAAGAGGAGGTTGAAAAACTTTCCCAAAATGACAAGTTCACATTATAAGTCACTTTCCAAAAATGGCAACTTTGCAAATGGCTTGAAATTCTTCACTTTTGTGAACTTCTAACATCTTCTATGATCAAATAAAGATCATACACATCCAAAATGATGGAGAAACCCCTTTGGTTGGGTCATTGGGGGCCTCAGATACCCTGATTTTGCACTAACTTGCTCAAGAAGTCATCTTGTGATCAGATGCCTTCCCCTTTGAATTTCTTCATGAAAATTGATATGCATGATCCTCATAACATATAGAGACCAATAGAAACAAGAATGACCAAAAAATTTGGAGTTATGGCCTCTGAAACCAAAACCCTAATTCTAGGTCATCTGTGCAGTTAAACCTGGCTCTGCTTCCATGCTTTTCCAGTTCTTGTGATTCTTTGACTTCCTTGATCTTTGGAGGATAAAATATGATGATTGAACATATATGGACCTTCTTGAAATGATTGAAAACCTTTGGAGTGGCTCAGATGGCACAGGGATTGCTTAGATCACAAGCCCTAGATGCAGATGACTTAGAACCAATGCAGTGAAGCAAAAATGCAATATGAGATGACATGATTGAACTTAGGCAAATGAAAAGATCAAAAGCCATGGTGAAATGAGTGAGGGAAAATTTGGGGTGTTCACACCAGTGTCCATCCATGATGATGATTCGGTACCAATAGGAAAGGCTATAAAAGAATAGGAAAGACCTTTTTAAAAGATTTGAGTTCGGGGGGTAGGTTATACAGAGGGGAGGTCTTAGCACCCTTTGTATCCATGGTTATCCATGGGCTCTTATAGTTACTTAGCTCACTTGTTTGTTTGAAAAGAAATGTGAAGTATGTGTTTAGAAATCTTCATAAGTCTTTGTAATGATCCTCGTTTGGATGTATACAAAGCTTTGAGTTTTTGAAAATTGTTTGAAAGTGAAGTGTGAAAAAGAATTTTGAAATATGAGCAAGTAACTAAAAACTACCTACCCTAGACTGGTCTTTCATGTTTCTTTATTTCCTTTTAAGGGTAAGACTGTCCTTACTATTAAGGAGTATGTAGTCATTTACCTTGGATTAATTGAGGGACGGGTGTAGGGTCATCGTATGGTCAACAAAGGCAACTTGTAGGGGTGTCTTTAGCAATTCGTAGGGACTATCATCATTTATTCTGTAGGATCATCGAGGGACGATATCATTTATTCCATAGGCAAATTCAAAGCGACTATGATATTTTTAACTTTAAAGGGACTTGATGATTTATCTTTGAAGAGACTTTGCTTAAGACATCCCCCTTTTTTAGGGACTTGACCATATTAAAGGCAACCAAGAGGGGAACCCTAGAAAGTGCAGATGGCGATCATAAAATGATCGACTTACGTGTGTGGATCCTGTTTTTAGATATTTATCTTGAAATTAATTATCTAAGTCCAGGTTAATTCATTTATATATTTTCAAACCCTAAGTTACTAACCACGCCATTAATATAAAATAAGGGAAGAAATTAAAAGGCAGAAAAATAAACAATTCCTAACTATTACAAGGCTTCGGGGCAGTTACATACTAATTAGGCAGAAAGTAAAACTAAAATATTACAAATGTGAAACAGTTACATAATAAGATAAATAGTAAATGAATAACATAAAAATAAGTTAGAGGAAGAAATTAGGATTAAGGTTTTAAAAAAATTAGGGTTTTAGGAAAAACTTTAGGGTTTTAAGGTTTAGAAAATCAGGGTTAAGGTTTGAAAAATATATATATTTAGGTTTAGAAAATATTTTAGGGTTTATGAAAATTATTAGGTTTATAAAAATAATTAGGGTTTACTTATAAACCTAAGTATAAAAATAATAATACTTATAAAAATGTTAACCTAAATTTAATAAAAAAATGTTAAGAAAATAGTGAAAGGTTATTAAAAATGTTTTTGGTTAAGTATTAATTAAAATTTTAATTGAAAAGAAAATATATAATCAGTTTTTAAAGAAAAAGAAAGAAATAACCAAGTTTTGGCAAAAATGCCAAAGGGGAGAGTTGAACCCTTGCCATTGGGTTCCCATTCTCCAGTCGTTGCCACTGGGCTATATGCGCTCTTTGGTTATAACCTGCCATAAATGAATTATATAATAAACCTAAACAAAAATAAACAAGTTAGAAAAAAAACATTGTAAGTTGGGATCGGACCCACACCCATACCTTTCCTCCAGCCCTTTGCCACTGGGACAAGCGCGCACTTGTGATGGAAACTGGAAACAAATAATAATATATTAAAAATTTAAGGAAACCATAAGTTAAAAAGAAAACACCATAGGCTGGGTTCGAACCCACGCCCCATGACTTGCATACGCTTTCCTCTACCGCTAGGCCAACGCGCTGTTTGTGATGAATAAACAACAAAGAAACAAAAAATATTAAACAAAAATTCAAAAATTCAGAAGGGCACCAACTTTATCTTCTACCTCTGCCCTTGCGAAATTTCCTGCGAAATTTACTATGAGTTTTCCTGCGAATTTGTTTTGGTAGGTAAGCATGTGTTTTCTCAAATATCACATAAATCGTAAAATTAATCCAAATTAATCATGTCATTCAATTACCCATGACCTACACAACATAACCATGTTCTTAAAAGGTCAATTAACGACTTAAATCGCAAAACCCCAAACTTGAGTTTGAAACCCGAATCATGGTGAAACGTGATACCTGCAGCAAAGCTTCAAACAAATTGTCCAAAAACATTCTATGGCACATATCAAACAATATTCAAACATCAAAAATAATTTATAATGCATAAATTAACATAATCGGAAAAAAATTCAAGAGCTTAAAGTTTGATTTGGTTCATGCATATGAGGATGAATTGGATGATGTTGATGGTTGGGATACGTTCAATGAACATCAAGGAACATGTTAAAACCTTTGAATAATCCTTAAAATGATGAGACCGAAAATAACTTTTTTTGGAAAAAATTAAGTTTGGTGGTGCACTTCTTTCTCACAAATTCGTCCCCTAATCCTTGTGATTTTCTTATGACTTTATAGTGAGGTAAATTAGGGTAGAAAGAATGGGCCTTAGGTGAGTTTTGTGAGTTACTTGTGAATAAAGAAACCAATTATCATAAAGGTCCAAAAAATCAAATATTCATATGCTATAATGGTCTTGCATGATTTTGGAGAGTTTCAATCACCTTGAATGTCATATATTTGATCCAAAAATAAATTTTAGAGCAAATCTTTGATTTTTTATATTTTATTTTAATTAAAAATGATTTTAAGTGATTAAAATCAAATATAATATAAAATAAATGATAATAATAAGAAAATATTGCCATTGGGTCGTGGATGGACTTAGATTCAAGTTTGGATTGAAACATTATTGTCCCAATTGGAAAGAATTGGAGTTATGGCCTTTTTTTACTTCATACACCTCCTTAAAATTACCCAACTTTGACAATTCATAACTTCCTCAATTTTGATCCCATAAAGGTGTTTTAGGACTTTTTAGAAAGCTTAGAGTGTCCCATAAAGTTGAGACACAAAGTTGTAGAGAATTGGATTTACTTCAAAATGAGGTTTGGATGAGAGATTTTTTATGAAGTATGTGAAAGTTATGGCTGGTCAAAGTTCAGTTGAATTTTCCTACACAAAACCCTAATTTAGCAACTCCTGATTCTTGATGATTTGAGGTTTCCTTGATGAATCATGATCAAACCTTGATCAAATGATGAATTCCACCTTATAATCTGGATGTTGACCAAAAATATTGAAGTTTGAATTTATGTTGACCACAGTTGACTTTTGGACCAAGTTAACTGATTTTTATGTATCTGGGCATCTGACTGGCCAAACTTGTGAGGAAAGCTTTGAAAATTGACATGAGGATTCTTTAAGGTATGTGGGATGTTATGAAGTCCAATTGAGGCTTTGGAAGTTCAATTTTCTTAGGGAAACTCAAAATCCTTGTTCTAAGATCCATTGTTCAGGAGGAGGCTTTGTCTGGTGAAACCTTCAATCCCTTTGACCAATTGAGAATCTGGTGACTATTGATAGACCTCTTGAGACACATTACCTTGAATATGTGAGGGAAAATTTTGGGGTACAACAAAATCCGACATGAAAGGTTTGTTCTGAAGATACCTCAATACAATGGAGTAGCTGAGAGAATGAATATAACTATTGTTGAAAGAGTAAAAACAATGTTATCTCATGTCAAGTTACCAAAGAGTTTTTGGGGTGAAACATTGATGTCTGCAGTTAATTTAACAAACTTATCCCCTTCAGCTCCATTGAATGGTGATGTTACAAATTTATTTTGGACATGGAAAGATGCATCCTACAATCACTTTAAGGTGTTCGATTGTTGAGTGTTTGTTCATGTTCCAAAAGATGAGAGATCAAAAATCGACTCAAAGTCGAAAGAGTGCATTTTATTAGGACATGGAAATAAAGAATTTGGGTACTTATTATGGGATCCTGTAGAGAAAAAGATTATTAGAAGCAGAGATGTTGTCTTCTCTTAAGACCAAAATATTGAAGATATTCAGAAGGGAGTTAAGTCTTTTATTTCTAGAGAACATTCGATCAACTTGGATCTAATTCCTCCTCTAGAGCATTACATGGGAGATGAAATAGAAGATATTGGAGAATCAGAAAATGAACCTCCAATTGATAATGGTCCAACTGAAGAAATGATAGATCATAATAGAAGCAACGATGATAATGAAGATATGATTGAAGACTCTGAGAATGAAGAACAAGTTCCCCAATTAAGAAGATTATCTAGGATACCTAAATTGCAAACCAACTATCCTATAATGAAATTTATGTCACTCGATAACGGGGGAGAACCAGAGCCTTATGAAGAGGCTTTGATGGATAACCATAAATAAGAGTATTTGAAAACCATGCACAAAAAAATGCAATCCTTGCATGAGAACTTGACATATAAGTTTGTAGTTTTACCGAAAGGTAAAAGAGCACTGAAAAACAAATGGGTGTACAAGTTAGAGACTGAGGAGAATAACTCACGACCTAGATACAAGGAAAGATTAGTCGTGAAAGGCTTTAGTCAAAAGCAAGAGAATTTTTCACATGTGGTTAAGATGTCATCAATTTGGATAGTGCTTGGTTTAACTGCATGTTTGGATCTAGATGTAGAAGAGCTAGATGTGAAGACTGCATTTCTTCATGGTGATTTAGAAGAAGAAATTTACATAGAACATCTAGAGGGATTCAAAGTCAAAGGCAAAGAAAACTTGGTATGTCAATTGAAAAAGAGTTTATACAGACTTAAATAGGAACCACGTCAATGGTACAAGAAGTTTGATTCCTTCATGATTGATTATGGATACCGAAGAACTAATTATGATCATTTGTGTTTGTGAAGAGAATTGATGATGGTGAGTTCATCATATTACTCTTGTATGCTGATGATATGTTGAGTGTATGACAAAATAGTGAGAAGATCAACAAGTTAAAGGCTGAAATGAAGAAGTATTTTTCTATGAAATACTTGGGACCGTTAAAATATATTCTTGGTATGTCCATCTGTCATGATCAGAAGAAACACAAGTTGTAGCTGTCACAAGAAAAATATATCGAGAAGGTGTTAGAGTGTTTTCACATGGAAAACACAAAGGCATTTGCTACTCCACTTGCTATTCACTTTTGTCTTAGTTCAAAGTAGAGTCCGACAACTAAAATTGAAAAGTAGGAGGTGAAAAGGGTGTAACAATCTGAGCCCCTCACAAGGCAATCCCGGCACTGCCACCTCATGAACTTCTCTACCCCCTCACTGGTAGAGATTTTTCCTTCTGTGGGAATCGAACCATGTACCCCTGGGGTTCAAGCACATGTTCAATCCATTCCCACTACCAATTGAGCTACTAGCTCAGTTGGTTGCGCCTTTTTTTGTAATAGCTTGTGGCCCTCACAAGGAAAACCTAGAACTTCCATCTCACGATCTTATCTACCCCCTCACTAGTAGAGTTTTTTCCTTCTGTGGGAATTGATGTATGTAATGGTATGTATACGAGCAAATATAACACACACAATTGGTGTTATTAGGAGATTCTTGGTCAATCCTGGAAAGGAGCTTTGGAATGATGTGAAGTGGATCTTGTGATTTCCTTGGGGGAACTTCCAAAATGAGTTTATGATTTGGAAGTAGAAAACCTGAACTGATTGGCTACACATATGTAGATATGGCGGGAGATATTGATTCTAGGAAGTCAACTTCTATATTCTTGATTACATTTTTAGGGGGAGTTTTATCGTGGCAGTCTAAGCTACAAAAGTGTGTTACTTTGTCTACTACAAAGGCAGTATTCATTGCAATAACATAAGCTCTTACAAAAATGTTATGGATGAAGCGGGTTCTGAATGAATTAGAACAAGAACAACAAAAGTACGTCGTGCATTGTGATAGTCAAAATACAATCCACTTAAGTAAGAAATCAAGTTTTCACTCAAGGTCAAAACATATCGATGTGAGATATCACTGGATACGTGATATGTTGGTTCCAAGCAACTACAACTTGAGAAAATTCATACTGATGATAATAACTCATATATGATGACCAGGTCTTTACCTAAGGACAAGTAAAAATAATGCAGAAGAGTTGTTGGACTATTGGAGCCCTCCACGTAAATCGGAATGGGAGATTGAAAGGATTTCCTCTTTAGGATTAGATATAATGAAGGAGTAATCACTAACAAATATAGAAAATGAATTAAAGTACGATAAAAAAATTGGTGAACTGATGGAAGGAAGAAAGAGAAACTTTTTGCTTATGTTATAGCCATTTATTGTATGCATGCATTCACTATAAATTCTTTCTTATGTTTTCATTACAAAATCATCAATAACATCATCATATTATAGTATAATCCTTTTGAGAGATAAAAACCAAAAGAGAGTGTAAACCACCATTTGTGTTGGCGAGAATTGTAATACTAATATTTGTATTCTCATTCATTTTTACAAATAAATTATTATTATTGTTACTCAGTTGTTATTATTTTTATTATAGTATGGGAAAATTGTGATTATGGGATAATCATCTGTTGGCCTTATATTAGGCGTTTTAAGTGTTATTTTTCCCAACAAAAATTTATATATTATATGTATTCTATTTTTCTATGTCATTTTCAAATTGTATTGACTTCCTTTAAATATAAATATTTGTTTTGTAAAACATTGTTCATAAATATAAATTCCTTTTTAAATTATTAATTATATTTTTCTTAAACAAACGTCTAATTAATACGACTGACTAGGATAAGCAAGAGAATCGGAAAAACAAAGGCTCTAGGACCGAACACAATCGATCCTCAAATTATTTCCTTTTTTCTAGTTGAAGGAAATTGTGAGAATTATGTTTGGAGCATTCCTATTATTCTTCAAGTAAAGGATCATCTTAAAACCTACAAGGAAGTAATGGCTTCAAGGGACTCTTCCTTTTGGAAGGATGTCATCCAAGATGAAATGGATTCAATTATGTCATTACCATTGATTACTTCAACACATATGTACCAATGAAAATGACAACAACAATTAGAGTATTATTTGCCTTAGCCTCTTTTAATGGCCTTATAGTTCATCAAATGGATGTTAAAGCAACATTCCTAAATTGAGATCTCGATGAGCAAATCTACATGGAACAACCAGAAGGCTATGTGTTTCCTGGAAATGAAACAAAGGTGTGTAAATTTGCCAAGTCCTTATATGGAATAAAAAAAGCACTAAAACAATGGCATAAAAATTATTACTCTTTCATACTTTCAAATTGCTTTATTCCCATTTCTTGCGACAAATGTTTATAAAAAAAGGTGCACAAGGAAATTGTGATATTTCTTTGTCTCTATGATGATGACATGTTGATAATTAACAATGATATGAATGGAATTTTAGAGACAATGAGGTTTCTAACTTCCACATTCAAGATGAAAGATCTTGGACTACTTTACACAATTTTAGGGATCAAAGTAAAGAGAAATAGTGGGGGCTATGAACTTAATCAAACACACTACATTGAAAAAATAAATGATAATTTCAAACAACTTTGCTTTAGAGGAGTAAATACCCCATTCGATCATGGCGTCAAACTTCAAAAGAAAAATGAAAGATCAATGACTCAATTAGAATATGCAGGTGTAATATGGTGTCTTATGTATTTAATGCAATGTACCATACCTTATATATCATTTGTAGTTAGTAAAATGACTAGATTTACTAGTAATCCAAATAATGAACATTGGAAGGAAATCACAAGGATTTTTGGCTATCTACTAAAAACAAAAAGCCTTGGACTTCACTATGGTAGGTTCCTCATCATACTAGAAAGATATATAGATGCGAGTTAGATATCAAATGTGGGAGATCACAAATCTACAAATGGGTGAATATTTACACTAGATGGAGGAGAAATTTCTTGTAAGAGCAAGAAACAAACAATACATTACTCTTTCAACCATGGAATCAGTGTTTATAGCTCTTGCATTCTCTGTTAAGGACGAGGAAGGTTTAGGTACCTTTTGTTGGAAGTTCCATTGGCAAAAGATAATGTTTCAAAGTTATTGATACACTACGATATCCAAGCCACTTTAAATAGAGTATTCAACAAATTGTATAATGGAAACTCTAGACTCATAGGACTTAGACACCCCTTCGTGAGAAAACTGAATAAGGATGGAATCATTTCACTCACCTATATACGAACGAGCTATAATGTGGCTGGTCCATTTACTAAGCCACTAGCCAGAGACTTAGTAAAAATAACCTAAAAGGCATGGGGTTGAAACTCCATGAATAAGAGTTCCAACAACAGAGACAACCCAAACTTACGTTAACAAAATATTAACCTCAAGATTGTAACAACAAGTCGTTGATTTGAATGTTTGTCGGACATTTGATAATGATTTTGACTATTATAAATTAGGGTTTGGATTTTCAAACTCTTAACGAAGTTCAATACCGAGAATAAGTATCTCATGGAAAAATATACAATATGAACTCTACCTATATGGATTTCAAGATGGTGTCATCTCAATGTGAGAGTTGGAGTTTTTTTTCACGAAAAATTCATGAAACAGGAAAGTACATTGCCATAAATAAGGCTAGGCGAGATATCTAGGGGAAGAATCCTTAAAGAATGTGTGTAAGGTAACGCCAGTCTAATCATATAGATTAATGGTTTAAAAACATTGTTATCTAACATTTGGATTAGAATTTGCGTTGTCCTCACTAAGGTTAAATTTTAAATCGAAAGATACCTAACTGTATTAACATTCTTTATGCCTCCTTTTCTAGAATTTGACTTGTCATTATTAGAACGAGTGGAAGATTATTGGAAATTATGAACAATCAATGTCCATGGGAGTATGACAAGAAGTGTGCAATTGAGTTAATAACAATAAATGCATTGCCAATAGTCTCACATAGAAAGTGGTACTCACTTTAAAAACATTTATAAAGATTTAAAAACATTAAACTCAACACAGGAGCTAAAGTGGATAAATTATCACATGAATAAATATGGTGGTCCCAAACATTATTCCACATGTCTCATCCATACAACCCCTCGTCGGTGTCGTCGAGACCGAGTACAAGGGCGTGAGCGTAGAGGTGCTAGTTGCAGCTTGAAGGGGAAACACATCGGGGCAATCAAAATAATTTTAAGGAAAATGACATCATTCACGATTTAGATCTGCATCCATTCAACTTTAATGATATTTCTAATGAGAAATACAAAGAACAACACTTTTTGAGCTATCTTTCGAAATCATTTTTCCCACATTTTCCCACTGATTGTTAAAAGTGCGATTACGCCTCCAGACTTGCTTCCATCCTTTTTTTTAACAAGCAAGAGGTAAGAGATAACATTAAGACGAGAACTAAGGGTTCTCGAATCTTAATACAAAAAGATCAATCCCAATTACAACCAAGAAAATGGGAAGAGAAGAAAATTGCTAACCAATTGACCCTATGAAATAAAATACATCGGATTTTTACAAAAATCATAGAAATTACAATTGAGCTTAACAATTTACCCTAAAAAGGACCATTTCCAAGCCTAAATTTTGATGTTTCAAACAATATCCAACACATTCCAGAACCGAATATCAAAAATGTTCCTGTTTCGTGCAATCCAAATATTCCAAATAGTAGCCAACCAAAAAATACTAGTTTCACTTTTCTTCACTCCCTGAGACAAACAAAAACGATTCCATCCCATGAAACTTTCTTTACAACACACCAAATCACCCCCCGAATTATCTACATAACCAATCCACTCCCTAATTTCCTTCCAAATCAAAATAACCACATAACACATGAAAATCAAATGGAGATTCTTTTTCGCACAAGAAAAACAAAAGACACATAGAGAATTAATATTCGAGAAGATAATACCTCTATAAGACAAATTCTCCTTCATTGGAAGCCTATCCCACAAAACACGCCACCCAAACGCCTTAATTCACATGGGAATATCCAACCTCCAAAGACATTGCCATCCTATCCACCCTCCATATCTCTGAGATAAACCAGAAGACGTCGTTGACACGACATCAACAACGTCTTCCTGGACCAACGCTTACGGACTGCCACTGTTTTGGGCAACAGTCGCATCGGCCCCAAGAGAAAACAAAGACGCGAGATTGTTACCAACAGACAGAGTGTCTGTGTTCACATGCTGGCTGGAAGAAATTCTAACCGCATCCGGATGCAACATACCTGCTAGCTGCGGGCTCAATCCGAACACAACTGGAATGCTTACCACAACACCTGCAACAGATAAAAGAGTAGTAGCAGCATGGACGTACGACAGATCCACGTCTGGTTGCTGCGTGCTAAAGCTAGAAACAACGGGATCGTAACCAACAATACCTGCAGAATTAAAAAATGCAGATACAACAGGAAAAAACGCAGATGCAGCAGGAAAATTGTTTTCAAAAATAATTCCCCTTCAGAATTGACACCACTGAAGACATTGTGAACCGATACTCCTACCGAACCCATGACCTCCGCCTCATTATCCCTCACCATAATGTTGTTGTCCATAGAAACAAAAGCATTAGCACAATCTAGCTACCACCTAAAGAATCATCCGCATCCACCCCACTAGCCCCGTTTTCAGCACCAAAATGAACCCTAGCCGCCCTCCCACATGCTAAGCATTACTCGCCGAACCAAAGTCCCTTTTTCTATCCATAAGATTCAAACAATATTTCACAGAATAACCATTGATAATGTCCGGTAACCACGAAAATGTATCCCTCCCGTCGGTGATTGGACCAGCAAAAAACAAAAATTGATGTAAGTCAAAAAAGAGATGCTTCCATATTAAGATCCCTAGGGGTATCAATACCGAAGTCATCCCAACTCCAACCCTCGTCCACCTAACCTCCCGTACCGGCTGCCGACACATTTTGAAGATTAGAAGCATTGAATAAATTCTGAAATTTCTCCTTCAAAGTAATATTCCCCATCCATTTGGAATTCCAAAAAGAAGAGTTGTATCCTTTTCCCACTTCCACCGTACAAAACTCCGAAAACAACCCTCATTCGCCTTTATTATAAATAAAACCAAAATCTTTCCACCAAACCAATTTAGAAATACAAGAACAAGGATTGATACACCATTTAAACATATTCAAGCAAATATCTCGGTAACACACTTTCAAAATGTTATACCACGACGAATCCGCGCCTTGAATAATTATCCATTTCCACTTAAGAAGGAGCGCAACATTAACATTTTCGATGCTTCGAATCCCTAACCCCCCCCCCCCCCTTATTACTAGGAGAACACACTTTCTCCCAACCAATCCATTAAATCCTCCTACGATCCTCCGTTCCACCCCACAGGAAACTACTTTGGATGGATGTTATCTCTTTGGATATCCTTATCGGCATTCGATAAAAAGATAGCATAAAAATAGATAAGGAGCAAAGAACTTATTTGAGCAAGGTAATCCTACCTCCAAGACTAAGCAACCGACATTTCCAACTAGAAAGCCTATTCATAATCTTATCCATCAACCTATTCCACATTGAAATCCTTCTCAAATTATCCACTATAGGAATACCAAAAAAAGTAAAGTTACTCCCCTCCCTCTTACAACCGAGAAAAGAATCCGCACAATCCAAAAAGTGGGAGTTGGTATTAATTCTAATCAATTTGCTTTTATGATAATTAATACCCAAGCCCGACACAACCTCAACACTCCTAAGAACCGCCTTTATTGCTCACATGTGCTTCCAAGAACTTCCTCCAACAAGCAACGTATCATCCACAAATGGAAGAATATCCACCTTACACCTCCCATTAACAACAACACCTTCAAAATCCCCATTTGCCACTACTTTATCAACCAACCTCGAAAGAGCTTCCGCTATAATGACAAAAAGGAAAGGGGAAAGGGGGTCCCCTTTCCTCAATCCTTTCCCCACCTTAAACTCTTTAGTAGGACTACCATTGACTAACACCGACATATCGCTATTAAACACCAAAAGTTCCATCAATCGCATCCATATTAAACCAAACCCCATCCTCCTCATCATATATCTAAGAAAGTTCTAACTCACTTTGTCATATGTCTTCTCGAAATCCACCTTGAACAAAGTACATAGATTACCTTCCTTCTTACACCAATCCACAAGTTCATTAGCAACAAGAACACCGTCCAACAGTTGCCTCCTTGGCACAAAAGCAGTCTGGCAAGGAGAAATAATAGGGTGCAAAATAGCCTTTATCCTCCCCGCTAGAAGCTTAGAAATAACTTTGTATAAACTTCCCATGAGACAAACCGGTCTATAATCATCAAGCCCCAACTGATTACACACCTTAGGAATGAGAGTAAAAAGGAGGAAGTAACCGCTTTAGATAATATCGAACTCGAATGAAACCCATTAAAGAAAGACAAAAGATCTTCTTTTACAATGTGCCAACATTTCCGAAAGAAGTATAAGGAGTAACCATCTGGACCTGGGCTTTTCGAACCATCACAATCCCACAAAACCTCTCTAATTTCCTCCTCCATGAAAGGGACCTCCAACGAAGATTTTTCATAATCAGAAAGCCTATTAAAAGACAAACCATCCAGAAAAGGTCTCACGGCTTCATCATCATGGAATTTATTAGCAAAATGATTCCTAACATCTTCCTTGACTTTAAACACCGAATCAACCTTGCCGGTCTCCGGATCAACCGACCCAATATGATTGCACCTCCTCCTTTCTTTCATCACCCTATGAAAGAACCTGCTATTATTGTCCCCGTCATTATTCCACTTCAGTCTGGCCTTCTGAATAAGCATATTCTCTTTAATTTACAGGTTTAACCAATACCTACTAGAAGCCTCCTTACTTTTATTGAGAATGTCATCCAAAATCCCTATATCACTATTAGCTAGAACATTATTTGCATCACACATAGCCCTAGCATTTTCCTCTACCTCCAATTCAAACCTAACAAAAACATTCAAGTTCCACCACCTAAGTTTCACTTTGAGCAACCTCAACTTATCTTTTAAAACAAAATCACTCATGCCATTCACCACCAAACTCCTCCACTCCTTTTCAACAAAAGGAATAAAACCTTTATCCGAAAACCACTCATTATTAACTCTAAAAGGCTTTAGCCCCCAGTCTGATCCGTCTACCACTAACCAGATAGGACAATGATCAGAAACCTCCTTCCTCCCTATCAATTGCCCAACCACCCCCACCTATCCATGATAATATCTGAAACCAAGAACCGATCAATACGACTCATGGACCACCCGTCGCCACTGAACCAACTAAATTTCTTCCCTTTAAAAGGAACATCCACCAGCTAACTTTTATCGATAAAGGTGTAGAAATCGACCATTTTCGTAGTTCTATAGTTAACATCCCTACCTTTCCTTTCCCTCACATTTTTAACAACATTAAAATTGCCTCCAATAATCCATTCTCCGTCTGAACCTCTCCCATTTGCCTCCAAAATCCTCTCCCAAAGAGCCCTCTTCTTGTCAGCTCGCAAGAGGAATACACATTGACTAAATAATAAACATAATTGTTCAAAATAACTTTGATGCCCAGGAAACCCTCATTTTGAAAGCTACAAATAACTTCAAAAATTCCTTCTTTCCACAGATAATAAGACCACCAGAAGCACCTCTAGCTTCTGAAAAAGAGAAACCAAATTCTTCACCCTTCCACAAATCCTTAAAAAGACTAACTTGTGATTTGGACAATTTTTATTCTTGTAACATAACAATATCAGCATAACCTTTCTTATCCACATCACTAATCCTTCTCCTTTTCAACAAACTGCCCCCTAATGCTCTAAGATCTGACAATCATTGAGCACTCAAGTTTAGCTCCCTCCGAGGTAGTAACCTCCCCTTATCCACTTCCACCTCCTCCGAAATACTAATCGTGTAAGATTTATTCTGATCAACATTATTTACCCCCAAGTTGGCCATCACTTTCAACAACCTCCCTCCAGCGTTATTGTTCAAATTCTCCCATAGCCTAGAGTTATTCCTGATGATGATGGAATTCTCCGAATGTTCACCATACAAGATAGATTGATCCCACTTTCAACCAGATTCACCAAAGAATCCCTAACAAGAGGGATAATCTCCTTACCACCACCATCACCCTTCCCTCCTTTTTTAACCGAACCATAAGAGCCATTTCTCCTCTTCCTATAAATCTTTTTATTGCAGAATACCCCCGGTTCAAAGCAATGCATGTACCACAATTTCTTAGACTTTCTCTCCAAAACATTATCACCTGAAAAAAGCCTTCCTTTTACTACAACCTCAACATCCCCACCAGAATTAACACCTTTTGATCTGATTGAAGAAGAGGAAATGGGATCACATCCCGACCTAGAGGATTCTCGAATAACCCCTTTACGAGACAAGTCCTTCGCCATTCCCACCACATCATCGAACATCCCTTCCCCTATCGGAAGAATAACATTGTTCTTCTCAGGACTCAAGCCCACCGAACCTTTAGCAAAACCTCCTGATCTATTATCAACAGAAACAATACGAGGTAAATCACAACCATTATCACCATACATAGACTCCTCCACAATTAAATCCTCAAAAAGATCCTCACCACCATTGACAACAGAAATATTGTTGCTTTCTGATCAATCATCTTCCGAACTAGACGAATGTTCAGATTTCCTACTCCGATTACCTCCCCCCAAAGAGTCCTTCAGGATACGAACCAGACCAAATGAGTCTTCTCTTAACACCAAGGGAAAAATGATGCCATCCACTTCAACTCTCAAATTCGAGCATAACACATCACAAGATTTCATCAACACAAGAATTCTCCCAACATCGAAATTTGACCCCTCCATAGCACTCTCATCTACACTCACAAATGTTACAATAACGTCTCTAATCAGTTTAAAGAAACCCGTCTCCCGCGTATGGACAGGTACTCCATAGATCCTCACCCACATAAATCTTTCTTCATCAATAAGGTTCTCCTCCCAAGGCTTAATAGACGAGAACCATTCTTTCCACCAATTCTCTCCCTCCCTAATTAGGTCGGAAAAAAAACCTTCCTCCAAATCTTCCAATAAAAAAAAATTCCTCCATGTAAACACCCCAAATTTTCCCTCACTGAGTTCACACCATGGCTAGTGCTCTTCCATCATTGCATTAGTATAAGCATATCATATCATATTGCATTTTTGTTTCACTACATTAGTTCAAGATCATCTGCATCTAGGGTTTGTGATCTGAGCAATCCAGGATCCATCTGAGCCATTCCAAAGGTCTTTAATCATCTCAAGAGGGTCCATGAATGTTCAATCATCATATTATATCCTTCAAAGATCAAGGAAGTCAAAGAATCACAAGAACTTGCAAAGCATGGAAGCAGAGCCAGGGTTTAACTACACAGATGACCTGAAATTAGGGTTTTGGTTTCAGAGGCCATAACTCCAAATTTTTTGGTCATTCTTGTTTCTATTGGCCTCAATATGTTATAAGGATAATATGTACCAATTTTGATGAAGAAATTCATTATGGAAGTCATTTGTTCACTGGGTAACTTCTTGAGCAAGTCAGAGCCAAATCAGGGCATCTGAGGCCCCCACCAATGGAACCAAAATGGATTTTTTTTATCAAATTGAGGTTATATGGTCTTTATTTGATCATTTAAGTGCTTAGAAGTTCACAAAATTGAAGAAAAGTGAGCTAAACCAAAAGTTGCCAAAAATGAAAATGACTTGTAATGTAAACTTTCCATTTTGGGAAAGTTTTTCAACCTCCTCTTTCTCAACCAAAAATGCTTCAAATGAAAAATTGTTGGTCATGAAAGTTGTAAATTGGATCATTCCCTTTTCAAAAATTACAAGAACAAGATCTAATTCATTTTGGAACTCAAGATATGGTTTGTCAAAGTTGGAAAAAATCCCATAATTTTCAAGAATGCACCAAAAGGGATTCTTTGCAAAACCACTTGCCAAGGCTTTTTGTGACTTCAAACACACTTCAATGTATCATAACATCATAGTTCATTGCCCTTAGATCAGAATTGCCCAAAGAATTGCAAGATTACATGCCTTTAACATCAAGAATTCTCAAAAGGGCCAAAACTTCACATATTTGCAAAAGGCCCCATAACTTTGCTTCAACTTGCTGAATTGCCTCCAAATGGATTCTATGGACATCCTTGATCTCAGCTGCACATGGACATGCCAAGAAGCCAGCTGCATCCTTTCCCATACCTCAAGTACAAGAAATGTTGACTTTATGCAAATTCACCCGTACCAATCACAACAGTCCACCACCCACTCTCTGCCCAATCCAGACACTACAAGCATGCCTCAAAGATCATTTTTCATAACACACACACAAGCTGAAACCTCCAAGAACTCAGCATTGCCAAAAACACTCCCTCTTGCATTTTCCTTCAAAACTCCCAGCTCACTCACTCAATCTTCAAACCAATTCCACCATTCATCTCAAAATCATCCACTGATCACAAACCAACCATTGAAACAGCCAAAAACACCCCATACACCAAACACGATTTCTGACCAGTTGAATTGCTACCACTAAAACCAGCCATCCTCAAAGCTTTCCAAGCATTGCAACTTCTTCAGGGAGGCCATTAGAGTCATTTTGTACCAAAGAAGTGGCCAGAAAGCTCAAGTTTGAAAAGCTTCATCTCAGGTAGTCATCTGAATTCATTTTTCCAAAACCTCTTTTTTATGTTACAAAATGAATAAGCATGCTTCACTGATCACACTGAGCTTTGAATTTTTGAAAATGGTGTAGAAATGAGTATGTACTGAACTTCTGAAATTTTTGCCATTTTTGATCCTTTCTTCGAATCTTGTTTATGAGCATGAATAAATGTGTTTTGAGTGTGGATTTGAGCTTAGGAGAGTGAGAGGGATTGATCTGGAGCTTTATAGCTCCAGAAATAACCTAGGGAGGAAGTTGGAAATTTTTAGGTGAGGGTGTCACCGGAGAAGACGACCGGAGCTTTTCTCCGGTGACCTGAAAGTAATTAATGTGATAATTAGGGTTAGGGCTCTATTTAAATTTGGACCCTTGGATTTTCATCTCCCGCGCGTGTTGTGTGGCTGAGATCCTTTCATTAGTTTTAATTATGGATTAAGGAATTAATTAATTAGGATTAATAGAATTTGAATTCAGCCGTAGGATCACGCGCCAAGTCAATCCCAAAATCCCCAGAATCAATGAGAACCCTTGGATGTGCTTACTTTTCATTTATTCAGTTTTTATTTCAATTTTTCTTATTTATTTTGTTCCATTTATTAAAAATAGTTTAAAAATTCCAAAAATATTTTTATTCTGCATTTTTACTTCAAATAATTTTCTCAACCCAAAAACATTCTTATTTTTATTTTTTGCATTAAAAAATCATTTTTAAAATATTTAAATGTTTATTTTAATTAATTAATGGAAATTAATTAATTAAAATACCATTTAGGTTTCTAAAAATCCCAAAAAAATTCACATTACATCTTAGGACATTTAGAAACATTGTCATGTCATTCATACAAATTTCTTTTTGGTTTTGAATCATATTTGACATTTTTCTTGAATTTAGGGTTCATAAAAATCCTATTTTTGAACCCTAACTTCAAGAATTCTTTTCTTCCTAACCATGAATGGTATGACATTGATTCCTTTTGCATTGATCTTTGAAATTTTGGTATGACAGACTCAGATGTCTAATACGATGTTGAGACATCTTATCTGTTACTTATAAACATAGTAAGGTATACATATCAGTACTTAAATAATTCTGTTATATCAGAGTCAAACATGCTTCAGGATGTTGGGACATCTGATAGGACATTAAGTTCAGGTACTGCATAAAACATAAAAAATATAAAGAACACAGCAGAAGTTTGTTAACCCAGTTCAGTGTATAACCACACCTACATCTGGAGGCTACCAAGCCAGGAGGAAATCCACTATTAGTAATATTAATTCTAGACTTAAACCACCCTGTTTAATCTATCACTTAATACTTACCCAATGCAATTTCTACCTAAGACTCACTTAGATAAGAGTACCCTACTCACTCCCCCTCAATCACACAGTGATCTTTTACAATGATTAATAAAATTGAAGTCACACTTCAAACACAACAGCTTGATCTTACTTAGAAGTTTCAATCAAGACACAATACTTCTCTTGCTTACAAGCTTCGAGAATCACAAGTGAAACAGCCACAATAGAGTTCCTTGTTACTCACGGCTGCCACAAGAACACAACCCTAATAATGTTTACATTTTCGGTTGATTGGGTTAATCCTAAACTAGGTTACAAGGTTTCTTTTATAACCTATTCCCAACTGGATTTGGGCCTAAACAATCACAACAATAGCTGCTACAAATATGCAGAAATATCTGCTACAAATATTCCAAAAGATCTTCAACTCCTAAAATATCTCTAAATATAGAAACCTATATTTTTCAATATTTGTCTTCAATTTAAATTGAGTCTTTAAGATCTTCTAAATCAGCACCACATATGATTGCATAATATCTCCAGAATATTCTGCATAATTCAGATCTGATAAATCCAATGTTATCACCTTGAATTAGGGTTTGTTACTTCCTAGATTCTAGGTGATTTTGTTCTTCTGATTAATCTGAATCTTCATAACAAAACTCCCTACAGATGCGCCTTGTTCTGTTTTTATCCATCCATAATTAATTCCAGATAACTCTCCTTAAATATCTCAAATCAGTTAATCATTAATTAATTCTGGTAGCAGGTCTGAGATGTCTCAACATCTGTTGGGACATCCTGAAAAACTGAACTTACTTCATTTACTGATACAATGTCCTAACATCTGATGTGACATCCTGTACACTGAACTTATTCCATTAACTGATACAATGTCCTAACATCTGGTGTGACATCCTGATATCTTGACTTAAGTTCATTAACTGTTACTCTGTTTGATAGTGTCACAACATCTGGTGTGACATCCTGAACTAAGTTCCACACTTCTTGTTTGATATCTATATGTAACACATGACAGTAATGTTGTCATGACAGTTGCAGATGTTTCAACATTCTCTTTGATATCTGTCATGACACTTGCAGATGTTTCAACATCTTCTTTGACATCTGTCTGTAGCATATGACAGTAATTCTGTCATGACATTTGCAGATGTTTCAACATCTTCTTTGACATCTGTCTGTAGCATATGACAGTAATTCTGTCATGACATTTGCATATGTTTCAACATCTTCTTTGACATCTGTCTGTAACATATGATAGTAATTCTGTCATGATATTTGCATATGTTTCAACATCTTCTTTGACATCTGAATGTAACATATGACAACATCTGTTGGGACATCCTGAATTAAGTTCTTCTACTCTGTTTGATAATGTCCCAACATCTGATAGGACATTCTGAACTGAATTCAACATCTTCTTTGACAACTTCCACATTTATCTGTGCCACCATGTCAGGACATCATGTTTGACATGTTCTTCCAGATTCTATACCATGTTAATATGGAACTTCTTATTCAACATTTTCCAGCCATATTAGTTTTACCAAACATAATGTCAATCATAAAATAATAGCATTTACAATCTCCCCCTTTGGCTTATTTTGGCTAAAACTAATTTACATACAGATGTAGTAGTACCTTATGTAGAATTTCCTTAACATCACATCTTCATATCAGACCTCACACTATTACTTCTCCCCCTTTTTAGCCATAAAAAGACAAAGGTGTATAATCTCCATAAGCTTGAAACAAACACAAGCTTCACAATTCCTCAAGAATCAAACATAAACTGCAGAGAGCAGCTTTATATAGTATAGCCTTCTAGACTCTTAGGATTCTCCTTATCTGGTTAAGGTATTACTCCCCCTTAACACCACAAAATCAAGTGCACATACTTGTAACACACTCCCCCTGTCTAGGATACTCCATGCTTCTCTGTACATTGATGAAAGGAAAACATAAGACGCATCTTCATGTCTTCAAGAGCTCACTCTCTGTTCAATTCCCAATCGAACACATTCACTTCTTGTACCAAAGCATACCTGATTCCTTTCTGGGTTTGTAGTTACCACAGACTACACAAGATGAACATCTTCTAGCACACAGGTTCTTGACACTAAGCCTTTACACACCAAAGGCCATACAATCCAGATAAAACACATCCAAACTAATTATGAAATTAGAACAAACTTCCAAGCAATCAATACCTGATATACTTCTGGTGGATCAACAAAGATGTGCTATTCAGTTGAGGCCTTGTGCTGATCCTCAGATGCTTCTTCATCACAATTAGTGAAGGCCTTTTTCTGGTCCTCAGATGTTTCAACATCTATTGGGACATCCTGTTGAGCAGGAGTGTCCTTTGCAACCTGAGTTTGTTGATCTTCTTGTGGGGCTGGCATAGTGTTCAGAGGGAAAGATATGCCACTTACCATTCTTTGCTCAGATAGGATCTTGGTTACCAACTCCTTTATGAAATTATCCACACATTCAGAAGCTTTTGGAGTGTTGTACAATGGTGAAGATATGCCTTTGGTCTTGCTGAAAACTTGATCTTTTTGGAGTTCTTGGCTTTTTAGCATGAGGAACACTTCCAGTCTCTTCTTCATGTTTCTTCCAATATAGATCATCTACTTCATCATTCTCCCATATGATTAGGTAGTCTAATAATAGAACCCATGTAGATAAACACCCCAGATAATGTACTAACACTTAGTTAGAACATTTTTTTCATACACCAAGACCTTATCACCATGATCCTAGATGTACTCCACCAACTGGACTTACTATAGCATAGTAATCTAAGAACTGAAAATCTTCAACTACACTGTGCCACCAGTTAGAATCAGAAATCCAGAGAGAGTGATAAACTCTCTTCCACCTTCAAGAAGAATAAATCCTCTTGAGTCTTCAACTCATCACTCCTCTGCCCAAGAGCAATTTGTTCCAAGACAATCCTCAAGAACAACCAGCTGCCACACTCTGATTATCTTGATTCTTCGAATCCACTTTAAAGATCAACCAATTACCACATTTTGATAACCTTCTTTATGAATCCTCATATGAAAAATCCAATTGCCACTTTTGTCTTCTTCACGTTTATAATAAATCTTCCAAAGATATCCTGGAAAAAAATTGATCTTCACCAATTAGACTCTGATGTTGAACTGGATGTTTAAACATTATTAGCCCACATCCATCTGTTAAATTCAGTTCCTTCTTCTGCCACTTGAAAGAACCTCCTTCCTTTATATAACAAGAGTTACATGCTCTCATAGACTTGATTTATCCATCAAGTTTGAGTAGACAACCTCCATTCTATTGGTTTTGCAGAAGTTCTTACCAATAACACATATTGATGAGAAACTTCCAATGTTTCTCCAAAGTCTTCAAACCTGCCACTGTCTGATTATTCAGAAGAAATAGTTAAGAACTACACCTCAAAACTATACCAAGGATGCCACCTTTCCTTGAGTAAGGCAGTCTAAACAAATTTATGATATCTCCACCTATCTTAACTCCATGATGAGCATTCTGGACTACACCTAGATCAGAAATAAACCAATCCAAGTAGTCACCAAGATTATGATATGTTCATGGTCTTTCATCTCCATCTTCAGAATCAACAATATCCAGACAAGTTCTTGCCAAGAAACTTTCCAGAAATACATAACTCCTGTCACACAAGACTGAAGCCAATGCTACAGCTCATGCAATACCTCTCCCATGATTCTGCACCAACTCTGATGATAAGATGTTCCAACATCTGTTTGAACATCACCAATCTTGAATCACAAGGATAATCAATCAAATATTTGTGAATTCCACAAACAACAATTGATCTTAAATCCTTGTATAATACCTTATCAGATATTTCTACATAATCTGATCTTTTACTTTTGAAGGATTTTAAGGTTAGCTCCAGATAAGATTAGCAAGATCTCCTCATGTCATGGATAAACAATACTCCAGCTGAGCATGTACTCCACTAATTCTCAATTTCACACCCCTGATGAACATACAAAGAGCACAACTGATAAATATCCATACTTGATTTTATATTCCAAAACAGATGCTCTTAGTTTGCTTGCTACAAAGGGTTTATACTGCCACTATCCATGACTAGTAGTGGAAGAGACTACCAGTTCAACAACCATTCTGATCAGACTTCCCAATCTGACATTCTTCCCTTGCTTCTAGCAATTGTTGGTCACATTGCTAGCTTTAATCATGACCAAAGTCATGCATTTATCACCCACATTTGTAAATACATTTAGAAGCTTCTTCATCTTCAGATTCACCATCAGATTCATCAGTATTCTGAGCAACCTCTTCCAGCTCCAGCCTTTGAAATACTTCCTCAAGCTTTTTCTTCCTGGCATCCAGATTTTTGCAAGTGTTCTTCAGATCTGCAAACAAGGCAGCTTTGGATATGGGAGTCTTTGCTTTTGAAGGTCCAACAGATGTCCTAGTGGAAGCTTCAACATCAGCAGCATGATGGCTCAAGAAAAGTTTGTAATGGAAGGCTAGAGAACTTTTTCTATTGCATACTGAATCCTTCTCAGTGAGGATACCTGGATACTGGCTTAGTATGATTCCACATAGCAGAGAGGGAAAAGCAATGGGAAGCTTTGTTGCAGATGTTCCAACATGCTTCAATGTCTGAAAAAATATAAGCCCCAAAGTCCAGCTTTGCTTGGGTGTCCACAGCATATATGAATCTGCTCAATTCAGTTGCTATTGAGGAGGTATGGGTGGTAGGGACCCAATTTGAAGTGCCAATCCTATGCAGCATTGCATACTTCAGAAAATTTCTCCTTGACTGGCCAAGATTTGAATTGATTAGCAGTGATGACCTTGCACACATGGTTATTTATCTTTCCCAGCTCATTAGATCCATCAGATTCTCTTCCTAGATAGTGGTTGATAACCCTAGAAGAGAATTCCACACATCTCCCTCTTACATACACCTTTCTGAAGTCATCTGATTTACCATCATCACAGTCCTCTTGTAGGTTGACAATGAATTTCTTGACTAGCAGCTCATAGCAAGGTGAAAAGTTTGATATTGTCTTGAATAAACCAGCAGAAGAAATTAGGTCAATTACCTCAGTGCACTCAAGTGCATTTCTGCCCAGCTCTCTTTCAAGTGCTACCCTTCTTTGGTATACAAATTTCCATCTGCTCACACTTGACACATTGTCCAGAGGAGCTTCTGGAACAGCAGAGATGGACCTTGAGGGTGCTGGTTTCTTCTTTGGTTGGGATGTTGGGACATCCTCTTCAACATCTGAATCTGGTGGAGTTACAACTTTCCTCTTTTGGGTATTCACCTTGCTTCATTGTTTAGTAGGACCAAGTATCACTTTGACCTTGTTTTTCTTTGGAGTAGGCTGCTTCTTTTCAGGAGTTGAATATCCTGCAGTCTTCTTTTCCTTTCTAGCCCTAAGCCTTTTGGCTATGCTAGGATCCACAGAAGCAATGTTCTCTGTGTCAGAGTCATTATCTAAGTCTTCAAAATGTAGCATAGATGCCTCCTCTTCCAGGTTAGGAGTAGGTTCCAAACATATGTGATCATCACACATTTGTCTAGCACCCAAAGCATCCATCATCACACCAGTTTCCTTCTTCTGGAACACAAAACTAAGCTTGGTTCATAAACTGTTGATGTGTAGTGTGGTGTCAAGCCATTAGGATTGACATATCAATTCAGCTTCTTTCTTGATGAAACTTCCTTCAGTTCTTGATTTAGACAATCATAAACATGTATCTTCACAGGAGAGATTTTCTCCACTATACCTAAACAACATAGGACACCATAACCAGGAAGTATATTCTCATTAGGTCACCATAAGCTTAAGAGATAACTTATCAAGATTTTCACTCCCGCATGAAAGATTTGATAATTATACTCTTTTGTTTTGGCTCCAACCTCTTCTTTCATCAAGAACCACAACATTCTGAACTAAGTGTTCTCCAGTTCTCACAGAGAACAAAATACAAGCCTCCTTCAAATATAGAATTCTCTGAACCAAGATGTCAGGACATTCTGTTTGACATCATAGCTTCACAGCAATTCACCAGCAAATTTCCAGCCCTGATAACACCAGACTGGTCCAATATACACCATATGATGAATAGTCCATCCTCCACTTCTAGGGACCATTCAAACACCAATATGAACCTCTCAAGTTCAAACAGCTTTTCATAATATCCTCCTTCTTCCTTTACCATGAACCAGAAAGTATCCCCCTTAGATCTCATCCAGAAACAGACCAGGATGCCTGCTCTGATACCAATTGAAATTCTGGTATGACAGACTCAGATGTCTAATACGATGTTGAGACATCTTATCTGTTACTTATAAACATAGTAAGGTATACATATCAGTACTTAAATAATTCTGTTATATCAGAGTCAAACATGCTTCAGGATGTTGGGACATCTGATAGGACATTAAGTTCAGGTACTGCATAAAACATAAAAAATATAAAGAACACAGCAGAAGTTTGTTAACCCAGTTCAGTGTATAACCACACCTACATCTGGAGGCTACCAAGCCAGGAGGAAATCCACTATTAGTAATATTAATTCTAGACTTAAACCACCCTGTTTAATCTATCACTTAATACTTACCCAATGCAATTTCTACCTAAGACTCACTTAGATAAGAGTACCCTACTCACTCCCCCTCAATCACACAGTGATCTTTTACAATGATTAATAAAATTGAAGTCACACTTCAAACACAACAGCTTGATCTTACTTAGAAGTTTCAATCAAGACACAATACTTCTCTTGCTTACAAGCTTCGAGAATCACAAGTGAAACAGCCACAATAGAGTTCCTTGTTACTCACGGCTGCCACAAGAACACAACCCTAATAATATTTACATTTTCGGTTGATTGGGTTAATCCTAAACTAGGTTACAAGGTTTCTTTTATAACCTATTCCCAACTGGATTTGGGCCTAAACAATCACAACAATAGCTGCTACAAATATGCAGAAATATCTGCTACAAATATTCCAAAAGATCTTCAACTCCTAAAATATCTCTAAATATAGAAACCTATATTTTTCAATATTTGTCTTCAATTTAAATTGAGTCTTTAAGATCTTCTAAATCAGCACCACATATGATTGCATAATATCTCCAGAATATTCTGCATAATTCAGATCTGATAAATCCAATGTTATCACCTTGAATTAGGGTTTGTTACTTCCTAGATTCTAGGTGATTTTGTTCTTCTGATTAATCTGAATCTTCATAACAAAACTCCCTACAGATGCGCCTTGTTCTGTTTTTATCCATCCATAATTAATTCCAGATAACTCTCCTTAAATATCTCAAATCAGTTAGTCATTAATTAATTCTGGTAGCAGGTCTGAGATGTCTCAACATCTGTTAGGACATCCTGAAAAACTGAACTTACTTCATTTACTGATACAATGTCCTAACATCTGATGTGACATCCTGTACACTGAACTTATTCCATTAACTGATACAATGTCCTAACATCTGGTGTGACATCCTGATATCTTGACTTAAGTTCATTAACTGTTACTCTGTTTGATAGTGTCACAACATCTGGTGTGACATCCTGAACTAAGTTCCACACTTCTTGTTTGATATCTATATGTAACACATGACAGTAATGTTGTCATGACAGTTGCAGATGTTTCAACATTCTCTTTGATATCTGTCATGACACTTGCAGATGTTTCAACATCTTCTTTGACATCTGTCTGTAGCATATGACAGTAATTCTGTCATGACATTTGCAGATGTTTCAACATCTTCTTTGACATCTGTCTGTAGCATATGACAGTAATTCTGTCATGACATTTGCAGATGTTTCAACATCTTCTTTGACATCTGTCTGTAACATATGATAGTAATTCTGTCATGATATTTGCATATGTTTCAACATCTTCTTTGACATCTGAATGTAACATATGACAACATCTGTTGGGACATCCTGAATTAAGTTCTTCTACTCTGTTTGATAATGTCCCAACATCTGATAGGACATTCTGAACTGAATTCAACATCTTCTTTGACAACTTCCACATTTATCTGTGCCACCATGTCAGGACATCATGTTTGACATGTTCTTCCAGATTCTATACCATGTTAATATGGAACTTCTTATTCAACATTTTCCAGCCATATTAGTTTTACCAAACATAATGCCAATCATAAAATAATAGCATTTACAATCATTTGACATGTAGTATCTATCATAATTTTGTCACAAATTTATCTTGCATTTATTATTTGATTTGCATTTTCCCCCTTAAGGTACCTTAAAACCCTAGATAACTTAGAAAAATCATAACTTCCTTAGGGTTAGGAGTTAGGTCTTCTCCTTTGGGGTGTGATATCATATAGGTTTAGGGATCCTTTGATTGCATTTTCAATTTTTTATCTTGTCAATTGCTTCTGTTTTTGAGTTTTGCATCTCATGTTGTATGAAAACCCTAATTTCTCATCCTCCTTTGCATACATCTTGCATAAGCATTCATGTAATAATTTGCCATGACATTTTATGCATTCACACGACTTCTAAGACATCATAGGACACATTATACTCATGCTTGATCATTTCCTCATTCATTTGCCATGTTATGCATTCATTACATTCCATGAACATTCATAAACTTTCATGCCTCTTTCATTCTTCATTTGCATTCTTATCACTTGTATGATCATCCATTGCTCTTGAAATGTGTTTGCATCATCTCTTAGCATCATTTACATCATGAACATGCTTCTGATTTTGGTTTGCATCCTTGCATACATTTCATTTTCATTTCATTTCATTTCCTTATGCTAACTTTTCAGGTGGTAAGAACTTTGAGAAGTGAATTTGCCTTCACTTCTCACAATCTCTTCTCATCTCTCTTATGCATTCATTGCTGCATTTTACTTTTGCTTTAGAGTGATCTTTCTCACTCATGGTCTTCCTTCACTTTCTTTCTTCAAGTAACTTATCTTCTTAAGTGAAGTAAGTTAGCTTGTTTCTTCTGCTTCTCCTCCTTTCTTCTGCTTCTTCCTTGGTGTATTCTCTTGAAGATCTCTTGCAAGACTCATAAATCCTAGGAACACCCAAGCATGATAAAAATTAGGGTTTTGATTAGTCCCCCATTAGTTTTACCTTTGTGTCATCTTTTGTGTCTCTTTTCTCATCTCATAATCAGGGATTAAACCTTCAAAGTTTTAAGGCTTTGTGATTAAGGGTATATCTGCATCCTTCTCTTAGGATGGAGTTTATAACTTTAATCCTAAGTGTTAAGCCCTTAATTTGTTTAAATCTCTTAATCAATCCATCTAATAATCACTAAGACCATAAGCTTGTAACTTGGGCCTTGCATTAGGGTTCTAATTCTTCCTTAATTGGTTAAGAAGGACTAACCCTAGTGTTAATGGGCAAGTCCCCCTCAAGTTTTCTTACAAACCATAAAATCCACTTCTTAATCTTACCATTAACTAAAATCCACTTTAATAAAGGTTTTTTTTTGTCATGAGGTTAATCCCTAATCATGGATTAAGTTGAGGTATCTTCCTCAGCTTAAATGTTCTCATCTATTATCCTTCTATTAGGATGGTGTAATGGGTCCATTAAATCCTTGATTATGGCTTAAAATCATTACTTAACACTAAACAAAAACTCAAAAAAACATCTAAATAATTGCAAGTAGGTTAATGATCTTAATCCTACATCATGGTGATTAAGTGTGAAGTGCTTACTTCATACTTAAGGTATTCTCATTACCCCTAATCAGAGGGAAGATGTGATGATTTTACTAGCCCTTTGTTTAGGCTTAAGCTCATTTTCTTATGACAAACACAAAAAGCAATAAAAGATTGAAAATACCAAAAACAAACAATAATCGTCTCCTTCGGGATTCTTTTCTCACCTCATTCACTCATAAACGAGAACTTTCTTCTTCTGTCTAATGCAAGACAATTAGCACCTGAGCCAGACAGGTCATACACTTGAGTATAGACAAGTAAGCAGTTCACAAGTCAATTTATCTTTCAGTCTCTTTGAGTCGAACTACGGTATTCTGACTTCCTCATTGCACGAGAGGATACGTAGGCATAACTTACAGTTATCTAACAAAAGTCTCTGTATATTCCCCCTCTTCCAGCATTATTATTTAAGCCTCATTCCTGAGCAATTCACCTCACACTTCTTTTGCACTAACACTTGTACATTCTTTTTTTCAGCTTTTGTACACAGATAGCACTGACACTACCCCTTTAAACACAAACTTTCAAGCGTGGATCCTGTCGAGTACGACGGACAATCTGGGTGCTAATACCTTCCCAGGTTGTAACCAACCCCCTTTCTCAGTTTCTCTGGTTCGCAACCATCTTGTCCATATCTTTCTAGGTTTATGCAGCATTACCTTTCCTTCGGGATAAAAATGCCTAGTTGGCGACTCTTTTCAATTCATCTTCACTTCTCCTTTCGCCGACCGTTCGCGTCTGTACCCCTTCTGGCCCTGTGTCATTTGGTGGGAGCGACAGCTTGGCGACTCTGCTGGGGAACCTTATACTGCAACCAGGGCTTCTGGTTCTTTTTGTGGGTTCCTCCTACCGCTTGTTTGATTTTTGTTTACTGGGGTGTTATGTGCTACTTGTGCTTATTTACTTGCTTTATTTATTGCTTTATGTACAACTTTATTTATTGCTTTCTTTTACAGTCTTATGCATATTTCATACTATCATTATCACTATGCTGGATCTGGTTTTCTTTGGTGGGTGGGGTTTCATTGAGAGATTAAGGTCCTATACTTGGGACCTGAGTGAAACCTAGCCTAGAGTGGCTTCATATTCTTTCCCATTCCATTTCGGTCTGGTGCAGGAATATGAAACACGGTTCAGATGTGGGTTTCTTCTTGAGAACTCTGTGCTACAGATTTCTTGTAGTGCTAGGGCTATCTAGGAAGCCTGCTAAGTCTGGATGACCTTTATTTTAACCTTCAGAATCTGGGGAGAATTAGAGGAGGATTTTTTATGGTTATTGTAAGCATTGTACCTCCGGGTTAGAAGTGTTTACACTTCCCATAATTGATCCAAGTCTGAGGATCTTTGTTCTAGAACATCACATGTGAGGGGGTTGGGTTGTTTACAGGTTTGCAGGAACCCTTGGCCACATCATACCCTGTTACTGTATTGTTTAAGAATACTTCACTTTGGACAGTTCTTGTGATTAACCCTGGACATGTGACTCTTTATTTGAGTCCCCCACCCTGGTTACTGGATTTTTGAGCCTCCATCCAAACCTTTGAACATACATGGACCTTATACCAAGACAGATAATCAGATCCAACTCTTGATCACAAACCCTTGCATATCATTTGCATATCTCATCATTGCATCATTTAACATTTTTTTATTTGTTTTTCAGGGTATCCATCTGTCACTCCCACCTGATGACACATGGCCAAGAGGGGTACAGACACGAACGATCGACGAAAGAGAGAACATGAAGATGAACTGAAAAGAGTCGCCAGCTAGGCATTTTTATCCCGAAGGAAAGGTAATGCTGCATAAACCTAAGAAGAGATGGATAAGACGGTTGCGAACTAGAGAAACTGAGAAAGGGGGTTGGTTACAACCTGGGAAGGTATTAGCACCCAGATTGTCCGCCGTACTCGACGGGATCCACACTTGAAAGTTTGTGTAGAAGCATACTTCAAGCTCTTTGTTTTTTATGACGTCAAAATTATTCAAGATCATTCCAGATTGCAAAAAGTCGAGATGACAACAAACGATCAAGACCATGGCTATGCATCATCAATGGAATGTTTCCGATCGATTCAAGCTTTTGTGCTACTCTTTCAAGACTTGTCTCAAGGCTTAGGTATATCGATAATTACTTCTTAAATATAATATGCAAGTGTTCAACATAATCTTCATAATTTTTAATGCATGTGCATATTTTTTGAAAAGAAATTGGAACTGGTTTAACACTTTAAACAGAAATATTTTTCTGTATTTTAACAGTGTGAACCGGTTAACCATATGGGTTAACCGGTTAACGGTAGCAATTTTTCAATTTTGTGGTAACGTTCATGGGCGTTAACCGATTAACCTATTTGGTTAACCGGTTAACACTGTAGAAATGTTGAAAAATTGTTTCTCTTCAAATTCAAATATTTTGTTAAAGTTATACCTCTTCATGATTTTATTTCATAAGATTTTATACCTTTTCAAAAGAAATTCTTTTTAAATTTTCATACCTTTTTGAATAGGTGTTTCAACTATTATAAATTCTAAAAATTTCAAATTCATAAACACCTCCTAGACAATTTCAAATATTTTCATACAATCAAATTCACTTTATTCAAATTCTTTTCATCTTTCAAAAGTGTTCATAAGTTCATCTTTTTCATATTTTGTCTTGAACACTTGTGTTGAATATTTAGTAGTGAATTCTTGATTATAGGAGAAGATCAATTTTTATTGATATCTTTCATTGTACTCTCACTCAAAACAATACTATAGAAAGTGTCTTTCTATTTCTGACTTGTGTTCCAAGGATTGTTTGGACATAAGGGTAAGTGTGGCAAGAGGATTGTTCTTGCACACTTGTTTGTATAGTTTGCTAGAAAGTAGGCCTCACCATTGAAGGTGTGATAGGTTGTATTGTTCTAAAGAAAACTAGTGGAAATCTCTTTCGTGTTGAAAGGGGACTGGATGTACCTTCGGATTGTGAAGGGAACCAGGATAAACCTCTGTGTCTTCTTTATTTTTCTGCTTTACAATTTTTGTTCTTTAAACCGTAAAAGCAAAATCCATCCATCAAAGAAAAAGAATCGAGAAAATTTTGATAACACCTAATTCACCCCCCCCCCCCTCTTAGGCGCATTCTCATTCTACAATTGGCATCAGAGCAGGTTTATGTAACTTGTTCCTATAAGATCCTTATGGCTTCCGCAAACTCGAATCCTGTTTTCAAAGATGGTGGAAGTAGCAACAAGCCTCCGCTCTTCTCCGGCGAATACTTCGATTTCTGGAAAATCAGAATGAGGGCACATCTTGAAGCCCAAGGAGAAGGAATATGGGAAGCAATCGAAGAAGGTCTGCATAACCCCGTCAATGTGATCAACGGTGTTGGAACCGCGAAGTTGAAGAATATGTATTATGAAGATGATAAAAGGAAGATCCTAAATGAGAAGAAAGCAATCAACATACTTCAAAGCGCTCTTAGCATGGACAAATTTTTTCGTGTATCACAATGCAAATCGGCGAAGTAGATCTGGGATACTTTGGTAGAAACACATGAAGGAACAATAGAAGTTAAAAGATCAAGGCTTAACAAGTTGAGTCAAGAATATGAAATGTCCCGCATGCAGCCCGGAGAATCTATTGTGGCTTTACAAAAAAGATTTGTTCATCTAACCAACCATTTGATTGCACTCGGAAAGACCTTCACCAACGATGATCTTAATTTGAAAGTTCTAAGGTCTTTGACAAGGGAATGGCAACCGAAAGTGACTGCAATCTCGGAGAAGAAGAGTCTCTCAACAATGACATCCTGTCATACCCCAAATTTGTCCTACCCGTACCCTTTTATTTTACTGTCTCATTACTCTACAAAAAAAAAATCAAAAAAATATGTACCATTTTATTTTTTCTGTCAAATATTCGAAAAAATACACTTATTTCTTTGCAAATTCAAATTCAAATTTTCTTTTTATTTTAAGTCTTTTATTTCTATCTTTATTGGTTTAGTGTTATCAAAAAAATAATATACAAAAAAAGAGTCCGTTGTTATTATTATTTCCATTAAAATATTTTATGTAAATTCATTTTTTATCTTAAAAAGGCCCTTTATAAAAAAAAACACAAAAACATTACTTTTCTTCTAATTTTATTATCATAGTTTTTAGATTCTACTTTTATCATTATTATTATTTTTATTATTCCTATTCCATTATTTATTTCTTATTTTATTATTATTGATGAACCTTTTTTTTTAGAAACTTAGTCATCTTTTTCTTTGTGTTTAATTTTCATTTGTCCATAAAAAGTATTATGAAAATATATAGATTCTTTTAATTCTCATTATTTTATTATTAGTAGTATTATTATTATTATTTATTATTATTGTTATTATTATTATTATTATTATCAACATTGTTTTTCTTATTACTATTAGGATTCATTATTACTATTATATTATTATTGTTCACCACAATTTTATTTTTCTCAGCATCACAAAATCTCAACAAAAATATTCCTACCCACTCCCTCACCTACAGCTGTCATCCAACAATCACTAACAAAAATTCAGCCCCAATTCCACTCAGCCCCACTACATCCCAACGTACTACACAATTCCATTCCACTCACAACAGAAGTTTTTTTACAGCCTGTAATATTCTTTTTTTTGCAACGTACACAAATAGTACAACATATACCAGCTACCACACCATTTCATCAATTCTTCAGCCATACAACGTACATCCAATGGATTGTCTACGGCCCCACCCACAACGACCAACGTACGCATAATAGCCACAGTAATTTCATAGGATCGTGCAAAAATGCAACTCAACGCGTACACAGAATTTTCTCTGCCAGCCAATTCATTCTCACACAATCCTACCACAAACACAACCTTACATTTTTTCCAGTCACGTAACAAATACTCACAATTGATGCAACAAAATCCTCACGTTTTTCCTTCATTATACTGACAGCAAACCACTCACTCATCTTCATTTTCTGAAATTCAAAAATCAACAAATCATAAAAACCTCTCCATACCTTCAATCCATGCTCATAACAACCATTTCTGCAACGGTCTCATCCTATTCTCACTAACAACACACACATTTTCACCCTGTAAAAACACTCACAACAACAACATTTTTTTATAACAATTTCACAAACACAACCCTTAACACTCCACTCGTTTCATAACTACATCTCAGAATAAACACTAAACCGAAACCACCATCTCTTCAAACCTTCATCCTCCTATCTTCATCAAATCCGCATCACCATTCCATCCACCAAAATATGACCCACCGCAAATCTTCATCATCCCATCAAACCTCACCGACCCAACCGCCGGAACTGAGCAACCATCGCAGCCCTTCACCGCGGATCAAACAGAAACGCAACCCTTCCGCATCAACACTCAAAACCGCCACCAACCTTCAGACCGACCCTCAGCTTCCACCGGCCATCACCGCGTAGACCGTCGACCACCAAAACCAGAGACGGAGGCTCAGCCACTTCCACCGCGAGACCAACAGCAAGCCGGACAACCACCGCGCACGATCGAGAACCCGCAAAGCAGAACCAGACGAATCTGGCGGAACGAGCCGAAGAAGACGAAACCGCAAGCCGCGAAATCAGAGAGAAAGTTGATCGCACAAAGATCCGTCGTGAAGCGAGGCCTACCGAGATCCGCCGCCGCCGTAAACCACAGAGTGGGTATGTTTTTTCTGATACACGAAGAAGGTTTTGCTGCTTTTGTTATTTCTGAAAGATTGATTGTTTAACCTTTTAGTTTCTATTTTATTTATTTGTTTTTTAAAAAAGGTTTTGTATTTTTATTATATTCTTTGTTTTATATTTATTTGGGCCTTAGATCCATTTTTACAGGTTTGGTTTCTTCTGCATCATATTTTCTTTCTAAAAGTTAAACGCAAATTTCTGTTATATATTTTTTTTTATTTTTTTATTTTATTAATAATAATTGTAGCTGAGTCATTAACCTCCTTTGATTAATCTTTTTTTTTTCTTTTATTAACTATGTTAAAAAAATTGTTTCTATTAAGACCGGTTTGGGCTAAGCCCATTTAAGTGGTTTTGAGGCCTGGTAATTCTTTCTTTTCTCTCAGTTTATTTTCTAAACTGTGTCATGGTAATTTTGTTTTATTTATTTGTTGCCTCAATTTTTGTTAACGGTTTGCTGAGTTTTTGCAGACTCATATGATTCACTTCTAAACACACATCCAGACACACGATATATCTCCCTTCTCAATTGTTTATTCTTTTTTTTATAAAAAAAATATATATTATTTTCTTTATTTTTTTTCCTTCACAGATTTTCTTGTTTTTTTAATTGGTAGTTGGTTTAGGTTTTTGACTGAATGAGTTATTAATCTACGGGTCTTAATTTCTTATAATTTTATCTGTTGTTTTAAGGGCCAATGATATCATAAAAGGCCAATTTTTCGCCCGATTCTAATCGGTGATTTTTGGTCAATATGAGGCCTCCTTTGTATTTAGTTTTCCATTTTTATTATTTCGACAAAACAAACATGTATTTTAATTTAATTCAATTTATTTATTCTTGATTTTATTCAATTTATTTATTATTTATATTCATTATTTTATTTTTAATACAAGCAAATTCAATTTATTTATTCATTTATTTTCGCATAAAAAAATCACGATTCGACTCCTTATAGAATGGTTCCCATTTTGAACCGATTCTAAGGCAGTTCACGAACAAAATTTTGTCGCGTCCCGAAAAGGTCCAACGCCTTCGAATAGTTGCGCTCGAAAAAGGTCCAACGCCTTCAAATAGTTGCGTCCCGATCGAATAGGCCGAACGCCTTCGAACAGTTCAAAAACACACTGCACACACGCTTCCTCTTGGGCAAATTACAATGATACCTTTTATTTCTCGCAATCCCCTGTATTTATTTTGTACCCCTCTCCCTTTACTTTGTACGCAATTTACTTTCCGTATTTATTTTCGAATCCTTGGTCCAACGCCAAGCGATCTCACTTGCACACCTACACTTTATTTTCCAGTTATTTCGTTTATTAGGATCCTCATATCCTTGCGAGCCGAGCGCTTCGTGCTTCGCTAACAAACCACAAAAATAAACCTCCATTTGCATGCACCCTCTAAACCTCAAAAAACCAAAATGTTCCGATTAGATCCAAACCCTTGATCCAACGTCAAGCGGCTTTAGGAAATAAAAAACACTTTAATAAATACGAGAAGATCTGTACGCCACGAGCCTTAAGCGGTAGAAAGGGGGATAACGAGCTTTCGTTACTCGCTCCGATTATTTCGACGCAGGACACTCGTCTTGTTGGGCGAGATAAACTATCCATAGTCTTTAGTGCATTTCAACTCCTAAACCCTTTCATCGACGAAAGGTAATAAAATCAACAACCATTACCCTTAGTAGGCCGAACTACGAGGCTCTGACTTTCCCATTGCACACGGGAGTACGTAGGCACGAGGATCTCAATCCTTGCCGAGCACCTAGGGCCAATCTAACTTATAATTCAACTCATTTCCCTCTAGCAAGCAATTCGTTTAAGCGTAGACATCCTTTCGCGCGCGATAACTTAGATGGTTCCCATCGAGTACGATGGATGTAGGGGGTGCTAATACCTTCCCCCTGCATAACCGACTCCCGAACCCAGGCAATGGTTCCGTTGACCTTTATCCTCATCCTTTTCCTCCCGGGTTGTATCTATATCTTCCCTTTCCCTCTTCGGGAATAAATAGAATTAGGTGGCGACTCTTCGGTCCGTCCAGCGCGCGGCTCCGTCCATTCGGATCGCGTGAGGTCGTATTTTTCGGGGTACGACACATCCGCATCTCTATTCGGCAAAATTCAAGAGCACGAGTTGGAACTTGGAAGGCTCAAGAAGCATGAAAGTCAAGAGAAAAAGTCCAAAGGAATTGCTTTGAAGATTGACATGATGGATGACAAAGATGACGAGATCTCCGAAGATGAGAACTTCATGCTTCTTGTTAAGAAGCTTGGTAAGTTTTTTAACAAAAATAATAATTCTTCTTTTCCTAAAGAGAATAAACATTTCAGGAAGAAGGATGCATCCACATCAAATCAAGAAGTTGCATGCTATGAATGTGGAAAGCAAGGTCACATAAAACCGGATTGTCTAAGACTTACGAAGAAAGGAGGATTCAAAGGTAAGAAGGACTTCAAAAATAAGAAGGCTTATGTCGCATGGGATGACAATGAAGTTAGTTCCTCATCGGAATCGGAAAGCGACGAATGTGCAAATATGGCGTTAATGGCGTCACATCACTCCGATGAAGAAAATGATGAGGTTAGTAGTAACTTTTCAATTTATGAAAACGATGCACAAGAAGTCATAGATGAACTTCTAAGGGAATGTAAGACTTTGTACAAAAATATTTCATCCCAAAAGAAGAAAATATTATCTTTAGAAGAACAAAATGCATCTTTTGAAAAATACATTGAAAATGAAAAACAAAAGATAATGGATGAAAAACAAAGCCTTACATGTAAGAATTGTGAGTCATTGTCCTTTCAAATTGTTCAACTCAAAAGAGTTTTAGAAAGATATGAAAAAGGTCAAATTGGATTGGAGGAAATTCTTAGGCACCAAAGATATCCAAATGATAAAAGTGGCCTAGGATATTCTAAGTTTTCCAAACCAAGCACAAGTGAAACCATTTTCGTAAAAGCTAGTGAACAAATTGTTAAGGAAAAGACTAACAATTCCTAAACTATGCATCAAAGTCATAAAAGGAAAAGGATCATTAAGAAACAAAAATATGTTCCTATATTTAAAAGTCAATTTCAACCTATTTGCTTTTATTGTGGAATCAAAGGCCATACACCTAATGCTTGCTATGTGCGCAACATTGGTGTTGCTAAAGGGCATTATGTGTGGGTTGAAAAGGGTACTAACTATCAAGGACCCAAAGCAATTTGGGTACCTAACAATACTTGATTTTGTTTTGTAGGTATGCTTGAAAACAACTTCTACGCAATGGTATCTCGATAGCGGTTGTTCAAAGCATATGACGGGCGATATCAACAAATTTTCAAGTCTAACACTTAAGGCCAAAGGATACGTTACTTACGGTGATGATAATAAAGGAAGAATTCTTGGAGTTGGAACCATTGGTGCATCTCCTCATACAATCATCGAAGACGTCCTTTATGTGGAAGGCCTTAAACACAACCTTCTTAGCATAAGTCAATTGTGTGACAAAGGGTTCCGAATCAACTTCACAAAGGAGGAATGTTTGATAGAACACGAAGTCACTCATGAACTCTTGCTAAAAGGTAAACGATTTAATAACATTTTTATGATTTCTTTTGATGACTCTCTCTTGAAGGTGACGTGTTTAATGGCAAACAACAACGAGGCATGGCTTTGGCATAAGAGAATTGCTCACATACACATGGAGCATTTGAATATATTATTAAAGCATGATCTATTTGTTGGTCTTCCAAAGATGAAGTTTATCAAGGATAAGCTTTGTGACGCATGTCAAAAGGGGAAGCAAACCAAAAAATCCTTCATGAACAAGAAAGTGATATCTACTACAAGACCACTACAATTGTTACATATGGATCTTTTCGGTCCATCAAGAACAAAAAGCTTCGTAGGTAACGTTTTTGAACTAGTTATTGTTGATGATTTCTCTAGATATACTTGGACTTTGTTTTTAGTGCAGAAAAGTGATGCCTTTAAAGCATTCAAGAAGTATGCCAAGCAAATTCAAAATGAGAAGTCACTCTCAATTGTTTCCATAAGAAGCGACCATGGTGGCGAATTTCAAAATTCATCATTTGAAGATTTTTGTGAAGAGCATGGAATCTCTCACAACTTTTCCGCACCAAGGACTCCTCAACAAAACGGTGTAGTAGAAAGGAAGAATAGGGCACTAGTGGAACTTGCAAGGATAATGCTTAGCGACTCGAATCTTCCTAAATATTTTTGGGCGGATGCGGTTAGCACGGCTTGTTTTGTAAGTAACAGTGTCAATATTCGACCTATTCTCAAGAAGACCCCTTATGAGTTGTTCAAGGGAAGGAAACCCAACATATCCTTCTTCCACATATTCGGATGCAAATGCTTCGTTCTCAACAACGGTAAGGACAACCTTGGTAAGTTTGATGAGAAATCCGATGAAGGTATTTTTCTTGGATATTCTCTATCAAGTAAAGCTTTTAGAATTTTCAATAAACGTACTCTTACCATTGAAGAATCCATAGATGTTTCGTTTGATGAGACTAACCCCTCGAAAGAGGATAATATTATTGTGGATGATGATGATGATGTAGTAGATCTATCACAACAACAAAAGGAGATATCAAAAGAACAAGCAATATCACAAGAAGATAAGTCACCAACCATTGAAGAACATCAAGATCTTCCAAAAGAGTGGAGAACTCATAGAGATCACCCGATAGATAAAGTGATTGGTGATATTAGCCAAGGCGTTGCAACTCGACTCAATCTCAAGGATGCTTGCCTCAACATGGCGTTCGTGTCTCAAATTGAACCAACAAAAATCGATGAAGCCTTAGGCGACGATCAATGGATAATAGCTATGCAAGAAGAACTCAAACAATTCGAAAGGAACCAAGTTTGGACTCTTGTACCAAGACCGGACAACAAACATATCATAGGCACAAGATGGGTGTTCAAGAACAAACTTGACGAGAATGAGATCATAGTTCGTAACAAAGCAAGATTGGTCGCACAAGGATACAACCAAGAAGAAGGAATCGACTTTGATGAAGCATTCGCTCCGGTAGCAAGGTTAGAAGCAATTAGATTATTACTTGCTTATGCTTGTTCTATGAATTTTCAGTTGTACCAGATGGATGTCAAAAGCGCTTTCCTAAACGGCTACATCAATGAAGAAGTCTATGTCAAACAACCTCCCGGTTTTGAAGACTTCAAGAATCCCTCTCATGTCTACAAGTTGAAGAAGGCTCTCTATGGCTTAAAGCAAGCACTAAGGGCTTGGTATGATCGCCTTAGCAACTTCCTACGTGAGAAAGGCTTTACGAAAGGAAAGGTTGACAAGACTTTGTTCATCAAGAATCTCAAGGGCAACACCTTACTTGTTCAAGTCTATGTCGACGACATCATCTTCGGTTCAACAAACAAAGATCTCTGCGAAGAATTCTCTCTTATGATGCAAGGCGAATTCGAGATGTCCATGATGGGAAAAATGAACTACTTCCTTGGATTACAAATCAAGCAAACAAAGGATGACATCTTCATCAACCAATCCAAGTATTGCAAGGAGTTATTGAAAAGATTTGATATGGACAATTGCAACGAGATGTCTACTCCAATGGGATCCGGAACGTATGTTGATCAAGATCTTTTCGGCACTTCAATAGATATTACAAAGTATCGAGGTATGATCGGTTCACTCTTATATTTGACGGCGAGCCGTCCTGACATTATGTTTAGTGTTTGTTTGTGTGCTCGTTTTCAAGCTAATCCGAAGGAATCACATCTCACCGCCGTAAAGAGGATCATGAAGTATCTCAAAGGAACAACGCACGTCGGACTATGGTATCCTAAAGGTAGTACTTGTTCTTTAATTGGTTATTCTGACGTTGATTATGCAGGATGTAAGACCGATAGAAAAAGTACAAGTGGTACTTATCACATTCTCGGAAATGCTCTAGTGTCATGGGCATGCAAGAAGCAAGCATGCGTTGCACTTAGCACTGCCAAAACGGAGTACATCGCAGCAGGGAGTTGTTGTGCTCAAATCTTGTGGATTAAACAACAACTTCTCGATTTCGGTATAGATCTCGGTTGTATCCCTCTCCGGTGTGACAACACAAGTGCCATCAATATCACAAAGAACCCGGTCATGCATTCAAGAACAAAGCACATTGATATCCGACACCACTTCCTTCGAGATCATGTTTTAAACGGAGATGTAGATGTTACATTCGTGGATACACACAATCAACTCGCCGATATATTCACTAAACCGTTGGCTAAAGAGCAATTTTACAAGATTCGACGAGAACTTGGTATTCTCAATGAAGGTGACATCTAATCTTTACTTTAAAAAATTTCTTAGTGTATGTTCTATTGTATTTTATGTATGTCTATTCACTTTTTGGTCATAAAATGCTAGCACTCCCATTTCGCCGTTTTTCGTTTTTCTCACTTTCGTATACCCGAAAATAATCGGTTTCAAAAATTTTTTTGATCGAAAGTTGCGTTTTGATGAGTGCTAACACTTTATAAATTTTTTTTTATGAAAAAGTGATTATTCTTTGTCTAAAACATGCTGCTGGATTTTTCAAAAAATTCAAAATTTTTAACCGTTAACCGGTTAACCTATTACGTTAACCGGTTAACACATTCAAAACTTGGATTTCCAGCGCAGGTTTCAGCTTCTGTCTGTTTGAATTTTTTTTTGTTTTATTTGTTTTACTATGTTTTAATATATGATTCTAGTACATGTATTGCATGTTTGGTTCATTCTCTTTCACATGTTTTAAACTTTTCAACTCTTTGACTACCATAAAACACTATTTATCATCCTATTCCCGAAGGTGGCATAACCAATGACTTCCTCTACACCACCATCATGACACATCACCGAGAAGCTCAACAAAACCACCATGAAACCCAACGCACTCTCAAAAGTCTTCGGAAATTGATTATCGGTTCTCACAACCAAACCGAAGAGGAAGATGAAAGTGAAGCCGATAGTGAAGATGGTGAAGATGAAAGTGATGATATGTCGGAAGAGGAATGAACATGCATGTCTTGTTGTTTGTTTTTGTTTAAAATTTTTTGTTATAAGTCCTAAGTTTGTTAGGCAATTTTGATTTCGTTTCGATTATGTTTTCGTACTCTTATCCGTTTTTAATCCAATTATGTGTTTGTTATAATTGTGTTTTCTTGTATGCTTTCATACTAAGTTGCATCATGCTGATTTTTATGTTGTATTTTTCATATGTATGTTTGATCCTCTCTTCCTTTTTGCTAATGACAAAGGGGGAGAAGAGCTTTGGTTTCTAACATCTCTCTGTGCAGAATTTTACCTCTGTTTAGATAGGGGGAGCTGCTGGACATAGGGGGGTAAGCAAGTCTAGAACATCAATGATCGATCAAAGCTTGTACACAAATTCGCTCGGTTGTCATCATCAAAAAGGGGGAGAATGTAGAAGCATACTTCAAGCTCTTTGTTTTTTATGACGTTAACATTATTCAAGATCATTCCAGATTGCAAAAAGACGAGATGACAACAAACGATCAAGACCATGGCTATGCATCATCAATGGAATGTTTCCGATCGATTCAAGCTTTTGTGCTACTCTTTCAAGACTTGTCTCAAGGCTTAGGTATATCAATAATTACTTCTTAAATATAATATGCAAGTGTTCAACATAATCTTCATAATTTTTAATACATGTGAATATTTTTTGAAAAGAAATTGGAACTGGTTTAACACTTTAAACAGAAATATTTTTCTGTATTTTAACAGTGTTAACCGGTTAACCATATGGGTTAACCAGTTAACGGTAGCAATTTTTCAATTCTGTGGTAACGTTCATGGGCGTTAACCGATTAACCTATTTGGTTAACCGGTTAACACTGTAGAAATGTTGAAAAATTGTTTCTCTTCAAATTCAAATATTTTGTTAAAGTTATACCTCTTCATGATTTTATTTCATAAGATTTTATACCTTTTCAAAAGAAATTCTTTTTAAATTTTCATACCTTTTTGAATAGGTGTTTCAACTATTATAAATTCTAAAAATTTCAAATTCATAAACACCTCCTAGAAAATTTCAAATATTTTCATACAATCAAATTCACTTTATTCAAATTCTTTTCATCTTTCAAAAGTGTTCATAAGTTCATCTTTTTCATATTTTGTCTTGAACACTTGTGTTGAATATTTAGTAGTGAATTCTTGATTATAGGAGAAGATCAATTTTTATTGATATCTTTCATTGTACTCTCACTCAAAACAATACTATAGAAAGTGTCTTTCTATTTTGTGACTTGTGTTCCAAGGATTGTTTGGACATAAGGGTAAGTGTGGCAAGAGGATTATTCTTGCACACTTGTTTGTATAGTTTGCTAGAAAGTAGGCCTCACCATTGAAGGTGTGATAGGTTGTATTGTTCTAAAGAAAACTAGTGGAAATCTCTTTCGTGTTGAAAGGGGACTGGATGTACCTTCGGATTGTGAAGGGAACCAGGATAAACCTCTGTGTCTTCTTTACTTTTCTGCTTTACAATTTTTGTTCTTTAAACCGTAAAAGCAAAATCCATCCATCAAAGAAAAAGAATCGAGAAAATTTTGATAACACCTAATTCACCCCCCCTCTTAGGCGCATTCTGATTCTACAGTTTGTGCTTAAAGGGGTAGTGTCAATGCTATCTTGTGTGCAAGAGCTGGAAAAGAATGCAAGTGTCAGTGTAAAGAAATGTGAAATGAAGTGGAGTAGTGTCAGTGTAAGGAAATAGTCCATAGCTCAAGACTATGAGGCTTAAAGAATAATGCTGGAAGAGGGGGGAATATACAAAGACTTTTGTTCGATAGCAGTTAAGTTATGCCTATGTATCCTCTCGTGCAATGAGGAAGTCAAAACATTGTAGTTCGACCTAAAGAGACTGGAAGATAGATTGACTTGTGAACTGCTCACTTGTCCATGCTCAAGTGCATGACCTGTCTGGCTCAGGTGCAAACTGTCTTGCATTAGAAGGAAGAAGCGAGTTCTCGTTTATGAGTGAAGATGATGAGAAAAGAATCCCGGAGGAGACGATTATTGTTTGTTTTTGTGTTTTCAATCTTTTATTGCTTTTTGTGTTTTTCATAAGAAAATGAGCTTAAGCCTAAACCAAGGTTTAGTAAACTCATCACATCCTCCCTGTGATTAGGGGTAATGAGAAAACCTTAAGTATGAAGTAAACACCTCACACTTAATCACCATGATGTAGGATTAAGATCATTAACCTACTTGCATTTATTTAGATGTTTTTGGTGTTTTTGTTTAGTGTTAAGTAATGAGTTTAAGTCATAATCAAAGATTTAATGGACTCATTACACTATCCTAATAGAAGGATAATAGATGAGAACATTTAAGCTGAGAAAGGCTCCTCAACTTAATCCATGATTAGGGATTAACCTCATGACAAAACAAAACCTTTTATTAAATGGATTTTAGTTAATGGTAAGATTAAGAAGTGGATTTTATAGTTTGTAAGACAACTTGAGGGGGACTTGTCCATTAACACTAGGGCTAGTCCTTCTTAACCAATTAAGGAAGAATTAGAACCCTAATGCAAGGCCCAAGTTACAAGCTTGATGTCTTAGTGATTATTAGATGGATTGATTAAAGGATTTAAACACATTAAGGGTTAAACACTTAGGATTAAAGTTATACACTCCATCCTAATAGAAAGATGCAGGCATAACCATAATCACAATGTCTGTTAGAATGCGTCAATCAAATACTCGTAGCTTAAATTATGATTTGCATAGTGAACATGTATCAAATAACTATTAATGTTGAAATTAAAATACGAATTTAAATTAAAGGCAAAAACAAACTAAAATAAATAAAAAAACACACTAAAATAGTAAAAATAATAAAATAAATTAAAGAAATAGAATGTGAATGAAGATGCATTGATTAATTATAAAAGAAGATTTTGAATTTTATTGGTCGGAGACTATCTAGGAGAAATTATGGGCAAAACGGTTTAGAAGTGCTTAAATTGTTGGGAGCTAAATGATATCCTTAGTGTGATAGTGGCCAATGCATCCTCAAATGATGTTGGAATTCATCCCAATTTTTTAAACCATTTAAAATAAATTAAACTGATTTAAAAGTATGAATGTCCCAAACTGGTTTTAAACCGAATTACAACTAATTTAAGAGATTAACTATTTTTTTTTGTTAAAATGGTTTATAACTTAACTTCTTGAACTGACCTCTTGAACTATGAACACCACTAATTTAAAATTATTATAATCTGTATGATTTGTGGCTCTTTTAAATTTACGCTACAACTACTTAAATTTTGACGATATTTTATAGTAAAAAGTCTAAATAGTTAGAGAGAAAATAAAGTACATTTCATATTTTAAATAAAATTTAATTTAATAAAACTAAATAAGTCTAGTCTAATTATTATTGTGTATCAAATGAAAACTTATTCCACCCCAATCTTTTAATCTAAAAATCACTTCTTATTTTTAAGTATCCATATAATTCACTTTATTTTTCAATTATAAGCTAAAAATATATGTATAAGCTAAAAATATTGTCCTGGTCGACGAAAAAGATTATATATATATATATATATATATATATATATATATATATATATATATATATATATATATATATATATATATGAATAAACTGATTGTTTTTGTGATTAATGACTATTTTGATTGAAGAAGAAAATTTTATTACAAGAAAATATATTTAAAAATTTCTCAAATATATAAAACTCATTTTATTAATATTGATATTTTAAAACTTAACGAGGAATAGAATAATATTGGAAAAAAATTTAAACCAATAAGGTTGAAAAAAAATTTAAACCAATTTTATAACTAAGAAACTGGTGATAATAAATAAATAGAACAAAACTCACACACATGTCATGTAGAATACAACACATAGAAGTTATGCGGAGAAAAATATTTTGACCGTGAATTTATCACATTTAATAAGGCATGACTCGTGGGTAGTTTGGATCATCTTTATTGGTGGTTGAAACTGAATTTCATAGTTTGGATCATCTTCTAAACAAAGTTGGATTGTGCGAAATACATTTTGAATTTTATTTTTTGTTTGAGTTTTTTTTGTTCTTTCACTTGTGTAACTTTTGATATTTACTTTTGGTATTTATTTTAGTTTACGCTTTAATTATAATTTGCCAAGACTTAAGGTGGAGCAAATCATAGACTTTTATAATGGATTTTTCTACTCCTTAAACCTTTTAAAAATTATTTTTGGATTACTTTTTTCACCGAACTACCTAGATTTCTAGAACAGAATTTCGCTACCATCACCAAGGCAATGTGAGAGTTGGTCCACAAAATTATCACCACATGAGCCATCATTGAAAGATAAAATATCCATTCACCATAATAAACAGCGGTAGCTGGCAGTTACAATTACTTTGGACAATTGTTTTTACGACATTGTCGTAACGAGCTGCAATAATACCACTCCATAACGCATCTTTCTCGTTGAGAAACCTTGATAGCCACTTAGCTAATAACGATTTGTTGAATAAGCTAATATTTTTGACACCTATGCCCTGCAAATATTCCTCCAGCTTACCCAAACAATTCTGCGTGCATCTTTCGAACCACACCACAAAAAACGTCTTTGGATAGCGTTAAGCTCCAAAATGACTTTCCTTGGGATTTTGAAAAAAGCAAGGAAATGCACCAGAATATTCTTAAGAACATAATTAATTAGCGTAATCCTACCGCCCATGGACAAAAGCTTACCTTTCCAACTAGTCAGCCTCATCTTCATACAATCAATGATCGGTTGCCAAAAAGATATCCTACGATGATTGCCACCGATGTAAACTCCCAAGAATTTGAATGGAATGAATCCAATCTTGCAAAATAGAAATTGTTGAGCCGCATATACATACGATTCCTCCATAGTGATACCAAACAAACATCTTTGGCCAATGTTGATCCTAAGGCCATAAATCAATTCGTAACCCTTTAAGATTGCCTTTAGAGCCCAAAAGTTATTCCTCAAACTGTCCCAAATTATGACTGTATCATTCGCATATTGCAATATGTTATAAGACATAGAATCATTAATCTTGAAGTCAAGAAGCAAACCAACTGAGACCGTTCTTTTAACCATAAGAGACAACACTTCACCAACCATAGAGAATAAGAAATGAGAAGGGGTCTCCTTGACAAAGCCCCCCTCGACACCAAAAAATCGTCCGTAGGACTTCCGTTGATAAAAACCGAAAGGAAGCTATTCATAATCGTGCCTTCCATCCAACTCATCCATTTCACCCCAAAACCCATAGCCACCATAACTTGCTTTAGAAAATTCCAATCCACACAATTGTATGCTTTCTCGAAATTAACCTTTAAAAGAATACAACTCCTATTTTTCCTCTTCGAAAAAATGATAATTTCATTTAAGACTAAAACACCGCCCAACAATTGTCTACCTTGAATAAATGCAGTTTGCAAAGAAGAGATCAACTTCCCCAAAATGCGCTTTAATCTCACAGCTAATGGTTTAGTGATAGTCTTGTACACACAACCAATGAGAGATATGGGACGATAGTCGTCAAAATTAATTATCCTTATTAAGTATCAATGATAAGAATAAGGAAGAAAAAACTTTTGATAACCAAACAGAGGACTGGAATTCCATAATGCAGTTTGTAAAATCATAGCCAATATGATCCCAACATCTCTTGATGAAATCTCCGTTAAAACAAACCGGGCCAGGAATTTTATTTCCACCGTCTTCGAAAATAACCTCTCTAATTTCTTCAATGCAAAATGGTTCCTCCAACATAATAGAATCTTCCAAAATGAGAGTATTGATACCTGAAAAATCGAATTCAAGCTTAAGAGTTGTAGATGCTAGGAAGCGCTCCTTGAAATGCTCTTTATCAGCATCTTCACCTACTGCACATTGTCCATCCAACGCGAATTGACAGAGACAAAAGAAATTGTATTAATTCTGGTTCTACGATTCAGCAAAGCATAAAAGAATTTTGCATTTTGATCTCTATCAAAAATCCACTTGGCTCGCGCTTTTTATCTAATTAGACTATCTGTGATATGCAAATTCTTCCACAAGTTAATTTGAGCTTGTTGTCTTCTATGTAAATCTGCCTCAGAAATGTTCCCATTATCTCCATCCACCAAATCCTCAACTTCATTAATAATATCAGCTTCGTGTTCCACGTTTAGGTCTAGCCAACCGAAAACACTAACGTTCCACCAACAAAGCCTTTCTTTGAGCAACTTGAACTTCGTAATCAAGATGTATGTAGCCGTAACTTGAACCACAAAATACTTCCACTCTGAACTAACAAATTTGATAAAATTTGGATGGTCAAACCAGCAATTGTGAAGACTTTAAAGGATTTAGGTCCCCAATTTAAATTCCTAGCCTTGAGACAAACTGTCCAGTGATCCGAGACGTCTCTATTACTCACCATTTGCATAACTGTATTCCAATCTTTCAATAATTCATTAGGTGTATTAGAATCCTGTCTAAACGGCTGAAACTTTTATCATTAGATGAGAACCAAGTGAATTTATTACCCGATGTTGGTAAATCAACCATATTTAAGAGATCAATAAATAACCTAAAGTCCTCCATCTCCACCTTGTTGTATGCACACTTTTTATTACTGTCGTCATCAATCTTTACAGCATTAAAATCCCCAGGGAGAATCATCTCCCTAGGAGCCATATTAGACTTGCATTTTAGAATATTCAACCACAATCTTCTCATATCATTCAAACCACAAGGGGAGTAAATATTTACCAAGTAAATGTTTTTCATGTTCCACAAAGCATTCAAACCCAAGAAGCCCTGACCACGAAAACTAGAAATTATAGTAAAAAATCCTTTCCTACAGATCATCAGCATTACACCAAAAAGACCCAATGAATCAGTTGCAGATAACTCGTGATTAGAGCCACCCCACAGGCAGTCAACAAGACTACCCACCATGTGTTTGAATTTAGTCTCTTGTATTAAACAAACATTTTCCTTACCTCTATTTAATACCTTTGATTCTATTTCTCTTTACATAACCACCACATCCTCTAATGTTAAAAGTCACCAAATTCATGTACGCAGCCTTTTTGTCACCTTCTGAATTGACTTAGAGTGTGTTTGGATGAGGTAATTGAGAAATTTTAAGAAATTCAAAATTTTAAGTAATTTAAATGATTCAATTGAAATTCATTCATTTTTAAATTCTATTGTTTGGATAAAGTATTAAAGTGATTCATTGTTAAATTTTTGGGTCATTTTCATAAAGTTTAAAAATTTTGGACCAAATTTTAAATATGAAAAATAGTGACCATTTTGCAATTTTTAAAAATTTTAAGGACTGATTTGTAATTTTTGAAAAAATTTAGGGACTCATTTGCAATTTTTTAAAATTTAAAGGACCAATTTGTAAAAATATGAAAATTATTAGGGACTTATTGTAATATTATTGAAAATTTTGAGGATAAATTTGAAATTTTTATAAAATATGAGGACCATCTTGCAAATTTTAAAAAATTATAATAAATAATTTAATAGTCATATTATACAGAGTGATGAAGCAATTTGAAATTCTCTACTTTTTGGTGTCATTTTAAATTCCTTAAATTTAACATGAATAAAATACTCCATAAATTTACATCATTTTAACAATTCTCCATATTTTGTATCCAAACAATGGATTTTAGTCAAGTCATTTCAAATTCCCTCAAAAAATTACTTTCCCCGTTAAATTGCAATCTTATATGATATAAAAATCATAAAGAATATTTTATTTTAACAAAACTAATTGTAATATAAGTTAGTGTAGTTAATTATTATGCATCAAGTGAAAACTTATTCCACCCACCTTAAATATTTTTTTAGTAAATACTTTTACTTAATAAAAAAATCATATTCAACTTTAAGCAAATATATCTAACTTAAATCTTTTTAATTTATTTGTAAATAATTATAGACTAAAGAAAAAATAAATAAATAATTTTCTTAAATAAGTATGCATACATGGACATTGAAACCCATTTAAATTATTACAATTTTTAAAGTAATTTTAATCATTACTATCCAAACAATTTATTATTCAAACTTAAATCATTTTATTTTCAACTCAAATTTATTACTCCCTCTATTTCATGTTAGTTGTCGTTTTAGAAGTTTTTTTTTCCTATTTATGTGTCGTTATGTTTTAATGTAGCAATTTGTCAATTACATCCTTATTTTATCAATAACTCCACTTTATTTATTTTTATAAAAAAAAAAATTTCTTAATATATGTAATAATTCATTTCACATTTTCCATAAAATTCTCTTTACATAATATGTACTCCCATTCCCATAAATAAGTCCAATTCCCATTAAAAGTAATGGCTGGTCAATGAAAATTAAATTCGAGCAATAGGTTACAGTGTAACGTAGAAACATGTATTAGCATTAAAAAATTTCAAATGAACAAATTTATCAATTGAAGAAAACTCTGTAAAAAGGATTAGTATAATTGTTTAAATTATCAAGTGCAAAACAAAAGAACTCTGGTGGAAATAACAAAAGACTTCATGGATGTTCAAAAAGAAGAAAGAGTGGAAGACTCATTGGAGCAAGAAGAAGTTAAAACAGTTGAAGACTCTTTTGACAAAATACAAGAACAAGATGACAAAAGAAGAATCAGAAGAAGTATTATCAAGAGCTGAACAAGATGACAACGAAGAAGCAGAAGAAGCAGAAGAACTATATGAATTTGATTTGAATAAATTTCCTGAAGAAGAAGAAGGAGAAAAAACGGAGAAGAATCTTCCCACCATGCAGAGATTTGACCTGTGATAAAAAAGATGTTAAAAAAACTTCTTCAAAATTTTACTGAAAAGCCTTTGTGGATTAAGTATGGAGTATCTCATTTTAGATTTGGCTTAAGTGCATAAGTTGTAGGAGGAGTTGTTTTTTTTATTGAATAAGTATGGAGAATAATTCCTTGTTATTGCCTTTTTTCAGTGTTTTCAAAATCGGATCGGACCGGCCGGACGGACCCGGTCGAACCTGGAATCGGACCAGGTACCAGTCTAGCTTGCTATGCGGATCGTCCATGTCGTTTGACCGTCCAAAACCGGATCGGACCTCAAAAACCGGGGAACCGGCGATTCAAATGTACTTTTTTTTATTAAAATAAACTTACCTCAAAACGACGTCGTTTTGAGTTTTTAAATAAAAAAACAAAAAAAAACGCAGACATAAGCAAATCCCTAATCGCAATAGACGAAAAAAATACATTTTCAGTTTCATCTTGTTCATTTTCTTCCTTCTACTGCCCCAAAGAAACACAATAGACGAAAAAAAGCAAATCCCTAATCGCATGCCATAGCCTCTTCATTTTCAGTTTCAGGTTCCTCGTCTTCCTTCTGTCATCTCTATTCATGATTCATCTTGTTTAGGATTAATTTATGGTTTTTATTTTGATTCTAAAATACAGATTCATCTGGTATTTTATAAGATGACTTTTCTGCTCTTTTTCTTTTCACTATAGTTGTGTTTGTTTTCTTGAATTGACTGCTCTCTAGGGGAGTAGAACGTTTTGTTCCTATCACTCCACCTTTCATAGTCACCCAAATTAGGAATCTTTTGAACATTACAAATTAGAAATCAACCCTGTTAGGAATTAACCCTGTTAGGGATTAAAATTAATTAACATTAACTAATCACTCTAATTAAACTCTAATCACCCAAATTAGGAATCAACCTTGTTAATCCCAATTGGTTTAGCATAAACGTTTATGAGTCTTTCGATAATAAAGAGGTTATAATGTAGTGGTAGGAATGAAAAGAAAGAAATGTTTTTTTTATGCTTGGTTGATATTGTAGTGGTAGGAATAAAAAGAAAGAAGTGTTTTTTTTATGCTTGGTTGATATTAACTCCACATTATTGGTTTGGTGATATAGGATATATATACTATATCTTTTAATTTTAGTGAACACTAAAATAAAACCATATTATGCATTCAAGAAATTAATAGTTATAAAAATTCATTATATGAAATGAAATTTTTTTAAATATACGTGAAATTTTTGAAAGAAGAAGAAAATTTGTTTGATTTATATTTCCTAGAAATTGTTTTCTAAAACTGTTTCAAAATTTCCAGTTTCCTAAATAGTAAAATCAAAACAGCTAAATAGTTTTTAACCATTTGTTATTGTTGATTTCTATTATAAACCTTGGTTTCCTTGGTATTTAAGTGTGTTTATTGGCAATTTTGAATTATTTGACAGTGTCGCTCCCCGGATTTTCATTCTGGTGCAAACGCGAACTATCGGCGATGTTGGAGGTTGAGGTTGAATAGAGTCGCCAGCTAGGCATTTTTATCCCGAAGGAAAGGTGATGCTGCCTAAACCTAGAAAGATATGGATAAGACGGTTGCGAACCAAAGAGACTGGGAAAGGGGGTTGGTTACAACCTGGGAAGGTATTAGCACCCAGATCGTCCGTCATACTCGGCGGGATCCACGCTTACAAGATTGTGTTTAAAAAGGGTAAGTGTATGTGTTATCTGTGTGCAAAATCTAGGGAAAGAAAGTACAGGTGTCAATGCAAAAGGTGTGAATTGCTCAGGAACTGAGGCTTAAAAAGAAGGTTGAAAAAGGGGGAAGACACAAAGACTTATGTTCGATAACTGTTAAGTTATGCCTACGTATCCTCCCATGCAATGAGGAAGTCAAAACACCGTAGTTCGACTCAAAGAGACTTAGAAATAAATTGACTGTGAACTACTTGTTTGTTTATGCTCAAGTGTGTGACTCGTCTGGCTCAAGTGCTAATTGTCTTGCATTAGACGGAAGAAGCGAGTTCTCGTTTATAGAATGAGTGTGATGAGAAAAGAATCCCGGAGGAGACGCTTATTGTTTGTTTTTTGTGTTTTCAATTTTTTTTATTGTTTTTGGTGTTTTTCATAAGATAAGCTTAAGCCTTAATCAAAGGTCGTAAACTCATTATATCACCCCTGATTAGGGATAATGAGCCTACTTAAGTGTGAGATAAGCATCTCAACTTAATTACCTTAATGATGAAGGATTAAGATCATTAACCTACTTGTGATTATTAAGATGTTTTTGGGTTTTTGTTTAGTGTTAAGTAATGAGTTTAATCTCCAATCAAGGATTAGTGAATTCATTACACCATCCTAAGAGAAGGATGATAGATGAGAACACTTAAGCTGAGCAAGACTCCTCAACTTAATCCATGGTTAGGGATTAAATTCATTATATAACAAACCTTTATTAAATGGATTTTAGTTAAAGGGTGAGATTAAGAAATGGATTTTATGGTTTGTAAGACAACTTGAGGGGGACTTGTCCATTAAACAATAGGGTTAGTCCCTCTTAACCATAAGGAAGAGATAGAACCCTAATGTAAGGCCCAAGTTACAAGATAAAGTCTTAGTGATTATTAATGTGTTTTGATTAAGAGGTGTAAACAAATTAAAGGTTTAACATTAAGGATTAAGGTTATACACTCCCATCCTAAGATAAGGATACAGGCATAACCCTAATTCCAAAGTCCTAAAGCTTTAAGAGTTTAGCCTCTGATTAAGAGATGAGAAGAGAGACTCAAGGAAACTCAAAGGTAAAAAATCTAGGGGAAACTATACACAACCCTAAAAATTAAAATGCTTAGATATCCTATGGTTTTTGAGGCTTAAGAGAAAAGATCTTCAAGGCCACCAAGGAAGGGAAGCAGATGAAAAGAGAAGAGAGGGAAGAATAAGTTACTTACTTCCTAGAGAAGATAAGTAACTTAGGAGGAATGAAAGGACCAACAGAAACACAAGTGAAGCAAGTTCACTCCAAATACAATTAAAGGATTCAAATGCAAAGGAAAGAAGAGGTGGGAGGTGAAGGCAAATCCACCTCCCAGACAACTTACCAAAACTTCCTGAAGTGTTAGCACAAGATGCATAAGATGCAAATGCAAAAGGAAACAAAGCATATGAAGGTGAAAAGACCACAATAAGAAGTGTAAATGCAATGCAAATGGTGTATGAGATGATGCAATGCATAAACATGTCATGTATATGATCATACAAGAGAATGAGTGCAAATGAAGCATGTTAGGAGCATGAAAACACATAGAAGTTCATGAAACAAAATGAATGAAAACTATGCCAAAATGATGCAACAATGATCAAGTAATGTTTCAAACATATCCTAAGATTTCTAAGATGACATACAAAAGAATGGAATGGCATGACAAGTTCATAAGCTCATGATATGCAAAGAAGAATGCAAATGAAGATGCAAAATTAGGGTTTTAAGACAACATGAGATGCATATGACCAAAACAGAAGAATTCATCATGATAAAAAATTGAAATTGAACTCAAACAAACCCTAAACATATACAAGATCACACTCCAAAGGAGAAAGTCAGAAGCTAACCCTATGCAAAGTTATGGAATTTCTAAGTTAGCTAGGGTTTTTGGGTGATTCTTAAGGGAAAATGCAAATCAAATTGAAAATGCAATGCAAAAATATGAGATAAATAACCTAGAAACTAGATGCAATATGTGAAACAATGAAAAAATAATCAAGTTCAAAATCATCATGGTTAGGCAGAAAAAAATTTCAAGTTAGGGTTAAAAAATGTGAAATTTAAGAGCCCTAATTCAAAGAAAATTGTGAAAATGTGATCAAACTTAAAAAGCAATTTGTATGGTGAATTTGATAATGTTTCTAAATGTTTAAGAAGGCTTCATGAATTTTTTTGGTGATTTTTAGAAACCTAAATGCATATTTAATTAATTAAAATCAATTAATTAATTAAATAAAACATTTAAATATTTTAAAAATACTTTTTTAATGCAAAAATTAAAAGAAAAAATGTTTTCAGGTTAAGAAAAATATTTGAAACAAAAATGCAGAAAATGATATTTTTTTAAAGTGTTTTGGTATTTTAAATAATTATGTAAAAGAAATTGCAAGAAAATGAAAATAAAATGAAATAAATGGAAAATCAACTGATCCAGTGGTTGAGATTCAAACATGAGGGGAGTCAGTTGACTGTGCGCGCTATCCAATGGCCAACATTCAAACTGAGTTAATTAATTAGGATTTAATTTAATTAATTAAATTAGGGCTAATGACATGATTTGGGCCATTCATCCACTAATTAAAACACGCATCCAATGGTCCACATTAAATCTGGCACTTAAACCCTAATTAAAACCCTAAACACTTTTAGGTGACCGGAGCAAGTTCCGTTCATCTTCTCCGGTGAGCTCTTCACCCTAACTCACTCCCTAGGCTACCCCAGACCCCATAACTCTCCAGAATCATCCCCCAAACAACTCTGAACAAGAATCAAGCCATAAAAATCATTTTTATCGCATCAAAATGAAGAATCGAAGAAAAACGTTTTCAGATCAAAAAGTTTCAGAACATCAATACATCTTGGTTTCTCAACCATTTTCAAAAATAATCATATCACCATGATCAGAGGAATGCATAGATTCATTTTAGAACTTAAGACAAGAGTTCTGGAAAAAAAAAGTTTGAATGAACTACCTGAGATGAAGCTTTCACTCCTTGAGCTTTCTGGCCTCTTTCTTTGTTCAATCCACCTCCAATGAACTCCCTGATGATGTTGCAATGCTTAGAACAAGTTTATGTGGCTTGGTTTGAGAGATACAGCTCCTCTGCACCAGGAATCGTGTTTTTGTTTGGCTATGTTTCAAGGCTTTTTAAAGGGTGTTTTGTGTTCTATGGACCATTTAGAGATGATTGGTGAAGTTTGTTTTGAGGTTTGTGGCTTGTGTGATCAGGTTCGAAGAGATGAAGGTTTTGGGTATTTTTTGCAATCTGAGCTTATGGGATGATTCGGTCCAATGTGTGTTATGAAATGAGTTGCTTGAGGCTTGTATGTGATGTCTTGATTGGCCAGAGGAGTTGGTGTGACACAGTTTGATTGGTATGGGCAAATTGCAAAAAGTCAAAAGTTTTGGTACCTGTAAGCTCATAATTTCGACACTTTGAAATTTGAGACATGAAGTCATTTCTTTTGCCGAGAGGATGATCAGTAGATAAGGAAAAGAAGAAGTGAAGATATTCAGGAGATCTTGACGAGGTTAAAAACTCAAGTGCTTCGACAGGAGGACAAATAGTGTTCTGGCAAGCCAAGTTTGGAAACTTGTTTATAGTTTGGCATTTGTCAAGATAAGTGTAGTTTTCGACATTTCGACAGAAGATGTTTGGCAGAAGCATTGGTTTGTGAAGTTTGAAGAGTTTCTTCTTCTTCGACACTTCGACAAGTGAAGAGATGCAATGTTTCGCCACCAAAGGGAAGAATTCAAATTTGAAAGTTGCAAACCTTTGACAATTGGACACATGGAAGCTTCAGAGAAGAGAATTGCATGCAGGCTGACATTTGTCATTTAGTTAGAATTTTCCCGTTCTAGGCAGTTATTTTGTTTGTATATAAATAGGATAGTTTATGTTTAGAATGCGTGTGTGAAAACTTATACAAAAATCCTGTAAATACTCTAAGTACCCAGCGTGAGAGAAAATGAGTCTGATATTTGGAACAATGTATGTGTTGAACACCATTTTTCTTTCAAGTTATTTAAATTATTAGTTTGTTTCATCAAGTTATTTTATCTTCAGTTTTATTTACTTTTCTGCAAAGTTTTACATCATTTCGCCATTTTCTTACTTTTGTTCAAACTTTAACTTTATTTTACTTTCAAAATCAAAGCATTTAACATTTTGACATTATTAACAAAACAAACCACAAATCATTAACAACACTAAGAGTATTTCGACAAACAATTGCACATGTGTCCTAGGACTTGTTTGGTTGGTCCTGCAAGTAACCCAGTTTTCTAAGAGATTGGTTAACCAGAGGTTGTTCGTCAGAAATCACAACGAACAAATTGGCACACCCGGTGGGACTAGTGCAATTAATAAGAATTAATAGAGAATCCTCTTAGTCAAAAAGTTCCTTGCTGCGTTGTATGATTCTTAGAAGCGGTAAACTAGCCGTAACCGACGTAGAAAGACCAAAAAGAACAAGAGGAAGAAAGATGGCTAACTTGCCAAATACTTCAAACAATCCTAACGAAACCATTCCAGTTTCCAATCCTATCCCTTCGTCAGAAGGAGTAGCAGTTTCTGGCCCTGTTTTAGAACAGATTAGGCCTCCATTAGTGGATTCGATACCAACGAGTTCAGGGTCCCAAAATGCGCCTAGTTCTTCCACCATGGGACACTCAAGGCCTATGGGAACCCCTCCTCCTGGAGGAAACACCTTTAGGCCATTTACTAATTTTTTCATGCCCATGTCTGGGAGAGAACAACCATATGGAATGCCAACTTCAATGATGGCAAACTTACATAATTCATCACCATTATTTTCTGATGTTATGGTTCAAATGTCTTCACCATTGCAAGGATCGGGATATGGTGGAAATGGGAGTAGATTAAATCAGGTTCCACCTGGATTCCATATGCCAACCATGACGAACCATTTGGCGCAAGTAATTCGTCAACAAATGGATGAAAGTAACCATGATATGGTGCAGGCATTGACACAACAAATAGGGGAAGTGTTTAATCCTTTAATACAAAATACTACCCAAACAAACCAGATATTGGCAGAACAAATGGCACGCATTGCTGACTTTTTTGGAGTCGCTCAAGCACAGCAAAGAATGCAATTGAATCAAAATCTTGCCAATAGGCCTGTCGAAGAGGAACTTACTATAAACCAAAGGCCATTAGGAAACCCTCAAGAAAATCCCAGGGGCCAAGAGGTAATAGTCGAACAACCTCATGTAGAAGAACCCATTCGACAGGAACCTAGAAGAATAATAGTCCAAAGGGACCAAAATGTTGATGAAATATTACAGCAGAGAATGCGTTACAACAATCTACCTGTTGAAAACAATATTGCAACCATGGTTGAGAGAATAATGGCGCAAAATGGAGTAAACGTAGGATTACAAAGGCCTAGTTATACTTCCCCTTTGTCTGAATATGTTTTTCAACAAGAGTTACCACCAAGGTGGAAAGTCCCCAAATTCACCAAATTCTCAGGGGATACTAGTGAGTCCACCATAGAACACAGCGCGTTATTTGATAGAGGCAGGAGAGATTGCTAATAATGAGAACTTAAGGATGAAATATTTCCCAAGTTCTTTGACAAAAAATGCCTTCATTTGGTTTACTTCTCTGCCTGCCACTTCAATATTTACATGGACCCAATTAGAAAGATTGTTCCACGAACAATTCTATATGGGACAAACTAAGATAAGTTTAAAAGAATTAGCACGTGTCAAAAGAAAATTCTCTGAACCTATAGATGATTATTTGAATAGGTTTAGATTGTTAAAGACTAGATGTTTTACACAAGTGCCGGAACAAGAATTAGTCGAAATGGCTGCAGGGGGTCTGGATTATTCCATAAGGAAAAAATTAGATACCCAGTACTTGAGAGACATGGCACAACTAACAGATAGAGTAAGGCAAATAGAAAGGCTAAAAAATGAGAAATTCAGATCAAATAAAAACAAGAAGGAAAGAGTGGCCTATGTAGGAATAGTTCAGGAAGAAGATTATGACGAAAACGAACCAGTCACTTTCGACCAGCAAGAAGTTGATCTGGCAGAACTAAAACAAGGCCCTCCATATTCCTGTAAAGTTTTAGCCTCGTCGAATGGAAAAAATCCAGTCGACATGGAAAAGAATGACAGGTTTCCTAAAAGAACCTACACATTCGACATCACCAAATGTGATGAAATTTTCGATTTACTAGTTAAAGATGGTCAGTTGATAAAACCAGCAGACACTAAGGAGCCTCCTGTAGACCAACAGAAAAAGAGAGGTTTTTGCAAATACCATAATTTTTTGGGTCATAAAACTTCTCAATGTTACCTTTTCAGGGATCTTGTCCAGAATGCAATCCAGAATGGAAGGTTGAAATTTGGAGACAAAGCTAAGCAACAGATGAGGATTGACTCCAATCCCATGCAGGTTGTGGAGGCCAACTATGCTGAGCCAGAAATGGTGAATGTGGTCGAAATGGAAGTCATGGCTGAGGAAAGTTTTGAAATGGTAGAAGCTACTGAAGGTTTCGACGCCAACTTCACCATGATAGAGGCTGCTGAGGTCTTCGACACCCATGTAAATGTGGTGGAGGGTGCTGATGACCTTACTGACCAGACTGAGGAAGAAGAAGTCAAAGCTACTGAAGGCTTCGACAAAGAGAACGCCACTGAAACTACTGAAGGTTTCGACGAAGGGAACACAGTCAAGGCTGGTAGAAGTTTTGACAAGAAGAACTGTGACAGAGATGCTGAGCATGGAGTGGTCTGGGACACTCTAGGAGAACCCAGTGGGAAGTTTGACTTCATGGTGAAGTATTCTGCACCACCAAGCTCCAAAACTGACATCAGTAAAATCAAACCCACAGGATGGGGAGACTTTTTCAGAAGTGATAATGAGGAAGAAGATAACAAAGCCCTCATTACCCAAAAAGAGGCCATTGAAGGCCTTAGTCATGGCAAGATCAAGGAGACAGAGATTGCTGACAATGTCCACATTGTCGAACCAATAAATAGAAGCACCACCAAGACTAAAGAAGATTATGCCGAAGGTGTTGTGCAGAAACCCCCTCATGGGATTCTATGCAGAACAATGGAAGACCCAAAAGAAAAGCCAGTTGCACAATGCTGCAAGTTCATCCATTGAAGCTTGCACCCAAAAGGCATGATAAATCAGTTAGAAGAGAATATCCCTGAGGAAATGATGCTAGTCGAAAAAATGAATAAACTAAAGATCACAAGTGAGCAGAATGCAGGGATTCATATGGTAGAAGTCACTCAGAAGATAGGACCAGACACAAACAGAAAGAACCATCAGGAGAAGCATCAGAAGTTGGTTTATCCAGAAGAAAATGAAAGTCTTGTCGAATTCATCCAGAGGTGCCAGAGGAAGAATGCAGAAGTTATGCTTTTCCCAAGGTGCAGCGCTGTGTTCGACAGGAAAGCAGCTAATGACTTAGAAGCAGCAGAAAAGACCAAAAAGAAAAGGAACTGGGGAGCAGCCTCACCAGTCAGAAAGGAAAGGTTCGACCCAAGAAGAAGGGAGCATCATGACCAAAGAATGGGAGAAAGGCGTTACAGCACCTATAAACCATCCAACAAACCGAATGATGACAAATGGGTCCAGCCTATAAGGGATGCCCAAGGTCAGAAGAGGTGGAAAAGTTTTGAAGTGGATAGGGGTGCCTCAATAGAAGTGAAAAAGGAGGTAGAAAAAGTAAAGCCAAAGTACGTCTCTGAAAACTACAATGGGAAGAACCCTATGTCCAGGTCCCAATGGAGAAGGTTTCAAAGGCAGAAGAGAATTGAAAAAGAAACTGTAGAACACAAAAGGATTGGGCAGAATAAAGCTGAGTCAAGCAAGTGTGTGCAGACAACAAGCAAAGGGAAATCTCTGGCGAAAGAAGAACTCCCTCAGAAAAATAAATCTAGTGAGACAACAGAGATACAGAAAATAAGCAACAGAGTGCCAGAAGACGAAGAAGTTACTGATGACTTCAGCTCAGAGTCTGATGCGTCCTTCGATGTAACATGCAATGTGGTTTCTGTGTTGCCCAGAGACTATGATAGGATAATGGAAGTGGAGGACGAAGAGGATGATATGGAAGATGATAGCATAGGGCTTAAGCCTGTATGTTACTATATAATGAACAATGGCTGTGTCGAAGAGCAAAATGCTTTCTTCGAAAAGCCAGATGATGCAATGAAGGCTCATTTAAAGCCTTTGTTCATAAAAGGGAAAGTAGAAAACCTGGGTGTCAACAAAATCCTGATAGATGGAGGAGCAGCTGTGAATCTAATTCCTCATTATATGATAAAGAGGATTGGAAAAGATGACTCAGACACCAAACCTCACAACATGGTGTTGTCCAACTATGAAGGTAAAGTAGGGACAACATTGGGGGTAATACAATTGAACCTGACTGTAGGAACCATAACCAGGCCTACAATGTTTGTGGTGATAGCATCAAAAGCAAATTACAACCTGCTATTGGGAAGAGAGTGGATCCATGGAATTGGGGTTGTACCATCATCCATGCATCAAAGGATAACAATTTGGAGGCCAGATGGGATTGTCGAAAACATAGAAGCAGACCAAAGTTACTTCATGGCTGACGTGAACAATGTCACTAGTCGTAACTTCGACAAGAACTTGGCCCACATAGCACCTTGCAATCCTGCTGGTTTCGACCTAACAGCCTCCGACAACGCATACTGTTCCATGTACCTCCACCCTACGCATGGTTTCCAGTGGGACAAAGAAATAATTGGGGAGACAAATTACACTTGGGGAACTGCCCATGTCAACCCAACTGGGTGGGGGAGTGAGTTCAGTGAAAATGACTGAAGCATCAACAATAGAAAGGATTACGGCTTATGTAGCCGAAAAACAACTCAAAGCGGCCCTTGAGGCCGAAGCAAGAAATATGGCTATTAAAGCCAACACACAAGTTGTCGAAGAACAACATCTTCAAGAAAGTATTGAGGAACAAGGTGCAAAACAGAGTTTTGAAGAAAACTCTAGTGGCGAATGGCAGAATCAAAGGCTTGATGCCATTTATGTTGACGAACCCTTGGGGTTTGAAAAAGATCCAGACCCAACCAATATGAAAATGGTGGCACAGGATCCCTTAGAAGAGATCAATCTGGGACTAGGGGCAGAGAAAAGGCCAACTTACATCAGTGCCAAGATGGATCCTCAGCTCAGAGTCGAAATAATCCAACTGCTGAATGAGTTTAAAGACTGCTTCGCATGGTATCGTACCTCGAAAAAATACGATCCTAAAACAAACAACAGAGTCGCCACCTAATTCTATTTATTCTACGAGAGAAAAGGAAGATATAGATACAACCTAATAGATGGATAAGAAATGGTTTACGAAACCAAATTCTGAGTTCGGGAGTCGGTTACGCAAGGGGAAGGTATTAGCACCCCTCACGTCCGTTGTACTCAACGGGAACCTCTTAGCTAATTATGCGATTAAATGTTTGATCTTAAGTCTTTGTCTTCTAAATGATTATTAATATGTTTGTTCTTAAAGGGAATTAAAGTTTTAAATTATTATGATGGAGAAAAGATTTTTTTTTTATTGATTTAAGCGGAAAAATAATTAAATTTTTTATTAGGGTGCTCGCGAAAAAGATTGATTTTTTTTATTATTGTGCTCGCTAAGGATAAAAATCCCCGTGCCTACGTATTCCCTTGTGCAATGAGAAAGTCAGAGCTTCGTAGTTCGTGCGACTACGGTTTGTGGTTTTTATTGAACAGTTGTTTAAAACGCATTCTACTGCTAAGCGTTGGCTTATACTCGCGGTGGAGGCTGAAGCGCTAGCTTGTTCGAGAGATAGAATGATTTAAACAATGTTCGTTTGAGAAAATGTTTGACTTTGTTAATATGTTTTAAACGAAAGGGCGAATGAACACATCGCGTGGGGCTAGCCCATGTTGCGGTCCAATCCAGAACGTGCGTAGTGCTAGACTCCGGAGTTCCGTCTTTCGATAATTAATTATAAAAATGATTTAAATTTGTTGGTATACGAATGATGATTGAACCATCGCGTGGGGCTAGCCCATTTGCGGTTCAATCCAGAACGTGCGGAATGCTAGACTCCGGAGTTCTGTTTTCGTAATTTTTATTTAATTAAAGATTTGAAAGTTTTGATATACGAATGGTGATTGAACCATCGCGTGAGGCTAGCCCAGTTGCGGTCCAATCCAGAACGTGCGGAATGCTAGACTCCGGAGTTCTGTTTTCGTAATTTTTATTTACTTAAAGATTTGAATAATTGTTATACGTTTTAGAATCGATGCGTAATTAATAACGAAGGATTGAACGAACAATACGCGTGAGGCTAGCCCAGTTGCAGTTCGTTCTAGAACGTGCGGAGTGCTAGACTCCGGAGCTCTATTCCTTGTTAAATTAGTTAAGGCGTATAAAAGTTGTGCAGACGGCGATCACTTAGTGATCGACTTACGTGTGTGAAAAACGTAGGCGTATAAATATTTTACTTGACGTTGGACCAAGAAAATTTATTATTTGAAACGATTATCCTAGTGCATTTGTATTCTACTTGACAATTTATTGTCAAAATAAGAAAATCAATTATACAAGCATATATCACCAACACATAGTCGAACACACGATAAATAAATTGAACCGAACATAAATAGAAAACGATTTGAAAAGATTCAAATAATTGAAACAGATCATTACTACTAAATGCGAAGAAAACAAAAATAATTAATTAAATTTTTTTTTAATGAAATAATATGAAAAAAAATTATTTTTATGAAGAAATAACAATTTCATGAGACTAAAATCTAAATGAACTAAAAAACAAACTCATGGATGAGGGAGAAAATTAACCCAACCAAAACAAGTCTCCTGTCCAGCTCAAAATCCGAAAATCCGGACTATCCTCTTTATTAACATGCGCCGGCCCAAAACAATCTTGTGGGAGCAAGGAGAAAAAACTATCTGATACCAAAGGTTTTTATATATAAATTGAATTTTAAATGCACCAATCAAACCATATTTTGGAAAAAAAGGGCGTGCTTTGGGCGGTGAGTTGTCAAGGATAGGGAAGGCAACCAATTAAAAGATTAAAAGAAATAAAAGGGCACGTTGAATCCTATGTGGTATAATCATTCTCCTATTGGAGCACAAATGTCTTGGACAGGGCACAAACCACAACACTGAATTGAACCGCATAATCTAAACAAACTTCTACATAAACAATGAAGCCTAAATGCTTGCACCGTTAAAAAAACGCAAGCCTTTGGTCAACACCCAAGAGACGGAATCACCACCTGTCCGTATTATAATACTATGACAAAACATAAGAGTGACACCTCGTTATAGTGTGGAGCAAAAAAAACAAAATACATTCTTTAAACTTAATGGAATAAAATACGGAAAAACACAATAAATTAAATAGAAAGAGACCCGCCAACTTTTCCAAAGTATCCTTTCTCCCTCTTGTTGTCATCTCTCTCTCAATACACTCAACCTCTTCCTCCAAAAACATATAAACTAATCTAAACGGAGTGAGGAAGAATGAAATGGGGGTCGGCCATGGTGAACCTCAAAGAAACAAACCGTATAAAACAGCAAGAACAAATACACGGAGAATGCGATTTGAACCACACAAACGTTATCCAACGAAACAAATAAAACCCTAATCACAAGTTTAATTGGTGCTACATCAGTACAAAGTAGATTTGAGCAAAATAAGAGTGAAGAAAAAACTACCTCGACCGAAGAGAACGTGCTCTGGGTTTGCTCAAAGGTATACTCTCATCAACTACTCTCTGTTCTTCTTCTTCTCCCTTTTCGTTGCTTGATTGTTGATAATCTCTTTTTGCTCTTTTGAAGCTCAAAAAAATTAGGGTTTTTTGGTGATATTTTCGCCGCTAGGGTTTTTTCGCTCTTTCGGATCCGCCCCTTTCTCTGCGTTTTCGTCACTGTAAATAGGGTTAGATTAGGGTTTGGTTTTGAAAAAAATCTCTGAGTTTTCACACTTTTGGTCGTGCCTGTTACGACCTTTTTGCATCAAAACTGTCTTTTGCTATTTTTGTGAAACTTGGTCTTGTATTGTTTGACTTAGTTCGAAATGAACTTAAAAGATTAAATCTGGACTGGATGGAAAAGTTGGTTTCAAATGATTCATTTGCGTTTTTACTGTTGTGAATTCCTGCCCTTTTTTTTAACTGTGGTAACAACTTTTGCAGGGAGAAGGAAAACTTGAGACAAACTCTCGTAGGTGAAACATGGGCCAGACAAATGGTGCACTAATGGGGTACGAAAGCTCACGCCTTCGGAACACCTCCCTCATTGAAAGGTTGCAGGAATCCGAAGAAACGATGGGCCTGCAAACCGGAAACTTAAAGCTCTAACAAAGTGAGATTAGTAACTGCTTCAAAGTCGTTAAACAATCTTCGAATAAACTTAGAGTCATAACATGCCTCTCGTATTTCATACGCGAAATTGCAGGTGACCAAATATTGAGGTAACTTTGATACTTCTTTGACAAGTCTAGGTCAGCAGCCACTTGCTTTCTTGTAGGTCTCCTCTTTCTTCTTTTTGGAAGTTTTAAGACTTCTCACGAAACTGATCTTGGGTTGATTGTTTAGGTTTTGACTAATGCTTTTTTTTGTATTTTTCTGGATATCGTGTGAAATTCTGAGGGAGGCCGTGACGAAGTCGCAGACAAGAGTCAAAACCTGAGACAACTTGGCTCAAAGACAAAATCCGGCGCGAAGGTCGATCGAGGATGGAACAAGAGGGCTAGCGTGAAAACTGACTGGGAAAAGACCTGTCGTAGCAGCTGCTGCAATGCAGGTTTGTGGATTAGACTCAAATGGTGTCTTGATAGGTCATACATTCTACCGAAGTGAAAAGGTGCCTGAGCTCTAATTTTGAATCGAATCTATTTTTTTTGCAGGAGCAACATGAACTAGAGTTGAAAACATTGCAGAATGGCTGAATAGTTGCTGGAGCTGTTGTTTGTTCAACTGTATTCAGGTTACCCTCCCAAGTTATTTTGCCATGTGATTGCAGGACTTAGGTTATTCACAACTTGTTTTGTTTGAACTTCTGAATCATGTTTTAGGGATCGGTTTGTTGTAGCCCTGCATTTGGCTAGCTTTCTTATACTTGCATCCTGGACTTGTTTTGAGAATTAATTGGTGTGATATCCATATTGAAACAGGGGAATGTTGCTGCTGTTGTTGTTGATGAAGCTGAGGCTGGCCCATGGATTTCTGTTGCATCAACTGGGACAATTGTTGTTGAGTTAGGGTCATAGAGTTTTGTTGCAGTTGAGCAGATGAAGTCAGCTGCTGCTGCCTCTGATGTTGTTGAAGACACAATGGGGAGGCAGGGCCTGACATTGCTGGCATTTGCTTCTGCCACTGATTCTGTGTTAAAGAGTTGTGCATCATGGCAGGCTGTCCATTCTGAGACAATCCAGACAACTTGAGAATTCATAAAAGCAAGGGATGATGACCTTGGTAAACCTTGAACCTGTTGATTGTTAAGTGAAGATCTTTTTTTTTTGAATTCCCATGACTATATTCGCATGTACTGTAACTTTCTTCTTGTGACATGAACATTTACTGATAATTGCAATTTCTTTTTATGCAGGTAACTTCCTTCTTGTAACTTTCTTCTTGTAACTTTCTTCTTAGTGTTGAGTTTAAGGTGAGGTAAAAAGCTATGATTCTGGAGCTTGGACCAGAGAGGTTGTGGTTGTTGCAGAGAACCCATGAGTGCAGCTCCGGTACACACCGCAGGCATTTTGGGAATTAGGGTCTTGTAATGTGACTGTGGGTTTGGTCTAAGAACAGGACGATGCGGAAATGCACTTTTACCTTTGTTATAGGAACTTGTGCAAATGTTACTTAAAAAAATAAGAAAAGGCTTTACATATCTCAATAAGTTTTAACTTTGTGTAAAATTACAATGAATTCTTGTAGAAAATTGCAACTGTGTATGGACATAAAAAATGGGAAATTTGGGAGTTTGGAATTAGTGAGGAAAATTAACATTTAAAAAAAACTTTGAGAAATTAAAGATTAAAACCTGAAATTAAAAATAAATTAGAAAAAAAAATAGAAATTGAAACTAAAACAAATCAGAAATAAATTAAATTAAAGAACTTGAAATTAAATTGAAATAATTAAAGATTAAAACTTGGAACTAAAATGAATTAGAAATTGGAGCTAAATTAGGAATAGAAACTAAAAATGAATTAGACATAAAAATTGAAATTAAATTAGCAATAGAATTTTGAAAAATGAAATAAAACTTTGGAATTAAAATTAAATTAGGAAATAGGGATTTCTCTCTCTTTTTATTATTTTTTAAAAAGAAATGGTAAATTAAAATAAGATTAGAAATTAAAATTATACTAGAAATAAAAGTTACAAAAAAAAGAAGTGAATAGAAGTTAAAAAACAAATGGAAATAAAACTTTGAAAATGAAGTTAGAAATGAAAAAATAGAAATTGAAATAAAAGAAACTTGGAAGTGAATAAAAATTAAATTTATAAATAACTTGCACATGAGAAAGGGGAAGGGAAAAAAAATCTGGGAATAATCTTAGGTGCGATGAAAATATGAGGAGAACAATCAGGGGTAAAATTTGTGGTGTGACACATGGGATTATGACGAAATGTCTGGTTTAGACTGAAACTTGGTCGAATTGAAGTTGTCAATACTGGAAGGGAAAAAGCCAATAAAGCAGACTCCCAGACGCTTCGCACCTGAAATTCTGTCGAAAATTAAAGAGGAAGTCGAAAGACTTCTAAAATGCAAGTTCATCCGTACAACAAGGTATGTCGAATGGATTGCTAATATTGTTCCTGTGATTAAGAAAAATGGTAAACTTAGGGTGTGCATTGATTTTAGAGATCTAAACTCAGCTACCCCTAAGGATGAATATCATATGCCAGTAGCAGAAATGCTTGTAGATTCTGCAGCAGACCATGAGTATTTAAGTATGCTTGATGGATATTCTGGCTATAACAAGATTTTCATTGCTGAAGAAGATGTTCCAAAAACAGCTTTTCGTTGTCCAGGGGCAATAGGAACATATGAGTGGGTAGTCGTGCCCTTTGGTTTAAAAAATGCTGGAGCTACTTACCAAAGGGCAATGAATTCTATTTTTCATGATTTCATTGAAACGTTTATGCAAATTTATATAGATGATATTGTGATTAAATCTGCCTCAGGCTCAAACCATATCGACCATCTTCGACAATCCTTTGAAAGGATGAGGAAGTTTGGTTTAAAAATGAATCCCCTTAAATGTGCTTTTGGTGTGCAGGCAGGTGATTTCTTAGGCTTTGTAGTCCACAAGAAAGGGATTGAAATTAATGAAAACAAAGCCAAGGCCATAATGGAAGCGAAAGCGCCATCGACAAAGAAGGAATTGCAGTCTCTACTAGGGAAAATTAACTTTCTTAGAAGGTTCATCTCCAACCTTAGTGGAAAAACACAGGCCTTCTCACCTCTACTTCGACTAAAGAAGGAAGGCTTTACTTGGGGGCAAGAACAACAAGATGCTTTCAACAAGATCAAAGAATATCTAGTCAGTCCTCCAGTTTTAATGTCTCCTTGTCGAAAAAGAAGTATGAGGCTCTACATCTCAGCATCCGACAGAACATTGGGAAGCATGCTTTGTCAGGAAGATGAACATGGCGTCGAAAGAGCCATCTATTATCTCAGCAGGGTCTTAAATGATGTTGAAACTAGATATAGTATGATAGAGAAACTATGTTTATGTGTATATTTCTCTTGTACAAAGTTAAAGCATTATATAAAACCCATTGATGTATATATATCTTCTCATTTCGACGTAATAAAACATATGTTGTCTAAATCTATTCTACATAGTCGAATTGGAAAATGGGCTTTAGCGTTAACTGAGTATTCTTTAAAATATATGCCTCTAAAAGCTATCAAGGGACAGGTGGTTGCTGACTTTATAGCTGACCACTCCATAGTTGGAGATGAAATAAAATACGTCGAAAGAGAACCTTGGAGATTATATTTCGACGGTTCCAGTCATAAGAATGGAGCAGGTGTTGGGGTATTAATTATTTCTCCCAATAGAATTCCAACAAAGTTCAAGTACAAAATAGAAGGCTGTTGTTCAAATAATGAAGCAGAATATGAAGCTTTGATTGCTGGACTTGAAATATTGTTGGAATTGGGGGCAACAGAGGTCGAAATAATGGGTGACTCTGAGTTGGTAATAAAACAATTGACAAAAGAATACAAATGTGTCAAAGAAAATTTGATCATGTATTTTGTAATAGCCAACAGACTCCTCAAGAGATTCGACAGTGCAGCCTTTAGACACATTCCTAGGTTAGAAAATCAGGAAGCAAATGACTTGGCTCAACTGGCATCAGGCTACAAAGTGTCGAAAGAAAATCTGGAGAAAGTTGTCGAAGTAAGAGGAAAAGTATTATCCACTAGACTGTCCCCATCAGATTTGTAAACCATAAGACTGGGATATGGTGATGAAGAAAATTTCGAAATTTTCAATGTAGATGATCCAGAGGTAGGAGATTGGAGAAAACCTATTAAGGATTATTTACAAAATCCAAACCAGACAGTCGAAAGAAAGATAAATTATAGAGTTTAAGTTACGTACTCTTTGGAAATGAGCTGTTTAAAAAGACTGCAGAAGGAGTCTTACTAAAGTGCTTAGGTGAGACTGAAGCTTATATAGCCTTGCCGAACGTGCACAGTGGTGCATGTGGTGCACACCAGGCAGGGCACAAGATGAAATGGTTATTATTTCGACAAGGGTTGTATTGGCCAACAATGTTAAAAGATTGTGTCGAATTTGCAAAGGGATGTCAAGAATGCCAAATTCATGCAGGCATACCTCATGTGCCTGCAAATGAGTTACATTCTATTATAAAGCCTTGGCCATTCAGAGGTTGGGCTTTAGATTTGATTGGTGAAATTCGACCAGCTTCGTCAAAGGGGCAAAAATATATTTTGGTTGGAGTAGACTACTTCACCAAGTGGATTGAAGCCATACCACTGACGAATGTAGATCAGGAAGCAGTTATAGACTTCATCCAGAAGCATATAATTTATAGGTTTGGAATACCAGAAACTATAACCACTGATCAAGGGTATGTGTTTACTGGAAGAAGCATGCAAGCATTTGCAAAAGAGACAGGTTTTAAGTTACTCACTTCGACACCTTATTATGCTCAAGCAAATGGACAGGTCGAAGCAGCCAACAAGGTTGTGATAAATCTGATAAAAAAGCATGTGGGTAAAAAACCTAGGAATTGGCACAAGACTCTAGATCAAATCCTGTAGGCTTGTCGAACGTCTCCTAAAGAGGCAACTAATTCTACCCCATTTAAGTTGACTTATGGACATGATGCAGTATTACCAGTCGAAATCTATTTACAATCAATACGAATTCAAAGGCATCATGAAATTCCATCTGAGATTTATTGGAGTATGATGATGGATGAGTTAGTTGATTTAGATGAGGAGAGGTTACGTGCTTTAGAGTTGATAAAAAGGCAGAAAGAAAGAGTCGAAAAGTTTTACAATAAGAAAGTAAAATTTAAAGCCTTTTTAGTTGGTAATTTAGTTTGGAAAGTAATTTTGCCCATGGAAAAGAAAGATAGATTGATGGGAAAATGGTCTCCTAAATGGGAAGGACCTTTCAAAATTTTAAGAGTTTTTTCAAATGGCGCATATGAAGTCGAAGAAATGGAAAAAGACAGGAGAGTGCTGAAAATAAATGGCAAATATTTGAAGAAATATAAGCCAACATTGCAAGAAATAAAAATAGAAATGGAATAAAATTGCAAAAGCTTGTCTTCGCCAAACAGATGGCTTTAAGTAACATTACATATGAAAATTCTTAGAAAAAAAAAATTCCCTATTTTCTTTTACAAACTACTGTTGGAGAAAAGTTGCTTTGAGTTCGTCAAATTTCTTTTGTTGAAGCTAAATTCGACGTTCACATAGACTTTTGCTAACAGTCAGTTCGTCAATTTCTCTGTGGAGTTGTTGGGCTGTTTCTGCATGTTGAAGACCTTTCTGAAGCTCCCTGTCAATTTCTTCTTGGTTGGGCTGTTGGAGGCTAACTTGACGTTCCTTCTCTTGGAGGATCTTCTTCTGAAGTTCGACAATCTGAGCTTGATAAGCCTGGATGTTATTTTCGCACTCAGCAGCAGCTTTGGAATAATCTTCAGAAAGCTTGTTTAGCTCTGAGATTCTGTATGTCGAAGAGGCTACAACATTCCATTCTGAGACTTGTTTTTCAGATTTAGCTGTGATGCTCTGAGAAAATTCTCTTTGGCGAACCAAGTCAGCACTTACTGAATCAATCATAAACATCAGGTCCATCACCAGACGACTCTCCTCAGTCGAAGCCTCCAGGAGATTGGCTTGCTTTAGAAGTTTTTTCAAGTCATATTGTGCAGAAGGGTTTTCGGCCAGAGTTCCAAACAAGTCCACCCCAAGGATCTTTGCCTTAATTTCAGCCAGGATAACACTGATTGGTTGAATTTCAGAGGTGGCCCCTGAAGTTGTTGAGCTGCTGTGGGAAGAGTCCTGAAAATTGTACCTGGAACTAAGTAAGGCTTTCAGATATTCCAGAGGTTTTCTTACTTTCAAGCTTTCAATTTCCTCATGGGACAAGCTTGTCGAACCCGTATTGAGAGGAGTTTCTGTTGGAGTTTCTGCTGGAGTAGGAACAGCTTGGGTACTTCCTCCAGGGTTCAAGCTTGTGTCTGGTTGCTTCGACAGATCTGATTCTTCTTCGACAGCTTCCTTATCAGCCTCTGTTGTATCAGTTGGCCCTTGAGGTTGTGCATCCTGGTCTGGGGCAGCCTTTTCTTCCATAATAAAATCTGGACGAAGAGGAGAATTGTTGTCAGAAGACTCAGGGTCACTGATGTCGAAGTCACTGAAGGTCTGAGGGCCATAAACACCAGCATCTGGAGTGGTTTCTTCCAGAAGTCGTTCAGCTAAAGTCTTTTCAGAATCAGGAGGGATAACCTCTTCTTGAACCTTGGAGGTTTCTTCGACATCAATGTTAACCTGAAGTAAACAGGAAAGGGAAGTTTAAAAGAAGAAACAATGCAGTTAAGACTACAAATATTGTCAGTCGAAAAATAATACCTGAGGAATCTCAGTATGAGTGTCTGAATCCCCACTTTTCTCACTTCTTGAAGGGATTTTGTTGGTTGGACTGCTGGGAGGAGTTCGTCTATGGACAATGGATCTCTGGGAGGCCACTGTCTTTATTCTCATGCCTTTGTTTCTTTTCAGAGGTTGAGGCTCAGGAGATTCATCCTCAGATTCTTTGACACTCACCTCTTTTTCTTCTTGTTTTCTTTTTGTGGCTGGTGTGCGAGTTACCTGAGGTGTGCAAAAAGGAAATGTATTCAGTATAGAGAATATTGAAATTTATATAAGAGAAGAAGAGTGAGATGTCATTATTGGTCGAAACCTTTTTAGCAGTTATGGGTGATTTTTCGACCTGTTTAGAAGAGGTCCCTTCACCAGGAGTTTTCTTGTTAGTTATTCTAACAGCTGAAAGAAAAGAAGATGAATGAACATTGATATAAAACATAAAAAGAGTTAGAAATAAGAAGAGGGATTTAATTTCTTCGACACCTTCAAGAATAGGTTCTTCCACACTAACGTGTTTTATTCCAACATGAAGGTGCCCAGGGAAGTTACCCAAATAATACTTCGTCGGAACCACACGTTCGGCAAGTTTTTTGCTAGACTCACGAAGCAGCTTTAAGTGAGATCCACACACAAACCAATCTGGGAATGGAGAGCACAAGGCCACACCAAATTCTGCAGAAGGGAGTGGGGGAAACTTTGGGGGAAATGAAGTGTAAGCAAAGTTGTAACGTGCATGTGGTGGAGTATATGAAGGCACCCCCAACTTATCCAACTTTTCTGAAAATTTTTGTTTTAAAGTCACTGCTGCTTCGCCTATGGTTCGACGAAGATCATTTGGCCTGTAAATAGTTTCAAAATATTTTTGAAATTTTTGAATTTCTTTGATATGCTTATCTGTACCTTTCTTCTTTTTGTCCTGCACAAAAGCAAAGGCATTCGTCAGGAGTGTGTTGAAAGTTGTTACATCAAAGAATTTGTTAATATAATACTCCTTCCACCAAACGTCGAAGTCTTCAGTGCACAAGAAGTTTGGTCGAAATATGGTAGGGTAGACCTCCAAAGATGCGTCGAAAAATTTGTTATACAATTCTAGACTTTTCTCAAAATTTTGAAATGAGTTGTAGAACAAAATGGAGCCTTTCTTGTGGTAGATGGGTTTTGTCTTCGTCTGTGTTAGCCCAAATTATCTGGCCACCAAGTTAGGTTGATAGACAATGAGGGAGACTTTGGTGTTATTAAGGTTGTGATGGGAGAAAAGATGTCTTGGTATAAGGAAGGCTTCCCAGATGGATATATAGGAGTCTTCTTCTTTTTGGTTTTCTAATGGGAGTTGCCTAGTGAACCATTTAGGACCCACAGCCCTGTTGGCGAAGGGTGCCATGGATGGAGTAAACTTGTAACGTTTGGCGAACATCATTACATAGCTAGTGAAGGCTTGTCGAAGACCTATTCCTTCGTCAGTAGGTGTTAGTTGAACTAGCCTGAGCCATTCGACACGCCTGTCTTTCACTTCTTCTTCGTCAATTGGTCTCTTGATAGGGATGCAGGCTTCGAAGGTTGCATTCAACCACAGCTGTAAAAGCCAGAAGGGGCCTGTTAGGCTGATGGTTCCTTTGTCCTTGATGGTTTTAAGGTTGCTCATGCTCTCACTCAGAGATTCATAGAGATTTTCCAGAAGCAATTCGCTTAGACAAAATGCAACTCCATTATGAAGTTGATTGGCCATGGTGATATAGCTTCTGGCAACCTGGAGTGATCTGGTGCAGAAGACAAATTTAGCTAACCACAAAGTGAGGAAAGCAATATGTTCTCTGTCGGAAACTTCCTCAGTGCCTTCGCCTTGGTGATAAGCAATGAATAAGGAATAGCCAGCGTGTTTGGTGTCGAATCCTATGGGATCTTTGTTTAGGTGCTCAGGATTAAAGATTTCTCCTATAGGACTAAGGCCAGTGATGGCTGCTATGTCGAAAAGAGTGGGGGTAGCCATACCACAGGGAAGATGGAAGTTGTTGTAGGTACTGTCCCAGAAATATAAAGAAGCCAGCAGCATATTCTGGCAGTAGCGTGGGCCTTCTTTCGACAACTGAATCAGGTCATAAATACCTGCCTTCTTCCAGAATTTTTCCTTAGCTTTTTCGACTCTAGTGAGCCAAGCTAGATAATCTGAAGGGTCTTTTGTTAGGGGAGGGCTCCTAAAGATCCTAGTTTGATTTAAGTATGACAAGTCTAATTCTGTCGAAGCTATTGGGATCTCAGGTTTCTTAGAAGATGTTTCGACAGTTTTAGGGTTCTTACTAGCACCTATTGGCTTAGAGGCAAAATAACAAGGATAAAAATCCTTTAAACGGTTTGGGTCAGCAGTGGGATCAGAGATAGGACCTAACATTGCATGGTGAACTCCAGAGACCAAGATAGGGATTATTACCTGAGATCTGTAGATACTAGCTTTCTCCCTCTCATTTGGAGGTTCTGGGATGTACTGTTGTTGATTCACTTGCATGGGTCCAGACAATGTGTGAGCAGGAGTGAGATCAGCAGTCTTCTTTGCTTTCTTGGCACTACGGTCAGCAACATTCTTTGGGGGCGCCATTGTTATGAGAAGATTAGAGCTGGAGTAACAGAAAGCTTGAAAGGGTTTTAATGGAGATTTTCTTTGGTGGAGAAGAAGAGTCTGAGAGTGTAAAAAGAACAAAAGGTATGGGAAGTGGTATTTATAGAAGGTGACAGGATATAAAAAATAAATGAAAAAGAAAAAAAGAATTTTCAGTTTTTAGTCATGGGGGACATGCGTTTTGATCAATGGTGGTGATTAAAGGTAACGGTTGGTAGGGAGCCCATGATTTAGCTAGAATATAGGGTTATGGAAGGTTGTGTAAACGTGGGCTAGATGAGACGTTTTTTCAGAAAGTTGAAATCATGGTGTTTTCCTTGGGACTCAACAAAGTCACTTTATAATTAATGAGACTGACATGGTGTCAGAAGTCATTTCGACAGCAAAGGATATTTCTCCCAAATTAGTCGAAAACATCTTTGCTGGGGGGCAATTTGTACGCTCATAATATCGACACTTTGAAATTTGAGACATGAAGTCATTTCTTTTGCTGAGAGGATGATCAGTAGATAAGGAAAAGAAGAAGTGAAGATATTCAGGAGATGTTGACGAGGTTAAAAACTCAAGTGCTTCGACAGGAGGACAAATAGTGTTCTGGCAAGCCAAGTTTGGAAACTTGTTTATAGTTTGGCATTTGTCAAGATAAGTGTAGTTTTCGACATTTCAACAGAAGATGTTTGGCAGAAGCATTGGTTTGTGAAGTTTGAAGAGTTTCTTCTTCTTCGACACTTCGACAAGTGAAGAGATGCAATGTTTCGCCACCAAAGGGAAGAATTCAAATTTGAAAGTTGCAAACCTTTGGCAATTGGACACATGGAAGCTTTAGAGAAGAGAATTGCATGCAGGCTGACATTTGTCATTTAGTTAGAATTTTCCCGTTCTAGGCAGTTATTTTGTTTGTATATAAATAGGATAGTTTGTGTTTAGAATGCGTGTGTGAAAACTTATACAAAAATCTTGTAAATACTCTAAGTACCCAGCGTGAGAGAAAATGAGTCTGATATTTGGAACAATGTTGAACACCATTTTTCTTTCAAGTTATTTAAATTATTAGTTTGTTTCATCAAGTTATTTTATCTTCAGTTTTATTTACTTTTCTGCAAAGTTTTACATCATTTCGCCATTTTCTTACTTTTGTTCAAACTTTAACTTTATTTTACTTTCAAAATCAAAGCATTTAACATTTTGACATTATTAACAAAACAAACCACAAATCATTAACAACACTAAGAGTATTTCGACAAACAATTGCACATGTGTCCTAGGACTTGTTTGGTTGGTCCTGCAAGTAACCCAGTTTTCTAAGAGATTGGTTAACCAGAGGTTGTTCGTCAGAAATCACAACGAACAGTACCACATGCATGGACCATGGCAGAAGCTGTTTAAAGGGGTGTCTGGCCTAAGTTGAGTTCATGGATGGCCCTTGGATGGAGTTTGTGCAGCTGTAACAAATGGATGAAGAGATATCAAAGGTTTTGCAAATTTCCCTCTTTGGAATTTCTTGAAGTGCAAGGCATAGAATCTTGTGATTTTTTGGTGCAATCTTGATCAAAATGTGTTGCATTATGTTGGTATGACATTTAGAAGTTGATTAGAGGTCATGAAATGGCTTGGCAAGTGAAATTGCAAAAATCCCTCTTTGGTGCACACTTGAAAATTATAGGATTTTTGCCAACTTTGAAAGGCCATATCTTGAGTTCTAGGATGAATCAAGACATGTTCTTGTACTTTTTGAAAATGGGAAGACATAATCTACAACTTTCATGTTTGAAGATTTTTCATTTGAAACATTTTTGATCAAGAAAGAGGAGGTTGAAAATCTTTCCCAAAATGGAAAGTTTCCATTACAAGTCATTTCCAAAAATAGCAAGTTTGCATTTGGCTCAGAATTCTTCAAATTTATGAACTTCCAACTACTTCAATGATCAAATAAAGATCATAGAGACTCAAAATGATGATGATGACCCTTTGGTACCCTTGATAGAGGCCTCAGATGCCCTGATTTTGACTTTACTTGCTCAGGAAGTTACCCAATGATCAGATGACTTCCACAGTGAATTTCTTCATCAAATTTGGTACACATGCTATTCATAACATATTAAGACCATTAGAATCAAGAGTGGCCAAAAAAATTGAGGTTAAAAGCCTCAAACCCAAAACCCTAATTTTGGTCATCTGTGCAGGAAAACCCTAGCTCTGCCTAGACTTTTGTGCAATCCTTTGACATTTTGTGACTTCTAATCATCCTTGGAGATATAATAAGACCATGGACCCCTCATGGACCCTCTTGGCATGCTTCAAGGCCTCAGATATTGCTCAAATCACTTCTAAGATTCATCTAATCACAAAACCCTAATTGTGCAGTCATGCAATGATTTGATGAAGTTGTTTATGCAATGTGAGATGCAATGAGATATTTATGCAAAATAAGATCATAAGCTATGGTGTGAGAAAAAAGTGAGGGCAAATTTGGGGTGTTTACAGACAGGAAAATGGCATCTTCTGAAACACCATCATCACAAGAAGCCTCTTCAGCTCATAGTTTAGTTCAAACTAATGTTAGAGGAAAAACTAATATAGCTTGGGCACATTGTACTAAAAGTCCTGATGGAAAATGTCTTGTTTGTATCTACTATCACAAATCTTTTGGTAGAGGTGGAATTAATAGGGTAAAGCAACATTTGGCTGGAGTAGTAAGAAATGTTGAAATTTGCAATTCAGTGTCGGCTGAAATTTGTTTTAGATGAAACAACATATTAATGAGTGGAGCAAGAAAATAATTTTTTTAGATGTGGCAGAAAGCGAGTCACTTACTAAGGAGGGAGGTGAATTGCAAGTACAAATGAACCCACGAATTGGCGCCTCTAAAAAGAACGACGCTCGCATTGGTACTTATTTTTTTACCCAGAACAACTCCGGGAGCTCAACCTACTTTAAAAAGTGTGATGCAAAGTAAAGAAGTAATAGAACCGTGTCATCTTGCTATTGCAAAGTGGTTTATTGATGCATTTATTCCTTTCAATGCTGAAAATTCACCTTATTTTCAACCTGCAATTGACGCTCTTTGTTGCATGGGTGCTGGATATAAAGTTCCTACTATGCATGCTCTTCGTGGTACTTTGTTAAATAAGTGGGTTGATGATCTGAAGATATAGATAGAGCAATATCATTCTATTTGGAAGGATACAGGTGTAGACACGTATTTTCGACACCATGATTTGGAAGAAAATTATGTTCTTTGACAGAGGAGAAATTCGACAAAGGAAGAAAAATCGAAGAAATATATTTGAAGAGTTATTTCGACAATTTTGGTTGACGTACTGTTTTTGACAGTTCGACAAGAGTTGTGTGACACCTAAAGCATTCGACGTTTCGACTAGGAGAGAAGATGTAGTGTTTCTACAAATTTGGTTGATGTGTTATGTTTTGAAAATTCGAAAAGCCTGAAGGGACGCATTGCTTCGACATTAAGGAAAAATTCAAATTTAGACAGTTGTTTCGTTTGGCAGAAGGACGCGTGGAAGCTTTGGAGGAAAGGGGAACATGCAGAAAGCCAAGTATCATTAATTTGAAGATTTTTCTGTTGATAGCAGTTATTTTATTTGTATATAAATAGGATAATGTTTGTTAGATTGAGTGTGGAAAAAACTTGTACAAAATTCCTACAAAATACTCTAAAGTACGCGTGTGAGAGAAAAAAAGTTTTATCTGGGAAATGTACGTTTGAACAACACCATTCATTTAAGTTTTATCAAATTTAAAGTTCTTTATTTAATTCTTTCCTTTACATTTACCAGCCATTTATCCTTCATTATTTACTTTATGCAAATCTTTACCTTTGTCAAATTTACTTTGTCAAATTACTTTGTTGAATTTATTTTGTTAAATTTACTTTAAAACTCTTACTTAAAATAATAAAAATCATTCATATATGAAAGACACAACCAATCGAATCAAAGATCCAAAGACTTCTTACTCTAAGAGTTCAGAATTTCATCAAAAACTTGCACATGTGTCCTAGGATTTGTGTGGTTGGTCCTGCAAGTAAACCAATTCGGTGAGATTGGAAAACCAGATGTTGTTCGCCAAATTCGACAGCGAACAAATTGGCACGCCCAGTGGGACCAGTGCAAAAAATTTGAAAATTCAATAGAATAACTCTTAGTTAAAAGACTTTTCTGCCTCGTTGTATGATTCTAAGAAGTGGTAAATTAGTCGTAACCGACGTAGAAAGACCTAAAAGAACAAGAGTAAGAAGAATGGAAAATCCGCCACATAGTCAAAATGAAAATAATACAATGCTTACCCCCACTCCTCCGAATGGAGAAAATACAGGGTCAGTTTCTGTGTCAGAAGCCATACCCTCTTCATCAGGGTCAACACCTGCATTTGCAGTGTCTCAAAATGCGCCTAGTTTTTCTTCCATGGGAACGCCTCCCCCTATAGGGAACGTTCATAGGCCTTTTTTGACGAACTTTACAATGCCTTTGTTTGGTAGGGAACAACCTTATGGGATGCCTACTACCACTATGGCAAGTTTGCAAAACGCATCCTCAATCTATTCTGATTCCTTATTAAATAGGTCATCATCATTGCAAGGATCAGGATATGGTCCAATACAGTTATTCATATTTTTAATATACGACACACGAGTCTTATATGAAATTATGAAGTGGTTCTTGCATTTCATGATCTTGTGGTTATAAAGTGCATTTCATGATCTCGTGATTATAAAGGTATGAAGTGGTGAATAAATCTTATATGAAATTATGAGTCCATAGATTTGAAATTGTATATTTATCATCTTATTTTGATTTCCAATTACTAAATTGATAAGAAAAAAATTGATCAATCCACGTGAAATTGATTATTAATGAATAATAAATGATAAAATATGACTTTAAAAACTATCAATTTATTATTATATTCTAAGAAAACAATGAAAGTCATATATATAAGTTTTACAAACTCATTTGAATTGTATCACTTAAACTCATTGTATTCACGGATCACTATCACCACAATATATATTTTTATTTTATTTTAATCAACAAAATATTTATTTATTTAAGTTATTAGTGACATTTGTATATATTTTTAGTTATTAGACATATTGGATTTATCATTTTGATCATTTTTTATATATATTTTAAAAAATATTTTAAATTATTAGTGATTTTATAATAACAATTATATATCAGCAACAAACATAATCGAATAATCTAAGATATGAATAAACTTATCCGTGAAATTAAATTATAACACGAGATACTACCAATTAGATAAATTCAGGAAACAGATATGGATAAATATTGTTCTCAATGTGCATTTGAATTGATTTCAATTGTTACTCATGAAATGAAAATATAACACGGGACACTACCAATCATATAAAATCTAAAAAAACAATTAACTAATAATGCACGACAAAACACAAGCCCTGCAGATGCATAAATATTGCTATCAACGTGCATTTGAATTGCTCCTGAAATAAAATTATAACATGGGATACTATCAGTTAGATTTAGAAAAAAAAATATGCATAAATATTACATTAAATAAGCATTTGAATTTTTTATATATATATTTTTAGTATTTATTATTTCTTAATTTCAACGTAGACAAATTATTACTATCAACGTGCATCTTGATTTTGTTATTTTTTTCACTTCGACTATGTTATAAATTGAAAATGAAATGTCTTAACATCAAAATCGTTACAACTATTTTTTATATTTTAGATTTAACTTTCCCGTGCGGACGCACGGGTCTTCTACTAGTTTTTCAAGAAAAAAATATTCCAATTCCCCAAATATTCTCAAAATACAATTGTTATAATAATAACCAATTAAAATTCACTCATTATCTATCTATTATTATTATTATTATTATTATTATTATTATTATTATTTTATCTATTATTATTATTATTATTATTATTATTATTATTATTATTATTATTTTATAACCAATTATTTATTCTCTATCTCCTTGCTTGAGAGCCTCAAACCTCAAAAAAGAGAAATTTTAAATATGTTTCTTATTATTATTAAGAGCAAATTTCTTATTCTCTATTATTATTATTATTATTATTATTATATTATTTATTTTTTCATATAAAATTATGTGCATCCCGCTATCCCATATATATATATATATATATATATATATATATATATATATATATATATATATATATATATATATATATATATATATATATATATATATATATATATATATATATATCATGCATAATTTATATATATATATATATATATATATATATATATATATATATATATATATATATATATATATATAATAATAGAGGGATGTGCATAATGTTATATGAAAAAATAAAAATAATATATAAAATTAGTCCTTAAATGGAAAGCAAAATCAATACTTAGAAAAACAAATATCTATCATGCAATTTATCCAACTGAATCTAATTAACATACACTCCATCAATCTTGTAAAATAGATATTAATAATTGACTTTTTATTAGTATCTCAAAATTAAAGGGTTAGTAATTTTCCAAAGGAAATAAATAGGACCATCACAATAAATTTCTTCTAAGGAACAATGTACTTCCAACAAGAATACCACTATCTTGTTTAGTTTATTAAGACACCTCAATGGAATATAACATAGCTCAAATAAAATTCATTAGATTTAGATTAATATGCCGGTCTTCAAATACATGAATAAGTAACCTTTGTGTAACCATCGGTAACACATTATGAGGTAGCATCATGGTGTTTAAGACATGCATATCTAATGCAAATTTGAAAAAAGATGTGTAAGCTAAATATTTAGATCTTGTGCAAATGCAAACACAAACCTGGTAATTGCAGAACCTTTATGGTCCTTCCTTTGGTGTTTCAAATATCTGAATGAATGATAAAAATAGTATGTCGGCAATAATCAAACTGTGTATACTTCTATTGTTCTAACCACCACTAATCCACCACTGATTATACTCAAATACACAGGAACAAAAACATAAATTAGAGAAAATTGTGGATTAGAATAAATGTTTGGTCTACATCCTACTAAATTTAAACTATGTGAAGAGACAAATACATCAAAAAAGTGAACGTAAAACAATTTTAAATTACTACCAAAAACAATAAAGCATCAAACTAATATGGTACATATGAAACAAACTTCACTCTTGTGTTTGAAATGGTATATAATAGAGTAATCAAATAATACCTATAAAAGCATTTCCTTCAATAGTTCCAAATGTGCATTTTTTCCAAAATTTGTATGCACCGAAAAGAATGAAGGTAAAAGTTAAATTAGTAAATTGGATTTATCAATATTAAGAATTCAAACACAATTTCAAATCACAGTTTAGATAGAAATTACATTGAAAATCATGAATTGTACAAGTTATGTCTATAAGTTTGTAAAAGAATTTTGTGCTATACAATCTACAAGAGCAGCAACACAGCAAGTTACAAGTGAGACTACAAATAAGTTTACAAAGTTCTTAAATTAGAAATGTATCCAAGCATAAGTTCATCTCAATTTCAATTGCCGTCAATGAGACAAGGGTCTCAATCTCATCAAAGCAGAATTCCTAATATAATTCCTCACACCCAAAGTGCAAATTCAATCCAAATTAGGAACAAACAGTTCAGTTATTCATCATAAACTCAAGATTTCATTGCCTTAAATCCAGCAAGTTTCAAACAGTACAAAGCAAATTGAAGCAAAGTACAAATCCCAAGTTCAAGAATATCAAAAAGGCAATTGAATTCAAAATCATAAGAGCCATCACAAGTATATGTTGTTTGCAAGAGAAATTACATAGAGCTACGAGTCTTGTTACAAAGGAATACAAGTCTAATTCTACAAAGATAACAAAAGCTTAATACACACAAAAATTCAAGCCCATGTTTTCCTTATTTCAAGTAGATTTCAACTCTTTCAAGATTACCCCACGCGGATTTCCTTGTCCATCAAGCTTCCTGGTAAATTCCATCCTTGTGCTCCTTTGCCAAATTCTTTATCCACAAACCTATGGTCAAAATGAACTTTGTTAAAACAAATACCATGACATTTTAGTGCTACCAAGACAAACAAATAAATCGTATTCAAGAAAATGGTATTCTCCAAGACCAAAAAGAAGGTGCGCTCAAAACTGCATTGAAATATGCAGTCATGAGGCCACTCCATGAAGCTGCACAAAATGGTACTATCAGAACCAAAAAAAAAAAAAAAAGAAGAAAATTATGGTCACCAAAGAAACAAGTTGAATAACACATCGATACCATCAAGTTTGTAGCCTCCATGCCAAAATCATGTTTGCCCACAGTTCACAGCCTGCCAAGGCATTGGTTATACGGCCATGTCGAATCCTGCGGAATACAAAAACAAGAGAATCAATATACCAGCAAACCATGAGCAGATGTTCTTCAGATTTTCACGACACCATGATAAAGTAAATAATGCACAAAGTTTTAAACTCAGTCACAAAAATGGTGAGCAAAGCTAAGACAAATTCATGAAAGCGTCAATAGCATATTCGTGATAAAAGAGGCAGGCATTAAGAAGGCTAAATCGCATACCAATAATCCATCTCCTTCATGTTATGAATCTTCCAAAAAAAAACTCCAAGTTTCCTCTATCAACACATGAAACAGAAATGAAGGGAAGGGTTAGAGAAGGTTATTCAGTTATAGTAGATGCAGGAAGTTTGTTTGTAGTTTCACAAGCCAAGCATGAGGTTTACACAACAGGGTTCAAGTCAACCATATCTCACCTACAAGGCAGCATGAAAACTAATAATTCCAAGCTCAAAATCACACCGCGGCATTAACATGAAAAAGATGTTTTTTTACGAGTTTATGCACCACAAAAGAGCAGGTATTACAGATGAAGTCTCTAGTGCTTATTCAACCTGCAACATAGAAGAATGTCAAATAAAGCATCAACAACAAAGCCATCAAGTATCAAAACAGGGCAGAGTCAAAGAAACAAGTCAGCAAAATACCAATACACAACAAAGCAAATAAGTTACCAAGCAGTGAAAAGTAAGTTTATGCAGTAAAAAAAGACAATTCACGATTCCATCAGGGAGCACAACATCCGGCTCACAAATTCGTACACTCATCTAGTCCCCACACAATATCTGACGAAAAATGCTCTAACGGTATTCAAATTTAACAGCTCATACTCACAGGAACAAGAGAATATTCCTCTGAAAATTTCTTTGAATCCCACACGTATGAAGCATTCCCAAATCCCTCTATATAAACCACCCCAATCATTGGCACAAAATCATGTACAAAGCAAGGGACAGCTAGTAGTATGCAATGTCTCTCAAAGTCACTACCATTCTCAACAAAAATGCCTTCATGCCAAAATCTTGTGTTCTTACCAAACTTCAAGACTAAGAATTTGCCAATGTTAATTGAAGAATCAAAAGTACAAAAGGGAAAGAAAAATCCATAAGCAGCTCAAGGTAGTTATTCCATGGATGTCACACCAAGTATACAAACGGATTGTACTCTATTGATGCATTGCTACATGTTCTTGGGCATCAGAAACAGGACTCATAATGTCATCTGAACCATAACAAAGAGAAAGAAAACACGGCTATGTTACATCATCAAAACAAGTGCAAAAGAAGGATACAATACAAATCAGTGGTCTTCCCAAGAAGCTCCCGAGCCAAGTTGTGGGATCACACCCTGCTCCATGTTACTTTAAATCTACAAAACATTAACCTGGACATAATTTTACAAGACAAATTCAGCCAATTCCCAAATACAAATTTCAAACAGGCAAAACTTACCACATGAGTTTCACCAAGGGAGCATCCTCGATCTCCTCCACCATTATGACAAGCTGCATTCCTCAACCTCCCATGATCGAAGCACATTTCCAGTGGCCTGCAGAATACCAAAACAAGGAAACCGAGTATGAGCGGCATTCGCATCTCATTAATTCTCCAAACAATGAACATGTAACAACAAACAAAAGTCAGGGCACGAGTCAGAATTAAAATCCAGAGATTTCACAAGCAATTCATAACAAAGTCAAGGGTACCATACCAGCCCCATGATCTGTTACATCCATCAGAGTTTCTCCTCTTTTACCACCGCTTATCCAAGTTGTCTGCGAAAAATACACGAAGGAGATCCAATTCAGCAAGGTATCATGCCATGCTCAACCTGACACACAAAGCATAATATCATAATTCCAAGAACAGTGGGAGTAGTCATGTATTCAAGCATAGTTTTTTTTATAAGACCTCAACCAATAGCAAGAACCATGTGACACAAGAGTTGAATACCAATGAAATAACAAATATCAGATGAACAGCAAAGTCGTCTAGCAGCAAAATTTCAGAGAGAGTACATGATTCATATTCATAGCAGTAAAAAAGCCAACCACAAATGTTTACAGCGGTAAAAATCCAATACAATCAGAGAGACCACAATCCTTCTAAAAGTTTGCTAAAGACAAAAACAAATGGTCCCACAAAATCACACAATTTATCCGCAGCAGAGGAATTTCGTACGATACACATAGGCCTAATTCCCCAGCTCATCATCCTCACGCGAAATTCGTTTTCCTCTCACACTATTCATTCATTCAGGACACGTAAATAAACCCTAGCATACAATAAGAATTTCATCGTCACTCTGCAAGAATCCTCTCCAAACCCTAATTTCATTTAAAGCTCTTTTGTTAGTTTTGTGAGCTCTACATTGGAGCTCATCTTGAACTGAGCTCAGCCACCACACTTCACAAAGAACGCACAGAAGGGAGAAAGCGCATACGAAAAGAAACGGAAAAGAGACAATACCTGTAGAAATCGTCCCTCTGAGAACATTCAGAGCAGGTAAAATCGTTCTCCCTCTTTATGCTTCACCCTTGCTATCGTTGATGATTGTTTGTGTCAAACCTTTATTTCGCTTTTGCCGTGTGATATTATGTTTACGGACTTTTATTTAAAATCAGAGTTATGGTAGCTCATCCAAAATATCAGAGAGTTATATTTTGAAAATATCAATTTATATCAATAGTATGTATTAATGGTAGTAGTTGGTCCAAAATAAATTATCACATCAAATAGGAGTATACGTTTACTCTGTACTATTTTCTATGTACAAGATTAATGTTAGTGATTAATCTTACTATCATTACATCAAACTTGATGTGCTAGCATCTGATGAATGTCTTTTTCAAAATCACATTACATTTTTGCTGTGAATGTAAAGTCTAACTTAAACTTGAAAAAAATATAGAAAGAATTACACAGCTCAGAATTATCATAAATAAACAAATAGTTATAGATTAACTTTTATCAATTACAAAAGTAAAACAACACGACCAAATTGAACATGACAATGATTCACAAGACTTTAACGTTGCATATCTAACTTGAATGTCTTTTTTCTTCCTTCATTCTCAAACCTTGCTTCAATAAAAAATTTGTTATCACATAAGTTAAAATCATTAGAAATGATTACACAACTCAAAGAATAAAGGAAACAAATAGTTATATATATATATATATATTAACTTTACCATATTTTCAATAGTAAAGTCTAAGTTGAACATGGCAAAATGTTTACTAATAGTGATAGATGAAAGAAGATACAATAATATTCTTATTCAGAAATATCTAAGGACTGAAACATTGACCATAATAGTTTTAAATCATGGAACTCCATCAACCCGTCAAATTTAATTTGTCCCTAATGCTTCTGGTTTTCAATATAAATTTGAGGTTTCATTCACACTATACTTCCAGTATTAATATATTTGTCCCAAACTCTCTCAAACAAAATCAGTTTTCTGGAAAATGTATATGAAACTGTTTTATAAAATATTTCAAAACCATAGTTTTAAAAACAGAAATGTAATTTGAAGATCAAATTGTAACAACAAAATTTGACAAATTTAAAAGTTTTCAACTCTACCACATGTGTGAAACTCTAGTAAAAAATACAGCAGTTGATGGTGAAACTCAACGTCGACACAAACCGATCAATTCACCAAACTTGCACAAGAAAAGCTCAAAAAAAATCATTCATCCAGGCGAGTTTTACCTCATAAAGAACAAACAACACCAATAGCATGAAATATGTTATCAATAACGGAGGGAAAGAACAAATACTGGAATGAGAAAAAGTAAAAACAAACGTTGCAACTGAATTAGGAGAAGACCCCCGCCGACCTCTTTAATTGGGCTTTATCTTAAATATTGTTGAGTGGATTTTTAGTCATTAGACTTTTTATCTTATGATCCACAATAACACTAGATGTACTCTCTTTGAGAGATTTGAGATTATGAATGAAAAATGTTATCTTTTAATTTTTACTTTTCTTTAGATAGTTTTTACTATTTTATTTTCACAACAACAATCACTTACTGTTTGTTGAGTCTCATTCACCATTCCTTCATCTCAGTGATGTTGTTTTCACTCTTGTTATGAATGACTTGATTTCCAACACTCCTTTCGATCCAGGCTTGCTCCCATTGCAAGCTTCAACCACAAAAATCAGTTTTAATATCCATACATTACCCAGAAAACTCGATGTTTCCAGTTGGGCTTTGTTTGTTCACACTTATTTTGCCAATGAGACTGATATCTTCGGCACATATTTCCAAATGAATTATTTGAATAGTGCGAGTAAGGTGTTCAATCAAATGCCAAACAGGGATTTCAAGATGTTTGCCGCACTTAAAGAGATTGTCGGCGTGGTTGATGGTGTTTGCAATGGCATAAGGGTTTTTGGCACTCCTATATTGAAATCTTCTGGTATGGAACAATGTTATAACAAGAAGGTTTTATCCAGGATTCTGACAAGCTTTTTGAATGTTGGAATATTTGGAAATACAACTGACTCAAACCACACACTACCGCACATATCAACAAGAGTTGTTGTTATCAAAAATCAGGTTCCTGGTGAGGATCTTGATGCACTGGTCTCGCGTTCTTATGCCACTGATCTGGATAATATGGATACTAGTGTCGCTGTTGGTTATTCTCTTGAACCTGAAGGCCCATCTTCGTTTGCTGAAGTGGGTAATCTTGTCATGGCATTGGCAGCTTTCCTTGAGCAGTTGGTGGGTTCTGATGTGGTTGTTGCTTTAGCTCATAACTACATAAAATACATGTCTGGAAATGCTCCTGGCACTGATATTTCTTCAAGGTGTTGCTTTATTCTATATGATCCACCAGATGATAAGAAGCAAACAATTGCCTCTGAGAGGGATTTTAAAAGTCAAGGAGATATGTCTGACGAAAATGTACAACAAGAATTTCAAATGGAGATTGTTCAAAGGCTTTATCATTATCCGAATGTGGTTTCTCCTCGTGCTTACTATTATTCGAAGAACAAAAAGCTTATTTTTTATGATTCCTTCATATCTGGAAGCATCTCCAAGTTATTGCATGGAAAAAGGGAAACCGAACGAACTCGACTAGATTGGGATTCCATATTGAAGATCATGGTTGGAGCTGCTAACGGCATTTCCTATATCTACTCATCCAATGGAAAGAAACTTGTCCATGGCAACATAAAATCATCCAACGTGCTTCTTTCAATAGATCTTCAAGGCTGCATATCAGATGTTGGCCTAACATCTCTAACAAGTTCATGTGTCGCCTCAAAAGTTTCCTCCGGCTACCAAGCACCAGAGGTGAACGACAGAAGAAAATCGATTCAAAAATCTGATGAAATAGTGTCTGATTCTATGCTCTCAGATGACAGCAAGCCAAAAAAACAACTATATCCAAATGCGGTCTCGGAGTCTCGCAAAATTACAGATTCTGCAATGGATGTTGATGTAGTTTCTAATTCATCGCCAACAAAGATTGACTCCCAGTCAGTAATATCTTACCAAAACTTCTCTGAATTACCAATGCAATTGGATGCAAAAGTTATTGTTTTGCAGATTCTAAGTGTACCTGCTTTTCGTCATCTTCAAGGTGTTTGATTATCTGAGACCAATTATAGCTGATGGTGATACTGGCTTTGGCGGCACGACAACAACTGTTAAGCTTTGTAATATTTTCGTCGAACTTCTGCAACGCGAATGCCATGACAATCAACATTTGATAATTATAGCATTGTTTGAGGAACTTGCAGATCTGGAGGCAGCTCCTACCGCTTTGGCCAGGTTATTTTCAATAGATTGGTACAACAATCGTATCAATGGGTATCAATGGGAAACAAGAAGTCCTGATTGGGTATTCTGATTCAGGTAAAGGTGCGGGTAAGTTTTCTGCAGCATGGTTGCTCTACAAGGCCCAAGTAGAACTTATAAAGGTAGCTAAGGAATATGGTGTTAAACTAACCATGTTCCATGGTAGCAGATGGACTGTTAGGAGAGGTGGAGCTCCTACTCATCTTGTTATACTGTCTCAGCCTCCGGATATTATTATCCACGGATCACTTCATGTAACTGTCCAAGGTGAAGTTATTAAGCAATTGTTTGGTGAGCAACACTTGTGTTTCAGAACACTACAACGTTTCACTGCAGCTACTCTAGAGCATGGAATGCATCCTCCAATATCTCCCAAACCAGAATGGCGTGCTTTGATGATGGATCAGATGGCTGTGATCATTGCCACAGAAGAATATTGTTGTATGGTATTCCAAGAACCCTGTTTTTTTTAGTTTTTCAAGCTGGCTACTCCAGAGTTGGAGTATGGATGTATGAATATCGGAAGTCGACCGACAAAGGAAAGCCAAGTGGTAGCATTGAGACACTCCGTGCAATTCCTTGGATTTTTGCCTGGACACAAACAAGGTTTCATCTTCCAGTGTGGCTAGGCTTTGAGGCAGCATTCAAGCATGTTATTGACAGGATATTAGAAATCTTCAAATGCTTCTAGAGATGGTGTTTTCCAAGAGAGACCCTGTATTGAGAATCATCTCGCCGGTAAAATCGGAAAGAACCTCATCTTTAAGGTCTGTATTTCTGTTTCCTGTGAGTTTCTCTGCTTTTGACCATATTTAAATAACATAATATGTATTTTCTGTTAAATTGAAATTACTTAATTATTGTAGATATTGCTCATCGATATGGATTCAGTTTGTAGATTCAGTTTCCTCTATTGTCTTGCAACAACTTTTTGAGCTATGATTTCAATTTTTAGTTAACTATAGCTATGATATGATTATTGATTCAGAGATATGGATTTTTACAGGTTCGTGGCTCTGAGGAAGCACTTCTCGGATACAATTGGTTGTGGATGGTATGTGGAGAGTGTGTCCTCAGTTTGACAGGTACATTAAGTTTGTTGGCTTTAATGGTCAATATTTTTTATTTTGTTTATTTTACACTGAATTTAAAATCCCTATTAATGGAACTCTTATTCTTTTGGGGCATTGTTCGCTCATGAGGAGTCGACATCCGGAGATTTGATTTTCTTGCAGCAACGGTGTACCGCAGAGTGTTGGTTGGTATGGCCGGACCTGTCAATTATAGTGGAGCTTTTGAGTCAGATTGGTGGTCACTGTGGCACGATAACAGGTTCCTGTACTCAAAAAGGTTATTGGCAGGTTCGAAAAACGAAATTTAGTTTGATCATAAATTCTTTTCAATGTATATTTAACGCAGAAAAACATAACATGAAGATATACCTTTTTCAGATTGAAATGGGAGACCCGGGTTAAAACTCATATCATCAAGTCTCCTTTTTCTCAGGTACTATTCAGAGAATAAGAGTCCAACTGCTATTTGTATTTCTATCTTGGTAAGACTGCATATAACATACTTTGTATGCTTTTCTAGAGAGTGCTCCACAACAAATTTTGGATGACACTGCTGAAGTTAAAGCTTATCAAGATGTGAGCTTGAGTTCATTTGTATCCTTATCGTTGCGTTGTTGCTTTTGTTTGAAGTAATTTGAATTGTGTGTTAAGATGCGAAAAAAATGATTTAGATTTGGGTATTTATCAATGTTTATAAAAAATTGTTTTCATTCATTATGCAGAAATGGTTGAATGTATGAAGTTGCGAAACATGATGTTGAACGGTTGATTATGCAACTTAAATGGTATTTATTATTGTTTGTATCATTGAATGAATAAGAGAGATATTTGCACATATTGTAAGAAGAGGAATTAACCTCTGTTTTAATGTTTACTACGAATACCAATTCAGTTTCTGTACATTGAAGTTGTGTATATTTCTATTCCTATCACTTGTCTGAGTAACTATGATTGTATTTTATTTCAGGCAATTGATGATCCAATAAGTTAAAATCATTAAACATACTAACTGGTTATGGACTCAGCAGTTCCAATTGATGATCCAATAAGTTGATATATTTATTGTTGGCTCCAATTATTAGCAGTTGGGTTCTGTCTTTTTTACAGTAGTTCAATGGCACTGATAAATTAGAAAATAAAGGAACCACTAATTTCAAGTTTAACAAGTCCGAATAACATGAGAGCCCTTGCTAGAATAATGAAGAGAAACAGGTAATAACAATCTACTTTGGATGCATCATTGTTTGATGAACCAGTGACTTTCTTTACTTTCAAATGTCACAAAAAGTTTTTTTCGAATTTTTTTTTTTAAGCCAAAGGTGTGCAACCTGACTATTACATAAAAAGTATACATATTACTCTGACAACATATCCATATCTACGTAATAAAATTCACTAGAGTATAATATATATTCATTAAGGATTATTTAATTAATAAATATACTAAAATGGACTTGAAATTGATAGATGTCACTTATGATCATTTAAGCCAGCTAATATTCATTCATACTCTAAATCACTTATGATTTCTAGAAGATATTCCTGCCATTTTATATTTATAGATTAAATTCAAAAATATTTTATATATTATTTAACGTATTTTAAATGAGTATGAATTTGCATTGATGATAATTCTTGAAATAATTAATAAAAATAAAGTTATAACTATCTTTTTACTTTACAAAAAATATGTTATAAGTATTTTAAATGATAGAATTATAATTTTGGTTGCAAGATAAATACTTATATTAAATAGTAAACAATTAAGGTTTTAAAAAATTTAATATTCGCAATTTATAGAATTAGAAATTGAATTATATATAATTATTGATAGTAAATAACGAGTAATTGTGTATTAAATTTACAATATGATATCATATTCTTATATATAATCATAGTAATAGTGGGAAACTAAACTTTAAAACTTATTAAGATGACAACGATGATATAGTAAATATTTGAATTGATAGATAATCATTTACTATAAATAGTGAAAAATTGAGTTTCAATTTTTTTTAATATGACACTAATTGTAAAGTTTCCATTTTTTTTCTAATATGACATTAATGGAAGACAATGTTTCATGAAAAAAAAAATATTTTAATTTATCAACAAAATAAATATATCAAAAAAATATTTACATAGAAAATGAAATTTTTTTTCTGACTAACTAAAAATCAATCTTTATCTTAATATTTATCACAATTTAATCAAACTGGTCTAATACAAAATTAAACTAAATAAACTATTTTAGTTAGGCAATTTTTTCTTTTTTCTATTTAATTTTTTTTATTTTTATATTATTACATTTTAAAAACAAAAGCGTAAGTCTCACACCAGTACTCATACAGACCAACGGGTAACACACCGGTACGTGTGAACGCATGGGTAATACAGCAGTATTCGTGCAAACCTACGAGTAACACACCAGTGCTCGTGCGAACACACAGATAATCATACCAAAATCCGTGCGTGCGAACACACAGGTAATCATACCAAAATCAGTGCGAACGCACAAGTTTTTACTTTCATTTTTTGCATTTAAAGAAAATAAATGTAAAATTTATGTCAGTTATACGACTGACTTTTCATTTTCTTTTATATTTTAAATCATGATTTTCTTTTGTTTTTCAACTAATTCTAATGTTGTATATTTATTTGTCTCATTTATTAAACTTTATAAACTTTTTTATTATAACTCCATCAACCCTAGGGAAAAAAAATCATATTTCCACAATTGTTTTTTTACAAAATATATGTTTAATATTTTTTTCTTAACAATAGTTACTTTTAAAATCTTATACAATTATCTTTCCGTCCATTTTCATTTTTCATTTTTCAGTAAAATTTTGATATTTTCTAAAATTTTTGAATGTCTATGACAAACTGGTGACAACTTTACAATTGATTAAATTTTTTTTATTTCTAAAAAATATAAAATAAAATTAATATTTATAAATGGGAAAAACTTTAAAATTGATTCAATTTTTTTATTTCTAAGTAGTGTAAAATAAAATTAATATTTATAAACGGGAACAACTTTACAATTGATTCAATTTTTTTATTTCTAAAAAGTGTAAAATAAAATTAATATTAATAAACGGGAACAACTTTACAATTGATTCAATTTTTTTTATTTCGAAATAGTGTAAAATAATATTAATATTTAAAAACTATTTTCATATAGGGGAAAAAATATTGTTGTTATAAAAGGGAACAATTTTACAATTGATTCAATTTTTTTATTTCTAAATTTTTCCCTAACATAATTTATTGGTGTAATTTCAAAGGTCCGCAGCGGTACCCGTGCGAACGCACGGCTATCCCACTAGTTTTTTTTCTAAAAATTCAAACTTTGACTTTTTGTTCTAGATGAAAATTGCAATGTGAAACCCTAATTCCCAATTATTGGACAGTGCATCTTCTGAGGCTATTATAAACGTGTGAATAGACTGCAAATGTGTATATGAGGTACTTAAACCATTACCTATGGTATTGGCTCACGTCCAGATGAAAAATCCAACTTTGAATCCCTCGATCAGTCAAAACTCTAATTTGGCACTGCTGATGCCCTTGAGGCTTGATCCACTAGAGATTGTGCAATTTTAAAGTTGACTTTTGACATTTGTGGTCTTTTAAACCCTAGGGAGAGTAGAAAAGCTTGAGAGATTGGATAACATGTCTATTATTGATTGGTCATTTGCCTGAATTCTTCAATGAACTTCAAAAGCCCTAATTCTTCATAGGTGAGCATCAAGGAACAAACTTTGGATTTCTCCAATGGATTAGTGAGGCATAAAAAGTGTATGCAAATGATGTCAAATGCATGAAAATTTTGAAGATCTTGAGGTCAAAATTTAGGGTATGACACATTGGTTTTGTCTCCACACCTAATTTGTCTTTTTCTGGTATTTATTATATTTCTAACCTCACTTTAAGTCTTGCTTCAGTTAGTCAATTGGATTATTTTGGTTACTCAGTTATGTTTTTCTTCTACTTATTTTGTTGTGCAGGATCCTCACTTTGGGAGGCTGGTTGGTATAGGCCATAGACAATAGGGACTTTATATTTTGGATGAGTTGAGAGTCCCAGATACTGCAGCCTCAACCTTTAGTTCCACAACTAATTTATTATCCTTTTTTAATTTGAATTATCTGTCTTCTATTTTTTATTTATGGCATTACCATCTTGGACATGTCTTTGCTTCTAGATTAAAGTATTTGGCTTATATTGAGGCTTTAGGAAAGTTACAAACTAGTGATATTTTACATTGTTGTGGTTTTAAACTTGCTAAATTTTCAGCTTTATCATTTAGTAAAAGTGTTTCCATTTCATATGCACCATTTTACTTTGTTCACTCTGATGTATACGGCAAATTACCGCTTCTTAATAAGGGTGGGTCTAGATATTATGTTTCGTTTATTGATGATTATAATCTTTATTGTTTGGTTTATCTTATGAAAAATCATTCTATTTTTTTTTACATTTACTGTATATTTCGTGTTATGGTTAAGACTCAACATAATGTTGTTATATAGGGATTCCATTGTGATTTAGGTGGTGAATATACCTCTAAAAAATTATTTGAATTACTTTATTTTGATGGTATAATTCATTAAACATATTGTAATGATACTTATTAACATAATGTAGTTGCCGAAAGGAAACACTGACACATTATTGAGATATTGTGTTCCCTTTTGTTGTTTGATTCGGTTCCTAGTGAATTTTGGGGTGAAGCAGTTCTTAATATGGTTCATGTTATTAATACAATCTCATCTCCTGTCACATCAGGTTTGTCTCCCTTTGAAAAATAGTATAACTTTATCCCTAATTATTCCTCTTTGAAAGTGTTTGTATCTACTTGTTATGTTCTTCACCCATAAGTAGAATGTAGTAAGTTGTCTTCTCATTCTTCTATATATGTTTTTCTTAGTTATGGGGATGGTCAAAAGTATTATCGTTGTTATGATCCTGGTGCAAAGAAATTGTGTGTTTCTCGTCATGTTGTTTTCCATTAACACATTTATTTTTACTCTTTTTCTTCTAATTCTCATATTACCAGTAGTTCAAAACTCGCCCATATTGATCCTTTTGGTCATAATGAAAATGTTTCTAACGACTATAATTTTTAGAATTACAAGACTGATACTACTATTACTCCACATACTGACATCCCTTTTGTCTCAATGGCTACCCAAGAACCTCCTGCAATTATTGATCCTATGCCTCCCTATTATTCCTTTTGTGACTGTAAGTCTACCCAATTGCCTAATTTTTTATATTCCACCTACTATATTTAATTTTCTTATTTTCTAGCCTTTTTCCACAGTTTGTTTAAGCTATCTTCCTACAAAGAGACTATTCTTGACCCTCTTTGGAAGCAGGCTATGACAAAAGAAATTTATGCATTGCATAAAACAAATACTTGGGAATTAGTATTTCTTCCTCCTGGAAAACGTGTAATTGGGTCACGTTGGATATACAAGATCAAAAATAAGTCTGATGGGTCAGTTGAGCGCTACAAAGTATATCTTAATACTAAGGGATTGTCTCAATAATATGGTATAAATTATGAATAAACTTTTGCTTCGGTTTCTAAGATGACTATTATTCACACATGATCATTTACTATTGTTAATAGTAACTAACCTTATAGACTTTGTAACTACTTTACATTTCTTCAACATACCATCTTAATTAAAGTCTTCCATACTCATGTGCTTATTCAATCTCTTGAACACTTTAATTGTCACTCCTTTGGTTAGAAAATTGGGCACTTGATCTTCACTCTTGTAATACCCCAACTTCAATTTTCCTACATTCACATGCTCTCTCAAGTAGTGAAAACTCATTGCTAAATGATGTCTTCTCCCATGTTCAAATTGGATTCTTAGCAAGGTTTATAGTAGAAACATTATATATCATCAAACCCACAGCTTCATACTCTTCATTGCACAACTCCTTCATCAAATTCATAAACCATGCAGCTTGACACGTAAACATAGACGCTGCAATGTACTCGACCTTGCAAGAAGATAGCACCTCAATTGGTTCCTTCTTAGAATACAAAGAGATTGATGTTTCTCATTAGTTAAAGATGTAACCATCAATGGATTTTCTGTTATCTTTATCTACACACCAATTTGAGTTAGTATAATTGAGCAGTTTGCAACTTCTACATTTATCTGATGTGAGAAATAAAATTCCCCAGTCAAACGAACCTTTAACACATCTCACAATTCTCTTATATTCAGCCAAGTGTGATGCATTTGGTTTCCCCAAAAATCTACTCACCATGCCAACACTAAATTCCTAGTTCGGTCTCGTATCTCAGAATTCTCTTGGATTAATATCATGTTCGTCTTCATTCTTTGACAACTACAAACTTGGCTCTGCATGGGTAATTGCCACATTACAATGCTCCATTTCAAACTTCTTTAATATCTCAAGAGCATACTGCCTTTGATGCATGAGTAGTCCATTTTCGAACTTGTGAAACTCAATGCCAAGGAAATATGTAATGAAACCAAGATCTCTCATTCCAAACTCCTTCATTAAATCACCCTTGAACTTGACAATATAATCTTCATTGCTTATTGTAATCCATAAACTATCAACGTAGAGACATATGATGGTCACTTATTTACTTGTACCCTTCTTCACATACACATCGTGTTCGGATACACATTTATCAAATCATATCTTCGTTTGAAACCCATCAATTCTTTTGTTCCAAGCTCTCGGTTCTTGCTTTAGCCCATACAATGCCTTCTTCAATATATAGAGCTTGGATTCCTTATTTTTCACACACAAAAAAAGGTGGTTGTGCCACATACACCACCTCTTCTAAAGGACCATTAAAAAATGCATATTTGACATCCATTTGATAGATAAACCAATTGTTGTTATTTGTAATACCAACAACTAGTCTAATGGTTTCAATTTTATCCACTGGTGCAAATACTTTTGTAAAGTCTATTCCTTCTCTTTGCAAAAATCCCATTGCCACTAATCGAACATTATACTTGACCATTTCACCTTTGGGATTTTCCTTCACTTTGTATACCAATCTTACACCAATTGGCTTCTTTCTTAGAGGTAGATCAACTAGATCTTATTACTTTTTTTTTTAATCGATTCCTGCACCTCCATCATTGCGCATATCCACTTTGGATCACTCAAGGCCTTCTCTAATTTCATGAATTCAGATTCACCCATGAGCACAAAATGGGCGAGATCACCATTTTCATTTACTTCATTATTCGGGAATAACTCATAATCTTGTAGTCCTTTGGGCATGCCTATTTTACTTATTGATCTTCTCGCATTTTCTTCAACTTGAACTTCACTGGATTCATTTTCTGCATTTTCAAACACTGCAGAAACAATTCCAAGACCATTTGAATTCAATTTCACGTGTTTTCATTCATTCAATTCATCAAAAATCAAGTCCCTACTAATTATGATTCTTTTGTTGGTTGTGTCATAGAGTATGTAACAATTGGTAGTGTGATACCCAACAAGTATCATTCGCTTTCCCTTGTCATCTAAAATATTTCTAAGATGATCCAGAACATGTGTATACGCAACCAAACCAAATACCTTCAAGTGACTCATATTTGGCTTGAACCTACACCATGATTCTTCGGATAATATTTTCAACTTCTTTGTTGGACACCTATTCAACAAATATGCAACCGTGGACACCTAGTACAAGAAAAAAAGTGATTTGCGATGGTATTTTGTGGCAGGTTGCGACGGTTCAAACTGTCGCAAAATCTGTTTCGAAATAGTTTCTCGACTTTCTTAAAAGTGTGTGTCGCGAGGTTGTTATACAAAAATTTAGAAAATCATCATCCCAACCATCACACATATTTACGACGGTTTTAAACATGTCAATTATTTTCATTTGGCTATGTCAAAAGGTTTCTGTCAAACAAGGTAGGATGTTAATGGGGCAGGGCGGAGGCGGGGGATACATTCTCATTTCAATCCCCGCCCTCAAATTTACTCCACATCCCCGTCTCGGATCCCCTTTGTATGCATATAATTTCGACACCATGAAAGAGTCCCTAGAAGTTGATGGATTTGTCAAGCTTTGTTCCTTACACGTCATCATTACCTAACGTGGCAGTTTCTCAGCATTTATCATACTTTAAGTGGGTGATGTATGTGGCTTCGAAGGGTTTCGACAAGATTAAATCACTCTTTCTTCCAAACATGTCCAGAATGTTAGATCACTCTTTCTTCCAAACATGTCCAGAATCTCGAGAAGGTTTGTGATGATTTGGTTTCTTGTTGTGACGAACGGATGTCTGTCAAAAGGGGATGAGTTTTCCCTTTAGGAAGTTCTTCACATCACTACTGGGAAATCCTTTTGTATTTTCGACAAGAGATATAAATGCGAGGATTCGACGAAGAAGACTTGAGAACTATTTGAATTTCAAATGAATTCGAAATGGTAAGGAGATGCATCGTTCCGTCAGTTTAAAAGGCAGTTTCTATGAATAACGGTTTTTTCAGATAGTAGATACGTGGAGGATTTTTAGGGATTAGTAACATGCAGAATGCCAAGTGGCGAAGTCTTAGGATTTGATCGTTATTCGACGGTTATTTTGTTTGTATATAAATAGGATAGTTTGCTTTGTGTAAAGGGTGTGTAAAAATTTTGTACAACATTTTTGTGAAGATTACTCTAATACTCGTATGTAAAGAGAAAGGAGAATTATCTGGAAAAATGTATGTGTAAACACCATTCCATTTTCAGTTATAACAATTAAATTTATCTTTCATTCCTTGTTCAAGTTTATGTGTTCATTTACTTTCAAGCAATCTATTTTCCAGTCATTTACTTCCAAGTCAATTTATATTTCAACAAACCTTTAATGCAAACTTTAAGTTTCTTTGTTAGTTTCATTAGACAAACATTTCCATATTGCAATATCAATAAGAAACAATCTTGTTGAGTAATTGTTCG